>CM072550.1:24784010-26066407 GCA_036898215.1 Platycarya strobilacea
AGATTTAGATAAAAGAAGATCATTGATAGGTTATGTGTTTACTTTATGCGGTTCTGCTATTAGTTAGAAAGCAACACTTCAATCAACCTTTGCTTTATCAACTACGGAGGTAGAATACATGGCAGCAGCTGAAACTGTTAAGAAAGCTATTTAGGTAAAGGGCCTGATCAGTGACTTGGGTCTTCAGTAGGAGGGGATGACGGTATTTTGTTACAGTCCGAGTGCAATACATTTAACCAAAAATCAAATGTATCATGAGAATGAAGCACATTGATATCAGGTATCATTTTCTCAGAGAAGTAGTTGCAGATGGTATTGTGGGCATCAGAAGATTGCTACTACAGAGAATCAGTAGACATGGTGACGAAGTCAATTGCAGTACACAAGTTCAAACTTTGTTTGGACTTGGTTGGTGTTCGAGCTGTCCATATCCCTTAGGGGATTTTTTGAAAGGGTTGGTTTCTTTTGTTAACAAATGGTTTAATTTGTGAGGCTTGTGACAATTCAAGCCCAGGTAGAGATTTGTTGAGAGATGGATTGAATTCTGGTCTGTCGATTATTTTCGCTCGACTCTTGCTCGACGTACAGCTCGAGCGAGATTCAACCCGAGAGTTCGCTCGACTTTCGCTAGACGTTCAGCTCGAGCGAAATTTAGGCAAAGATTTCGCGAAACCCTCGCTCCACATCTAACTCGAGCGAGTCTGACCTAGAAGTGTTCGCTCGAGCGAAAGCTACTCTCGCTCGAGCGAGATCGCATTAATATAAATATCGCGGGCTTCATTTTGTGCGAATGACCACGAGCTCCCCAGCACTCTGTTTTCGCCCCGAAGAACAAAGTATCTCCAAGCCTCATTTTTCTTTCATTTCTTAGAGAGTTTTAAGTGTAAACACGTGAGGTGAGTGATTTCTCTGTAAGAATCTGTTGATTCTCTCTCTCTATACTCCATTTGTTTATAGTGAAGTTTTGAGATCAACCCTACAGTGAATGTAAGCTCAATTGAGCTAAACCACTTAAATCTTGTGTTGCTTGATTTTTTTACTTCTATTTGTTGCTACTGCTGCATTTGATTCTTCGTATCTGTTGTTTGTTTTATCGGTTTATTCCTTTCAGTCTCCTATAATGTAAGCTTTCCAGTTGGTTTGTTTTCTCGTTTAAGCACTGCGACTTATCAATTCAAGGAAGCTCGAGAATATTATTATTAGGAAAATATAATTATCATTTAAGTACCATACTTATCAATTCAGGGTTCTAAATCTGAATGTAATCAATTAATTCAATAGTGAATTTGAAGATCATGGCCAAGTACTGAAGTGCCTTTTCTTACAAAAAGTTCTTTCAAAGTTTTCTCTTGGTGACAAAAACTCGGCCAAAATGTGTGGAAATGGTGCTACACAGAACAGAACGCTCCCTTAATAAAATATGTAATCTTTTCTTAGACAAGATTGTACCATAATTATATTAATTAGTCTTCGCTTATAGCGGATAAAATATAAATTTTGGTATGAGTTGTTAACAGAGGATCATCTGGAGAGAGTATAGGGATTATTTTTTGTGTTATTTGGTTTGCTGATTATAGAATACGTATATTTTAGCCTAGATTTATGTACAGTAGAATATCTTCCTAGATTAGGTTTTTCTGTACTTACTTTACAAGCATAACTTTAATGCAGGCCTATGGAATATTCTTTCAATAAAAATCCCTCATTCAATGTTAGACTTTCACAATGGGAAGACCCTCTGAACAGTTATATATGATATAATTTGTATTACTATTACCTCTGTTGAAGTCTGTTATGTATAGTTGTTGTATGGTATGAAATGGAAACTTCTTTAGCGGTTGGAAGACTTCCAAGTCTATTTGCAGAATTATATAATTAATCCACCAAAATCGTGTACGTATTTAATTATAGGCCAATTGGCTTCCAAGCGCTAATCAAACCAGATTATAAATTAAAAAACAGAACAAAAAGTTAAAACAATTATTAGTCAATTCGAGAGTGGTTGTTATAAATTGGAATGCGTTGATTCGAAATTGATGATCAGTACTTTGTTTCTTTATGCTAGCTAGTTATGCTTCGCCGATGATTGTTTCTTATTTTGCTGGGCTTCATCTAGTGAACAGGGTTTTATTAATGAAATTCTGACCCTCTATGAAGCTGCTTTGGGGCAGAAAGTTAATATTTCTAAAACTGCCATTTTTTTAGCCCTAATACTAGAAGAAAGACTAGGGAGTATATTTCTCACACACAAGTTAAAAATTCGAGCTTTCAAAAGTAGCCTGGACAGGTTTAGAGGGAGAATAAGCAATTGGAAGATGAAATTTCTGTCCCAAGTAGGCAAAGAAGTTTTGCTTAAGGCTGTGGTGCAGTCACGGCCAACCTACATCACTGGAGTTTTCAAGCTTCCAATTTCTTTGGTACATGAGATGAATGGAATTATGAGTAATTTCTGGTGGAATTTCATGGATAAAGGAAGGAAAACCCATTGGATAGCATGTAAAAAGATGGGTAAGGCCAAAGGGGAAGGGGGTCTCAATTTTAGGAATTTTGAAAGCTTCAACCTTGCTTTATTAGCCAAGCAAGGATGGAGAAAGATTAAAAACCCAGACTCTTTAGTAGCACAGATCCTGAAATCAAAATATTTCCCCAAGGTTGATTTTTTAAATGCAAAAATAGGTGCTAGGCTCTCTATGATTTGGAGAAGTCTATGTGCAGTAAGAAATTTAATAATAGAAGGGTCTATGTGGAGAGTGGGTAATGGTGATAATATCATGATATGGCATGATAGATGGCTTCCTAAACCTTCTAGTTTTAAAGTCTAATCTCTTACCCAAGTTTTGAATCCGGAAGCTAAGGTGAATGAATTGATAGATAGAAATACGAAACAATGGAATATGGCTAGATTATAAGCTATTTTCAGGGAGGAAGATAGAAATTTGATAGCAAGAATCCCATTAAGCTGGCAGAATGCAAGAGACAGATTAATATGGATAGGTAACAAGGATGGCTAATTTTCAGTCAAAAGTGCTTATCACAAACAAATGGAGTTGGTGGAATTAAATAAGGGGCAATCATCCAAGTCTCCTTAGAGAGGGTCAGTTTTGGCAAGAATTTGGCAATTAAATATCCCAAACTCCACAAACATTTTCCTTTGGCGTGCATGTCATGAGACTCTTCCCACGTGCCTTAATTTACATAAAAGAAAAATAACTAATTTCCCTCTATGTCCCATTTGCAGGAGAGAAGTTGAAACAGGGGTGCATATTCTATGGTCTTGTCCCTCAGCTAGTGATGTGTGGTGTAGAGGTCCAATTAGTCTTCAAAAAAGATCTAATATACTGGATAACTTCAGGGATTTATTTGAAGCTCTAAGCCTAACCTGCGACACCAAAGTGCTGGAGAATTTCTCAGTGATTGCTCGGGCCACTTGGAACAGATGGAATAAAATCATCTTTGAAGACCAGCTCATCCATCCAAACCAGGTGATTCACTCGACTATGCAGGGACTTGAAGATTTTAAAGATGCACAAAATGTCAATCAGCAAAGCAAGCAATAAAGCAAAAATAGGAACACGTCCTGGGCTCCTCCTCCCGAAGGTATTATTAAAATTAATTGGGATGCTAGTCTGTATAAAATCCAAGATAAAATTGGAACTAGCCTTATAGTGAGGGATCATCAAAATAAAACCACTGCCACCAAGAAAGTCTCAAAGTTTACCCTTATGGATCCCTTGTTAGCTGAAACATTCAGTGCTAGAAAAGCTGCTATTCTTGCCAGGGAGCTCAGCATAGCATCAATAATCATAGAAGGGGATAGCCTTCAAGTGGTAAAGGAGCTGAACAGTCACAACAACAGAATGGACTCTATAGGTCTGATTATCCAAGACATAAAAATGTTGTTATCTCAAATGAATTGGAAAGCTTTATTTGTCAATAGATGTGGAAACACGGAAGCTCATTGTTTAGCAAAATCAACAATTTTGTTTGCTGAAGATGAGATAGAACTGGTGCATTAACCATATTTGTAATCTCTTATTCCATTATCTCTTTGAATGGAAGTATTAACTTCCATTTTCCAAAAAAAAAAAGCTACCTATGCACGTGCATGGGTACATGCCACTCACTTATATGAGTAATAATTAATTAAGATGTAGTACTAGTAATACTACTTAATTAATGCAACTCTTATAAAAAAAATGTAACTACGCGTTTTATATAGTTTCTTAATTTCCTTTTTGCACAAATAACGATCACCAAAATAATGCAGACTTTTGGCCTAGGTTCGTTTGATTAAGTTAATGTGTTGCGTATTGACATGATCTTAGATATTTTATATAAAAAAAGATTAAATAATACTAAAAAATGGATGAAAAACAATGTTAAACTATTAAATAGTAATAGAGTATTCTCATAATTGTATTTGAGAATACTCTTCTGTTAGATCATATGATGTGTTGCATGATGTACTTACTACTAATAATTTTGTACTAAGAAGACAATGCCAGAAGTGATAAAACAGAGGAATGTGAAAATGAAATGAGTGAGTTAAGCAAAATATATTTATGTATATGTGTTCAGCATACAACCTGTTTTGCTATATATATAGACAGCGCAGGAAATAAAGAAAATAGAAATGAAACGAAAAACTACATGTTTACAAACAGACTGCTGCACATTACAAAACAAGGGAGTCTATTGCTTGCTTTATCATGATCTGCTTTCACTTTATCCCACTACTTTCAGCATGTTCTTTGTCTGGTTTAGCCGAAGGAAATGGGGTTGCTTCAGCTGGTAATTTCAATACTCTTCCGCAAGATGGAGAATTATATCAATTACTCCCATCTTGGACAAAAGTTTGGTGAATGCAGGGCCGCCGTGTAACGGCTTGGTCATTATGTCTGCTAGCTGAAGATGTGAGTAGACATGAGCTGTCACAACTTGACCTCGGCTAATTTATCGCGCCTTAGATAACAACCCAACTCGATGTGTTTTGTTCTTTCATGGAAAATAGGATTTTCCACAATGTGGATTGCAGCCAAAATATCACAAAACAGAGTCCCAGGTTTTTGAATGTTGACATGCAAGTCGTTAAGAAAATATCTATTCCATGTGAGTTCACAACCCGTTGCTGTCATTGCTCTATTCTCGGATTTTGCTGATGATCTTGATACCATGGTCTGTTTCTTTGACTTCCAAGAGACGAGTAATTTCCCAATGTAAATGCAAAAACTGGTAGTCGATCTCCTAGTGTCTAGATAGCTCGCCCAACTTGCATCCGAGTATGCAAGGAGCTCTAGCCTTGAATCGGTTGGAAAAATATGCCTTATCCTGGTGCCCCCTTGACATATTTAATGACTTTGAGGGTTGCATGATAGTGAGGAACTCGTGGTGTCTCCATAAACTGGCTGAGGAAATGCACACTTTGACTTAGGCCTAGCCGAGTATTTGTGAGATAGAGCAATTTTCCAATCAATTTTCGATATAAGGATGGATCATCAAATAAGTCTCCCTCATCCTTTCGAAGCCTTGCATTGGGTTCCATGGGTAGCTTGGACGGCTTTGAGGCCAAGAGACCTGTTTCTGAGAGAATGTCTAACGCATACTTTCATTGACATAATTATATGCCATCTTTGGTCCATCCCACCTCCATTCCAAGAAAATATTTAAGGCTTCCTAAATCCTTGATCTTGAATTTTGTCTCAAAAAAACTCTTTATAGCTGTGGTAGCTTTGCTATCTTAACTCATCAATACTATGTCGTCCACATACACAAGGAGAGCTGTGAAGGATGTTTTCGTGCTTTTAATAAATAAGTTGTAATCGGCCTTTGATTGCTTGAATCTGGATTCAATTATGGAAGAAGTGAGCTTGGCGTTCCATTGCCTCAACGCTTGCCTTAGGTTGTAGAGGCTCTTTTGCAACTTGCACACTTTATCTGAGTTTGCATGTGGATGACCCAGTGGAAGCCACATATAAATTTCCTCTTCAAGTTCTTGATATAGGAAAGCACTGTTTACATCTAATTGTTGGAGATCTCATCCTCTAATTGCAGCTATTGCAAGCAAGCACTGGATTGAGACTAGCTTGGCGACGGGAGAAAATGTATCATGGAAATCAATTTCTTCGCATTGAGTATATCTTTTTGCAACCAAGCGAGCCTTAGCTCTTTCAATTGTGCCATCTGCGATGAACTTGTATTTGTAAACCCACTTACAGTCAATCGGTTTCTTGTTGGGAGGCAAGTTCACAATGGTCAAAGTCTCGTTACATTCAAGTGCATCAAGCTTCTACTGCATTGCCTTGCACCAAACCGGATCTTGGAGAACTTTCGTGTAAGAGGTAGGTTCGGTATGAAGAGACATAGAGGTGGAGAAGGCTTCGAACTTGGGAGAAAGTGAGTCATAGGACAAGACACCACATAAAGGAAACAAAACATCAGAATTTTTTGGGATGGAAGAGAAGGAGCTTTGTACCTTGGATGCCGACTATAAGGAGGTGAGTTTGATGGCTTGTTGGCAATGAAAATCCTGTAAATATGCAAGGGCCTTCTTTGTTCTGGAGGACCTCCATAGAGCAGGTTGAGAAGGAGCATCATTAAGAGGCGGACTAGGGGCCATGTTGTCTAGCAAGGGGCTTATCTGTTCGAAGCTTGGGGTCTCAACAAAGGGCATGACGTCAACAAAGGGCATGGTGTGTTCCATGGGTGGATTGACAATCACTTCGGGAGCTGGTGTTTGGGGAATGGTGTGTTTAATTTGTCTAGAAGTGTGTATGTCAATGGGGTCAGGAATGGTATTTATGGTCTGCTTTAATGGAAAAATATCCTCATGAAAGGTAATGTCTCAAGAGAGAAATATTTGGTTGGTGGTTAAGTCAAGCAATTTGTAGCCCTTAACGCCATATGGATAGCCTAAAAAAATGCACATTCTTGCTCGGGCATCAAACTTAGCTCTAGCATGACTTAAGGTTGACCCAAAACATAAACACCCAAATACACATAAATGAGAATATGAAGGCTTGGTGTCATACAACATTTCGAAAGGGGATTTGAGTTGAAGGTTTAGAGTTGGGGTTCGATTTATCAAATACACTACTGTTGCTATAAGGCTCTCGCCACATTTAAAATATGCTGGTGTTTTCTTTCGGCTAAGGCATTTTTTTGTGGGATAGCAATGCAAGTAAGTTGATGTAAAATGCTTTTGGTTTGGTGAAATTCGGGCATTAGAAATTCTGCTCCATTGTCCGTCCGAATGGTTTTGATTTTCCGTTCAAATTGATTTTCAATAAGAGCGCAAAAATTTTGAAGTGCACTCCGTGCTTCTGATTTTGCCTTCAACAAATAGACCAATGTGCATCTACAAAATTGATCAACAATGGTCAAAAAATACTTTGAACAATCATGGGCTTGTGTGGGGTTAGGACCTCATATATCTACAAATAACAAATCAAATGCCTTGGTTGCTTTGCTGGTGCTTTGTGGGAAGGGCAGCATATGTTGTTTGGCAAGGGGGCAGATCTCACATGGAGAATTTGGTTTAGCCAAAAAGCTAACATCAGATTTATCATTAAAGATGTGTTGGGTCATGGAGTTGTGTCCAAGCCGACAATGCCAAAAGTGAAATCATCAAATCTAGTGACAGCAGTAGTATTGATAAGCTTTGAAGGAAATACATTCTTTGAAGGAAATAAAATTCGAAAATTTGAGTCCAAATCAGTTGGAGAAATTGGTTGTGGCTGAAGATGATACAAGCCATCATGCACTCTCTCCAGTCCAGTCGTCATCCAAGATGAAAGGTTCTGGATGTAGCAAAAATTCGAGAAGAAAATTAAGCAAGAATTATAGCTCTGAGTTAAAGACTTGGATGATATAAGATTAAACGAAAAGGCCGGAACGCAAAGAACATGTTTTAAAATTAAGTTGGAGGAGAGATGCACATCTCCCATGTGAGTTGCAGCAACAGATGTGCCATTGGGCAAACAAACCGTATGAGCTACTAACACAATGTTGTGAGTGAAATATACAGGGCTACAGATCATGTGATCTGTAGCTTCCATGTCTGTTATCCATGAAACATTTGTGGGGTTTTTGGGTGTGTGTGTGTGTCGAGAAACAAAAAGAAATATCGGACATAGGAAGAGTGCTGGGATTTGAGGATGTTGCAGCAGCATGATTGACAGCAGATGGAGGGGAGTCCGTCACCGGTGTGTGCAACAAGGCAATGAGACGATTTTATTGCTCCTGAGTAATAGGCGAGCCATTGTGTGCTTGTTCCTGTTCAAGAAAGAGATTGCTACCTGAAGATTTGGGCTTGAAGGAATTTTTGTGGCCTGGAGGAAAACCATGGATTTTGTAGCATTTTTCTTTGGTGTGGCCTAGAATATGGCAGTGGGAACAAATAGGTAGGTTGGGGTTGACTTTAAAAAAATGTTCGAGTGAGTGTCCCAAAGGGTTGCAATGAGAGCAAAATAGCTTGTCTTTGCGTGGGTAACGAGTATCATGGCCCCGGGCAGCCATTGCAACTGGTGTGGGGATTGAATGGAGCTGTCTACGCCGTTCTTCCTGTTGAATGAGGGACAGAACACGGTTTATGGTGGGAAGAGGGTCATACAAGAGGATTTGAGCACGAATGGAGTCAAAGGAGTCATGAAGCCCCATGAGAAATTGTATGAATTTGGTTCGGTGATGGTAGTCTGTGAGAGTCTTGATAGAACCACAAGTGCATAAAGGCATGGGTTCATATATTTCAAGCTCATCCCAATAGCACTTGAGTTTGTTATAATAAATACTCACGGAATCTGTTTCTTGGATAAGAGAAGAAATGGCTTTGGTTATTTGGAAAATGTGTGGTGCATTTTGAAAGGAAAACCTCTCACGAAGGTCATTCCAGATATTGGTTGCAATATCAGCGTAAGCGATGGTAGATCGATGCTCGAAACTCATAGAATGATGAATCCAAGCAATGATCATATCATTACAACGCTCCCACGGGAAAAATAAGGGGTCTATGTCAACTAGTTCGGGGATTTTGCCATCAAGAAAACCAAGCTTGTTATCGATGTTGAGTGCCCGACGCATGGTTCTAGCCCAAGTCACATAATTTTCGGTGGTCAATAATTCGAGACCAGTGGGAAAGTGGCTCCTTCACCTGGTTGAATAAAATAGGGGCTAGCAGGATGATGGAGATTATTTTCATGGTTCTGTGATTCAAGATAGGAAGAGTTTGCCTCACTCATTGTTGCTCTGATACCATAATAATTTTGTACCGAGAAGGCAATGCCAAAGGTGATAAAATATAGGGATGTGAAAACCAAATGAGTGAGTGGAAGCAAAATATATTTCTGTATATGTGTTCTGTATACAACCTGTTTTGCTATATATATAGACAGCGCAGGAAATAAAGAAAATAGAAAAGAAATGAAAAACTACATGTTTACAAATACACTACTGCACACTACAAAACAAGGGGGTCTGTTGCTTGCTTTATCGTGGTCTGCTTTCACTTTATCGCACTACTTTCAGCATGTTCTTTGTCTGGTTTAGCCGAAGGACATGGGGTTGCTTCAACTGGTAATTTCAATAACTACTTTGAACTTTTCCTCCTAATAAAATATGTAATCTGAAAATTGAGTATGGTACCGTGTTTGTTGTGCACATGCACTCCTTCCTCCCACTTTCTGATCAATGAAATTAACTGACTGTTGACTTTGAATTTCCTACTCAGGTCGACTAGTACTAGGACACCATGGCTAGCCTCTATATATACACATATAGATAAATTCAAGATATCTTCATTCTTCTAATTTTCGTTGTCTAAGCCCGCAAATTAGCAGTAAATCCTTCCACAATTAAGCATAAATTGCTAAGATTGCATTCATGACCACCCAAAGACCCTTTTCATCTGCTAATTTTGAAGTTACTAAGAAAAGAGAAAGAGGCAATTCATCTTGTTCCAAAGAAGACCATAAAAGTATAACCTCTTCCCCACCTTCTTCCTCAATGCCTCGATGGAAGCATGATGTTTTCCTAGTTTCTGTGGCAAAGATACTCGCATGAGTTTTACGGATCATCTATATGTTGATTTGAAATGGAAAGGTATTCTCGTCTTTAGGGATGGCGTAACACTCAAGCGACGAAAATGCATTTCTCAAAAGCTTTTGCAAGCAATTCAAGAATCCCAATATGCCATCATCATTTTTTCGGCAAATTATGCTTCTTCCAAGTGGTGCCTTATGGAACTTGCTGAGATCTTTGAATGGGAGAAAAAGACGAAAGCTCACAATTATTCCTATTTTCTACCATGTGGATCCTTCTGATGTAAGAAATCAAAGAGGGACTTTTGCAGAATCTTTCACCACACATGAAAAAGATCCCAAAGTAGACATGAAAGAGATTGATAAGTGGAGAAATGCTTTCAAAAAAGTCGGCAATATTTTCGGAGAGCACATACATGCAGGTACTGTTGCTTTTTTTATTATTAGTACTATTGTTGTTAACATCTATCTATCTATTTCCTTTTGGCATTTATAATTTTTAAAATGTTTATATTGTGTCTAGTCTAACAACTTTATTGCAAAAGGGAAAATACTAAACTATGAATTAAAAGTATTTTACTTTGTCTACTAAGCAATGCTACATGTGCTAATTATTAGCTAAAACTTTTTTTTTTTTTGCTCGTGTCAACTCAGGTCTCGTCAATATTAACTTGTTATATTAATTTACAGGTACGAATCAGCGATTACACAAGAATCAGTGGTAGAATATCTCAAGTTGAGTTCTAGATTCTCACATCATGATTACAATAAACTTGTTTCAATGAATTCCCATGTTGAGGAAATCATGAAGTTATTGGATATGAAATCAAATGATGTTTGCTTCATAGGAATTTGTGGGGAGGGTGGCGTGGGTAAGACAATGCTAGCTGAAATAATTTATGATAGAGTTTCTCATCATCAATTTGAAGGAAGTAGCTTTATTTCTTGTATTAGAGAAAAATCTAGAACTCGTGATCTAGCTTCTTTACAAAAATAACTTCTTTCTACGATCATACAAGAAAAAATACACGTATGGATCATCACCAAGGAATTAGGATGATAAGAAGCATGATGAGGAATAAAAAGGTTTTTATCATCCTTGATGATGTGGATAGCGAAAAACAAGTAATGGCATTATCAGGGAGTCGAGATTGGTTTGGTCTTGAGATAGTCATATATTGAAAACACGTGAAGTGAATGATATCTATAAGGTTGAGCTTCTTCAAATTGATGAGTCTTTGCAACTCTTTCGTTTGTCAGCCTTCGACATGAAAACCCATCGTCCAGAGAATTATATGGATCTATCTAATCATTTGCAGCTCTTTAGTTTGTCAGCCTTCGACAAAAGCCACGTCCAGAGAATTACATGGATCTATCTAAGGCCCTCAACAAAAGCCATCGTCAAGGCCTTCCTTTAGCTCTTAAAGCTTTGGGTTTCTTCTTATTTGGGAGAGCAATGGATGCATGGAAAACTGCTACGGATAAACTAGAAGCAATTCCTAATAAAGAAGTTAGGAATATACTTCAAATAAGTTTTGATGGGCTGAGGAATCGCAGCAAAATTTGTTTTTGGATGTGGCATGTTTTTCGCATTTAGGAGTTGTGATACCTCACATGATAAAGATACAGGTAAGGGGTGTATGAGATTTCACATTGTTTGAGAAAGAGAAGTTGTTGCTATTTATAAAGTTTCAATGGAATTCCAATTATATTATTGTCTAGTCCTTTTGAAATATAAGTAATGTAGTTTGGACCTCCCTTTAAAGGATACTGTAAGTTAAATATTAGTGTAGAGATTAATATATAAATCTATATTTTCATCCTAATTCTTGCTAATCTGTTGTTCTTGGTTACTAGGGAACTGATGCAATTGAAGGTATGGTCCTTGATTTTTATTATCCTAAAGCGAAACATAGATTTATCAACGCCAAAGCATTCTCAAAGATGAGAAAATTGAGATTTCTTAAAGTGATCAATCATTTTGTGTAATACCCGGCCAGCTCATAACATGGCCCCAGACCATGACCCAAGCCTAGCCCATGAAAATCCTAGGCAAAGGGCCACCCCAAACGAAATCGTTTGTTTCCCATATGTCCTTGTTTGACTGTTTAGTTTTAAATTTTTAGTTTACATTGTTCCTCTCCCTCCTTTAATTTTCTCAAATTCAAGGCCAGCTTAATCGTAAGGCCATTTAGGCCATTGCCTAATGTTTGCACTCGATGCAAGGCCTACTATAAAGAAAAGTGGGGCATTTTTTTAAATAAATAAAAACCATTTCATTGAATAAAATTTTAAATAATCTTTATATTTTTCAATATGTGCAAGGCCTCATTATAATAAATTTAATATTTTATATTTTAAAATAATTATATTTTAATTATATTTTAAAATAATCTTTTAATATCTTGTTGAATTGAGGCACAAAATTTTCATTAAGATCTCATTATAAGTTGTTTATTAAATATAAATTAAAAAAGATTAATTTATACATTTAAAATGAAATCTCATTTGATTGAAAATTTTGAGAATATTCTAGATAATGAATTATAATTTATTATATTATAATTATAAATGATTGATTTAAATTTTGCCTTCCATCAATATGTATTGAGCCAATCCTGCTCAAACTAGAGTCAGTTTTTCCCCTTCCCCAATCCTCTCCTTCAACTTCTTTCTCTGAATTTCTTTTCGTTTTATTTTCCCACTTTGCAATCAGTTATCCTTTGGTTTCTCACTCTTCATTTCCTCTCAACAGACACTCCTTCGTTCTTCTCCCGCTCTCCCTCTTTTGTGGCCCAGTAAGGATTTTGGGTGCTGTTCTTGTTGTCGCATCTCATGATTTTGCACAAAGCCACCGCGAGTCAGCCCCCCTCCACGTATAACAACCATTCTGCCCAGGGAGAGACAAACATCTTGCATCACCACCAAAGCCCAACCACTGTGTCCCAACCATCCAACAACCTCCTTCGTCTTAAAATACCGAAAAAGAGCATTGGCACCCCGAGGATGTTGTAAGTCTCTTCGCCAACCATCATGCATCACTGAGTAGAACCACCATATACGATCTCCTCTCATCACCCAAGAACACCATCGAAAGATACCATGGCTCTCTTTATAGTAAGCGGAAAAGAGCGATCTTCTTGCTCCTCCACCCTACGTTGTAGTATGTTGCCAGACATGGGAGTTCACGTAGCAGCCACCCAACACGGAAGCCTAGCCTTCCATTGCCTCTTGGTTGCAACTCATCCTCTCCTCTACGCCGCATTAGTCATGGATAATGACTTACGATCCAACAGTACTCCACAATGCGCCAGTGGCAATGATGTACTCTTGGTGAGTTCTCTCCCTCTTTATTATTATATTTAATTATATAGATTGTGATATTAAATATGTGAATTTAATAAATGTGATTTATTATTTATTTTCTTGAAATACTATCTCAAAGAGGCACAACACTTAGATCGACAAAGAGGCACAATACTTGAGCCCAAGAGGCACTACACTTGGGTTGAATATACATGATGTTTGGGCTAAAGAGGTACAATATTTAGATTGAATAATTATGATGCTTGGACAGAAAACACAAGTTAAGAGTTACAATCTTTCGTATGGTGCCATTTCATTCTTTATAAACAGGGGATGAAACCAAAAAATTTTATTTGTTCTATTCTTGATGCTGGAGAGAATATTCTATAAACTAGTTTCAATAAATCATTCACAATGTAAAGCACAAGTGAGCCGCCTAAAAACACAGAGAAAACATCTATGATGTCCAATATAAAATTATCAAATCAATTAATATCGAAAATCAATCTACAAGCCAGACTGTGTAGCCAAAATAGTCTGATTCAAAATTTTAACAAAATTAGCAAAATCTCAATAATCATGTCAAAATTTAAAAAAATGTAATAAAAGAAGTAATATGCCAAAAATTTAGCCCAAATTGGGTTCAGAATTACTTCCTAAACGACAAACGAAATATTACCAAATAAAGAAAAGAATAACTGAAATTAGGGATTTGAAAGGGAAAACAGTGAATTTTCAGGTCGGAAATTATGCACACTGAGCTTATCTCGGTGGCCATAGCGTACACACCGAAGAGAACTTTTCGAATTGGAGTCTTATATGCGATTTTGATACTCGTAACCAAAATTATGACCAAAATACTTAAATACACTCAAAACTATCCCAGTTAGAAAAAATATTACGATCGCTTACTACCTTTACACTGATCCACCAACTCAAGATACCTCAGCGCTATTAACGTGTAATATAATAGCTCAGCATCATCTAACTCGAATTCTCCTACATTAACTCATCTATTTTTTAGTCATTTATATGATTTTGTAGAGAAACTCTAAACGAAAATTTTCAAAATTACTATCTACAATTAGTGACTTTGTTGTGTCTTAGAAGTGAATTGTTTATAAGCTAATAACAAATTCTTTTAAGTGAAGACTATTATCACTTTAAAGATAGTGTTCTACACACTTCAAAATCACATTTATTTTCAGATTACTATATTTACATAATTTTTTCTTCAACATCTCTCTCTCTCTCTCTCTCTCTAATTGTGCTCTTTTGCCGCCGCCCAGCCACCTTCTTGTCGCTTCGTAGCTGTTGTTACAGTCAGTTTCCATCGCATAGCCCCTGTTTTGATTTTGCATTTTTACGTAAAATACAAGCATGCCCACTAACTTTTTAGAATACTAATGGCCTTTACGTTTTTACCCTTATTTTTAATCTATGGTAGATATCATATTTTAAACTTACACACATATATATACTACGTAGATAGCAATATGCGAAACACGTTACCTAATTAAATTATAGTTATTTTATAAAAATAATAGTTTTTTTGCTTTTACAAAACAAAATATTAATAAATAATTTAATAAAAGAACATAAAAAATAAATTTTAGCAAACAGAAAAACACTGTTGCAAGTTGCTGCTGTAAGTTGCCGCTATAAGCTGCTGTAAGTTGTTTTCATTTTAGAAAATATAAAAACATTGTTGCAAATATAAAATAAATTATTCAATCCACCAGAAACTACAGCTGCAGCAGGTATTTATTTATTTATTTTTTTCTAAACAAGCTTGCATATATTAAAAATATAATAAGAGCTTATTACAAACTAAGGAGGATCCTACCATCCACAAAAATATAGCACCTAGAGAAATCGTTTCGTATCTCTCCACCATCTGTCATTAATATCAATCCATGTCTTCCATAAAAACGAATTCTGTATTCCCAATCCATTCAACATCAAAGATCATTTTTTTTTTTTGGAACTTCAAAGAACATTACTTGTAAGGCTACGCCCCCTAAAAACACAATTAAGAAAGCTGACTTGTGCTTCTGCATGGGACGGCACCAGTAACAAGCTCGTTGCAATAAGGCCGAGCACATGAATTAAAAATTTCATACACATGCAGAATATAATAATTCAATTGATTAAAAATCATAAGAAAGCTTATCAAATTGAAACCAATAATATGATAACAATCAACTGACAAATAGGACATGACCATACAGAGACACAAAATATATGGAATCAAGTTAATTGGAATGCCAATTAACTTACTCACCATATGACCCCTTGACATCAGGCAAAATAATTATCAACTTGACCAGAGTGGGTTGAACATATGGAAACCAAGGGTTCTGGGTTGAAAACCTGGTAGATATTAAAAAGCATCTACAAAGTCAATAATCTGGATACAAGACAAATTCTACACACCATACAATCAAAAGTAAATTATGAAATCATACCATTCATTTGCTGCTACACATATTGATCAATTGGTCACAGAAATCAAAAGGCAAACCCTGTGTGCACTCGTGCAGAGAAGTTCACACATGTCCAGAAGTACGTCCACTTTACCACCATTGATCATTTTCTACAATATCGGCAATTCCTAAGACTAATCGGTTATAATATAGGTATGCAAACAAATTCATTAATAAAAATAATAGATAATTCTCTTTAAAATATAAGATAATGCAGCATAGAGGTTCACTCTTTTGTGGATTCAAAGGTTCACACTTCAAAATGAATTTTATAGAACACAGCCCCACACCTAACACCCATCCATGCATCTTTCGCACACCAGAAACACACACCAACATTTAATAGTCGCAATTTGCTCATAAGTGGAACGACAGAAAAATCATTTCTGATGGAATGGTACCAGTTCCAAACAGTTAATATCTTATTTAATGGTCATCCATACTAACGTGTGGCTATCTCACCTTGCTCATCATGTTCCACTACCGCATCCTGGGCTGTTCCCTTGGTTCTCTACCAATATAATGATATCTAATCTGCAAAGATGGAAGTGACAAACTAAACTTGAGAATATATGATTGCCTAAATAGCTCAAACAAACATATTTTGACCAAAAATTACCACTGGAGATGGCAGAACTCGAGCATCAAGCACTGCAAGTTCCTCTTTTACTTTAATACCAAATTCCTTGTTTACAAGCTTTTCCCACTAAAATTATTTCGCCTAACTATCTGGTGCAGAATAGAACAACCCATAACAAACTACTAACAAAAATAGGTCTACTTTCAATTTATGTCAAAGAGCCAAATAGCATTTAGACATACCTCCTTGATACTAACTTCCTTTTCATTGGTTTAAGCAATCCATGGATCTTAATTTGTGGGAGAATGCATAGCATAAAAGTTTCCAAGAGCAGCTGAAATTGATTGGAGGAAATTTTTCTCATCCTCCCAGTCAACCTACGACAAAGACCAAATCAAAGTTCACAAAAAATAAAGTACACATCTCAGCCAAGGAAAAAGAATGTGAGCACTGATACCAGACTCCTCATGTTTCACCCTTCAGTTTCCTACTTGATTAAATCCTAAGAGCTGAAATTACATTCAATTTTCAAATGTTTCACCCATCAGTTCTATTTTTTTTCAACATAAGTAAAAATACTTCACAGTTCTTTACTATGAATGAGCATAAGAACTAATTTCTGGCACACATACACATGATTGCTAAAACACAAAACTATTAAAGTTGATGTTATTTCTTAGAGACTTTTCATGTTCTTATTTGTAGTTTGCTATATTTAGTCTTCTGATTAATTAATTTAGTTTGGAAGTTGTATCTTTGTTTTAAATGAATTTTGTGAGTCTCTATGTGAGCATATAAATGTATGGTTGTTGGAAGATGAATGGCAGAACAACAGAATCAGTCTTCACGTTAAGACTGAGGTTTCTCAACTTGTGTCCTCTGTTTTTCCTTGTTCTGTTTTCACTATTTTTCTGGTTTCAAAACAAACAATTGGCATCAGAGCTAACCAGGTTCATCTAAGGTCGAAAGATGGCTGCCTTTGGAACAACTTCTTCAGTTCCAATCTTCAATGGTGAAAGCTATGATTATTGGAGCATCAAAATGAAGACCTTTTTCATCTCTCAAGATTTGTGGAATGTAGTAGAAAAGGGGGTGACAGTACTTGCAGTAGGAGCTTCGGATTCAACTCAATCCAAGCAAGAAACAACCAAAGATGCAAAGGCATTGTTCATCCTACAGCAGGCTGTGTCTGAATCGATTTTTCCAAGATTGATGAGGGCTGAAACTTTAAAGGTTGCATGGGATATTTTGCAGGCAAAATTTCAAGGAAACACTAAGGTAAAAATCATCAAACTTCAAGGCTTTAGAAGGGAGTTTGAAAACTTGAAAATGAAGGAATTTGAAGTAGTAAAAGAGTATGGTTCCAGATTAATTGATCTAGTAAATCAAATGTGTGCTCTAGGTGAAGAAGTGACTGATCAAAAAATAGTTCAAAAAATTTTGATTAGTTTACCCGAGAAGTATGATCATGTAGTAGCAGCCATTGAAGAGTCAAAAGACCTGCAAACACTTTCAGTTATTGAATTAATGGGATCTCTCCAAGCCCAAGAACAAAGGTTGGCTAGAAGAAACGATGATACTTTAGAGCATGCATTTCAATCTAAAGTAAATCTGAAGAACAAGAAAGCAAAAGATTATAAAGGGAAGCCTCAAAAGGATCACAAAAATTCTGATCAAGTTCAAAAGGAAAGTAAGTTAAAAGGAAAGATGGGAGAATTTCCACCGTGTGGTATTTGTAAAAAAACAAATCACTTGGAGAAAAATTGTTACCATGCCGGGAAACCACAATGCTGGAATTGTAAAAAATTTGGGCATATGGAAAAGGATTGTAGGTATAAGAAAAATCAGCAAGCTAACTACTCAGAAGAGAAGGAGGAAAACGAGCTTTTATTTTTTGCTTGTCAAGCCCTCACTCAAGAAGAGAAGATTTGGTTCATTAACAGTGGCTGCAGCAATCATATGGCTTCTGATGAAGGCATTTTCACCAGCTTGGATACTTCAGTCAAAACAAAAGTGAAGATGGGAAATGGAGAGCTTGTTGAAGCAAGAGGCAAAGGGGCAGTGGCTATTTCAACTCAGAAGGGTACCAAATTCATCAAAGATGTACTTTTAGTTCCATCTCTTGATCAAAACTTATTGAGTGTAGGTCAAATGATGGAAAATGGTTACTCTTTAAGCTTCGAAAATAATCTGTGTAGAATATATGATGAGAAGAATAAGGTGGAGTTGGCTGAAATAAAAATGGGGAGAAGTAGGAACTTTCCTATTCAATGGAGCTATCCTAATGCTATGGTAGCTGCTGTCAATGAAACAACGTTATGGCACCAAAGATTTGGGCATTACAACTTCAATTCCTTGAGATTATTGCATCAAAAGGGGATGATGAGAGACTTACCTCTCTTGGATAAAGAAACTGAAGTATGTGAAGGTTGCATGATTGGAAAGCAGCACAAGCTTCCTTTTCCATCTGAGAGTAGTTGGAGAGCCAAAGAGAAATTACAGCTGGTCCATACTGATGTATGTGGTCCAATGGGAACTCCAACTCACAATCATGCCAGGTATTTCATTCTCTTTATAGATGATTTTACTCGGTTGATTTGGGTTTATTTTCTTCAAGAAAAATCTGAGGTTTTTGGAGTTTTTAGAAGTTTAAACTTCTAGTAGAAAAGCAGTCAGGCCATAAAGTCAAAGCTTTAAGGAGTGATCAAGGCAATGAATATAACTCCAAAGAATTTAAAGAATTTTGTGAAGCCAAAGGCATAGAACACCAATTGTCTGTGGCATACTCTCAACAACAAAATGGTATATCCGAAAGGAAAAATAGATCAGTGATGGAAATGGCTAGATGTATGCTACATGAAAAAAAACTACCCAAGGAATTTTGGGGTGAAGCAGTAAACACTGCTGTGTTCCTACTAAATCGTGTTCCTACAATTGCAGTTGAAGATCTGACACGTTTTGAAGCTTGGAGTGGAGCTAAACCCTCTGCTAGTTTCTTAAGGGTGTTTGGTTGTATTTGTTATATACATGTTTCATCTCAAAAAAGAACTAAACTGGAAGAGAATGCAGAAAAAGGCATATTTGTGGGATACAGCAACACTTCAAAAGGATTTCGAATTTTCAATCTGAAAACAAGAAAATTGGTTGTGAGTCGAGATGTGATGTTCAATGAAAATGCATCTTGGGATTGGGAAGCTGAGAAGGTAATTAAGCAAAGTGTAGAGGTACCAGTTAAATCATTAACAGATGAAGAAAAAGAAGTTGAAGCAAGAGATTCTCAGCCAATTGAAATTAGAAGTTCCTCTGATCAACTATCCTCAGATTACAGTGATGAAGAGTCGTCTCCTGAATCTCCCATAAGAAGAACAAGGTTACTAAGTGAAGTGTATGAGCAATGCAATTATGCTACTCTTGAACCCGTAAGCTTTGCTGTTGCATCAAAAGAAAAAGTTTGGCAAAAAGCTATGGAAGAAGAAATTAAGATGATTGAGAAGAATGACACCTTGGAGTTGGTTTCTCGACCTACAAACAAGGATGTTATCGGAACAAAATGGATTTATAAGACAAAATTGAATCCGGATGGTTCCATATTGAAGCATAAAGCAAGGCTAGTTGTCAAGGGGTATGTACAGCAACATGGAATAGACTACAATAAAACTTTTGCTCCTGTTGCTCGAATGGATACCATTGGAGCTTTGGTTTCACTTGCTGCTCAAAAAGGCTGGAAAGTGATGCAATTAGATGTGAAGTCAGCCTTTCTAAATGGGGTGTTGGAAGAAGAAGTCTATGTAGATCAACCCGAAGGATTTGAAAAGGAAGAAGGCAAGGTTTATAAATTAAAGAAAGCTTTGTATGGATTAAAACAAGCTCCAAGGGCTTGGTACAGAAGAATTGATCAATACTTCATTGAGCAAGATTTCAGAAGGAGTAAAAGTGAGCCTACATTATACACAAAGATTCAAGACAGCAATGACTTGATCATTGTATCACTTTACGTGGATGATCTGATTTTTACAGAAAATAATGTTGAAATGCTTAAAAAGTTCAAAGAAGAGATGATGACCAGTTTTGAAATGAGTGATTTGGGTAAGATGAATTATTTTCTTGGCATGGAAGTCAGTCAAGGAAATGGTGGAATCTTCTGTTCGCAAAGAAAATACATTGAAGATTTGTCAAAAAAGTTTAACATGACAGGTTGTAAATCAGTGGCCATTCCATTAATTCCTAATGAGAAGCTGAAAAAGGATGATGGTGGAAAGAAAATAGATGCATCAATCTATAGAAGTCTTGTGGGAAGCTTGCTGTATTTATGCAACACCAGACCAGATATTTTGTATGCTACAAGCTTGCTTTCAAGATTTATGCAAAGTCCTAGTCAAATTCATTTTGGCACTGCTAAGAGGATTTTGAGGTATTTGCAAGGAACAATCAATTTTGGCATCTGGTATGAGAGATTTGAAAGAACAAAGCTGGTTGGATTCACTGATAGTGACTGGGCAGGCTCAACTGACAACATGAGAAGTACTTCAGGTTATTGTTTCAGCTTGGGATCAGCCATGTTTTCATGGAGTTCAAAGAAGCAAAGCAATGTAGCACAATCCACTGCAGAAGCCGAATATGTAGCAGCTGCAGCTTGTGCAAACCAAGCCCTTTGGTTGAAAATAATACTTGAAGATATGGGAGAGAAACAAGTGGAGTCTACTGAAATTTTCTGTGATAACAAATCAGCCTTTGCAATTGCCAAGAATCCCATTCAGCATAACAGAACTAAACACATTGCTATTAAATATCATTTCCTACGTGAAGTGGAATCAAGTGGAGAAATTGCTTTGAAGTTTTGCAAGTCTGAGGAGCAGTTAGCTGATATATTCACAAAGGTGCTTTCAAGAGACAAGTTTCAAATTCTCAGATCTCTCCTTGGTGTAACTAGAAATCGCATCAAGGAGGAGTATTAAAGTTGATGTTATTTCCTAGAGACTTTTCATGTTCTTATTTATAGTTTGCTATATTTAGTCTTCTGATTAATTAATCTAGTTTGGAAGTTGTATCTTTGTTTTAAATGAATTTTGTGAGTCTCTATGTGAGCATATAAATGTATGGTTGTTGGAAGATGAATGGCAGAACAACAGAATCAGTCTTCACATTAAGATTGAGGTTTCTCAACTTGTGTCCTCTGTTTTTCCTTGTTCTGTTTTCACTATTTTTCTGGTTTCAAAACAAACAAAAACAACCATTCTTTCCGTAAAAGAATTGGAAGGAATGAAAACTTATTTCTTAACAGATGATTCTCTAAGCTCCCTTTTGGCATGAACTCGTAGACCAAAAGTTGGTTCTCACCCTCCAACTTGCCACAGCGCTATAATTTGCAGAAATGACCATTACTTTAGGTCGTGCTAGAACTTTCTCCGAGTAGAACCTGAATAATAATCGTGTATTTTAAACCAAAGTTTTATCAATCAAACCCTTCTACAATTCTTACAAAAATAAATTCTTACAACAAGCCCCACAAGAAGAATAATGTTAATAGATTAAGCTGGTTAAACAAATCATTAAAATTAATAAAGCTTCCTTCAATTATAATGAAAACCCACCGACATTCACCAAAGAAATTCACAAAGCAATGCAACAGATAAATTTTTATTTTTTTGTTTAAATCATACAACAAAAGAATATTAAAAATCGATGTCTTCTTTTGCGAAATCATACACCAAAAGAATATTAAAAACCAATGGAAAAATTAACCCAAAAGGAAAAAGTTTCAAACCTCTAGTCTCGAAAATTTCATGTAAACCGAAGACGCTGAGGTCGAATCGAAATATAGAGAGTCGCAATGTGGAAGTGGCATTGCCCATCCCCCATGTTTCTTGCTTTCTGAGAAAATGTATTGAAACCAAAAGAAAATCATTCTTTTCGTGGTTTCTCAGTAACCAAACAAGCATAAAAAAATCCTAGATTAGAACAAACTCCATGTTTCTGTGAACCGAGAGAGAACATGGATGCGAGCTGAAGACGAGAAAGCGAGAAACATAAATGCGAGGAACCCATGTTTCCATGTTTCAGCGAGAAAGCCTACATTTTGAACCTTTCATTTTTTTTTTATGCTTGTGCATATTTGTGTGAAAGAATGAATTAGAGAATGAATGGGGCAGATGTAAATCAAGGAGACAAGAAAGCGAAAAGACGAATCACTTAAATGAGTTAACAGTGATTTAACGGAGGTTTAAAATAATTTAATAGTTTTCGTTAAATCAACAAATTCTGTTACATAAGCTTATTATATATATAAATTAGGTGAACGTATGTGTAAAGTATATTTGCTTAATTTTAATTCTTTTAAGAATTTTTTTATTAAGAATTAATTTTTGATTAATAACGACGTAATGCTTTTGAATAAGTAAACATTATTTCTAACTTAAATTTGACGGTTGCTCATAATATTTTAAATGAAAAATAAAAGGAGAATACTAATAAAAATAATAACATAGTTCTATAAATAAATATCTTCTATAATTTTGATTGTATGATGATTCTAAAATAAGATTCAGCATTTTCCTCATCTTACATTGTCTTAGTAGTGAAAATATTAAAATACTTATATTTTTTCTTCTTTAATTTCTCTCGATCTGCAACCAAAACTCTATTCATTTACAGTAACAATAAAAAATACAAAATAGTCATAGGACATCAACGACTTCTATTTTTTTTTTTAAATATTGTTATTTCTATATCAATAATATAATTTTATGTGTAATTCATTTGTTAAGTAAAAAAAAATCTAGCGCAATAGTATATTGAGTTTATTAACTTTTAAAAAATACAAACAGCCAAAATACAATGTAAATTTTATTCGGTTATAATAGCAGTAAAATAATACAAACAAATCATAGGACATTAGCAAATTATAATTTTTTTAAATATAATTACTAAACTTCAAATATTTATTAGAGGATAGATTAAAACAAATAAGATTTTACAACAATGTATGTTTATTTCTATAATATTTTAAATGAATAATAGAATTTTTCGTGCAATTTATGTATTAGATAAAAAATCTTAAATAAACTAGATCTTATTAGTTATATTCTATAAACACATGACAATATAAATTTGGGAACTGCTACGGACAGTCGTTAGTGGGAGTCACCGTGCAAACGGCATCTGACGTGGTGCGAAAAACGACAACGTTTCACTATTTCTTTTGTTTCACTAGAGAAGATTGAAAATCTCAATACCCAAGCAGATGATCTCCTCTCTCTCTCTCTCTCTCTCCCTCAGTTTGCAAACCCATGGCCCAGAAAAACTCTGGGATCGAATAGTACTTGGCCGGTCACTGTTTCCAATAGCCACAGCTGAGAAGAAGACGCCGAAGAGGATGCCGACATTGCCATCGATATCATTGAAGACAGAAACAATGTCGAGCGTTGATTGGTCGTAACCTTGGCTGGATTTCAACATAGAGAAACAGATGCTAAAGGTGTATGCGCCGACGCTGCATTGGATCTATATGCTTGCCGCCGTTGCTATCCATTTGCTGCTCATGAGTCATGACCAACCTCTCCATAATCAAATATCAATCCGTCCAAATTCTTGGTCTCCTCTTCTTTTCTTTTGCATCGGCAAATATCAAGATGCCGAAGCAAGCTCATGTTGCCCAATTTTGAAGGAATACTTCGTTCGTAAGTGTTATAGCCAATCTCCATATGGCTAACTATTTTGAGTTTACCCAGTTCTAGATGTATATTACCACTGAGAAAATTTCCTACCAAGTGGAGAAACTCAAGGTTCTTGAAATTACCATATTTTGATGGGATCACCCCTTGAAATAACTTCCAGCTAAATTAAGAACCTTGGGATATTAAAGCTGCGAAGTTTCAACAGGCAATTGCTCAGTTCCTCCATCAACACTATCAATCTCCGAAACTCGTACTCGTACAGTAGTAGGTCGCTGTGATTGCTCAACTTCCTTTTTATTTTTTTTTTTAATTTTTTTTTTTTTCTGAAATCTTCAAGGCAAATGGGGGAGTGCGGAGTGCCTTCAGTACTGACTACTGAGAGTGGTAAGAGATAAAAGGTAGGTGAAAAGAAAGGAGAGAGAAAGTAGAAGGAAGAAAAAAGAAAGAGTAAGATCTAATATGTCAGACGATTGTCTGCCGACTCCCATAATCGTTTGCATATAGATTTACTCTATAAATTTTTTTCCTCATCTCGAGCCACCCAATGTATGCACGCGGATCCAAAATGCTAAATTGTATCATTTCCCCTTATATATATATATATATGGACACGTACGGTACCATTTTAACCGATGGAAACCCTAGAACCCAGTTGACTATAAATTCGTCTTTATGTTGGGCTTGTCTTTTCCAGATTCTTCTATTCGTTCTCTTCTTATTCTTCCTATTTCCCTCATCCTCCTCTCTTGTTGTCTACCATTTTTTTAGCCCTTTGTTACTTTTCTGCTCTTCTCGACAAAGGAACAACAGTCATGAACTTTCGTTTACCTTATTTGTATGTGTTTAAGTTATTTGGTCGTTCTTTTTTTTTTCTGGAACATTGTGAATCCGAGAATCGATTTCTCGGATACTGTTTCTTGCCATTTACCTGTTAGATATTTGTTAGAAAGAATATTTATTTACTTGTTAGCATTTTATTTTGTGAATTCATATAGATCCGAGATTATATTTGTTGGATAATTTTTTTTAGCTGCAATCAAATTTTCGCTTGGATATTTTTTTGTACCGTGTCTAGAGTAATGGATAGACTTTCTTGATCTGTGATACATTATTGTTTTATCCCCCACACCAAAACTCTACTTTCCCCTTTCTATTTCTTCTCTACCTTTCTTCTCTTCTACATTCTTGTGTATACTAACGTGTTAGTTTGTTTTCTGCAAATCCAGGGTTTTCGATTCAAACAATCGCAAGGCAGAAACATCCAACCCTGAGTCTCAGATACGTGTTCTTTATTTTTTTCCCCTCTAGATGCATATTAAAATCAGAATATGAATTAAGATAAAAATGAAATAAAATGAAAATGAAGATAAAATTTCACAAAGAATTTGTTTATTTTTTGTAATGCATATTAAAAAAGAAGAATATGAAGTTTTAAAAAATAATATAAAGAATGTTCAAGCTGACAACCCCATGGTACCCACAGTTCAAGCACTAAAGCTACACCATAAGCCTCTCTCTCACTCTCTCAACCGGTACACAGATTAAAAAGATATAATGAATACCTTAAACTCAGCAAAATTTAAGCAACTCATAACAGAATAAAACAGAATATAAAATGAGTAAATATAATAAAATTAAACTGAAAGTTCTAAAAAAATATTTGAAGAAATTAGAGAACAGATAAAAAAGATGCAGATGAATATCTTTAACTCAGCAAAACTTAGAGGTGGTTTACAAGAATGATTTAATCTTATCTATTATATCTAATTTTATGCTTATTACTTTTTAATTTGTATGTTCTTGTGTCGAACCCAGCAACAAGATTTAAGTACCTCAAACACAAAGAAAGCTGAACCAAAAATACGAGTAATTGCTTGAATCAGAATAATAACAAAAGGTGATTAATATAGATGGGGAATACCTTACACCAGAGTAATTGCTTGCTTATGAATCTGAACACAGGTGGGCGGGAATGAGTTACTTATGTATAAGATATATTTGAGAATCTAAACACAGGTAAACCAGAGTAATTTCAGCTTTTTCCTTGTATTTCTCTTCTTTTGTTATGCATTCAAGATTTTCCTTGTATTTGAGTGTTTTTTTAAATATAAGATAAACATAAACCATATATTTGAGAAATAATAGTAGGTGATTGATGTAGATAAATACATTTTATCTAGAGTAATTGTTTATTTGTGATTCTGGAATAGGGTGGACGTGAATGACCTGGGAACTGGAATTTTTCAGCACTTTTCTTCTATTTTTCTTCTTCTTTCCTTGTGTATTCTCGAAAAATAATGGGACTCTTATGTAGTTTTATATTTTATTCATTAGTCAGTGTTTTTTTAATGTGTAATTGTCAATTTAATGAGTTTAATGGACGTGAATTTAAGAGAGGATGATTAGTAGTCTTTTAATGTTTCTTACACGAGATTAGTGTCAAATAGTTGAAATACAATGAATGAGAGAATGCATTAATGAGAGGGGGTTGGATCTGCAAAAATTGGAATAATACGACAAGAATCTTAAGATGTTTGTCACCTTAATTCAATATCATTCTATATAAGATCGAGAGAAATAATCAACACGAAATTATCAATCAACTCTTTAATTTATTTTTTATAAAATAAAAATTGATCTAATAATCATGTACCAATGAACAAAATCACACAAACACAATACCATGAAAATATAATACCAATTAAAGTAGTATATATGTATATCAAAACTCGAAGTCGTAAATCCTAAATTATTTGCTGCAGATTGCATAGATTAAGAAATAAATAATAGAAAATAGAATAATTATTTTAAAGAAATTAGAAAACAGAAGAACATACCAAAAAAAAGAATCAATATGAAAATAAAACAGAGATTATTATATGTCATCAATTAAAAGAGAATTTCAAATTCCAAAAAGAAAAAGAGTTTAAAAAATTAGTATATGTCACAAATTAAAACATATTTGAAATAATAAAAAATAATAATACAGATCAATACCTTCAACTAAAGCAAATCCAAGTAGCTTCCAATAAAGCCAAAATCAATAAAATCTGAATAAAAAATAGAGGGAGTTATGTATAAAAAAATAAATCAACTGATTATTCAGTACCAAAAATCGACTGAATAAAAAATCAAGTGATTATTTGCAATTTCACAAAAAAATAGATTAAGAAAATAAAATATAAAAAGCTAAATAAAAATCACTTGATTATTCAACATTGTGAAAAACTGATTAAGAAATAATGAATTGATTTTTTTTTTTGTCACAAATAATCAACATTGTGAAAAAGAGATTATTCCCAAATAGATTATTCACAAAAATTATTTAACATTGTGATTAATATGTGTTTGCAAATAAACAAATTATAATAAATAGATTATAACAATTTATAATTAACAATTAAATTATTTACAAATTATTCAAAGATTAGCAAATTTATCATAAGTAATTGTTAAATGGCATTTACTAAGAAAGAAGAAATAGAAATGACGAAAGTTTATTTGAAGAGATTAGAACATAGAAGATTAATATACCAAAAAAAATGAATGAAGATGAAATTAAAATTGAGATTAGTAAATGTCAGACATTAAAAAATAAGATGAAATTACACATAAAATTTCATTTAAAAAATAAGTACATGTCATAAATTAAAAGAGAACATTAAATTCCATGGGAATTGTTAATTTCTTGTAATGCATATTAAAAACAGTAGATGAAGTAAAAAAATAAATTAACAGTGTGAAAAAAAACATTATAAGAAATAATAAACAGATTAATACATTTTAATACCTTCAATGCAGGTAAATTTGATTAGCTTCCAACAGCATCAAGATGACAAAATCAAATCAATCTAAAGCAAAAATAGAAAGAATTAGAAAATATAGATTACATCATAAGTTAGAAAACAGGAAACAGAAAAGAAAAAAAAAAATTACAACGTAATAAATTTAAGAAGAAGATAAATTCCACAACAAATTAGTCTATTTATTCTAATGCATATTAAAAATAGAAGATGAAGTAAAACAAAATTAACAAAAACTAAAACCAAAAAATCATACCGGAAGAAATAATTTAAAAGATCGATGTGAATGATGGGCTTTAAGAATTCTCACTGGTTCTCTTTGATTTTTCTACTTCTTTTCTTATGTTCTCTCGGAAAATAATGGCACCTCTTCTGCCGTTTGGTTTTTTGTTTTTTTTGTTTTTAAATTTGAGTGCTTGTTTAATGATAATTTGTCAATTTAGTGAAGAACGTGAACTGGAGAGACATACGGAATGAATTTAATTTGAAAATACTTTTGTGTTATGTATCAAAACTGTTGAAGAAAATGATAGGACAATTTGTTTTATTGCTTCCATTATTCATTGTGACATCTCTCCAATAAACAGAAGGAAAACAAAAAACAAATTAGGACGTACTGTGCGTTAACTTTATTCAACAAAATTAATCGGATTAAGATGGATGTCATCATGTTGATTAAATTTGGATTGAAAGGTGAGCCCAACATGGAAAAACACGTAATGTTATTAATGATACAAAATTTTATTAAATGTCAAATTTTTCTAAAATCGGTAATATAAAACTTGATCCATCCGGGAATTTAAGACGTGAGTTAATGATTAATCAATTGGGTTATAACCGGCAGACGTAATTTAAGATTAATTCAAAAAAGCATGAATTGATAGAATAAACGGAATAAATAATTGCATTACATCGTATGGAAACTTGAATTTTTAACGGACGTTAAATAGAAGATGAATTATAAATAATAAAATTTTAACAGCCGTTAAACCAACACTTTTCTATTAGATAGCTACATTATATATATATACTAGGTGAATTCAACGTGCAAAGCACGTTAGCTTAATTTGCTTAATTAATTTATATTGGATTAATTTTTGATTAATAACAACGTATTGATGATTTTGGTTTAAGTAAGAATAATTTTTGACGTAAAATTGAGAAACACTCATATATTATAAAAGAAGAGTATTAATAAAAACAATAATATAGTGAGATAAATAAACATAGTATTATGAAATATGATTGAGCTAATATTTATTCTAGGATGATTTATCTAGGATGACGATCCAGCATTTTCCTCATCTTGCATTTTCTCAATAGCGAGAACATTAAAGTACCTATATTTCTGCTCCTTCATTTTCTCTAGATCTCCATAAACTTGTATCTTGCACTTTTTATTTGCTAATTTGTCCACAATATTTTTGATGTATGGTTGATGTTCCTAGAGAAAAAAAAATAATGTATTTAAATAATTTTAAAAAACCCAATATTTTTTATTAACTCATTATTACGAAATTAAAATTATAAATTTAAATTTTAGAAATTACCACTCCAGCATGTTCCATCAGCTCAAGTTCTGAACAACCAAATGCCTTTTCTGCCACTTTACCAAACAAAGAAGCAACTAGCTTTTCAGTAGTATCGTCCAGTTCAACATATGTCCGTGCACTATAAATTGGATGATAATATTATTTATAATTAAAATAGTATTAAATTAATCATTAATTAGAAATTAACATTGGAAGATACATACCGCGGTTTGCAGACTCCTTGATTTTTGCAATATATGCAAACAAAAGTTTCATTATATTTATATCCATTTCCTTTATTACAGCTAATACATGACATGTAATAAAATACTTGAGTCAAGTCAATAACATTTATGTTGGCCTCTATCCAAAATTTTGCTTTCTACAATAAATAAAATATAATAGTTATGTGGCAATATTGTAAAACCAATTTGAAGAATTATAAAATATGAATAAAATTAAATTTACCGCCATTGGTTGCAAACACTTCATCAACTGTGCAATATCGCAATTCTTGTGTAAGCAACAGATGATAACGGAGCAGATGGGTATGTCAAACATCTTTCAATAATACTCTTAATTATCAAATCATTATTCTCCATCCTTAAAATACAAAAAAGAATATGAATATAAGGAAATGAAATATATCTATTTTAAATATATAAATAACATAATTAACTGTAATATAAATGCAGTAATATGTATTTAATTAAATTCTCAAAATTACCATTGCTTCATTGTAGCTGCTTGTGGAATAAGAGGATTGATTGTAAAAGTGCTTGACGGACGTGACGACAAAGATAATCCTTAGTTGAAATTGAAAACATTATTAATGCAAGTATAATAGAAAATGGGAAAATGTGTAAGCAGCTTAATTATTAAAAATACCATTATATGATCGAACATAAATTTTTGTTCCAAGTATTATTGGTTTATCTTCAATCATTTCTGATATTTTCTGACATTCGTCTTGGACAAATCGACCCCACATAGTCAATAGTATAGGGTTCAAGCTACAAAATTGGAATAAGTAAAATAATTAATAGAATTTCCATAAATTAATATTGGAATTGTATTTTTAAAAAATGAGAACTTATAAGATAATTGTACCTTTCATCAATAACATATATCTCTTGGATTGTTGTTGATCCGAATGTTGACGTTACCTCTTTAATTGGCTTAATTTTGATTGCAACAGCTAAAATATTTAATTATTGAAATATGAATTGTTAATTTTTTGATGATTATTTAATTAAAAAAATAAAAGTAAATTACCTATTTTTGCAATCGACTCTTTATAAGCCTCTAACTCCTTGAACGGGACGATCTTATATTTTGGTGCATCTATTTTCTCTTCATTTGGAGCAACATCTTCTATTATGGTTCTTGAATTGAGAGTCCACTGATATTGATATTCTCCACTCCTGAATTTTGGATCCACTGGTTGGATATATGCATTGCTGATATAATAGGAGTGTAAAATATTTAAAGTGTAATCTCATCTGTCAATATCAGTTCCAAAAATTGCTGCCTGCGCTCGATTCTCCTGGACAATATAAATAATCATGATTAATAGCGTATTATATAAAAATATGAGGAGAAAATTTTTATTATATAATATGATAGGATTTAAGAACAAAGAATTTGTAAGAATAAAAAAATTTGTTAACATAATGTATGGTAAAAAATATTATACCTCTTGATCAATTAGTGTCAAATTTTGGTATTTGACTGTTGTGCGTTGGCTTATTCGCTTGGGTGACTTCTCTGCAACGATCATCTTAATTTTCCAATTAATTGTATTTGGAGTGATATCCTTTATTGATGTATAGATCGTCCGCATTTTATCCCTTTTTGAAATACAAGAATATAAGATGCATAAGTATAACAAATATCAATTTACATGTATGAATCTTAAAAATAATTGAAATAGACATTTTATTAAATGACAGAATATTGCACATATAGAGATTTATATTATAATAGGAAATAAATTAAAGCTATACAATTGAATCCAGTTACTTGTATAACGTTAATTCAAACATGATAAAGTTAGTAATTCTATGAACACAATATTTTTTGTGCAGTTCTTCTCACACCGTTCAGTGGACACTGTTCGTATTAGAATCCTTACTGTAAATGCTTTCTTTGCTCTTGATAAAGCGACATATAATTGACCATGTGAAAAAACTGGTTGAGGTAAATAAATTCTAACAAAGTCTAACGTTTGTCCTTATGACTTATTTATAGTTATTGCGAAACTTAATCTTATAGAAAATTGAGTTCATTTGAATGGAAAACCACTATTTTTATCAACATTTGGTAAGAATGGTATCTTTGGAATGAAAACTCTTTTTTCGAGATGGTGTCCAACTTCTAGTTCTGCATCTATGACATTTCGATCAAAGGCCCGACAAATTAAACGGGTTCCGTTGCATAGCCGTTCTGAAGGATTAATGTTTCTACGCAGCATGATGGGACAGTTTTTCTTCAGCAACAGTTCATGAGGTGGGAGTCCATTTGGGGTTAGAGTATTTAAGAAATCATCCAGAACTGATTGTTTAGATGCATCTATTGTCTCATCAAAGCTGTAATATCATTGAACCTTACCTGGGAACCTATGAATTAACATTGAATTTATTTCATCAACATAACTGTTCTTCGGTGTTAATATCGCCCGATTTATCATAGTCGCAATATTTATTGAATATTGATGAATATTGTGGAAAACATCTTCTATTAAATGATTTAAAGATGTGATGTCTTCATCATAGGGAACAAGCATGCCATCCAGAATTTTTATAGTTTCATCAACTATGTTTGGTGGCATTCCATTGCCTAATTGTAACACATAATCTGAAAAAAAATGGATCCAATATTGCTCGCATATTTTCAGTTAATCGGAACTTGGTCAATGTAGGCCACAAATAGGAAGAAACCAAACTTGCATTAACTTGTTCTTTTCTTGTTCCTTTACGAACTACTGGTAGAATCTGTCTAAAATCTCCGCCAAAATCAACAATCTTTCCTCCGAATGCTACATCTGAATCATTTATGTCTCTTAGTATTTTATCTAATGCTTCTATGTGTTGTTTTCTTGTCATTGGAGTCTCGTCCCATATTATTAATTTTGTTGCACGTAGTAGGTTTGCCAAGGCACTTTGTTTGCTTATACAACATGTGCTTCTTTTGTCAGTATCAAGTGGAAGCTTAAAACGTGAGTGCGCTGTTCGTCCTCCCGGAAGAATAGATGCAGCAACACCTGATGAAACAGTAGCAAGTGCTATTAATTTTCTTGATCGTACTGTTGCAAGAAGTGCCTTGTACAAGAATGTTTTCCCTATCCCACCTGGGCCATCGATAAAGAATCTAGCACTTTCGTTTGCAAAAACTTATTCTAATATTGCATTATAGATATGTTGTTGTTCACTATTAAGGGACCCTGATGCAACAATATCTTCTTCTGGAATTTCAACAGCCAATTCATCATCAATATCTCTAGATTGAAATTCTTCATCAAAGCATATGTCTTCATCGAGAAGATGGTAGGAATTAATGTCTCTTCCCATTGATTCTATTGTAAAAGAGATTAAGCGCAATAATTTTGTTCTTACATTTGATATAGAATCTTCTGTTGAATTGAAATCAACTGATATATCTTGCTCAAAACGTTCATAAAGCTCTCTCGAATTGGTTGGATTACAATAAACTAATATTGTTGCAAACAATCGTCTCAAACTGGATGGCATTTGATATAGAGATGCTTCGTGCATACAATCTTCTAAGCTGCTATCTCTCTAAAGCAAACCATACATTGTTACTGCCTCACAGAATGTTGTTGCCACAACACCATCAACTGTCTTAAGATCTTCAAACGACAAAGGTCCTCTTACATGGTTTAGCAATATCCGAAGATAATACCTCTCACCTTCAAATGGATTTGCTGTAACAGTCCGACCTATAACGGTTTTCTTTTTTCTAGGGGTCTACTCTGTTGTCCAGATGACTAACACAAGAGGGGGGGTGAATTGAGTTGTATTTAAAAAAATAACAATTATAAATCAAATATATAATATAAAATATAAACAAAATATGAAACAACAATAAATATAAAGAGTAAGAGTAAGAGAGAAGCAAACTCAGTATGTTAACGAGGTTCGGCCCCACTGCCTACGTCCTCGCCTCAAGCTACCTCTTGAGGATCCCCAAATCCACTATTCAATCTCCTTTAGGTGGAGATAGAAACCTATTACACCTTTGAGCAGCACCGCTCCAAAGAATTCGTGTAGAACACCCTTTACACTTCCAATCACCTTACACTTGGTGATTTAACTATTCCCCGTGTAGAACACCTTCTATACTTCCAATCACCTCACACTTGGTGATTTAACTATTCCCCGTGTAGAACATCTTCTACACACACAAGGGTTATACACACCCTTTTACAAATACAAGAGTTGATAGTAGGTAGACTATCAAAGTACACTCCTCAATGAGTGAGATAGAAACAATACAGCGCAACCTATATCTCTCTCAACAAGAACAAGAATTAAGGCTCAAAACTTTAGAAAAGAGAGAATGAGAGCTTTGAAGAAATGATGCAAAACTTAGCAATAGATGTGTAAGCTCTTGTTGTGAATTTTGCAAAACTCAAGTGAGCTATTTATAGGCAAATGAGTTTTCAATTTCAAATTTGAAAAGATTCCCATGTCAAAAACATCATCATTCACTTTTCAAAAATTTCAAATCTAATATTTTTACTTTTTGCATGTGATAAAAGGAGCACACTTTACTTTTCAAAAATTTCAAATATAATCTTTTACTTTTTGCATATGACAAAAGGAGCACACTTTACTTTTCAAAATTTTCAAATAAAGACATCTACCTTTTGCATAAGTCAAGAAAAGCATCTACCACTTTTGAAAATATTCAAATAAAACATGCACATGTGAAAGATGACAATCAATCATCTTAATATTTTCAAAATTCAAACATTTAATCATGTCATGCACATGTGAAAGATGACAATCAATCATCTTTCAAAATTTTCAAATTTAATTTTCAAAATATTCATGCATATGTGGAAAATGTATTTTAATGCTTTATGATAAAATATTAATTTTGAGCCTTAATCCTAATTTCGAATTTTTAAGAGATTTACAAAATTACTCTATGATTTTAATGTGAACTTGTTCTCTTCTTGCTCATGCTTGCTTCCTTGATGTGTTTGATTCTATTGTGTGGACAACTTGAGCTTGAGACTCCTTTATTCTTTGAATTCATTTGTTATCATCAAAATCCATTTGTAGATTTACACGAAACTTGAAACTTTGGGTTCAACATACTCTTTGTATTGTTGGCTCCAAACATAATATTATGGAAATTCTTTATACAATAATGTTCTTGCATTCTCATCTACTCGATTTAATGCAAAAAATTTTGTTAATATCGATTTTGTAGAACGATCTGAATTGACAACATTGATTAGATCTTCATTTGCTCGAAACGTCACTGGGTGTTGATCCTCCAGATGTAAAGGTAAACTGTAAACTGCTGGGTACATTTCATTGATGATGAAGCCATATATTCTCCACATAGCTTCAGGTGGAGCAATCCATCAGGCTGATTGGAATTGTTGGATTTCATCAATTACTTGATTGCTTTGTTCAGAAATCAAGTTGAAAGCAACACGATCATATCCTTTATAAATGTACTTATATAGATATTTCATTGCTTTTATTGTAGAGCAAATCTCGACATTAATATGACAGTCAAATGTTGCAAGCAGATATGGATTACATGGAACAACACAACGATTATCTAGATCTTTGTCTTTGACTTTGACAATTATTCCATTGTTTGAACGCTTATATATTGGAAAGCAATCATTTCCAACGGTTGTAGAAGTTGCATAATTCTTTGGATAATTACTTTTGCAACAACCATTTTTTTTCATACAAACATTGGATGGATTCAACACTCCACATAGTCCATGCATCATATGCTTGAGAACAGCGTTATGCAAGTGGAAATTTGTATTTTTATCAGGTATCTCTGCTGATACGATCTCATCAAAAAATTCAAGCGCATAGACTTTCCAATCCTTCTGTAAGATGATAATGCGCATTTGGTAGACCTCTTTTTTGGTGCTCAATAACATAGACATATGCTGATACTTTACCAAATATTTGCCTATTGAATAATTGATCGTTTAGTTTTTCTAATTTTGCACGAAAGACTCGAGCAACCAAATCAGGTCGATTATGGGTCTCCTCATGCAGACTGAGTTCCTTTGTAATTTCTTGCCAATTTGGATTGCACGTCATTGTTAAAAAGATGTCTGGTTTGCCATAACGCTGAACTAAAGCCATTGCTTCCATATATCTTTTTCTCATATCTCTTGGACCTCCAATAAATGATGCCGGCAGTATAACCCGTTTTCCAACATTAGAAGCGTTTGTTTCCCCAAGTGTAATCGTATCAACAATACCTTGATATAACTCAGATCGAATATGTTGTTGCTGGTTTCTAAAATAATCTAATCTTGATATCTCGATCTTAACATACATATCTACTACAAATTGTTGCAATAGTCGACCAGAAAGTAGTAGAATTGATCTGACATTTTCTCTTATTTGCAATTTGTAGCAATAATATTCACGGCATGAAACAATTGGATCCTTCCTTTTTCTGTTTAATGCTACAAAAGTTGAATGTGAATGAAATGTTACTAAATTGGATGTAATTAGTAAATGAATTTTTGAATATTGATATTGCAATCTAACCTCGCTATTCTCTTGCAAGTAATTCTTCCGCAGTCTTTTATTGATGAGGATTTATTGATCGAGCTGTTTCGTTACATGTATATTTGTTCCCTCTATTAACCCTTTGAATTCCTTGATGCCAACCGATATCTCTAAAAGGAAATAATAACGGATATTGCAATGGATCGTAGCACCCAAAATAGTACTGAACTATATGACTTCCACCAGAATGGTTAAAGACATAAATGTCACGTCCTTTCAATTGATCTTCATTATCATTTTCTACTCATATTGCTGCAACTTGTGTGGATGTCGGTCAATTGAATACACGTTGATTTAGGCCAGCATTTGATCTTATATGAATGATTTGATTTTCCAAATCTGGCAAATCACCAAGAGAACGAAAAAACACAGAATACGGATTGATGTGAAGAATGTCAATGAGTTGAATTACAATTGATGGATCCATTCTGTTTGAATCATAAAGGCGATTTTCTATTTCATGCTCTGTATCATAGAAATACAACTGCAAATAAGAAGGACGGCCATTTGAAGGAAGCAAGTCATTGATATAGTGATAGATTTGTCCTTGAGTCCTGAATGTATAAATTTCCCTATTTCTCCTGCAGAGATCTTTATCGAATTTCACTCCAAATGATGTAAAAGCGAACTTGTTATTATAAGTTCGAATATAGGTTCTGAAATGTATAGAATCATCCGTGTTAGAGGCAAACAACTGATAAAACTGATCGGGAACATCATTTGTGACTAAAGAAATTGTGCCATTCGCACAACAAAAGCCAGTTGTTTCATGGTGGAATCGATTTGTTTTACAATATATGCAGCACGGAACTAATGGTAAATAATATGCTTCAGATGGCACTACTTTCAACAACTGTCTAAATCCAGTAGAGCGATGATGCAGCTGGCCTATTTTGTTAAAAATTGAAAATAAGGCAACAATCACAAACTTGTCATTTTGTTTGAATTATCTAACTAAGGAAATATTGCTACAATAGTAATATTTGTTTGTTTCTTACCCCTACAAGGTGTCGTTATATTTGTTTCATTGCTTGACTGCTCTCGAACAACACATATTTCAAGAGACGAGGCTTCTTCAATGATATCACTATGAAGATCAGAATTCCGTTGTCTCTTTGATACTCTTTGAATAAGAGTGAAGTCTTGAACGTTGTCTATATGTTGGACATCATTGTTTGGATATTGATGAAGAGATGTATTGAAATCATCATCCCCTAATGATGTGGATTCATTTATATGAATCGAATTTATTTTGGATGTTTTTTCTTTAGCATATCTTTCTCTCTATTTTCTACGGATCTCTTCCTTTTTCTCTTCTGATAAATTTCTATATAGGACTCTTTTTGCAGGTTGTTTTCCACGATCTTCAAAAAAAAAATGTTAAAAACTTAAATTTTATATAAATTTATTTTTAATTTTTTTAAATTAATTAAGGAATCTTACCATTTATCATTCTGTTAAAGAAGGAAATGATTGTTTCAATTGTTGGATAATATTCTACACAAGCAAAATTAAATAAGTAAATAACAACTACTTAATGTGAAATACACACTGTGCATCTTAAATGTTATATATAATTCAATTAATTGAAACGCTGAATTAAATTAGTAATAAAATTATAAAATACTACGAAAATGGAATCTAACAAAAGCAAATTTGTGAAACTTATTTTCCTATTACAATTAAATACCAATTTAAATTTAAAAGCAGGCACCAAGTAAATAATATAGATATTATTTATAGTATAATATAAAATAAAATAAATGCACTTACAAGTATTTGAATTGAGATTGGTGTGTCTTATATATGTTGAGATATTTTGATATAGAGAATAATCCCTATTTAGACAAAAATAATCCAAAATAATAACAACAATAATTATTAGTAACAGACGGATATTATGTAAATAAAAAAGGTTAAAATTAAATATTGCGTTGCTACCTAACAATAAATACAATTACCAACATTGTATATTTAGTAAGAATTAATAAAATATTGATAGGTAGCAACATTTAAATTTATATATAACGTATAAACCAAAGATAAATAAACATATACAAATATCACTTTCTTTAAATAAGGTTTATCATAAAAAAATTTCACCTCTTAATTTTGGAGTTTATCGTTCATTTCTCTTTGAAATTTATATTTCATTGGTGGAATAATTGTTTTTTTGTAGAACTTGTTTTGGAGTGAATTGTTTTGGGGCTTCATTTTCCACTTTCCCTGTCAACAGCCTTACTCTCACAAATGTTTTTTTTTTTTTGGCTATTTTGATATGTGAGTAAAATAATTATTTTATATGTATATTTTAATCTTCATTATTTAACTAAGATTTATTTGTTATTTTTAATACCTTTTATTTTACTTGTTGATTTACTAAGAATGAATAAAAACTCTATTAACATTTTAAATTTTTTTAAAGAAATATATAATAATATTTATATTATGTATAAATTTTTAGGTAATATAAATCTTAATTATATAAGATGACGTTATATTTCAATCTACATTCCTGATTAATATATGTAGATTTATCCTTATATGTAGATTTATATTTTATTTAATATAGGTAGATTTCGGACATTGTTTTTTTTTTTTTTTTTAAAAACAAAAATGGGATGTTTTTCCTTATGTGTGCTGGGCTTTTCTATTTGAAATAGGTTTGTGTTTATAAATCGGGTCTCAAAAACCGGTCCGTATGATAAAGCATGAGACCGGGTCATATTTATAAACCCAAAAACCCATTTATACACCCAACGACACCGAAGCCCCTTCTCGATCCTTCTTTAGACTTCCTGCCCTCCACCGAAACCTAAAACCATTTCGAGCCATTTTCTCTTCACATCTCGATTCTTATTTCGACTTCACTTCACTTCGAGCCAAGATGGGTTGGGATTCGACCTCCCGGGGTTTTTTCAAGCTCACCCATGTCTAAAATCTCGTCTTACCCCCCACCCCCCACCCCTCGCGCCTGGTCACCCCCAACCTCCATTTCTCTCTCTCTCTCTCTCTCTCTCTCTCTCTCTCTCTCTCTCTCTCTCTTCAGAAATCTTAGCACCCTTAACGATCTAGCCTCTCCTAGATTTGGGTTTACTTTTTTTCCTTCCTAATCAAATCCTAGATTCCTGATCATGACCATCATCGCCGACATCATCCTTGATCAGACCTTAGATTCCTGAGCAGACTTCTTCTTTTCATCTCTCTGCTTCTCTTCTCATCTGACCTGCCGAAACGCTAATGTCTAATCCCCGCTTGCAGCGTCGCTTCTTGCGGCCTACCGATATTTTACTTGGATTATTTTAATATTTATTACTTTATATTTTTTAGATATTTTAATCTAGGGTTTATTGTTTTACAGGGATGGATTTCATCTCGTCTCTCTCTTGCTCCCGCACTCATCTCTTCTCAGTGTCGATGGAAGAAACCCTACCTCTGTTTCGTTCATTTGGGTATGTGTAAATAGTTTTGCATTTAGGGTTTTTGCATTTAATTTTTAAGGGTTTTGTTTACTTTTTGTTTGTCATTCATTTTCTTGATGTTTATGCGTTCAAATATGCTAGCTTGTGTTAATGTTTTTGGCATCTCGTACTTCGAATTTTAATTTTTGCGGGTTTGCTGGACCTCTGTTTCGTGCATTTGGGTATGTGTAAATAGTTTTGCATTTAGAGTTTTTGCATTTAATTTCTAAGGTTTTGTTTACTTTTGTTTGTCGTTCATTTTATTGATGTTTATGCGTTCAAATATGCAATCTTTTGATGGGTTTGTACGTATTTTGATGGGTTTCCTGATGTGCATTTAATCTCTTGGCTGCTATGACAAAAATTGACAAAAGTTACCATCTTGAGGTATTAATGTTTTCTCAATGATATTTGGTTTTCAAATATTGTATTGCTTATATATAATTGTTTCATAGATCCACAGACGTTACATCAAATGTGCATTGTCAATGCTGGTCCTGGCTTCAAAAAAAAATGCTTTGGCCTGCTGCACAGAAGTTTCTTGATGCAAAGACCATGGCAAAGATACAGGTATGGGATATGTTTAAGTCTATTATTTAGCAAATTTAAATTTATCTGTGGGTGTTGTTAATTAGTTTTCATCCTCATGACTGCTAGGTATTAATTAGTTTATTGTTATTTCTTTTATTAATTTATTGTTTTGGGTATAAATTTATCGGTGGGATCTGTTTTGATAGTGTTTCATACTGTTTTTTAGTTTTTTTTAATGCCTCTATTTCAATCCATTCATTTATGTAAACAAAATGCAAAATTTGGAATGGACTTTTTTTAAATGTTAAAATTTGGAAATAGAGACTTTTTTTTTTTTTATCAAAATGTTAAAATTTGGGGTTTGTTTTGATAGTGTCTCATAATTTGTATTATTTATCAAATTTAAATTTATCTGTGGGTGTTGTTAATTAGTTTCCATCCTCATGACTGCTAGGTATTAATTTATTTATTGTTACTTCTTTTTTTAATTTATTGTTTTGGGTATAAATTTATCCGTGGGATCTGTTTTGGTAGTGTTTCATACTTTTTTGGTTTTTTTTTTAATGCCTCTGTTTCAATCCATTTATTTATGTTAACAAAATGCAACAAAATTTGGAATAGACTTTTTTTAAAAGTTAAAATTTGGAAATAGAGACTTTTTATCAAAATGTTAAAATTTGGGGTCTGTTTTGATAGTGTCTCATAATTTTGTTTATTAAATATTTTATTCCTAAAATAGACTTTTTTTATGTGTATGCTGCATATAGATTATATATTTTTTATATTCATTTTAACGTATTTATATTTTAACCAATTATAAAAATAAAAATATTAATAAAAATATAGATGAATACCTTAAACCCACAAAAACTTGAATGCCTACCAGCAGAAGAAATCTGAGTTCAATCTGAAACCAAAATACAGGAATTTAGAAACTGTAACCAAAATGATGGGGAATTTGTAACTTTCTGATCTTGGTTTTCTGTACTTTTGGGTTTGGTTTAAATTTGATTTCTTTTCTTTTACTTTTCATATTGATTTGGATAAGTACATTGATGGGTTCCGATTTTTATTGGCATTTTTTCTAAAGGACTGCAAATTTGAGTTGCCTTACATCCCAGATTATCTCATGGTGCAATGTGAGAGGTGCAAGGATTGGTAATCTGATGTATGTTCTTATTTTAGCATTTTTTTTTTTAGTTATTTATTCAAAATTGGTTTTTTGTCTTCTATTTTGTTCATTTTTTTTTTCCTGCATCTCTGTTTTCTTATGTCTTCCTTAGAAAATCTCATATGTTCACATTTTCTTCAACTTTGTACTATTTGAAGGTACTCAGATTTACCCTTTCACATCCCTTTTATTATTAAAAAAAATATTGTGAATAATTTGTTTTCTTATATGTTAAAAATCATTTTACATCATGCCATAATTAATAGACACTTTTATCTACTTAGGTTCCATGTGTATGGCATTGGACAGAGATCGTTGGGATTCAGTGTTTGTATTCAGGTCAAGTCTGGATCTAAAATTTCAGTATGTTTTCTTTCCTTAAAATCTTTGTAGTTTACACTGATAACATGCACACCTACTGCACCTTTGGATTCATATATTTTCTTACAAGCTTGGTTTTTTGTACTTTTGGGTTTTGTTGAAATTTGAGTAGGTGTCTTATGTACCCGTGTTTTAGGTTTTTTTTAATGCCTCTGTATCAATCCATTTATTTATGTAAACAAAATGGAACAAAATGATAGATTTATTTCTTTTAATCCATATTAAAAACATAATTTAGAAAACATAGAACAAAATAAAAAAGTGACTAAAAGTAATAAAATTGTAATGCATAGAATGGAATAAAACATAGAAGAGAATAAAATTCCACAATAATTTAGTTTATTTATTTTAACGCATATTAAAAAAATAAGATGAAGTTTAACAAAATTAGTAAAACAATACAAAGAAAAAATAATTGAAGAAATGAAATAACAGATGAATAAAGATATAGAAGAGTACCTTAAACCTAGCAAATTTTGAATCACTCCAAACAGCAACAAGATCAATATAGTCTAAACAAAAAATAAATTTAAAAAGAATTAGTAAAAACAGATGAAGTTTAAAAGAATTAGTAAAATTAATAAAAATAAAAATAAAAAGTTTCAAGAAATTTAAAAATAGATTAATAAAGATATGGATGAATACCTTAAACACAGAAAATTTTGAATGCCTTCCAATAGCAAAAAGATGAATACAATCTGAAACTAAATGGAGGAATCGCCTAAAATAAAAAGTGACTAAAAGTGATAAAATTTTAATGCATAGAACGGAATAAAACATAGAAGAGAATAAAATTCCACAAGAAATTAGTTTAACAAAATTAGTAAAACAATACAAAGAAAACATAATTGCAGAAATGAAAGAACAGATAAATAAAGATGCAGAAGAGTACCTTAAACCTAGCAAATTTTTAGTCACTCCAAATAGCAGCAAGATCAATACAGTCTAAACCAAAAATAAATTTTAAAAGAATTAGTAAAAATAGATGAAGTTTAAAAGAATTAGTCAAATTAATAGAAATAATTTTTTTTTCAAGAAATCTAAAAATAGATTAATAAAGATATGGATGAATACCTTAAACCCAGAAAATTTTGAATGCCTTCCAAAAGCAGAAAGATGAATACAATCTGAAACCAAAATGGAGGAATCGCCTTAAATCTTTCACTGCAAATTTAGTCTGCACTAAAAATAATGTTTTACTCTACTTTTAATATTTTGTTTATGAAATACTCAATTGACTAAAAAATAACATATTAAACAAATTTATGCAAGATTAAAGTAAACAGAGGAAAAAATTATAATATCTAAAAATCATAAAAACTACTGATAATTAAAAATTAGGAATTGTTACATTTCAAGATTATACTTTCTAACAAGGCAAACTGTACAGAGATGAAGGCCAGCTGAAGGAGAAAGATGGAATTTCTGTGACTGAAAAAATGTTGTTTATATGTTTGTGTGAATTAGAGAAATGTAACGTTAATTACAGTAAATTAATGTCTATAATGTCCGAATGAAGGTGCTTTTAATTTTTCTGGAGAGTTATAACGTTAATTAGGCTAAATTAATGTCTAATATGTAGGATTTTTTTTTTATTATTGTTAAATTCGATTGAAGGTGCTTTTAAATTTCCTGAACGTATAATTTCAATTAATGTAAATACTTTCGTTTCATGGTAATAAATAGGGCATCCCGAAATGAAGGTGTTTTTTATTATTCTGGAGAATTGTAACATTAATTAGACTAAATTAATGTCTAATATGTAGGATTCTGTTAATGTTAAATTGGAATTTGTACCATACGAAAAAACTCACATAAACTAAACGCCTGCATGTCTCCTATTTATTACTCATTAGACATAAATTCAATGTATAATAACTTTCAGATGGAAGAATTTTAACAGAGTTAAATATAAGACATCGGAATAGATTAAAGTTAACGGATCTGTTAAAATAAGAATTTCTATTAGATAGACTTATTATATATAGATAGACTAGATAGAAATAACGTGCAAAGCACGTTTATTTAATTTAATTTTTAATAAAAATTTAATGATTATTCATAATTAAGTAGATGATAAATAATTATACGTTTTCATATATTATAAAAAAAATTAATAAAACAATAAGATAGTCTCATAAATAAACATAACATATAGTTTTATCAAACTTGTTTGAGTAATTTGATTAAAGTTTTAATAAAAGGTTAGTTCAAGATATGATATTTTTTTAATTCCAAGATGTTAACATTTGTATTATTTTGTACGGCCTCTAAACAGTGGATATTAAAATATCTATGTTTTTTTGGTTATGTGATTATTTTTAAGAAATAATATGAGTTTTTCGAAAAACTAAATTATATAATTTATAATTTATATAAGAATGTTACATTATAATTTATAATTTATAATTTATATAAATTTATTTAATCATGTATATTTCAATTAAATATCAAACATATAATATTAATTATATTTATTGCTTATTATTACCAATTTAATATAATTATAATAAATTGTATATACCATATATTAACTATATATACCGTATATATAGTTAATTTAATAAATAATGCATTCATTTTAAAATTATTAATTATTTTAAAAAAAATTAAATTATTAATTATATAATAGGAATAAAATTTTCATGAATAAAATTAAACTCTCTAACGTATAAATTGTTATGAATGGTTTATTTCTATATATATTGTTATATTTATATATTCTATACTATTATTGTGTCATTCCATACTATTATTATTATTTTATATTTATTTTACATAAAATAAAATTAAAAAATATGTCCTAAGTAGGAATTTTAAAATACAAATTTCTAGCATTATTTATGGGCTTAATGAATTGTGTTTAAAGTATTTAGTGGTATTAAATAGATGTTAAATGAGTTTTAAATGAAAAATTTACTATTGTAGAAAGTTGAAGAGGTGGAATTAATTTTAATGCCAAGAACATTATTTCAGTGAATAAATTTAATAATTGTGTTTAAAACGGTAATTATCATTAGATGCAGTATTAATTTTAACAGAAATTGACAAAAAGTGTTAACTTTAACGGAAAAACAAGAATTTCCGTTCAAACAAGAATTTTCGTTTGATAGTTACTTTATATATATAAAGATATATATATATATATATATATATATATATATATATATATTAAATGGGCGTTATTTTTTTGTACTAAGAACAAATGTATTATTTCAAAGTGAGTTACGTTCCAGAGATACCAATTTTCTATATCGAACTTCATTTAATGTAATTAAAATACTATTATATTATTTTAAGTTAGTTGCTGTTTAATAATTTGAGTGATCCCTAATTGCACAAGGGCAATTATATTAGCCCATAAACGGTGGTTTACAGCAAAATAAATTATGGCTTTAATTCTATAATAAATAAATTATGGTTTTAATTGTATAACTAAGTGTTAAATTTTTATTAGACTACATATGATAAGTTTACAAGATTTTTTTTTTTTAATGTTAAGATCCACTACAAGAAAACTGATTATTTGGAATCAGTTACTTCCAGCAAAATAACTATTTCTAACTAAATTGAGTTTGTTTTCATCGCAAATAGTCATATTCATTACAAATTATTGGTTACAAATGTCTTTTTTTTTATTTTTTATAATGAGGTATTATTGAAGATATTTTATGAGCTACTATTGTTTAAGAAATTTACGATTTCCTATTACATACATTATAAGTCAGTAGTATTAAATTTAGATTCCAATAATAGTTTCTAGAGATATGAGTATTATATTCTTTTGTTAAATTTCTCATAAAAATTATGTGATAATAAGTTAAGAATATATTTATTGATTGGATTTTTGATAACTAAATAGATATTAAAGCTATTTTCCGTTGTATGAATTTAGGTAAATAAAGAGTTTTAGAAAGTCATTTTTCAAAGTTTAGTAACCTTTAGTGTTTTGTATAGGTGACGATTGACATTTACTCGGCACAATTATGGAAAGATTTAGAATGGTAATAGAGTCGAGATAAGCAGGGCTTATGCGAGACTTTATACCAACTGTTAGATTAATGTTGACTTTTACACCAACTATTACATTAAGGTTGACTTTATGAAAATTTTGCATCTTTTGATTTGAAATGAGAACTTGGAAAAGACAATCTCAATCAGTTGTTTGTATTACTCATAAAACTTGTATGAAAGGGAAAATACTTTATGACATGCATTATATAAACATAAGCTGTATTTTATCATACTTTCTTTGAAATGTAAAAAAGAGTAATGATATTGAGAATATGAAAACTTGTGCATTGATTATAAAGATCTGGCTTTTGTTTTGAAGTATGAAAGAATGATCTGAATAAGCTTTGTACTTTATTTTCTAATTAAGCTTTGCACTCTGTTTTCTGAATAAGCTTTCTACTCTATTTTATTTGACTATGGCATGAAAATTTTGGGCATGATATACTAGTTTTGTATCTGACTCTGTCTCTACTATACTCTATTTTGTTTTGCTCTGTATTGTTTGGGTTGGTACTACCTCCTCTATCTCTGAGTGCATCCACTTTAAAAATAAGGAAGTTTTTATGTGGATTTTCCTCTGTGCACACTCAGAACTCCAAGAATGAATGAAGGAAAGATTCACTTCTGTCTCTACCCAATTTGGCCATCGAAGATAGCACAACTCTCTCACAAGGGTTAAACATACTCTCTACTTTGTGAGATGTTTTGTTTTAATATGATGATGATACTCAGTTTTATTATGCCAAAGTACTTTGGATTTTATATATTTTAAAATCGTCACTCTGTTACGTTTGAAGATGTGTTTTGTTCTACTAGTTAATTCGGAAAGATATCTTTTGTCTACATAATATACACCAAAGTTTTGAATACCATATTGGTGAGCAGACCAATTAAGGCACTGGAACGAAATATTTCAATACCGGTACTATTTCGTGTATCGTTTTGGAATAATCTATATAAAAAAAATTATATATATAAATACATATATAAATTATATTTTAAAATAATAGTTAATATATGAATAGATTATATATATAAATACATATATATAAATAGTTTAGTCTAAATTAGAAAAAATAGCAAGAAATGAAATAAAAATGTCAAAATCCTGTACGACTGGTATTTGAACCGGTATGAAACATGTAGTATACCTGTACTGCCCAATTGGCAGGTACGACATGTACCAACCGATAAGGTATGGTATTTTAAATTATGCTATTCTCTGTAAATGTTTATGTTTGCACTCTAGTTTATGTTTTCTAGTTTTTGAGTTGTTAGATATTTCACCCCCTTATCTCCACAATATTTTCAGATGCTTTGGTTGTTTCAACTGAAGATCAAGAATACAAAGCTTGTATTAGGCCACGTGATCATAGTGGGTTTGTATGCTTTGTTGTCTGGGTTTTTGGATAACTGTTATTTATTTTGAGACTTAGTGGCGTTCATAATTAATGATTTTGGGAGTAGGTGTTTAAAGCAATGAGATTCTTGTGTAATTAAGAAGTTAGAGTTTATATCAGTTGTAGCTTCAAACGATTGTGCATTGATGGTAAGTCTCTCACTCTTATAAATAAGTATTCTTCTTATTTATAGTAGCCCTTCCTTTTCCAAATAAGTTGACATATTCATAAGTTAATATGTTTATTTAGAACAGGTTTTAGACAATTCGAAGTACTTAAATCTGAGTGATTCTGAGAACTTGATTAAAACATCAGATTTGACTGAAGCTTCACATATTGAGATAATAGACTTTTCAGGTTGTACAAGCTTATGTCTTGTCCACCCATCCATCCAAGTGCTCAAACAGCTACAAGAATTAAGAATGTTTGGTAGAAGAATCAAACAACTAAGGAAGTGGTCGGTGGTTGATTTCTAGGAATAGATCACACAACTCTTCACAGCGGGCTTCTAGTGCATGTATGTATGTGGAGATTGATCTCGCAGTTGAGCCAGTGTAGGGTGTCCCTATTATGGTGGCCAACAAGAAATTTTGGTAGGAAGCAAGATATGAAAGACAATATTTTTATTATGTGAAATGCTGAAAGCAAGGCCATATATCAATTGTTTGTAGGGTTGAATAAGGTTTTTCAAAAAAAATGTAAGGATGAGATCGGGGGGGCCAAGAAAGTCTAGCAAGAAAAACAAAAGCCTGTTAATGTTCAAGATGATCAGGTGAGATCTAGCAGATTGAAAGAACAACAGAATCTTCAAGTTGCGAATGTTGTGATAGAGGATGCAGATGCAATAGTGGTGGTGCAGTCTGATGATGTGAATGTTGTTTGTAGTGAGTAGGAGAGTGTGACTTTGCTGATTATGGAAGAAGATGCAAAGCTCAGATAGAATGGATTGTTGTAGGATTTTGGCAAGCTATCTAAACCTGGCTTGGTACAATAGTCAATGACGTTGAAGAAAAAATCTCTCTAGCACTATTGACAAACAAGTTCTGTGTGCTATGGATTTCATGTGCATCCTTGTCCTTTGCAACGGGTTCAACTAATTTTGTGGACAAAGCCAACTGTTGGTTGGTGGAAATTAAATGTTGATGGAGTTGTAGAGGGGAGATCCGAGTACCTGTGGTGGTGGAGTGGTGTGTGACCATAAAGGGTTGCTACTTGGTGCATTTTCAAGGCAGTTTCACTTCGGCAGCAACACTAAGGCAGAGCTGCGTGCTTTATTATAGGGGTGAAGCTTTGCAAAAGTATGGGTGTTCAACATGGTTATTTTGGAATGTGATTTAAAGGTTATAGTGAACTGGTTCTTGCTCGATGCTATAATTTATGGTACTTATGGAATTTTTGGGATGACCTTATTTAAGAGGTTGAAGGCTTGACTTATCAAGTAGTTCATCAATTTCGAGAAGGCAACTAGGAAGTAGATTTTCTTGCAAGACAAGGTGAAGCTTTGTAATTATGGAATGGATCATAGCCTACCAAGATTATTGAGAGGTCTCGTCAGATTGGATAAGTTGCGGCTTCCTACAATTCAAGCTAAGTAGTTGTTTTTTTTTTTTTTGGTTATTTAAGTTTTTTTTTGCTCTGCTGCTTTTGTTTGTTTTGCTGTTTATGTGGTAATTGTTTAGTTTTTTTTCCATGATTTATTTTTTTAGTAGAATATAGGTGGATTTATTATTGTTTGTGTGGTATTAATGTCAAGCTTCTCAAATGGTGACAAGTGCAAATCTGGATGGCTATTATCTCTTGTAATAAAGTAGAAGCATTGAGGGCATTATTGACTTTTGCTGTTGTAATATATAAAGCCTATAGCTTCTAGAATACTATGCATATTAATTGCTTTTCATTTTTGCCTTTTGAGTCTATGAATTGAGAGAGGAACGGAGGGGGCGCGATTGAGGGTTTTCGCATGACCTAGGGTTAGGGTTTTTTGAGAAGGGGAAAACTCGTGCTGTTGTTCAAGATCTCAAGGATCAAAGCTTGTAATATTCATCGCAATTAATGAAAGATCTCCTAGTTGTTCCAGTCGTGGACGTAGACCATTATGGTCAAACCATATAAATATCTTGTTTACTTGTTCTTGCATTTTTCTTTTCTTTATTCTTTACATTCTTGCTTTACTTTACTTTTATGATCAAGTTTGGTTCTGGTGATTCTAATCTTGCTGTTGAGTTTTCTATGTTTAGTAAAAGAACATGTAACAAGTGGTATCAAGAGCTAGATTACGATGGGGACTCCTAAGTTTGACATCAAGAAGTTCACTGGCAAAAATGATTTCGGCCTCTGAAGAATAAAGATTTGAGCACTTTTAGTCTAGCAAGGACTTCAGAAGGACGCCCTTCTTGGAGACAAGAAGGTGGTTTCCTCCTCCTTGGAGGAGAAACCATCTTCATTGTCCTCTGAAAATGTGAAGCCTGAAATCTTCTAGAAAGCACATAGTGCTATCATACTATATCTCGATGACATAGTGGCTAATGAAGAGACAGCAGCAGGGGTTTGGTTGAAGTCGGAAAACCTATTCAAGACCAAATCTTTAGTAAACAGACTCCATAAGAAAACCAAACTCTATACGTTTAAGATGACTTTAGGTATAACCATTGATGAACATCTTGATGAGTTCAATATAATTCTTCTAGATGTTGCTAATATATATTAGTGTAGATGATGAAAACCAAGCACTTATGTTATTAAGTTCTCTTGACTCAACTTACACTAATCTTAAAGAAACAATGATGTATGGTAGAGAGTCTTGCCTTAGAGGAGGTGTAGTCTATTATGCGCACAAGAGAACTTCATAATAGATTTGAGGTAAAAGCAAAGACTGGAGAAGGCTTGAATGTGAGGGGAATGTCTGATATAAAAGGTCAAAAAGGAAAGAACAATAGGTCTAGGTCAAAGTCTAAAGGCAAATAATTAAAATGTTTTGCCTCTCATTGAGAAGGTTATTTAAAAAAGGATTGCCCTAAAAGAAAACAAAAATTGAATGATAACACTAAAGAAGAAGGAAAGGCAACAATGGTCTTAAATGGCTATGACAGTGCTGAATTATTGAATGTCTTTGAGGTAGATTCTAGAAAGAAGTGGATATTAGACTTATGGTGTTATTTTCACAAGTGTCCATTTAAAACCTGATTTGAATCTTTTACCTGTTTAGAAGGGGTCATGTTATTTTAGGCAACAATAAATCCTGTAAAATTCAAGGAATTAGAGCTATGAGACTAATCATTCATGATGGGCTTGAGAGGAACCTGATTTCTCTTAGATTTCTATACCAGTCAGGGTACACCTTTAAATTTGAAAATGGGCCATAAAAGTCTGTAAAGGATCACTAGTAGTAATGAAGGAAATGTTAAGAATGAGTTATACACTCTAATAGGAAAAACAGTAATAGGTGAGGCATCACCTATCCATCATAGAATGAAAGACCAAGTCCTCCTATGGCATAAAAGATTAGGGCATGTTAACCAACAAGACCTTAGGGAATTAGAAAAACAAGGTCTATTGGGAGACAAAAAACTTGGGAAATTACCCTTCTGTGACGACTGTGTCTTAGTAAAGTCTACTAGAATTAGTTTTCAAAAGTCTATTCACCAAACTAAACAAACCATTGACTACAATCACTCTCACTTGTGGAGTCCTTCCAAAATTAGTTCTCATGGTGGAGCTAGATATCTTCTATCCATAATAGATGATTATTCTAGAAAAGTGTAGGTTTATGTTCTTAAATACAAAAGTGATACTTTTGGAAATTTTAAGGAATGAAAAACACTTTTTGAAACTCAAGTGGGCCGGAAGGTCGAAAGATTAACGACTGACAATGGCTTAGAGTATTCATCTACTAAGTTTAATGATTTCTGTAAAGTTGGGGGAGTAGCAATGCATAAGACTATTAAGGAGATCCCTCAATAGAATGAGTTTGCTGAAAAGATTATTAAAACCATCATTGAGAGGGTGAGGTGTATGCTTGCAACCCCTGGTTTGCCAAAAACCTTCTGGGCAGAGGTTGTTGCCACTATAGTATATCTCTTAAATAGGTGTCCCTCCTCAGCCTTAGGTTTTAAAAGCTCCCAAGAATTATGATTGGGAAAACTTTCTGAATATCATCATTTAAAAGTTTTTGGTGGTGTAGCATATACTCATTTTAAATCTAATAAATTAGATGCAAGGGTACTAAAGTGCATCTTTGTGGGATATCTAGAAAGGATAAAAAGCTATAAATTGTAGGTTATAGAATCTAGTAAACAGAAATATATAATCAGTGGAGATGTTATTTTTAATGAACAAATGGGAGAAAAACCTGAAAAACCTTCTGAAACTGTCAATTCACAAGCCTCCACTGATATTCAGTTTGAGGTGGAGCAACACTCAACCCCATACTTCAATAAGGAAACAGACATGAATAAATCTAAGAACTCAAGCTTAGAAACAAAAACCTTGGAAAACAACAATACCTATCTTCTAGCTAGAGATATGGAGAGGAGGATTATAAGACCTCTCCAAAGATTTGGACAAGCTAAATTAACATCTTTTGCCTTATCTATTGCTGAAACAGAAGTAGAACTAGAACCTAGAACCTTTAAAGAAGCCATGGATAGCAAAGAGGCTAATGGATTCTTGCCATATAAGAAAAAATGAATTCCTTAAATAAGAACAAAACATGGAAAATTGTGCCTAGGGCTATAAACCAGAAATTGATAGGGACAAAATGGATCTTTAAAAGGAAGGAAGGCATTTGTAGTGTAGAACTACCTAGATACAAAGTTAGGTTAGTGGCTAAAGGGTTTACCCAAAGGGAGGGAGTAGACTACAATGAAATATTCAATTATGTGGTAAGACATAGCTCCATCAGACTTTTACTCTTTTTTGTAGCTTTTAATGGCTTACAATTAGAACAATTAGATGTTAAAACAGCTTTTTTTCATGGTCAACTTGAAGAAACAATACACATGCAATGACCCGAGGGTTTTAATCTAGAAATCAATAAAAATCATGTTTGCTTATTAAAGAAATCCTTGTATGGTTTAAAACAATCACCAAGACAATGGTAGAAGAAGTTTGATGCTCACATGATTCAAAATAATTTATGTAGAACAATTTTGATAATTGTGTTTACTATAAGTACTGTGATGGTAATCCAATATACTTGTTTTTATAAATGGATGGTATGTTAGTGGCTTGTAGAGATAAAATTCATCTTAATCAAGTTAGGTGTATGCTTAAAGCTGAATTTGAAATGAAAGAACTAGATCCTACTAAAAGAATTATGGGAATGGAAATAACTAGAGAAAGGAATAAAAAACTTCTCTACTTATCTCAAAAATCTTATATTTCCAAAGTTTTAAATAGGTTTGAAATGCATCTAGTGAAATTTGTTACTACACCTGTTGGATAGCATACTAAATTGTCAATCAACTAATCACCTGAAATAGATGATGAAATAAAATTTATGAAGAAAATTCCTTATGCTAATATTGTTGGAAGCATTATGTATACTATGGTTTGCTTTAGGCCAGATTTAACTTATGCAGTTAGTCTTGTAAGTAGGTTTACAAATAAATCAGGAAAACATCATTGGCATGCTTTAAAATATATTTTTCAATATCTGTTTGGTACAAAATATTTATGGTTAAAGTTTGGAAAAAAAGTCCATAAAGGAGTAGGGTTAAATGGGTTGTGGATTTGGATTATGCTGGAAGTGTGGACACCAGAAAGTCACTTTCTGGTATGGTGTTTACTCTTTATAATGGGGCTGTTAGCTAGAAAGTAAATTTACAATCTGTGATAGCTTTGTCTACCACTGAGGCTGAATACATAGTCATGAAAGATACCCTTTAAAGAGGTCATATGGCTAAAAGTGTTGTCTCATGACTTAGGTATGTATGATAGAAATGTCACAGTTTTTTGTGACAATCAAAGTACCATCTTGCTAGGAATCAAGTCTTTCATGAGAGATCAAAGTATATAGATGCTGGATTGCATTTTGTTAAGGATATCATTGCATTAGGGGATCAAATTGGAGTTGAGAAAATTCCTATAGAAGATAACCCCTTTGATATGATAATCAAAGCCTTGCCTACAATCAAGTTTGAACATTGTTTAAACTTGATTAACCTAAGAAATTGCTAGTACCCATTAGGGAGAACAATGCAGAACATCAAATGGAGATAAAGACTTGTGCAAGGGATGAAAGCTTGCTTAGGTGGAGATTTGTGGTATTAATGTCAAGCTTCTCAGATGGTGACATGTGCAAATATGGATAGCTATTATCTCATTTATTAAAACAGAAGTATTGAGGGCATTATTGACTTTTAATGTTGTAACATAAGGCATGTAGCTTTTTGGAATACTGTACATATTAATTGCTTTTGATTTTTACCTTTTAAGTCCTTGAGTTGAGAGAGGAACAAAGGGGGTGCGATTGAGGGTTTTCGCATGACCTAGGGTTAGGATTTTCTCAAAACGGGAAAACTCGTATTGTTTCTTAAGATCCCAAGGATCAAAGCTTGTAACACTCATCGCCATCAATGAAAGATCTCCTAGCTGCTAATTCTGCCGCGCGTGAACGTAGACAATTAGTGTCGAACCACGAAAATATCTTGTGTGCTTGTTCTTGCAATTTTCTTTTCTTTGTTCTTTACATTCTTGCTTTACTTTACTTTTCTTGTCAAGTTTGGTTCTAGTGATTGTAATCTCGCTATTGAGTTCTTTGTGTTTGGTAACAGAACAAGTAACAATTTGTTTTTCTAATGCCTAGGATATTTTTTCATGCTTATTTGTAACTTTCAAGTGTCGTGCCTATTATTATGGTATTCTCTATCATGAGTGGCAATCAATAAAATTGGAATATTTTTCTCTCTTTTTTTTTTATTCACAAATAGGTAATGGAAAGGAAAATTAAAGGAGATGGAGAGGAAGATGTAAAGTCCTCTTCGGCGAACTCGAATGGAGGGATTAGTTTTTTTCTAGAGAAAAGTTAGAAGGAAAGCGAACAAAGCTTGGGCAAAACTAACATTGAAGTGATTGTCTGATTAAGCCTTGTACCAAACATTATTCTTCTAAATGTAGTGCCAATTGACTTGATCGTGTACCCCAAAAAGGTGCACTGCCTCTCCACATAACGTTCAAGTTATCAACATACAAAATGGGTGCCGAGTCCAAGTGTTCGAGTTCATTCAATGCCAATGCGGTGAGTCAGCTTTTGTTCTTTTTCTTTTGAAATTTGCTGCGATTAACATAATCTCTTTATGGGGGGTTATTGTACAGATGATGTATCGGTGGTCGTTGGGATTGGAATTCTGGAGTGGGTCCAGTACAAAAAGAGTATTGGCTCCTATGTAAAGATGGATTTGGATGGTAATATATTGGAAGAAAATGGGTTGTGATATTTTTATTGTTTGTGATTATAAATTCCGATGCCCTAAGGGACTTCAATTTCTTCATTATGGAAGGGATCTTCTTTAAATTTTTCACATGTCAAAGTTTACATTTGGTATGGAGAAATGGATTTGAGAAGGAGGAAGGTTATGTAAAAGATTTGTACAACGTTATGTTTCAAACGGTAGACCGCTCAATCTTTTCATCTTCTCATGTTTATGGTACGCATGCGACCTCTACCTTTATCTTAGACTCAGATCTCTATAAAACATGCAGTTTAGTCATTTCTGCTTCTTTCTATTTTTAAGATGAAAAATATGATTAATGCTACGTGTATGGGAAGCTATCAAGCAATCTTCGACTGCATATTAATTTATTGATCAGGAACTGCGTTTGAGTATGTAGCTATCAACATCGGAGAATACTTTATATGGAAGTGGGGCATGACAAATGAAGATATAAGCTAATCATTTCTGAAGCATTAGCACATATGACAAATATGCATATTTGTAGTCGTGTCGTGTTAGTAAATTGTAGTCGTGTCGTATCAAGTAATAAGTATTAAATTATAGGATTGTTCTACAGCCACCACTCATTTAATTTCCGCTTTTCTTCTCGGCTTGACATGCCTTGCTGTAGTGGCATTTTTTAATTTTCTTTAAAAAAGAAGGATTTATTTCTCTCATTATAGATTTCTTCTACATGTCTTTAGCATAGAACGACCCACCCAAAAACCTCAACCCTCCAAATCTCGACAGATCTCATCCCCTCCCCTCCGTCAACCACCATCCGGCACTGACAATGAGGATTAAAAGATCCTTTTAGAAAGATTACACTAGCAAAATATGTTTCATTATTGTCAGTGGTTTGCTTGCTTCACGTTTACAGAGGAGGGGTAATGCAAAAAAATTTTCGTGATGGCACTTTGGAAAGAAATAAATAGAATGCAGTGCACACGTCCACTGATAAGCCAGACTGCTGCAATATTTGCAAAGGCATGGCAGGATGCAGCCTTGGGTAGACAATTGAATGAGGAGGATGTTGAAAAAAGCTCAAAATCCATGGAAAGTTTGGCAAGAGGAAGGGCGCAGCCTATGCGCTTCAGTCAATGCTGCGATTGATGAGTTAGTATCGAGAATTTCTAGTCAAGGTCTTTATGGTAGCGATGGGAAGACGCACAAGCCGTATCTTGTAAGTGTGAAAAGAGTGATTCAACTGTGGGCTCTTCAATTACTTTGCGCTCTTCAGAGGGGAAATTTTTAAGGAAGGGGAAATTTTTTAATCTATTAAATCTTTTCACAGGGACTGCCAAGTCAAGTGGAATGGTTGGGTGAAGTAGGATGTTGAAGGGGTGGGGGTAGCTTTTTCCTAAATCATTTAGGTCAACTCGAATCAATCCATTTAATTAAACAGATCAAATTCAAAAACTCGACTCGTTTAATTGAGGGGTGACATGAAACAACCTGCTTATCTTTTATTAAGTTAATCTGGACACAACTCTTTAACCCATTTCAATCTTTTTCATATAAATGAGTTGAGCTTACCCATTTATTTAATTTTTAATCCAATTAATATAATTTCATAAATAATATAAGGTTAACTATATAAATAATTCACATTTATTGTAGGATTCATTAAAAGATATTTTACTATCTATATAAAACGGCCAGAATTAATGTTTAAGAAAACTAATATTTTCATAAGATAAAAGTAGATATTATTGAAAAAAAAATTATTAGTTTGAGATATAAAGTAGTCAAATACTAATATTAATTTCACATATTCCTTACCACAACAAAAAGACATAAGACTAAATATTTATAAAACTTAAAAATAGAATTTATTTGCCATACGCGGGATTGATTTTAGGTTTTGTGAGTTATCTAAAATTAATTAATTAATTAATTAATCATATCTTATCGGGCCAATCCGTTTTGACCAAACTCATTTATATTGAATACGAACCCGCTTATTTTGGGTTAGCTCATGGATGAATTTAAGAAAATATTCATTCTAGGGTGAGTGTTTGAGCAAATGCTAGAATGTGATCGGGACGTTGGTCCTTGCATTTTGGAGTTATATTAAACTCAATGTGGCATTGGTTTTGTAGGATGTTATAATTTGACATTGTCTTGGGATTTTAAGTTTGATTTATTCCAGCTGTTTGTATGTGTTGAATGTAATTCTTATGGAATCTTTTTCCAAAATTCGATGCCATACAAAGAAACCAATTTGATATATAGCATGGTGGTGGATTTCACTTCCTAGTTTGGGCGCGCTATATTTCATTATCCAATTCTGACGGTTGGTTGATGTGGTTGAATTAAGAGTCATTGAATCCAAGAGCTGTTGCAGAGGAATGGGATGATCAGCACGTTTGGGCATTTCACTGTTTCGTGCCTTTTTCTTTCTGATTCCCCAAGCAAGCATCTTTGCCCACTTACCGGCCTTGTTCGTAGGCCTAGCTCACTATGTAAGGAAATAAAACAAAGGTCTGCTGCACAGCAACGATGACCAAAATAGAGCATACAATCTGGAAAATAACAGAGCAAAGGCGATGGAGAAGAAGATGAAATTTTCCCTTTCCGAAATTGAATTGATATGGTAACAATGTGTGGTTATATACACAAATATCCTAACTGACTAACAAACCAATCTATCCATCTAATGACATCTGTACACCTGAATAAATCAGAAAATACAACAAGAAACATAATACACAAAGAAAAAGAAATACAACAAGTTTATGCAATATTAAATGACCTGCAGCTTCTCTTGCACTGTATCATCTAACACCCCTCGCAAGATGGAGAATAGTAATTTACTATTCCCATCTTGGAGAGATGTGAGTGTGGAAAATATGAGGGCAAGACTTTAGTAAATATATCAGCCAATTGATTGTTGAAAGAGACATGTGTAGTAGTAATCTGTTCAGCTTGAATTTGGTCTCTAATTAAGTGATAATCGAGCTCAATATGCTTCGTCCTCTCGTAAAAAATCGGGTTGGCAGCAATATGAAGTGTTGCTTGATTGTCACAAAATAAGAAAGCAGGATGTTGATGAGGAATTCCAAGATCTTGAAGGAGGTAACGAAGCCAAGTGAACTCAGTACATGTGGCAGCCATACTTCTGTACTCAGCTTCAGCTGAGGAGCGAGAAACGACAATTTGCTTTTTAGATTTCTAAGATACCAAAGAATTACCAAGAAAGATACAATATCCTGTAGTTAAGCGACGAGATTCCGGGCAAGACGCCCAATCTGAATCATAAAAGGCCCTTTGTTGAAAAGTAGATGAAGAAGGGAGGAGAATGCCTTGCCCTGGAGTTGATTTAATATATTGGAGGATTCTGTATGTGGCTTCCAAATGAGAAGATGATGGACTGGCCATAAATTGACTAAGTAATTGCACAGGAAAATAGAGGTCTGGCCGAGATATGGTGAGGTACAAAAGCTTCCCAATAAGTCGTCTATAAGTGCTGGGGTAAAAAAGAAGAGTCCCTTCATCCTTGCTAATTTTAAAATTCTGATCAAGAGGAAGTTTAAGGGGTTTACAACCCAACATGCCAACATCAGCCAATATGTCCAAGGCATATTTCCTTTGGAAAATGTGAATTTCCTTAGAGGATCTAGCAATTTCTAAGCCTAAAAAATAACGTAGGTAGCCAAGGTCCTTAATTTTGAATTTAGAGTTAAGGAAGGACCGATTAGTATCTATCAAGAGTGGAGAGTTGCTAGCCACAAGGATATCATCAACATAGACTAATAAAACTAGAAATAAGTCTCCATCATGCTTAGTAAATAAGCTACAGTCAGCTTTGGACTAATTAAAACCAAACTCTTGCAAGGATGAGGCAAGTTTGAAATTCCACTGTCTTGAGACTTGTTTAAGCCCATAGATGCTCTTAAGTAGCTTGCAAACTTGATAGGGCTGACCTTTAGTATATCCAGGAGGTTTCCTCATATAGATTTCCTCTTTCAAGTCACCATTTAGAAATGTATTATTTATATCAAAATGATGTAAATTCCAGCCTTTAATGCCAGCAACAACAAGGAGGCATCTAACGGAGACAAGTTTGGCAACGGGAGAAAAAGTTTCATGAAAATCTATGACTTCTTGATGTGTGTAGCCCTTGACTACCAATCTAGCTTTAAGTCTCTCCACACTACCATCAGACTTAAATTTAGTTTTGAAAACACACTTACAATCAATAGCTTCTTTTCTCGGAGGTAAGTCTATGAGTGTCCAGGTTTGATTGTGTTCCAAAGCTTCAAGCTCAGCTTCCATTGCCCGAGACCAACCAAGATCCTTCAAAGCCTACTTATAAGATGTGGGCTTGGTATGAAGTGAAATGGAAGAGGTGAAGGCTTGAAAGGAAGGGTTAAATTTATGATAAAACAAATAGTGACTGAGAGGGAAAACCTTAACATTTAAAATAGGTGCATCCTTGGAAGTCAACTAGTTAGGTGTAGACAGCAAAGCATGGTTGCAGTGGCTTTCCTGAGTCTGGTGGATCTCCTACGGAGTTGAGGTGGTGTGATGAGAGATGAAGGAGGAGGTGGGGAAACTATGGGCAGGGAGGGAGGAGAGTTGCTGCCAGTGTTTTGCTCAGGACTGAAATTATGTGGTGAAGTGGAATCAGGTGTGGAAAAGGACTCAAAGCTGGAATTAGAAGTTGATGAAAAAATTGGTAGTGTAGATTCTGTGGAGGGGGTGTGGAAGATGTGGATTAGTGGAAAGGAAAAATGGACTCATGAAAAATAATATCCCGAGAAATGAAAATAGTGTGAGTGGTGAGATCTAAAAGTTTGTAGCCTTTAGTCCCAAAAGGGTGCCCGAGAAACACACATTTCCTTCCCCTTGGATCAATTTTTTGTCTAGGGTGAGATAAGGAGGCTGCAAAACAGAGAGAGCCAAAGACTCTCATGTGAGCATAAGAGGGTGGTTTTTGAAAAAGAATTTCATATGGAGATTTATCTTGTAAAACCGGGGTGGGTAACCTGTTTATTATGTAAGTAGTTGTAAGTACACAATCACTCCAATATGTCAAGGGTAAATTTGATTGAAATCTAAGGGCACGGGCTATATTGAGTATATGTTGGTGCTTCCTCTCAACAATGTCATTCTGTTAAGGGGTGTTTGCACACAACTTTTGTGGTGGATGATGCTTTATTATTGAAAAAATTGGTCATGGAGAATTCAGCACCATTATCACTTCTTAGGATTTTTATTTTAAGTCCAAATTGAGTTTCCACCAGATTGCAAAAGGATTCAATGAAGGTTCTAGTTTTAGATTTGTTGGCCAACAAATAAAGCCAAGTTGAGCGGGAAAAGTCATCCACTATGATTAAGAGGTATCGTGACCCATCATGGGCAATGGTAGGGCTAGGACCCCATAAGTCACAATGAATGAGCTAAAAAGTCCTTGAGGAAAGATGAGTGCTATCATTAAAAGGTAATCTATGCAATTTTGCCAATGGACAAATGCTGCAAGGATTTTCTAGAAACGAGTTGATGTTTGATATAAAATTTATGACAAGGGGGTATTCAACCAACTTATAGCATTTGTCAACAGAGTGACCAGTTAAATGACAATGTGAACAAGTAGGGGCAACAACATTGCCAAGCTTGAAATAGTTATACAAGGAATATCCAAAAATTTTGCAGTGGGTGCAATAAGGACGATCCTTTTTAGAAGGTGGGTTTGATTTTGAGATATGTTTGGAGGGGGGATAATATTTCTTAACGGCCATGGCCATATTGTTAGGGGAGGGTACAATGGTTAGCATCTGATGATGCCTCTCTTATTGTTGGACCAGAGAGAAAACTTTGGTAATAGATGGAATAGGATCCATCAGCATAATCTGGTCACGAATTAGGGAATATGAATCATGGAGACCCATTAGAAATTGTAAGACACAATCTCGCTAGTATCGGTCTGAAAGGATTTTTGTGGATCCACAAATATAGGCAGGTAAGAAATCATAAAGAGAGAGTTCATCTCAGAGTGTTTTAAGCTTGCCATAGTATATACTCATAGAGTCGTGCTCTTGAAGAAGACTAGAGATTTCCTTCTTGAGTTGAAAAATGCGCAGGCCATTCTAATGAGAGAAAAGTTCCTCCAGATCCTTCCAGATGGCTTGAGCATTATTGATGAACACCACGCTGGTCTTGATGGATAGCCTTATGGAATTTTGAATCCATGAGACCACCATATCATTACACCTCTCCCATAGATCAAGTAGTGGATCCAAGGGATTGCCGGGTTGCTTCAAAGAGCCAGTAATGAAGCCAAGCTTATTCTTGGCCCAGAGAGCACGATGCATGGCATGAGACCATGTGGCATAATTTTCGGAGGTGAGGAGCTCAGGAATGAGGGTAATGGCTGGGTTGTCTCCAAGGTCCACACGAAATGGATTGGAGGGGTCTACGAGGTTAAAAAAACAAGGGGGGGTGTGGGTATTATTGTAGTTGAATGGGATTTTAGGATTGGGCGAAGGTGGTGGAGGGTTGGGTAAATTTGGTGGAGGGTTAGGGCGTGGGGAATTAGGAGGAGCTGAAGGTTAGAGGTAGATTCTTCCATCGAAATTAACTCTCGCTAGCTCTCGATACCATGTAAGGAAATAAAATTAAGGTCTGCTGCACAACAACGATGACCAAACAAAGCATAAAAGATGGAAAATAATAGAGGTAAAGGCGATGGAGAAGAAGACGAAATTTCCCCTTTCCGGAATTGAATTGATACAGTAACAATGTGTGGTTATAGACACAAATATCCTAATTGACTAACAAACCAATCCAGCCATCTAATGACATCTGTACACTTGAATAAATTAGAAAATACATAAAGAAACATAATACACAAAGAAGAAGAAATACAGCAAGTTTATGCAATATTAAACGACCTGCAACTTATCTTGCCCTGTATCATCTAACACACTACCCCACCTGACTGATTTGTCTTATAGGATACTGTTTCAAGTTGTAAAACAGCTTCGTTACTATTATAAAAAAAAATGGGCTTTTTATTGGGCTTTTTGCGGCAACAAATATTCACTGCAAAAAGTCCAAAATTCACCGCAAATATCATATTCTAGTGATTTTTAGAGCACCGCATGTTCAGTACTATTATAACTCCACTTATAAGTTCAATTAGTGAAGGAACTAAATCGCCGCATCAAATAAATCTTTTTCAACGATGCTGCAAATATGGTGAAATTTGTTGCAATTGAATCTTATATTTCCTGTAAAAATTGTTGAAAAAATATTTATACGGTGATATGAAACTAATAGATGCCGCAAATATCTTGTATTTTGCCGGAATAACACTTATTTGTAGCGAATAAGTTGTCGCCGAGAAAAAACAATAGTCTCATCTTTTTTCACATAAAAATTGCCGCAATTATTATTCGCGACGAACGTCAATAGTTACAATAAGTATTTTTCCACAAAAACCATCCTTTTGCAACGACTTTAAGTCGCTGTAATAATCTTATAGAAAATAAAATACTAGTGAACTAGTATTTTGTTGCAATACATTATAATGACTCTAATAATAGCTGGTCATTATTCTAAGTAATGACTACCAGAACAACATCCACAAAAATAAGTTAACTATCGCATAAAGAACCCATAAAGATATGAAGCAAACCTAGGTAGAACCAAGCAAGTTTGAGGAGACTTCTTTGCACTTCAAGGATGTTCAATACATTTTATGCAACAAAGATTGGTAAACTAAATTCTCAAATGAGGTATTTGTAAATAAACTTAACATAGTAATGAGCAGAATTCTCTAATGCAAATTATAGTAACTAACTCATTAGCATAAACTAGAATTAATTTTTCATATGCATAAATATTCATCATATACTAGATGCATTACAAAATAATCTTATACCACAATTATTAGCAGAAAATTCAACAAAAAGACTTTTAATATCAAAGAAAGCAACTGAACTCAACTCAACTAAACCTCATTTCAAATCCCATATAAAACAAAGCAATGAAGAAAGAAAAGGGATTTTAAAGGGAACCATAACATTGTCAACACAACCAAGCCTCATTCCAACTCTACATGATCTCTAGCTATAAGAGAAGTACATAAAAGTATATTCTTTATAAACTACAAGTCTACAACATTTGATTTATTTCATGTTTTGCTGATATCTTTCCTTTCCATGATCAATAATTTTCCTGCTATATATTTATCATCATTGTAATGAAAGGAAATCTTTTTCTTCTAATAAGAGAAAACATGTGATAATTTACATTCGCTATTAGTTGTGGAAGGACACAGCTCTTTCATGTGCAACACTCTGTTTCTACTATACCACATTAAAACTAGCCTTGTAAACAGGAGGGGCGCCCAAGTGGGCAGCCCCCCCTCCCTTGCCAGTAACGTATGGCATTTAATGCCATACGTTACATAACTTGTAACGTTTGGCTTAAATGCCATACGTTACAAAATAAATATTAATTTTGTAACTGTAATTTTAATTGCAGTGTAATGGCTGGTTTTTAAAGCCAGCCATATGTGAGTTGACTATAAATAGTCCCCATTAGTTTGGTTTGTGTGACTAGTCTGAAAAAAACCAGAAAATTTCTTTCTCTTTTTGTTCTCTCTTAAAATTGTTCTTAGGCTATGGATTTATTTAGTATCACTCTAGTTTTATACTACGTAGTGCACTAACCACTAAGAGGAAATGTCGGTGTTTTATCAATCTGGAAAAACTTGTGGAGCAATTTTTGAAGCTGAACTTGAGGTATTTTTTCTACTATATTTTTTTTCTAACATTGGTATCAGAGCAAGGATAAATTGCTTCCAGTTTTTTTTTTTTTTTTATATATACTTGAAATATATATATATTTTTTTTTGTACGGAAAAGAAAAGGGTGGTGCAGCGCTGCACCTGTGCACCAGGTGGTGCTGCGCGCACCAGGTGGTGCCGCGCGCACCACTGCGTGGTGCCGCGCGCACCAGGCGGTGCATGAGCACCCCGGGGTGCCGCGTGCACCTCTGCTCGCACTAGGGGTGCCGTGCGCACCACAAGGGTGGTGCGGCGCATCCCTCTTCCTTGGGAAGGCGTTTTTCGGCGATGGGGAGGAAGTTTCCAGCGACGGGCAGCGGCCTTGAGCTCTGTTCTTGGTTGCTGGAAATTGGGCACTGTTCATGTGAACAGTGCCCTAGCCGAAGGTTGAAGAAGACAGCTGAAGGTTATAGGGCCGGGCTTGGGCCTTACGGCCCATTTGTTCTTTTTGGGGGTCCGGTTTTGGGCTGGTTTTTTATACGGCTCAGCCCCAATTGTTTAGTTAAAAAAAAAAAAAAATTGGCATGGTTGAGTCTGGCCATGGGTTTCGAACCCAGGCCAAATGCCAAATCCCTTCGCCCCCCACCACTGGACCGTGAGCATCTTCTGGTCTAAACATATATTTTTTTTAATATATATATATATATTTTTAATAATGATTAAAAAAAAATAGGTATGTTTTAATATATGCTTAGATATATTTCCTGTTATAACATGTGATATTTTATTTAATACTTTAGATTAAATATGATTACATGTGGATATTTGATGATATTCATTTTTTTTTTATTGATAAATTAAATGTGATAACATGTATGTATACAACATGTGTATGTGTTATTATTTTATCATGTATAAATGTTAGGCTTGTATGATTAGACATTCGCCTTTATTTATTCTAGTGATAAAATAGGAAATTCCCACTAAGTAGTTTTAGTTAGAGTTGTCAGTGTAGATTGATAGGCTGAAAGAATTGCAGTGACCCCAGTAAGAACTGTAAATGCACTGATGGAATAAGAAAAATGGACTGTAATAGTCTTATATGAACCATCTTTGTAGACTGGCCCAACAGGCTGCTGTGGTTGTTGTAGCTGTCTTTGTAGACTGGCCCAACAGGTTACTGCGATTTTAGTAGGATCTGTCTCTACGCGTAACTAGGACTAGGTGATTACTTTAGATAGTGGGAGTATGGTTGAGATTTATGATTAAATCTCCCATATTTTTTTAAAAATTTGCGCGGGAATTATGTTAGAAATTTAATAATTGGATATTGTGGCGCAAGAGATGATTCTGAAGCCTAGCGATTTTTCGATCTTGCGACATGTCTAAATTATTTCTTTTTTAGCTTGAATGGACGTGGCAGATTTCTTAGGTGTGTGTGTAATATCCCTCCTTTGCGTTTTGTAGTGAAATGGCATCCAAGAGTATAGTTGCCGATTTAAACAAAGGGGAGAAATTGGATGGGGAGAAATATGACATATGGCATCGCAAGATCCAGTATGTCTTAGATGAGCAAGAAGTCGTAGAGGCCTTGTCTCACTCCCTGACTAAGCCCAAGGAAGGGGACTCAGAACAACACAAATTAGATGAATTAGCCTATTCTGAATGGGCTAAGAAAAATCGGTGCGCGCGCATAATAATGTTAAGCAGCATGCACAATGATCTAATGCGTGAGTTCGAGACCTATGACACTGCCCAAAGCATGTGAGAGGCTTTGAAGTTGAAGTTTGGTGGAACTTCGGCCACAAGATTACGTGGATTAACCATGAGGTTTGACTCCTATAAGATGCGCTCTGACCATACGATGAAGCAGCATCTTAGGGCTATGTCAACCATGATCCGCGAACTTAAGACGGCAGGAAACGACCTGACTGATGAACAACAAGTCCAGGCAGTGATAAGATCACTACCAAGTTCTTGGGAGAACATGAGCCAGAATCTGACGCATAATGAGAATATACAAAATTTTGATGATGTCTCGCGTCACTTAGAATTGGAGGCTGAGCGCCTAGAGGCTGCTAAGCCCAATCATTCGGCCTATGTGGCTAATTCTGGTTCACGCAAGGCTTCAAGGCCTAAGCGTTGGAAGTCCAAGAATGGGGTAGCTGCTGGACAAGTTAAGAAGGTGTCAGGAACTTCTCAGCGCAGCAAAAGGGGCAAGCGTGGGAAGAACAAGTCAAAATTAGAGTGTTACAACTGCGGAAAGAAAGGCCACTTCGCTCGTGACTGCACTGAGCCGAAGAAGGTATACTTTAACTTTTCTCGTATTGTTTTTGTAACTAGCCATGTGATGGTTGCTCACTCTTATCCTGTGTGGACTGTTGATTCAGGAGCGACCGAGCACATAGCGCGAGATAGAGTCGGATTTGTGGAATATCGCCGGATTCCAGTAGGGAGTCGTGATATCAAGGTGGGGAATGAAGCTAGCGTGGAGGTGCTAGGACTTGGTACCTACAAGCTGGACTTGCGGGGTGGCCGCACTCTTTTCCTCCACAATGTGTTATACGCTCCCGAAATCCGACGAAATTTACTTTCTGTAGTTACTTTTTTAAGACTTGGTTTTCGGATTGAATTTGAAAACAATCACGTTTCTTTTTATTTGGGCCATGTGTTTTATGGCAATGCTTTTCTTCAAGACGGTTTTATGATAATGAATTTGGATTATTCAAATATGAATGAATCGATTGCTTTTCTTTCTGCATCTGATAATTTGGATTCATATAAATGGCATGCTAGGCTTGGCCATATAGGGCAAGATAGAATGACTCGGTTAGCTAGAGAAGGCCTAATGGGCAATCTCGCTAAGGTCATCTTGCCCACATGTGAACATTGTCTAATGGGAAAAGTTAAGAGAAAACCATTTGGAAAAGCCAATAAGGCATCTTTTCCACTGCAATTAGTCCATTCTGACATCTGTGGTCCAATGTCTATAAAGGCGAGACACGGAGGTGTTTATTTCATCACATTTAAAGATGATTTTTCACGTTATGGTCATGTCTACTTAATCTCCCATAAGTCTGAAGCATTGGAGTGTTTTAGGCGATATTTAAGAATGGTTGAGAATCAGTTAGACAAGAGTTTAAAAACTCTGAGAACTGACCGAGAACGAGAATATCTTTCTGAGCAATTTAAAAGGCTCTGCGATGAAAAAGGAATCAAAAGACAGTTGACGATGCCAAGTACGCCACAACAAAATGGAGTGGTGGAAAGGAGAAATCGAACATTGCTTGAGATGGTTAGGTCAATGATGGCGCAAGCAAACCTACCAATTTCTTTTTGGGGGGATGCTCTTTTGACTGCTGCCTACATTCTTAACCGAGTTCCCTCCAAATCAGTAACTTCCACCCCATATAAACTATGGACTGGCGAGAAACCCAATTTGAGTAACTTGCGGCCATGGGGTTCAACGGGTTTTGTTCACGATCTTTCTCATAAGTATGGAAAGTTAGGCCTTAGAGGGAAGAAGTGTATCTTTATAAGGTACTCAGAACACTCTAAAGGGTATGTGTTAATAGGTGAACAAACTGATGGAAGTGTGACTGAGATTGAGTCACGAGATGTGGATTTCATTGAAGATGAGTTTCCAAATAGAGGTGAGGTTGATAGGAGTTTAGAACTCCATAAGATTATAGAACAAGAGGAAAGTGCTCCAAAGAATTTAGTTGAGAATGAGGAAGAAATTCTTCAAGCTCCTACAAAATTTAAAAATAACTTGAATCCGAGTGGGAGCACACCACTTGTCAATCAATCACAACAATCTCAGCCGCGTAGAAGCACACGTGAAAGTATTCCTCGTTGTCATTTTGAGATTGAAGGAGAAGCTTTCATGGTAGCTCCGCATGATGATGATAAGCCTAGGACAATTCATGAGGCTCTCTCATCTTCTACTAAAGATGAATGGATGAAAGCACTTAATGATGAAATTGAGTCTATGAAAACCAACCAGGTCTGGGATCTGGTTGATCTACCGGCAGGGCGTAAACCTATTGGGAACAAATGGATTCTTAAGATCAAACGCAAGTCGGATGGATCAATAGATAGGTACAAAGCTCGCTTAGTGGCGAAAGGATATACCCAGCAAGAGGGTATAGACTATGAGGAAACATTTTCACTAGTGGTGAGGTTTGCCTCAATTCGCCTAATTCTGGCTATAGTAGCAAAAATGGATTTGGAACTCTATCAAATGGACGTTAAGACAGCATTTCTCAATGGAGAACTAGATGAGGAGATCTATATGGATCAACCCACGGGTTTTGTGGTCAAAGGTCAAGAGTGCAAAGTGTGCAGGCTCAAACGATCTATATATGGCCTAAAACAATCATCTAGACAATGGTATCTCAGATTCCATCGAGCCATTCTCTCGAATGGGTTTACGATGATCACAGAGGATCATTGTGTCTATGTCAAAAGATCTAAGAAGAGTTTCATTATGTTGTCATTATATATTGACGACATACTACTAGCTGTAAATGATAAAGGGTTGATAGTTGCCACAAAAGAGTGGTTATCCTTCAATTTTGAGATGAAGGATATGGGTGAGGCAGAATACATTCTGGGAGTTAAGATCTATAGAGATCGCTCTAAGAGACTTTTGTGTTTGTCCCAACAGACTTACATAAATAAAGTTCTTGAGCGTTTCCTAATGAGTGAATGTAAGCCCATTGACACCCCTATTGCAAGAAGCGAGAACTTGTCTAAAGAGTTATGTCCTAAGACTCAAAAAGAAAAGGAAAAGATGGCCCGTGTCCCTTATGCTAATGCTGTGGGTAGTTTGATGTACGCAATGATGTGTACTCGACCTGACATATGCTATGCAGTTGGCTTAGTGAGTAGATTCCAATCTAACCCCGGACTGGCTCATTGGAAAGCAGTCAAGAGGATTATGCGATATCTCAAGGGAACTGCAGACTATATGTTGTGCTATCAGGGTTCAGATTTGCAGCTAAGAGGCTATAGTGATGCCGATTGGGGCAGTGACCTAGATGAGCGCAAATCAACCACTGGGTATATCTTTCTGCTCAACAATGGCGCCATTACATGGAGCAGCAAGAAACAACCCTACATAGCTCTATCTACCATGGAGGCAGAATATATAGCTTGTTCTGCAGCAGTTCAAGAAGCTGTTTGGTTAAGGAGGTTCCTCAAGCATTTAGATATTGGCACGGATACTTCAGATCCAGTGACGATATTCTGTGATAGCATGGCAGCTCTCGCATATGCTAAGGACTCAAAATATCATGGAAGAACCAAACACATAGATATCAGATATCACTACATAAGAGATATGGTAGCGCAAAAGGAAGTAGTTCTGAAACATCTTTCTACGAGTCGCATGGTTGCTGATCCCTTAACAAAGCCTATTGCACGAGATGTATATGAGGCTCATGTTAGGAATCTAGGACTACGTAGATTGTAAATGTAATTTGTATTTCAAATAACATTGAGATGTAACATTTCCTTTGGGATATTAATACAATATGATTTAGTTATTGTCTTTATCATGTTGTCCTTTATTAATACACACACACAAGATATGTCAACAGGCTAAGATTGGCTCACTCACACGAGCAATCGCCTCTAGCTCTTAAGTAACGAGAAGAGATGAGACATTGTGTCCCTAAGTACTTGTCCAAAGGGATAAGTTAGTTAACACAAAGATATGTCGCCTTAGTAGGAGCTAAGATGAGGTCTTCTGAGAAGACTGTGAATGGATTACCCACCATCCATGTAGCCTGAGGTTAGCCAGATGCGAGATTCTCTTTGATGCCTTGGAGGTATGCAAATAGAGAAACTTGGGTTAGACGCTTAATGAGCACCTAGACTAAGATCTGTACGGTGTTGATATAGACATATGCTCTTTGAGAAATCCACCGTAGCATGTGATTCATACTACATGTGCTTATTCGGCCATATGAGTAAGTGAGTAAATGGTTCCCTTCTTTCTCACTGTGTGAGTCTCATTTTTTTGGTGTCCTTTACTTTTAACTATGTCACAAGATAGAGGTTATAACGTCTGCTACTTTGGCATGCTGTCTATGGCCATGATTGATTCGGTCTAAAGAGGTATTGCTAGGAAAGCGGTTTAACCAAAATTAAATGATATGAGTGCAAAAGGAAGATTTTTTCGATATCGTATCTTCGATAGTGTTTACTGACGTCAAACTATGACGCTGCATATTGGTAGCGGCTAAGGTTGTGAACACATTGAAATGATTTGGAAAAAGTCAAGCATTGTTCTGAGTTTATTAAACTCAAGAGGGTTTCGAAAATACTTGACTTGATGCGATCGAATAAGTCTAGGACATGACCATACACTTCGGGGATGTTACTATGCTGGTCTTCTCTGGGAGAGATTTAGTGTATGTACTCCCATTTTTTTGTAGATGTGCTTGGTGGTCGCACGGCCTATTTATTTGTATGAACAAGATTGAGAACATAAGAGAGATGCAGACCTGGGGTCATGCCCACTGTGTGCGAGTGGGAGATGTAAACAGGAGGGGCACCCAAGTGGGCAGCCCGGGGCTCCCTTGCCAGTAACGTATGGCATTTAATGCCATACGTTACATAACTTGTAACGTTTGGCTTAAATGCCATATGTTACAAAATAAATATTTATTTTGTAACTACAATTTTAATTGCAGTGTAATGGCTGGTTTTTAAAGCCAGCCATATGTGGGTTGACTATAAATAGTCCCCACTAGTTTGGTTTGTGTGACCAATCTGAAAAAAACCAGAAAATCTCTCTCTCTTTTTGTTCTCTCTTAAAATTATTTTTAGGCTGTGGATTTATTTAGTGACACTCTAGTTTTATACTACATAGTGCACTAACCACTAAGAGGAAACACTGGTGTTTTATCAATCTGGAAAAACCTGTGGAGCAATTTTTGAAGCTGAACTTGAGGTATTTTTTCCGCTATATTTTTTTTCTAACAAGCCCAATTGAAGATAGTGGGAGAAGCCCATATGAGAAAATTTCAAAAAACTGATCTCTAATCTCTATACATTTAGAGCAAACTTGTTTTGTATTATTTGAATTATACTTTTACTTTAAAATACTTGTTTCGAGTTAAAACTAAAACTAAGAAGGGTAGTGAGATGCTGGGAGTTGACTTTAGAAAACAATACAACTCAAAACCGAATAGAACGTCTTCTTTCTCACAAAATCAATTTCCAAAAAGACGTCATTTACAATGAGCACAATCTAACCATTTAGCTTGCTAATTTTTATGCACCGAGGAGCCAAACAGATCAACAAATGTGCTGCCGGTGCTTGGCTTGAGAAATTAACAAGATCTAAACAGAATTCAGCTTATGACATGATTTTGTAAATAATCTGAACAAGCCTCCACCAAGTGAATCTCAAATACAAGCCAAAAACATTGATAATTTTATATTCTATCTAATGACAATTATATGGTTCAAGAAGGCTGAATATCTAACGCCCTGATCCCGCAGGGGTCGGAGAGTTACCTCTTATTACAAAACTCACATTTCAACAGAATAATTAACAACTTAAAACTCTCTAATATTATATAAAACTTGATTCCAAAATCATTTTCCTCAATATCATCAATTTTGGAAATACTACGTTACAAACATACGATAATACTTCCTTACTAAATCTTGTCAATACTCATATAAATTCTTTATGATTAATCTATCATTCCTAAAATCGTCTCACCCAATGCTTCGTAATCCAATCCTTAGCTGAAATATCCAAATTCATCTGAAAAATATTCAGAGATAAGGGGTGAGTTTAACGACAACTCAATAAGCAGAGGACATATACAAAAGTGCAAACATGAGCATTTTCAAAAGAAACTTCATATGCATGAATCAGAAATCCTTTTATTTTCATATCTAGATTTCCAAAATATTATCAATAAAATAGAGCGACTTTTCAATCCTTTTACATTTAGAAAAAATCACTATTCATTATCAAAAATGCTTTGGCACAAATAACTGTACAATCTCATCTTATCCTCATATCCGAACATGTACCATGTTTAACCCCCGTGGTAGGGTTGTGTTATCCCCAGTGGCCAAACCAGGCAGTATCATATTGTGAGACTTTCTCTTATTCATTTTCAGAGCCCTGAGTGTGCACACAGGAAAGAAACACATACAAGACTACTTTGTTTTCAAAGTAGTTGCACTCCTATCATATCATATCATGGTGGTACCAACCATATCACGTGAACCCATATCATCATATCAGAACCATATTTCAAAGCAGATCAAACAGATAAGAATGCCAAAGATTTTCATATCCATATCATATCATGTCATGTCATATTAATACATGTACCAAACTTGTTTATGTCATTTTTAAATATTTTAAACATTTCACATCACATAAATAAAACATTATTTTTCATACTCGCTCTTTTATGCATTTCAGAACATGTCAACATTACTCATGTCTACACTATGCATGACAGAAACATTTTTTCCTTTTTATCACATAGATTTCATGAGTGATGCAAATAATTAACTGAGGTTGGTTTTTCTCAAGTTTTCATTTCATAACAAAACATGCACAATTTTTCAGAAAATCAACCTCAGACTACATTTGGTATAAAACCAAGCATATGAACCCCGCTTACCTGGACTTCTTAACTTTTAGAATTTCTCCAAACTACGCTGAACAATTATGAATCATCACCTATAAAATAGTCATATAACTCCGTAAACTTTCAATTGAGTAAGTATGTCGATACTTAAGCTTAGGATACTAAAATATCCTATTTTAATTCCTCAAAACCTACCATTCTCAATCTCAAAAATAATATATATATCACTTTCCAAATTCCTCAATATCCACTAAGTTTTTGACTAAAAAATTAAATTCTAACACATTCACTATTGAAGCTTAACTAAAAAATATAAAACTACATAACATAATTTTATTGAGAAAAAGAAATGAAATCATTTAAATTCACCTCGAAACTTAACTTACTCTTATAAGAAACTCATTTAACACTGAACATTCCAAATCAAGTAGAAGTTTAAATAAACTCATACGAAATCAGCTTATTAAAAATTTATAAATTCGTAAGTTTAAAACAAAATATGGTATCTGCAATAGATTTAAAATACAATAAAAACGTTAAGGACATTTTATTTATTTATTATTATTACAGGTTAAAAGGCATGCAAGAGTTTTACGTTGAAAGCAGAACCAAAATGGGTTTGTGTGATGGGGGCTCACCGTAAGAGCAGTTATGAAGCGGCGTCAAGGTGGCGAGGGAGAGTGGGGTACATGTGACGGAGCAGGCGGCTGAGCTGGCAACAATCACGGCAGCCTCCTCTGTAGCAGACAGTGCAGTTCCGAGGGTGGGAGAGAGCATGAAAAACAGGTTGACAGGGAGTAACCGAGAGGGGTGGCACAAGCGACGGTTTAAGTGGAAGAAGAGACGAGGTGGACAGCGACGTCGTTAGCTTCACCGATGCGTCACGAGATTGAAGGGGGAGGGTTTGCTGCTCTGTTTTCAATGAGTAAAACAGGGGCATGATTTTGGTTCCCGGTGGTGTTATGGTGGAGCGTGGGCCAAGGTTTCTTCCGTGGAGGAGATACGTAATTCTTCAGTGATTCCAATGTGAGTGCATGGTTGGGCTTACTGTGGGGTGAAAATATGGCGGCCTGGTTGGAACTTCCGATGTTTTCTGTGACCTCTTGAGCGGTTTCCGGCTAAGTGGCTCACGGTTGAGTGGTTTCAGTTGAGTGTTGGACCTCTCGGATATTGCTCTGCTTTGATACATAAAAATAGGGCTACGGTTTCGGTGCAATTTCTGCTAGGAGACAACGAGGTACACGGTGGGGCTTGACTATGCCGGTGGTTCATGGAGGCGGCATATGGGTGCAACACCTAAAGGGCGACCTACGGTGGGGAAACATGAGCAAGGCTTACTCTGGTTTTAAGTTGCAAAAACAGGGGTGTTGAGGGCATGTCGTGGTGGTTCGCGGTGAGATAAACATGAGCAAGGCTTACTCTGGTTTTAAGTTGCAAAAACAGGGTGTTGAGGGCATGTCATGGTGGTTCGCGGTGAGATTTTCCTGTGTGGTTTCCGGCGATGTGTCGAGATATTTGAAGGGCTGGGCGGCTTGTGGAGGAGAGATTAAGTCTGTATATAAGGATATTAACCCTAGAGATATAAGAAAGGTAAGTGACGTATAACGTGGCATGGAGAGTTTGTAACCAAAAATGAATGTGAAGCCCTAAACATACGGAGACGTGAAAGGTGCAAAGACGTGAATGGTGCGAGATGTGAGTTTTCAAAGTTTTGTGAGCAAGATTTTGCGAGATCTAAAATGGTGAACTGCAAAAGTCGTGGGGGAAGATATATTTAAATGGAGAGAAAATTTTGGTTAAAAGATATATGGTTATTTGATTAAAATAGTGATAGATATAGCCGCAGCTGAGAAACTCTAATGAAAAAAAAAGATAATGAGCTTGCATACACGTGAAAGTAGCGAACAAATGAGGTTGTGGCCGTGAACATCAATTTACTAAAACATCAATTTTGCACCATAGTCAATTTTTAAAAACAATTTTTTGAATATAGGAAATGAGTCTTTTACTTAAAACAAAATTAATTAAAGAAAACATTTTATAAAGAAAGGTGGCGCTGGAACCGGGTGTTACAGAATATGCATGATCTTTCCTGACTTTCAATGAGGAAAACTGGATGCAAGAGGAAAGAATAGCATCAGAACAAAAACCCACTAGAAATTATTGTCAAACTAGGTCTTATCACTATTTTGTGTTCTAGGCATCTCTTACTCTAAGCAAGTAGTGATAAGATTCAAATTGATAAATATCCACAAATAAAATATCAAAGCAGTTAAAATGCATGGTTTTTACATGAAAGAGCCAACACGATTCATGGTAAAAATTAACATGAAGAGAAACAAAAATCTGGCTTTAGACAACAGCCGGTCTTGTTTTTCCTAACCAATAGCTCCAGATTCGTTGGAGGTAGCTCAATACTTTCTCTCAAATCTCTGATCTGACAAGATAAGCCACCAACAGCAGAGTAGCTAACATTACCAGGATTTTCATGTACCATTTTCTAAACAACCGAATCAACCTGCCAACTCAAACAAACAACACTTCTGAACAAAGAGTTCTACAAGATCACCACTAGATAGTCAAACCAGCAAACAACATTGCCATCCACCAAAGTACTTTCGGTTAGCATCACAATTTAAAGTGGAACAGACTACATAAAAGTATAAATCAAGTAACCGAGCCCCACTAAGAAGCTGAAGACACACTTCTTGAATTTTACAGGCCTTTTTGAGGAGAATTGTGGCCAAACCATTAGATTTTTTATGTTTGTTTTATTTTCAAGTTACTTCGATCCTCCTACACCATTTAAACAAACAATATATATTAGACAGTCATAAATCATCTTCTCTACCTAAATTCCATCTTCTTCGACTCGCTTGTGGTCTTGCCACTTTGCAAATCACCAGTAGAATCATTTTCATCAATATAACTATAATCCATTACATGAATAGTCTCTTTAACTAACCTTCCAACCGTCTAATACCAATACACCAAATTAAAATGTTTCCACAAAATCAGACACTCTAATATAAAAACCCAAACTTTCACAAGGGGATAGGAAAACCCACAAAAGCTTTTGAGCTTACTGAATGCCATAATCCACTGAAAGCTCGTAATTCAATGGATCCTATGATCAGTTGCAGCCACTTTTTTCGTGGCAAAAAGTGAAAAACAGTTGCAAAAGCCTAGTCCACATATTGCGACAAATTTTTTCATCCAAAAAAAAAAAGAACAAATCGCCACAAAAAACCATTTTCAAACTTGATATAAAAACTCTTCAGCAACATCAAAATTGCCAAAATTGACAACTTATTGCACTGATTTTATTTCCAACAATACACAAATTGCTGCAAAAGAACATTTTTCTTGTTGTGAATAGTAGTTGCCAACTTTTGTAATCTTCAAAAATGTAAATTAGTGGACAAGGTTGGGGGTGCAAGAAAGAGGAATTGCAGCTGACCGTGAGAACCTCTGTGATCCCCGTGAAAGAAAACTGCAGTGCTCTAGCGACAACCACATACAAAATGAGGAATTTACATTTACTATTTGCATGATTATGGATCGAAGACCTGGAATTAATGATTAGTGCTATTTATTACAAATATTTTTATTCCTTTTGTATAAAGTCTAATAGATGTAAAGAGTAGTGCTAGAGTCACAAACGACGGTCTCGAATGGGATCCACCTAGGCTAAAAATTTTCTTTTTTATGTTTTGGTTTTTAAAAAAAAAATATTTTTGATCATTTTAATATTATTTTTTTAAAATAAAAAAAATACCACATCATAAAAAAACACTTATTTAATCATTAAGTAAAAATAATAATAATAAAAAATTAAAATTTATTGAAATGTGACTCTTGTTTGTAACTTTGGAGAGTGACTTTAGCATTTCTCTCAGTATAAATAGATAATTTCTGTGTAAATGTACAGTAATCTTATATTTCTCAATAACATCTCGAGGTCTTATTCCAGAGCCTTCGTTTTTCCCTTTCGTCTACTGTTATAAGGGTTTTGCCTTGATCTTCATACAAGGCTTGAGTTTTACATTACTTGTAAATTATGGTTTTGATTGGCAGCGTTTAGATTCTCTTGTTTATCTTTTATTCTTTTTAATTTGTTTCTTGTCTGTAGGCTTTCGCAAAATACTTGCAAACTAAAAAATATAAATGCGGATGATGGGATCATGTTTACTGATGTAAATACTAGACTGGAATCTCATAGGATAATATTGTAATGATCTGGAAAGCGAGGGTTTAGGTAGCTATCGATAAGGTGTTGTTTGGATAGTGGGTTGAGATTATGAGATAAACTATAATAAAAGTCAAAAGATGAATAAAATATTATTAAAATATTAATTCTTAATATTATTATTATTTTGAAATTTATAAAAGTTGAATTTTTTATTATATATTATAGAAGATTTGAAAAAGTTGTAATGATAAAATAAATTAGACGATATGAGTTGAAATCATCTCTCAATTCAAACGGGGTCGTTAGTAGGATCATTAGAAAGTAAGAATGATATGTTGAATTGCATGTGGAAACTGGTTTGAAAGCTGAGAATCAAAAAATACAGTGTTATCTTGACAGATAGTTCAAGTAAAGGATAGACAGAGAGTTCACTCAACGCACGTCTGATATTCCATTCAAACGAAGAATAAAAAAAGAGTGACGCGTGCTCGACACGCTGTTTGAACGAATATCGGAGAAAAATAAGATAAACTTATCTTTGCACTTCCATTTGCTCTTTTGTGAAAATTTTCTCAACAATACTGCTTACGTGGGTGCATTTATCAAGTTGTGGATTTTGAAATCTTGTCTATTCTTATATACTACGCGTTTTAATTTCTTCCTTTCTGCATTATTCAAAACGATGATGACTACGAAAGTAATCGACGACTTGCGAGTAGACCGCCATGTTGATGGATCATGTTTCAATTCCAATTTGCTAATTTTAAACAAGGAAAATCATGGTGGAAGGGCAAAATCTCTTGGTTTACATACGTGGATGCATCCGCTCACGCCCTTATATATCAAGTCTTATACCGTCGATGAACATGACATGAGCAGTTGTGAGTTCCCACTACGTACACTAATTATTAATTACAATTACACTGACTAATATGAACATGATTTCATATGTCTAGCTATCAATATTTCTGAAAAACTCTTGCCTTGTATATTTAAAAATCTAAGTACTTGTCTTCTTCGTCCTGTGCAATTATTACTACTTGGTTGTCAGAAAAATAAAATAATGTTATAAAACTAAATTAAAAACTACTACTATTGCAAGAGAAAAGAAATTCTTAAGAACTGGAACTTTCTTTCTCTCTCTATATTTTCTTATGAATTTCATTACAACTGAAGCCCATATTTATAGGCGTTGAAATTACTATGCAAGTTACTATGCAAGTCACTATGCAAGTCACTATGCAGATTTAAAATAATAGTGGTGGGGTCATTCACATAATTTAGTGGTGGGACATAGGGGCGGCGGCCGACGTTCGTTTATAACACTCCCCCTTGAATGACCACCCATAAAGAATCTGCCTCGTTAAAACCTTGCCAAGGAAAAACCCAGTGGGAAGAAAAACCAATGGCGAAGGAAAAAGAGTACAGTCTCTTTATGTATGCACAAGTGCTTTAAGATTGCCTCATTAAAACCTTGCAAAGGAAAACCCAATGGGATAAAACCTTAGCGAAGGAAAAAGAGTACAATCAGCACAAGTCTTCAGGACTTTTACTCCCCCTGGAAAGTGCATGACGATAGATTTTTGAATCTTCACATTTTAATATTCTACACAATTTTCTTGAATGTCGCAGTTGGTGATGTCTTCGTGAATAAATCTGCCAGATTATCACTTGATCGTATATTTGATATATCCTCCTTTTGATTTGAATGATACAAGTAGCATTATCTCTGAGTGATTTGAAGATGAAAAATAATATCTGGTTGACAAACTTAATAGAAATCTGATACCTGCAGTAATACTTAAACTCCCATTGATAATATGCGTTAGTGTTTCAAGTAATAAGCAAATATGATTTCAGTATATATAACAAGTTAAGAATTCAAACACGATTTCCAACTAAATAATGCATTAGAGAGAGTATGATAATATTTTCATCTAAAATTTTCTCCCCCTCATTCGGCGTTATTAGGAAGAACTTGTTTATATACGGCGGAAATAATATTGGAAACCATCTATGTATGATAAAAGCTGTAAAAGCTTTGAGATTTAATATTATCGATTCGGCGGAAAATCAAATCCGCTTGACATTGTGGACAAACGAGATCTTGAAGAGATTTGAAGGTTTCGGGTTGTTGTTTAAATATAACCAATTTTACCATTGGTTTACTCCAGCAAAAATATTTCGCATTCCTCATAGATTCAGTTGTTGTTCATCCAGAACAATATTATGTCTGATAGAAATTCTAATGTCCCAGATTTAAACCACGAACCTTTTATACCTCAACCACTTATATTTTCTCCTGAGGCTGTAAACATCATGATAGGAGCAGAGATATATCTATCTAGTAAATCTGATCCTGAAATTGTTGCAGCATCAAGAACCCTTAGTGCTCAATATGCTGCTTCTCTTACAACCATGTCACAGAGGCTATTGGCGAGAACGAGTGAGGTTGATCATCTTAAAAATCAAATATCTGAGTTGCATCAAACGCTTGCAACTAAAGATAGAAAGAATAAAGATTTAAAACAAGATAACAAGGAGCTGAAGAAACTTGTAGACTGGTATTCTCGTGACCTGAAAACACGAGTAGAAGAGCTAGAACGAGAAAGAGCTCAGATACAAAGTCAACAACAGCAGCTAACGGCAGAGGTTCAGCGTTTACAAGAAAATAGGGATAGCTGTAATTAATCTCGCTGGCTTTTGAAATTATGCATCCAGCATATCTTGTAAAGTGAGATTTGAAGAGATGATGGTTTGTCTTGTTCTTATTTCCATTTCTATAAGAACCGTCTTTAGTTTCATTTAGTACGCATCAAATCTTCTTCTCATATCTATAATCCATCTGTATTTGTATTCTTATTCTACAAATTTTCAATGGCTCATCAATTTCCTTTTACTATTTCTCACAATCAACATATGAGGTATCCTTCACCTCAATTACAAGTTGATCATGCATCTTCCGCAGGTGCAATGTTGCAGCAAGCAAATGATCTGGCTAATAAGTCAGATCGTGAAGCTGTTTATGAGCTGGTGACTCTCGGCACCCGATACTCCTCTTCTATTGTTGGATTTTCCAACCGATTACAATCCAAAAATCGTGAGATTGAGGAGCTTAACGAGAAGGTTTCTGTACTTCAACGACTCGTTCAAGAGTCTGACAAAAAAATTGCAGACTTAAAGCAGGAGAATAAGGATTTAAAATCCTTACTTGCCTGTTCATTTCGACTGCCTAATCCTTTAGATAAGGATGGTACGTTGCTTTATGAAAAGCAAATGTATTTGAGAGATGAGGCTAGAAGTCTCAAATTCTTGTAACTCATCTATGAATTGAATAATAAAATCTTTCCTTTTCAAATGCATTCCTTGAATTTATAGCAACCCTTGTAATCTTTTCAAGAGTTCTAACAAAGTAAATCATCAACGTAAACTGCAATAATGACGAATCCGGATTCTAATAAAACACATGAACATATAGGATTATTCTTAAATCCTTCTTTCAATAGATACTCGTTGATTCAATTATACAACATGCGTTCGGATTGCTTTAACCCATATAAAGATCTTTGAAACTTTATAAAGTACATACTCCTAAATGTACTTGGATTAGATGCTTCAAGTATCGTAATAATCTAATGATGCTTATAAATATGCAGTGACCACATTCATTAACTGCATATCTAATCCTTTTGTAATAACCAAATCAATTAAAAATATGAATGTGATTGCATTCATATCAAGGAAATATGTTTCCTCATAATTGTTCTCGGGTTTCTACAGGAAACCTTATGCGACAAATTATACCGCATAATTTCATTTCGCATTACGCTTTCGTATAAATACTCACTTATATCTGACAAATATTACACCCTTTGGTGTTTGGACAACAGGTCCAAATGCATCTCGCTTCACTAGCGAGTTTAATTCAGTTTTAATAACTGCTTTCCATTTTGGCCAATCATTTCTACGTCGACATTCTTCGATGATTTTTTTTGGCTCATTACTTCTGGTAATATCAAGTGTTATCATATTTGTTGTCAACAACAGTTTTATTTCTATCCATAAATTTTCCAGTACTCATGAAATGTATTGAGATCTCATTGTTCCTCTTCAGGGGAAAACATTTTATGAAACACCTCGATAAGAGGTTCCTCTTCAGGAGGTTTATACTCTTCAGGAGTTTTCTCTTCAGGAGTTATACTTTTCAGGAGTTACCTCTTCAGGAGGTTTCCTCTTCAGGAGGATTATATTTTGTACAGAAAATACGGTCTCTTTATGAGCACCGATTTTTATTTTTCTTGTGCACCAATAAGTCTTCAACGCTTCAGGTGTATCTTAGACTCATTTATTTCTGTTTTAACAACTCGTCCTTCAGGGACTTCAATTCCTGCTTAAGCATTAACAGCAGTAATATATGATTTTACAACACCTTTAGTGTTAGTAAATACATCATGTAATTGATTTGCAACATTTTGCAGATAAATAATCCTCTGAACTTCTGGTTCACATTTATTTGTAAGAGGATCAAATTTAAACAGGACTTTATCCCAAGTAATTTCTTGTCGTGCTTCAGGCACCGATATTTCATTATTTCAAAACATGATGAAATATTAATATGCTTATAAAACTTAGTATAAATAAATCAAGTGCTTGGCCGTACAACAGGTACGTGACTACTGTTTAGTAATATTACATCTATGACAAACATCTTCATCTTTTTATGAAGAATTATTCTGAAAGCCTTTACCCTTCTCTGAGTTTGATCACTTCTGGTGATACGATATATTTCTATCATTTTTAGTGTTGTCGCTTTTGGGACCAACACTTCTATAATTTTTTCTACCACGTCTACGCCCTTAGTTTCCATTCACTTCTGGGAATTGTGTAAATTCGATATCATTAATAGGACGTAACTGGTGTAATAAATACTCATTATTTAGCTCAATCACTGGAAGACAAAACAAAAGTTCAGAATATTTGTTGAACTTTCACTCTCGATATTGCTACTGCAGGAGCACATTCGAGGTATGAAAAATAATGTCTTCTTTTATATATCATCATCAGTGATATTTTCACTGTATAATTTTAATATTGAGCTGATTTTAAAGAGTACAGGATATTCAATACCACTCTTAAAATCTTACAACTTCAGGTGCAATAAATCATAATGATCTTTTGAGAGGATTACATCTTCTGGTGTTTATATCACTCTCTTAATTTATTTCACACAGTAAGATGATTTTTCATCATGAGATACACAGCACGGTCCTTCAGGGACACATGAATTCCTTCTATGATTGTATCTTTCAAGTTCATCATCATATCCAAATTGATCTCATCAAGGATCTGGATAAATAACATTTTTCAGAAATGTCAATAGTAATAAATCTCAATATTTGACATTATATTACAAAAATAAATCTGTGAATTTAAGAAATATATTCACATTATCATGAGAATAAAAATAAAATTTTATCAAGTAATATTTAAAAATATTACCTTTAATATTTATCTCAAGGACTGCAAATAATATATTGAAAAACTTACTTGAAGTAGAAGACCATTAGCTTCAGTATCGGTAGAACCTCGTGCTGATAACGTGTTATAAAACTAAATTAAAAACTACTACTATTGCAAGAGAAAAGAAATTCTTAAGAACTGGAACTTTCTTTCTCTCTCTATATTTTCTTATGAATTTCATTACAACTGAAGCCCATATTTATAGGCGTTGAAATTACTATACAAGTTACTATGCAAGTCACTATGCAAGTCACTATGCAGATTTAAAATAATAGTGGTGGGGTCATTCACATAATTTAGTGGTGGGACATAAGGGCGGCGGCCGACGTTCGTTTATAACAAATAAAATAAAATAACCAAGTATAGCTAGGATAACACCTTTGCGCAAATTTTCGCTTTGCGGATCAAACTGACTAGTCTTACGTGTATCTTTTGTTCTACTTGCATGCAGCATGATTGTATCGAGATTGTTTTCATAAATAAGATTAAATAAAATAAAATAAATTGTGATAAAAAATTAAAAGTTAATTAATAAAATTTTATTATAATATATTTTTTAATATTAATTTTATTTTAAAAATTAATTAAAGAATCGAATTATTTATTTTATTTTCTATAAAAATTTAAGAAAAATTGTGATCATTAAATGAAATAAAATGAAATGAAAATTTTTTGTGAAAATAGTGGAGAACTCTTTAAGATGATTAATGCTCGTTTTGACAAGAGATCAGCTAGATCAATTCTTACGCTAAGGGATACAAAGTTTGAGGTGAACTGAAAGCGATTGCCTCTTCGGCTGATCAAAGACCTAAATGCCTCAGATGAATTTCTTCGACCTTCTTGTTGCCAAGTCAGTCAACGTCTGACATCAAATTTCAAACCTGTAATGGGGAAGCTTTAATTCCTATATTGATTTTGTAAACAGCTTTACCAGATCATGAATTTTCAAATCTCATTTATTTTTATAACTATTTTTAACTTATATCATTTTATTTAATTGTTATAATTTTTTTTTTTTTTATTTTTCACACAAATGATCAAATTAATAATTTAATTTTTTCAAATATCAAAATAAAACTAATATTAAAAACACACATTTTAACAATTTTTTTAACTTTCAATGTATGTAGCCACTCTGAAGTTGCGGCTGCTAAGAGTACTGTCATTGAATTGACTTAAACTTTTCTTTAAATAAGTATAAATTGGCACATATATTAAAAAAATTTCGTCATATTAGATCAATAGTGAAAAAAATGTAGAAAAATAGAATAAAAGTACTATTTTTTTGAATAAGTGAATAGTAAATTCAAAGTTCTCTTCAAAATAAGAGTAAAATTTGAAGAGAATTTTGAATTTACTATTCATTTCTTCAAAATAAGAGTACTTTTATTCTATTTTTTTTCTCAATTATTGATTTAATATGACGAAATTTTTTTGATATGTGTGTTAGTTTATATTTATTTAAAAAAAAAATTAGCCAATCCAATACCAGTGCTCTAAGGTCAAAATAAAACACTTACGAAACCATGTGATCTATTTCTATTTTTTTTCTTAATTTTTCTTTTGAGGAACTACGTGTTTTAAGTCTTTCCTTTCGCATAAGTAACGTTAACTGAAGTATGAACAAGCAGAAAGACTTTTGAGTTGACCGCAAATACAATAGATGATATTGCAGTACTTATATCTACTTGGAGGTTTTCTCAGGTCTACCAGTACTCGATGGCTAGCTTCTATATAGAACTCATGATCTCTTCAGTGTTCTTCTCATAGTCTAAGCCCGCAAATTATAAGCAATATTCCCTTCCACAATTGAGCCTCTTAATATCTCTCGGATGGTATTAATGGCAACTCAAAACAGAGAGAGATCGAGAGCCCTTTCATCTTGTTCAGGAAAAAATGAATATATCAGAACCTCTTCCACAACACCTCGATGGAAGCACGATGTTTTCCTTAGTTTCCGTGGCAAAGACACTCGCAAGAGTTTTACGGATCATCTGTATGTTGGTTTAAAACGGAAAGGCATTCTCGTCTTTAAGGATGGCGAAACACTCAAGCGAGGAGAATTCATTTCTAAAGAGCTTTTGAAAGCAATTCGAGAATCCATATACGCAATCATCATTATTTCGGAAAACTATGCATCTTCCGAATGGTGCCTCATGGAACTTGTCGCCATCGTTGAATGGGCTAAAAAGACGGAGCTCACAATTTTGCCAATTTTCTATCACGTGAATCCTTCTGATGTAAGAAGTCTGACAGGGTTTTTTGAAAAAGCTTTCGTTGCCCATAAAAACAACCCCGAGGTTGGCATCAAGAAGATGCAGAAGTGGAAAAATGCTTTCCGGGAAGTCGGCAATATCGCAGGATGGGCTTTACATGACGGGTAACATTTCATTGTCGCCTGCCAAACATAAGTTGGAAACTTTGAGAAAATTACTATTATGAAAATATTTTTATAACCACAAAGAATATTACTTTACAAACTATGGATTAATCCGTCAGATTATAAAATTAATTTTAATATAAAGCAAATTTAACATTTATCTTGTCTGGTCTGAGGGCCCAAGTGTTGCTAAAGAGAAAACGTATTGTTTGTCCCCATTAATGTTAGAAGACACAGGCCAAGCTACAGGTTGTATTGCACAAGCTTCATTAGATTCTCATACCATGACTACAGGTCATTGTACATGACAGTAGGATAGATCGTAGTTTTGGATAGTTAGTTGGCACTTTCCTTTTCTGTATAAAGATGCCCTTTCTGGGACCTGTAAGCAACAATTCATGAATTTAAGAGAAAACCAAGTTTCCTTCTCCATCGACCTGCTCCCTACAAGTTTTATTGTTGTTTTCTGCTTTCTTATGATTAATGCCTCGTAAATAGTATTATTTGTCTATCAATTTACAGGTACGAATCAACGTTGATCCAAGAAATTAGTGGACATATATCTCGTAAGTTGAATTGTAGATTCTCACGTCATGATTACGAGAAACTTGTTGCTATTAACTCCCATGTAGATGAAATGTTGGACTTATTGGATATGGAATCGAATAATGTTCGCTTCATAGGAATTCATGGGATGGGTGGCGTTGGTAAGACAACTCTGGCAGAAATAATTTATGATAGAATTTCTTGTCAGTTTGAAGGAAGTAGCTTTATTTCTTGTATTAGAGAAGAATCAAGAGCTCATGGTCTAGCTTCTTTACAAAAACAACTTCTTTCTATGATAATGCAAGAAGAAATGCATATATGGGATCATCACCAGGGAATCAAGGTGATAAAAACCAGGTTGCGGAATAAAAAGGTTCTTATCATCCTTGATGATGTGGATAGTGAAAAACAACTAATGGCGTTATCAGGGAGTCGAGATTGGTTTGGTCCAGGGAGTAGGGTGCTTATAACATGCAGAGATAGTCATCTGTTGAGATCACATGAAGTGAATGATATTTATAAGGTTGAGCAGCTTCAAACTGCTGAAGCTTTGCAACTCTTTTGTCTGTCAGCCTTCAAACAAATCCATCCAAGAGAGAATTACAAGGATCTATCGATGGACTTTGTAATTTATGCTCAAGGCCTTCCATTAGCTCTTAAAGTTTTGGGTTCCTTCTTATTTGGGAGAACAATAGATGCCTGGAAAAGTGCTAGGGATCAACTAGAAGCAATTCCTAATAAAGAAATTATGAACATACTTCAAATAAGTTTTGATGGGCTGGAGAATTTGCAGAAAGAGTTGTTCTTGGATATGGCATGTTTATGCCAACGATGCAGGATAGATAACGTGTTTTTGCAGACATTAGAAAGTTTTGGTTATTATCCCGGCATCAACATCGACGTTCTCGTCGACAAGTCCCTCCTAATCATCTCCGATGGAATGTTGTCCATGCATGATTTGCTGAAAACAATGGGCCAGGAAATAGTTCGTCGCAAATGTCTCGAAGAACCTGGACGACGCAGTAGACTTTTTCGTCACGAAGATATCTTTCATGTATTGAAGAATAATACGGTAAGTTGATTTGTCTCAACATTAATATAAGAGTAACGTTGGTTACAAACTTCAAATATACAAGCTCACTTATACAAACCTTTTGTAAAAAAAAATTACTATTTATCATCCCACTCTACATATCAATATCATGCATGTAATTTATCATTTTTACCCTTCTATATAAATGGACGTATTGATATGTAAATATGTAACGTTAAATAGAAAGATAAAAATAATAAATCACATATTGGTGTGCGGCATCGGGATGATAAGTAGCTAGCGTTCTTTTTGTAAAATTGTGGGTCTCATCAAGAAAAATAAGTTTTTACAATTTACTATATAAGTGAGTGAGATATACTTTTTTATAAAAGACTTACGTCAGACTTATGCATTTCAAACTTATCTATATTAATTCTTTAAATAAAATAGGTATATTTGGATTCTAATTCTTCAGGTCAAAGATTATCCCCACACCTGCTAATAAGTTGTTCTTGGTTACTAGGGAACTGAAGCAATTGAAGGCATGGTCCTGGATTTTTGTCCTGAAACCAAACACAGATTCAATGCCAAAGCATTCTCAAAGATGAGAAAATTGAGATATCTTAAAATTGTTCCTCGACTTAATCAAGTTTATAGCTCACCAACTATAGATTGGCATGGAGATCCTTTAAAATCCTTGCCAACCTATGAGTTGCGATTCTTACATTGGTCTGGATATCATTTGAAAACCTTGCCAAGCAATTTCCAACCAAAAAATCTTACTGTACTGCGCATGACTTGCAGCCGCATCAAACAACTATGGAAGGGATCGATGGTAAGTTTTTTACTATAAAGTTATAAACATGTATTAATCTTAATATTCCAGTCCTTCTCTAAATAAGTTAATAAAATCATATTTTGACCCGATTAACTACTTGTTTATAACAGGTTTTTGGAACTTTGAAACACCTTAATCTGAGTTATTCTGAGAACTTGATTGAGACACCAGATTTGACAGGAGCCCCAAATCTTGAGGAAATATTTCTTTCAAGTTGTAAAAGCTTGTATAAAGTCCACCCATCCATTGGAGTTCTCAAACGAGTAAAAGTATTGGCTTTTACTTATTGCGAATGTCTTAGAAGACTTCCAGACAAGTTCTCATGCTTGGAATCTCTTGAATATATGAGTCTTATAGAATGTTCAAGACTTGAGAAGATACCAGATTTTTTGGGTGATATGACATCACTGAATGGCTTTTTTCTTAGCGTGGCTATCAAAAAAGACTTACCATCATCGTTTATGAGTTGCTTTGGCCTTCGCAAATTACATTTAAGAGACTGCAAAAACATTTCAGTTTTCCCGAGTTTTATATATAGTTTGTCATCTCTCGAAATTCTGGAGTTGTATGGTTGGCCAAGACTAGAGAAATTTCCAGACCTGAGTAGATTGCAATACCTTGTGCATTTTAGGGCATTGGGAACTGCTATAACACAAATAACATCTATCAATCTAATCCCCAAAAGCATCCTTTCCTTTACTCTCGAAGGACGCAAGTGGATGCCAAAACAAAGCTCAGATGCCACCTTTGATATCGAATCACTTGTAGAATATCAGATGGAAGGAATATTTGAGGTAGAAGCAATTTACGTTGATTTTGACAGTGAAGGACAAAATATTTTAGACATGGCAGGTGGAGGTCGTGTTAGGAATTCATTTTATGCCGATGCGGTGAGTCACACACACTCTCTCTCGCTCTAGAAAATAACACACAAATATAGGTAGGGTGCTATTGAAAGATAATTATTACATATACAAAAATATTATATAAAGTAATTTATAAACTGATATAATTTTATAGAATATATTATATATTTATTTTATAAAAAAATTAATTTTAAAATTTGATATATCACATCAAACTAATCATCACCTCGCAACTGCTTAATTTTGCATCAATTGACATCTGATCTTTTGGGGGTTGTTTTACAGATATATGGATGGTCATTGGGATCAGGAATCCCGAAGTGGGTACACAACAAAAGTCATGGCTCCTCTGTAAAGGTAGATTTGGAGGGTAATATGAAGCTGGGTATGGGATGTATTATCTTTATTGTTTGTGATTATCATCAATTTCATTCCCCTCAAGGTACTTCAATTTCTTCATTATTAAAAGAATCCTTTGTTTATTTTTCACATGCGGGGTTTACGATTTGTTTTGAGTCGGATGAAGGTCATCCAGAAGAATATTTTTACTACCTTTTATTTCCTTCCCTGGACGTCTCTTTAGACGAGCCGATTGGATTCTGGGCATATATACCGGCTCCGGGATTTTTGGAACGCTGGAAGTTGAATAATTTGGATCAACGGAGCTTCATTAAGATTTCAATTACAGCTGAAATGGATTATTGCCTTTATCGTAAACCAATAGAAGTAGAAGTGAAAGAGTGCGGGATGCATTTAGTATGTCCGGATGAAGCTAATTCACAGTTCTATAATAGCTTTGCTCCTCATCTTGGTTTGGGATCTTCAAATTTAGATTTTTATCGTGGATTTTATTTCTCTTTGTACCCGAAAAATCAAGATTAAAGGAATCATGCAGTCGATCGACCACCCAAGCTGCTTTTCTTCTTTCTGATGTTTCTGGTTCGTTATGCTACCTCTGCCCTTCATCTCATTTTCGCATCTCCAAATAAACAAGCAGTTAGTCATTTATGCTTCTATTTATATATTTAATATAATGAAAAATATTATTAATGTTACGTTTATGGAAGTGATCAGGGAACCTTCGGCTGCATATTCATTGATCGAGAACTGGGATTGAGTCCTACGTTTTGAGTAATATTATTTTGGTATTTTCTTTTCTTTGGGAGTAGAAGATGGTCATCATTTTGGTTAACTTGGGAGTCGGCTCGGTATTGTATTTATCACATTATATAAAATGTGACACATTTATTATTATTAAAGAATAAATAATTATTTAATAAAATATTATTTAATAATAATAAATATATTATATCTTACGTAGTGATGAAAATTTATTCAATCTTTTAGTTGATGAAAAGGCTAGCAGTTAGCTTAATATTTATGTATTTTAGTTGATGAAAAGGCTAGCAGTTAGCTTAATAATTATTCACTGTTTAATTTCCAAGAACTCAGGTTGCGCGCCCAAGCTCTTCCATTTGTTACTAGATATTACCTCAGGTCCTTGAGGGCCGAGGCGCACCGGCCTGAATCCCATCAGATAACTCGCTATGCAAGGGCCCACGTTACTTATCTAGCCAGGGGTCCTTCTCCAGCATCCTGCAATCGACAGATATGGGCTGCTTAAAAACTAACAAGGGAGTACAAGCTTCTGAATCCACAATTTTATTTGGACCAGACTCAGGCCCAATACAGCCCAGTTTTTTTGTGATAACCGATTGGGCTTAATTCGGAGCAGTTTGTAAAACTGCTTCCCTGAATTCTGTCAACTGTCATTTCTGATTCTTTGTCCGAGAAAATTGCCTACTACTTTCCCTGAACTTTTGCGGGTTCCAATTTATCTGTAACCGCCCGACCGCAGCCTTGCGAAACAGCAATGACGGCAGTAGCCGATGAAGAAGCAGTTTTTCCTGGAATGCAACCAGACTCTGTACTTGACAAGGCCATAGGGATAGCAATATTACTCTGACTTGCAAAACCAGAATCATCCCAACCTCAGGAGCGCAGAGCCTATCAACTTCAGCCAAATCAGTCAATAACTGCTGATGAAACCGACCAGCAAAGACCCTCTTGTCTATCAAGGCCGAATTTGAAGACCCACCTGTAACCATATTGACCAAATTCCGATCATCGCCAGGCCTAGGAGAATCACCCTTTTGATTGACCGGAAAAACAAAGTCGTCCAATCCACGATTAGAACCCGCATAATTTGCCCTTAAGCAAGAACCAAATTGATTACAATGCAGCCGAGTTAAAAAATTAACTGATCAAGATAACAAGACTTGAAAAATTTACACCTTAACATAAAATCACTCCCACATGGCAATATATAAGATGTATATAAAACACAATCCGGTTGTTTTCACTTTTCAAATGAGATAAAAATTAAATATTGAATCAAATCTTGTTATAAAATAATTTTTTTTAAAATTAATTTTGTTTTGATATTTGAAAAAGTTATTTTAGAATGTGTTGAATTATTTATTTTATTTTATATGAGAATTTAAAAAAATGTATGGAGAAGACATGAGATGAGATGAAATGAGACTAACCTTGTCAGTCAAATTAATGATGCAATCGATGATATGCAAAATGGAGAAAATCATCACCTTCTTGTGAAATAGGGCAACAAAGGTAATAACTGCTAGCATCCCTAGAGAACTAAATTAGTAGTACCGTAGGTACCTACATGAATAGACATACATAACCTTAATATGAGCATTTTGCCAAGATAGAATTATGTTAGCATAACCTTAAAATTTCATTTTTTGATTTAGGACATAATGATATAATGGTTTTTTATAATTGACACAAATGATAGGAGAAGAGGAACATCAAAATCTCACTTTCTTTTGACATAGAAAGTCCTTGCAATTACAAAGGAATCAAGATACCATCCGCCCATAACACAAACAAGCAAGATAGAGATTATTTTGCCACTTTTCCTGCACATAAACTAGAACTAGAAGCACAGAAGAATAGTTCACTATATCACATCTCAGAAAGGGTAAAATGAACTATATCCACATTGTCCCAACGCCTATGGATGCCCTCATTTGGATAAAGAAAATCAAGCTCTACAACCTTATAAAAAATAGTGATAGCAAAAGTCAGAGAACCCATGGGGAAGGGGGGACAATAACAATCATGCCAATTTGTCTTCAAATTGTGAAGAAACAATGTTGAGAATATGATCGATTTGTGTTGGAATATACAAAGTCATATTCAAGCTTTGGAAATGGAATCCCAAGAAGCCAAACAGAAGCTTCATTCATCTTCTATTAAATTAGTTGGTGTTGCCCAGATGACTAACACAAGAGGGGGGGTGAATTGAGTTGTATTTTAAAAAAATAACAGTTATAAATCAAATATACAATATAAAATATAAACAAAATATGAAACAGCAATAAATATAAAAAGTAAGGGTAAGAGAGAAGCAAACTCAGTATGTTAACGAGGTTCGGCCCCACTGCCTACGTCCTCACCTCAAGCTACCCCTTGAGGATCCCCGAATTCACTATTTAATCTCCTTCAGGTGGAGATAGAAACCTATTACACTTTTGAACAACACCGCTACAAAGGATCCGTGTAGAACACCCTCTACACTTGCAATCACCTTACACGTGGTGATTCAACTATTCCCTGTGTAGAACACTTTCTACACGCACAAGAATTATACACACCCTTTTACTTATACAAGAATTGATAGTGGGTAGGCTATCAGAAAACACTCCTCAATGAGTGAAATAAGAATAATACAGCACAAACTATATCTCTCAAAATGAATAAGGGTTAAGGCTCAATGCTTAGAGAAGAGAGAATGAAATTTTTGAATGAATGTTGTATGCTCTTGGTGTTGTGAATGTGAAGCTCTCAAATGATCTATTTATAGGCATATGAGACTTCGTATTTAAATTTAAAAGGATTCACATGTCAAAGACATTATCATTCACTTTTTAAAAATTTCAAACCTAATCTTTTTATTTTTTGCATGTGACAAAAGGAGCATACTTTACTTTTCAAAAATTTCAAATCTAATCTTTTACTTTTTGCTTATGACAAAAGGAGCACACTTTACTTTTCAAAATTTTCAAATAAAGACATCTACCTTTTGCATAAGTCAAGAAAAGCATCCACCACTTTTGAAAATATTCAAATAAAACATACACATGTGAAAGATGACAATCAATCATCTTAATATTTTCAAAGTTCAAACCTTTAATCATGTCATGCACATGTGAAAGATGACAATCAATCATCTTTCAAAATTTTCAAATTTAATTTTCAAAATATTCATGCACATGTGGAAAATGTATTTTAATGCTTTATGATAAAATATTAATTTTGAGTCTTAATCCTAATTTCAAATTTTTAAGAGATTTACAACATTACTCTATGACTTTAATGTGAATTTGTTTCCTTCTTACTCATGCTTGATTCCTTGATGTACTTGATTCTATTGTGTGGACAACTTGAGTTTGAGACTCCTTTAGTTTTTGAATTCATTTGTTATCATCAAAATCCATGTGTAAATTTATAATTACACGAAACTTGAAACCTTGGGTTCAACAATCTCTCCTTTTTTTATGATGACAAATGCTTGATAGAACCTGAAACCTGTATTAATACTTAAGCTCCCCCTGAGAATGTGCGTTAGTTTTTCAAGCAAAAATATAAATATAATTCCAAGCATATATAACAAGTTTAGCAATTTAAACAATGTTAATTTTCTAGTCTAAAACTTCACCCCCTTTTGGCATCATTAAAAAGGAATCATAATTAGCTCAATAAGATATATTCCTACAATAACCAATAGACAAATAAAACGCTGCGTTAGTAAAGACTGTAGAGAATTCGGTGCGTAGCCACACGTATTCGACAAAACCTGCAAAGGCTGGAGGCCTAGTTCTGGCAATTCGGTGCGGAAGGAGATTTTGTAAAGAGCTAAATAATTGAAACCACCTGTACCCGACAAAACCTGCAAAGGCTGGAGACGTAGCTTTGGCAATTCGGTGCAGAGATTTGATCCGCTTGATGTTGCTGAAAAATAAGATATTATCAGGATTTGTAAGCTTGTCTTGTTCTTATTTCCGTTTCTATAAGAGCAATCCTTAGTTTTATCTATTTCGTATCAAGCTTTCTTCTCATCTTTGCAATTTGCTTGTATTCTCATTCTACAAATTTTCAATGGTTAGTCGATTTCCCTTCAGTGCTTCTCTTGATCAAGATTTGAGGTATCCTTCACCTCAGTCTCAATCTATTTCTGCATTTGTTATGGGTGCCATGAAGCAACAAGAGACTGATTTAGCTAATAAATCAGATCATGACGCCATTTACGAGCTTGTGGGTCTCAGAACTCGATACTCATCATCTATCGTCGCGTTTTCTGCTCGGTTGCAGTCCAAAACTCTCGAAATTGAGAAGTTTAGCGAGACTGTTTTTATACTTCAACGACTTGTTTATGAGTCAAACAAAAAAATAGTAGAGTTAAAGCAACAGAATAAGGATTTGAAATCCTTGCTTGCCTCTTCATTTCGATTGCCTAATCCTTTAGACAAAGATGACATGATGATTTATGAGGAGAAAATGTATTTGAATGATGAGGCTAAACGTCTCAAGTTTCTATAGGTCATTTAAGATAATGAAATAAAAGTATCTAGCAGATATTCATGGCATGCATCATTCCTATTTCTCTTCTAATCATGCATAGTCTATCTTCTGGTAGGGGTTTTGTGAAAATGTCTGCCAATTGATCATGTGTACTAGTGAATTCTAATACAATATCGCCTTTCTGCACATGATCTCTAAGAAAATGATATCTAATTTCAATATGCTTGGTTCAAGAATGTTGTATTGGATTATTTGAAAGATTTATAGCACTTGTATTATCACATTTGATTGGAATGTGATTGTACATAAGTTTAAAATCCTCAAGTTGTTGTTTCATGTAAAGAACTTGAGCACAACAACTGCCTGCAGCAACATATTCTGCCTCAGTAGTAGATAATGCAACAAAATTTTATTTTTTACTAAACCATGAAACAAGTGCATGACCTAAAAAATGACATGTTCCACTAGTACTTTTTCGATCAACTTTGCAACCAGCATAATCCGCATCTGAATAACTAATAAGATTGAAAGAAGTGTGCTTAGGATACCATAACCCTAGGTCAATGGTACCGGCAAGATATCTAAAGTACGCTTGACTGCAATAAAATGAGATTGCTTTGGAGATGATTAAAAACGTGCACATAAACATACACTGAACATAATATCAGGTCTACTAGCTGTCAAATATAATAAGCTACCAATCATACCTCGATATACTTTCGAGTCAACTGGTTTACCGGATTCATCTTTATTAAGTTTAGTGGATGGGGTAATTGGTGTTCCAGTTTCCTTAGCATCTTCCATCCCAAACTTCTTCATCAAATCCTTAATATATTTTGATTGATTGATGAATGTTCCACTTTTTGCTTTTTTAATTTGCAATCCGAGAAAGAATGTAAGCTCTCCCATCATGCTTATTTCAAATTCTTCCTGCATAGTCTTAGCAAAAACTTGGCACATATTTTCATTAGTAGTACCGAATATTATATCATCAACATAAATCTGAATCAAAAGAATATCATCATTTTCATATTTAATGAAAAGAGTTGTATTAATTTTTCCTCTTGAAAAGCCTTTTTCAATCAAGAAACCACTGAGTCTCTCGTACCACACTCTAGGAGCTTGTTTGAGTCCATATAGTGCTTTTGTGAGTTTGAAAACATGATTTGGAGAAATATGATTTTCAAAACCTGGAGGTTGCTCAACATATACCTCTTCATTTATAAAACCGTTTAAGAAAGCACTTTTAACATCCATTTGAAAAAATTTGAAATTTTTATACCAAGCATATGCAACTAGCATTCGAATAGTTTCTAATCTTGCGACTGGTACATATGTCTCATCATAATCGATTCCTTCTTCTTGATTGAAATCTTGGGTTACAAGTCGAGCCCTATTTCTAGTAATGACTCCGGACTCATCTTTCTTATTTCTAAAAACCCATTTTGTTCCAATAATAGTATGGTTTTTGGGTTTAGGAATAAGTGTCCAAACATCATTTCTTTCAAATTGATTAAGCACTTCTTGCATAGCTAGAATCCAAGATTCATCAAGAAGTGCTTCATCAATATTTTTAGGTTCAATTTGAGATAGAAAAGTAGTATGATTGCAAATATTTCTAAGAGATGATCGAGTGCTTACACCTCGTGAAGGTTCTTCTAGAATTTGTTCCACTAGATGATCTTTCACAAATTCTCACTGTTTGGTTGCATCTTATATTAAATTTTGATGATCTTTCCTGATGTCTCCATGTTGGACTTCCTCTATTGTGTTCTCTTTGTTGAGATTGAGATTTTTCGTATTATTTATACATCCTGTTTCTTCATCAATGGATTTCTTGGAGAGTAGAGAATTAGATTCATCAAATACTACATGCATAGATTCTTGTACAGTCAAAGTCTTTTTATTGAATACTCTATAAGCTTTACTATTAGTAGAATATCCGAGAAAGATACCTTCATCAGATTTTGCATCAAACTTGCCTAAATTATCTCTGTCATTTAAAATAAAACATTTGCATCCAAATACATGAAAGTAACCAATGTTGAGTTTTTTTTCATTCCAAAGCTCATAAGGGGTTTTATCTAATTTGGACCTTAGCATAACTCTATTTATAACATAACATGCAGTACTTACCGCTTCGGCCCAAAAATAACTAGGCAAGTTGTTCTCATTGAGCATTGTTCTTGCCATCTCTTGAAGAGATCTATTTTTCTTCTCTACTACCCCATTTTGTTGAGGAGTTCGAGGAGCAGAAAAATTATGCACAAAACCATTTTCATCACAAAATGTTTCAATATTTTTATTAACAAACTCTTTTCCCCTATCACTTCGGATACTTAAAATAGTATAACCCTTTTCATTTTTAATTCTCTTGCATAACTTGGTAAAGGCATTATGTGCCTCATCTTTATGAGCAAGAAAGATTACCCAAGTATATCTAGAGAAATCATCAACAATAACAAATGCATAATATTTTCCTCCTAAACTTGCAACTCTATTTGGTCCAAAAAGATCCATGTGTATCAGTTGCAGTGGTCTAGTAGTGGAAATATATTTCTTGGTTTTAAAAGAAGTTTTTGTTTGTTTACCAAATTGGCATGCATCACAAATTTTGTCTTTAAGAAAATTTACCTTTGGTAAACCTCTCACAAGATCATTTTTTGAAAGTTTGGAAATAAGTTCCGTGTTGGCATGGCCTAGTCTTCTATGCCATAACCAATTAGTTTCATTTTGAGCTGAAAAATAAATAGCATCTTGTGAGATAATTTCTTCAAAATCAATTGTATAAACATTGTTGCTTCTAAAAGCAATAAAACAAATATTATAATCATGATCATTCAAAATAATGCACTTATCCATTTTGAAAGCAACTGTAAATACTTTATCACATAATTGAGTTATGCTCAAAAGATTATGTTTTAGACCTTCAACAAATAGAACATTTTCAATTATGGGAGAAAACTCATTACCAATTTTACATATTCCCACGATCTTCCCTTTCGAGTTGTCTCCAAATATCACGTGTCCTTCTTCTTTAGATCTAAGATCAAAGAACTTAGTCTTGTCTCCCGTCATGTGTCTTGAACATCCACTATCTAAAAACTATTTATTTTTGTTTGTGGAAGACTTCATGCACAACTATAAAAACAATTAAAATGATTTTTCTTGGTACCCAAGTTCTTTGGGTCCTTTATTTATTAGTATTAGAAGAAACAAGATTTTTAGGTACCCATATGGCCCTGATAGTCATTGTATGTTTTCTTCTAATAGGATAAGTAAGATAATTATGACCATTTCTATTACAAAAATTGTAAATAGCATGTGACATATATGAAGAACTTGAGTGATTACAATAGTATCCTTTTTTAACAAAATTAGTTTTATGAAAAGAATTTTGAATATTGGACTTTGATGTAGAAAGATTATCAAAAAAGTTTTTATAAGGTTTGTATTTTTGTTTTGGCATATATCCCAAGCCTGCCTTGTCAAAAACACATCTTTGACTACCAAGAAGTTTTTCAAAATTTCTTTTTCCATTCGTAAAGTTTTCAATAATATTTTTTAAATTAGTTTTCTTTTTCTTCAATTCAAGATTTTCATCTTTCAAAACAATACTTTCTTTTCTTAAAATATCAATTTCGTTTGTTAAAGAAGAATTTTTCTTTTTCAAAGCAGTATACTTGATACCCAATTTTTCAAATTCCTCATATACCTCTTCTAAAACATTTTGCAATTCTTCATATGAAGGATCTTTAATATTATCAAGATTTGTTACCTCAATGTCATCTTTAGCCATAAGACAAAGATTTGCTGATTCTTCATTACTTGTTTCACTATCTGAGCTACTTGAATCATCATCCCATGTAGCTTTCATTGTTTTTTTACCTTTGTTTTGATCTTTTTTTAGCAGAGGACAATCTGACTTAATATGACCAGGTTTATTGCATTTATAACAAATTAAAGTGTCATTTTTACCTGAATTTTTTTTGGAAAACTTTTTGAAAGATTTCCTTGGAGGAGTTTTATTTTTTTTTAAGAACCTCTGAATTTTTCTTGTTATCATCGCAACTTCTTCATCTTTGTCTTTATTTTCCTCATCTTCATCACTTTCACTTTCATATGGAATAGCTTTAAGTGCCAAGCTCTTCTTTGGCTTTCATGCTTCTTCTCCTCTTTTCAATGTGTACTCATGGGTGATAAGTGACCCGATGAGTTCATTCACTTCGAGCTTCTTGAGGTCTCTGGCTTCAAGAATCGCTGTCACTTTTGATTTCCAACGTTTTGGTAGAGAGTTGAGAATTTTTCTTACTATCTCCACTTTGGAATAAACTTTGCCAAGAGCTGTCAAGCTGTTTATGATGTTAGTAAAACGAGTGTGCATACTAGAAATAGATTCATCATCATTCATCTTAAACATTTCATATTCATGAGTAAGAATATAAATTTTTGAGTCTTTGATTTGAGAAGTTCCTTCATAAGTAACTTCCAAGTTATCCCAAATTTCCTTTGCTGTAGCGCAAGTCATTACTCTATTAAATTCATTACCATTGAGAGCATTATATAATAAATTCATAGCAGTTAAATTTAAAGTATAAAGTCTATCGTCTTCACGATCAAACTCTTCTTCTTTCTTTTTGACCTTTACTCCATCAACCACTTTTGTTGGAATATAAGGTCCATTTACAATGCATTTCCAGATTTCTCGACCTTGAGCCTGAAGGAATATTCTCATTCTAACTTTCCAGAATGAGTAATTGTCTCCGCAAAAGAGTGGAGGCCGACTGCTAGATTGACCTTCACCAAATGAAGCTGCAATGTTAGCCATAAGATCTTAACTCAAAAGATAGTTAATCTTATAACAGAGCTCTAGCTCTGATACCAATTGTTGCCTAGATGACTAATACAAGAGGGGGGGTGAATTGAGTTGTATTTAAAAAAATAACAGTTATAAATCAAATATACAATATAAAATATAAACAAAATATGAAACAGCAATAAATATAAAAAGTAAGGGTAAAAGAGAAGCAAATTCAGTATGTTAACGAGGTTCGGCCCCACTGTCTATGTCCTCGCCTCAAGCTACCCCTTGAGGATCCCCGAATTCACTATTCAATCTCCTTCAGGTGGAGATAGAAACCTATTACATCTTTGAACAACACCGCTACAAAGGATCCGTGTAGAACACCCTCTACACTTGCAATCACCTTACACGTGGTGATTCAACTATTCCCTGTGTAGAAAACTTTTTAGACGCACAAGGGTTATACACACCCTTTTACTGATACAAGAAATGATAGTGGGTAGGCTATCAAAAAACACTCCTCAATGAGTGAAATAAGAACAATACAGCACAAACTATATCTCTCAAAATGAACAAGGGTTAAGGCTCAATACTTAGAGAAGAGAGAATGAAAGTTTTGAATGAATGTTGTATGCTCTTGGTGTTGTGAATGTGAAGCTCTCAAATGATCTATTTATAGGCATATGAGACTTCATATTCAAATTTAAACAGATTCACATGTCAAAGACATCATCATTCACTTTTTAAAAATTTCAAACTTAATCTTTTTACTTTTTGCATGTGACAAAAGGAGCACACTTTACTTTTCAAAAATTTCAAACCTAATCTTTTATTTTTCGCATATGACAAAAGGAGCACACTTTACTTTTCAAAATTTTCAAATAAAGACATCTACCTTTTGTATAAGTCAAGAAAAGCATCCACCACTTTTGAAAATATTCAAATAAAACATGCACATGTGAAAGATGACAATCAATCATCTTAATATATTCAAAGTTCAAACTTTTAATCATGTCATGCACATGTGAAAGATGATAATCAATCATCTTTCAAAATTTTCAAATTTAATTTTCAAAATATTCATGCACATGTGGAAAATGTATTTTAATGCTTTATGATAAAATATTAATTTTGAGCCTTAATCCTAATTTCGAATTTTTAAGAGATTTACAACATTATTTTATAACTTTAATGTGAACTTGTTCCCTTCTTGTTCATGCTTGGTTCCTTGATGTGCTTGATTCTATTGTGTGGACAACTTGAGTTTGAGACTCCTTTATTCTTTGAATTCATTTGTTATCATCAAAATCCATGTGTAGATTTATAATTACACGAAACTTGAAACCTTGAGTTCAACAATTGGAAATGAGTTAAATTAGTTGTACAGATGACAATCTAATGTAAAGCTATTCTTAGAGTATACATAATGTAATTGTATCTTCATTCAAGTTAAGTTTTCATAATAACAAATTCAGAGTTTTTTTCATTCATTTGAGTCTTCTTGAGTCTCTGTTTGCAAGTTATCTGTTTCAACAATTTACAATTTGTCTACTTTAAAAAAAAAACAATTTTACAATTTGTCTACTAACTAGTTTCAACCCTAGGTCACATTACTGAATTGAACATAAGCAGTCAAGTCCATCATCATAAGTTGTTTTAAGACAAGTAGACTGAGAAGTAACATCATGAAAATTCCTAGGAGTAGGGTGATTATAACATGCAGAGATAGTCACCTTTCGAGAACGCATGGAGTGCATGATATCTATAAGGTTGAGCAGCTTCAAAGTGCTAAAGCTTTGCAACTCTTTAGTTTTTTAGCATTCAAGAAAACCCATCCTACAGAAAATTACATAGATCTATCAAGCATTTTTTGAAGTATGCTCCAGGGCTTCCTTTAGCTCTTAAAGTCTTAGGTTCCTTCTTATTTCGGAGAACAAAAGATGCATTGAAATTAGAAGAAATTCCTAATAAAGAAATTATGAATATACTTCAAATAAGTTTGAGGGGTTGGAGGTTTTGCAGAAAGAGTTGTTCTTGGATATGGCATGTTTGTTTCAAGGACATTGGCTAGATGACACGTTCTTGCAAACATTAGAAAGTTTTGGTTATTATCTCGGTATCAACATTGACGTTTGCATTGACAACTCCCTCATAAGCATCTCAAATGGAATGTTGTTCACGCAGATTTGCTACAAAAAATGGGCCAGGAAATAGTTCGTCGTGAATGCCTTGAAGAACCTGGACGACATAGTAGATTGTCTCATCACGAGGATGTCGTTCACGCATTGAAGAATAATATTGTAAGACAATTAGTGTAGACATTCACATAAATAGGTATTATTTTCATCCTAATTCTTCAAGTCAAAATATTTTCCCCACACATGCTAATCCATTGTTCTTGGTTAGTAGGGAATTGATACAATTGAAGGCACAATCCTAGATTTATGCCCTGAAACGAAAGATAGATTCAACAACAAAGCATTCTCAAAGATGAGGAGACTGAGATTTCTTAAAATCCATCATTCTCCAACTATAGAATGGCGTGGTGATACTTTAGAATTCATGCCAACCTATAAATTGCGATTCTTGGACCAGTTTGAATATCCTTGGAAATCCTTGCTGAGCATGCCTTGTAGCCGCATCAAACAACTATGGAAGGAGTTGATGGTAAGTTTTTCACTTGTATAAAAACATATTCTTCTTCATAATCCCCTTTTCTTTCCCAAATATGTTAATAAAAAGAAACATTTCCAGACCTGAGTAGGTTGGAATGCCTGAGGCATCTTAAGGCACATGGAACTGCTATAACACAAATACCATCTGCCAATCCAATCCCCAAAAGCATTTGTTCCTTGGATCTTGAAGGAAAAAAGTGGATGCCATATAAATCAAGAGATTTGCCCGTCTTCATGAATGACTGCTATTTGTCAAAACAAAGCTCAAACCCCACCTATAATATTGCATCACTTGTCGATCAGTATCAGATAGATGGCATGTATAAGTTAGATGCAGAGTACATTGGTGTTGACACCGAAGGAGAAAACAAATTACACCTGGCATGTAATGCCCTAGTCTCGCAAGAGATCAGAAAGTTACTTCCTATCACTTAAGTCATCTCCAAATACATAATAATTATATATATTTAATAAAGTCTCCATAAAAACTCCCAAATATCCATGTCTTAGAATACTCAAAGCACATAAAATAATAAATTTACCAATCAATACTTTTCAATAACCGCTTGTACCCAAGGGCACTTATTCATCTATGATCAGCAATGTGGAGCCCCTTAACCCTCACGTATGAACAGGTGGAAGTCAAGACACCCGAATGATGACCATGCGGGTTACACACCCCATCACCATGTGTAAGTGTGTGGGAACAAGTAATATGTGTAACAAAAGAATATATTGCAACGTTAAAATAAAAGGGCATGTCAAACTAAGTACCAAAAAAATTTACAACCTTACAATCCAAAATAACATCTTCCAAAAAAGTTATACAATCATCCAAATCAAATATAACTATAAGGTAAAATAGACCCTTAACTAAAAATGGCAAGGGAGTGATCTCCAACCAAACACTCCTTCAACAAAGCCAGTTCCTCTAACTCAAACTCTACCTTTGCAACAAAGCTACAGTTCTATGAAACGGAATCGTAGGTGGAAAGGAAACACCACATGAGAATATAATATCTCAGCAAGTAAGCAACTAAACACAATTAAGAGTTTAAAACATATATAAGCAACCAATACGTTTCCACCAAACACACAACAATACATGCAAGAAATAATCCATCAATTTTTCGAAAAGACATGCCACTCATATACGCCAAAAATCCAGTTTTCGGCCCACATCACAAACCAATAACAAGTGTACACCATGATCTCCTCTAGGGATCATTCGTACATCCTAACTCTATTCGTCGCACCATGGGTGACGACCATGCATGCAACTTCATAATGAACGAAACCCAACTTCGTGCCCAGTACGTATCATAACCGGGCATCCTCTAACCCCCACAAGCAGAGGGCTCACAGAGTTGGCACAGGAGCATTACCATATTGTCTGATCCCGTTCTCGCCCGATGACAGCTCAGAGTACGTCACATCAGTTTATTACACGTCCGAGTGACCAGAGGAGTTCTATCGAGATAATGTCTCATCTCGAGTTAGCGTCATGATCTAGACAATCCATACAATCAATTTTATTATGCATGCACCATGGCCTCCTTTATGGACCATGTGTATATCCTGACTTCCTTCGTCACATCACAAGTAACAACCGTGCATGTGAGTTCGTAAAGAGCGATACCCAACCAGATATCCTCTAACCCCCGCCAGCAAAGGGGCCACAGAGTCGGCATGAGAACATCACCATCTGGTCCAATCCTGTTATCATCCAGCAACAACCCATGGGACACATCACCCCAATCCTGGATTAGGTCATAACACATGCACTTACATGCCAAAGCTAGCATAAGTCACCTAAAATGTAGTTCATACAACATAGTATATCACAACACAGTTAATTAATTAGAGCAGTTAAATAAATGTCTATGCATGAAAGACAGATATTAGATGACATGGCAGTTCACTCAATAGTTACATACACAACACCAAATCAAGCATAAACACAATTTCACAACCACAATTCCTCAATCAGTTCACAAACATAGTTTCCACAAATATAGTTTTGCAAACAAGGTTTCACAAGCAAGTTCACAAACAATTTCTTAGCATTGTTAGCATTGGGCCCAACCAACCAACTCTTATTTTATTATTATTAATAGTTAACCAACACTTTACTAGGCTCGAGGCCTAGTCCAACCAACCAGGCATTTTAATATATTAATGCATAAATACTATTTTAAACCCTAAAGTTAAATTTGGAAGATTACTTATAGTGCAATTGAGCAATTTTTGGAAGATCACACGAGTATCGATCTACAATCTCGCGTAGTGCCAAATGAGCACGTCGCCATGCCGTAGATATTCACACATTAGCAACACACACACACATTTATATAAATCAAAGAACAACTCAACGGTTAGGTCGGCTCACTGAGGCATGACTGGTTGTGGTGCACAACGCCAAATGTGGTGGAACGGTAGAGCGGCAACAACGCGAAGAAAACATAGGCCAAAAGACCCATGACTGGTTGTGCACATATTAATGGGGAGGTTCAGAGAGGATAGAAGCTAGGCAGGGTAGAGGCGTTTGCTAAAAGGGGCTATATTTTGGGATAACGAGAGGGCAGTGCTCAACACAAATGTACCCGATTACAGCATATAAAAGTGGTGATAAATCACAGGTGGAGTTGAAGAAAAGGGAGGGAATCATTACCAGACACAAGGTAGATAAATTAGGGAAAAGGAGACAACCACAAAGCACTGTGAGTGAGGACGCTGCGCGGTAGCACATCTGAGCGATAACTGAGATCTAAGGTGAATCGAAATGCAAAACTAACGAGGCTCTCAAATCGTTACCTCTAAGACGAGGTGGAATAGATCGAGAGCCACAAAAAGGCTCGGCGTGGTGCTCTATTGCGGTGACCGACGACACTCAACGAATGAAAGCAACCCAAGAAAATAAAATGCAAGAAATGAAGCAATTAAAAGTAATGGGCTTACTGACAACAGGAGGGCGAGATGGTGGTCGTTGCTCAACGAACTCTGACGATGGTGTATCAGCAATATTAACAGTAGCTCGCATAGGTTGTAGAGAGAGAGAGAGATAGAGGGAGAGAGAGAGAGGCTGGGTTTGGTTGAGGGGGCTTACCCGAGGACAAGGTGGCTCGATGGGCCGACGACGCTGTGAGGTGGTCTACGAGAGCCTCACAACTAGGGGTGTCAAATTATGTCAATAGGTCATGTTCGTGTCGTGTCAAGACATGTATATTATACTATATAGGTCAACCCTAGCCCGACCCATTAAGCTTATCGTGTCAAAATCTCAAACCCTAATATGATCCGTTAACATAATGTGTCGTGTCATGCCAACCCGTGATGACCCATTGTGAATATTACGAAATAAATTAACATGACAAAATATAATACGTTTCAACCTATTTATGTAGATGTGTTGAATATGTCCAAAATTAATCCGTTTGACTTAATTAAACTTAGTATAATTTTCTACAAATGTTAAGATCACAGTATCTATAAAAATTATAATCCAAATTACAAATATGAATTATAATATAAACAATAAAAATATTAAAATTAAGATTTTAACGGTTTTACCTTTAAATATAAGGGTATACTTGTAACTTTAACTTTCTTAACATGTCATAACGTGTTATAGCGGGTCAAAACAGGTTGACCCGCTATCAACTCGTTAAGAAATCGTGTCATAACGAGTCAACCCGTTTTGACCTTAAACCCTTTAAGATTAAACCATAACCCATTATTATCGTGTCGTGTTCGTGTTGGGTTAATGGGTCGTGTGACATATTGCCACCCCTACTCACAACTGCACGATGAGATAGGCTTAGGGGGGGCGTTCTGTCGTGTGGCGCCTGAAGGAGAAGGGCAAGAGGTTGGGCCCTTTACGCACGGGCGAGGCCCAATTTTACACTTCAATTAGCCCAAAGATGAAAGGAACTCACTCACACAAATGGCCCAACCCAAAAAGAATAACTAGAACAAGTAAACAAATAAAAAAAGCATGATAAAATAAAGTAAGCAACTTAGTAATGATAAATAGGATAATTGAAATCCAAAATTCCATTGAATAAAATAAACTAAAGAACCATCAACCTAATAAAATAAAGCAACGTAAAATAGCCAAACAATAAAACTAATAAATATACTATACAAAAAGTCCAAACTCAAATATAGATTAAAGGAAAAAGATTCAATAAATTAAATTAATATGCCACTATATGAAATAGAATAAATAATAAGACCTAACAATTTAATAAGCTAAAACAAAGGAATCAATCCGAAATGATCTAAAAAGTAAAATGCTCATTGAAATAAAAGAAACCCCCAACAAAATAAATAATAATAAAACTAAAACAATTAAACTAAAAATACTAGTAATAACATTTCAAATGAAAGAACTAATAATAATTAAATAAAATAACATAACATAACCTGCAATAATCACAAGTAAAGTAAACCACCCATAATAATAGTAAAATAAATCAACAAATAATTAGTAAGGAAAATAATACATAAAGTACACAAAACCATGGGTCTCACAAGCAACATCGCTAACACATCTTAAACTCGCTCTCCAACTAAATCATCAAAATATCTGAAAAAGATTGTGGAGATAAGGGATGAGCTATTAACAACTCAGTAAGCAGAGAACATATACTAGTATGTAAATATGAGCATTTATAACTTTATAATGCAGAACAAAACATGTGTAAGTGTTTGTTTTACTGTTTAGGTGGTAGTTGTTTGGTTTTGTTTCCACGATTTATTTGTTTAGTATAATATAGGTGGATTTCCTATTGTTTGTGTGATAATAATGTCAAGCTTCTCAGATGGTGACACGTTCAAATCTGGATGGCTATTATCTCATGTAATCAAGTAGAAGCATTAAGGGCATTATTGAATTTTAATGTTGTAATATATAAGGCATGTAGCTTCTGGAATATTGTACATATTAATTACTTTTCATTTTTGCCTTTTGAGTTCGTGAGTTGAGAGAGGAACAAAGGGGGTGCGATTGAGGGTTTTCGCATGACCTAGGGTGAGGCTTTTTTGAGAAGGGGAAAACTCGATTTATTACTCAAGATCTCAAGGATCAAATCTTTTAATATTCATCGCAATCAATGAAAGATCTCCTAGCTATTGTTCCTATCGTGGATGTAGATCATTAGGGTCGAACCATATAATTATCTTGTGTACTTGTTCTTGCATTTTTCTTTTTTACATTCTTGCTGCACTTTACTTTTCTTATCAAGTTTGGTTTTGGTGATTCTAATCTTGCTGTTGAGTTCTCTATGTGCAGTAAAAGAACATGTAACAAGTGGTACCAAGAGCTAGATTGCGATAGAGACTACCAAGTTTGACATTGAGAAGTTCACAAGCAAAAATGATTTCGACCTATAGAGAATAAGGATGCGAGCACTTTCAGTCTAGCAAGGACTTTAAGACGCCCTTCTTGGAGACAAGAAGGTGTTTCCTCTTCGGAAGAGGAGAAAGTATATTCATTGTCCTCTGAGAAGGTGAAGCCTAAAATCTTTTAGAAAGCACATAGTGCTAACATACTATATCTCAGTGACAAAGTCCTGAGAGAAGTGGCTAATGAGGAGACGACAACAAGGGTTTGGTTGAAGTTGGAAAACCTATACATGACCAAATCTCTAGCAAACAAACTCTACAAGAAGAGTAGACTCTACACGTTTAAGATGACTTCAAGTATAACCATTGATGAACATTTTAATGAGTTCAATAAAATTATTCTAGATCTTGCTAATATAGATATTAGTATAGATGATAAGGACCAAACACTTCTGTTATTAAGTTCTCTTTACTCAACTTACAATAATCTTAAAGAAATAATGATGTATGGTAAAGAGAGTCTTACCTTAGAGGAGGTGCAATCTGTTCTACACAAGAGAACTTCATAATAGATCTGAGGTAAAAGCAAATACTGGGGAGGGCTTGAGTATGAGGGGAAGGTCTAAAAAAATAGGTCAAGAGGCAAGAACAATAGGTCTAGGTCAAAGTTTAAAAGCAAATAATGAAAATGTTTTGCTTGTCATAAAAAAGGTATTTCAAAAATGTTTAGGGAATTACCCTTCTATGACGACTGTGTCTTAGGAAAATCTACTAGAGTTAGTTTTCAAAAGTCCATTCACCAAACTAAACAAACCATTGACTACATTCACTCTGACTTGTAGGGTCCTGCCAAGATTAATTCTTATGGTGGAGCTAGATATTTTTTGTCCATAATAGATGATTATTCTAGAAAAATGTGGGTTTATGTTCTTAAACACAAAAGTGATATTTTTGGAAAATTTAAGGAATGGAAAACACTTGTTGAATCTCAAGTGGGTAGAAAGGTCAAAAGATTAAGGACATACAATGGCCTAGAGTGTTTGTCTACTGAGTTTAGTGATTTTTATAAAGTTGATTGAGTGACAAGGCATAGGACCATTAAGGAGATCCTTCAACAAAATGAGTTTGCTGAAAAGATGAATAGAACCATCCTTGAGAGGGTGGGGTGCATGCTTGAAACTTCTGGTTCGCCAAAAACCTTTTGGGTAGAGGCTATTGCCACTACAGTACATCTCATAAAATAGGTGTTCTTCCCCAGCCTTAGGTTTTAAAACTCCGTAAGAATTATGGTCAGGAAAACTTTTTGAATATCATCATTTAAAAGTTTTTGGTTATGTAGCATATGCATATGCTCACTTTAAAACTAATAAATTAGAACCAAGGGCACTGAAGTGCATTTTTGTGGGATATCTAGGAGTAAAAGGCTATAAATTGTGGGTTATAAAACCTAGTAAACAAAAATGTATAATCAGTGGAGATGTTATTTATAATGAAATGCAAATGAGAGGAAAACATGAAAAACCTTCTGAATTTGTCAATTCACAAACCTCCACTAATATGTAGTTTGAGGTGGAGCAACACTCAACCTCACACTGCAATCAGGAAACAGGCATAAATAAATCTGAGGACTCAAGCTCAAAAACAGAAATCTTGGGAAACAAGAATACCTATCTTCTAGGTAGAGATAGGGAGATGAGTGTTATAAGACCTCCCCAAAGATTTGGGCAAATTGAATTAATAGATTTTGCCTTGTCTGTTGCTGAAACAGGAGTAGAACTGGAACCTATGACCTTTAAAGAAGCAATGGATAACAAAGAGGCTGATAAATAGATTCTTACTATGTAAAAAGAAATTAAGTCTTTAAATAAGAATAAAACATGGGAAATGATGCCTAGGCTAGAGAACCAAAAATTAGTATGGTCAAAATGGATCTTTAAAAGGAAGGAGGGCATTCTTGGTGTTGAACTACCTTGGTACAAAGTTAGGTTATTGGCCAAAGGGTTTACCCAAAAGGAGAAAGTAGACTACAAAAAAATATTCTTTTATGTGGTAAGGCATAACTCCATAAGACTTTTACTCTTTTTTTGTAGCTTTTAATGGCTTACATTTAGAATAATTGGATGCTAGAACAGTCTTTTTGCATGGTCAACTTGAAGAAACAATATACATGCAACCACCCAAGGGTTTTAATCCAGAAATTAGTAAAAATCATATTTGCTTATTAAAGAAATCCTTGCATGGTTTAAAACAATCACCAAGACAATAGTATAAGAGGTTTGATGCTCACATGATTCAAAATGATTTTTATAGAAGCAAGTTTGATGGTTGTGTTTACTATAAGTACTATGATGGTAATTCAATATACTTATTTTTATATGTGGATGACATGTTAGTGGCTTGTGGGGATAAAATTCATTTTAATCAAGTTAAGTATATGCTCAAAACTAAATTTGAAATGAAAGAACTAGTCTAGATCCTGCTAAAAGAATTCTGGGAATGGAAATAACTAGAGAAATGAATAAAAATCTTCCATACTTACCTAAAAAATCTTATATTTCCAAAGTTTTAAATAAGTTTGGAATGAATCTAGTGAAATATGTTACTAAACCTGATAAACAACATACTAAACTATCAATTAACCAATCACCTGAAACAGATGATGTAATAAAATTTATGAACAAAATTCCTTATACTAGTGTGGTTGGAAGCATTATGTATGATATGGTTTGCTGTAGGCAGATTTAACTTATGCAATTAGTTTTGTCAGTAGGTTTATGAGTAAACTAGAAAAATCTCATTGGCATACTTTAAAATATATTTTTCAATATCTGTCTAGTGCAAAATGTTTAAGGTTCAAGTTTGAAAAAAAATGTCCATATAGGAGTAGGGTTAAACAGGTTGTGGATTCGGATTATGCTGGAAGTGTGGACACGAGAAAGCCACTTTCTGGTATAGTGTTTAATATTTTTGGTGGGGCTGTTAGCTGGAAAATAAATTTGCAATCTATGATAGCCTTGTCTACCATTGAGACTGAATACATAGTCATGACAGAAGCCTTTAAAGAGACCATATGGCAAAAATGTTTGATGGAAATGTTACAGTTTTATATGACAATCAAAGTACCATCTTGCTAGGAATCAAGTCTTTCATGAGAGATCAAAGCATATAGATGTTAGATTGCATTTTGTTAGGGATATCATTGCATCAGGGGATCAAATTGGAGTTGAGAAGATTCTTACAGATAATACCTCTCTGATATGATGACCAAAGTCTTACCTATAATCAAGTTTGAACATTGTTTAAACTTGATTAACGTAGGAAATTACTTGTACCAATTAGGGAGAGTAATGCAGGAACATCAAATGGAGATGAAGACCTGTGTAAGAAATGAAAGCTTGCCAAAGTGGAGATTTGTGGTATTAATGTCAAGCTTCTCAAATGGTGACACGTGCAAATCTGGATGGCTATCATCTCATGTATTAAAGCAGAAGTATTAAGGGCATTACTGACTTTTAATGTTGTAATATATAAGGCATGTAGCTTTTGGAATATGTACATATTAATGGCTTTTGATTTTTGCCTTTTGAGTCCTTGAATTGAGAGAGGAACAAAGGGGGTGAGATTGAGAGTTTTCGCATGACCTAGAGTTAGGGTTTTCTAAGAAGGTGAAAACTCGTGTTGTTGCTCAAGATCTCAATAATCAAAGCTTGTAATATTCATTGCCATCAATGAAAGATCTCCTAGCTGTTGTTTTTTATGCGTGTGAACGTAGACAGTCAGTGTCGAATCATGAAAATATCTTGTGTACTTGTTCTTGCAATTTTTTTTTCTTTGTTCTTTACATTCTTGTTTTACTTTACTTTTCTTGTCAAGTTTGGTTCTGGTGATTCTACTCTACTTGTTGAATTCTTTGTGTTTGGTACAGGAACACATAATAGTTTGTTTTTCTAATGCCTGAGATATTTTTCATGCTTATTTGTAACTTTGAATAGCCGTGTCTATTATTATAGTATTCCTCTGTCATAAGTAGGGAAAATCAATAAAATTGGAGTGTTGTCCTTTTTTTTTTTATTGTCCTCAATAAAAAGAAAACATATTCACAAATAGGAAAAGGAGATGGAGAGGAAGATGTGAGCTCCTCTCCGACAAACTCAAACAAAGGGATTAATTTTTTTCTAGAGAGAAGTTAGAAGGTATTAAGGCCTCCAGCCACGACATCAACAAGGGACCACGTGATAGGGACCTCAGTCTTGTCCCGATCACCTAAGGGTTCCTCCTTGCTAGATTTGTTCCCTCCAACGATCGAGTTGGACTCCAATATTTGGTAAGGATAATATGGATGAGGGAAAAGGGTTAAGTGCGACTAGGATTTAGTGGATTTAGAGGTGAATGAGTAGCTAATTGGTTAGGTTTGGTGCAAAGCGGTGCACGGCTAGGGAGGTTATGGGGTACACGGCTAGGTTGGCTTGTGTTTAGGCTAGATGATATTTGGTTAGGGCATGTGATGGCCGAATATGGTTTAGGGTTTCTCTAGGGTTTCGGCCAAGGTAATTAAGGTTAGGTAGCTAGGGTTTTGAGGTGTTTTGGATAAGTCCTAAAAAATAGGAGTATGACTTATAGCCAAGTGGAGTGGGCGGCAATGCTAGGGTTGTGGTGGCCGAATATGTGGTGATGTGGAGATGAGTTTTGATTGGTTCAATGCTTCAATTAAGGACCAATCAAATGAGAGAATGATGTGTCACTTAGATGATGTGGCAATGGGGGTTCAGCTAGGGCAAATTGATGATGGCCGAATATAAGATAAAATAGGAATTGTTGGTTTGATTTGGATTTGAATCAATTTGAATTCAAATTCAATTGGGATGGCTGGTCATGCAAGGTCTAAGGGGCACAAAATTGGTTCTTGGATCTGATGAGGGATGGGGTGGATTTAAGTGAAAAAATATAGGAGTGGAAGATAATGAGTGGCCGGCTAGGGTAAAGGGCAAGATAGGCAAGTATGTTGGCTAGGGTTTTATGGCCTTTGGCCGTGTGATGGGGGTAGGGTTTTAGGGATTTGCTGTGGGCTGCTTTGGGGCAAAAGAACACTCAATTGATTAATTGAACAATCAAATGAGGTTTGAACAAAGACCAATGAAGAACACACAAACACCTTCAAGGCACCAAGGGTTCGGCAATGCACTTCTTCTCCAACCTTTCTCTCTTCTTCAATCAACAACACTCACACTCAACTCTCTTGAGCAATCCGAATCTTCCAATGGAAGAGGTCGAATTCCTCTAGGGAACACAAACACAAGTTCTCAAATCCACAAATAGTGTGGATTTGGCCTCACCAATGCAAAACTCACACAACAATCAAACAAACACTCAAGAACACAAGAACATAAATTCAACCAACAAGAACACACAGTCCACCGAAACACTCTTTATGAATAACCTTAAGATTTTTATAAATAAACTGAAAACAAATAAAGGATAGATGTGAATCACCGATTCACGAATTGCACGAATGATCATATTCTAAAGGGATTCACGAATTGCACCCTAGGGAAGCCCAAGTGCTAAGCACCGAATCCAAACCACAAAAGATGTGGCAGACCTAACTCTTTCTCAAGAGCAAATTCTAAAAGTCAATTGTCCAAAGATTGTCAAAATAAAACCTAGAAAACCTACTTAAAGTGTCTTACAACTTGGAAACCCCCATTAGGTTCCTTATTAAAAAGAACTAATTACTAAAATGACATATGCAATAGAATAATGAATTAACATAAAATTAAATGAAGATGGCTCCACATGTATGGTGTGGCTGTGGGGTGCTAGTGGCCCAGGGTGGGCTGGCGTGCTGCTACTTCCACGATCATGCTTGTCTCATGCTCTCTTACTACATGGCATCTGGTGGTGCGCGGAGCATGGCTCTGTACAGGGCCAATTGATGGTACTCATGGTAATGTGCCATGCATGGTCCTGGTGGTAGGTACAGGGTCAAGCCACGTCGCTCTAATGTTTTCCAATAAAGGTGCTCGGGCAGTGGTCCTGCATGGCCCGGGCTGGGTGTCGGGGTGGTATGCATGCATGGCCCAAGCTGACGGTCTGGGCACGGGTTGCATGGCCCAGACTGGTGCCGCGCACTGGATGGCATGCATGGTGTGCATGCCACTGGTCTGTTCTGCAAGGCGCCGGCTGGTGCCACGCGCTGGATGGCATGCCTATAAAGACACACCACTAACCTCGCTAAGTAGAGTTGTGGTGCGCAATGATGCGCGCATGGTGGGGCGTAGATGCATATGCACGCGTGCGCGCAGGTGAATGTACTGTGGGGCACGCCTATGCTCACGCAGGGCTGTGCGCATGCACTATGCGTGGCCAATAGCCTCGCTGGGCATCTGCTGTGTGTCAAGGTCTAAGCTAAGGCATGCCTGCAGGCTAGTCAGGGAACTGTCCTAGCCCTTTAAGCCCTGAGTCAGGGCCTGATCCTGGGCATCTCCTCTAGGGGTTCTGACACCACGTCCCTCTACTGTGCTACAGTTCCCCAGCTACAAAATGTCCTCGGCAAAGGGCTCCAACACTAACATAGTTGTTGCTCCTCACTCCAAAACCATGCTGCAGAAAACACCACTGAACACACGGCAAAGCTCCCAGCCAGCAAGGTTCAAGTAAAGATCCAAGACACATCACATCCTTAAAATATTTGCACTCAATCTATTGATGGGTCAAGGTGTGAAAGGGTTTATGTATTTCTATGTAAATTAATTTCCTGCTGAGACTTGTATAAATAGAGGAAACAATATCTTGTAAACAGTGTGAATGAAAAACCAAAAACAGAGTCCGAAACCTATGGGTTTTCAACTAGACATTTGTTCAAGCACCTTGCATGTCTCTCTCAATTCCTTTCTTCAACTTGTTTTAGTAAAAGGAAAGCGAACAAAGCTTGGACAAAACTGGCGTTGAAGTGATTGTCTGATTAAGCCTTATACCAAACATTATTCTTCTAAATGTAGTGCTAATTGACTTGATCGTGTACCCCCAAAAGGTGCACTACCTCTCCACTTAAAGTTCAAGTTATCAACATATGAAATGGGTGCCGAGTCCAAGTGTTCGAGTTCATTCAATGCCAATGCAGTGAGTCCACTTTTGTTCTTTTTCTTTTGAAATTTGCTGCAATTAACATGATCTCTTTTGGGGGGTTTATTGTATAGATGATGTATCGGTGGTCATTGGCATTGGAATTCCAGAGTGGGTCCAGCATAGAAAGAGTATTGGCTCCTCTGTAAAGATCATAGATTTGGATGGTAATATGTTGGAAGGGAATGGGTTGTGATATTTTTATTGTTTGTGATTATAAATTCTGCTGCCCTAATTAAGGGACTTCAATTTCTTCGTTATGGAAGGGATCGTCTTTAAACTTTTCACATGTCAAAGTTTACATTTGGTCTGGAGAAATGGATTCGAGATCGAGGAAGGTTATGTAAAAGATTTTTACAATTACCTTATATTTCCTAACAGTAGAGTACCGCTCAATTTTTTCATCTTCTCATGTTTATGGTACGTCATGCGTCCTTTACCTTTATCTCAGACTCAGATCTATAGTAAATATGCAGTTTAGTCATTTCTGTTTCTATCTATTTTTAACATGAAAAAAATAATTAATGCTATGTCTATGGAAGCGATCAAGCAATCTTCGACTGCATATTAATTTATTGATCTGGAACAGCGTTTGAGGCAATTCCACTTTTATTAGTAGCTGACATTATTCAAACCTAAACCTCTTTTAGGTATGAATGAGGCAATTCCACTTTTATTAGTAGCTGACATTATTCAAGATAATCCAAGGAGATGGAATGAAGCAAAAATGCAGCTTTTAATGGAAGAGGCTACCATTACTGAGATCAAGAAAATCCCACTGCTGAATGCTTTTCAATGTCCAGATAAAGCCATATGGATCTTTAATTCTAAAGGGAGTTTCACAGTTAAAATAGCATACCATCAAGTTTTAAGAGAGCAAGTGTTCGATCTTCAATTACATCAACAAAATTTTTTCAAATCTCTTTGGAAAACTAAGATACATGATCGTTACAAGCTAATGCTTTGGAAACTTATGCGAAATATCCTACCAACAAAGGCGAGGGTAAATGAAATTCTAAAGAATGAAGAGGTGGGGTTTTGCTCGATATGCAATAATTCTCTTGAAACAGCAGTACATCTCTTTATTCAATGCCCAATTGTGCAAATCCTCTAGATACAAAGTCCATGGCCACTGGACTTAGGGATTGTACCAATAAGAGTTTCTCCTTCGACGCAGTAGTTAGAACAAACTTCTCAGTAGCAGCGGTAGTCTATAGAGATCATACTAGAGAAATCATCGAAATCCAATCTGAATATCTGAACACTTCATCCCCTTTGATTGCTAAATCAAAGGTAGCAATGTTAGTAGTGAACATGGCAAATAATAGGGATGAAACTACAGCGTGTTTTGAAGGAGATTCTAAGAATGTTATAGATGCTATTAAGAAAAGCGAGTGTTTTTGGCAAATTTCTCCTATAATAGAAAATATTCAACACTGCTTTTCTATCCATAGGGGATAGGAATTGAAAAAAAATCACCGACCTGCGAATTGGTGTGTGTACTATGGTAGCATACCTACTAATCATTTTTCTATGTGCATTATTTTTTTAGATAGTGGAAAGGATCCTCCCCCTTTGTAATATCTCTTTTATCCTTATATATATAAAGCTTGATTAGAAAAAAAAAAAAAGAATCCCTTATATGGAAGTGGGCATGACAAATGAAGATAAGAAATTTCTGAAGCATAAGACTAAATATTTATAAAACTTAAAAATTGAATTTATTTTCCATACGCTGGATTGATTGTAGGTTTTGTGAGTTATCTAAAATTAACTAATTTATTAATTATGTTTTATCAGGCCAATCCGTTTTGACCAAACTCATTTATATTGAATACGAACCCGCTTATTTTGGGTTATGTTCATATTGAGTTCACGGTTGAATTTAAGAAAATATTCATTCTAAAGTGAGTGTTTGAGCAAATGCTTGAATGAGATCGAGACTTTGGTCCTTGCATTTTGGAGTTATATTAAGAGAGACGGGGTGTTCGATCCAACCGAATCCCTTACAAAAACCAGCTCCTATAAAAAGATAATAAAATTATAATAAAATATAATAAAAAATACAATAAAAAATATAATAAAAAATAAAATTTAGAAAACACAATAAAAAAATAAAAGGAAGAAAACACAATAAAAAAATAAAATGAAAATGATTTGGTAGAGAGGAGTTCGGCTCAGCCCAATTCCTGTCGCTGTCGGCCACCGTAGGTGACATCGCCCATGCCATTGAAACCAGCTCCCTCCAGCTAATTACGGACCTATTTCTGATTTAAGGCTACCAGGAGAGGGTAGGAGGTCGCCGGGGGTCGACGTCGCAGGAGTGAAGTTGTCAAAGGGAGCTGGTCCCAATAGCATGGGCGGTGTCACCCACGAAGGATAATGGCGGCGGGGGCTACATTTATGAAGGGTTCGGTCAGACCAATCCCCAAGTAATTCCTTATATTAAACTCAATGTGGCGATGGTTTTGTAGGATGTTATAATTTGAAATTGTTTTGGGACTTTAAGTTTGATCTATTCCAGCTGTTTGTATGTGTTGAATGTAATTCTTATGGAATCTTTTCCAAAATTCAATGCCATACAAAGAAACCAATTTGATATATAGCATGGTGATGGGTTTCACTTCCTGGTTTGGGCAGCTATATTTCATTGTCCAATTCTGACAGTTGGTTGACGTGGTTGAATTAAGAGTCATTGAATCTAAGAGCTGTTGTAGAGAAATGGGGTGACCAGCACGTTGGGCATTTCACTCTTTCGTGCCTTTTTCTTTCTGATTTCCTAGGCAAACATCTCACCTAACTGATTTGTCTTATAGGATACCGTTTCAAGTTGTAAAACTGCTTCGTTACTATTATATATATATATAAAACAAAAGGGCTTTTTGTGGCGACAATTATTTACTACAAAAAGTCCAAAATTCACCACAAATATCCTATTCTAGTGATTTTTAGAGCACCGCATGTTTAGTACTATTATAACTCCGCTTATAAGTTCAGTTAGTGAATGAACTAAATCGCCGCAACAAATAAATATTTTTCAACGATGTTGCAAATATGGTGAAATTTGTTGCAATTGAATCTTATATTTCATGTAAAAATCGTTGAAAAATTATTTTTGCTATACCACATTAAAACTAGCCCAATTGAAGACAGTAGGAGAAACCCATATGAGAAAATTTCAAAAAACTGATCTCTAATCTCTATACATTCAGAGCAAACTTGTTTTCTATTATTTGAATTATATTTTTACTTTAAAAAACTTGTTTCGAAATAAAACGAAAACTAATTAGAAAGGTAGTGAGATGCTGGGAGTTGACTTTAGAAAACAATACGACTCAAAACCGAATAGAACGTCTTCTTTCTCACAAAATCAATTTCCAAAAAGACCTCATTTACAATGAGCACAATCTAACCATTTAGCTTGCTAATTTTTATGCACCGAGGAGCCAAACAGATCAACAAATGTGCTGGTGCTTGGCTTGAGAAATTAACAAGATCTAAATAGAATTCAGCTTATGACATGATTTTGTAAATAATCTGAACAAGCCTCCACCAAGTGAATCTCAATCCAAGCCAAAAACAATGATAATTTTATATTCTATCTAATGACAATTATGTGGTTCAAAAAGGCTGAATATGCATCATCTTTCCTGACTTTCAATGAGGAAAACTGGATTGAAGAGGAAAATATAGCATCAGAACAAAAACCCACTAGAAATTATTGTCAAACTAGGTCTTATCACTATTTTGTGTTCTAGGCATCTCTTACTCTAAGCAAGTAGTGAATGAGCCAACATGATTCATAGTAAAAATTAACATGAAGAGAAATAAAAATCGAGAAAAATTCTATTTTTCTAATGAAAAAAAGACCTCCTGTTCATGTCTGGCTTTAGACAACAGCCGGTCTTGTTTTTCCTGACCAATAGCTCCAGATTCGTTGGAGGTAGCTCAATACTTTCTCTCAATTAATCTCTGATCTGATCAGATAAGCCACCAACAGTAGAGTAGCTAACATTACCGGGATCTTCATGCAGCATTTTGTAAACAACCGGATCAACCTACCAACTCAAACAAACAACACTTCTGAACAAAGAGTTCTACAAGATCATCACCACTAGAAAGTCAAACCAGCAAACAACATTGCCATCCACCAATGTATTTTCAGTTAGCATCACAATTTAAAATGGGATAGACTACATAAAAGTATAAATCTAGTAACCAAGCCCCACTAAGAAGCTAAAGACACACTTCATGAATTTTGCAGGTCTTTATGAGGAGAATTGTGGCCAAATCATCAGATTTTTTATGTTTGTTTTATTTTCAAGTACTTCGATCCTCCTACACCATTTAAACAAACAATATATATTAGACAGTCATAAATCATCTTCTCTACCTAAATTCCATCTTCTTCGACTCGCTTGTGGTCTTGCCACTTTGCAAATCAACTGTAGAATCATTTTCATCAATATAACTATAATCCATTACATGAATAGTCTCTTTAACTAACCCTCCAGCCGTCTAATACCAATAGACCAAATTAAAATGTTTACACAAAATTAGACACACTGATATAAAAACCCAAACTTTCACAAGGGGATAGGGAAACCCACAAAAGCTTTTGAGCTTACTGAATGCCATAATCCACTGAAAGCTCGTAATTCAATGGATCATATGATCAGTTGCAGTCACTTTTTTCGTGGCAAAAAGTGAAAAACTACTGCAAAAGTCTAGTCCACATATTGCGACAAATTTTTTCATCAAAAAAAAAAAAAACAGAGAGCAAATCGCCAAAAAAAATTACAAAAAACCATTTTCAAACTTGATATAAAAACTCTGCAGCGACATCAAAATTGTCAAAATTGACAACTTATTGCACTGATTTTATTTCCAACAATACACAAATTGCTACGAAAGACCATTTTTCTTGTTATGAATAGTTGTTGCCAACTTTTGTAATCTTCAAAAAAGTAAATTAGTGGACAAGGTTGGGGGTGCAAAGAAAGAGGAGTTGCAGCTGACCGTAAGAACCTCTATGATCCCCGTGAAAGAAAACTGCAGTGCTCTGGTGACAACCACATACAAAATGAGGAATTTACATTTACTATTTGCATGATTATGGATCGAAGACCTGGAATTAATGATTAGTGCTATTTATTACAAATATTTTTATTCCTTTTTTGTATAAAGTCTGATAGATGTAAAGAGTAGTGCTAGAGTTACAAACGGCGGTCCCAAATGGGATCCACCTAGGCTAAAAATTTTCTTTTTTATGTTTTGGTTTTAAAAAAAAAAAAAATTTTAATCATTTTAATATTATTTTTTTAAAATAAAAAAATACGACATCATAAAAAAATATATTCTGTGTAAATGTACAGTAATCTTATATTTCTCAATAACATCTCGAGGTCTTATTCCAGAGCCTTCGTTTTTCCCTTTCTTCTACTCGGCTAGGTTAGGGTTTTGCCTTGATCTTCATACAAGGCTTGATTTTTACATTACTTGTAAATTATGGTTTTGATTGGCCGCGTTTAGATTCTCTTGTTTTTCTTTTATTCTTTTTAATTTGTTTCTTGTTTGTAGGCTTTCGCAAAATACTTGCAAACTAAAAAATATAAATGCGGATGATGAGATCATGTTTACTGATGTAAATACTAGACTGGAATCTCATAGGATAATATTGTAATAATCTGGAAAGCGAGGGTTTAGTTAGCTATCATTAAGGTATTATTTGGACAGTGGGTTGAGATTATGAGATAAATTATGATAAAAGTTGAAAGATGAATAAAATATTATTAAAATATTAATTTTTAATATTATTATTATTTTGAAATTTATAAAATTTGAATTTTTTATTATATATTATATGAGATTTGAAAAGGTTGTAATGATAAAATAAATTAGACGGTATGAGTTGAAATCATCTCTCAATTCAAACGGGGTCTTAAGTAGGATCATTAGAAAGTAAGAATGATATGTTGAGTACTTGCATGTGGAGACTGGTTTAAAAGCTGAGAATTGAGAAATAGAGAGTTATCTTGACAGATAGCTCAAGTGAAGGTTAGACAGAGAGTTTACTTAATGCACATGAAGGATAGGAAAAGAGTGATGCGTGCTCGACACGCCGTTTGAACGATTATTGCAAAAAAATAGGATAAACTTATCTTTGCACTTCCATTTGCTCTTTTGTGAAAAGTTTTCTCAACAATACTGCTTACGTGGGTGCATTTATCAAGATGTGGATTTTGAAATCTTGTCTACTCTTATATACTACGCGTTTTAATTTCTTCCTTTCTGCATTATTCAAAACGATGATGATGACTACGAAAGTAATCGACGACTTGCGAGTAGACCGCCATGTTGATAGATCATGTTTCAATTCCAATTTGCTAATTTTAAGCAAGGAAAATCATGGTGGAAGGGCAAAATCTCTTGGTTTACATACGTGGATGCATCCGCTCACGCCCTTATTTCAAGTCTTAAACCGTCGATGTGCATGACATGAGCAGTTGTGCGTTCCCACTAAATACACTAATTATTAATTACAATTACACTGATTAATATGAACATGATTTCATATGTCTAGCTATCAATATTTCTGAAAAACTCTTGCCTTGTATATTTAAAAATCTAAGTACTTGTCTTCTTCGTCCTGTGCAATTATTACTACTTGGTTGTCAGAAAAATAAAATAAAATAAAATAACCAAGTATAGCTAGGATAACACCTTTGCGCAAATTTTCGCTTTGCGGATCAAACTGACTAGTCTTACGTGTATCTTTTGTTCTACTTGCATGCAGCATGGCTGTGATAAAATTTTTTTCTCATAAATAAGATTAAATAAGATTAAATAAAATAAATTGTGATAAAAAAATTAAAAGTTGATTAATAAAATTTTATTATATTATATTTTTTAATATTAATTTTATTTTAAAAATTAATTAAAGAATCAAATTATTTATTTTATTTTATATAAAAATTTAAGAAAAATTGTGATCATTAAATGAAATAAAATGAAATAAATTTTTTTTGTGAAAATAGTCGAGAACTCTTTAAGATGATTAATGCTCGTTTTGACAAGAGATCAGCTAGATCAATTCTTACGCAAAGGGATACAAAGTTTGAGGTGTGCTGAAAGCGATTGCCTCTTCGGCTGATCAAAGACCTAAATGCCTCAGATGAATTTCTTCGACCTTCTCGTTGCCAAGTCAGTCAACGTCTGACATCAAATTTCCAACCTGTAATGGGGAAGCTTTAATTCCTATATTGATTTTGTAAACAGCATAACCAGATCATGAATTTTCAAATCTCATTTATTTTTATAACTATTTTTAACTTATATCATTTTATTTAATTGTTATAATTTTTTTTTTTATATTTTGATACAAATCAAATTAATAATTTAACTTTTTCAAATATCAAAATAAAAGTAATATTAAAAACACATATTTGAACAATTTTTTTAACTTTCAATGTATGTAGCCACTCTAAAATTACTGTTGCTAAGAGTACTGATATTGAATTGGCTAAAATTTTTTATTAAATAAGTACAAATTAGCATATATATTAAAAAAACTTTTGTCATATTAGAATATAAAAAAATAGAATAAAAGTACTATTGCTTTGAAGAAATGAATAGTAAATTTAAAGTTCTAATATGATGAAATTTTTTTTAAATGTGTATCAATTTATACTTATTTTAAAAAAATTAGCCAATCCAATATTAGTTTTCTAAGATCGAAATAAAACACTTACGAAACCTGCATGTGATCAATTTCTATTTTTTTTTTCTTTTGAGGAACTACGTGTTTTAAGTCTTTCCTTTCGCATAAGTAACGTTAACTGAAGTATGAACAAGCAGAAAGACTTTTGAGTTGGCCGCAAATACAATAGATGATGTTGCAGTACTTATATCTACTTGGAGGTTTTCTCAGGTCTACCAGTACTCGATGGCTAGCTTCTATATAGAACTCATGATCTCTTCAGTGTTCTTCTAATAGTCTAAGCCCGCAAATTATAAGCAATATTCCCTTCCACAATTAAGCCTCTTAATATCTCTCGGATGGTATTAATGGCCACTCAAAACAGAGAGAGATCGAGAGCCCTTTCATCTTGTTCAGAAAAAAATGAAAATATCTGAACCTCTTCCTCATCGTACTCTTCCACAACACCTCGATGGAAGCACGATGTTTTCCTTAGTTTCCGTGGCAAAGACACTCGCAAGAGTTTTACGGATCATCTGTATGTTGGTTTAAAACGAAAAGGCATTCTCGTCTTTAAGGATGGCGAAACATTCAAGCGAGGAGAATTCATTTCTAAAGAGCTTTTGAAAGCAATTCGAGAATCCATATACGCAATCATCATTATTTCGGAAAACTATGCATCTTCCAAATGGTGCCTCATGGAACTTGCCGCCATCGTTGAATGGGCTAAAAAGACGGAGCTCACAATTTTGCCAATTTTCTATCACGTGAATCCTTCTGATGTAAGAAATCTGACAGGGTCTTTTGAAAAAGCTTTCGCTGCCCATAAAAACAACCCCGAGGTTGGCATCAAGAAGATGCAGAAGTGGAAAAATGCTTTCCGGGAAGTCGGCAATATCGCCGGATGGGCTTTACATGACAGGTAACATTTCATTGTCGCCTGCCAAACATAAGTTGGAAACTTTGAGAAAATTACTATTATGAAAATATTTTTATAACCACAAAGAAGATTACTAATCTTACAAACTATGGATTGAATCCGTCAGATTATAAAATTAATTTTAATATAAAGCAGATCTAACATTTATCTCGTCTGGTCTGAGGCCCCAAGTGTTGCTAAAGAGAAAACGTATTGTTTGTCCCTATTAATGTTAGAAGACACAGGCCAAGCTACAGGTTGTATTGCACAAGCTTCATTACATTCTCATACCATGACTACAGGTCATTGTACATGACAGTAGGATAGATCGTGGTTTTGGATAGTTAGTTAGCACTTTCCTTTTCTGTATAAAGATGCCCTTTCTGTGACCTGTAAGCAACAATTCATAAATTTAAGAGAAAAACCAAGTTTCCTTCTCCATCGACCTGCTCCCTACAAGTTTTATTGTTGTTTTCTGCTTTCTTATGATTAATGCCTCGTAAATAATATTATTTGTCTATCAATTTACAGGTACGAATCAACGTTGATCCAAGAAATTAGTGGACATATATCTCGTAAGTTGAATTGTAGATTCTCACGTCATGATTACGAGAAACTTGTCGCTATTAACTCCCGTGTACACTACAAGAAATAACAGTATTTTAGGCTACTTTTCTTTCCGACGAAATAATTATAGCCGGAAACGCAACATCATTTAAATTCGGTTCAAATCTTGGGACTCTTGGGCGAAATCGCCAGAATGATATATTATTTTCGGCGATTTTTTTTTCCTGCCGCCAATAATTTGCCTCAATGAAAACTTATTTTCCCGACATTCATCTGATTTTCCTACTTTTTCTCTCTCTCTCTCTGTTACTTTCTCTGAGTGCGTCTCTCTCAATCCATCTGCAGATTTGTCGTTTCATCTACGCGTCTTTCTCATTCTCTCATTCTTTTTGTTCCTTCTATGTGCTTCTCTCTGTCTCTCTTAGGGCACAGACAGAGGCATGTGGCAGCCTCTTCCTGCATCACTTTGCGCAATGTCGAGGAAATCTCCGTCCACGAAGTCTAGTCTCTTCCTCTTTGCAGTGGTAGCCCTACGCTGCTCCTACTCTACTTCTCCACCCTATTACTTTGCCCTCACTCGCAGAATCAAATCGCCTCGACTCCACCAACTCCACCAAGTCTAATGTCTCTCTCTCTCTACTTCTAAAGAAGCCAGCTTCGCCCAAATAATTGATCAAGCTCTCGCGAACGAGTTCTCCGAGAACGATCAGCCCGAAGGTTCTTAGATCCGATCTTTCTGCTTTTTAGTTTGATTAGGCTTTATCTTAATCTTTATTTGTTTGCCAAAGATCCAATCCAATATGTGACAAGGCCTACTTAATTGTTGATCTAAGTATAACTACAGATTTGGACTTTCAATTTGCTTTACCTACGTAATTATTTTGGCAGCGGCAGATGCTGGAGGCTTCAATAACAGTGTAGCAGAACAACACGTTAGTGGCACCATTTTCTTTTAGAATTCAAATAAAAAAATCTTTGAGAATGAAAGAACTAGTTGTTATAACAGCATATCTCATTTACATTCTTATCATATATTCTTTATTGTCAAATGCATTTTATTTTTGTTTCTGGCTCTTAATTTGTTGGATACGCTAGATCTTATCTTTCTGTCCTGGTTTGAATTTATTAGGTACATATTATCAGGCAGTTCTGGAGACTATAGCCAGAGTTAAATCAAAGAAAAACAATACAAAAGAGGATAAGTATGTGTTTCATTGTTAAACTTCAAAGTTTGATGCATTTTCATAACTTCTTAAGTGGCTGTTTCTTTTTCCCCAATCTAGTAGTTTTCAATGTTACTGGCAGTTATTTTATTTGACACAATTTCCTAAAGAAGTAATTGTTAGGGGTACTTTGTCATCTGATTGCAAGATTGTATATTTATAGTTAATATGGAAGATTGTATCAGTAAAATATAAAAATTTATGTTGTTGGATTACAATTCTTTTTTATTTTTTGGCTTTTGATAATTGTCAGTTTTGTGCAAGTTTTTTTTTTTTTTTGTGCAAGTTAGATTATATATTATACAGACAATATTCTTTTTGCAGTGCTTGTGTCATTTAGCGATTTTCTTCAGTTTTTGGGCTGAGGTGCATTACAATTCAATCTATCCACAAAAAGGTATTTCTACAACTATTTTTCCATAGTTGCATCTCCATTTTGTCATTAATATAATCTTACATTCTCACACTGATTATTTATTTTTAACCCAAAGTTAATTTTCTCATCTATTTGATAAGGGTTTTTTTTTATGAGTTATTTGGGGGGCTCAACATATATCTTTCATTTACAAGGACTTATTGGTTTATAGACACGTGGAGTCTGACATTGTGGGGAGTATGGATTTCAGGGGAAGTAATATCTTATACAAGGAAGCAAAAAATTCTGATTCTTTGAAGTTGTTGCAGACTGAGAAAGAAAGAAAAGAAAAATTAACTCAACTCTGCTCTTTCTTAGTTTGAAATTGGGAAGTGATGAATTGATGATAGGGCAGCCTTTTCTCTCTGTTTTATGACAGCAGAAACAAGCAAAGCTCTCAGTGTATATTCATTAAAAAAGTTATTTCCTCAAAATACCATATCCTACTAAATTTAACACCTACTAAAGCTAAAGCAAGTTTATAACTGAATCTTTTATGTTGCTTTATTGGTCAGTCTCACTTTCGCTCTGCCATTTATTGTTCTTAATTTAACAACAAGTAGCCTTCTTTTGTGCTCTTTGTTTATTTAAGGTTTTGTGGTTAGGCACATTTTCTGTTTCTTTGTAAAGGTTTTGGAATTCTGGGCTTTCATGCTGAGTTTTTTCATTGGCTTTTTGCTGTATGTATATATATAGGTGTTTCATTGGTGTGTCATTGGTGCTTTTGGTACAACGGACTTTTGGATTGTTGAAGTCTAGAGCTTCTCTATCATCAATAGGAATATGAAATTACTTTTGTTATTTTTCTGTTACATAGTTCACAAAACAAAGTAAAGAAAAAAAAAGAAGGATGCTGAACAATGTTTCAAGTGAAATTTTTTTCTTTAGTCTAATTAAGGATTATAATACATATTTTCATTTCTAAGTGATTTGATAAATAGCATAAACTAAAAAAGATACATAGAGAATAATGTAGGAATAGAAAAAAGGAAAAAAAAGAAGTCCATAAGATATTAGAGGGAAGAAGGCATAACAGAGGATATGTTTATCTCTATTGTACTCAACTATCATACTGCTATACCATTTTATGAAGATGTTTATTGATTTTTCAATATTCTGAAATGTAAGCTTAGCTAGCCCTTTTGGCATTCTATTAATTCAACTATTAATTTTATAGGCATCCTATAACCACAATATAATCTGGTATACCACTCTTTTTATTACTAAATGAATGAGTAAGAATAATTATTTTATTCCAGTGGTACTGATTCCTAGCTTGCTCTCTTTTGATTTATCATTATAAATGTGCCCTAATTTTATGATCTAATGCTGCTCTGAATTTATGATCTAATGCAGGTGAATGCCTATTATGACTAGGAAGATGTGATTGACTCTAATGAAGACTTAGACCTGGCATCCATGGTAATTGCTTCTGAAGAAATGTCATAGCTCTTTTTTTATTTTTTTTTAAAAATCCATCTATCTTCTTCATGTGTTTGCTGTATTTTAATTATATGTTCTCATGAAAGACTTTCTTTCCATTGCAAGCTCCCATTTTCAAATCTAGGGTTAATTTTACAATAAAATGCTATATTCGATGATACGTTCATAAGATATATGGCAATCTTTCTTGTTTATTGAGACTCTACATTATTGTGTTGCTGCACTAGTGCTCCAAATGATCAACTACTAGTTCCCCTTTTATTCAAGTATTCTTATTTTCTTCAATCAGATAATTTTGATCTTCTTGTTCTTAAAGGAGGGTGTAATACTAGGGAATTGAGCTGGATGTTTATTCAAGTATTCTTGGTTTTCCAGCATCCCCGTTGTTATATTTATTTTAGTGATTGAGTTCGTTCTAACTCCTAGGGATTGACTCAAGTGGTAAAGGCCTTAGACTTGGGGTAATGTTTTCCCAAAGTCTAAGGTTCAAATCCAGCGAGTTAGTTCTCCTTGATGGTAGCAGTAGCATCAATATTGTAGAATGATCATTTTGTTGATTACAATGTGCTTGATACTTGTAGGAAAACATTGCTTTTTATTCCTATTGGAGTTTATTAAATCATGTGTAAGTTGAGGATTTTACTGAAAAAAATAAAAATTTGTTGTGTAGGTGCAACTGATCATGATTCATGGGTTGCATGACTAAGCATCATAAAATTAATGGCTTGCACCAAGACTGTACAAATTAGAAGAAAAAAAATAAGGAATAATAGTATTTATACTATTAAGACTTTCAATAATAAATAGAACACTGCATTACATTAGCTAATGAACTTTTAAATAGCTAATGAACTTTTGAATACTTCTGTCTTCTTCGTGTTGCTATTGCAAATCAAGTTAGTCATGGTTTTCAACATTTATCCTTAATTATGATGCTCTGACATTCTGTATAAGAACTTACAGAAATCTATATATCTTAAATTTGGCTGGAGTTAATAGAGACTAATATCATTATGTTAGAAAGTTAGAAAGTTTTGATGCATTCAGCTTCATACACTCCTGTACATTGATGAATGCACATTAAAGCGTTGCTTGTGTTGGCTGTGCTTAAGAAGGCACGGTGAGGGATGATATCGACATTTGTACACTCTCAAACTCGATGAAGTCCTGATATTTTACCATGATTGTTGTCCATGAATGTTTTTTTTTTTAATTGGAAAATCTGCCCAACCAGCTGGTTTATGTTTTTTTTTAATTTTTCAAAAATGTTATTTGCGGCGATTTCAAGTCACCGCAAAAAATTGCCACAAAAAGCTACAGCTTCCTCAATGCAGTTGGCCTTTTTGTGGCGAAGCTTTATATCATTTGCGGCGAAAAATGGTCGCCGTAAATAAAATGTTTTTATGTCAATTCAGATTATCGCCGGAAGAAGTTTTTCTTGGCTCTTTAATACTGGCGACTTGTGGGCAGCCATAAATAGCCAGAGAAAAGTATTTGCGGCGAGAATAGGACTATTTGCGGCGACTTTGTATCGCCGGAAATAGTTCTTTTTTTTGTAGTGGTAGATGAAATGTTGGACTTATTGGATATGGAATCGAATAATGTTCGCTTCATAGGAATTCATGGGATGGGTGGCGTTGGTAAGACAACTCTGGCATAATGATTTAATTTCTTGTCAGTTTGAAGGAAGTAGCTTTATTTCTTGTATTAGAGAAGAATCAAGAGCTCATGGTCTAGCTTCTTTACAAAAACAACTTCTTTCAATGATAATGCAAGAAGAAATACATATATGGGATCATCACCAGGGAATCAAGGTGATAAAAACCAGGTTGCAGAATAAAAAGGTTCTTATCATCCTTGATGATGTGGATAGTGAAAAACAACTAATGGCGTTATCAGGGAGTCGAGATTGGTTTAGTCCAGGGAGTAGGGTGCTTATAACATGCAGAGATAGTCATCTGTTGAGAACACATGAAGTGAATGATATTTATAAGGTTGAGCAGCTTCGAACTGCTGAAGCTTTGCAACTCTTTTGTCTATCAGCCTTCAAACAAATCCATCCAAGAGAGAATTACAAGGATCTATCGATGGACTTTGTGATTTATTCTCAAGGCCTTCCATTAGCTCTTAAAGTTTTGGGTTCCTTCTTATTTGGGAGAACAATAGATGCCTGGAAAAGTGCTAGGGATCAACTAGAAGCAATTCCAAATAAAGAAATTATGAGCATACTTCAAATAAGTTTTGATGGGCTGGAGAATTTGTAGAAAGAGTTGCTCTTGGATATGGCATGTTTATTCCAACGATGCAGGCTGAATAACGTGTTTTTGCAGACATTAAAAAGTTTTGGTTATTATCCCGGCATCAACATCGACGTTCTCGTCGACAAGTCCCTCCTAATCATCTCCGATGGAATGTTGTTCATGCATGATTTGCTTAAAACAATGGGCCAGGAAATAGTTCGTTGCAAATGTCTTGAAGAACCTGGACGATGCAGTAGACTTTTTCGTCACAAAGATATCTTTCATGTATTGAAGAATAATACGGTAACAGGGGCGAAACCAGAATTTGAAATTTGGGGGGCGATCGATAAAATATATTATACGTATGAATATAAGTAATATATATTTTTTGTACATGATTATATATTAAAACAACAATCATATGTCATAAAATTATATACAAAAAATACATATCTAACAATTCACTAAATTTAATATCAACATAAAAAATTTAAATAAAAAAATTTCAAGAAAAGAAAACATCCGAAAACATAGACATAAGATTCTAAGAAGAGCATAAATTGAATTCAATAAGTAAGAATAACACAGTTAATAATTTAAAGTAATTAATATTGAAGCAACGATTGAGAGAGAATTAGGCCAAACATAGTAAATTAATTACTGTGAGAATATTTTCATTTTATAATGTCTTCTTTTATATTTTGAATTAATTTATATTTTGATTTAGCTTATAAATTTGGATTAAGTTAAAATAGAGTATAAATATATGACATTGTATTTGAAAAGATATTACAAATATCAAAAGATATGAAGATGTCATTGATAGTTATAGAAAATATTTGAAATGAATAAAAAATATAATATTCAAATGACATGAAAGAAAAATAGATAAATTAATATATGATATATTATAAAACTCAGTAGATAAAAAAAAAAATTAGATTTTGATGATATATTTTAAAAGATAGATCTAGAATAGTCATTTGGGAGTGCTCTTATTGTAACTATGAAATTAGATGAATTGAAAATTTGGATGTCAATAAAATTAAAAGTTAAAATGAAATTAGATAAATATTAAAATTTAGAGGATAATTTCAATAAAAATTTTGGAGAGGGGGGAATCATTATTTTTTTTAATATGAGAGAGAAATTTTCATGATATATATATAACAAAAATTATATGCCTATATAATATTTAAATTTCTTCAAAAACTTTGGGGGCGACGGTAGCCCTCCAATGTATCACTTGAGTCCGCCCCTGTAGGGTAAGTTGATTTGTCTCGACATTAATACAAGAGTAATGTTGGTTACAAACTTCAAATATACAAGCTGACTTATACAAACTTTTTGTAAAAAAGCAATATTATTTATCATCCCACTCTACATATCAATATCATGCATGTAATTTATCATTTTTACCCTTCTATATAAATGGACGTATTGATATGTAAATATGTAACTTTAAATAGAAAGATAAAAATAATAAATCACATATTGGTTCGGCATCAGGATGATAAACCGCTAGCGTTCCTCTTTGTAAAATTGTGGGTCTCATCAAGAAAAAATAAGTTTTTACAGTTTATTATATAATCAATGAGGTCTAATTTTTTATAAAAGATTTACGTGAGATTTATGCATTTCAAACTTATATATATTATTTCTTCTAATATAAATAGGTATATTTGGATTCTAATTCTTCAGGTCAAAAACTTTCCCTACACCTGCTAATCAGTTGTTCTTGGTTACTAGGGAACTGAAGCAATTGAAGGCATAGTCCTGGAATTTTGTCCTGAAACCAAACATAGACTCAATGCCAAAGCATTCTCAAAGATGAGGAAATTGAGATATCTTAAAATTCTTCCTCCACTTAATCAAGTTTATAGCTCAACAACTATAGAATGGCATGGAGATCCTTTAAAATCCTTGCCAACCTATGAGTTGCGATTCTTACATTGGTCTGGATATCATTTGAAAATCTTGCCAAGTAGTTTCCAACCAAAAAATCTTATTGTACTGCGCATGACTCGTAGCCGCATCAAACAACTATGGAAGGGATCGATGGGAAGTTTTTTACTATAAAGTTATAAACATGTATTAATCTTAATATTCCATTCCTTTTCTAAATAACTTAATAAAATCATATTTTGACCCGATTAACTACTTGTTTATAACAGGTTTTAGGAATTTTGAAGCACTTTAATCTGAGTTATTCTGAGAACTTGATTGAAACACCAGATTTGACAGGAGCCCCAAATCTTGAGGAAATATTTCTTTCATGTTGTAAAAGCTTGTATAAAGTCCAACCATCCGTTGGAGTTCTCAAACGACTAAAAAAATTGAGTTTAAGTAATTGCATATGTCTCAGAAGACTTCCAGACAAGTTCTCATGCTTGGAATCTCTTGAATATATGAGTCTTATAGAATGTCCAAAACTTGAGAAGATACCAGAATTTTTGAGAGATATGACATCACTGAAGGGCTTATTTTTTAACGAGCCTATCAAAACAAACTTACCTTCATCGTTTACGAGTTTCTCTGGCCTTCGCTTTTTGATATTAAGAGACTGCAAAAACATTTCAGTTTTTCCGAGTTTGATATGTAGTTTGTCATCTCTCAAAATTCTGGAGTTGGATGGTTGGTCAAGACTAGAGAAATTTTCAGACCTGAGTAGATTGGAATGCCTTGAGAAGTTTATAGCCCTGGGAACTACTATAACACAAATACCATCTGTCAATCTAATCCCCAAAAGCATCCTTTTATTTACTCTCGAAGGATGCAAGTGGATGCCAAAACAAAGCTCCGATGTCACCTTTGATATCGAATCACTTGTAGAATATCAGATGGAAGGAATATTTGAGGTAGAAGCAATTTACGTTGATTTTGACATTGAAGGACAAAATATTTTAGACATAGCAGGTGGAGGTCGTGTTAGGAATTCATTCTATGCCGATGTGGTGAGTCACACACTCTCTCTCTCTCTAGAAAATAACACACAAATATAGGTAGGGTACTGTTGAAAGATAATTACTACATTTACAAAAATATTATATAAAGTAATTTATAAATTAATATAATTTTACAAAATATATTATATATTTATTTTATAAAAAAATTAAATTTAAAATTTGATATATCACATCAAACTAATCATCGCCTCGCAACTGCTTAATTTTGCATCAATTGACATCTGATCTTTTGGGGGTTGTTTTATAGATATATGGATGGTTGTTGGGATCAAGAATCCCGAAGTGGGTACACAATAAAAGTAATAGCTCCTCTGTAAAGATAGATATAGAGGGTAATATGAAGCTGGGTATGGGGTGTGCTATCTTTATTGTTTGTGATTATCATCAATTTCATTCCCCTCAAGGTACTTCAATTTCTTCATTATTAAAGGAATCCCTTGTTTATTCTTCACATGTGGGGTTTACGTTTTATTTTGAGACGGATGAAGGTCATCCAGAAGAATTTTTTTACTACCTTTTATTTCCTTCCCTGGATGTCTCTTTAGACGAGCTGATTGGATTCTGGGCATATATACCGGCTCCGGGATTTTTGGAACGCTGGAAATTGAATAATTTGGATAAACGGAGCTTCATTAAGATTTCAATTACAGCAGAAATGGATTATTGCCTTTATCGTAAACCAATAGAAGTAGAAGTGAAAGAGTGCGGGATGCATTTAGTATGCCCGGATGATGCTAATTCACAGTTCTGTAATAGCTTTGCTCCTCATCTTGGTTTGGGATCTTCAAATTTAGATTTTTATCGTGGATTTTATTTCTCTTTGTACCCGAAAACTCAAGATTAAAGGAATCATGCTACCTCTTTCTGATGTTTCTGGTACGTTATGCTACCTCTGCCCTTCATCTCATTTTCGCATCTCCAAAAACAAGTAGTTTAGTCATTTATGCTTCTATTTATATATTTAATATAATGAAAAATATTATTAATGTTACTTTTATGGAAGTGATCAGAGAACCTTCGGCTGCATATTCATTGATCGAGAACTGGGATTGAGTATCTAGCTACCTAAACATTGGAGAATTCTTCAGGACTTGATGTGGTCCTATTTTAAAGTTGAGTCCTACCTTTTGAGTAATATTATTTTGGTATTTTCTTTTCTTTGGGAGTAGAAGATGGTCATCATTTTGGTTAACAACTTGGGAGTTGGTTCGATATTGTCTTTCCAATTGGCTTGTTGTCTCATTTAAACTATACATCACTCTCATCTCTCTTTTATCACATTACATAAAATGTGACACATTTATCACTATTGAAGAATAAATAATTATTCAATAAAAGATTATTTAATGTATTTTAGTTGATGAAAAGGCTAGCAGTTAGCTTAATATTTATGTATTTTAGTTAATAATTATTCACTGTTTAATTTCCAAGAACTTAGGTTGTGCGCCCAAGCTCTTCCATTTGTTACTCGATATTTCCTCAGGTCCTTGAGGGCCGAACCATATAAATATATTGTGTACTTGTTCTTGCATTTTTCTTTTCGTTGTTCTTTACGTTCTTGGTGTACTTTACTTTTCTTATCAAGTCTGGTTTTGGTGATTCTAATCTTGATGTTGGGTTCTCTATGTACAGTAAAATAACATGTAACAAGTGGTACCAAGAGCTAGACTGCGATAGAGACTACCAAGTTTGACATCGAGAAGTTCACAAACAAAAATGATTTTGGCCTATAGAGAATAAGGATGCGAGCACTTTTAGTCTAGCAAGGACTTCAGGACGCCCTTTTTAGAGACAAGGTGTTTCTCTTCGGAAGAGGAGAAAGTATATTCATTGTCCTCTAAGAAGGTGAAGCCTAAAATCTTTCAGAAAGCACATAGTGCTATCATACTATATCTCGGTGACAAAGTCTTGAGAGAGGTGGCTAATGAGGAGACGACAACAAGGGTTTGGTTGAAGTTGGAAAACCTATACATGACCAAATCTCTAGCAAACAAACTCTACAAGAAGGGTAGACTCTACACGTTTAAGACGACTTCAAGTATAACCATTGATGAACATCTTAATGAGTTCAATAAAATTATTCTAGATTTTGCTAATATAGATATTAGTATAGATGATGAGGACCAAACACTTCTATTATTAAGTTCTCTTTACTCAACTTACAATAATCTTAAAGAAATAATGATGTATGGTAAAGAAAGTCTTACCTTAGAGGAGGTGCAATCTGTTCTACACACAAAAGAACTTCATAATAGATCTAAGGTAAAAGCAAATACTGGGGAGGGCTTGAATATGAGGGGAAGGTCTAAAAAAAAAGGTCAAGAGGAAAGAACAATAGGTCTAGGTCAAAGTTTAAAAGCAAATAATGAAAATGTTTTGCTTGTCATAAAAAAAGGTATTTCAAAAAGGATTTCCGAGAAAGAAAACAAAAATTGAATGATGACACTAAAGAAGAAGGAAATGCGACAATGGTCCTAGATGGCTATGACAATGTTGAATTATTGAATATCTTTGAAGTAGATTCAGGAAAGGAGTGGATATTAGACGTATGATATTTTTTTCACATGTGTCCATTAAAAACTTGGTTTGAATCTTTTACCTGTTTAGAACGGGGTCATGTTATTTTAGGTAATAATAAATCTTGTAAAATACAGGGAATTGGAGTTGTGAGACTGATCATTCATGATGGGCTTGAGAGGCTATTAAGGGATGTCAGATATATACATGAATTAAAGAGGAACCTAATTTCTTTTGAAATTCTATACCAATCAGGGTACTCCTTTAAATTTGAAAATGGCACCCCAAAAATCTATAAAGGATCACTAGTAGCAATGAAGGGAATGTTGAAGACTGTGTTATACATTCTAATAGGAAAAACAGTGATAGGTGAGGCATCACCTGTACATCACAGAATGAAAGACCAAGTCCTCGTATAGCATACAAGACTAAGGCATGCTAGCTAACAAGGCCTTAGGGAATTGGAAAAATAAGGACTTTTGGGAGACAAAAAATTTAGGGAATTACCCTTCTGTGATGACTGTGTCTTAGGAAAATCTACTAGAGTTAGTTTTCAAAAGTCCATTCACCAAACTAAACAAACCATTGACTACATTCACTCTGACTTGTAGGGTTCTGCCAAGATTAATTATCATGGTGGAGCTAGATATTTTTTGTCCATAATAGATGATTATTCTAGAAAAATGTGGGTTTATATTCTTAAACACAAAAGTGATATTTTTGGAAAATTTAAGGAATGGAAAACACTTGTTGAATCTCAAGTGGGTAGAAAGGTCAAAAGATTAAGGACATACAATGGCCTAGAGTGTTTGTCTACTGAGTTTAATGATTTCTATAAAGTCGAGTGAGTTACAAGGCATAAGACTATTAGGGAGATCCTTCAACAAAATGAGTTTGTTGAAAAGATGAATAGAACCATCCTTGAGAGGGTGGGGTGTATGCTTGCAACCTCTGGTTTGCCAAAAACCTTTTGGGCAGAGGCTATTGCCACTACAGTACATCTTATAAGCAGGTGTTCTTCCCTAGCCTTAGGTTTTAAAACTCCCTAAGAATTATGGTCAGGAAAACTTTTTGAATATCATCATTTAAAAGTTTTTGGTTGTGTAGCATATGCTCACTTTAAAACTAATAAATTAGAACCAAGGGCACTCAAGTGTATTTTTGTGGGATATCTAGGAGTAAAAGGCTATAAATTGTGGGTTATAAAACCTAATAAACAGAAATGTATAATCAGTGGAGATGTTATTTATAATGAAATGCAAATGAGAGGAAAACATGGAAAACCTTTTGAATTTGTCAATTCACAAACCTCCACTAATATGCAGTTTGAGGTGGAGCAACACTCAACCTCACACTGCAATCAGGAAACAGACATGAATAAATATGAGGACTCAAGCTCAGAAACAGAAACCTTGGGAAACAATAATATCTATCTTCTAGGTAGAGATAGGGAGATAAGTGTTATAAGACCTCCCCAAAGATTTGGGCAAATTGAATTTATAGATTTTGCCTTGTCTGTTGCTGAAACAGGAGTAGAACTGGAACCTATGACCTTTAAAGAAGCTATGGATAACAAAGGGGCTGATAAATAGATTTTTACTTTGTAAAAAGAAATGAAGTCTTTAAATAAGAATAAAACATGGGAAATGATGCCTGGGCTAGAGAACCAAAAATTAGTATGGTCAAAATGGATCTTTAAAAGGAAGGAGAGCATTCCGGGTGTTGAACTACCTAGGTACAAAGTTAGGTTATTGGCCAAAGGGTTTACCCAAAAGGAGAAAGTAGACTACAAAGAAATATTCTTTTATGTGGTAAGGCATAACTCCATATGACTTTTACTTTTTTTTGTAGCTTTTAATGGCTTACATTTAGAATAATTGGATGCTAAAACAGTCTTTTTGCATGGTCAACTTGAAGAAACAATATACATGCAACCACCCAAGAGTTTTAATCCAGAAATTAGTAAAAATCATGTTTGCTTATTAAAGAAATCCTTGTATGGTTTAAAACAATCACCAAAACAATAGTATAAGAGGTTTGATGCTCACATGATTCAAAATGATTTTTGTAGAAGCAAGTTTGATGGTTGTATTTACTATAAGTACTATGATGGTAATTCAATATACTTGTTTTTATATGTGGATGACATGTTAGTGGCTTATGGGGATAAAATTCATTTTAATCAAGTTAAGTATATGCTCAAAACTAAATTTGAAATGAAAGAACTAGGCTAGATCCTGCTAAAAGAATTCTAGGAATGGAAATAACTAGAGAAATGAATAAAAATCTTCTATACTTACCTAAAAAATATTATATTTCCAAAGTTCTAAATAGGTTTGGAATGAATTTGGTGAAATATGTTACTAAACCTGATGAACAGCATACTAAACTGTCAATTAATCAATCACCTGAAACAGATTTAAGTTATGCAATTAGTTTTGTAAGTAGGTTTATGAGTAAACTAGGAAAACCTCATTGGCATACTTTAAAATATATTTTTCAATATCTGTCTGGTGCAAAATGTTTAAGGTTCAAGTTTGAAAAAAAATGTCCATATAGGAGTAGGGTTAAACAGGTTGTGGATTCGGATTATGCTGGAAGTGTGGACACGAGAAAGTCATTTTCTGGTATGGTGTTTACTCTTTTTGGTGGGGCTGTTAGCTGGAAAGTAAATTTGCAATCTATGATAGCCTTGTCTACCATTGAGGCTGAATACATAGCCATGATAGAAGCCTTTAAACAGACCATATGGCTAAAATGTATTATGGAAATGTTATAGTTTTATGTGACAATCAAAGTACCACCTTGCTAGGAATCAAGTCTTTCATGAGAAATCAAAGCATATAGATGTTAGATTGCATTTTTTTAGGGATATCATTACATCAGGGGATCAAATTGGAGTTGAGAAAATTCCTACAGATAATACCTCTCTGATATGATGACCAAAGCCTTACCTATAATCAAGTTTGAACATTGTTTAAACTTGATTAACTTAGTAAATTGCTAGTATCCATTAGGGAGAATAATGCAAGAACATCATATGGAGATGAAGACCTGTGTAAGAAATGAAAGCTTGCCCAAGTGGAGATTTGTGGTATTAATGTCAAGCTTCTCAAATGGTGACATGTGCAAATCTGGATGGCTATTATCTCATGTATTAAAGCAGAAGTATTCAGGGCATTACTGACTTTTAATGTTGTAATATATAAGGCATGTAGCTTTTGGAATATGTACATATTAACGGCTTTTGATTTTTGCCTTTTGAGTCCTTGAGTTGAGAGAGGAACAAAGGGGGTAAGATTGAGAGTTTTCGCATGACCTAGAGTTAGGGTTTTTTGAGAAGGTGAAAACCCGTGTTGTTGTTCAAGATCTCAATAATCAAAGCTTGTAATATTCATCGTCATTAATGAAAGATCTCCTAGTTGCCATTTTTTATGCATGTGAACGTAGACAGTCAGTGTCGAATCATGAAAATATCTTGTGTACTTGTTCTTGCAATTTTCTTTTCTTTGTTCTTTACATTCTTGTTCTACTTTACTTGTCTTGTCAAGTTTGGTTCTGGTGATTCAAATCTCGCTATTGAATTCTTTGTGTTTGGTAAAAAAACACATAATAGTTTGTTTTTCTAATGCCTGAGATATTTTTCATGCTTATTTGTAACTTTGAAGAGCCATGTCTATTATTATAGTATTCCTTTGTCATAAGTAAGGAAAATCAATAAAATTGGAGTATAATCCTTTTTTTTTTATTGTCCTCAATAAAAAGAAAACATATTCACAAATAGGAAATGGAAAGGAAAAGGAGATGGAGAGGAAGATGTGAGCTCCTCTCCGACAAACTCAAACAAAGGGATTAATTTTTTTCTAGAGAGAAGTTAGAAGGTATTAAGGCCTCCAGCCATGACATCAACAAGAGACCACGTGATAGGGATCTCAGTCTTGTCCCGATCACCTAAGGGTTCCTCCTTACAAGGTTTGTTCCCTCCAACGACCGAGTTGGACTCCAATGTTTGGTAAGGATAATATGGATGAGGGAAAGGGTTAAGTGAGGTTAGGATTTAGTGGAGTTAGAGGTGAATAAGTGGCTAATTGGCTAGGTTTGGTGCAAAGGGGTGCACGGCTAGGGAGGTTATGGGGTACACGGCTAGGTTGGCTTGTGTTTAGGCTAGATGATGTTTGGTTAGGGCATGTGATGGCCGAATATGACTTAGGGTTTCTCTAGGATTTCAGCTAAGACAATTAGGGTTAGGTAGCTAGGGTTTTGAAGTTTTTTGGATAAGTCCTAAAAAATAGGAGTATAGCTTATAACCAAGTGGAGTGGGCGGCAATGCTAGGGTTGTGGTGGCCGAATATGTGGTGATATAGAGATGGGTTTTTATTGGTTCAATGCTTCAATTAAGGACCAATAAAATGAGGGAATGATGAGTCACTTAGATGATGTGGCAATGGGGGTCAGCTAGGGCAAATTGATGATGGCCGAATATGAGATAAAAGAGGAATTGTTGGTTTGATTTGAATTTGAATCAATTTGAATTCAAATTCAATTAGGGTGGCCGGTCATGCAAGGTCTAGGGGGCACGAAATTGGCTCTTGAATCTGATGAGGGATGAGGTGGATTTAAGTGAGAAAATATAGGAGTGGAAGATAATGAGTGGCCGGCTGGGGTAAAGGGCAAGATAGGCAAGTATGTTGGCTAGGGTTTTATGGCCTTTGGCCGTGTGATGGGGGTAGGGTTTTAGGGATTTGTTGTGGGCTGCTTTGGGGCAAAAGAACACTCAATTGATCAATTGAACAATCAAATGAAGTTTGAACAAAGACCAATGAAGAACACATCAACACCTTCAAGGCACCAAGGGTTCGGCAATGCACTTCTTCTCCAACCTTTCTCTCTTCTTCAATCAACAACACTCACACTCAACTCTTGAGCAATCTGAATCTCCCCATGGAGGAGGGTTTCGAATTCCTCTAAAGAACACAAACACAAGTTCTCAAATCCACAAGTAGTGTGGATTTGGCCTCACCAACACAAAACTCACACAACAATCAAACAAACACTCAAGAACACAAGAACATAAATTCAACCAACAAGAACACACACTCCACCGAAACACTCTTTATGAATAACCTCAAGATTTTTATAAATAAACTGAAAACAAATAAAGGATAAATGTGGATCACCGATTCACGAATTCATGGATGATCCTCTTCCAAAGAGATTCACGAATTGCACCCTAGGGAAGCCCAAGTACTAAGCACCGAATCCAAACCATAAGAGATGTGGCCAGCCTAACTCTTTCTCAAGAGCAAATTCTAAAAGTCAATTGTCCAAAGATTGTCAAAATGAAACCTAGAAAACCTACTTAAAGTGTTTTACAACTTGGAAACCCCCTTTAGGTTCCTTCTTAAAAATAACTAATTACTAAAATGACCAATGCAATAAAATAATGAAATAACATAAAATTAAATGAAGATGGCTCCAGATGCATGGTGTGGCCGTGGGGTGCTAGTGGCCCAGGGTGGGCTGGTGTGCTGCTACTTCCATGATCAGGCTTATCTCGTGCTCTCTCACTACATGGCGTCTGATGGTGCGCAGGGCATAACTCTGTGCAGGGCCAACTGATGGTGCTCATGGCAATGTGTCATGCATGGTCCTGGTGGTAGGCATATGGTCAAACCACGTCGCTCTGATGCTGCCCAATCAAGGTGCTAGGGCAGTGGTCCTGCATGGCCCGGGCTGGGTGCCGGGGTGGTGTTCATGTATGGCTCAAGCTGATAGTCTGGGCACGGGCTGCATGGTGCGGGCTGGTGCCGTGCACTGGATAGCATGCATGGTGCGCATGCCACTGGCCTGCTCTGCAAGGCATGGGCTGGTGCCGCGTGATGGATGGCATGCCTGTGAAGACACGCCACTAACCTCGCTGAGTGGGGCTGTGGTGCGCAATGATGCCCGCATGATGGGGTGTATACCAAACATTATTCATCTAAATGTAGTGCCAATTGACTTGATCGTGTACCCCCAAAAGGTGCACTACCTCTCCACTCAAAGTTCAAGTTATCAACATACGAAATGGGTGCCGAGTCCAAGTGTTCGAGTTCATTCAATGCCAATGCGGTGAGTCAGCTTTTGTTCTTTTTCTTATGAAATTTGCTGCAATTAACATGATCTCTTTTTGGGGGTTTATTGTATAGATGATGTATCGGAGGTCGTTGGCATTGGAATTCCAAAGTGGGTCCAGTATAGAAAGAGTATTGGCTCCTATGTAAAGATCATAGATTTGGATGGTAATATATTGGAAGGGAATGGGTTGTGATATTTTTATTGTTTGTGATTATAAATTCCGCTGCCCTAGTTAAGGGACTTCAATTTCTTCGTTGTGGAAGGGATCATCTTTAAACTTTTCACATGTCAAAGTTTGCATTTGGTATGGAGAAATGGATTTGAGACGGAGGAAGGTTATGTAAAAGATTTTTACAATTACCTTATGTTTCCTAACAGTAAAGTACCGCTCAATGTTTTCATCTTCTCATGTTTATGGTATGTCATGCGTCCTTTACGTTTATCTCAGACTCAGATCTCTAAAAAATATGCAGTTTAGTCATTTCTGTTTCTATCTATTTTTAACATGAAAAAAATAATTAATGCTATGTGCATGGAAGCGATCAAGCAATCTTCAACTGCATATTAATTTATTGATCTGGAACTGCGTTTGAGTATCTAGCTGTCAACATCAGAGATCGAATACCTTATATGGAATCCTTCAAACCTAAACCTCTTTTAGGTATGAATGAGGCAATTCCACTTTTATTAGTAGCTGACATTATTCAAGATAATCCAAGGAGATGGAATGAAGTAAAAATGCAGCTTTTAATGGAAGAAGCTACCATTACTGAGATCAAGAAAATCCCACTGCCGAATGCTTTTCAATGTCCAGATAAAGCCTTATGGATCTTTAATTCTAAAGGGAGTTTCAAAGTTAAAACAGCATACCATCAAGTTTTAAGAGAGCAAGGGTTCGATCTTCAACTACATCAACAAAATTTTTTCAAATCTCTTTGGAAAACTAAGATACATGATCATTACAAGCTAATGCTTTGGAAACTTATGTGAAATATCCTACCAACAAAGGCGAGTATAAATGAAATTTTAAAGAATGAAGAGGTGGGGTTTTGCTTGATATGCAATAATTCTCTTGAAACAGCAGTACATCTCTTTATTCAATGCCCAATTGTGCAAATCCTCTAGATACAAAGTCCATGGCCACTAGACTTAGGGATCCTACCAATACAATCGATTTCTGAATGGATTAAATTGATCATTGAGGCAGAAAAAGATATGGGTCTTTCAAACGAAGAAGCACACAAATTTCAATTATTTGCAATTATCGTTATGGATCTAATCTGGAGAACAATAAATGACATTGTTCACAATCATCTTGTGTTTTCCATAGAAAAAGTCAAAGTGCAGACGGGAAAAATTTATCAAAGTTATATTGAAGCATAAAAAACAAAAACAAAGAAGACCTACATAGAAAGCTGGAAGTCACCGTCCATCAACAACAAGAGTTTCTCCTTCGACGCAGCAGTTAGAACAAACTTCTCTGTAGCAGCGGTAGTCTGTAGAGATCATACTGGAGAAATCATCGAAATCCAATTTGAATATCTGAACACTTCATCCCCTTTAATTGCTGAATCAAAGGTAGTGATGTTAGCAGTGAACATGGCAAATAATAGGGATGAAGCTACAGTGTGTTTTGAAGGAGATTCTAAGAATGTTATAAATGCTATTAAGAAAAACGAATGTTTTTGGCAAATTTCTCCTATAATAGAAAATATTCAACACTGTTTTTCTATCCATAGGGGATAGGAATTGAAAAAAAAATCACCGATCTGCGAATTGGTGTGTGCACTATGTTGCATTATAGGCAGCAACCAACTCTGTTTTTGGTAGCATACCTACTAATCATTTTTCTAGGTGCATTATTTTTTTAGATAGTGGAAAGGATCCTCCCCCTTTGTAATATCTCTTTTATACTTATATATATAAAGCTTGATTAGAAAAAAAAGAAAAAAAAAAAAAGAATCCCTTATATGGAAGTGGGCATGACAAATGAAGATAAGATATTTTTGAAGCATAAGACTAAATATTTATAAAACTTAAAAATTGAATTTATTTGCCATACGCAGGATTGATTGTAGGTTTTGTGAGTTATCTAAAACTAACTAATTTATTAATTATGTCTTATCGGGCCAATCTGTTTTGACCAAACTCATTTATATTGAATACGAACCCGCTTATTTTGGGTTATGTTCATATTGAGTTCACGGATGAATTTAAGAAAATATTCATTCTAAGGAGAGTGTTTGAGCAAATGCTTGCATGAGATCGGGACGTTGGTCCTTGCATTTTGGAATTATATTAAGAGAGACGGGGTGTTCGGTCCAACCGAACCCTCTACAAAAACCAGCTCCTATAAAAAGATAATAAAAAATTTTTAAAAAAATAATAAAAAATACAATAAAAAATAAAATTAAAAAATAAAATTTAGAAAACACAATAAAAAACACAATAAAAAAATAAAAGGAAGAAAACACAATAAAAAAATAAAATGAAAATAATTTGGTATAGAGGAGTTCGGCTCAGCCCAGCTCCCGTCGCTGCCGGCCGCCGTGGGTGACACCGCTCATGCCATTGGGATCATCTCCCTTCGGCTAATTACAGACCTATTTCGAATTTAAGGCTGCCGGGAGAGGGTGGGAAGTCACCGGGGGTCGCCGTCGCAGGAGTAAGGTTGTCGGAGGGAGTCGATCCCAATAGCATGGGCGGTATCACCCACGAAGGCCAATGGCGGCGAGGGCTGCATTTATGAAGGAGTTCAGTCGGACCAAACACCAAGTAATTCCTTATATTAAACTCAATGTGGCGATGGTTTTGTAGGATGTTATAATTTGACATTGTTTTGGGATTTTAAGTTTGATCCATTCCAGTTGTTTGTATGTGTTAAATGTTATTCTTATGGAATCTTTTCCAAAATTCGATGCCATACAAAGAAACCAATTTGATATATGGCTTGGTGGTGGGTTTCACTTCCTAGTATGGGCAGCTATATTTCATTATCCAATTCTGATGGTTGGTTGACGTGGTTGAATTAAGAGACATTGAATCTAAGAGCTGTTGTAGAGGAATGGGATAATCAGCATGTTGGGCATATCACTCTTTTGTGCCTTTTTCTTTGTGATTTCCCAGGCAAGCATCTTTGCTCACTTATCGGACTTGTTCGTAGGCCTAGCCCACTATCTCACCTGATTGATTTGTCTTATAGGATACTGTTTCAAGTTGTAAAACTGCTTCGTTACTATTATATATATAAAAACAAAAGGGCTTTTTGTGGCGACAAGTATTTACTGCAAAAAGTCCAAAATTCACCGCAAATATCCTATTCTAGTGATTTTTAGAGCACCGCATGTTCAGTATTATTATAACTCCGCTTATAAATTCAATCAGTGAATGAACTAAATCGCCGCAACAAATAAATCATTTTCAACGATGTTGCAAATATGGTGAAATTTGTTGCAATTGAATCTTATCTTTCATGTAAAAATCGTTCAAAATTATTTTTGCTATACCACATTAAAACTAGCCCAATTGAAGACAGTAGGAGAAACATCCATATGAGAAAATTTCAAAAAACTGATCTCTAATCTCTATACATTCAGAGCTAACTTGTTTTGTATTATTTGAATTATATTCTTCCTTTAAAAAACTTGTTTCGAAATAAAAAGAAAACTAATTAGAAAGGTAGTGAGATGCTGGGAGTTAACTTTAGAAAACAATACGACTCAAAACCTAATAGAACGTCTTCTTTCTCACAAAATCAATTTCCAAAAAGACCTAATTTACAACGAGCACAATCTAACCATTTAGCTTGCTAATTTTTATGCACCGAGGAGCCAAACAGATCAACAAATGTGCTGCCGGTGCTTGGCTTGAGAAATTAAGAAGATCTAAACAGAATTCAGCTTATGACATGATTTTGTAAAAAATCTGAACAAGCCTCCACCAAGTGAATCTCAATCCAAGCCAAAAACATTGATAATTTTATATTCTATCTAATGACAATTATATGGTTCAAGAAGGCTGAATATGCATCATCTTTCCTGACTTTCAATGAGGAAAACTGGATGCAAGAGGAAAGAATAGCATCAGAACAAAAACCCACTAGAAATTATTGTCAAACTAGGTCTTATCACTATTTTGTGTTCTAGGCATCTCTTACTCTAAGCAAGTAGTGATAAGAATCAAATTGATAAATATCCACAAATAAAATATCAAAACAGTTAAAATGCATGGTTTTAACATGAAAGAGCCAACACGATTCATAGCAAAAATTAACATGAAGAGAAATAAAAATCGTGAAAAATTCTATTTTTCTAATGAAAAAAAGACCTCCTATTCATGTCTGGCTTTAAACAACAGCCCGTCTTGTTTTTCCTGACCAATAGCTCCAGATTCGTTGGAGGTAGCTCAATACTTTCTCTCAATTCTCTAATCTGATCAGATAAGCCACCAACAGCAGAGTAGCTAACATTATCGGGATCTTCATGCAGCATTTTGTAAACAATCGAATCAACCTGCCAACTCAAACAAACAACACTTTTGAACAAAGAGTTCTACAAGATCATCACCATTAGATAGTCAAAACAGCAAACAACATTGCCATCCACCAAAGTATTTTCAGTTAGCATCACAATTTAAAATGGGATAGACTACATAAAAGTATAAATCTAGTAACCGAGCCCCACTAAGAAGCTGAAGACACACTTCTTGAATTTTGCAGGTCTTTATGAGGAGAATTGTGGCCAAATCATCAGGTTTTTTATGTTCGTTTTATTTTCAAGTACTTCGATCCTCCTACACCATTTAAACAAACAATATATATCAGACAGTCATAAATCATCTTCTCTACCTAAATTCCATCTTCTTCGACTCGATTGTGGTCTTGTCACTTTGCAAATCAACAGTAGAATCATTTTCATCAATATAACTATAATCCATTACATGAATAGTCTCTTTAACTAACCCTCCAACCGTCTAATACCAATAGACCAAATTAAAATGTTTACACAAAATTAGACACTCTAATATAAAAACCCAAACTTTTACAAGGGGATAGGAAAACCCACAAAAGCTTTTGAGCTTACTGAATGCCATACTCCACTGAAAGCTCGTAATTCAATGGATCATATGATCATTTGCAGCCACTTTTTTCGTGGTAAAAAGTGAAAAACTGCTGCAAAAGCCTAGTCTACATATTGCAACAAGTTTTTTAGTATAAAAAAAAAAAATAGAACAAATCGCCACAAAAAGCCATAAAAAATGACAAAAAACCATTTTCAAACTTGATATAAAAACTCTGCAGCTACATCAAAATTGTCAAAATTGACAACTTCTTGCATTGATTTTATTTCCAACATTATACAAATTGCTGCAAAAGACCATTTTTCTTGTTGTAAATAGTAGTTGCCAACTTTTGTAATCTTCAAAAAAGTAAAGTAGTGGACAAGGTTGGGGGTGCAAAGAAAGAGGAATTGCAGCTGACCGTGAGAACCTCTATGATCCCCGTGAAAGAAAACTGTAGTGCTCTGGCGACAACCACATACAAAATGAGGAATTTACATTTACTATTTGCATGATTATGGATCGAAGAACGGAAATTAATGATTAGTGCTATTTATTACAAATATTTTTATTCCTTTTGTATGAAGTCTGATAGATGTAAAGAGTAGTGCTAGAGCCACAAACGGCAATCCCGAATGGGATCCACCTAGGCTAAAAATTTTCTTTTTTATGTTTTGGTTTTTAAAAAAATATATTTTTATTCATTTTAATATTATTTTTTTAAAATAAAAAAATACCACATCATAAAAAAACACTTATTTAATCATTAAGTAAAAAAAATTAAAATAAAAAATTAAAATTTATTGAAATGTGACTTTTGTTTGTGACTTTGGAGAGTGACTTTAGCATTTATCTTATTATAAGTAGATCATTTGTGTAAATGTACAGTACTCTTATATTTCTCAATAACATCTCGAGGTCTTAGTCCAGAGCCTTCGTTTTTCCCTTTCTTCTACTCTGCTAGGTCTGGGTTTTGCCTTGATCTTCATACAAGGCTTGAGTTTTACATTACTTGTAAATTATGGTTTTGATTGGCTTACGTTTAGATTCTCTTGTTTATCTTTTATTCTTTTTAATTTGTTTCTTGTTTGTAGGCTTTCGCAAAATACTTGCAAACTAAAAAATATAAATGTGGATGATGGGATCATGTTTACTGATGTAAATACTCACTACAAGAAATACACCTTTTTGCAGCGTTTTTAACTTTGCTGCAAAAAGTTTCGTTGCCAATAAGGATTATTTGCAACGTTTTTAATTTTGCCGCTAAATTAAAAAGGTGAAGTTGGGAAATGCTCGGTTGAATTGACTGTAAAATCTCTTACGACGATTTGTATAGATATTGTGACAGTTTTTGTCGTCGCAATAAATACTTTGGTTATAACGGCGACTTCTCTTCCGTCGCGAGGATAATTTGCGACAACAATTATCTTTTTATGGCGATTATTTCCCGCTGTAATAAAATTAACTTTACTAATACTAACAGCCGGTAGAAAATTAAAAACATTCCCCCCATTTCTCCCGAGCCCTAATCGACTCTGTCTCGTGCGCTTTGGCTTGCCCCTTCCCGTGCCGTGCCGCCCCTTCCCGTGCCGTGCCGCTACAGCGTCATCGCCGAAGTGTCTCTCCTTTTCTCTCTCTCTCTCTCTCTCTCTATCCCCGTTCTTCTCTCTTCAGGCGCTCTCTCTCTCTCTCTGTTCGTCTCGCTTTCCCTCTCTTTGTTCATCTCTCTCTATAGTTTTGGTCCTTTGTTTACATGTGAATTCTTGTATTGTTCGGCCTGCTTTTATAGAATCAAAATGCTTATACAATGACTATCGATTCTAGCATGAACCCTATTTCTGATTTTGTAAGTGTGCGACTTGAACCCATGAACTTTCTCGTTCATCTTCGTTGATTGAACTCGTGTAGTATCGTCTCCGGTAGTTATCTTCACACTGGTAAGCTTTTTCTGAACCTCCCCACTCTCTGATCTCACCCTCCTTGTTCTTTGCGCAGTAGGATGAGAATAGGATCTCACTTTTATTTTAATTGATGCCTTCATTTTTTCTTATTTGTTTTTATTGTTTGCTATCTTATATATATTATTCAATGTCCTATAAAATGCAGTGCACTATGGAAAACTAATTAATGAGTACTCTGTTTTCTAGTGGAATCAGTAAATCTGTTTTCTGTCTACCAATCAAAAATTGAAAAAAGAAAAGTATCTTGTTTTTAGCTAATTTTTCTTGAAACAGAAGGTTAGAAGCCTCACCATGAGAGGCTTCGTCTCTACTGTTTATATTTCTGCGGCCAATCTCCCTTCGAGAAGGTCATGTTTCTTGCATTATTCCTCTAATATAAATGTATACAGCAACATGTCATGTAAATATAATTAGTACTTTTTGAGTTTGAGTTACTATTGTACTCAATATTAATATTGATACAGTTACTAGTTTTATCTTACTATGAAAGAAAGAAATTAGAGTGATATATGTTTTTAATTCAATTTATGCAACTTTGAAAGGGAGGAGTTTTATTCTCTCAAATCTGCTAACCTTGAGATACCAATAAGAGAAGCCCATCCATGAATATATGTGCAGCTAAGTAAATAGTTCTTGAGCTGTTGACAGCTTGCTAGTTTAGTTGGTACTCTGTTATTTTTTTCTTGATATATTTTGCTACATATCTTTTAATGTGATTTTGATTATCCCCTCTTTATAATGGTTTGGCTGATATTGGATGTTATTATTAATTAGTTATTTTAATGCATGCTCAACTTGCATTATCTAACATTTAAGTGCATTCATATAATCAATCACAAATCCCCATTACCTAATGAGCTGAGCAAATTAGAATAATTTGAATTGAGTAAACATGTTGTAATTGCAAGCATCAAACATATATAATATGAAACTTTATGACATTTTATTGAATGTAAACTCTATTCCATTGCAGGTACTGTAATCAATATGTTGACAATGATGCATTATTGCAGGTGCTACTTTTTTTAAATTCATTCTCCCAATACGTTTTGTAATCAATATGTTGTTTGATTTTATTTTCTATTGGTGCTGGTTTGGATTTCTTTATTTTGTAGTGACTATTGTATTTATAAATGGCAGGATGAATCATCTATAATTTCATCGATGTATTACATCACTCTTTGTTCCCCTTAATACATTGTTTGGCAGTGATGATATAGATACTTTTTGTTTCTTCTGATTATTTATCCAAGAGTTTAATGAAGTTTATCATTAAACTGTGTTTGCTGTCATTATTGGATTTGTTAACATTAGTGAATGATGTGCATGCTTAATTAATGAGTTCAAGCCGATTAAGTACATTAGGTGTACTTTGTTCATATCTATTGACTCCTCTTTTTGATATGTCACTTATAACTGTATGTATGTGCATATATATATATATATATGTGCATATGTTTGTACTGTGCACAACACACTTGGGGATCATGGTAATTCCATGAAGGAAGGAACAAATGTGTTTTCTATATTTTTACAAGACATGCCAAGCAAGCCTCTACTGTAAAATAAGAAGGATGGAGAGATGCATAAAGCTGAAATGGATGAGCTTCAGGGAAAGTGGGCTGCACTTTTGGAGAGACAATTGGCGACTGAAGCACTATTGCAAAGCTGGGTTGAAGAGCTCCCTGCGTTCGCTGACCGCCGAAGGGCGAGTCAGTTAACTGGTTACATGTAGATTAACACTTGGTTTTTTGGGTTTTTTGAGTAGTGGTGCATTTTGGACATTCCATGGCTGGATGGGCAGTATTAATCATTGGAGGCTTCAGTATCACCAATGTAACTTTTGCTGGACACGACGCGTGAAGGGGTAACTAGTGTCTACCCACAAAGCATCATGACAGATGCTCTTTTTGATGGCAATGCAAATATGTTCAGCTTTCAAGCTGAATGTCAGTTTTTTGTTGCAAAACAGTATGTTAATCTCATCATTAATTTTTTGTTTTTTTTTTTTGGGGGGGGGAGGGGGGGGGGGGGCTGTTATAATGACTTCAAGGTAAATATATACACAGCTTCATAAATTGTCTGTTATTTCTAGTGATGGAATTTATGCTCCTACAGCTAGTTCATAACAATTTACTTTGTTGTTATAGGAAAGGATCTGACTACAGGCAGTACTTTATTTCAGTTGGTGAATAGTCCCAGTTGTAGACCTTGTTATGGGTGGTTGGGAGGATGTTAATGCAAAAACTGGCACACGAGATGGTTAAATGCTGTCTAAGGTACTATCCTCTTCTATGTGCTGGAACCAATTTAAAAGCATAATGTACTGATTTAATATGAATTTGGAATATCAGATAGATTTTGTAGCTGCATTTATAAGATATGTCAAGTTGGAAGTAGACATGAACTTATGTTTGTTTAAAAATAATGGATATAGCTCCTCTTCATAATATGAATCACACTACACTAGAGTAGGCAACATATCTTATAAATGAAACAACATTTGAATTTTAAGACCTAGGTTGATGGTGCACAATGCACCAAACTGTAAGTTTGGAGGTGGTCTATGTTCTGATTTTTGAAACAGTAGACTTTATCATGTCAAATGCATTGAACACCAAGTAAATGTTACTTGTGTATTCATTTGAGCACATAAAATGTTTATGTAAAAACATGCATATCCAATTTGTCTTTTGATTGGGATATACCACAAATTTGCGTAGACTTCTTTCTTGAAGTTGAAAATGGTTTGGAATCAAAATCTGATCTGGACACAATCTAATTAAGATGGTTTGAAGTTAAGATATTCATCCCATGTCCACTTTCAGGTAGCATTGGCAAACAAGTACTTTCACCTGGTTGGATTTTTTTTTTTTGTCAATTTTCTTATTCTGGGAGTTGTCATCATGTGTTGCTTTATATATGATCATGCTGTATCACATATTTGTCCTATTTTTCTTTGTTGGATTGCTTGATGATGATCTGCCTTAAAGAGCTCTAACATGTAGATATTAATCTGTTAAATACTCAGCCATGTGCTTATGGACTCTTCCACATATTTACTGTTAAGATCGAGAATTAACAAAGTCATTAATTAAAAATTCTTTGTAACCAGATTTCTCCTTGTACAACTTTGTATTGCACATCCTCTAGAGGTTTTAGTGTGACATTTTTGTAACACTTTGCTTATACTTTAGATGTTTATGCATGTTTCGATATATTCTTGTGCGTATTAGAGTGTCAATGACTTCTAATGTGAAGTTTATATTAAGTGTTTTTCATGTATCATATCAGTATTTGAGATATTACAAAAATAGTGGTACAATTATCATGATAAATGTTTATATGCATTTTGTAACACCTGCATTGCTATATGCATTTTGTTCCACTTACTATAGGATAGAAATGTTTATGTTACTTGTGTATTCATTTGAGCACATAAAATGTTACTTGTGTGTTCTGGAAGCAAATAATATGTGGCTGGCTGAAGAAAAAAAAAAGCTTGAGGTTAGGGGATGAAGAGGAGACCCAGAGAACCAATTTTTAATGTTTTTGTCGAAGGAACAACAAAATGATTTAAGTTAATTATTGTTTTATTTTTTGCATCAGGATTTTTACCAGATTAAAGACCAGGATTTTATGTTGGTTCAAGATGCTAGTTTCTGAGATGGTAGATGGACAAAGAGTTTTTCGTATATGGAAAAAAACCGACATTAACTGCAATATGCTTTACTGAAGTAGATGCAGAGCTGCATATCAAAGTCAAAGAGAAATCAGGAGTGCTTATAAAGTCCAACCAGAGTTGTGTAGGGTATAATTTCACTTGCTCAATGGCTGCCATCATTCTACATGTTTTATAGATGGAAAAAATGCACCATTATATATATAAGTTCTAGGCAATTATAAACTAACACTTGTATTTAATAGTCTTAAGACCACTAGCTTGTTTATCTTTAAATTCAGACATTTGGTTGGCTGAATGAATTTCCATCTGTGCGAGAGAGATAGTTAATGAATGGTTTATTTAATATAGATCCAGTTGAAGGGGTGAAAAATAGATGTGTGGGTGCAAAGTATTTATTGTTGGTTGCCTAACATACGTAAAGCTGCAATAGGTGGGAGAATGGTCAAAAAATTCTTTAAGTTGCACATATGATATATAGTTATTGATTCCAAATTATAAATACATTTTTTGGGTCTAGATTTTTGTGTTAGTCAAGTCACAATATTATAGACAATTAATGAGTAATATTATATGGTTTTATTATTTGAAAAATCAAGTTGTGAAAAAATAGGAATTATAAATATATATTATTATATTTATATCTTCATACAAATTGATCATGAAAATAGCAAAAGAAATATTAGAATTTTTTGCTCAATTAGGGGATTTTAGCATCTCACAATAATAGAAATGCATGCTCGAAAAATAGCCCAGGAAAAACGAAAAAAAAAATGCATATTCCGGCGAAATAAAAACTGATGAGATAGTGCATTTATCGTTTGGAGATCATCAATATTGCGGCGGCTGGAAAACGTAGATGGAAATAATTTACAACGTCGAAAAGTTGGTGTCGCAAGAACCTGGAAAGCACGTAGAAACTATTTATTGCGGCGACTTCATTCCGACGTAATAGATCCAAGTTGCGGCGTCTGTTAAATTATCGACGGAAGGGGTCACTTGTTACAGCGATAACCAAACTTATTATGGCGAAAATTGTCGGCGTTACAAATATATTCCAACGTTTTACAGGGTTTGCTGGACAGCAATTGCCGCGAAAAACTATCCCTTTGCGGCGAACAAAAATCGTGGGAAAAAGTGCAATAATTGCAGTGAACATGTAAAAACGCCGGTAAAATCTTTTCTAATCAATACTTTTCCAACGATGGTGCGGCTCTTTCCAAACGACGGAAATTAGTATTTGCAGCATTTTTGCTATGCTTTTGCGGCAAAAACAGGTGCCGGAAAAAATACTTTTTTTTGTAGTGACTACTGGAATCTCATAGGATAATATTGTAATGATCTGGAAAGCGAGGGTGTTGGTAGCTATCATGAAGGTGTCGTTTGGATAGTGGGGAGAGATCATGAGATAAACTATAATAAAGTTGAAAGATGAATAAAATATTATTAAAATATTAATTGTCAATATTATTATTATTTTGAAATTTATAAAAGTTGAATTTTTTATTATATATTATATGAGATTTGAAAAAGTTGTAATGAGAAATAAATTAGACGATATGAGTTGAAATCATCTCTCAGTCTAAACGCGATCTTAAGTAGGATCATTAGAAAGTAAGAATGATATGTTGAGTTGCATGTGGAGACAAGTCTGAAAGTTGAGAATCGAGAAGTAAAAAGTTATCTTAATAGATAACTCAAGCAAAGGCAAGATAGAAAGTTCATTTGACGCACGCTTGATATTCCATTCAAACGAAAGATAGAAAAAGAGTGACGCGTGCTCGACACGCCGTTCGAACGAATATCGGAGAAAAATAGGACAAACTTATCTTTGCACTTCCATTTGCTCTTTTGTGAAAAGTTTTCTCCACAATACTGCTTACGTGGGTGCATTTATCAAGATGTGGATTTTGAAATCTTGTCTATTCTTATATTCTACGCGTTTTAGTTTCTTCCTTGCTGCATTATTCAAAACGATGACGATGACTACGAAAGTAAAGCCATCGACGACTGGCGAGTAGACCGTCATGTCACTACAAGAAAATATAGTATTTAGGACTACATTCATTTTTGGCTACAGAAATTTTGTCGCAAAAAGCGTCTTTTGCCAATCCAATTTATTCCTTTTGTCAACTAAAACATTTAGCCGGAATAAGTTCAAACGCAATACACAATATAAACTTATCTGACGCCTAATTTTCCGCAATATTTAGTCTCCCCAACCCAATCTCTCCCTCTTAGGCTCTACCGATAGCTTGCTTTCTCTGTTTCTCGCTCTCTCTCGGCTTGGCACAGTGGTTTCCATTGCCCGCATAGCTATCTTCTCGTCCTCTTTTGGCCACCTCGACGACGCTCGTGAGTCCCTCTTCACCATTTTAGGCTTAATCTCTCTCTCTCTCTCTCTCTCTCTCTCTTTGTGTTATGGACCCGATTGTAACAAACGTCGTTTGTCGATGAACAATATGAACCATTTTCTACTCATTCTCTGTGTTGCCCCTTTTATCTACATTTCATCATAGCATTTGGAATTTCGTACTCTATTACAAACCATTTACAGAGTCCTAAGGAATCGAGTCTTTACATGTCCCTAATTTCAAGCCTAATTTCAACCTAAATTCTGTAGTTTTCTTCATATTTTCGTGTTATACAGTGTTGCATAGTGTCTGTAGTGACTTTATAATTTTCTTTATATAATATTTTCTTTTTTTTTAATCGATCCCTAATTTACAGTGCATGTGCCTGACTTTAGTCTGACTTTCAGCTTCTTTGGAGTGGTACCAGTTGCTCGATATTTTGCAGCAATCTCCTCTGCCTTGAGAATTTCTTCCCTAAGAGTAGCTTCAACCATTGCTCTCTTTTCTTCTACTTTCTTGTGAATCATAGGAGCTTTGTTCTATATGAACTAGTTTAAAGCTTACTAGTTTTTGCTTGGTTTTTTATCAATGTTGTTTTGGGATACTAGTTATCATGTTAAAATATTGGAAAAATAGTTGAATGGATTTGTCAATTTGAGGTGGCCCTAATTACCATTTTAAATTAAATTATGTGTAAATTGATCTGCTCTCTTTTGAAAAAGTAGACAGAAATAATTACCATTTTAAATTTTATAATTTTCCTCATATCTATTGACTTTGTCAATCCTTTCTCAGCATCTTGTAATTAATTTTTAATTTTTTACTTGTAGTGCAGGAAGCTGCTCTTTGACAGATATTGCACAAAAACAAGTGAAGGAAAAGCTGATTTGTTTTTGAAGTGTCGATTCAAAGTTGAAATTTTGGTCTAATAAAATTGCAATTCGTTGTACACCTCCCATTTCTTTTAGTTTCATTCACAAATATTTTTGTGCATCTAGTTTAATTTCATACTTCAGCTTGGAAGAATATGCTTATCTGTTAAGCTGTTGGACTTGGCTAAGATGAAACTATCATCCTTGTTTCTCATTTAGATAATTTATGTTTGTTATCATTTAAATTTGTTTTGTTCTTAAATGTATTGTGTAAAACTCAAGAGTATAAAGAATGAGTTTCAAATATGTACGTTGAGGATATTTAAATGAGCTTGATAACATGTGTGTTGACAAGTAAATATGAATTTTTCCAAATCTAGTATTTTTTAATTTATTATCAAGCAAGTAACTATCATAAAAGAGTTAAATATCATGAAAAAAAAAAAAACACTCATGGACCAAAAAAAAAAATTCCGGCGCAAAATCTAATATGGCGAAGTATCACTTTTGAAAAAAACTTTTTCTGACAGATATTTTGGTTATTTCCGGCGACAATTGGTCGCCGAAAAAAAGTATATTTCTGGCAATTTTGAATATAGCCGCAAAAACCTTTTCTTGGCTTTGTATCAGCGGCTACTCCTGGGCGAAAATATTTAGCTGGAACAAGACAATTGCGGCGATTTTTGTACTATTTGCGGCGACTTTTAAACGCCCAAAATAGCCTTATTTTTTGTAGTGCATGTTGATGGATCATGTTTCAATTCCAATTTGCTACTTTAAACAAGGAAAATCATGGTGGAAGGGCAAAATCTCTTGCTTTACATTCGTGATGCAGGGACGGAATTAAGATTTTGTGTTTAGGGGGTGATCAATAAAGTGTGTTATATATAAATTTTAAAAGGATACTCATTAGTGAAAAAAAGTATCACATTCCAATATCGTTATCAAACTCTCAAAACGTACTACTCTTTGAATTATCCACATTTTTTTTAAAGAATAATTTGTTCATGACTTGCTCATATTTTTTTATTATTTAAAAAAATTATAGATCAAGAATAAATATAAAAAATTTCTAATAATTAATGATATACTGCTGTTAGATTTTTAACAAACTATATCTCATAATCATACAATTAAGTTAGAGTGAGACTATATAAGTGAGTATAATCAATCAATTTTGACAATTATATAAATTTATAACCATTTTTTTTTAGAGACTGTTAAAGTAATTATAAAATTAGATAAATTGAAATTTGAATTTTAATGAAGTTCAAAGTTAAAATAAAATTATATGTATATTGAGATTTTAAAGAATAATTTGGAACTGTAATTTTAATTTTAATTTTTTTATAATTCGAGGAATAATTTAATATTATATATATGTAAATATATATAATTATATATAGTAGATAAAAATTTTGGAGATTTTTTTTTTTTTTTGGGGGGTTGTGTTTTATCCCACCCACCCACCCTCCAACGTGGGTCCGCCCCTACGTGGATGCATCTGCTCACGCCCTATCAAGTCTTAAACCGTCGATGTACATGACATGAGCAGTTGTGAGTTCCCGTACACTAATTATTAATTACAATTACACAGATTAATATGAACATGATTTCATATGTCTAGTTATCAATATTTCTGAAAAACTCTTGCCTTGTATATTTAAAAATCTAAGTACTTGTCTTCTTCGTCCTGTGCAATTATTATTACTTGGTTGTCAGAAAAATAAAATAAAATAAAATAACCAAGTATAGCTAGGATAACACCTTTGCGCAAATTTTCTCTTTGCGGATCAAACTGACTAGTCTTTCGTGAATCTTTTGTTCTACTTGCATGCGGCATGATTGTATCGAGATTGTTTTCATAAATAAGATTAAATAAAATAAAATAAATTGTGATAAAAAATTAAAAGTTAATTAATAAAATTTTATTATAATATATTTTTTAATATTAATTTTATTTTAAAAATTAATTAAAGAATCGAATTATTTATTTTATTTTATATAAAAATTTAAAAAAAAAATTGTGATCATTAAATTAAATGAAATAAAATGAATTGAAATTTTTTGTGAAAATAGTTGAGAAGTCTTTAAGATGATTAATGCTCGTTTTGACAAGAGATCAGCTAGATCAATTCTTACGCAAAGGGATACAAAGTTTGAGGTGTGCTGAAAGCGATTGCCTCTTCGGCTGATCAAAGACCTAAATGACTGATCAAAGACCTAAATGACTCAGATGAATTTCTTCGACCTTCTCGTTGCCAAGTCAGTCAACGTCTGACATCAAATTTCAAACCTGTAATGGGGAAGCTTTAATTCCTATATTGATTTTGTAAACAGCTTTACCAGATCATGAATTTTCAAATCTCATTTATTTTTATAACTATTTTTAACTTATATCATTTTATTTAATTGTTATATTTTTTTTTATATTTTCACACAAATCAAATTAATAATTTAATTTTTTCAAATATTAAAATAAAACTAATATTAAAAACACATATTTTAACAATTTTTTTAACTTTTAACGTACGTAACGACTCTGAAGTTACTGTTGTTAAGAGCATTGACATTGAATTAGTTAAAAATATTTTTTTAATAAGTACAAATTAGTATATATATTAAAAAAATTTTGTCATATTAGATCAATAGTGAGAAAAAAATGTAGAAAAATGGAATAAAAGTTTTTTTTTTAAAAAAGTGAATAGTAAATTCAAAGTTATCTAAGTTATCTTCAAATTTAAGACTTAAATTTGAAGATAATTTTAAATTTACTATTCACTTTTTTAAAATAAGAGTACTTTTATTTCATTTTTTTTTTAATTATTAATTTAAAATGGTGAAATTTTTTTGATATATGTGCCAATTTGTATTTATTTAAAAAAAAATTAGTCAATCAGTGCTCTCAGATCGAAATAAAACACTTACGAAACCATGTGATCAATTTCTATTTTTTTTTTTCTTTTGAGGAACTACGTGTTTTAAGTCTTTCCTTTCGCATAAGTAACGTTAACTGAAGTATGAACAAGCAGAAAGACTTTTGAGTTGGCCGCAAATACAATAGATTTTTTTTTGGAGGTTTACCAGTACTTATATCTACTTGGAGGTTTTCTCAGGTCTACCAGTACTCGATGGCTAGCTTCCATATAGAACTCATGATCTCGTCAGTGTTCTTCTCATAGTCTAAGCCCGCAAATTATAAGCAATATTCCCTTACATAATTAAGCCTCTTAATAGAGAGAGATGGAGAGCCCTTTCATCTTGTTCAGAAAAAAATGAAAATATCAGAACCTCTTCCTCATCGTACTCTTCCACAACACCTCGATGGAAGCATGATGTTTTCCTTAGTTTCCGTGGCAAAGACACTCGCAAGAGTTTTACGGATCATCTGTATGTTGGTTTAAAACTAAAAGGCATTCTCGTCTTTAAGGATGGCGAAATACTCAAGCGAGGAGAACTCATTTCTAAAGAGCTTTTGAAAGCAATTCGAGAATCCATATACGCAATCATCATTATTTCGGAAAACTATGCATCTTCCAAATGGTGCCTCATGGAACTTGCCGCCATCGTTGAATGCGCTAAAAAGACGGAGCTCACAATTTTGCCAATTTTCTATCACGTGAATCCTTCTGATGTAAGAAATCTGACAGGGTCTTTTGAAAAAGCTTTCGCTGCCCATAAAAACAACCCCGAGGTTGGCATCAAGAAGATGCAGAAGTGGAAAAATGCTTTCCGGGAAGTCGGCAATATCGCCGGATGGGCTTTACATGACAGGTAACATTTCATTGTCGCCTGCCAAACATAAGTTGGAAACTTTGAGAAAATTACTATTATGAAAATATTTTTATAACCACAAAGAAGATTACTAATCTTACAAACTATGGATTGAATCCGTCAGATTATAAAATTAATTTTAATATAAAGCAGATCTAACATTTATCTCGTCTGGTCTGAGGCCCCAAGTGTTGCTAAAGAGAAAACGTATTGTTTGTCCCTATTAATGTTAGAAGACACAGGCCAAGCTACAGGTTGTATTGCACAAGTTTCATTACATTCTCATACCATGACTACAGGTCATTGTACATGACAGTAGGATAGATCGTGGTTTTGGAAAGTTAGTTAGCACTTTCCTTTTCTGTATAAAGATGCCCTTTCTGTGACCTGTAAGCAACAATTCATGAATTTAAGAGAAAAACCAAGTTTCCTTCTCCATCGACCTGCTCCCTACAAGTTTTATTGTTGTTTTCTGCTTTCTTATGATTAATGCCTCGTAAATAATATTATTTGTCTATCAATTTACAGGTACGAATCAACGTTGATCCAAGAAATTAGTGGACATATATCTCGTAAGTTGAATTGTAGATTCTCACGTCATGATTACGAGAAACTTGTCGCTATTAACTCCCGTGTAGATGAAATGTTGGACTTATTGGATATGGAATCGAATAATGTTCGCTTCATAGGAATTCATGGGATGGGTGGCATTGGTAAGACAACTCTGGCAGAAATAATTTATGATTTAATTTCTTGTCAGTTTGAAGGAAGTAGCTTTATTTCTTGTATTAGAGAAGAATCAAGAGCTCATGGTCTAGCTTCTTTACAAAAACAACTTCTTTCTATGATAATGCAAGAAGAAATACATATATGGGATCATCACCAGGGAATCAAGGTGATAAAAACCAGGTTGCAGAATAAAAAGGTTCTTATCATCCTTGATGATGTGGATAGTGAAAAACAACTAATGGCGTTATCAAGGAGTCGAGATTGGTTTGGTCCAGGGAGTAATAACATGCAGAGATAGTCATTTGTTGAGAACGCATGAAGTGAATGATATTTATAAGGTTGAGTAGCTTCAAACTGCTGAAGCTTTGCAACTCTTTTGTCTATCAGCCTTCAAACAAATCCATCCCAGAGAGAATTACAAGGATCTATCGATGGACTTTGTGATTTATGCTCAAGGCCTTCCATTAGCTCTTAAAGTTTTGGGTTCCTTCTTATTTGGGAGAGCAATAGATGCCTGGAAAAGTGCTAGGGATCAACTAGAAGCAATTCCAAATAAAGAAATAATGAACATACTTCAAATAAGTTTTGATGGGCTGGAGAATTTGCAGAAAGAGTTGTTCTTGGATATGGCATGTTTATTCCAACGATGCAGGCTAGATAACGTGTTTTTGCAGACATTAGAAAGTTTTGGTTATTATCCCAGCATCAACATCGACGTTCTCGTCGACAAGTCCCTCCTAATCATCTCCGATGGAATGTTGTTCATGCATGATTTGCTGAAAACAATGGGCCAGGAAATAGTTCGTCGCAAATGTTTTGAAGAACCTGGACAACGTAGGAGACTTTTTCGTCACGAAGATATCTTTCATGTATTTAAGAATAATATGGTAAGTTGATTTGTCTCGACATTAATATTAGAGTAATGTTGGTTACAAACGTCAAATTTACAAGCTGACTTATACAAACTTTTTGTTAAAAACCAATACTATTTATCATCCCACTCTACATATCAATATCGTGCATGTAATTTATCATTTTTACCCTTCTATATAAATGGACATATTGATATGTAAATATGTAACTTTAAATAGAAAGATAAAAATAATAAATCACATATTGGTGTGCGGCATCAGGATGATAAGCAGCTAGCATTCCTCTTTCTAAAATTGTGGGTCTCATCAAGGAAAAATAAGTTTTTACAGTTTACCATATAAGTGAGGTCTACTTTTTTATAAAAGATTTACGTGAGACTTATGCATTTCAAACTTATATATATTAATTCTTCTAATAAAAATAGGTATATTTGGATTCTAATTCTTCAGGTCAAAGATTTCCCCCACACCTGCTAATCAGTTGTTCTTGGTTACTAGGGAACTGAAGCAATTGAAGGCATAGTCCTGGATTTTTGTCCTGAAACCAAACACAGATTCAATGCCAAAGCATTCTCAAAGATGAGAAAATTGAGATATCTTAAAATTGTTCCTCGACTTAATCAAGTTTATAGCTCACCAACTATAGAATGGCATGGAGATCCTTTAAAATCCATGCCAACCTATGAGTTGCGATTCTTACATTGGTCTGGATATCATTTGAAAACCTTGCCAAGCAATTTCCAACCAAAAAATCTTATTGTACTGCGCATGACTTACAGCCGTATCAAACAACTATGGAAGGGATCAATGGTAAGTTTTTTACCATAAAGTTATAAACATGTATTAATCTTAATATTCCATTCCTTTTCTGGATAAGTTAATAAATTCATATTTTGACCCAATTAACTACTTGTTTATAACAGGTTTTAGGAACTTTGAAGCACTTTAATCTGAGTTATTCTGAGAACTTGATTGAGACACCAGATTTGACAGGAGCCCCAAATCTTGAGGAAATATTCTTTTCAGGTTGTAAAAGCTTGTATAAAGTCCACCCATCCATTGGAGTTCTCAAACGAGTAAAAGTATTGGCTTTCAATTATTGCGGATGTCTTAGAAGACTTCCAGACAAGGTCACATGCTTGGAATCTCTTGAATATTTTCTTCTTTTGGAATGTTCAAGACTTGAGAAGATACCAGATTTTTTGGGTGATATGACATCACTGAATAGCTTATATCTTAACAAGCCTATCAAAAAAGACTTACCATCATCGTTAATGAGTTTATCTAGCCTTCGCGAATTATATATAAGAGATTGCAAAAATATTTCAATAGTTTTGAGTTTTATATGTAGTTTGTCATCTGTCAAAATTCTGGTGTTGGATGGTTGGTCAAGACTAGAAAAATTTCCAAACCTGAGTAGATTGGAATGCCTTGAGGAGTTTAGGGCCCAGGGAACTGCTATAACACAAATACCATCTGTCAATCTAATCCCCAAAAGCATCCTTGTTGATGTCATGAAAATCTCAACAGACCAGGGCAGGAAAATAAATCATTCCCAGCCCACTGGAGCTAGTTGGGCTTCGATGGATGTCGTTTGAGACCCCCGGCGAGACTCCAGTGCGGCCATACGTGCGCGGATAGTATATAAATGAAAATAGAGACACAATATTTACGTGATTCGGCTTAAGGCCTACATCCACGGGGTTTTGGGGAAGGGAATCCACTATAATGAATATTTTTACAGTCTCTCAGGGCTCTCACTGTACATGAATAAAATACATGATTCTACTGGTATAAACCCTCGGGTTCGTCTGAGAAGATGAACTAAGCGATCTAAGAGAAAAGAGGAATGGTTATGCAGCCAGAGATATTGAGCTATCGAGAGAGTCATCCCTCCCCTTTATTCTGATGGTTGCCTTTATATATATATATAAGTTGGGATCTGATATTATTTCTTGCGTGTGTCAGTTGCCTGCCTTTATGTCTTGTCCCCCATGTGATCTGGTCCACTCAACTCTTCCTCACTCTTGTCTTCTAGTGCACTTAATAAGAGGCCTGGGCCCTACTTGGGATATTTCACCCTCACATTACCCCGCGAATTTTTAGCAAAGGAACTTTGGTGGGAATTCTAAAATATCCGAAAACTGGGATGGTAGTAACTTGTCTTCCGAGCCTTATTAAACCTTAAGTGTGATGATTCGTGGGCGAATTGTGGGTAACGTAACCTTACCTTGTTATTGAAAGTTCTCATTCAGATGATCCGCCGAATGATGATGGAGTTGTCTGAAGGCGAGCGAACCGAGGGCTGAGGCATGGAGCCCAAGCGACCCCGCGGTCTGAGGGGCGAGGCGTGGAGCCCAGGCGACCCCTTGAGCGAACAGAGGGCCGAGGCGTGGAGCCCAAGCGACCCCGCGGTCTGTTGAGCGAACCGAGGGGCGAGGCTTCTAGCCCAGGCGTCCCCTTCGGTGAGAGAACTGTGGGCGAGGCTTAAAGCCCAAGCGTCCCAGCAGTCTGTTACTCGAACCGAGGGGCGAGGCTTCTAGCCCAGGCGTCCCCTTCGGTGAGAGAACTGTGGACGAGGCTTAGAGCCCAGGCGTCCCAGCAGTTTGAGGGGCGAGGCTTAGAGCCCAAGCGACCCCTTGAGCGGACCGAGGGCCGAGGCGTGGAGCCCAAGCGACCTCGCGGTCTGAGGGGCGAGGCTTAGAGACCAGGCGACCCCTTGAACAGACCAAGGGCCGAGGCGTGGAGCCCAAGTGACCCCGCGGTCTGAGGGGCGAGGCTTAGAGCTCAGGCGACCCCTTGATCCGGTTGATTGAGAGAGTGGTGGTCCGTCTTCCGTACCTGAGATAATAAAAACATGCAATATATATGTTATCAAGAAAGTGCCGTAAGGCATGAGGTTACGATCCCGCAATCCACAAGCGGTCATTGGCGGGAAACCAGGTGTGCGAGGGTTTACGTGCAAGCCTGGACCCGAGATTCAACCCTGCAATTCGCAAGCATCCGAGATGAGGCTTGTCGAGTGAGCTTGGTGGGTGATCGCAAGCCTCGAGCCTATCATGGATGTAAGGACTTGGCGAGTGAACTTGGGTGCGGGACCTCAAGTCTCGAACCCTTGACGAACGAATCGTTGGGCTGGTCATGGGTGGCCGGACAACCCCGTGACTAGACCTGATTCCATATGACGAGCATGGAACTGACATTGCCATGGAATGGGCGCGTCAACTTTGAGCTGCAAAACAATTTTGTTAAATAGAAATATGAATTTTCATGCCACTAAGTCTGAGTGTTGGGTCCGAATTTGCATGTGCTGTCAAATGTATAAAATTTGTGAAAATCGATTCCATAGTGTTGCAACATTTTTAATTCCCATAATCTGAGGTGACGAGTGACCTCTAAAAATAAAATAGGCAAATTCCGGACGAGACACTTGCTGTACGCAAATAAATTTTTAAATGGAGAATGTGAGTTGTGGGGGTAGGGAACACAGTCCACATGTGTTAGGCGAGCATGATTATTCCAAATGCAGTGAAATGGGAAGTCTAAGTGAGCCAGGTGAGCTGTGGGCGAACTGAGCCCATGTGGTGACCGAATGGTGGTCATGAATAAATGGTAAGTTTTTTCCCATGATGAATGTGTATTGGGCAAGCGCTGTGAAGTTGACCTGTTGGGTGAGAGTTCGTTGGTGGGTCATGCATGGTGCGCATGAGGTGAGGGAGAAAGGGCGAGGGGGCGAGCTGTGTTGGCGAGAAGAAGTCTGGATGCGAGGCGGCGAGCTGGAGGGGGTAGAGTTCCGAGTGTGATGTGATCTAAGCGAGCTATAAGAGAGGTGGCGAGCCTTGGTAGTCTGGGCGAGGGAAGTGGCGAGCCCTCTGTGTCGGGTGAGCTTGAGTGTGAACTGGAGAACTTTACCGTGAGATAGTTGGGCGAGCTGTGCAAAGTTTTGGGTGTGTGAGCCGTGAGATGGGCGAGGTGTAGAGTTGCCGGCGAGCTGTGAGTGTGCCGTGACGGCGAGCACGAGGCAAGTTGCGAGAGGTGATCCGACAAGCTAGGTTAAAGAGCATGCACGGAGAACTGGTTGGCGAGCATGCATGGAGAGCTGGTTGGCGAGTTGGTTGGCGAGCTTGCACGGCAAGTTGGCGGGAGTGTGAGCAAGAGAGGTGGTCGGGCAAGCTGGGAGGCGAGCTTGGTGCCTTGTTTGTGAAATTGGTGGTCTGAGTGTTGAGAGGCGAGCTAGTGGTCCGAAGGTGGAATTCCGTGCTGAGTGAATAGGCGAGAGTGTATGGCGAGCCGTGAAGGAGATGTGGCGAGTTGGTAGGCTGGCGAGATGGCAAGTGACTTGGGTGAGCATGGTGATCTGGGTGAGCTGTGGGCGAACTGACGAGGCGTGGGCGAGCGCCCAATAAGTGGTGGGAGGTTCCAGTGTTAATGAAATATGAGTCGTGTGAGATGCATTTTAGGTGAGCATGTATGGCGTTTGGCGAGCTGTGGGTAAGGTGATCCATGGGCGAGCTGGGCAAGCCCATGCTAATGTGGGCGAGCTGGGAGAGCCCACGCTGCCGTGGGCGTGGAAAGGCCTTGAGTAGGGGGGTTGGCGGGCGGTGAGGTTGGCGAGCCGTGCGAGTCCATTGAGTGAGTGTGGCGAGGCCCATGTGCGAGCCAGTAAGGATGGCGAAGCCGTTGTTGATGATGGTCTGGGCGAACCGTGAGGTTGGTGAGATGGCGAGCTGAGCTCGATAATGGTCGTGAAGTGGTTCGGGCGAGATGTGAGGGCTTGAAGTGGTCGAGCTGCTGTGGAGCGTGGGTGGTCTATCCGAGAGGTGAATGGCGGGCGTCGTGCATGGCGAGCTGGGTCTGCGGTGGGCGAGTTGGATGAGGCGAGTCCGTGTGGTGACAGTGTGCGCCACGGTGCGAGCATGCATGGTGGGTCTGGGCAATCGCCCAAGAGGTGGCAGACAACTCCAACGGTCACGGTGGTGACCGCCGGCAGTTACCCCGTGGAGGGCCCACGGGACTAAGGTCAGTCCCGTGGTGCACGCCGGGCGTGCATGCACGGGCATGCATTCCCGTGCTCTGAGTCTTAAGCCCGCCATGGTGGCGGGCCAAGAAATTCCCGGCGGTCACGGTGGTGACCGCCGGTGATCTTCCTGGGTTCACGGCGTGGTGCCGTGAGCCATTGGTGGTCTCGCCGGCTTGCATGCACGTTGGGTGCATGCAGCCGTGCATATCTCCGGCAGGTGGATGGCTTGCCGGAGATAGAAAACTCCGACGGTCACCACAGTGACCGCCGGTAGCTGTTTCGTGGAGGACCCACGGGACTAGGCCCAGTCCCATGGGGCACGCCGGGCATGCATGCACGGGCATGCATGCTCGTGCTTTGGGCCGTGGGCCCGCCATGGTGGCCGGCCCAGAAAGTTCCGGCGGTCCCAATGGGACCGCCGGCGGAGCTTCCCGACTCGCGGCACCCCGCCACGAGTTCCTGGTGCTTGCCTATAAACTGGGCACGGCATTTTGCCGTACCTGTGTGCATGGCAGTGCCATGCACACGTGATCCCACTGTCCACTTAAGTGCATAGTGTTTTTCCCAATCCAGTACACGTGATCTATCTATATGCACTGTGCTGTGTTTGTCTGGTTTTTATCTGGCGAGCTTGTGTACAGACTATTTTTGTAAAATAAAAATAATAAGTGGCGAGTGTAGTGTTTGTGAGAGAATATCAACTTATTCTCTGTGAAAAAGAGACGAGAGGCAGGTCTCTCTTCTAGGCGAGATATACTCTCGCCTTTGTTTGAGAAGTCGTCTAGTGTTCCAGAAAATCATCATTTTCCCAGCTCTGGTCTAAAGATCCCACGGACGGCGCCAATGTTGATGTCATGAAAATCTCAACAGACAAGGGCAGGAAAATAAATCATTCCCAGCCCACTGGAGCGAGTTGGGCTTTGATGAATGTCGTTTGAGGCCCCCGGCGAGACTCCGGTGCGGCCATACATGCGCGGATAGCATATAAATAAAAATAGAGACATAATATTTATGTGGTTCGGCTTAAGGCCTACGTCCACGGGGTTTTGGGGAAGGGAATCCACTATAATGAATATTTTTACAGTCTCTCAGGGCTCTCACTGTACATGAATAAAATACATGATTCTACTGGTATAAACCCCCGGGTTCGTCTGAGAAGATGAACTAAGCGATCTAAGAAAATAGATGAATGGTTATGCAGCCAGAGATATTGAGCTATCGAGAGAGTCATCCCTCCCCTTTATTCTGATGGTTGCCTTTATATATATATAAGTTGGGATTTGATATTATTTCTTGCGTGTGTCAGTTGCTTGCCTTTATGTCTTGTCCCCCATATGAACTAGTCCACTCAACTCTTCCTCATTCTTGTCTTCTAGTGCACTTAATAAGAGGCCTGAGCCTTACTTGGGATATTTCACCCTCACAATCCTTTCCTTTACTCTCGAAGGACGCAAGTGGATGCCAAAATAAAGCTCAGATGCCACCTTTGATATCGAATCACTTGTAGAATATCGGATGGAAGGAATATTTGAGGTAGAAGCAATTTACGGTGATTTTGACAGTGAAGGACAAAATATTTTAGACATGGCAGGTGGAGGTTGTGTTAGGAATTCATTCTATGCCGATGCGGTGAGTCACACAGACACACTCTCTCTCTCTCTATAAAATAACACACAAATATAGGTAGAGTGTTGTTGAAATAAACAAAAAAAATCAAGATCCAGCAAAACGAATATAGAAGAAAGATAATTTTATAGAATATAAAAAACTAATCATCCCCTCACAACTTCTTAATTTTGTAGCAATTGACATCTCTTTTTGGGGGTAATTGTTTTACAGATATATGGATGGTCGTTGCACTACAACAAAACTCAGTATTTGCAGCGTACGAAATTGCCGCAAAAATAGCCAAAAATTGCTGGCTTTGATAAATTTTAGCGAATAATAGTACGCCGCACGTTGGACGCTATAAAAATGCCGCTTATAAGATTATACTGCGAAAGAGGAAAATCGCTGTAAACAATTCTTATTTGCAGTGAAAATTATCGCTGCAAATAAGATACATTTCCGCCGCAAAATAATCCCCCTATGTGTCAATTCATTCGCCGGATTATCTTGTAGCGGCTAATTAAGTCGCCGTTATGCATAAAGAAATCGTCGTATGACAGTTCTACTTGGGCAAATTTTCTTTCGCTACAAATTTACTGGAAGTATTTTTTGTCGAAAAAGTCCTTTTTGCAATGTAATTTTTTTACCAATGATTTATATGATTGCCACAAAACTTCTCCAAATTTATCCATTTCATTTACAACCAAATCATTACATTCAAAATACTTGTACATTACGAAAGTCAAATCTTCACAAATTTTTAATTTCATACAAACAAAGATCCAAATGTTTAAGTCATCTACAAAGATCCAAAGGTTAAGTCATCTACAAAAAACCAAATGTCAACTCCCATAGAGGGCCTGTCAACACCAAAGTCAGCCAAACATTTCTGAGCAGTCTAATTTTTCCCACGGGATTCTGTTCTAACTGCCCACTCTTTTGCCATTTCATTGCCCATTCAGCTAAGTTCACCATTTCTCTTGGAAGGGATGGATTTATAACAAGTCTGGCACAAAGAACTTCAAACAAGACCACATTAAACGAGTATATATCTGCCTCCTGAAATATTCTGAAAACGGGGATCCAAATGCAATTAGCCAAATCACTTGTGATGTACCTGGGCCGTTGATGCTCTGCATGACCTCGTATAGAAAGTTGTGGAGGAATTCCAATAATATTTTCTACGAGCATCTGAGATATAACAATAACAAGCATGAATTTGTTGAAGCTATTTAGAGGGATACAACCTCAATAAGAAGATAATTCATTTAATATAATAATTTTAAACACACTTCATTTAACATGATAGGTTGCCTATTGTAAATTAAGCATTTGCTAAAATTTCTAAAGCTAACCATGCTTGAGGAGACCAATTTCTAAATTTAAACGTACAAAAGAAAGCCTCTTTACTCTAAATTGCTTCGACTATGCTGTGTTAATAAAGAAACTTGACAATAGGAAAACTACATGCAAATGGTTCAAACTGCAAAAAATGAATATTAAAGCAGATTTTAATTTTGTGGCCAACCTAGCAACTTGACCACCATACCATTATAAGATGCTGACATATGAACGTGACCCTTCAGAAGCCAATAAACACAACAGGACAAACCAACCTACCAAAAAACATTGTAAAAATCTTCAGACCACCCAGGAATCAAATTTCATAGCATTTATTCAAAACCAGCATGTTGACAAAGGCTTCAATGATGCATTACACATGAGAGGGGAAGAACAAGTGTAGAAGAGAGATTGAAAGGAATATGAGTGACAGAGTGCCTAACCTGAAAGGAAAGTAAGGAAAGTACAACTGCTACTGTGGAGACTAGAGAAAAACAAGGCCCATTTGTAGCAAAAAGACTAAATGAAATAGATATATAAACAATCGGCATAACAATCTACCTAGCTAAGAGGTGAACATCCTCGGCAAAGAAAGCCATATCTGTTACTCTCTGCATGATATATATATACAAATATTAATAATATAAAACAGAGTATCTTGGGTACGCACGCAGGGTAATTGCATACGAGTAGGATCCATATTTGGCAAGATTGAACAAAAATGAGTTAAAAGAAGGAATGATATATTATTAAACTAAAATGCTAAATTTCTACAATTAAAGTAGAATAAAAGTCTGGTAGATTAGCATAAAGACAAGTAAACCAGAAATGAAGTAAACCTACGATTTGAAATTGAAAATCAAAATTTCACCCATATTCGACATATGATCACTGAAATGAGTACCTAACATAAGGTGAGTTGCAAAAAATCACAAGCTACAGCAAAGTAGACAATAGGATTTTTCTAAATGGGGCTTGGGGAGAAAGAAGCTGCGGATCATCAAGGTTAATAACATTCGAATTTCAAATTGAGACTTTCTTATATATTTGATGTGCATGATGCCAAGCTGAAGCATGGTGATCATTCAGCTTGGCATGCACAAGCTGATATCTCCATAACATTCATGTCTCTCTAGCTAGCTACTAGCTATATATTTACACTTTGAAGGACGTACACATGATGGCAATTAATCACCAAAACACACAGAGTGAGAGAGATACGGAGAGAGAGAGAGTAGTACTTCCATGCACTCAAGGAAGAGAAACTTAAAATTTAAAATTTCATTTTCTTAGAACAAGCAATATTATTTAATGTGACAGTACATAAGTACTCCATCAAAAGGAGCAGCATGCACAATCTAAAACAAATGGAAGTGTCTGGGAACAAGGTTGGCATTCACATAAATAAATGAAAGAATCTATGGTAAAGCAAAAGAAAGACAAACATGCACAAAGATAGAGAGAAGAGAGAGAGAGCGAGAGAGATTAAGGAAGAACCTGAAGGATAGAACTGTAGATCCAGAAACCCTAATCTCTGCAAACAAAAGCGCCTCTGTAATACCAAACAATGGAAAATTAAATCAATAATGGAAATAATTGGATAGTTCTGAAGCCATTCAGGTGGCAAATCGATCAAGCATAGAACCTCAATATGGTAATTGAAATTCATGGTTAAAACAACAGCTTGGAAAATTAGAATGTACGTTTCTGTTTAGGAAGCTATTCAATTACAATTCATCCAAGAGGTGTCAGCGCCAATTCAACATTCTCCAGGAAAGCAATGCATAAAGGTCGTGGTAATTGATGACATGGTACAGGGGCACTATTCCCTCACAAGAACGACAAAATACAAGAAACAGTGCCTATGAAATTTAAATTGCACTAACCTAGAAATCCAAAATTAAACTGTAATCATAGACCGTGCCATGAGCTATTATTGACTAATACAACGAAGCAAAAGAAATAAAGAGTAGGCTTAAACAGCCATGGGATTAATTTAAGTTCTAAAAGGGCAGGGGACACACATAAATCCGATTATCAGTAGAACGAAACGACAGCGAAGTGGATGTAGAAAAGGCAATAAACAAAAAGAGCAGTTGCAAACCTCAATTTCTTAGGTCCCGTCGAGCTCTGGTGCCACGCCTAAGCTAGGGCTTCCACTTATTCTCGAGTAGAGGCTCTTGTTCTTGGGGACACACTACGGTTAGGGATTTCGAGACGAGAGGCTGGACCATATCTAAATCGCGGGAGAGTAAAGAGAGAGAAATGGAGAGAAAGAGGGAGAAGGAGGAAGCTGGGAGGGAAAATTTTCGATGACAAAATGAAGGAGAAGGAGGAAGAGGGAGAAGTACAGCAAATTGATGAAGCTGGGAGAAGTGCAGGGTCGGGGGAAAACACAGAGGAAGCTAGGAGAAGTGAAGAGTGGGGGGGAAAACGCGCAGGCTGGGGGCAGGAGAAATATCTTAGAAACTTTGGCGTGTTTACTAAAGTGAATGATTGGAACGATTTTATTCACAGCATACTTATTACAGCGGCTCTTTTCGACTTCAAAGACAAGAAATCGCTACAATATTTTAAAACAAAAGTACCGGCAATTTTTGTCGCCGCTAATATAAAAATTTTCACTGCAACAAGTCATGTAACAAAATTTATCTGAAAATTCCACGACGAAATTTTAATCGCTGCAAAGATAGTCTTTCAGCGGCGATTTTATTTCTAGCAAACAAAAAATTGCCGGAAAAAAGCTTTTTTCTTGTAGTGTTGGGATCAGGAATCCCGAAGTGGTTACACAATAAAAGTAATGGCTCCTCTGTAAAGATAGATTTGAAGGGTAATATGAAGCTGGGTATGGGGTGTGCCATCTTTATTGTTTGTGATCATCAACAATTTCATTCCCCTCAAGGTACTTCAATTTCTTCATTATTAAAGGAATCCTTTGTTTATTCTTCACATGCGGGGTTTACGATTTGTTTTGAGACGGATGAAAGTCATCCAGAAGAATTTTTTTACTACCTTTTATTTCCTTCCCTGGACGTCTCTTTAGACGAGCCGATTGGATTCTGGGCATATATACCGGCTCCGGGATTTTTGGAACGCTGGAAGTTGAGTAATTTGGATCAACGGAGCTTCATTAAGCTTTCAATTACAGCAGAAATGGATTATTGCCTTTATCGTAAACCAATAGAAGTAGAAGTGAAAGAGTGCGGGATGCATTTAGTATGTCCGGATGATGCTAATTCACAGTTCTATAATAGCTTTGCTCCTCATCTTGGTTTGGGATCTTCAAATTTAGATTTTTATCGTGGATTTTATTTCTCTTTGTACCCGAAAAATCAAGATTAAAGGAATCATGCAGTCGATCGACCACCCAAGCTGATTTTCTTCTTTTTGATGTTTCTGGTACGTTATGCTACCTCTGCCCTTCATCTCATTTTCGCATCCCCAAATAAACAAGCAGTTTAGTCATTTATGCTTCTATTTATATATTTAATATAATGAAAAATATTATTTTGAGTAATATTCATCGATCAAGGAACCTTCGGCTGCATATTCATTGATCGAAAACTGGGATGAGTAATGCTAGGGAGCATCCAACACTCATTGCACACACTCACATGAACAGTGCATATGAACAGTACATATGTACTGTTCATGTGAGTATGTGCAATGAGTGTTGGATGCTCCCAATATTTTCTCTTTTGGATAACTTGGGAGTCAGCTCGGTATTGTATTTCCAATTGGCTTGTTGCCTCATTTAAGCTATACATCACTCTCATCTCTCTTTTATCACATTATATAAAATGTGACACATTTATCACTATTGAAGAATAAATAATTATTCAATAAAAGATTATTTAATAATAATGGGATGAAATTTTTTTCAATCTTTTAGTTGATGAAAAGGCTAGCAGTTAGCTTAATAATTATGTATTTTAGTTGATGAAAAGGCTAGCAGTTAGCTTAATAATTATTCACTGTTTAATTTCCAAGAACTCGGTTGCGCGCCCAAGCTCTTCCATTTGTTACTAGATATTTCCTCAGGTCCTTGAGGGCCGAGGCGCACCAGCCTGAAACCCATCAGAAAACTCGCTATGCAGGGGCCCACGTTACTTATCTGGCCAGGGGTCCTTCTCCAGCATCCTGCAATCAACAGATATGGGCTGCTTAAAAACTAACAAGGGAGTACAAGCTTCTGAACCCACAATTTTATTTGGACCAGACTCAGGCCCAATACAGCCCAGTTTTTTTGCGGAAACCGATTTGGGCCTTAATTCGGAGCAGTTTGTAAAACTGCTTCCCTGAATTCTGTCAACTGTCATTTCTGATTCTTTGTCCGAGAAAATTGCCAACTGCTTTCCCTTAACTTTTTCTGGTTCCAATTTATCTGTAACCGCCCGACCGCAGCCTTTCGAAACAGCAATGACGGCAGTAGCTGATGAAGAAGCAGTTTTTCTTGGAATGCAACCAGACTCTGTACTTGACAAGGCCATTGGGATAGGAATATTACTCTGATTTGCAAAACCAGAATCATCCCAACCTCAGGAGCCCAGAGCCTATCAACTTCAGCCAAATCAGTCAATATCTGCTGATGAAACCGACCAGCAAAGACCCTCTTGTCTATCTGCTGATGAAACCGACCGCATAATTTGCCATTAAGCAAGAACCAAATTGATTACCAGTATTAGTCTGTCCAGGGGGATTGATTACAATGCAGCCGAGTTAAAAAATTAACTGATTAAGATAACAAGACTTGAAAAATTTACACCTTAACATAAAATCACTCCCACATGACAATATATAAGATGTATATAAAACACAACCTGATTGTTTTCATAGATAAAATGAGATAAAAATTAAATATTGAATCAAATTTTATTATAAAATAATTTTTTTAAAATTAATTTTGTTTTGTATTTGAAAGAGTTATTTTAGAATGTGAAAAAGTTAAATTATTTATTTTATTTTATACGAAAATTTAAAAAAAATGTATGGAAAAGACATGAGATGAGATGAGACGAGACTAATCTTGTCAGTCAAATTAATGATGCAATCGATGGCATGCAAAATGGAAAAAATCATCCCCTTCTTGTGTAATAGGGCAACAAAGGTAAAATAACTGCTAGCGTCCCTAGAGAACTAAATTAGTAGTACCGTAGGTACCTACATGAATAGACATACATAACCTTAATATGAGCATTTTGCCAAGATAGAATTATGTTAGCATAACCTTAAATTTTCATTTTTTGATTTAGGACATAATGATATAATGTCAACAATACCAGTAACTAGGCATTGCTCTAAAGTCAACAGTCTTCCTACTTCCTTATAAAAGAAACAAGAAAAGCAAAAATGGTGCACCACTGAATAATTTTTCCTTATAAACTCGTACAAACCGTACAGCTTTAATACCAATTTATCATATATATAGGGGCACACTTTACGGCTGCTGCCACAGCTAAGCTCCTGAATGGCTTTTTATAATTGACACAAATGATCGGAGAAGAGGAACATCAAAATCTCACTTTCTTTTGACCTAGAAACTCCTTGCAATTACAAAGGAATCAAGATACCGTCCGCCCATAACACAAACAAGCAAGATAGATTCTTTTGCCACTTTTCCTGCACATAAACCAGAACTAGAAGCACAGAAGAATAGTTCACTATATCACATCTCATAAAGGGTAAAATGAAACTATATCTGCATTGTCCCAACGCCTATGGATGCCCTCATTTGGATAAAGAAAATCAAGCTCCACAACCTTATAAAAAACAATGATAGCAAAGGTCAGAGAACCCATGGGGAAGGGGGGACAATAACAACTATGCCAATTTGTCTTCAAATTGTGAAGAAACAATGTCGAGAATATGATCGATTTGTGTTGAATATACAAAGTCATATGCAAGCTTTGGAAATGGAATCCCAAGAAGCCAAACAGAAGCTTCATTCACCTTCTATTAAGTTAGTTGGAAATGAGTTAAATTAGTTGTACATATGACAATCTAATGTAAAACTATTCTTAGAGTATACATAACGTAAATGTATCTTCATTCAAGTTAAGTTTTCATAATAACAAATTCAGAGGTCTTTTTATTCATTCGAGTCTTCTTGGGTCTCTGTTTGCAAGTTCTCTGTTTCAACAATTTTACAATTTGTCTACTTATCCAAAAAAAAAAAACAATTTTACAATTTGTCTACTAACTAGTTTCAACCCTAGGTCACATTACTGAATTGAACATAAGCAGTCAAGTCCATCATCATAAGTTGTTTTACGACAAGCAGAGTGAGAAGTAACATCATGAAAATTCCTAGGAGTAGGATGATTATAACATGCAAAGATAGTCACCTTTCGAGAACGCATGGAGTGCATGATATCTGTTGATGTAAAATTTGGTAGTTGGCAATTTCTAGTGAAAAACCTAATATAATTGAGTTGTAACTAATGGTGGACAGAGTACACATGAAGAGGATCAAAATGGCTCGAGAAAAACCGAACACAGTGATCTCGCTCGACCCTCGCTCGACATGGCGCTCGAGCGAAGTCCAGGCAGAGACTTTCATGGCGCTCGAGCGAAGTCCAGGCAGAGACTTCGCTCGACACTCGCTCGACATCCCGCTCGAGCGAAGTTAGTGATAAATGGATTTCTCTAGGGTTTGAGCGCCGTTTCAGAAGGTGGCCTATAAATACATCTTTAAGTCCTCTGCTGCAAGGTGGAGAAAAACAGAGAAAAAGCCAAGGAGTCCCATTTCATCCCTTGAGAGAAACATCTCCATTGTTTCAAAGATCATTCTCTTGGATTATATTTCTCCCCCACAACACACATTCATAATTGTAGTGAGTCCATTGGAGTGGACATGTTCATCAAGCTGGAAGAGTTCTTCAAGGTGCTTGGATGAAGAAATCAAGGTGTTCGTGTGAGAAGCTATAGAAAGGTCGGAGTTCCGGCACTACATGCGTGTAGAGATCGAGTGGGTCACTCGTGGTGTTGCAAGACAAGTTTAGATGCTACTGTTGGTTTGTAAGTGTTTCTAAATTAGTTGTAACAAACTAAAGTTTCTATAGTGGATTAGAGGTGGTGTCTTACACCCGGAGTGGTTTTAGATTTTGAAGAGGTTCTTCAAATGAGTTTCCACTTCGTAACCAAAATCTGTGTGTTGATTTCTCTTTTGATTGCTTGTGTTTGTTGATTAATTTTTTAAACTGCTATCGTTTTTGTTAAACACCTATTCACCCCCCCTATAGGTGTGTAAGGTAATTAGCTACCGCTTTTTCATTTGGTATCAGAGCGGGTACACTTCGTTAGGATTAATTTCCTGAGTGTGATCCTGTTTTGGTGGTCAAAATGGATAGGTCTCAATCCCTCTCATCACCACCATATTTTGATGGTAGCAACTATGCTTATTGGAAAGTTCGAATGAGAGCGTTTCTTAAGTCTATAGATGAACGTGTGTGGGTGTCCTTGATAAGAGGATGGAAAGAGCCCGTCACCATTGTTGATGGGGTAGAAGTTCCCACAGATGTGGACAACTACTCAAAGGATGAGTTGAGTGAAATTAACTGGAATAGTAAAGGCCTAAATGCAATTTTTATGGCCGTGTCCCAGGAGGAGTTCAAACGAATCTCCATGTGTAATACAAGCAAAGAGGCATGGGACATTCTTGAGATCACTCACGAGGGAACTAGGGCTGTAAAAAATTCTAAACTCCAAATGCTTACCACCAGCTTTGAGGAAATTAGAATGAAGGAAGATGAAACATTTGATGTCTTTTATGCAAGATTGAATGACATTGTAAACTCTCGGTTCAACTTGGGAGACAAAATCCCAGAAAATAGAGTTGTAAGAAAAGTTCTCAGATCTCTTCCTGAGAGATTTTGTCCCAAGGTTACTGCAATTGAGGAAAGTAAAGACTTGGATGTCATGAAAATAGAAGAGCTGGTGGGTTCCCTGCAAACTTATGAACATACTCTGCCATTGGATAGGAAGAGCAAGTCCATTGCTCTTAATACAATTCAAGAGGACTCAGATGAGTCATTCGATGAATTAGCAATGAGTGACAAAGAAATAGCATTTTATGCTAAGAAGTTCAGAAAAATGTTTGTAGCAAAAAGGCACAGGAGCCAAAGACCAGAGAAGAAAAAGTTTGGGAGATATATTGAGGGGTTAAGCTCAGAGAATAAGGAAAGAGCCTCCAACAATTATATTAGGCCTAACAAGGACAAGACACAAGTACAGTGTCATGAATGTCATGGATTTGGTCACATTCGCTTGGAGTGTGCAAATTATAAGAAGAGCAAAGAAAAGGCAAATATTGCCTCTCTAAGTGAAAGTGAGTCTGAATCGAGTGACTCATCTGGCAACTCCACTCCAAAAAGGAATCTCAACTACATGGCTTTTACATCTTCCGTTAGAGACATAGATCAGTGCAGTGAACAAGCGTCTGATGATTGTAACATACCGGAAGATGAGTCCGAGTGTGAAGATCAATTGCAAGAAATCTATGAAAAACTTTACAAGGAGTGCGTGAAATTGAGAAAAGTCAACAAAGCACAGACTGAAAAGATAAATCAGTGCAAACAAGAAAATGATGAGCTTCAAGGCAAACTGAATGAAGCTTATATCTTGACTGACCAATTGCGAAAGAAAAGTGAGGTTTTGGAAGATGCTATGGAAACTAAGGAAAATGAATTAACCCAGCTAAAGGGAAGATTGCAAGCCTTTTCCACTGGAAAACAAAATCTGGACAAAATTCTAACTCTTGGAAAGCCCTCAGGAGACAAGAGTGGAATAGGATATGTTGGAGGAAAGTTTGAAGTGGGTACGAGCTCGAAAACTACTCAAAACAGCATGGTGAAAAATCACTCACTAGCAAAGGGAAAGAAAGTTATACATGCACAAAAGTTTGTTTCATCTCAAGAGAAACAAATAACTCACAACACGAGACCCGTGTGTCATCATTGTGGGAAGTTGGGTCATATGAAAACAAATTGCTTGAAATTTAAAAGACTCACCAGAAAAGCTCCTAAGGATGACTTGCCTTTCGGGAAACAACAAACTCACAAAGAATACCGCATTTGTCATAATTGTGGCAAGTATGGTCACATCCGGCCTAATTGCTATGAGCTCAAGAAGCTCTCTGTGAGAAATAAAAGGAGACAACCAAAAGGAGATCATATAAATCTATGGGATCAAGTCATGGTTCTCACTAGACAAAATGCTCGTCTAAATGCTAAGATAGACAACCTGACAAGTACCCAGAAGACTGTGCAAGTCAACTCTCCAAAAATCAAAAGAGTGTGGGTCAAGAAGGAGGAAAGAGACACATGTCACATTGCTCACATTGCTTTGAAGACCCAGAACAATTCACTGTGGTATCTTGATAGTGGGTGTTCTCGACACATGTCCGGTGATAAAACTCTTTTTAAGACAATTGAAGAGTACAAATGTGGGACAGTCACATTTGGAGATGGTGGAAAAGTGAACATAATTGGGAAAGGTGAAATTAACATTACTGGACTACCGGCATTGTGAGAAGTGCTATATGTTGATGGATTAAAAGCAAATCTTCTTAGCATAAGCCAAATGTGTGATAATGGTGCCGAAGTTCGGTTCTCAAAAGATATGTGCGTTGTTTCTGATAACAATGGACAATGCTTGATGCAAGGAACCAGGACCTCTGACAATTGCTATGGTATCGCTCCCACTTCACAGTACAGCTGCAATAGTACTAAAAGTGAGGCCACTACTCTCTGGCATCAAAGACTTGGGCATGTGAATCACAAAAATTTGTCAAAGATTGCTAAGAAAGAAATGGTGATTGGACTGCCCGAACTTGGGAAAGTGGAGACATCTGTTTGTGGATCATGTCAAGTGGGAAAACAAGTTCGAGCAGCCCACAAGAACACAACAGATATCCTGACCAAAAGACCCTTAGAGTTGTTACACATTGATCTTATGGGACCCTCTAGGACTGAAAGTTTGGGGGGAAAGAAATACATACTGGTGGTGGTAGATGATTTCACCAGATACTCTTGGGTAGAATTTTTGAGGGAAAAGGGTGAGGCTTCAAATGTGATAAGGAACTTATGTAAGAAGCTTCAAAATGAACAAGGGAACCCTATTGTCAGAATCAGGAGCGACCATGGACGAGAATTTGATAACTCAAGTTTAGAGAAATTCTGTGATGAAGAAGGCATTCATCAAGAATTCTCTGCTCCCATTACTCCACAGCAAAATGGAGTTGTTGAAAGAAAAAATCGAGTTATCCAAGAAATGGCTCGAGTTATGATGCATACCAAAAATATTTCTGCTCATTTTTGGGGTGAAGCTGTGAACACAGCATGTCACATTGTGAATAGAGTCTACCCTCGACCCAACACTTCTCAGACACCATATGAGCTGTGGAAAGGAAAGAAGCCAAATGTGAAGTACTTCAGGGTGTTCGGGAGTAAGTGTTACATTTTGAGAGATAGGGAAAATCTGGGTAAGTTTGACCCAAAGAGTGATGAGGGAATATTCCTAGGTTATTCCAGAAACAGTCGTGCTTACAGATGTTACAATCTACGCACCCAAACTGTCATGGAATCCATCAATGTGGTTATAGATGATACTCCTAAAGAGGAGTTGAATCAAAATCTAATTGATACACCAAGTGGAACTGAAGAGAACTCTAGTGAACTTAATGAAGATCAAGAGACCTTATCAACTGAAAAAGTTCATACTCACAAGGAGCCATCTTCGAGAGTGAAGCTAAACCATCCTCAAGATAACATAATCGGGAATGTAAATGAAGGGATGAGGTTGAGGAAGAAAGTGATAAGTCAACTAGCTCACTCATGTTACATCTCTCAGATTGAACCAAAAAGGGTGGAAGAAGCCTTAAAGGATGAGAATTGGACAAATGCCATGCATGAAGAAATTAATCAATTTGTGAGAAATGATGTGTGGTACCTGGTCCCAAGACCTGAAATGCACAATGTTGTAGGTACAAAATGGATCTTCAAGAACAAATCTGATGAAAATGGAATGATTGTACGGAATAAGGCAAGATTGGTGGCACAAGGTTATGCTCAAATGGAAGGAATAGACTTTGATGAGACATTTGCACCGGTGGCAAGGCTTGAGTCAATCCGAATACTATTGAGTATTGCTTGCCATATGTGTTTCAAACTCTATCAAATGGATGTAAAGAGTGCCTTCCTAAATGGAATCCTTCAAGAAGAAGTGTATGTCGAGCAACCAAAAGGTTTTGAGGATCCAAAATATCCAAATCATGTCTATAGGTTGAAGAAAGCCCTGTATGGGTTGAAACAAGCTCCCAGAGCCTGGTATGAGAGGCTAACTTCGTATCTTTTGGAGCACAAGTTTCTGCGAGGAAGTGTTGATAGGACACTTTTTATCCGGAAAGTGGGTAAGGAGATAACTGTAGCTCAAATCTATGTGGATGATATTGTGTTTGGATCATCCATTGATGACCTAGCTCTCGAGTTTGCAGAAGAAATGAAAAATGAATTTGAGATGAGTATGGTGGGTGAGCTAACTTTTTTCTTGGGACTCCAAGTAAAACAGCTAGATGAAGGGTTGTTCATATCCCAGTCAAAATATGCAAAGGACCTGCTGAAAAAATTTGGATTAGATGGGAGTAGCCATGCTAGAACTCCCATGAGCACAAGTGTAAAACTTAGTGCTAATGTGTCAGGAAAGGGGGTTGAACAATCTCTGTACAGAAGCATGATTGGGAGTCTACTATATCTCACTGCTAGTAGACCTGACATTGCCTTTAGTGTCGGGGTTTGTGCTAGATTCCAAGCAAACCCCAAGGAATCTCATCTTGTGGCTGTCAAACGTATACTTCGCTATGTGAATGCTACAGTGAATTATGGAATTTGGTACTCCAGAGAGTCTAACACTGAGCTTGCAGGCTACTCTGATGCTGATTGGGCTGGAAATGCCGATGATAAAAAGAGCACTTCAGGTGGATGTTTTTATATGGGAACAAATCTTGTTGCTTGGATGAGTAAGAAACAAAACTCCATTTCCTTGTCTACAGCTGAGGCTGAATACATTGCTGCTGGGAGTTGTTGTACTCAATTGCTGTGGATGAAACAAATGATTCGTGATTATGGCATTACTCAAGGTGTGATGAGCATCTACTGTGATAATACTAGTGCCATCAACATCTCTAAAAATCCTGTCCAACACTCTAGGACCAAGCATATTGACATTAGGCATCATCTCATTCGGGAACTTGTGGAAACACATGTAATTACTCTTGAGTACATTCCCACCGAACATCAATTAGCCGATCTTTTTATCAAACCATTAGATGGTCTTCGTTTTGAGTGTCTTAGAAAGGCTATTGGTATTTGTGCCTTAACACAAGAGATGTAACATGCATTTCATACATTGCATGCATATCATTTTTTTTTCTTTTGCCTTGCTATTTTTCTTGTTTTTATTCTCTTCGTTGTCTTTCCTCTGATTCATTTACCCTTTCTTCGATGTGATGCATGGCCTTACTACTAGACAGTACACTTTCAAGCATGTGTCTTGTGAAAATTGTATCATAGGCTTATGTTGCAAAGGTGTAAGATGTGTGTCACTTTAAATATGCGTTTTGCCGCACACACTGCACGCCTAGCTCAATCTCTTGACATTTGACCTTATGTGAGACTTTGGGGAGGCAATCAAAAGTGTAAGGGGGAGCCTTACGAGTGATCAGAATTGACCTCGGGCTAGATGACCTGTGTAAGAAATTCTGTATCCAAAAAGGAAAGAAAATGAAGAGGCTCTATTATTGTATTAAAAAAAAAAGAAAGAAAGAAAAAGGGCCAAAATAGAAATCCTGACTCTGGTTCTATTAGACACAAGAAATTAGGTCCTAGCAGCATTGGGTTTGACTTTCTGCGCTTTGACGGGTCTCCCAAGCTCTTATGGTTTCTTGTTTAGCCCAACCCCACTCACACCTCTCGGTTAAAATTTCTTGATTGAGCAAGAGCACTGTCTAAACACGCATAGTCATATTAATTGTGACATACAGTCTTTATACTTGCGTGGCATTTAGAGTATGATATTATTTTACATTTGCTCTGTTACGAATGTTTTAAAAAAAAAAAAAAAAAAGAAGAAAAAGGCTGCAATTTTGCTCGATATCTCGCTCGACCATAAAATCTCGCTCGAGCGAAAAACCCTTATATTGTACTCTGCATCGCGCGATAAGCCCAGTCTGTCGGAACCACTTCTCCCTTCTCTCATTCTCCCTTCTCTCATCTTCTCTCAAACACTCAATCCAAGCCTAAGCATCTCATTTTCTCTCAAACACTCAATCAACGGTAAGCTTTCCTCTATCCATTTCTTTTTCATTTTTTTTTCTTCTTTCACGGTTCATTCCATTCATAGGGTTGTGTTTGGACTCCAATATTTTAGTTTTTTTTTTTTTAAGAAACTTGGTGGTTCATTTTTGGTATGGATGAACCTATTAGAGTAGTGTTGTATTTAGGGAGGAATGAGATAATTAATTGGGTGTTAAACCCATGATTACACAGCATGCACACTACATGTTCGATAAAATGCCTCAATGAAATTTTGTCATCCTTTTTGTCTCTCTTTTGGTGCATTGATCTTTTAGACAAAATGTAGGTCTCATTCATAGTCTGCACACCTTGTTGAGAACATTTTCGGGTCACATTTTAGTCATTTTAGGCATGTTAGGCATTTTAAGCATTTTAGGCATTTTAGGCATTTTATCATGTCGTATATGCCTCACTGTCTGTGCTTGGTCCGTCTACAGCTGCCATGGCATCACGGCGTGTTCGTCCTCGCACTGCCCCATCCGCCTCTCGGACTTACTTCCACAGTCCCCAAGCCGAGGAACTCTACACACAGAATTTTTCTCATCGCTCCCTTCTTGTGGAACGTGAAGTTCTTCTCGGTGAGTTTAGGGATACCTATCCCATCGTCCCTCAGATCTTCGAGTCGCGCCAGTGGCTTGCTTTGACCACTGGTCATCCCGCTCCCTCGGTGGAGTTGGTCAGGGAGTTTTACTCGAACATGCATGACATCTCAGAGGGATCTTTTCAAGTGGATATCCGGAATATCACTTTCCGGGTGACTCCCGATCTTGTGGCACATTTACTAGGGGTACCACGAGTAAATAATCCAGTTTACCCCTATCTCCATACTCCAGCCCCTAGCAGACCTGATCTGGGTCGTTTTCTCACCAGGTCTCCTATGACTTGGACTGGGATTCCTCCTCTAGCGACTAAGTCGTTTCCCCATGCATACCAGATTGTGAGTCGGATTGTTTTAACCAACATATACCCAACTGGACATTATAGTGACATTGGTCTGGATCGTGCCCTTCTTCTACATGCTTTGCTCACTGATGTCACTATTGATTTGGGCAGTCTTCTCTGTCGGGTCATGATAGAGGCCCATATGTCGTCAAATTTTCGAACTGGTCTCCCTCTTGCTTGTCTAATTACAAGGATAGCCTTGTCTCAGTCTGTGTCCATCACTTCCCAGGAACTTAGAGTGAGTCTTAAGACACCAATTGGACGGAAGACCATGCAGCTAAGTCAGGCGCATCTTCCTAATGTTGAACCCGCTCCTGCACATTCTACCCAGAGCGGACCTATTCCTCACGCTCCTGAGTCCAGCTCGGGTCCTTCCAGCTCGGGTCTGATGCCACCAGATACAGAACCAACCAGGCAGACCCTATTGGACTTTCTGATTAGCATTCAGCAGTCAGTGACTAGCATGGATACCCGCATTGATAACCGACTTAACAGCCTTGAGACTCGGGTTACTCAATTGGATACTCATATCAATGCTCGGTTTGACACACTTGACACTCAGGTGATTGAGCTTGGCAATCAAGTTCAGCATCTTCTTGCTGAGGAGGAAGAGACTGATGAAGATTGAGACCCCTTACCATTTGTGACAAAAAGGGGGAGATGATCTTAGGGGGAGTAGCTAGATTTAGGGGGAGCTAAGCTACATTGTAGGGGGAGTACCTAACCGTTTGATGTTTTTAGTTTTACTATGTGATTAAACTTTTTGAACTCTTGATGTATTCTGTATTGAACTAATTGCTATTGAAGGTTTAATGTTAAATTTTTTGTGGCAATTTTTTTTACGTTTGAGTTCTTTTGTTAAATTCCTTGCAAGTGTTTTCTTTTGGTACGTTTATATGTTTGTTAAGTGTGCAGATACTTCACTTGCCAAGACTAAACCTACATGTGGAAGTCCTGTTGTTTGTGTGTGATAGGATTAGGTCCAATGTATAGGTTAGAGGTTTTGTCACAGAAATGCCAAAGGGGGAGATTGTTGATGTAAAATTTGGTAGTTGGCAATTTCTAGTGAAAAACCTAATATAATTGAGTTGTAACTAATGGTGGACAGAGTACACATGAAGAGGATCAAAATGGCTCGAGAAAAACCGAACACAGTGATCTCGCTCGACCCTCGCTCGACATGGCGCTCGAGCGAAGTCCAGGCAGAGACTTCCGTGGCGCTCGAGCAAAGTCCAGGCAGAGACTTCGCTCGACACTCGCTCGACATCCCGCTCGAGCGAAGTTAGTGATAAATGGATTTCTCTAGGGTTTGAGCGCCGTTTCAGAAGGTGGCCTATAAATACATCTTTAAGTCCTCTGCTGCAAGGTGGAGAAAAACAGAGAAAAAGCCAAGGAGTCTCATTTCATCCCTTGAGAGAAACATCTCCATTGTTTCAAAGATCATTCTCTTGGATTATATTTCTCCCCCACAACACACATTCATAATTTTAGTGAGTCCATTGGAGTGGACATGTTCATCAAGCTGGAAGAGTTCTTCAAGGTGCTTGGATGAAAAAATCAAGGTGTTCGTGTGAGAAGCTATAGAAAGGTCGGAGTTCCGGCACTACATGCGTGTAGAGATCGAGTGGGTCACTCGTGGTGTTGCAAGACAAGTTTAGATGCTACTGTTGGTTTGTAAGTGTTTCTAAATTAGTTATAACAAACTAAAGTTTCTATAGTGGATTAGAGGTGGTTTCTTACACCCGGAGTGGTTTTAGATTTTGAAGAGGTTCTTCAAATGAGTTTCCACTTCGTAACCAAAATCTGTGTGTTGATTTCTCCTTTGATTGCTTGTGTTTGTTGATTAATTTTTTAAACTACTATCGTTTTTGTTAAACACCTATTCACCCCCCTATAGGTGTGTAAGGTAATTAGCTACCGCTTTTTCAATATCTATAAGGTTGAGCAGCTTCAAAGTGCTAAAGCTTTGCAACTCTTTAGTTTTTTATCATTCAAGAAAACCCATCCTACAGAAAACTACATAGATCTATCAAGCACTTTTTGAAGTATGCTCGAGGGCTTCCTTTAGCTCTTAAAGTCTTAGGTTCCTTCTTATTTCGGAGAACAAAAGATGCATTGAAATTAGAAGCAATTCCTAATAAAGAAATTATGAATATACTTCAAATAAGTTTGCGGGGCTGGAGGTTTTGCAGAAAGAGTTGTTCTTGGATATGGCATGTTTGTTTCGAGGACATTGGCTCGATGACACGTTCTTGCAGACATTAGAAAGTGTTGGTTATTATCCCGGTATCAATATTGACGTTTGCATTGACAACTCCCTCGTAAGCATCTCAAATGGAATGTTGTTCATGCAGATTTGCTACAAAAAATGGGCCAAGAAATAGTTCGTCATGAATGCCTTGAAAAACCTGAACGACATAGTAGATTGTCTCATCACGAGGTTGTCGTTCACGCATTGAAGAATAATACTATAAGACGATTAGTGTAGACATTCACATAAATAGGTATATTTTCATCCTAATTCTTCAAGTCAAAAGATTTTCCCCACACCTGCTAATCCATTGTTCTTGGTTAGTAGGAAACTGATACAATTGAAGGCACAATCCTGGATTTATGCCCTGAAACAAAAGATAGATTCAACACCAAAGGATTCTCAAAGATGAGGAGACTGAGATTTCTTAAAATCTATCATTCTCCAACTATAGAATGGCATGGTGATCCTTTAGAATTCATGCCAACCTATAAATTGCGATTCTTGGACTAGTTTGAATATCCTTGGAAATCATTGCTGAGCAGTTTCCAAGAAAAAAAAAATCTTACTGTACTGAGCATGCCTTGCAGGCGCATCAAACAACTATGGAAGGAGTTGATAGTAAGTTTTTCACTTGGACAAAAACATATTCTTCTTCATAATCCCCTTTTCTTTCCCAAATATGTTAATAAAAAGAAACATTTCTAGACCTGAGTAGGTTGGAATGCTTGAGGCATCTTAAGGCACATGGAACTGCTATAACACAAATACCATCTGCCAATCTAATCCCCAAAAGCATCCGTTCCTTGGATCTTGAAGGAAAAAAAGTGGATGCCACATAAATCAAGAGATTTGCCCATCTTCATGAATGCCTGCTATTTGTCAAAACAAAGCTCAAACCCCACCTATAATATTGCATCACTTGTCGATCAGTATCAGATGGATGGCATGTATAAGTTAGATGTAGAGTACATTGATGTTGACACCTAAGGAGAAAACAAATTACACTTGGCATGTAATGCCCTAGTCTCGCAAGAGACCGGAGAGTTACTTCCTATCACTTAAGTCATCTCCAAATACATAATAATTATATATATTTAATAAAGTCTCCATAAAAACTCCCAAATATCCATGTCTTAGAATACTCAAAGCACATAAAATAATAAATTTACTAATAAATACTTTCCAATAACCGCTTGTACCCAAGGGCACTTATTCATCTCTGATCAGCAATGTGGCGCCCCCCAACCCCCACATGTGAACAGGTAGAACTCAAGACACTCGAATGATGACCATGCGGGTTACACACCCCATCACCATGTGGAAGTGTGTGGAAACAAGTAATATATATAACAAAAAAATATATCGCAACATTAAAATAAAAGGGCATGTCAAACTAAGTACCAAAAAAATTTACAACCTTACAATCCAAAATAACATCTTCCAAAAAAGTTATACAATCATCCAAATTAAATATAACTAGAAGGTAAAATAGACCCTTAACTAAAAACGGCAAGGGAGTGATCTCCAACCAAACACTCCTTCAACAAAGCCGGTTCCTCTAGCTCAAACTCTACCTTTGCAACAAAACTATGGTTCCATGAAACAGAACCGTAGGTGGAAAGAAAACACCACGTGGGATTATGATATCTCAGCAAGTAAGCAACTAAACACAACCAAGAGTTTAAAACACATCTAAGCAACCAATACGTTTCCACCAAACACACAACAATACATGCAAGAAATAATCCATCATTTTTTTCGAAAAGACATGCTACTCATATACGCCAAAAATCCTGTTTTCGGCCCACATCACAAACCAATAACAAGTGTACACTATGGTCTCCTCTAGGAACCATTCGTACATCCTAGCTCTATTCGTTGCACCACAGGTGACGACCATGCATGCAACTTCATAACGAGCGAAACCCAACTTCGCGCCCAGTGCGTACCATAACGGGGCATCCTCTAACCCCCACAAGCAGAGGGGTCACAGAGTCGACACAGGAGCATTACCATATCGTCCGATCCCGTTATCACCTGACGACAATCCAAAGTACGTCACATCAATTTATTACACGTCCGAGTGACCAGAAGAGCTCTACCGAGATAATTTCTCATCTCGATTTAGGGTCGTGATCCACACAATCCATACAATTAATTTTATTATGCATGCACCATGGCCTCCCCTAAGGACCATCTGTATATCATGACTCCCTTCGTCACACCACAAGTAACAACCGTGCATGTGAGGTCGTAAGGAGCGATACCCAACCAGACATCCTCTAACCCTCGCCAGCAGAGGGGCCACAGAGTCGGCACGAGAATATCACCATCTGGTCCAATCCTGTTGTCGCCCAGCAACAACCCACGGGACACATCACCCCAATCCTGAATTAGGTCATAACACATGCACTTACATGCCAAAGCTAGCACAAGTCACCCCAAAATGTAGTTCATACAACATAGTATATCACAACACAGTTAATTAATTAGAGCAATTAAATAAATGTGTATGCATGAAAGACAGATATTAGATGACATGGCAGTTCACTCAATAAATAGTTAAATACGCAACACCAAATTAAGCACAAACACAATTTCACAATCACAGTTCCACGACCAGTTCATAAACATAGTTTCCACAAATATGGTTTCGCAAACAAGGTTTCACAAGCAAGTTCACAGACAATTTCACAAACCAACCAAACTACGGGGTGATTGCATCCTCCATTTCTTGGCATCAGGCCCAACCAACCAACTCTCGTTTTATTATTATTAACAATTAACCAACCCTTCACTAGGCTTGAGGCCTAGTCCAACCAACTAGGCATTTTAATATATTAATGTATAAATACTATTTTAAACCCTAAAGTTAAATTTAGAAGATTACTTACAGTGCAATTGAGCAATTTTTGGAAGATCGCATGAGTATCGATCTACAATCCCGTGTAGCGCCAAATGAGCACATTGCCATGCTGTAGATATTCACACATTAGCAACACACACACACACATATATAAATCAAAGAACAACTCAACGGTTAGGTAGGCTCACTGAGGCGACGCCAAATGTGGTGGAACGGTAGCGCGGCAACAACGCGACGAAAACATAGGCCAAAAGACCCATGACTGATTGTGCACAGATTAATGGGGAGGTTCAGAGAGGATAGAAGCAAGGCAGGGTAGAGGCTTTTGCTACAAGGGGCTATATTTTGGGATGACGAGGGGGCAGTGCTCAACACAAATGTACCCAATTACAGCATATAGAAGTGGTGATAAATCACAGGTGGAGTTGAAGAAAAGGGAGGGAATCATTACCAGACACAAGTCGATAAATTAGGGAAAAGGAGACAACCACAAAGCACTGTAAGTGAGGACGCTGCGCGGCACCAAATCTGAGAGATAACTGAGATCTAAGGTGAATCAAAATGCAAAACTAACGAGGCTCTCAAATCGTTACCTCTAAGATGAGGTGTAATAGATCGAGAGCCATGAAAAGGCTCGGCGTGGTGCTCTATTGCGGTGACCGACGACACTCAACGAATGAAAGCAACCCAAGAGAATAAAATGTAAGAAATGAAGCAATTGAAAGTAATGGGCTTACCAACAACAGGAGAGCAAGATGGTGGTCGTTGCTCAACGAAGTCCGACGATGGTGTATCGGCAATATTAACAGTAGCTCGCATAGGTTAGAGAGAGAGAGAGAGAGAGAGAGAGAGGCTGGGTTCGGTTGAGGGGGCTTACCCAAGGACAAGGTGGCTCGATGGTGGCCAGCGACGCCATGAGGTGGTCTGCGAGAGCCTCACAACTACACGAAGCGATAGGCTTAAGGGTGAGGGGTTCTGTTGTGCACTGCCTGAAGGAGAAGGGCATGAGGTTGGGCCCTTTACGCACGGGCGGGGCCCGTTTTCACACATCAATCAGCCCAAATATGAAAGGAACTCACTCACACAAATGGCCCAACCCAAAAAGATTAACTAGAACAAGTAAACAAAATAAAAAAGGACAATAAAATAAACTAAGCAACTTAGTAATGATAAATAGGATAATTAAAATCCAAAATACCACTGAATAAAATAAACTAAAGAACCATCAACCTAATAAAATAAATCAACGTAAAATAACTAAATAATAAAACAAATAAATATACTACACAAAAAGTCCAAACTCAAATATAGATTAGAGGAAAAAGATTCAATAAATTAAATTAATATACCACTATATGAAATAGAATAAATAATAAGACCCAACAATTTAATAAGCTAAAACAAATGAATCAATTCGAAATGATCTAAAAAGTAAAATCCTCATTAAAATAAAAGAAACCCCCAACAAAATAAATAATAATAAAACTAAAACAATTAAACTAAAAATACTAATAATAACAATTCAAATGAAAGAACTAATAATAATTAAATAAAATAACATAACATAACTCGCAATAATCACAAGTAAAATAAATCAATAAATAATTAGTAAGGAAAATAATACATAAAGTACACAAAACCACGGGTCTCACAAGCAACATCGCTAATACATCTTATACTCGCTCTCCAACTAAATCATCAAAATATCTAAAAAAGATTGTGGGGATAAGAGATGAGCTATCAACAACTCAGTAAGCAGAGAACATATACTAGTATGTAAATACGAGCATTTATAATTTCATAATGCAGAACAAAACATTTTACTTTTTAAACACAAAACAACATATTTTCTTTTAGAATGCAAAAACAAAACTTGGTACAAAACATCGGAACAAAACTTGTTAGAATATAAACTTTTTCCAACAACAAAATATTTTGGCATATCCAATCTAAAACTTCATATTCTTAAAATCTCAACATATCGAGACAAATATCATATTTAACCTCCGTAGTAGGGTTGTGTCACATTATACCTGTAATTAGGTTGTATGCCACTATTATACTCATGGTGGGGCCGTATGCCACTATTATACTCTTGGTCATACGGCCTCATCAAGAGTATAATAGTAGCATACGACAAAACATCTTAAAATGCCTCAGGCAAAGCTTTCAAAAGACTCATATTCGTTCCTTTTTAGTCCAAAAACTGAATGCACAAATATTAGCTCATGTCTATACAAGTTATGATAGAAAAATACTTCCTCTTATCAAAATTCATGTATATACAAAATAATCATACGAGGTCATTTACAAATTTCTTTTTGAAAACAAATATGCATTTCTTTCAAAAATCAACCCAATTTCATTTCTTTCATACAAAGCTAGTATATGAATTTCATTTACCTAGACTTTTTAGTTTTTTCAAAATTTCCTCAATATTTCCGAATCAAAATACTCGTCACCTATAAAATAGTCATGTAACTTTTTGTAAATTTCCAATCGAACACGTGCTTCAATATTTAAGCCTAAAATTCTTAATCCCTAACAAATATCATCACTATCCAAACTCCTCAAAATCCTTTTAATCTCTAACTAAAGTATTAATAGAAAATTTGACAAAACTCTCGTTAAAAAGACTTTTTAAAAAAAATGTAAAATAGATAAAAGCTATATGACTACTGAGAGCATTATTATTGGATTGTGCAAAGCTAAACTTCAAAAAATACAAGTTTGCACACATATAAAAAAAAATTGATCATATTTGATAAAAAAAAATGAGGAGAAGAAAGCAGAAAAAATGAATAAAAATACTTTTTGTCTTCAAAAGTGAATAGTAAAGCCAAAAATTTGCATGCAAATTTGTACTTTTTAAAATTTAGTTCTGAACAATTTAATAAGAATGCTCTAAGCATGAAAATTCAGAAATAAAAAGTAAAAAATAAATGAGATAATTTATATCTTTTAAAAGGCTTCTATTAAATAACTTTTGAATCAAAGTGAGCCAAAGCACCCTAATAAAACAATATTATTTTTCTAGCGCTCGAATTCGTCGCAAAAAACAATGATATTTGCCGCCAATACCTTATTCCAACAATTTAAGTGGCTGTTCGACTGTTCGATGCTATTAAAAAGCCAATTATAAGTTCTTGCAGCGAAACAGTAAAATTGCTGGAAAAAATCAACAATTACAACAAACAAAATCGTCACAAATGAGAATAGTTAACGCCCACTACAACAAAATGTGGTTTTTGGGGCCATTTATTTTTCCTGATGCATGAAATACGGTCACAAATATCTTAATTTTGGATAACAAACACCAACAAAGTGGCATCTCAGCATTTCGTAAGTAAAAATTGTTTTTACTTGTGAAATTAATCATTATCAAAAAAATCATAGAAAACTACAACAGTCAGACGTGGGTAGGTAAGTAAATATCTTGTAAGATGCAATCCTAGCCTTTTATTTTACTTTATGAAAGAAAGATGTTGTAATTACAAAAGTGCCATCTCCCATTTACTTGTATTAGAGCATTAATAATGAGCTCGCTATAGCCCACTACAAGTCCAAAATTTGGACTTCAGCTCAAAAATTCATCTACATTGACCTCGCTATCCAAGTTTCTTCTTGAACTTTCGCTACAGTAAATTCATGTTGCTTGCCAAACTTGGCGAGGCACTGTTTCACCTTCAATGAATATTATATCTTATCTCAACTACGCGCGAAGGAAGAAAGCAATCGTTCCTTGGAAATTTCATTGCTCATTTTCCTTCCTTTTCGTGCTTCTCGCGACGGAACCTCCTGATTTTATGCGTTGAACTTCACCAACATGCATTTCTTCACCGAAAGCAACCAAATGCGTGAGCCCTAGTTCCTCTTCTCCCTCTCTTCTCTCTAAAGATTTCTTTCTTCCTTTATCGGAAACCACGAATCGCCTTGATGGGTTCAGTTCCTTTCTTTGCTGGTGAACATTGCAGGAAGTTGTGCAATTTCCTCCAAGAATCGCACAAGGGAAACCCTACATCTCAATTTGGGTAAATACTTTACACATTATGTGTAATAGCTCGAAATTTTCCAAAATGAAGTTTTACTTAAATTCACTTTTAAAGGAATTTATTGGAAATATATTTAATAGGAAAAATAGAGTTGGAGATTTAAATGAGAATTATGAGTTAAGACAATGAAAAATCATGTATTTTAGGAAATATTAATGAAGGATTTTTGAGATTTGGAATAAAGTATCAACTAGAGAAATTCAATTTGAACTTAGAAGGAGTTGAATTCTCAAAAATTAGGGTGTAAATGCAAGAAGAAATGATAGAACCAAATATCAAACACTTGGTACTCAGAATATGCATTCTCGGATTAGTCTGTCGAGTTTTAGTGTAATGAGCATAAGTTACCCATATTAGGTCCAAATAAAGTGATTCTAATTTTTATAAAATCCTAAGAGATAGATCTAAAACTTTCATATTTTGTATTTTTGAAGATTTGGACGGGATCGATGATTTATTTGGAAAATAAGTAAACTATTCTGGATTGAGCTCAAGTGGAACTCGAGTAAGATGAAATAGACCAATTTGGAGCATGTGACAAAATATGTAATTGGTTTTGAGGTTTTCAGGTATCTTAACAGGTGTAAGAATAGTTGGCAAGTGATGAAGAGTTAGTCTAGAAGTTTAGTTAGTTTGTTTTTGTGGTGGAAACACAAGGGAACCAAAATCTGTTGATAGGTGACTAAGTGAATTAAGATTTGACTCTATCCTAAATAAACCAAGAAGTGGCCTTCTAGAACATGTCAAATGGAGTCTTGGGAGGATTAACAAGTAACTAAATGGGTTAGGAGAAGGCTGGGGGGTGTTGCCCACCAGGAGAAAGCTGGAAATGATAGGTTCATGCATGGTTAGGTAAAATGTCATCTCATCTCTTATCTAATCAGCTCCCTTCTCAACCATTGATCAAATTGGCTGCAAAAATATCTCAAATTTTAGCCATTGGATGATCATTTTAGCTGCAAAGTCTAAGATCTTGGGGGGTACTAAGCTTAATCATGAGATTTTGGAGGATGGACACCTCATGCACCCAATAGGTAGTCGGTTATACCCCTTTCCCCTTCACCTCTTCTTTTCTTCATGTTGGTCAACCATTTCTCTATAAATATGCATTGAAAAGTCTTCTAACTCACTTTGTAAGCATAGCACAGGTTCCATTTGAAGAACACAAAAGAAAAACCCTTCTCAAGTCCCTAATCCTCCACACATATCCTAAGTGAGCTAAGTGAGTGATTTTGAAGAGAAAGCTTGCAAGGAGTGGTTTGATCATTTCCAACAATTTTTAGAGAACTAGTAAGTCCACATTCTAGCTTAACTTTAGCATGGAGATGTCTTATTTAAATGGTTGAACTATGCATGCTAGTATTGAACTCTTAAGGCCATGTTTAAGTGATGAAATGTAATCTAAGTATTGTTTGAATTTGTATTGTCATGGAAATGTGTTAAATAAAATTAGACAAATATGAATTTATGTTTTAATAAGTAAAAAAATAAGGTTTATGTGATAAGATTGCATGTTTTAGGTTGAAAAACCATCGAACCCGAAATTTCGCTCGACCCTCGCTTGATGTCTGGCTTGAGCGAGATATAGGGAAATTTGACGTCTTTTGGTAAAATGGTCATAACTGGCTTATTTGATATCGGATTTGGGTGATTCAAAAGGCTATGAAAATATAAGAGAAAGATCTACAACTCTTTTGTTTTAGGTTTTGAAAGATAAGAACTCAATAATGGATGAAAGTGGAATTGAATTGGAAGACCCGAGTTTTAGGCAGAAATCTAGCTCGACTCTCGATTGATGTTTGGCTCGAGTGAGATTTAGGCAGAAACTTCGCTCGACCCTTGTTCGATGTCTAGGTCGAACGAGATTCCCCTGTTACTTAAATCCTAGAGTTTCTTGTATGCAATGCCTGTGTTTTAATATATAAAGATTATGTGGTAGGTTTTAATAAAAAATGACATAATATGTTTCTAAGAGAATAAGAAACATTCATAAGAATAAGAAAGTAACCACTAAGAATAGGACTATGGATAAGTTAGTCACGTCATAACGGGGACGGCGAGACATAACGCCCGGATGACTAACGTGCCGACAGGGATGGCGATACGTAACGTTTGTTATATGATATGAATATTTATTGTCATCACAGGGAGGGCAAGACGTAATACCCGTGAGAATGACATGGTTAGCGGGGACGGCAATACGTAATGCTAGAAAGATTGACATGAGATTCATCATAACGGGGACGGTGAGACGTAACGTCCAGATGACTGATGAATTATATATAATGGGGATGACAATACGTAACGTCCATCAGAGATAAGAAGTAAATAAGATTTTTTTATAAAATGATGATAAGTCCTCATAAGAATGCATACCTATTTAAGTTAAGTAAAATATAAGTTATGCATAAGTCACATGGAATATATCTTGAGATATGTCCTTTTCTCAAGAAATATAAATGTTTGTCTATATCTATGCTCTTTTAAGCTAATTGTGTACATACTGAGATTTCTAAGGAAATCTCACTCTTTTGTAGTTTTATATTTTTTTTCTTGTGCATATAAACTATACACAGGGTTGGATGGCCAATAAGGGGAAAGTCCCGATGATGCAGAAAACTCTAAGGAGTCCTAAGGGACTCTAGTTTTTGTCCCTATGTAGATTTCACTTTTGTATCTTTGGGCCTTCCTATCAATGACTAGCCGATGGAATTTTGGTATCACGGTGCATCCGCTTTTTTTGAAGAAGAGCGACGTACAAGATACTGTTTGACTTTAGAGTTAGATGGTTCCATGTCCATATGTGGGGTCTACACGACACCACAGGGACAATATCTCCAGCAAGACCGTTGTCTCAGCTTAGATATGTTTCGCTATGGGAGGGAACTTCCTGAAGTTGAAAAGGAACCCAAGTGGCTATAAGGATGGTCTTCTGAAACGTTATAAGTATTTTGTTCACTTTGATGACTATTTTGGGCTTTGTATATATGACAGTACAATATTAAGTTTATGAATGAATGATGTGGATGTTGTAAGTATATTTCCCGCATGTGATCTTTAGAAATTTTTATTTTTGAGACCTCATCCGCTACGAATAATATATCTTATGTAATATATTCACTATGTTCTTGATACGTACGAGGGTGAGTAATCTAGTATTACTTATCTTGACATCTTGATTTATGTTAAATTTCAAACGTAAATCAGGGGCATCACATTATGCTCTCCTCTCTATTTTGATTTCTCCCCGATCTCGCTCTCCGAACCTCTCTTGATCTCCTCATGGCTTAGTTGGTGGCATGTTTGGTCGACCCATTTCCATTTTTCATTATATGATTTTGATCCTTATCCTCTGTTTGGCTTCCGAGAAACTGAGAGAAAATAAAATGAATGAAGATGATTTTGATCATTTTTTCACAATTTTCTACTTAAATAATTACTTATTTCTATTAGTTCGATGTATGATTATGTCATGGATAATAAAATTTAAGAGCTTGTTTGGTTTTGTTTTGAAGTAATGTTCTTCCAAGTCGTCTCATAAAATTTGAAGTCTCCTGGTTTGGTTTTATTTTTATCTAGTGGGTTAATTAAAGTTCATAAATATGTTTTTTGGATCGATGTTCTTATAGACTAGCAAAATTTTTAAAAAAATTATATTAAAATATATAATATTTTAATATGTTTCTTGGATCGATGTTCTTCCACTTTCATAGCCGGCCTTCTCTTTTCCTTTTCTCATTTCTCTTCAAGAAATCAAGGTTTTTTCTCCATTTCTCCCAAGCCATGCAAAAATCACAAGGAAGGAGCCCATTCATCTCCCAAAGTGTGAGTTCAACCCCTTCTTTACCCATTCGATTTTCTCTTCCAATCTTCGAGAGCAAGCTCAAATCTTGTTCCAAATGGGTTAAGTTTGAAGGTAATGGAGTGTAAATTTCATTTCCTACCTCCTTGCTTATGGGTTTCGAATTTTAGCCATTTTCTCATCTACATATTCGATTTTGGCTCAAGTTGATCAAAGGAGCTGTAGTGAGTCTTCTATTTCTGGCTATATCTTTCATTTTGCCATCTACCTCTCTTTTTGGAAGTACTTGAAGCTTGAGGTAAAACCCTAGACTTTATCATTTTAATTTTTAGTTGGTTTGGAAGTTAAAAGGAGTTCTTTGGATTGAGTTTGGGTGTGCTACGATTTTTATATGCCTTGGGTCCGAAAATGTTTTGTTTTTAACATCCTAAAAGCAAAAGTCTGAGATATTTATGGCTAATCTGGGGAAGGTGCATGCTCTTTTTGATGAGTGTGATAGGTTGCACGAACGTGATTTCAAGTATGTAGCTATGGAAAAGAAATCTGCCTATGGCTATTCATTACCTTTTCTTGACTACTCATGATTGGAAAATGAATCAACTTCATATTCTAAAATTATAAGCTGGCCAGCTAGATTATATATATTCGTTGTTTTAGTTCTTATTACTTGAGCATTTTTTTGTTATAACTTGTTTGGTAATCTTTTAATCCAACATGTATATTGGTTATCTTTAATGGATATAATATATTTATGTTTTAGCATATTAGGCTCCACAACTTTCTGATCAGCATGTTTTTTAGACAAAATGTCATTGGTTAAGATATACTTGTAAGGATAAATTTCAGTAAGTTGCTTTTATTTTTTTCAACTATTAAAAGTATTACATAAGAGACCAAAGGGTAGAGTACACAATAGGTATTCCATCTCACAGTAGATCGAATCCTCCATCCCCATTGCCAAAAGGAAAAATAAAAAATTAGATAAAAGAATTTCAGCATAACTGCAATGTAGCATGCTTTAAAGTAGTGCCACCAATGAGGAAACTTTATTGCTATCTCTTTTGGTTTTACTCTTTTTCAATCCTTGGGTTCTTAATCTAATCCGTACATTGATGATTCTTGTGTTAGGCGTATGTATTTATATCAATATCTTGGAATATCCTTGTAGGTATGATTGGCTAGCAAATAAGACTCTACAAGCTGGATACTTCTTGTGGGCAATGTTTGCATATGGATTAGGTAAGAAATAATAAACAAGTCTCATTTCTCATGTTGCTTGTCAAAAAGTCTACTTTCACTTGCTCTTTATTATTATTATTATTATTATTATTATTATTATTATTATTGTTGTTGTTGTTGTTGTTTTGTAAAGCAATCCTTATCTGACAATAAGACTTCATACTTATCATGAAAGGATACTAGGTTGAATAAACTATACACATAATTTTCTAGTGTCTATCATCACACCTTTCTCAAGACCCTGCCTACATAAGTTCAACTTCATATATTATGTTGTTGTGTTTTCTAAGGTATTGTTGATATTGGAGTTCTGTCATTGAGGAAGATTTTATTAATGAGTTTGCTTAATGTAGAAGATTTTATTTATTTAAGGGTTGTGTTTGATTGAATTACCCTGGTTGTTCTTTTTTTTTTCAATTCAAACCAATCTAATTTATTAAATGTTACATTGTTTCTGTCATTGAATGAGGCATATTCCTTTGACACCTTCTACTAACCAAACTAAAACTTGGCAATATGATTTATTGACTAGGCTCTTAAGCTAGAAATCAGATGAGTTTCTTTTTCTATTTTGGTATTGTGCATTTTATATCCAAGTTGAACAAATAAAGGAAATTAGGAAGCACCCTTAAATAAATATCAAAATTCAATCAATGACTGCAATTTTTTTCTATTCTAGTATTGTGAATTTATTGTGATTTTTTGCATTAAGTTTCATTTTAAAGTTTTGCTTCAAGTTCAGTGCTTAATCTGACTCAAAGTTCATATTTTTGTGCCTAATGGCTATAAATATCGTAGAAAACATTTCTGGAATTGAGCTTATTTCATCCATGGATTTATATTGAATATGACCTTGCCTTTTTGATGTCATGTTGAATTTGCAGGGTATTAGATGAAAGTTGATTAGAATTCCCATGGCTGAAAGTGAAATAAGAGATCTCACACTACATCTGTAATGAGTTAATTTATATGATCAGAAAGAGGTGCCATGCATTGCATGGTCTATCCCAAATCAATCAGCTAGTCTTTGAACTTATCTTTTTGTTAAACTTGTACTAAACAAATTTCGGAAAATAATTAGAATTTCATGTATATTTCTTTCTTATGGAAAGTTGTATCAAATTCATGTATGATATATATTACTATGTATCAAATTCATGTACGATATAAATAAGAGATCTCAAATTGTACGATCATATATGACATAATTGATATGTATATTATTTTTTGTTGCATTCTTTCTCAGCTGACAGTTTAGAAAACCATAATTTGTTATTTCCTATGAAATCTTGTTGCCAGAATTAAGTATATTCATCCAACTTTGACTATGCAGAGTACACTTATTCTGGCAACAAATATCATCATTTCTTGTGATGTGGTGATGCCAAAAATAGTAGTATTTCTGGCAGTGCAAAAAGTGGCCAGTTAAAAAGGCATGTTGGGCCAATTTTCTCCTAGGATCTGCCTACGACTTCAAAATGTTAGAAAAAGATATTACCGGCAGTAAAATGGAGTATTTTCGATAAAGTATGTCTCGGGAAAAAGCCAATTTTGTTGTAGTGGCCGCAATTAAGTCCCATGCGCGCACAAAATACTTGGGTTTAGGGTTTATAATCGCTGCAATTATTGATATTGCTAGCGAATTTGTTTTCGTAACAGAATTAGTGAAAAGGGTCCCAATTTTTCCAGCGCTGTGCTTATTTGCGGTGATTAACATTCATTGCAATAAAGTATTTCGTCAAATATTAACTATTTTGCAGCAACCTGAAGTCGCCGCAAATAGTTTATGCAAAATTTTAAAAAAATGCTAGTGGAACATATGCCTTTCATAGCACTATGAAAGCCATACAATTTCACTAGCCCAAAATACACAAAATTTGCTACAATACATTATAAACACACTGAAAGAGGGAGCATAATTTCTATGCTAAAAGAGAAAGCCTTAATCATTTTAGCATTTTTTAACTAGTGAAATAATTGTTTTAGGACGTGAAAGTCTACTTTCTGATTCATATGCAGACCTATTTTTGTGTTATAGAGATTGCGTGTGGATTTGACAGGTATAATTCAAGAAACATTCAATTGGATGTAGATATCCTTGCAATATATACCTAATATATATTTCCTTGCATTGGATTTTCCCATTAACTAAAACGACACAACCTAATAAATAGAACATGTAAGACCAGTCTCTTCATAAACGGTGGTTTTGAGTTCTTCAGAAATCCTCACCAGAAAAACAAAGGTAAATATTTCAAACACCAAGTGTGGCATGCACATGCATAAAGTTGATAATATGTGCTGACTTACTTCTCCGCTATTTATGGCCCTTTCTTTGCAGATATATATTATATCAAGGAATGCTTCATCCAAACTAGTAGCCATGAAGTTGGGATCATACTTATGGAAGACTAACAAGAAGAAAACTAATTATCAAGAATTACCAAATAATTTGCATCAGAAAGTCTCTAATTAAAGTACCAAAACATCTTACCTTTTCTAGTTATATCGCTGAAATAAGTATACTTCTTAAAATCTGTGGGAACAAAAATTAACTTTGGACATAATTTACGCGCAATGAAACTTGGCATTGCTGCACGAACCCCAAATCCACATGAAATTTGTTACAATACATTCAAAACACACTAAGCAGAAAAGATTAAAAATAGGTTCTTCTCAATATTAAAAAGAGTAGAAATAAATATCAATATCCAATGAACCTACATTTATTTTCACTGTCTATTCAGAAATTTAGACTAAGGCTATGCAGCTAGCTGCCTTCCCTAATATGTCAAACCAACCATTGTGTATTCCCTCAATCTTGAGTTGGTTTCCCTAGGATTTTATTTCCATTTTTTAAAGGAGAGGCTAATGCCACACATTGAGCTGCCACCTGTTAAGAAGGGAGCTTCGGATTCGGTTTCTTTTCTTCATAGGTCTAAAAAATCCTCTACTCAATCTTCAAGTCTAAGCATTTTTTTTTCAACTTTTATTAATTATTTACTTATCAAAAAAACAAAAAGTCTCAGCATTTTTTCTATCTCCAGCCTTGATCCCAGACCAAAAGAATAAAATACCAAGTCATATCCAAACTTATCAAGTTTGAAGTCTTCTACCTAGTTAAAGTGTACAAAGTCATGGTATCTAACCAATTTCTTAACTACCATATTTCAATCATTTATGCAAATGTACAATCCCAATTGTCTTTTTGCTTGCACATCCTAGCATTACACTTTTTTGCAACCTAGGTGAGAACTACAAAATATAGTAGTTCTCGTTAAGTGAACAACAAAATACAGTTAAAGTGTTGAATACCTCTAAGACTTTGAAAGATCTAAAAGGAATATTAAAAAAAAACTACTATGATTAAGATAATAAAGGTTTGCAATTAAAGTGTTGAACATCTGATCAAGTCTGACCAACATAGGCTAACCTGAAAATCATTAAAAAAACAAATAGAAAATATTCCTTCTTTGTATTGTTTTCTATTTGAGCCAGCCATCTTTGGTCAATAAGAGTTTTGGAAGCACGCAAACAACATATACTAAGAGTTTTCATATTGTATTCGTAGAAATGATACGACCAGGAAATTACTTACATCATTACTGTGACGCCTCCAAATTTCCCTTAAAATAAACACGGGAATCGAAGCGTCGGGATACTGACAACATGGGTCACGCACCCCCAACGTCAAGTGCTAAGTGTGTGAACACGTGACATGCATAAAATAAAAGTCGCACCGGATAATAAAGTCATTATCTAAGTTCCAGAAGTTTTTAGAAATATTTTACAAACTATTATAACATAAGTTCTCCAATAGGAGATTTAATACAGTCATCCGAAAAATAAATCATAAAGATACATATTTGTAAAAATAGGAAAACACTTCCCAATATAACAAATTGTAAATAAATACCCCAATGACGAAGCCACCTCAAATCTGCATCCAAAAATCTACGACGCCAAGATGGCATCGCAGATAAGTACAACCCAACCAAACCAAAAGACAGAAATATATTCATGCAATAACGAAAACATCACTCATGAACACGACACCAAATGCATGAATTTTAAAAGAACATCTTTCTCAAAATAAATAAGATAAATACACGCCAAAATCTCATTTTGATCTACAAATCTAATCATACCGGGCGTTACGTATCGATGTCCTCGATATGAAATACATACCCAATGACCATAACGGGCGTTACGTATCGCTGTCCCCGTTATGTCATCCACACACTACTAATCATAATAGGCGTTACGTATCGTCGTCCCCATTATGACTTACATACATTTCATAGCAGGCGTTACGTATCGCCGTCCCCGATATGAAATGCACACACGATGACCATAATGGGCGTTATGTATCGCCGTCCCCATTATGTCATCCACACACACACGCTGATCACAACGGACGTAACGTATCGCCATCCCCGTTATGACTCAGCCAAAACCATTAAAATCCGCAAACTCAATAAAAACCCAATTTCCATTCCAACACATGAATATTTGAAATCATGCAAAAATCTAATTTCCAAATATTTCCATGAACATGCGTGTAAATACACAATGCATACGATCATGTACCAAATAGCCAACAATTAATAAATTCCAACAATAATCAAACACAATAATTGTTGATGCTAAACATATATTTAAATCTTTAAAGTTCGTTTGGAAAGTACTTACAGCAGTTAAAACGTAATTCCTTTGAGTGAACGTCAATCCACTTCGTTCGTAGCGGTCATTTGTACGTTAGGCTAAAGTGATCGGTTTGACACCAAAATTTAGGGAGATACTCTTTAGAAGGTGGGGAATCTCATAGAGGTAGTGGTGTGGTGGCACAACCATCAGAAGGTGGTAGATCGGGCTCAAAATGGGCGAAAACCCATTTTCGGATTTGGGGTTGTACCGTGGGGCAGCGGTCGAGAAAATTGAGCTAGTGGGATGACCGGCTGGGCAAGGGGAGTGGTTTGGTGGCGGAGGTGAGATGCACAGTGGCCGGACGGCGGCGCTGGCTTGCTCAACCCGTGAGTTTTAAAACTCATTTTGTGGCTTGATCGTGTGGGAGGAGTAGGGGAGTTACCGGCGATGGGTTAGATAACTAAGAGGCCGGTGATGAAGTAGTGAAGAAATGGTGGCCAGGGGTGGCCAGAAAACACATGAATGGGTATTACAATACTCATTCGGGTTTCAGCCCATGGAGGGGAGGTGGGAGGAGATCCGGGGCTGGGATCACTAGGGTAGGCCGACCGGCAGGTGGCGGTCCTGGTGGTGGGGGCGGTGAGGGCAGGCGGCCGGTGTAGGGTGGTGGCTGGGCTGGTTAGTGGCAGAACGAAAACAGAGTTGGGGGGGAATCGCACGGGTTGGGGCCGAATGCAGGGGAAGAAAGGAGAAAAATGAAAGAAAAAGAAAAGAAAAAAGAGAAAAAGGAAAAAGAAAGAAAAAAGAAAAAAGGAGTCCAACTAGAAAAATACAATAAATTAAATAGAAGCCGACTGATAATACTACAATTTAATATAAATAAAATAAAATATTTAAAACCCAACAATAAATCAATTTAATTTAAAGAACAATTTAATTATAGAACACTAATTATTATGAAGAAAACACGTCAAATAAAATCACATAATAAAATAAAAGAATTTAATTCCAATTATTAAAATAATTACCTCACATTAAAATTAATAAGAAAATTAACGTAACTCAATATTTAAGTATAAGAACAACATAAAACTAATATTAACTAATCAATAGGTCAAATAAATATCTTAAATAAATAAAACATGACTAATAATATTATTAAAATAAATTAAAATAATTAACACCAAGAATAAAATTACGTATAAAAATACACGTAAATCTGAGATCTCACATTTACCTTTACTTTAAAATGTATGTTGTGTAAATTATTGGGAGAGTTAATGTGGAATAAACACAACCAGTCACTTATATTTGGGGCAATTTTGCTATCTTTACAACAATATTGAAGGAACCTGCAGGTAAATAAAATATGCCAAATTATGAAGTTGAAAAATAATCTATAGTGACGGAACATGCAGGTAAATCAAATGGGGTGGCAATTTTTGAAAGACAGAAATATAGTTCCACTATTCTAGTCCAGAAATTTCATCTTGAATTTTCTGGGTAAATACAGAATTCTCCAAGAGGCAGCACTAGGAAATTCTATTGGGGGGACAACCTACAACAGTACATAAAAAGATAGATACATATAGTCTCTCTATATGGGTAATGCTTATACCAAAAAATATGACCAAACAAGACTTAAATGCAAAAGTCACATATTTTTATATCAACAATAAGAAAGAAAATAAGAAAGAAAGAAAGAAATTGTAACGAGCTACACACTATTTTTGGATGCATTGTTGTTTGTGGACTTGAGATTTTTTTCTTGGACTGGACTGCTTCTTCAAATTGATCTATTTCGATCTCTATTTTGTGGCAAGGGTAAAAATTCCTACTTTGCAATGTGGATTCAATTTTTATTTAAATTTGCTGTTTTTTTTTCAAATCTAATATCATCTATGGTGTTTTCGATGCATAATATTTAAATTGGTACTTGTTTTGTGGTCTGATATTTTCTTTCCTTTTAAATATTCATTTGTGATCTATGTTGGGAATCATAATGTTTAAATTGGTACTTGCTTTGTTGTCTGATCTCTATTTTTTCTATAAATATTCATTAATTTGTTTAAAAAAGTTATAGGAAAAAATAGGTGGGGAGATTACGTTAGGATGTTTTAAAGAGAAACTTGAAGCTATGTTTGGAAGCCAAACAGAAATAATCATGCCATGTGGAAGTGTTGAGAATACATAAAAGCAATATAATTCACTACAAGAATAACCCGTTTCTGCGTAGGTTCTTTTGGTAGCTGATAGTGGCAAAAAATGCCGCATATTCGTATGCCCGGCAGGTTTATGAGCGCTGAAGAAACAACGTTAAAGTCTGCTGGCTACAAGTCTGTAGCTTCGTTTGATGCTATGCGCCGGTATTGTTACTTTCACGGCTAAATATTGGCACCGCTAATAAAACCCAAAGGCTCGCTACTGTTAGTCCAACTAGCTGGGGAAAAGTGCAACAAAAGTTCAGTAGTGGCTTTTATGGCCCACCGCTATTAGTACTGTGATCCGTCGGTAAAGAAATATAAAATTGTAGCGGCCCAGCTTTTGATCGTCGGGGTCTATATATAGCCGGATCTTAATTTTGCCGTAATAGCAATTATCATCTAACAGAAATATTCTAATGCGTTAAGATGTATATTGCCACAAAAATACCCAAGTCCGATAAAATAAAAAGTGTCGGAATTTCTTCATTCCTATTTGCCGCAATATAACATCATGAATTTATTCCCATAACAAATCCATGGCATTACCAAATTCACTGCAACAATTATATATTATATATAATTGCATTTTTTATTAATGTTTTTTCCTTCTTTTTTTTGGGTATAAATAAACTAGCATCCCCGTTGATTAGATGTCCATATTTCCTTCAATTTGAAGAAACCCCTAATTAGTAGTACTACTAAATAGTAATTTTGATCGATTATTCACTAACAATAAATGAGCAATAGATAATGAATATTCTAATAAATATTTCTCATTTAGTGTTAGTGAATTTACTCCAAATATTTTAGTGAGAGTAACTGGTAGATCAGTACCTTTAACTACTGCCCAGTATGAGTTAATAAAATATCGAGCAAAGCCAACTAATTTATATTTATAACCTATGTAGTCATGGCTAGCTAACAATTACTTGTGCTATAACATTCTCCATTAAATGCTCACAGATTTAGATATTTCTATCTTCAGCAAACACTAACTGCAAACATCCCATTACATAAACATGTTATGTAAACGCCTAAATACATAATATATGTTACCATGTGTACATAGCATCATCAAGGCAACACAATGTTTAGATATATCCAATTTTTCTTAAACATATAACTAGTCACATGTATTACTTTAACAGGGGTCAGGAATATTGTAATGCATAGGTGCACTAATATATCATACAAGGCATTAATCCAGGAGTGGGTGAGATCTCCAACATCACTGCAACCAACATCTACATAGAAAAGAAATTAATCAATCTCCTCATGAAGCCATCCTGAACTTTGAGGAGATGCAGCCCAACTAACACTAACTTCTCAGCATGGTGGAGGGCCAAATGTATTTCTGCCAATATTACAAACAAAGACTCCATCAGTCATGGGAATTACAATAGTCTAAATTCACATGTGGTCATCATTATATTTGATCTAAATAATTAAAATCAAGTTATTTATAACTAACCTCTTTTTGGAGGCTAAATTGTGATGCAAAAGTAGTGAAACTAACAAGTGCTTGGATGAATTTTTGTAAAATGTCTACTGCACCTAATAACAGTGAATAGGCATCATGTGACAATATAATCACCCAAATGATCAGCCTTCAAACTCCTAATTAAGCTAGAGCCACATCAACTTTGCTCCAAAATCATGCTCATATAGAAAATACTCATGCTCAAGCCGATTAATTACAACCTACTCACAAACAAGCCATTTGCTAACATTCTCATAACAATAGCAAGCTGAATCCATACTTATGCATAACATAACCATCCTAGCCACATCACAGTATACAAATTTAAATTTAACAAGGATCTTAAAGTTACTTGCTGAACTTGCTTCAATATGAATAACGAAACTGTGATCATTTTTTACTTTCCTATGTGGCATCTACTTGTTAAATTCTTTTAAATATAAATAAAATTTCCAAGTTGTTAAAATAAATATGATCTAAAGTATGATTTCTTCTATTTGGCCTGGTATGAATAGGTTTACTTTATTTTTTGTTTTTTGTTTCAATACGATGAAGAATCAAGGAATTTACAGTCGCCTCAAAATGAATATTTTGATCATGTACATGCCGGGTGATTGAAACGTATAAAAATAATCAGATGCTTGTGTGTCATTTCCACTAACCATTTCAAAACAATTGAAATTTTCAATTAATACATGATATGTTTATAATAGAGCCATAGACTAACAGCAACCCCCAATTCAAACGAATATTGGGGTAGCTTTCTATTCCTTAGTTTTCATTCTATGTGACAGCTTGAATATCGACTTCAATATACAATTATTACTATCTTTGTGCCGGTTTGTGTACATTCATGCTATCAGAAAAGTATTGTAGTGGCATGGAAAATATCATTACCTTGTATTAGCCTGATACTTTTGTCGTAGGTAGAAAATTGCTCTCCATTCTCTAACATGAGAAGTCTGCAATCCAAATCCTTCAAGTGTGAGCAGCATTTAACAGTGCAATAATTGAGTTAAATAAAATTCTCACTCCCAACTGAGTGGAAGGATAGCGATAAGCAAATACTAGTCAACTCCAAATGTGTTCAAGCTGTAAAGATGTGAATTAATTACCCTTTTTCAACTGGAATGCCCCAGCCAGCCATTTCTGTTAGCATATCACTAGTCTATTTCAGTAGTATAACTATTTACAGCAATCCTGGTGTAGTTACCTCCCAAAAAAGTAAGTAATGCATTATTGACATGCCCATTATCAAAAAACAGCCACCAAAGTATAACCATGTCTACTGCACCCCTGTTACCAAAAAGCAAAAAATCATCATCTCAAAAGCTAGGTGAACCAATTAGCACCCTGGGAAGTCTCCCCAAGAGGCTCTCTGTTGTACTGCCGATCACGTTCCAATAAATACTCTAGTGCTTCATTGGTTGTCAGCTGCTGCTCCATCATCAGGATATGATTGGCTGCCATTTCCTCAACTTTTTATTTGTAAAATTCAGCTTCTTTCTTGTGTCGGTCCAACGTAGCAGTGTATTCTTTGTCCCGTTTACGTTCAGTATCTCTTGTAGCCTCAGGGATCACCATCTCCCCTAGCCCTCTTGCATAGCCAGGTTTGGACCCAAGTACCTCCCTAAATATGCCTGCTGCTACATCTAGAGTGCGTTGTTCGGGTTCTAATAAATCCCTTTTACCAATCATCTCTTTCTGTACATACATTATTAATAACAATTATTATAACCGAACTCTAATAATGCTGAAAAGCCACACTTTGGTCCAATTGAAATAATATTACCCTTTCTCAAAGCATTTAGGAAACTAATGAAAATATGAAGGGGTTCGTACTCACATGTAGATTTTCCACGGCATCTGTCAAGAATTTTCCTTTCTTCTTTGAATAACGAGTCAACTTGAAGAAATCCACTGGGTCGACATCGTCATCACGCTTCAAGAAGACAAGTAGTTTAATTTACTGTCATGTTCGAAGAAAAGCAATTTAATTTAGTGTCATGTTCAATCAAGGCAAATGCATTTGGTTCAATTGCCTTAAACACAGCCTAGTGAAAGGAAACACCAGCCTGCATGTTTCTGGTTAGAAGTGCAATATTAAATACGATATCCATTGCATAAACACTTTTTTATTTGCCTAGAAACAAGAAGTCACACTATGCAAGGATCTTCTTTTATATAGCTTCAGTAAATAAAGTAAATTGCATGACTTGGTCTCCCTCATGGACATTGAGCAAACAACAAAAATAAATTTATGACCAGAAGTGTATATAAGCAATGCTAAATGTTGATAGGCCTACATTCCAGCTTTTTGACATAATAGTCCAAATGACAAGATTTATTCATAACACACCAATAAGTAATAAAATGCATACATGCAATGTTTTTAGGAGGGCAAAATTTTTATATACCATCTCCTCTAATCTACAGACAAAGGATTTTTGGCCAGAAGTGTGATTAATGTTCAGCAACTTGCGATTCTCTCGATTTTTTTCCGATATTTTCTGTCATAATAACCCAAATGTTAACACTATAATATAATGCCAATGGGCCTATTTGAAGAAGAGCAAGAAAAAAGGATGGTTAATGATTTAACATTAGGTTATACCTTGAATAACTCACTACCCCATCGCCCACACAATGTCTCCCACACTATTGGGTCGACCATGCTACTCCCACCAGCCAAAGCTTCTTCATGGCTTCCGAAAGTCAAGTACTTCTTGTGCAATTCGTAATGGACAGCATTAAAACGCTTGTGGATTTGTTTCCAAACTGCCATGCGATGATTGTACAGGTCCCAGTCCAACTCAAAGTCCTCCTACACCTAAGTATCATGCTATTTGAATGATAATTGAATTAACTTTCAAAGTCACAACATTTACTTGAATGCAAAGCCTACCAGCACATGTTCGATCAACTCATCCTTATCAGACTTTGGTACATCAGTCTAGCGTGCGTGGCCCATGTTATAGTGGTGTTTCACTATCCAACTGATCCTTGTTGTGAACATTTGTGCGTTCTCACAACACGGTGCCATCTTTCCATCATTTATCTTCAATGGCAACTTTCCATGCTTTCTAAGTTTATCAAACTCGGTGCATTGTGCAGGCCCACGTCCATGTTTCTTTTGTGGACCTAGTACTAATATCAGCACAGTGGCCACATTTGCTAACATATAAAAAATATACACAAGTTTGCGTGTGAAAGTCCATCTATTTAATATCGAACAAATTTGTATTGTCATGCTTCATTGTGTATAGATTTGAATAAATAATATACATTGTCGTTAAGCTTACCATCATCTGCTAATGTAGTTAAGGGCGGTATTATTGGAATGTTGCATGGCAAATCCCAATATCCTAAATGACGTTGTAGTTCCTCATCAGAGGTAGCCTAAGCTTCATTTGATTCTGTATTCCTACTCAGAATTGCACCACGTGGTCAGCCAAGCATTAAGTGCCGCGGTCTTTGACGTGGTATAGGACGTCGACACCGTCCTCCTCTACTTCCTCGACCACCAAGAGCCCTCATTATGCCTATTTTATTTTTGAAAAATTGAGAACAAGAATCAGAATATTGGCTACACCAAATTGGAAATGTAGGTACTTAATAACATCACCATATTCCCCCCACCAATCTGCCAATTTCATATTGTAGCTAAACAAACACCAGTTCAATCATTAACAAACAAATCTGGAGAATTTCCCAAGGTTCTAAAACAAGTCATAATCATCCCTAATGGCTTGATTATGTCATCAGCATATATAAGTATAAAACCCCCAATAAGGAGTTTATATTTCTACGCAGCATGCATTGTTTTCAGTGTAGAAAACAATATCATTTTTCACAATATAAATATACAATGCATTGTATTGATTACAACCCTTTTTCTCATGCTAAGGTGAGGGGATCTAATATTTACCTGATATGTCACTGGTTGACATTATCCTCCACTCAATAGCTGCACATACAAAAGTAGACCCAAATGTGAGTAGAAAAAGGGTCTATGTCCGTCTAGTTTATTTTTCTATGTTGAAAAGTTTAAGTACAACTAGAAGGGAAGTTTTTACCTTTTACTTGCAGCAGTGTGTGCTTACCTTCAAATAAAGTTAATTCATCATTTAATAATCATTGGTGTACATTAAAGTACATGTCAACTTAAAAATGGGGCTAAGTAAGATGAATAACAAATTGTTGAATTTGATTTTAATCTAAAAGTTTATTGCAAAAATAAAATGATACTATGCATTAAAAAAATTGGTAACTTAAACGACATATTGCCATGTGAATCTCCAATACATGTTGGAATATGAGCATGCCATTTTTATATGATCTGTTTTAGGCAGATTAATCATGTCCTAAAAAAAGCATGCCAAAATATATGGGCAATAAAAACCACTCATGCATATACACTTTCTAACATGTAGTTTGTATATATAGCATCAAAACTCGAGGCTGTTTTTGAACCACACAGAGCTTCAGATTGTTATATGATGATAACAATGATCATACTTTTCATCCCTCTGCATATCGTTACTAATTCTATCGACCGTAATGCAACAAGTTAGAACTGAAGTCAGAAAAGTAGAAATCACTACATATGAATACTGGGGTGCAATCAAGAATTGAAAAGATAGGCAGAAAATTAAAACATGATGTTTAGGACACAAACACAACTAGCGCATATAGGATTCACATGAAATTTTTAAGTGCAACCCCCCAAAGCAAACACAACCACTTAGCCCCTACCCCCCTAAAAAAAACCCAAAAACGAAAATACAATTTTTTTACCCCCTCTGTATGTACTTTTTTATTCGGTTTAAATAATAAAAGAAAAAAAAAACTCGCTAAAACACTTGTTAGAGAGTCACATCCCCCCTCCCCCTAAACCTCTTCCCCCCAAGAAGAGGAAGAAATTATATAACACATACCTTACCAAGAATAGTTGTATTACACTTTGTAATCAAGTTGGAGGAAGAAGTCTTTATGCCACCCAATAAACCTCGATGATTTTCTCTACCAATTCTCCCAGCTCCTTTACTCAGCCGACCTTTTTCCCAATTCTAGTCCAATGTTTCCCAGTTTTCCGCTAGGTTCCCTTTAAAGGTCAAATAATTGTTGCTTTGGCAATACAGTGTATACAACGCAGGTAGTGTGTATTGTCCTTTCAAAATATGACATCATCTATCTGCTACAATCAAAATCATCTCGAACGTAGCTATATATGGTTTGGTAGAAATTTTTTACATATATACCCTTAAACAATTCATTTCTCCTGCCCACTCTTTTTTCAGCTGTTATGTTTTCCCTCAAAGTGGCACTTTTCCCCCAATAACACCTTGCCCACAAATGTTAAGTTCCCGCCCACAACAGAATGCAATACTACGTATATTAACACTTGTTTAAAGGTATTTTAATTTAGTAGTGTGCTGGCCGTTTTCAAATTGCACTTAACTGGAATGAGGTTTACTGCTGCAAATAATATATGAGATAATTTTGAACTGAAGTTATATAACCCTTTTTTAGGTACACCAATAATTTCCTGCGAGGTATAATGTTAAAAATAAGATTGCGCGATTTTTTTTAAGTTGCAATTTTACCAAATAATATATTTTTTATTTTGTCAGTACACCTATAATTTCCTGCCACACCAATAATATATGTTTTTAAGTGTTTTCAATTTAAGAAATATATAGAAGCCATTTTTAAATTTCACTTAACATGAATGAGGTTCACTGCTGCAAATAATATATGAGATAATTCTGAACTTATAATTATTTATTGTAAATTATATAACCCTTTTATTCAGTACACCAATAACTTCCTGCGAGGTATAATGTTAAAAATAATATTGCATGATCTTTTTTCAGCTGCAAATTATTTCTTGCCAAATAATATATTTTTTATTTTGTCAGAACACTAATTTCCTGCCACACCAATAATATATGTTTTTAAGTGTTTTCAGTCTAAGAAATATATAGCAGCCATTTTTAAATTTCAACTTTAAATAATTATACTTGTAAAGCTGAGTTTCATATATATAATCCATTTCACTTCTTAGATAAATTTTCATCCACGTGACCAATACTCAGCAACCTCTACATTTTTTCTCAAAATCTTAGTGCCACCATGGGCAAACATTGTTCTTGCTATGGATTCTAATGATTCATCTACCTCATGTTAGGTTCATTTTCTTCCAATGATTCTGTGTTATCATATTTCTCCCACTTATTCCTACTCACTACATTACATGTGAGTTGTTATATATGTACCTTCCAATACTTCTTGTGCATTGTAAGTAATCATTTGCAGCACTAAGAGTTCTCGAAACTACCTGTTTGCACTCAAAGAGCTGGTCATTTGCAACCCACAACTTTTCGAATATCTCTCACTAGGAAATAAAAACCTAAATACACTACATATTTGAGTAATTGAGGGTTGTGGGAGCTTTGCCGTTGGTGTTTATCACAAGAATAATAAAATAAATTACACCAAATTCTGCACTATCTCCATTGTACACATGCTTTACACTTGTGCATAACACTCAAACGCCTGCATTAACAAAATGCACAGCAAATATATTGTTAGTGCCGACAATTTGACAATTTGATGCATGCACTTAATATGTATTCGTCCACCAACACCAAATTTCTAAAAAGCTTTTCTATTACCATGTGCTAAAGCGCATTTCTTCTCTAGATCATACATGACTTACTCCACTTGAAAAAAGGCAAAACAACTTACTCGCGACGCTAGAGCCACTCCATGAATATGCCTGTACAAACATGATATTTTGGTATAAGAATTATGAAAATTAGCTTTATCAACCAAGTAAATACCAATGGATGTACCTAGCTACAACACCATATTGTATAGTATTCCATGATCTTGCAAGTACCTTTCACTTCGAAACAGACTGTTCAGATGTAGACAGATCTTCGCCATCTGAAATGTCTCTATTACCATCACCATCCACCGAATCGTATCCTTGCGTGGCATCATCAATAAATGCTGATTCAAGCATGCCATGAACAACAACCTCATCCACTCCTCGTGCATCAATAACAGCAGGTGCAACGTCCATCCTACTTAATCCTCCATCACCATCTACAAAAGGACACTGTACAGAAGCATAATCAATTGAGGGATCGTTCTCTTGATAGGCATCCTCGTCATCTACTTCATCATCGTTTAAATCCACCATTGCAAGGCGCGGTGGAATATTATATACATTCCGGTTGGTGAACTTTTGCACGACACACCAATTACCAATTTTAACCTTGAGGTCTTTTATGTAAAAGCATTGAGAAGCTTGGCATGCCAACACGAATGGATCGTCCTTATAAGTATTTCTGTCCATGTTGACACTAGTGATGTGAGCATCCACGTGTATCCCTCGTCTTCGATCACCGACATCACACCATGTACATCTGAGCAAGTAAACATCACGACATCCCATATAGTGTAACTCCACGATATCATGGATAACACCATAGAAGTCCTCAGTACTGGATTGAGGATCACCTTTCACAAATATGCCTGAGTTTGCTGTACGCCGTCTTAGTTCACGCTCCTTCGTATGAAATCTTTTTCCATTAACTATGCAAGCAGCATATGATGTAACCCAAGTTTTAGAACCACAAGCTAGCGCATATAGATCGGCGGACACACCATCTGGGTTTATGGCACGCTGTTCTTTAACCTACAAACAAGTTGTTTAAAAATCAACAGCATTAATCAACCGTAGAATCACATAATCAATTTACACATGGAATTACAAAATACACCAATAAAGATGACATACTCGTTTCTTGAACCATGTTGAAAACTCGCTCTGGTGTGTACGATCCACGCAGTATGGATTTGCTCGACTACAAAGATCATGGTGCTCCCTGAACACCAAACATAGAATATTCTACTACGAAAACTATAAGGGAATGTGGTATAAAATACATATGCTATTCTTCGTGCCCAATAAATAAGAGACATCATTGAAAAAGATAGGATGCATACTCGAGATATGAACCAATCTCCGCACAGTTGTTTAGGACGTACCAACGGGCAATGTTGAGTAGTTTTTATCAAGTTGGACAGTAGTGGCCATACCCAAGGGACAGACTTTCTGGTTAAAAATTGAGAAGCCGTCTATTGTCTCCTCTTCTCCACCATCAACATTTCGGTCAGGCCGGTTGAATCTTGTTTCAACATCTTCGAGATACATTGAGCAAAAAGTCAAGCATTCGAGATGAATGTAGGCTTCGGCAATAATTGAACCTTCAGAGCGTGCTTTATTTTTAACGTACCTCTTGAATTTTCCTAGATATCTCTCAAATGGGTACATCCACCTATATTGTACTGGACCCCCAAGTATGGCCTCGTGGGGTAAGTGGACAGCAAGGTGAACCATGACATCAAAAAATCCAGGTGGAAATATCATTTCAAGTTTGCATAGAATTATGACGATATCTTTTTGAAGTTGTTCCAAATGATTTATATCCAATGTCCGTGCACATAACTCTTTGAAGAAACTACTAAATTCAGTCAATGCCAATGCTATATCGTTTCTTAAGAAACCCCTGACTATGATGGGAAGTAGACGTTGTAAGAACACATGGTTGTCGTGGCTTTTAAACCCAGATATTTTGCAGTCGCGTACAAAAACACACCGGGTAATATTGGCAGCAAACCCATCGAGAAATTTCACGTCCGCTAACCACTCACAAAATTTACTCATCTCATCACCATGTAATGTGTACAATGCACAAGGCATAGTAAAGCGTTCACCTTCACATTTCAAATGTAATTCATTTCGTATACCCAAAAGCGCAAGATCACGACGTGCATTAGCATTGTCCTTTGTTTTCCCGGAAGCATTAATTAAAGTGCCAAAGATGTTATCTGAAATATTTTTTTCAGTATGCATAACATCTAAATTATGCCGCAACATAAGCTTCGACCAATAAGGTAGCTTGAAAAATACACCACACTTCGTCCAGTTCATCTCATCGGGCATGCGTTTCCTCTTCTGCCCATGTTTACCAAATGAAGTCTCCCCGAGATGTGCTAGTTGACGTAGCACTTCTGAGCCACTTAACGGGTTTGGCGGCCCGCGATGATCTTCTTTACCATTGAACAAGCCCTTTCTCCTTCTCCAAATATGGTCATGGGGTAACCAACGACGATGTCCCATATAGCAATGCTTACGACCATACTTTAACCACAGTGAGTCAGTATTCTCATTACACGTTGGGCACGCAAGTTTGCCTTTGGTTGACCACCCAGGAAAATTACCATATGCAGGAAAGTCGTTGATTGTCCATAATAGAGCAGCATGTAAAGTGAAAGTCATTGATGTGGAGGCATCATATGTCGATACCCCGTGTTCCCAAAGTTCAAGTAGTTCATTAAGTAATGGCTGCAAATAAATATCAATATCGTTCCCTGGTGATCGTGGACCAGGAATTAGAACGGATGTTATGAAGAATTGGTCTTTCATACACAACCATGGAGGCAAATTATATGGTACAAGAATCACTGGCCAAATGCTATAAGGTTTAGCCATATTGTTAAAGGGATTGAACCCATCACTTGCTAGCCCGAGCCTAACATTGCGAGCATCCCTAGAAAACCAATTATGATTGTTATCAAATGCCTTCCACGATGCTGAATCGGCCGATTGTATCATAGTAATCTCATCGGAGTCACATTTCTCTTTATGCCATCTCATATCACATGCTATCTTTGCAGACATATATAAGCGTTGCAATCTGGGCTTGAATGGAAAATGACGCAGGACCTTCTGAGGGATAAGTTTCTTCCCTAGTGTATCTGATGTCCACCTGGAGCATCCACATTTAGGGCACAAATTCTTATTGGCATGGTCATTCCAATACAGGATGCAGTCATTTGAGCAAGCATGAATTTTGTGGTACTTGAAGCCTAAACCTCGCTCCAATGACCTTGACTCCTGATATAACTGTGGTAATACAGCATCAGGAAAGGCAGCCAGCAATAGGCTAAGAAGCATATCGAATGACTTGATTGACCAATGCCCAAGTGTTTTGATATGCAGTAACTTGACAACGAATGAGAGTTTAGAAAATTTACGACAACCAAGATAAAGTGGACATTGGGCATCCTCTAAAAGCTTGTCAAAAGATGACGTCGACACAGGCTCAGGCATAGATGTAGATGTTGGGAATGTAGTACTGTCTTCGGGAACTTCAAAGGATGTGCCCGCCCGTATGTCATCTAACATACCCTCCATGTCATCTATGTATTCGTCTGCATCATTGGACTCAACATCATCATTGTCCTCAGGTAATGGACGTGTTTCCTCCTCTCCGTGAAAGATCCACTCTGTGTAGGTTGAATTAATCCCTTTTATAAAAAGATGAGTCTCCACATCATGTATAGGAAGAAAGAGATTGTTACAACAGAGACAACATGGACACCGAATGCAATTCCTTCCAGCCGCATTGTTTTGGGCAAGTGTAAGGAACTGGTTAACCCCACGAGCATATGCAGGTGACATAAGTCTATCAAGCAGATGCATCCAACTTTTGTCCATCTAAATGACGAGCACAAAATATAATTAGAGATTGATCTAAAGGAAGACAACAAGTTAGATAAGCAGAAGATGGTTTGCATGTGAGTACGTAAACTTCTTTAAATATACTCAACATATGTACCGGATTTAAAACCCTGGAAATTCTTAAACCAAGCTCAAGGTAGGTTCAAGCACATATCTCTTTGCGGGATTTATAATTGCAAGTCAAAGTTGACAATTTGTGAGTTTATGTGGAGGTTAAGCAGAAAGAAGGAATGAATTCAAACTGATCAACCCGAAGGAATGAGTTCAAACCAAGCAGGAGGTAGGACAGAGCCGTGCTAGCTTCCTATATTGAAAGTAGAAATCAAAAACCCCTTCCAACTAAGTGTCTATTGTGCAAATAAGATTTTCCCAAGAGGTTGTCCATGGGAAGAAGGTCATTATTGGGAAGCATATATCATCCAAGAACAGTTAGCAACTACTCCAGAGTTCCATTTATATAAATATATATATATATATATTCCATTTATAAATGATGGAAAACGCCCAAAATGGTAAACTATAACCCCTTGTTATGCTAGTCGGAACAAATTTAAACCAACAACAATAAGTTTCCACAAACATGGAACATGTGGGCTTTGGTTAGCTATTTAAAAATCTTCATATACTAGTTGTAGTGTTTAGATGTACCATTCAGTATATAACTGAGTCCATGAGTACTATTTAATTTATAATTTGGTAACACCAAAAGATATCGAGAATCACATGCAATAGAAGTATTTGATAGGATGTAATTATATACATAAGACAAGCCACGTCAAACAGTAGTCAAACACTCATATATGGAATAATTACCTCTAACCACCTAGAGATTGGCTAACAATTTTAGGTATGCGGCAATGCAAGAGATAATGGTTGCACTTTGAAGCCCGAGTGCCGTTGGTGGCTTTTATATTCAGATACTGAACATAGAAAAGAAAAAGGAATCAACCTTTTATGATAAAATTTCTTAAACAAGCAACAATATAATAATAATATTTATTATTTATATTCCAGGGAGGCATAGGCATTATTTGGATTAAAAGCATGTGAAGACATTACCACAACATTAATTCTCCAAAATAAACAAGGGAATAACCTTAAAGTGTAAAACTCAGAAGCAGGAAACTTTCTCCAAATTAGATTTATATGTATATATATTCATAAACATGTAAGAAACCAAGTAACTAAATAGGTACATAAAAATATATATATTATATATACCTTATCTTCGTACTAGGTAGCACTTTTTGAAGATACTTGTGAATTTCGAGGTATCCTATAACTTGTAGGTCAAATTGTTTGAAAAGTCAAATGAAAAGCATGTGAAGTCCCATCAAGATTAATTCAATGAATTTAGTGCGTCTCTTGCTCTGCATCATGGGAAACTTTGGTTGGATTTATGGCAAAATCCAACTGACATACTGCATGCAGATTGATATTGAATATAAACCAGACCATGATATATAAGCAATGCTAAGATCTTTTTCAATTTCTAAGCAAGGTGTTTATTTGTATATTCATTTCCGATATATTGGATCTTAGTGCATTAATAAATGAGTTAATCATAAACACATTTTTTTAATCATTTCCAACTTAGTGCATTAAGAACATGCAGGTGGCCATGGGATGCTTCCCTCTGGATTCCTTCTAAATTGTATATATATAAATATAATTAATATATATAAATTCTAGCAGTTTCTTATTTGCCCAAAAAGGACATGTTCTTGAGTAGAAAGAGCTGCAGCTAGCTATAATTGTCATATATAGCCTAATATGACAATGTCAATCCGTATTGAACTCAATCATACTAATTCTACAAAACAAAATGCAGATAAAATCTATTCAGAGATCATAACCAACGGGGTTTGATCATTATTGTTTCAAAGCATCTTCACATAAAATGCATGTTCACTTCTCCCACACATTTGAACAAAAAAAGCACCCATAGTTGTACCTTTTGTAAGAAGACAGAGATATTGCTCAAAAAGATCATGATGGAATGAAAAAAGGAAAGGGAAAAAAGGAAATCCAATTGCGGCCCAGATTAATGTTTTCCCAACACACATGATCTCTTCGCACAATTTCTTCTCTTTAATTCCCATATTGAGGTTTCAATAAATCATTAATCACATGAGTCCAGTTAAATATCACACCATGGAAAATAAAACATAGGCAATGCAATAAGTTTAAAATTGTGTACTCGGTAATTATTAATCAGTGATGATTTGTAATCTGAATGAGGGAAAAAGTATGAATTCGAATTATCCCTACTTGTTTTATGCCGGACAAATTGGAAAATCACATACCTAAAATTTGTTCATTAGTTAGGGACCAAAACTAACATACTTTCCTGATGGGCAAAACTGCACATCGATTGGGGTGGAAACCCAACAGCTCCTGCGTCCTAGGTGGGCAAAGCCAAACTGGAAGAGTAGCATCAAAAAGCGCCACTTTTTTTTTTTTTTTGGAGAAGAAGTGGGAGGCAACGGAAGTGAAAGGTAAGTGTACCCTGGTATGCGAAACAGAACAGAACGTATAGTTTTACTTGTTACGGCACTTGTTTTCAAATCGCCGTTATAAATTCCTCATATTCCTAATAGCGATGTAACATATTGCCGTGGAATTCTCTCTGGATTTAACGACAATAAAGTCGCCGTTATAGTTTACTTGGCTTCACAAAAAATAGGAACACTGTAAATGTGCCAAAAAATGGTGAAATGAGCCTAAATATAACACGGCGGTACATGTTTTCACCGTTAATCACAACCTTTTCCGTTGAGCATGATTGCAGCACTATAAAAAGTGCCGCTACAAGGTCTTTTCCTTGTAGTGATTGTTATTATTCTTAGGACTGGAAAGGGGTCAAGAAAGAGAAGCTAGGTGACAGAAATACAACCAATATATTGTGATGATTCTCTATATGTTGCAAACATGCCTCATGCATATCATCCGCCTTCTTTTTTATGTCTTATATTTTTACACGTACAACTCTCTACCAGCTTGTATCTCCATTTGGGAAGGTAATTCCTAAACTAGCTAGATAAATAAGATGCCTCAAATTAAGTTTGGAATATTTGGTATGCATAAAAACGGATGTAATGGAACAACTATTAAAGAAGACACGGAAGTATTCTTACAAGAAAAAATTAAAGAAACTGATCACTTTCTTTATTTTTTCTAGCTAGCTATGCAGGTAGGTGCATGTGGCCACTCTCTTGTAGGAGTACTAATTAAATTATAAGATGTAAAACTGGTACTATTACTTTTTTTTTTTTTTTTTTTTTTGGATAAAGAGTTAGGATCCATATCTATTAATGATACTATTTAATTAATGTAATTATGCATTTTAGTTATTTAATTTCCTTTTTGCATTAATAACGATCACTAAAATAATACAGACTTCTCTCCTTATTAAATTTTTTTTAATTTTATTTTATAATTATAATTTTTAAATTCTCATATAAAATATAATAAAAATTTATTTTTTAAAAATCTAAAATAATAATAATAACAATAAATAATGTTTTATTTAATTTTTAACTTTCGTATAAAATCATATTATTTCATTTCATCTCACCACCCAAATGAGACTATTGTTGGTTTTTTTAAATATTGTACTGTACCAGCCGGTACGGTCAGAATATGTCGTACCAGCCGGTCGTCCAATACAATTTAGGACGATGTTTGGTATCGACTGGTATTTCGGCCGTACTGTCTAGTACCGGCCGTACTAGCCGGTATTTCTACCGTACCGAATTTCGGCTATTCACTTTTTTTTGTTTTTTTATTTTTTGCTAATTTTTTTTTATCTCAATTCATATTAGACTAATTACATATATATATATATATTTATATATTGACTATTATTTTGAAATATAACTTATATTTATATATATATATATAATTTATTTATATATAGAGTATTTTGAAATAGTACATGAAATGATATCGATATCAAAATATTTTATTTTAGTAACCGGTGTGCTAATCTTAATTCAAAATATTAATTTTAAGTGATTTAATGTTGCATGCTGTACTTTGAACTTTTTCCCCTAATAAAATATGTAATCTGGAAATTAGGTACGTACCGCGCTTGTTGTGAGCGCGCAGCTCCTTCCTCCCACTTTCTGATCATTGAAATTAACCGATAATTGATGCTGCATCTACTTTGAACTTTCATGCTCAGGAGTCAGGTTGACTAGTACTAGTCAGCGGCGGAGTCAGGGATAATTTGTTTTAAAGGAGTCAAGCAAAATTAACACAAAATATGTAAAATATTTTTTATTCTATTTTTATATTTTTTTTATACAGTAAAGAACAATTTGATATTAAAATCTATAATAAAAATAAAATACATTTAATACAATTTATATATTAAAAATATATATAATATGTCAAGAACATGTCATCATAATAAAAAAATATTAAAAATACGTTAAAAATCATCCAAATTCTTTTTTATTTTTATTTTATCTATAATAAAAACATGTCATCATGTCATTATTTTATTTTATTTTATATGACATGCATTTTATTTTTAAATTAGATTAAATTTTGTAGAAGGGGCCAAGATAATTTTTAGAGAGGAGATCAATACAAGATAAAATTAATATTTATCTTACTAAATTATAAAAAACCTAACCTATATTATTAATATTTTTTTAAATATATATATATTTTTAAATGGGTGGGGCCAGGGGGTAATGGGGCCATGGCCCCCTTGCCCCAACGCGACTCCGCCTTTGGTACTAGTCCTCCTTGGATAGCTTCTACATATACATATATAGATCACCTCAAAATATCTTCATGATTGTCCTTTTGATCATTGTCATATAAGCCTGCAAATTACCAATATTTCCTTCCACATTTAAGCTTCTAAATCTCTTGCATTGCATTCATGGCCACTCAAACACCCTCTTCATCAACTAATTCCCAAGATACTAAAAAAAAAAAGAAGAGAGATTTCATCTTGCTTCGAAGAAGATGAAAACATCATAATCTCTTCCTCACCTTCTTCCTCGACGCCCCGATGGAAACAAGATGTTTTTCTTAGTTTCTATGATAAAGACACTTGCAACACTTTTACAGAACATCTATATGTTGATTTAAAACGGAAATGTATTCTCGTATTTAGGGATGACGTAAAACTCAAGTGGAGAAAATGCATTTCTCAATAGCTTTTGCAAGTAGTTCAAGAATCCCAATATGCCATCGTCATTTTTTCGGCAAATTATACTTCTTCCAAATGGTGCCTCATGGAACTTGCCAAAATCGTTGAATGTGTTGGAATATACAAAACCATATTGAAGAGTTGGAATTAAAGTCTCAAGCAGCCAAACAACATAGCTGCAAAGATGTGGCAGTTAATTAGAATAAATGATATTATAATTACATGTCAAAAGAAAAAATATATAAAATATATTATGCTAATTAAAATAAAATATATTTTATTTAACTAAAAAAATAAAATATAACTTGTAAATGATTAAATCTTTTAAATCTGAAAAAAAAAATATAGTTGATATAGGCTATATTTATAATTCATCAAAATTATAATCCAACTTCATATAGTTGATAAATTAATACAAAATGCAACACATTTAACATGTACTATTTCTTTCTAGAATTAAAATTAAAATGAATGAAAAGTTAAAAATTAATATTTTAATAGAATAACTATTAATTTGTTGAGTACATTATTTGGTGTAGTAAAAAGTGATTAACCAAAATTTATAGAAATAGAATTTCTAACCAAAATTTGGCTAAACAATAGCTACGCTATTGTGAATGCCCTTTCTTTGTCTCCCTCACAGCCTTTCTTTCTCTCCCTCTCACTCTGATTTTGAAATGCCTTTCTTTCTGAGCTGCAAATCAGCATATGTAGAAAAGCCACCCTCGAGAAACCACCATATGGTTACTTTTATTTGGTGAACACCTTCGATGGAGGAGAGGGGAGCTTCGTCCAATCTGTGGCTGATGAGGTTCTTAGGATTTTTCAATAACATTTTTTTTTTTTTTTTTTTTTTTGTGTTTGGGGAAGGCCTAATTTGCTTTCTAAATCTCTTAGATTGTATAGAAACCCTAAAAGTTTTTGTTGATTTTTATCTACGTTGAAGATTCCGAGTAACAGTAAAGGCATCGGCACCATTGTTTGGATTTACGGGAAGAACAAAGTCGAAACATAACAAAGGTCAAAGTAGAGTTGAAGAATGAAAAGAAAGAGAAAGGATGAATGAAACGATATAAAAGAGACATTTGAAAAGTTGAAAAGATGGAAAAATGAATGGAAAAACATTTCATGATAGACGTAATAGACGGGAGACAAAATGAGAAAAAAATGTTATACCAAAAGTTACTATTTATTGTTGTAGATGTTTTTAGGGCAGTGCTATTGATCCCTCTCATTGGGACTTCGATGGATTCTGATGAGAGGGTTTTATTTTATTTTTATAATATTTTTTACATAATTTTTAAATAAATGTTTTTAAATAGTATTATGATTTTTTTATATTTTTAAAAAATATTTTAAAATATTTTTTTAACATTTTTTTATATAATTTTTTTAACATTTTAAAATATTTTTTAAAAATATAAAAAAATTACAATACTATTTAAAAATATTTATTTAAAAATTATGTAAAAAAAAACTAAAAAAATAAAATAAAACCCTCTCATCGGGATCCCAATGAGAGGGATAATTAGCAATTTTCATGTTTTTATATATAAGAAGATGAGAAATATTATTTGTATAAAGTTTATATATATTTATATTTACAATATAGTATATAAATATTATTTTTACATATTTTTTAATTTAATTATTTTTATTTTTTTCTTATTATATTTTTATCTTTTTCTTTTAATATTTTGGCTGATATGAAACTTTTGCCATGTCACTAATTTTGTAAAAAGTACATAAAACCATGTATTCCTAACATTGTTTTTTTTTCTCAGCTTCGTTTATATTACATTAATTATTCTATCAAATTACAAGTATGAGTCAACAATTATACAAAAAAATCAATGGAATAATATTAATCTATAATTATACAATACTAAATATTCTAATTTGTTGGGGATGGGCCAGTCAACAAACAGTCTAGTAAATATGAAGTGATGTAGCGGATACAACAGGAGAAATAAAACAAAAGACGCAGAACAGCAATGGACACTAAGATTTGAAATAGTTCGACTTAACATAAGTCTACGTCCATTGTTGGGTCGATCTCAATGAATCACTATAAAAACAGAGATGAAGTACAGAGATTGAATAATATGATTCTTACACTAGAAATACTCAATCTTACTTACAAGTTGCAAAGCTCTCTCACACAACTCTTAAACTCTTACAAATAGCTCTCACTCAAAATCTAAACCAGAAACCAAAATGAGCTCCTAACCAAGCTACTGTGTTCAAAAGAATGCGAGTCTTCTTATAAGCCGAATCTCGCTCAAGCGAGACTACTCTCGCTCGAGCGAAACACTATTTCAGATGGCGCCAACCCTAGTATAGAAAACATTAGCTCGAAGCGAAACCTCGAGCGAGGTCGAGCGAACATCTAGGGTTGACTCTCGCTCAAGCGGGACATCGAGCGAGAGTCGAGCGAAGTCTCTATCTGGAGACTAGAATCTCGCTTGAACTGGATGTCGAGCGAAGGCCGAGTGAACTCTCTGTCTAATGCCTCGCTCGAGCGGGATGTCGAGCGAAGGATGAGCGAAGTCACAGGTTGAGACTCACTCGAACTACTGCTCGAGCGAGAGTCGAGCGACGAGCATACTGATATGCTTGATTGAACTCAATTCAAGCCACATCTCAACATAATTCATGATACCAGAAACGTGATAATATTTTAAATAGATAAGAGATTTAGGCACCATTAGATTCGAAGACAAGACGATATCAGTTGAGTTGAATTTGTTTTTTAATATTATTATTATTTTGACATTCGAAAAAGTTGACTTGAAATTTGAAAATATTGTATTGAGATTTGAAAAAGTTATATGAGAATTTGTATTTTATATGAAAATATAAAAAAATGTAATGATGGGTTTGTGATAAGTTGAAACGAGTTCGTCTAGTCTTCGAATAAAGACGGTGCCTTAGGCTCGGTTTGAATTTAGAGATGAGACGAGTTGGGAGCTTTTATCAAAAAAATCCTACAGATAACTACGTATTTTTAAAAGCTACCGTAATTAAGTTTAAAATGCACTTTAGATATATAAATCTCAAATAACAAATAGCTTTTTAGTAATAGAATTTATTATATTAAATTTTAAATTATAAACTTTAAGTTAAAGTAATATTTCTTATCGCAACCCAAAATATGCACATATACAAGTCCACAATGTCTCGTGTACGTAAGAAAAGTTGGTTCTAGTCTGATCAACTACACTGCACATGAAATATAACTTAAGTCAAGGATGATTAATTGAATGTTTGAAATTATAATGGAAAATATTATTTGTAATTTTAAGATTTAAGATTTATAATCTATAATTTAAATAATAAATTTTATATTTTAAAAGTTATTTATTATTTGGTGAGCATATATCTAAAATACTTTTAAAATTAATTACAATAATTTTCAAAATATACAATTATTCGTAAGAATTTTTTGATAAAATCTCTAATTTAATATTTTTTAAAAAGTTAATTTTTAATTTTTTAATCGATCAAAATATTTTTTATAAAGTTATCAAATATATATATTAAAAATATTTTAATTATTTAAAAATATTTTTTAAAATTTAAAATACAACCTCAAACAAATTTTAATATTATGATTGGATGTCAAGAAGTTTTAAAAAATTTTGAGAATACTTGTAAATAGTTTGAGTAGAGAGTAAAAAAGTTTTATAGATTCTATTAAAAAAGTTTTAAATTGTTTGGATGTCTAAAATATATTGAGAAAATTTTTTTTAAATAGATGATTTTTAAAAATTGTGAACCCGAATGATAAAAAAAAATTTTAAAAATAAATTAGAGGCGTTGAAAACGGCCCCATTTGCAGTTTTTTTTTTTTTTTTCATTTCAAGACATATTGGAAGGCATGGAAACGGCCGCATTTGCAGTTTTTAAATTGTATTAAAGCATTCAGCACATTTATTGCATTCAAACCTGATTTTGGCACGTTGAAATTATTTTTGATGCGAAGAGAGAAAGGTTTGCTTTTTCTCAAGCATTTTCGATGCGTTTGGATAAGGAGAATGCGGATCCGTACGAAAAATGTTGAGAATGCCTTAAAAGACTTTGACATCCAAACCTGGCTAAGTCGGAGAAGCGAAGCTGCGTAGAACCTTATTGTGCCAACTCATTGGCCCCACACGTTTTAAATTTCTCTCCTTCTGCATGCATTACTAATGATGTGACGACTATAAAACGAGAAAGACCTGCAACTAACTTCTGAGTAGACTGCGTGATATTAATGATATCGATGCACAAATGTTTCAATTCCTATCGCTAATCTTTAAGCAAGCAATGATAGGAAGGACGAAATAATCTCTTGTTTTACAAAAAAATTAAGTACTTTATCATTCTCTATTCTGTGCATCATTAATTTGGCTGTCAGAAAAATTAGAAACAAATTAAAGAAAATTAATTGGCTACTAATTTGTAACCACTATATAAAATGAATTTCTTCTATCATCTTCTAGAAAATATCGTTAATTAGATTGGTTTGAATTCAGAAGTGGACTTAACTCACTTTTATTTTTTTATTATATTTTTATAATTTTTTATATAAAATATAAATTTTTATATATATTTTTTAAATTTTAATACATAATTTTTAAATTTCAATACACTTTTTTTTAAATTTCAATATATATTTTTCAAATTTTAAAATAATAATAATATTAAAAAATAAATTAAACTCATCTCAACTCATCTTATTTTCGAATCCAAACAAAACTTAGATTTTTTGTATCATCCTATTAAGTATAAGTCTTGTTTAAATTTAAAAATGAAATGAATTAAGATGATTAGTTTAGTTTATTTATTAATTTTTTTATTATCTTAAAATTTAAAAAAATTAAATTATAATTTAAAATATATATTAAAATTTTAAAAAATATATAGAAATTTATATTTTATATAAAAAATTAAAAAAATATAATAATAAAATAAAAATAAATTAAAGAGAATTTTAAATCTAAACTGGAGACGACAGAAATTGGGCAGAACCTTCGTTTACATTCATAGCACCTATCACTACAAGATTTTAGAGTTTTTGGGACCAAAAAATTATCCCACCACTAACTGTCGTGGTTAATAGTGGCTGTTGACACAAATGGTCTTTGCGGCCATTAAAAATTCAATTGCCCACGAAGTATCATGCGCTTACGGAAGTTTGAGATTTGGAATGCTATTTGCGGCGAGTTTATACCGCCGCAAAAAGATTTTCCACAAAACGGTATTAAACCCGTCGTTTTGATTTTAATGCCACGGTAATTTAACTTTCTTTTTCTACAGCCCAGATCAACCCTTCGAATTTATCCATTCTCCCTCGTTTCACTTCCCCCTAACTCTTCGCGACACCACCGAACGAAATTTCTCCCTGCCATTCCTCCAACGAACCCATGGCTAGGCTTTACCGTCGGCAAACCCAGCCTCACCGCCACCTTCAGCAGTTCCCACCCCCTCCGGCAGTAGCACCCGACCGTCGAAGTCCCCTATCAGACGCTCCCTCGATCGCACGCGAGCACAGCCCGAAATGGGTTTCATGCTCGTTTCTCCCCCTCGCGCAGCCATTCGCCGCCTTATTCAGCCACCGTCGAGCACCAAGACCACCCCTTTCATCCTCCACTTGACGCGAGCCCGCAGCTCCTCCGTAGACCCATGCACGAAACCCACCCGTTTATACACGGCTTCCCTACCGCACGCCGCCACCCACGCCTCCAGCCACCATCAGTAGCACTCCTTCTCACTGGCGACATCCCCCTCCTCCCCACTGTCTCTCCATGCCAGGAAACCCTAGAAGAAGGTTGGGGAGCAAAAATCAAAGCTTAAGGTAAAAACCCTAAATTGACCCATTTGATTTTGGTTTCATTTTGGAAGCCAAGTAAGTTATTCTAGCTTATGTTTTGGTGTAGTTAATTTCCTATGTTACAAACAAATAGGAATGCCCTGTTTTTTGCCCAAACCGAATGTTATTAGTTGTTTTGCTATGTGTTTTTTTCTATTTCGAAAATTACATGTTGTTATTAGATTTGGTTCAGTCCTAGGTGATGTTAGCTCTATATTTTAGTGTATGTAGGTTGGAATTATGTCTTATGTTGAGGTTGGTTTCTTAATTGGGTTTTGATTTTCATACCTCACCTGTTGATGTTTCGGTCTTGGGTTTAAAACAGTGCCATAACTTTGCCCTTATCTGCACAGCCATACCATATTTTGTTACAAGTCAAATTTGGTTGAATTCGGAGATGAGTAATCTGATGCATAGTTTTATTTTTTCTTTCTTCTATACATACTTTCCTTTTTTTTTGCAAGTCAATTTTATTATTTGATACAAGTCAGTTTTATTAATTCGGAGATGTGTTTATATTCTTCTTCTTTTTGTTTCTCACATTCATTTATTTAGTTATTTTTCCTTTCTTTGTGCAAAACGTTTGTGATCTCTTTACTTACAGCAAAAACAAATAATTTATTCTCTCTCTCACATTCATATTTATGTTCTTCATGCAGAATGTTGAGCTGTCTTACTATGTATTAAACTCAAGCATGCATGTTTCATGTGGCTGCCATGAGTTCTTTTTTATTGGTAATATTTTTTTATAATGTGTAAAACCATAGGTCATTGGTAGCCAGATTTTTATTGGTAATACTTTTACTATATGCTGGTTCTCACAGTATCCAATCCAGCACAACAAGAACTATTGATAAAAACTTCTAGACCTTGCACCTTATGTTGTACATTTTTTCACGTATTAAAGGATCCACCATATTTTATAGAGTGATCAAGTATTTCAAATTTTACCTATGAACTAAAGTGCATTTTGAAGTCATAAATGCACAACCTTGTGAAATTAAAAAAATCAAAAAATAAATAACCCTATATGATGCAGCATATAACAGAAGATACACAGAACATTATTATATAAATTGATATATAGAATATTAGTGCACTTATAGTTAACTGTTATATAACCATTCACACCTATGAGTTTGCTCATTTTATATCTTCTTGTGGTAACTATGAATTTATCTATATAGCTAGCTTCCACCCCCTGCTTTTTCTGGACCTTGGCATCTGTTTGCTTATTGGTTGGAGCTGTTTGGAGTTGGCTGAGGTGTGCAAAGTGGCTCCTGTTGATTATAAAAGAAAATTTAGTGTTAATTATGCTAAAACAAAGTAATTTTGGTAAAAAGTAATAATTATCAAAAAACTTTGCTAAGAATAATGCTTGCTCTTGTAATTTAATTAATCTACAGTTATACTAAAAATATCTAACTTTATAATTGAAAAAGAAAGTACAGAATCTTTATTCTTGTATGGAAATCTAAAGTTATGATTTTTGACTTTTGTCCAAGAAGTGTAACATTGTTATAACATTGGTATAGTCCATACACCTGCCTCATTGAGATAGTGATATGGCCAGAATGAATTTAGCTGATTTGGTAACTAGTTAGGATACAAATGACTTGGCAGTTTTGTTTAAATTATTTGATTTCATCTTAGTTTCAAACTGGGGGTTTTGATTTGGCTGCACAAACATATTCAGAAGTACTTCAATATTATTAAGAAGTATCAGTGATCAACATATGCTAATCTCTATTCCTATTTCGCTTTAGTGTATTTAGATTTACATTATTTATATTGTTGATTTTATCAATCTGCCCATCATCAGTACTTCAATATTACATAAAAAATTTTGATTCTGTCTTCTGGATGCAGTTATGTTGAGAAAGAATTGCAGAAAGAATGAAGGCTTTGCAGGAATTAATTCTCAGCACCAATAAAGTATGTTTTTTTTTTCTAATATAAAGTTAGTTCCTTCTTAGTGTTGCAACTAACTATAGTGTCCCTTTCAATTTATTAAATAAAAATTATCTGGTTCTATTTTTTTCTCTGAAAAGGAAACACTTAATTTATGACAGGTTATAAAAAAAAGGGTAAGATAAAAAAATCTGAGGAAACACTTAGATCAGGTTATAAAAAAAAAAGAAATCACTGTAAAGTAACTCTAAAATGAAAAATGGTAAGATATAAGAGGGTAGTAACTTGACATCAAGATATTATCATTTCATAACCTATGTAGATGGAGCTATCAATTGATAGAATATGCAATTCTCTTCAATGATTTTACACTGAACTTAATATCTCTAGTAATGGCATGTATGGGAATTTTTTGCAGGTTTCATATGATGAACCCCAAGTTCCAAGGGTGAAAAGTTAGAAGTCTCATGTAGGCAGCTTAGATATTGGGTGGTTCTCCAACAAACTATGTAGAATGAACAAAAGTTCTATGTTGGATATTTTTTCCTTATGAGTGTAAGAACATACTGTTCTGTTTGATAGGAAATTGTTAATGAGGATTTATACTATTCTATTTTGCCATTATTCATGTGTCAAAACATGTAGATGCGCAATGTGCTATTTATTATACACGGCAACATTTTCCTACAACTTTATTGCAAACATTTTTTTGCCACCACTACAAAATAATGTCAATTAGATTTTGCCACAAAATAGACCTCATTAGGGACGGCTATGTTAGCAAGAAATCAAAAATAGAAACAAAATACGGTCATGGTAAAAGAATAATAGCCTCAATTACAAGAACTAAAGCTAGTAAAAAAAATCATTTATCGACAATCTTTATAGTGGGAATTGTGTATTTTCCATGACAGGATCTTGTGGTGACTGGGCAATGACCACAAAACTAGATGTATTCCCCACGACAAGATCTCATGGTGATCGGGCAATGACCACAAAATCAGAGGTATTATCAAGGCTTTTTGACACAAATAAAGAAGTCTTTTACCATGGATCTTCTCGTGGTAATAGGTTACTATTATCCACGAAAAATTAAAGTCGTGGCAATGGAAGTATTTACTGCGAGTTTTATGCCACGAACCTCCCACGGAAGAAATAGGTGGCAAATAATCTATGCCTGCGAAAAATGCACTTTTAGCCACAATAGGCCTCTTTGGCAAAAGCTGAAAAATCTTGTAGTGTATGTGCATAGGCATTAATGAATTGCAGGGCGGATTGATCTAACCTTTTCGTGTCATTCAAAAGAAATATTTCTTTTACACGTTTCATTTTGATTTTTTTCTAAATCATGACTAAGAAATTAAGGAGAACAATGAATATGAACGTATGTTGAAGGTATTCACACTCAGTTTTCAAGTTGAAAATCTACTTTCCTGCTCAGGTCGACCAGTAGTACTAGTACTCCATCGCTTCCTTCTATATGTACATACGGATCACCTCAGGATATCTTCATTGTTCTTCTCATTGTCTAAGCCCGCAAATTACAAATATTTCCTTCCATAGTTAAGCTTCTAAATCTCTCGCATTGCATTCATGGCCACTCAAACACCCTCTTCATCTACTAATTCCCAAGATACTAAGAAAAAAAAAAGAGAGAATTCATCTTGTTCTGAAGAAGATGAAAAATTCATAACCTCTTGCTCACCTTCTTTATCTACTAATTCCCAAAGCCTAACTTCAGTGCTATACTATCCTCAACGATGGCTCCAAATGGTTATAAACTGGGTGCAGAGGAGAGATCTCAATTCATCTTGCTCGGATGAAGATGATGAAAAGGTCATCACCACTTTCTCACCTTCTTCCTCGACGCCTCAATGGAAACATGAGGTTTTCCTTAATTTTTGTGGCACAGACACGCAAGAGTTTTACGGATCATCTATATATTGATTTAAAACGGAAAGGTATTCTCGTCTTTAGAGATGACGAAACACTCAAGCGAGGAAAATGCATTTCGCAAGAGCTTTTGCAAGCAATTCAAGAATCCCAATACGCCATCGTCATTTTTTCGACAAATTATGCTTCTTCCCAATGGTGCCTTATGGAACTTGCCGAGATCGTAGAAAGGGAGAAAAAGAAGAATCTCACAATTATTCCTATTTTCTATCATGTGGATCCTTCAGATGTAAGAAATCAAAGAGGGAGTTTTGCGGAAGCTTTCGCTGCACATGAAAAAGATCCCAAAGTAGACATCAAAGAGATTAATAAGTGGAGAAATGCTTGCAGAAAAGTTGGTAAAATTGCCGGAGAGCACATAAATGGGGACAGGTAACATTTAGTCCTATATCTTTGAGATCAAAATAATAATATAGTCAACACTAGTACTGTTGCTGTTATTGTAATTAATTATTAGTGTTTTTATTAGTGTTGTTATTAACATCTATCTATCTATCTACTTATATGACATTTATAATTTTTATACTAAATAATGCTAAATATTCTAATTATATGTTAAAAGAGTTTTTTCTGGTTCGTGCCTATTCAGGCCTTGTATATATTAACTGATCTATCAATTTCCAGGTACGAATCAGCAATTATACAAAAAACCAGTGGTATAATATCTCTTGAGTTGAGTTCTAGATTCTCACGTCATGATTACCTTAAGTTTGTTGGAATAAACTCTCGTGTAGAGACAATGATGAAGTTATTGGATATGGAATCGAATGATGTTCGGTTTGTAGGAATTCATGGGATGGGTGGCATTGGTAAGACAACCTTGGCCGAAATAATTTATGATAGAGTTTCTAATTGTCAATTTGAAGGAAGCAGCTTTATTTCTTGTATAAGAGAAAAATCTACTACTGCTCGTGATCTAGCTTGTTTACAAAAAGAACTTCTTTCTACAATCATGCAAGAAGAAATACTTGTATGGGATCATAGCCAGGGAATTGGGATGATAATGAAGATGCTGCAGAATAAAAGGGTTTTTATCGTCCTTGATGATGTGGATAGTGAAAAGCAACTGACAGCAGAATCAGAAATGGTTTGGCCCAGGGAGTAAGGTGATTATAACATGCAGAGATAGTCATCTGTTGATAACACATGGAGTGAATGATATTTATAATGTTGAGCTACTTCAAACCGCCGATGCTTTGCATCTCTTTAGTTTGTCAGCCTTCAAGCAAACCCATCCTACAGAGAATTTCAAGGAACTATCTATGGATTTTGTGAATTATGCTAGAGGCCTCCCTTAAGCTCTTAAAGTTTTGGGTTCCTTCTTGTTTGGGAGAACAATATATGCATGGAAAAGTGCTAGGGATAAACTAGAAACAGTTCCTAATAAAGAAGTTATGAATATACTTCGAATAAGTTTTGATGGGCTAGAGCAATCGCAGCAAAAGTTGTTTTTGGATCTGGCATGTTTTTCTAATATTTTAGGACTAGAGTGGCTACAGAATCACAATTTGAAGAAAATATATCCAGACATTGACATTGAGGTTCTCGTCGACAAGTCCCTCATAAGCAAATCGTCCCATGGAACGTTGGGTATGCATGATTGGCTAAAAGAAATGGGTAAGGAAATAGTTCGCAGCGAATGTTCTAAAGAACCTGGAAAACGTAGTAGACTGTTTCATCAAGAGGATGTTTTTCAAGTACTGAAGAATGATACTGTAAGTTGATTAGTGTAGAGATTAATAATATAAAAATGTATATTTTCATCCTAATTCTTGCTAATCCGTTGTTCTTGTTTACTAGGGAACTGATTCAATTGAAGTCATAGTCTTGGATTTTTGGCCAGAAACGAAAGATAGATTCATCCTTAAGGCCGAAGCATTCTCAAAGATGAGGAAATTGAGATTTGTTAAAATCCCTCATTCTCCAACTATAGAATGGCATGGAGATCCATTAGAATTCATGCCAACCGATGAGTTGCAATTCCTAGACTGGTTTAATTACCCTTCGAGATCCTGGCCGACCAATTTCCAACAAAAAAATCTTACTACACTAAGCCTGTTTGGCAACCGCTTCAAACGACTGTGGAAGGGATTGATGGTAATTAAGTTTCTCACTAATCTTATAAATACATAATATTCTTCTTATAAGTTAATATATTCATATTTTGGTCCAACGTCTAACTACTTGTTTGTATATAACAGGTCTTAGACAATTTGAAGACCTTGAATCTGAGTTATTCTTTGAACTTGATTGAAACACCAGATTTGACAGGAGCCCCAAATCTTGAGGAAATAGACCTTTCTCATTGTATAAGCTTGTGTGAGGTCCACTCATCCATCGGAGATCTCAAACGACTAAAAAGTTTGAATTTCTGGCATTGTGAATGTCTTACAAGACTTCCAGACAAGTTCTGCTTGGAATCTCTTGAATATTTGAATCTTTCCGGACAAGATTTGATTTTCCGATCAAGACTTGTGAATTTCCCGGATATTCAGGGAGATATGATACATCTGAGGAAATTGCATTTTAGCTGCAAGCCTACCAAAAAAGACTTACCATCATCATTTATGAGTTTCTCTGGCCTTCGCGAATTATATTTAAATGACTGCAAACACATTTCAGTTTTTCCGAGTTTTATATGCAGTTTGTCATGCCTTGAAATTCTGAAGTTGGTTGGTTGGTTGGTCAAGACTAGAGAGATTTCCAGACCTGAGTAGATTGCAATACCTTTCGCATTTTGAGGCACTAGGAACTGCTATAACACAAATACCATCTTTCAATCTAATCCCCAAAAGCATCAATTACATTAATCTCGAAGGAAGAAAGAGGATGCCACGTAAATCAAGAGACATCTTCATTAATGACTGCTCTTTGCCGAAACAAAGCTCATCATATCCCACCTATGATATTTGGATCACCCGAAGAATATGAGATGGCAGGAATGCCTGAGGTAGAAGGGCTGCAAATTCATCTTGCAGATAACGTGAGTCTCCCTCTCTCTCTTTTTTAGAAAAGAACACACGTAAATATACGTAGGGTGCTATGTTGAAATAAATAAAACAAATCGACATCCATCAAAACAAAAAGAGCTTAATTTCTGCAGTAATTAACATCTCTGTTTGGGGATTGTTTTACTTTTACAGGTGATGATGAGTGGGTGGTCGTTGGGATCTGGAATCCAGGAGTGGGTACACAATAAAAGTTATGGGTCCACTTTAAGGATAGAGTTGGATGGTACTGTGAAGTGGAAGGCGTGTGCTGTCTTTATTGTTTGTCATGATCTTCAATTCTTGTTCAATTACCCTCTAGGTACTTCAATTCCTTCGTTATTCAAGAAAGCTTGATGTGTGAAGTTTAAATTTCGCTTTGAGACGGATGGTTCTGATGTAGAAGATGATTTTAAAGAACTTTGGTTTCCACCTCCCGACGACGTCTATTTCAATAAGCCAATTGTATTCAAGGCGTATACACGGACTCCCTGGTTTTTCAAACGCTGGATATCGAATAATTAAGATTTCAATTACAGCAGATATTATTTATTTGCCCTCTCAACCACCGGTGCATTTAGGAGTGAAAGAGTGCGGGATGCATTTAATATGTTCGGATGATTCTTGTCTTGGTTTGGGATCAGATTTAGATTCCTATTGTCAATTTTATTAAGCATGAAAGTGTGGCAGGACGACAAATGAAGATTAGATTCATCAGGAGTATTCCTTTATAGCTTAGTCCTTTTGAGCAATGGCTTGGCATTGTTTATTTTGGGCATAGATCAAGATGTTCACCATTTTTTACCTAAAACCTCTCGATTCCATTGAGTAATGACTTGGTTTGGGATCAGATTTAGATTCCTGTCGTCAATTTTCTTCTTTGTCATGTTTATGGTACGTTATGCTATCTCAGACTCGGATCTCTATAAAACATGCACTTTATAGTCATTTCTGTGTTTATCTGTTTCTAGTATGAAAAATATGATTAAATGTCATGTGCATGCAAGTGATCATCAGGCAACCATCAGCTGCCAAAACGTGGGACTAGAATACTTGACATGGAAGTGCTGCATGACGAGAAATAATGAATATTCGATTTAGCAGGAGTCCTTTATAAAAGTTACCCCTTTGAGTTTTGAGTATTGGCTTTGGTATTGTTTCTTTGGGAATGGAAGATGTTCACCATTTTGTTTACAAGTTAGAAGTCGGGTCTGTAGTGTCGACTTTCCAATTGATTTGTTGCAACTTGCCTCATTGAAGCACCACCAGTAATCAGCTAATTAGGGGAGGCTGGAGCTAGAAAATATTCATATATAAGAGATTGTTTTCTTTGAGAGATCCAGAATTCCTCATGTTATTATCTGTTCAATTTTCTTATTAATCAGATTCATATGGTTCTAAAAAAAATCTTATATCAGAATGAGCTCCAGACATATCTAGACATAATGCGTTGGTTTGGAGAAGAGAAATTGCCTATCCAGAGGCCAGCTTTCCTCTCCATCCTTTGCTTCTGTTTCCAATATATGTGAATCGATATTTATATATAAATATTCTGACATGGGTATAGTTTTTCTTCTCATTATTACCTCTATATTTTGCTTTTTCGTTGATAAGATGTTGTGGGAACTGGGAACTGTGTAGTATTAATTGGATTTTATATCATGTTTTTCCTTGTTGGGAATGAATTCCTGATTCTTTATTGCCCTTTGCATGGTATAATCAGTGTTTATTTCCCTGATTTGAAGAGCTTGTTTCTTTTAACTCTGCTTTTAGTTAATATTGGGTTCGGAATTATAAAGCAAGAGATTCTGCTTTAGTTTGACGATTTTTCTTATAATTTGATAAACCCAGACCAAATCTTAGGTTGTTCTTTACCAGACATATTTGGTAGCATATAATTAGACTTTATGTGTTCTTTTACATTGTTCACCAATCACCTATATCATAGATATCTTTATCCTATTATCGTTGGTTCACCTTTTTTTTTTCATGGAACGTTGGGCATGCATGATTTGCTAAAAGAAATGAGTAAGGAAATAGTTCGCAGCGAATGTCTGAAAGAACCTAGAAGACGTAGTAGACTGTTTCATCAAGAAGATGTTTTTTAAGTACTGAAGAATGATACTGTAAGTTGATTAGTGTAGGAATTAATATAAAAATTTATATTTTCATCCTAATTCTTGCTAATCCGTTGTTCTTGTTTACTAGGGAACTGATTCAATTGAAGTCATAGTCCTAGATTTTTGGCCAGAAACGAAAGATAGATTCATCCTTAAGGTCGAAGCATTCTCAAAGATGAGGAAATTGAGATTTGTTAAAATCCCTCATTCTCCAACTATAGAATGGCATAGAGATCCATTAAAATTCATGCCAACTATTGAGTTATGGCTTGGATACTCACCTCCCCTGCACTCTCGCTCGAGCGAAGTTGATCCCGCTCGAGCGAGAGTCCAACTCGAGAGTTTGCTCGACCTTCACTCGAGGTTTCACTCAAGCGAGATTCAGGCAGAAACTACGCTCGACCCTCGCTTGACGTTCAACTCGAGCGAGATTGACTTAGTAGTGTTCGCTCGAGCGAGATCGCATAAATATAAATATCGCAATCTCTTTTTTGCATTCGTCCTAGACGAGCTCCGCGTCCCTATTTTTGCCCCCGACGAGCAGAGCATCCTCCCAAGCTAATTTCTTCTCCATTTCTTGAGTGGTTGAGTGTAAACACGTGAGGATTGAGTATATACACGTGAGGTTAGTGATTTCTAGTGTAAGAATATCTTGATTCTCTCTCTGTAATCTCCATTTGATCATAGCGAAATTTTGAGACCAAATCCCAGTGGACGTAAGCTCAGTTGAGCTACACCACTTAAATCTGTGTGTTCTGTATTATCTTTACTGTTTTACTTCTCTTAGTTGCTACCGTTGCATTTGATTTCATGTCTGTGTTGTTTGTTTTATCGGTTTAGTTCCAACAAACTGGTATCAGAGCTATCTAGCTCTGTGAAGGACAGAAGGGATGGCCATAGCCAGATTTGAAGTAGAGAAGTTTGATGGATAGAACAGTTTCAGCTTATGGCGCTTGAAGATGAAAGTTTTGGTGCGCCAGCAGGGGTTATTCAAAGTTCTTGAGGAAAGGTCTGATAATTCTTCTGTACCATCTAAGGACGATGAAGAGAAGATACATAACACTATTTTATTGTCTTTATCTGATGGAGTGTTAAGAGAGGTTGCTGAGGAAGAGACTGTTGAGAGTATCTGGAACAAGCTTGAGAGCTTGTACAGAAATCACTTACTAACCGGTTGTATTTGAAACAATGGTTATATACTCTCAAGATGAATGAGGGTTCGTCTATTATTGACACTTAGATGAGTTTAACAAAATTGTTGCGGATTTTAGAAATGTTGACATCAAGCTTGATGATAAAGATCAAGTTTTAATAGTATTGTGTTCATTACCTGCATCATTTGAGAATTTTGTAAATTCTATGCTATATGGCCGAGATACCATCTCCTTAGCCCGCGACCCCTGTTCTCCTCTCTGTCTTTCGCCGGTTCTCTCCTCAGCCCCAGGGCCGCCGCCGGCCACCCACCGGCAACACTGCCCAGCCCAACCTCACCCCCACATGTCGGCGAGTTCAACGGCACCGGTGGTGTCCCCTCCGGCCATCCCACCGCCCCTCTACGGCCACAAACCCGAAATGGGTATTTTGCATTCCCTTGCATTTTCTAGCCACCCCTTGGCCTCCGACCACCACCACTAGACTCCCCACCCTCCGGCGAGCATAACCCACCGTCGGTAGCCACCCATCGCCGCCGGTTACCCCTCCACTCGAAATGGGTCCTAAAACGGGTCGTTCTTCGCCACTCCGCCGTCCGGCCACCGTAGGCCTCACCACCACCACCAAAAGACTCCCCTCGCCTAGCCGGTCATCCCCCTAGCTCAGTTTCCCCAACCGTTTCCTCACTTTCCCTGTACAACCCCAAACTCGAAAATGGGTTTTCACCCATTTTGACCCCGATCCACCACCTTCACGTGGTTGTGCCGCCACACCACCACCTCCATAAGATTCCCCACCCTTCAAAGAGTATCTTCCTAAATTTTGGTGTCAAACCAAGTACTTTAGCCTACGTACAAGTGACCGCTACAAGCGCTGCGGAATGACGTCTACTCAAGGATATGCGTTTTTAATTGCTGTAAGTATTTTCCAAACGAGTTTTAAGATTTAAATATATTTTTGACATCAACAAATATTGTAGTTGGTTATTGTCGTAAATTATGAGTTGTTGGTTATTTGGTGCATAGTCATCTGCATTGTGTATTTACGCGCATATTCATGTGTCGGAAATGAAAATTGGGTTTTCATTGTATTTATAGTTTCGGGTGCGTGTGTATCACGACCCCAAGCCGGGATGGGGCATTATCCTGGTGGAGCTCCTCTGGTTACTCGGGAGTGGAATATACTGAGTGACGTCCCCTAGGTCGTCGCCGGGCGACGACGGGATCGGACGGGATGGTAATGCTCTCGTGCCGACTCCTTGGCTCCTCTGCTGGCGGGAGTTAGGGGATGCCTGGTCATGGTACATGCTGGGCGCGGTTAGCTAGGCATCGCCCATTCCGAAGTCACATGTGGGGTCGTTACCTTCGGTGTGATGATGAAAGCCAGGGTGTGCAGATGGTCCCTAGGGGAGATCATGGTGCATACGGTTAATAAAACGGATGTTTAGGTCATTTTCTAGGAAAGTGGCGGGTTGTGTTTATTGGTTTTACGTGGACCATTTTCTGGAAAAATGGTTGTGGTTTTAATGGATTTATGGTCATCATTTTCTAGGAAAAATGATGGGTGATTTTACTAAAGTTTTATTTTGGGCCAAATGGGATTTTTGCATGTGTGGTTATTTTATTAATTTTGAGGAAGATGATTTTAAGTCTCATGCATATGGTATTTTGTTCATGGTTGTTGTTGTGGCATTAATGTATTTATTGTCTTGGGTTTATTTGGGTTATACTTACCTGCGATGCCATCTTGGCGTCGTAGTTTTTTGATGCAGATTATGAAGAGCCTGAACCTGAGGAGACGGCTCCGCCGTTGAGGTGATATTAATATTAATTGTTATTTCGGGAAATTTATTTTCCCTTTTTTATAAATATGTATTTGTTTAATTTGTATTTCGGATGACTGTATTAAATCTCCTGTTGGAGAGTTTTTATTAAATTGGTTTGTAAAATGATTCTAAAAAATTCTGATACCTAGTTTTTGATTTTATTATCCGCTGCAACCTATATTTTATGTATGTCACGTGTGCACACACGTTTGACACTTGTCGTTGGGACGTGTGACCCGTGTTGTCATCATCATTACGCCTTGATTCTCGTATTATTTTAAAGAGAATTTGGGTGCGTCACAGGTGGTATCAGAGCAGTTCGGCTCTGGGTAAATCCGCAAGTTACCTAGGAACAGTACCAGAAAAGTTAGTGGTTTTAAAAATTTATTTGTTTTATGATTTGGTTATTTTATTTTATTCTATTATTTTATTTGCTCTCTAAGTTTTCCTACTAATTTATATGGTAAGATTATCGATATTTATTTCGTTATGTTGTGCTTTTTATTTTAAATGTTTATGTTGTTTATTTATTTTCATAATTAAATCAGTTCTATTGAGTGGTTTGTTTTGTTTTGTTTTATTTTAATATTTGTTTAATATTGTAATTGGGTAGCAGTTAAGATTTTACTTAGTTGATTTTATTTGGTTAAGTTGTCGAGTATTTATTTAATTATTTATTTTATATGTATGTTTTTGTTTTGTTAAAATTAGAATTTGGATAATTTGGATTAGATTAATATTTTATATCATTTATTTTATTGAATCATTTATTTTAAATAATTGTGTTATAGAATTCCTTATTTTAAAGTTTATTTCTTTTGCTGTGGATTATTCTGTTTTCTTAAACTTTTATTCAATTATTATCAGGATTTGATTTTAATTTAAATTCATAGGTTTCTTACGAAATAGTTTGGGATTTGTTTATTATCTTTTTATTTAATTATGGCTTTTATATTTTAAATATTTCTGAAAGTTTGAAATTTATTTAGACAAAGATTTAAAAGAATTGCTGTCATACTTTCTTTTTAAGTTTATGCTTTGAAATAAATTTAAATTGATTATCTTTTGTTGCCCAAATGACTAACACAAGAGGAGGGGTGAATTGAGTTGTATTTAAAAAAATAACAGTTATAAATCAAATATACAATATAAAATATAAACAAAATATGAAACAACAATAAATATAAAGAGTAAGGGTAAGAGAGAAGCAAACTCAGTATGTTAATGAGGTTCGGCCTCACTGCCTACGTCCTCGCCTCAAGCTACCCCTTAAGGATCCCCGAATTCACTATTCAATCTCCTTCAGGTGGAGATAGAAACCTATTACACCTTTGAACAACACCGCTACAAAGGATCCGTGTAGAACACCCTCTATACTTGCAATTACCTTACACATGGTGATTTAACTATTCCCTGTGTAGAACACTTTCTACACGCACAAGGGTTATACACACCCTTTTACTGATACAAGAATTGATAGTAGGTAGGCTATCAGAAAACACTCCTTAATGAGTGAAATAAAAACAATACAGCGCAAACTATATCTCTCAAAATGAACAAGGGTTAAGGCTCAATGCTTAGAGAAGAGAGAATGAAAGTTTTGAATGAATGTTGTATACTCTTGGTATTGTAAATGTGAAGCTCTCAAATGATCTATTTATAGGCATATGAGACTTCATATTCAAATTTAAAAAGATTCACATATCAAAGACATCATCATTCACTTTTCAAAAATTTCAAACCTAATCTTTTTACTTTTTGCATGTGACAAAAGGAGCACACTTTACTTTTCAAAAATTTCAAACCTAATCTTTTACTTTTTGCATATGACAAAAGGAGTACACTTTACTTTTCAAAATTTTCAAATAAAGACATCTACTTTTTGCATAAGTCAAGAAAAGCATCCACCACTTTTGAAAATATTCAAATAAAACATGCACATGTGAAAGATGACAATCAATCATCTTAATATTTTCAAAATTCAAACCTTTAATCATGTCATGCACATGTGAAAGATGACAATCAATTATCTTTCAAAATTTTCAAATTTAATTTTCAAAATTTTCATGCACATGTGTAAAATGTATTTTAATGCTTTATGATAAAATATTAATTTTGAGCCTTAATCCTAATTTCAAATTTTTAAGAGATTTACAACATTACTCTATGACTTTAATGTGAACTTGTTCCCTTCTTGCTCATACTTGGTTCCTTGATGTGCTTGATTCTATTGTGTGGACAACTTGAACTTGAGACTTCTTTATTCTTTGAATTCATTTGTTATCATCAAAATCCATATGTAGATTTACACGAAACTTGAAATCTTGGGTTCAACAATCTCCCCCTTTTTGATGATGACAAATACTTGATAGAACCTTAAGCCTGTATTAATACTTAAGCTCCTCCTGAGAATGTGCGTTAGTTTTTCAAGCAAAAATATAAATATAATTCCAAGCATATATAACAAGTTTAGCAATTTAAACAATGTTAAGGTTCTAGTCTAAAACTTCTCCCCCTTTTGACATCATTAAAAAGGATCGGCAGCAAGTAAATAGACTAAAGAAAACGGTGCGTTAATAGACACTGTAGGAATTCGGTGCGTAATCACATGTGTTCGACAAAATTTGCAAAGGCTAGAGGCCTAGTTCTGGTAATTCGGTGCGGAAGGAGATTTTGTAAAGAGCTGAATAATTGAAACCACCCGTGCCTGACAAAACCTGGAAAGGCTGGAGGCGTAGCTCTGGCAATTCGGTGCAGAGATTTGATCCGCTTGATATTGCTGAAAAATGAAATATTATCAGGATTTGTAAGCTTGTCTTGTTCTTATTTCCGTTTCTATAAGAGCAATCCTTAGCTTTATCTATTTTGCATCAAGCTTTCTTTTCATCTTTGCAATTTGCTTGCATTCTCATTCTACAAATTTTCAATGGCTCGTAGATTTCCCTTCAGTGCTTCTCTTGATCAAGATTTGAGGTATCCATCACCTCAGTCTCAATCTATTTCTGCATCTGTCGTGGGTGCCATGAAGCAATAAGAGACTGATTTAGCTAATAAATCAGATCATGACGCCATTTACGAACTTGTGGGTCTCGGAACTCGATACTCATCATCTATCGTCGCATTTTCTGCTCGGTTGCAGTCCAAAACTCGCGAAATTGATAAGTTTGGCGAAACTGTTTCTGTACTTCAACGACTTATTTATGAGTCAAACAAAAAAATAGTAGAGTTAAAGCAACAGAATAAGGATTTGAAATCCTTACTTGCCTCTTCATTTCGATTGCCTAATCCTTTAGACAAGGATGGCATGATGATTTATAAGGAGCAAATGCATTTGAATGATGAGGCTAAACGTCTCAAGTTTCTGTAGGTCATTTAAGATAATGAAATAAAAGTATCTAGCAGATATTCATGGCATGCATCATTCCTATTTCTCTTCTAATCATGCATAGTCTATCTTCTGGTAGGGGTTTTGTGAAAATGTCTGCCAATTGATCATGTGTACTAGTGAATTCTAATACAATATTGCCCTTCTGCACATGATCTCTAAGAAAATGATATCTAATTTCAATATGTTTGGTCCGAGAATGTTGTATTGGATTCTTTGAAAGATTTATAGCACTTGTATTATCACATTTGATTGGAATATGATTGTACATAAGTTTAAAATCCTCAAGTTGTTGCTTCATGTAAAGAACTTGAGCACAACAACTACCCACAGCAACATATTCTGCTTCAGCAGTAGATAGTGCAACAGAATTTTGTTTTTTACTAAACCAAGAAACTAGTGCATGACCTAAGAAGTGACATGCTCCACTAGTGTTTTTTCGATCTATTTTACAGCCAGCATAATCTGCATCTGTGTAGCTGATTAGATCGAAAGACGTGTGCTTAGGGTACCATAACCCTAAGTTAATTGTACCACTAAGATATCTAAGAATGCGCTTAATTGCAATTAAATGTGATTCTTTTGGAGATGATTGAAAACGTGCACATAAGCACACACTAAACATAATATCTGGTCTACTGCCTGTCAAATATAATAAGCTACCAATCATACCTCGATATACCTTCGAGTCAACTGGTTTACCGGATTCATCTTTATCAAGTTTAGTGGATGGGCTCATTGATGTTCCAGTTTCCTTAGCACCTTCCATCCCAAACTTTTTCAGCAAATCCTTAATATATTTTGATTGATTGATGAATGTCCCACTTTTTGCTTGCTTAATTTACAATCCGAGAAAGAATGTAAGCTCTCCCATCATGCTCATTTCAAATTCTTCCTGCATAGTTTTAGCACAAACTTGGCACATATTTTTATTAATAGCACCGAATATTATATCATCAACATAAATCTGAATCAAAAGAATATCATCATTTTCGTATTTAATGAAAAGAGTTGTATCAATTTTTCCTCTTGAAAAGCCTTTTTCAATCAAGAAACCACTGAGTCTCTCGTACCACGCTCTAGGAGCTTGTTTGAGTCCATATAGTGCTTTTGTGAGTTTGAAAACATAATTTGGAAAAATATGATTTTCAAAACCTGGAGGTTGCTCAACATATACCTCTTCATTTATAAAACCGTTTAAGAAAGCACTTTTAACATCCATTTGAAAAAGTTGAAATCTTTATAAAAACATATGCAATTAGCATTCGAATAGCTTCTAATCTTGCGACTGGTGCATATGTCTCATCATAATCGATTCCTTCTTCTTGATTGAAACCTTGTGCTACAAGTCGAGCCTTATTTTTAGTAATAACTCCGAACTCATCTTTCTTGTTTTTAAAAACCCATTTTGTTCCAATAATAGTATGATTTTTGGGTTTAGGAACAAGTGTCCAAACATTATTTCTTTTAAATTGATTAAGCTCTTCTTGCATAGCTAGAATCCAAGATTCATCAAGTGCTTTATCAATATTTTTAGGTTCAATCTGAGATAAAAAAGCAGTATGATTGCAAATATTTCTAAGAGATGATCGAGTGCTTACACCTCGTGAAGGTTCTCCCAGAATTTGTTCCACTGGATGATCTTTCACAAATTTCCACTGTTTAGTTGTATCTTGTATTAAATTTTGATGATCTTTCCTGATGTCTCCATGTTGGACATCCTCTATTGTGTTCTCTTTGTTGAGATTGAGACTTTCCGTATTATTTATACCTCCTGTTTCTTCATCAATGAATTTCTTGGAAAGTAGAGAATTAGATTTATCAAATACTACATGCATAGATTCTTGTATAGTCAAAGTCTTTTTATTGAATACTCTATAAGCTTTACTACTAGTAGAATACCCGAGAAAGATACATTCATCAGATTTTACATCAAACTTGCCTAAATTATCCCTATCATTTAAAATAAAACATTTGCATTCAAATATATGAAAGTAACCAATGTTGGGCTTTTTCTCATTCCAAAACTCATAGGGGTTTTTATCTAATTTGGACCTTAGCATAACTCTATTTATAACATAACATGCAGTACTTACTGCTTCGGCCCAAAAATAACTAGGCAAGTTGTTCTCATTGAGCATTGTTCTTGCCATCTCTTGAAGAGATCTATTTTTCCTCTCTACTACCCCATTTTGTTGAGGAGTTCGAGGAGCAGAAAAATTATGCATAAAACCATTTTCATCACAAAATGTTTCAATATTTTTATTAACAAACTCTTTTCCCCTATCACTTCGGATACTTGAAATAGTATAACCCTTTTCATTTTGAATTCTCTTGCATAACTTGGTAAATGCATTATGTGCCTCATCTTTATGAACAAGAAAGACGACCCAAGTATATCTAGAGAAATCATCAACAATAACAAATGCATAATATTTTCCTCATAAACTTGCAACCCTATTTGGTCCAAAAAGATCCATGTGTATCAGTTGCAGTGGTCTAGTAGTGGAAATATGTTTCTTGGTGTTAAAAGAAGTTTTTGTTTGTTTACCAAATTGGCATGCATCACAAATTTTTTCTTTAAAAAAATTTGCCTACGGTAAACCTCTCACAAGATCATTTTTTGAAAGTTCGGAAATAAGTTCCAGGTTGGATGACCTAGTCTTCTATGCCATAACTAATTAGTTTCATTTTGAGCTGAAAAACAAATAGGATCTTGTGAGGTAATTTCTTCAAAATCAATTGTATAATTATTGTTACTTCTAAAAGCAATAAAACAAATATTAAAATCATGATCATTCAAAATAATACACTTATCCATTTTGAAAGTAACTGTAAATCCTTTATCACATAATTGACTTATACTCAAAAGATTATGTTTTAGTCCTTCAACAAGTAAAACATCTTCAATTATGAGAGAAGACTTATTACCAATTTTACCTATTCCCACGATCTTCCCTTTCGAATTGTCTCTAAATGTTACGTGTCCTTCTTCTTTAGATCTAAGATCAAAGAACTTAGTCTTGTCTCCCGTCATGTGTCTTGAACATCCACTATCTAAAAACCATTTATTTTTGTTTGTGGAGGACTTCATACACACCTATAAAAACAATTAAAATGATTTTTCTTGGTACCCAAGTTCTTTGGGTCCTTTATTTATTAGTATTAGAAGAAACAAGATTTTTAGGTACCCATATGGCCCTAATAGTCATTATATGTTTTCTTCTAATAGGACAAGCATGATAATTATGACCATTTCTATTACAAAAATTGCAAATAACATGTGACATATATGAAGAACTTGAGTGATTATAATAGTATCCTTTTTTAACAAAATTATTTTTATGAAAAAAATTTTGAATATTGGACTTTGATGTAGAAGGATTATCAAAGAAGTTTTTATAAGGTTTGTATTTTTGTTTCGGCATATATCCCAAGCTTGCCTTGTCAAAAACACAACTTTAACTACCAAGAAGTTTTTCAAAATTTCTTTTTCCATTCGTAAAGTTTTCAATAATATTTTCTAAATCAGTTTTCTTTTTCTTCAACTCAAAATTTTCATCTTTCAAAACAATACTTTCTTTTCTTAAAATATCAATTTCGTTTGTTAAAGAAGAATTTTTCTTTTTCAAAGCAATATACTTGATACCCAATTTTTTAAATTCCTCATATACCTCTTCTAAAACATTTTGCAATTCTTCATATGAAGGATCTTCAATATTATCAAGATTTGTTACCTCAATGTCATCTTTAGCCATAAGACAAAGATTTACTGATTCTCTATTGCTTGCTTCACTATCTGAGCTACTTGAATCATCATCCCATGTAACTTTCATTGCTTTTTTGCCTTTGTTTAGATCTTTTTTTAGTAGAGGACAATCTGACTTGATATGACCAAGCTTATTACATTTATAACAAATTAAAGTGTCATTTTTACCTGAATCTTTCTTTCTTGGAAAACTTTTTGAAGGATTTCCTTGGAGGAGTTTTATTTTTCTTTAAGAACCTCTGAATTCTTCTTGTTATCATCGCAACTTCTTCATCTTTGTCGACATTTTCCTCATTTTCATCATTTTCATTTTCATGTGGAACAGCTTTAAGTGCCAAGCTCTTCCTTTGGCTTTCCTTCTTCTTCTCCTCTTTTCAATGTGTACTCATGGGTGATAACTGACCCGATGAGTTCATTCACTTCGAGCTTCTTGAGGTCTCTAACTTCAAGAATCGCTGTCACTTTTGATTCCCAACGTTTTGGTAGAGAGTTGAGAATTTTTCTTACTATCTCCACTTTGGAATAAACTTTGCCAAGAGCTGTCAAGCTGTTTATGATGTTAGTAAAATGAGTGTGCATACTAGAAATAGATTCATCATCATTCATCTTAAACATTTCATATTCATGAGTAAGAATATAAATTTTTGATTCCTTGACTTGAGAAGTTTCTTCATAAGTAACTTTCAAGTTATCCCAAATTTCCTTTACTGTAGTGCAAGTCATTACTCTATTAAACTCATTACCATTGAGAGCATTATATAATAAATTCATAGCAGTTAAATTCAAAGTATAAAGTCTATCGTCTTCACGATCAAACTCTTCTTCTTCCTTTTTGACCTTTACTCTATCAATCACTTTTGTTGGAATATAAGGTCCATTTACAATGCATTTCCAGATTTCTCGACCTTGAGCCTGAAGGAATATTCTCATTCTAACTTTCCCGAATGAGTAATTGTCTCCGCAAAAGAGTGGAGGCCGACTGCTAGGTTGACCTTCACCAAATGAAGCTGCAATGTTAGCCATAAGATCTTAACTCAAAAGATAGTTAATCTTATAACAGAGCTCTAGCTCTGATACCAATTATTACCCAGATGACTAACACAAGAGGGGGAGTGATTTGAGTTGTATTTAAAAAAATAACAGTTATAAATCAAATATACAATATAAAATATAAACAAAATATGAAACAGTAATAAATATAAAGAGTAAGGGTAAGAGAGAAGCAAACTCAGTATATTAATGAGGTTCGGCCTCACTGCCTACGTCCTCGCCTCAAGCTACCCCTTGAGGATCCCTGAATTCACTATTCAATCTCCTTCAGGTGGAGATAGAAACCTATTACACCTTTGAATAACACCGCTACAAAGGATCCGTGTAGAACACCTTCTACACTTGCAATTACCTTACACGTGGTGATTCAACTATTCCCTGTGTAGAACACTTTCTACACGCACAAGGGTTATACACACCCTTTTACTGATACAAGAATTGATAGTGGGTAGGCTATCAGAAAACACTCTTCAATGAGTGAAATAAGAACAATTGTGCGCAAACTATATCTCTTAAAATGAACAAGGGTTAAGACTCAATACTTAGAGAAGAGAGAATGAAAGCTTTGAATGAATGTTGTATGCTCTTGGTATTGTAAATGTGAAACTCTCAAATGATCTATTTATAGGCATATGAGACTTCATATTCAAATTTAAAAAGATTCACATGTCAAAGACATCATCATTCACTTTTCAAAAATTTCAAACCTAATCTTTTTACTTTTTGCATGTGACAAAAGGAGCACACTTTACTTTTCAAAAATTCCAAACCTAATCTTTTACTTTTTACATATGACAAAAGGAGTACACTTTACTTTTCAAAATTTTCAAATAAAGATATCTACATTTTGCATGAGTCAAGAAAAGCATCCACCACTTTTGAAAATATTCAAATAAAATATACAAATGTGAAATATGACAATCAATCATTTTAATATTTTCAAAATTCAAACCTTTAATCATGTCATACACATATGAAAGATGACAATCAATTATCTTTCAAAATTTTCAAATTTAATTTTCAAAATATTCATACACATGTGGAAAATGTATTTTAATGCTTTATGATAAAATATTAATTTTGAGCCTTAATCCTAATTTCGAATTTTTAAGAGATTTACAACATTACTCTATGACTTTAATGTGAACTTGTTCCCTTCTTGGTCATGCTTGGTTCCTTGATGTGCTTGATTCTATTGTGTGGACAACTTGAGGTTGAGACTTCTTTATTTTTTTAATCCATTTATTATCATCAAAATCCATGTGTAGATTTACACAAAACTTGAAATCTTGGGTTCAACATCTTTTTACATTTCCGTTGTTTTATTTTGAGAGTTTATTTATTCATTTTTGGCAAGTGGATTTGCTTGGTGACTTGTTTGTATTTATTTATTAATTAATTTATTGATTTAATTATTTTATTATGGTTCGTTTCGTTTAAAGGTTTTAAATTTTAGAGATTTCTACAATAAATCCTTTTAAGAGTTGGTTTTGTAGAGAATTTCAAAGTTTTATTTGTGATTTTATTTGTTGTTGTTATGTTAATTTAATCTCATTCTTTTATTTAATAATCGTATTTTGTGAGTTTGTGTTTATTAAAGGAGTTGGGCTTGTTTTCTTGAATGAGTGACTTTTACTTATTTGTTTATTAAATCTTTTCCTCCTTTTGTGTTTTTATATAATATTTATGTGAATTACTTAAGTTTTATTTAGTTGTTGGATATGTTGTTATATCTTTGTGAGATGGATTCGTTTTGATAATTACTGGTATTTATGTAATTGGGTTTCTTTGTTAATATTTCCTATGTTAATTATGTGCAGTATCTGGGTCTCACTAAGTGTTAGAGTTTCTAAGTTTTAATTTATTCTTGGGAGATTGTTAGAATTGTAATCAGGGCGAACTCTTCATGTGAGTGAGAAATTTTAGCCATTGATATATTGTTATGGAAATTGTTTTAGTAATGTTTATGATAGTAGGTGATCAATTATTTTCTTGGTGAAGTTTTGATGTTATTTGTGGATACTTAGAGATTGATGTATAATAAATGTGCGTGTAAATTTTGGAGAGTATTTTTCTTTGGTTGGTATTTAACTTGGGAGAATTTGTTTGTTAAGTGATAGGGTTGAATTGATGTGATGGAAATAAATTTAAAAGATATAAATTTTAGGCTTTTGGGCGAATTGTTTGTAGTGGATAATTTAAGTATAATATTTCGGAGAATCTAATGGTTAGCAATATTTGTCGAAATATCTTAAAGAATTAGTTGTGACTTGAGGTCATATAAGAATTAAAATATTTGAGGTTATTCCATCTCATAGGTAATGAAGGTTCGATTGAGAGGATACGGATTTAGATAATTAAAATATGATGAGAGTGATTAGTTATAATGATGGAGAAGTGTATTAGAGGTTTGGGAGTTAGAAATTTTAGGCTTTAATAATGGGAGACATAACTTGAATTGTGAAATGACAAAGCATTAGGATTTGTAAATGTGGCAAATGATTTATTGTAATAGGTGTTGAGCTAGTTTTTGCTCGATGGTGATAATTTATGAGGACTTAAATTTTTATGAATTTAGCGAGTTATCAGAGTGTGCGCGAAAGCGTGATAAAGTGCAATGTAGTTGGAGGTTCAATTCTTGTGTAAATTTTTAGAAATTAGTGGTGACTTGAAATTTGGGATGATATTTGTGAGTGGAGATTTATCTTTTAGTTGAATAAATTATGTTTATTGACGATTAAGTTGGGTAGATAAACTTGCGAGTTACTTTAGGGTGACACAAAGTGTGACATGGAATTAGTTAACATTAAAATTTTGAGAATTGTGCTAAGGTTTTGATACATATGAAGTTCAGATTAATTGTCTACCTCAGGAGTCTTAGAAATGAAATATTATTTGGAGATTATACGGTTATGATGAAATAACATTTATTGTGTAATTGAGGAAAATAGATGATTGTGCTAATGCTTGGAGTGAATGTTGAGTTATGTGATAGGTGAGTTATTGGAGTACTATTAGTTGCACCCGATCGAATTTCGAGGACGAAATTCTTTTTAAGGGGGTGAGAATGTGAGATCCCAGATTTACGTGTATTTTTACACGTTATTTTATTCTCGGTGTTAATTATTTTAATTTATTTAAATAATATTATTAGTCATATTTTATTTGTTTAAAATATTTATTTGAGTTATTAATTAGTTAATATTGAATTACGTTGCTTTTCTTATTTATTTTAATGAGTTAATTATTTTAATGATTGGGAATTTAATTCCTTTATTTTATTATGTGAGTTTATTTGATCTGCTTTCGTTATATTAATTATTGTTTTATTTTTAATATTGCGCTTGGGTTTAATTTATTTTTATTGGTGGGTTTTAAATACTTTATTTTATTGATATTAGATTATAGTATTTCAAGTCGGCTTTTATTTAATTTATTGTGTTTCTTTTTCTAGTTAGTCTTTTTCTTTTTATTTTTTTCTTTTCCTTTTCTTCCTCACGGTTTCGACCCCCAGCCCGCGACCCCTGTTCTCCTCTCTATCTTTTGCCGGTTCTCTCCTTAGCCCTAGGGCCGCCGCCGGCCACCCACCGGCAACACCGCCCAGCCCAACCTCACCCCCACATGCCGGCGAGTTCAACGGCACCAGTAGTCTCCCCTCCGGCCATCCCACCGTCCCACCATGGCCACAAACCCGAAATGGGTATTTTGCATTCCCTTGCATTTTCCAGCCACCCATTGGCCTCCGACCACCACCACTAGACTCCCCACCCTCCGGCGAGCATAACCCACCGTCGGTAACCACTCATCCCCGCCGGTTACCCATCCACCCGAAATGGGTCATAAAACGGGTCGTTCTTCGCCGCGCTGCCATCCGGCCACCGTAGGCCTCACCACTGCCACCAAAAGACTCCCCTCGCCCAGCCGGTCATCCCCTTAGCTTAGTTTCCCCAACCGTTTCCTCACCTTCCCGGTACAACCTCAAACTCAAAAATGGGTTCTCACCCATTTTGACCCCGATCCGTCACCTTCCGGTGGTTGTGCCGCCACACCACCACCTCCATGAGATTCCCCACCCTTCAAAGAGTATCTCCCTAAATTTTGGTGTCAAACCGAGTACTTTAGCCTAACGTACAAGTAACCGCTACGAGCACTGCGGAATGACGTCTACTCAAAAATATGCGTTTTTAATTACTGTAAGTATTTTCCAAATGAGTTTTAAGATTTAAATATATTTTTTGCATCAACAAATATTGTAGTTGGTTATTGTCGTAAATTATGAGTTGTTGGTTATTTGGTGCATAGTCATCTGCATTGTGTATTTATGCGCATATTCATGTGTCGGAAATGAAAACTGGGTTTTCATTGTATTTATGGTTTCGGGTGCATGTGTATCATGACCCCAAGCCAGGATGGGGCATTATCCTGGTGGAGCTCCTCTGGTTACTTGGGAGCGGAATATACTGAGTGACGTCCCCTAGGTCGTCGCCGGGCGACGACGGGATCGGACGGGATGGTAACGCTCTCGTGCCGATTCCGTGGCTCCTCTGCTGGCGGGAGTTAGGGGATGCCTGGTCATGGTACGTGTTGGGTGCGGTTAGCTAGGTATCGCCCGTTCCTAAGTCACATGCGGGGTCGTTACCTTCGGTGTGATGATGAAAGCCAGGGTGTGCAGATGGTCCCTAGGGGAGATCATGGTGTATACGGTTAATAAAACGGATGTTTAGGCCATTTTCTGGGAAAGTGGCGGGTTGTGTTTATTGGTTTTACGTGGACCATTTTTCTAGGAAAATGGTTGTGGTTTTAATGGATTTATGGTCATCATTTTCTGGAAAAATGATGGGTGATTTTACTGGAGTTTTATTTTGGGCCAAATGGGATTTTTGCGTGTGTGGTTATTTTATTGATTTTGAGGAAGCTGATTTTAAGCCTCATGCATATGGTATTTTGTTCATGGTTGTTGTTGTGGTATTAATGTATTTATTGTCTTGGGTTTGTTTGGGTTATACTTACCTGCGATGCCATATTGACGTCGTAGTTTTTGGATGCAGATTATGAAGAGCCTAAGCCTGAGGAGACGGCTCCGCCGTTGAAGTGATATTAATATTAGTTGTTATCTCGAGAAATTAATTTTTCCCTTTTTATAAATATGTATTTGTTTAATTTGTATTTCGGATGACTGTATTAAATCTCCTGTTGGAGAGTTTTTATTAAATTGGTTTGTAGAATATTTCTAAAAAATTCTGGTACCTAATTATTGATTTTATTATCCGCTGTGACCTATATTTTATGTATGTCACGTGTGCACACACGTTTGACACTTGTCGTTGGGATGTGTGACCCGTGTTGTCATCATCCTGACGCCTCGATTCCCGTGTTATTTTAAGGAGAATTTGGGAGCATCACAGGAAGATCCAGTAATAGGGGTTCAGAGAAGGGCAGAGGTAAGTCACGGGGGAAATCCAAGTCCAATAAGAAAATTGTCAAATGTTATTACTGCCAGAAGTTTGGACATTACAAGAGTGAGTGTACTAAATTGAAGAAGAAGGAGGAATCCACAAGTTCTTCTAATGCCGTCAATGTATCTGATGATTCTGATGGCTCAGATGTGGTCCTTGCAATCAGTAATTCAACCAGTCGGTTTAGTGACAAGTGGGTCATGGACTCAGCTTGCAATTTTCACATGTGTCCCAAAAGGGACTGGTTCATGACTTATGAACCATTCAACAGTGGTTCTATTTTGTTGGGTAACGACACAGCTTGCGAGATTGCGGGAATGGGTTCAGTGAAGATTAAGATGTTTGTTGGGATAGTTAGGACATTGACTAATGTCCGACACATTCCAGATGTGAAAAAAAATCTTATCTCTATGGGAGCCCTTGATTCTTTGGGGTTGAAGTACATGGGACAAGGTGGAGTACTGAAAGTCAACAAAGGCTCCATGATTATTATGAAGGGAGATCAGAAAGATGGTCTCTATTTCCTCCAGAGTAGTACTGTTAGCGGTGAAACTATAGTTTCAGTATCTGATGAGGTAGAGTCAAATAACACTCGTCTATGACACATGAGATTGGGTCATATGAGTGAGATGGGGATGTCTATTCTCTGTAAGTAAAGGTTGTTAGGGAATCAGAATTTAGGCAAACTTGACTTGTGCAAGCACTGCGTGTTTGGCCAACAGAGCAAAGTCTAGTTTGCAACAGGGGTTTACAGTACTAAAGGTACAGTGGACTACATTCATTCCAACCTATGGGGTCCATCCTCAGTTCTATTGAAAGGTGGAGCAAACTACTTGCTTACATTGATTGATGATTACTCACGGAAGGTGTGGGTTTATTTTCTGAAGCAGAAAAATGATGTCTTCAAGAATTTCTAGCAGTAGAAAGTTCTGATAGAGAACCAGACCGGCAAGAAGGTTAAAAGACTTCGCACTGCCAATGGAATGAAATTTTGTAGTAGTGACTTTGATGAGTTTTGCAAGAATGAAGAGATTGTCAGGCACCGTACAGTTAGGCACACTCCACAACTAAATGGGGTAACTGAACAGATGAATCGAACTCTCCTAGAACGACCATGCTGTATGCTTTCCAATGCCAGGCTGACTAAGGACTTCTGGGCGGAAGCAGTCAACACAACCTGCTTTCTGGTGAACCGCTCTTTAGCCACAACTATTGGTTTGAAGACACCTAATCAAGTATGGTCTGATGCACCTTGTGATTATTCAAATTTGAAAATTTTTTGTTGTCTTGCTTACTTTCATGTTAATAATGGTAAGTTGGAATCTAGGGCAAAGAAATGCATATTTATGGGATATGCTACTGGGGTTAAGGGATATAGGTTGTGGTGTATTGATCCCAAGTCACCCAAATTTGTGATTAGCAGAGATGTTACTTTTGATGAAAAATCTATGCTTAATCCGAGAAAGGAGATTCTTGTGTCTACAGGAAAGAAGGTGGAGCTACAACAGGCTCTACAGAGGACACCACCTGATTCTCAGGATCATGCTATAGCTGATGAGCATGATTCTGAGTCTGAGACTGAAGCACCGGTTGATGAGCAGTACAGTATAGCTACTGGTAGACAGAAGAGGCAGATCAGACCACCTCAGATATATGCTTAAGCAGACATCGTTAAGTATGCACTCGCTATAGTAGAAGAAATTGTTGGGCAGGAGCCCTCCAGTTACTCAGAGGCTGTGAAGAGTATCGAGTCTGCTCAGTGGTGCTCAGCCATGACTGAAGAGATTGAATCTCTTCACAAGAACCAAACTTGGAATTTGGTTAAGTTACTAGCAAAGACGAAGGTTGTGGGCTGCAAATGGGTTTTCAAGAGAAATAGGGAATCCAGTTTGAGACAGATGCAAGATACAAAGCACGCCTAGTTGCTAAAGGCTATAGTCAGATAGAGGGGATCGACTTCAATGAAGTGTTCTCTCCAGTAGTAAAAGACAATTCAATCAGAGTTTTACTAGCCATTACAACTTTGTTTGATCTGGAGTTTCAGCAGTTTGATGTGAAAATAGCGTTTCTACATGGCGAATTTGAAGAGACTATCTATATGAGTCAGCCAAACGGGTTCATTGTTGAAGGGAAAGAGGACCGAGTTTGCAAACTGAAGAAGTCTTTATATGGTTTGAAGCAATCACCTAGGCAATGGTATGAACGTTTTGATTTGTTTATGATTAATCATAGTTATTTGAGAAGTAGTTATGATTGTTGTGTGTATCATAAACAATTGCCTGATAAGTCTTTCATTCACTTATTGCTTTAAATTAATGACATATTTATAGCTGCTAAAAGCATGATTGATATTGATTTGATGAAAACTTAACTTAGAAATGAGTTTGAGATGAAAGACTTAGGTGTTGCTAAGAAAATTTTGGGAATGGAAATTCATAGGGATAGGAAAGCAAGGAAGTTGTACTTGTCCCAAAAAAAGTATATTGAGAAGATTCTTGACAGGTTTGGAATGTCTAACTCCAAACCTATAAGCACGCCGTTGGCGATGCATTTTAGACTTTCAGCTTCCCTATCTCCCCAGACAAATGAGGAGGAACAATCCATGGCAAGAGTTCCTTACTCTAGTGCAGTTGACAGCATTATGTATGCCATGGTTTGTACCCGTCCAGACATTTCACAAGTAGTGAGCGTGGTTAGTAGGTACATGGCTAAGCCTGGTAAAGTTTACTGGCAGGCAGTGAAATGGATTCTGAGATACTTGAAGGGAACCTCGCATGTTGGCTTGTTATTTGATAGAGATGTTAATCTCAGTTCTAATGTTGTTGGATTTGTTGATTCTGACTATGCTGGAGATTTAGACAAGAGAAGATCATTGACAAACTATGTTTTCACATTGTGTGGTTCTGGAATTAGTTGGAAAGTAACACTTCAATCAACTGTTGCTTTATCAACTACGGAGGCAGAATACATGACAGCAGTTGAGGCTGTCAAGGAGGCCATTTGGGTGAAGGGGCTGATCAGTGACTTGAGTCTTCAGCAGGAGGGGATGACAGTGTTTTGTGATAGCCAAAGTGCTATACATTTGACCAAAAATCAAATGTATTATGAGAGGACAAAACACATTGATGTCATGTATCATTTTCTCAGAGAAGTAGTTGCAGATGGTACAATGAGTATTTAGAAGATTGCTGCTTCAGAGAATCTAGCAGACATGATGACAAAGCCAGTTGCTGTACACAAGTTCAAACTCTGTTTGGACTTGATTGGAGTTCGAGGTTTCTAGATCCCTTAGGGGATTTTGATGGGGTTGGTTTCTTTTGTTGATATTGGGTTCCAATGAGGCTTGTGGGTATTTAAGCCAAGATGAAGATTTGTTAAGTTATGGCTTGAATGCTCGCCTCCCCTGCACTCTCGCTTGAGCGAAGTTGATTCCGCTCGAGTGAGAATCCAACCCGAGAGTTCGCTCGACCTTCGTTCAAGGTCCCGCTCGAGCGAGATTCAGGCAGAGGCTACGCTTGACCCTCGCTCGACGTTCAGCTCGAGCGAGATTAACTCTCGCTCGAGCAAGATCGCATAAATATAAATATCATGATCTCTTTTCTGCATTCGTCCCAGACGAGCTCAGCGCCCCTATTTTTGCCCCCGACGAACAGAGCATCCTCCCAAGCTCATTTCTTCTCCATTTCTTGAGTGGTTGAGTGTAAACATATGAGAATTGAGTGTATACATATGAGATTAGTGATTTCTACTGTAAGAATCTCTTGATTATTTTTCTGTAATCTCCATTTGATCATAGTAAAGTTTTGAGACCAAACTCCAGTGGATATAAACTCAGTTGAGCTGAACCACTTAAATATGTGTGTTCTGTATTGTTTTTACTGTTTTACTTCTCTTAAATGTTACCGCTACATTTGATTTCATACCTGTGTTGTTTGTTTTATCGGTTTATTCCCAACAAACCAATGAGTTGCGAATCTTGATGTGGTTTAAATACCCTTCGAGATCCTAGCTGACGAGTTTCCAACCAAAAAATCTTACTACACTAAGCCTGTTTGGCAACCGCTTTAAATTACTGTGGAAGGGATTGATGGTAATTAATTCCTCACTCTTATAAGTTAATGTATTCATATTTTGGTCGAACTAACTACTTGTTTGTATATAACCGGTTTTAGACAATTTGAAGACCTTGAATCTGAGTTGTTCCAAGAAATTGATTGAAACACCAGATTTGACAGGAGCCCCAAATCTCGAAGAAATAGACTTTTCTCATTGTAGAAGCTCGTGTGAGGTCCACCCATTCATCGGAGATCTCAAACAACTAAAAAGTTTGAATTTTTGGCATTGCGAATGTCTTACAAGACTTCCAGACAAGTTCTGCTTGGTCTTGAATATTTGAATCTTTCCGGACAAGATTTGATTTTCCGATCAAGGCTTGTGAATTTCCCAAATATTCAGGGAGATATGATAGAAATTGCATTTTAGCTGCGAGCCTACCAAAAAAGACTTACCATCATCGTTTATGAGTTTCTCTAACCTTTGCGAATTATATTTAAATGACTGCAAAAACATTTCAGTTTTTTCGAATTTTATATGCAATTTCTCATCTCTTAAAATTTTGAAGTTGGTTGGTTGGTCAAGATTAGAGAAATTTCCAGACCTGAGTAGATTGGAATGCCTTACGGAATTTACGGCACTGAAAATTGCTATAACACAAATACCATCTGTCAATCTTATCCCCAAAAGCATCCGTTACTTTAGTCACAAAGGACGAAAGTGGATGCCCCGTAAATCAAGAGATTTGGACATCTTCATTAATGACTGCTCTTTGCCAAAACAAATCCCATCATATCCCACCTATGATATCGGATCACTTGTAGAATATGAGATGGCAGGAATGCTTGAGGTAGAAGGACTGCAAATTCATCTTGCAGATAACGTGAGTCTCCCTCTCTCGTTTTTTTTTTTTTAGAAAAGAACACACGGTAGGGTGCTATGTTGAAATTAATAAAACAAATCGACATCCACCAAAATAAAAAGAGCTTAATTTGTGCAGTAATTAACATCTCATTTTTGGGGATTGTTTTACTTTTACAGGTGATGATGAGTGGATGGTCGTTGGGATCTGGAATCCCGAAATGGGTACACAATAAAAGTAATGGGTCCACTTTAAAGATAGAGTTGGATGGTGTTGGGAATCTGGGCTTCCAAATTCCCCCCACCAGGATCTACTTTTAACAGAATAATAAGAAAAAATAGAGAAATAAACACAACACAAGAATTTACGTGGAAAACTCCAAAATAGGAGAAAAACCACCAGACCCAGAGAAGAAAATACACTATGTGAAAAATTGTTACAATCACACAATTTTTCTCCTCACCCCAACGACACCCACAAAAACTTCTCCCACTAGTAAAACTCTAACTTTCACCTCTCTTCCTTTTACATACAAAAAGGACAATAGAGGAATTTTACTAAAGTCAAAACTTACTAGATAAATTTCTGACTGGTGTAATTAACTAGGGAGGCTAGGCCTCATTTTATAATCTCATGCTTAGCCCCATTTTACAAATCCCACCGATGTGGGATTTACAAAGGAGCAAAGTCAACAATCTCCACCTTGCGACTTTGACTGATCCCACAGCCATGCTCCACCGCAATGAGGATCTTCATAGCTTTCGCTATCATGCTCCACCATAAAAGCATACTCACTCAGAATAAACCAATTCCAAGCATTTCACTTCGGCCCATGTCGAAAATAACCTTGCTGAAAAATTATGGTGCAACTCCCACGTTTGACTTTCCTGGAAGTTCATCAGCCATCGACATGAATTTCCACCACACACCCTGCATCAATGCCAAACCAATGCCCGTGTGCGAATTTGTGGAACAACTAACATTAACATCCTCTATCATGGCAACTTTGGGATTAGCGACATACCATAAGGATGTACATGTCTCTTTTTAACAGACATCGTCTTCTGTAAAGAGAGATATAATGTTAGTTTCATTGTCAGTATCTCCATTTACTGACTTGGAGCCTCTTGCCGAACCTGCTCCACTTCTTGGACAATTTCTTCTGACGTGCCCAGGTTGTCCACACACCCAGCAGACTACTTTCTTCTTCATGGAGTTCTTCCTCTTCCAATCACCAGCTGTCACCACTGCTAAGTTCTCAAGTGAACCATTACTTCCACCACTTAGCCTTCTTTCTTCAGAAAAAAGTTTACTGGTAACCTCTGAAAAAATTATTTTCTCCTTCCCATGTATCAAAATAGGCTTCATATGCTCATAGGAAGATGGAAGAGACCAGATCAGCCTCAAAGCTTGATCCTCATCATCAATTTTAACTCCAATAGATTCCAACTCAGAGACAATGCCATTGAGAACACTTAAATGATCTGAAATAGTCGTACCTTCACTCATCCGCAGTGTATGAAACTGCTCCTTCAGGTATACTCGATTTGAGACACCCTTCGTCTGATACAACTCTTCGAGCTTTTCCCAGAGTCCCTTTGCCGTGAATATTCCATGCACATTTGCAAGAACATTCTTGGCTAGGCACAGACGAATTGCACTTGCCGCTCTTAAATCCAAATCTTCCCAATCTTCATCGCTCATTCCAAATCTGCTCTTTGTTTCACCAGTAGTGCTTGGACCGCTACTGACTTCAGAGACTGGTCTACCTTTCAACGCCTTGTGTAATCCTGATTGAATCAAGATATCCTTGACTTGCACTTGCCACAAGCCAAAATTAATTCTTCCATCAAATTTCTCCACATCAAATCTGATAGGATTTGAAACTCTACCTCCTGACATAACTTCGATGAATTTTACCGTAGAAATGAATAGTACCCACTAAGTAAGTTCCCAGGAAAGACTGATCTTTCCTAGACAGAACTTCAAGGTTCCCAGGAAAGATTGGAGGGTCACAACGGACACACTTAAAATTTCCAATCTCCTAGACAGAACCTCCTTAGACCGTACGTATTCACACTACCACACCAAAGCTCCACCCTGCAAAAAGAACCTAGTGGCTCTGATACCACTGTTGGGAATCTGGGCTTCCAAATTCCCCCCACCAGGATCTACTTTTAACAGAATAATAAGAAAAAATAGAGAAATAAACACAACACAAGAATTTACGTGGAAAACTCCAAAATAGGAGAAAAACCACCAGACCCAGAGAAGAAAATACACTATGTGAAAAATTGTTACAATCACACAATTTTTCTCCTCACCCCAACGACACCCACAAAAACTTCTCCCACTAGTAAAACTCTAACTTTCACCTCTCTTCCTTTTACATACAAAAAGGACAATAGAGGAATTTTACTAAAGTCAAAAGTTACTAGATAAATTTCTGACTGGTGTAATTAACTAGGGAGGCTAGGCCTCATTTTATAATCTCATGCTTAGCCCCATTTTACAAATCCCACCGATGTGGGATTTACAAAGGAGCAAAGTCAACAGATGGTACTATGAAGTGGAAGGGGTGTGCTATCTTTATTGTTTGTCATGATTACCAATTCTTATTCCATTTCCCTCAAGGTACTTCAAATCCTTCGTTATTCAAGAAAGCTTAATTTGTGAACTTTAAATTTCGTTTTGAGACGGATGTTCTGATGTAGAAGATGATTTTAAAGAACTTTGGTTTCCACCACCCAACGACGTCTATTTCAATAAGCCAATTGTATTCTGGGCGTATACACGGACTCCCTGGTTTTTCAAACGCTGGATATCGAATAAATTGGATAAACGGGGCTTCCTTAAGATTTCAATTACAACAGATATTATTTATTTGCCCTCTCAACCACCGGTGCATTTAGGAGTGAAAGAGTGCGGGATGCACTTAATATGTTCGGATGATTCTGGTTTTGGTTTGGGATCAGATTTAGATTCCTATCGTCAATTTTATTCAGCATGGAAGTGTGGCAGGACGACAAATGAAGATTAGATTCATCAGGAGCATCCCTTTATAGCTTAGTCCTTTTGAGTAATGGCTTGTCATTGTTTATTTTGGGCATAGATCAAGATGTTCACCATTTTGTACCTAAAACCTCTCGATTCCATTGAGTAATGGCTTGGTTTGGGATCAGATTTGGATTCCTATCGTCAATTTTCTTCTTTGTCATGTTTATGGTACGTTATGCTATCTCAGACTCGGATCTCCATAAAACATGCACTTTATAGTCATTTCTGTGTTTATCTGTTTCTAATAGGAAAAATATGATTAAATGTCATGTGCATGCAAGTGATCATCAGGCAACCATCAGCTGCCAAAACGTGGGACTAGAATACTTGACATGGAAGTGCTGCATGACGAGAAATAATGAATATTCGATTTAGCAGGAGTCCTTTATAAAAGTTACCCTTTTGAGTTTTGAGTATTGGCTTTCGTATTGTTTCTTTGGGAATGGAAGATGTTCACCATTTTGTTTACAAGTTAGGAGTCGGGTCTGTAGTGTCTGTTGGGAATTTGGACCTCCCAAATTCACCCCCAGGATCCACCTCTATGCAGGAATATAAAGAGATATACAGAAATAATAATAACACAAGAATTTACCTGGAAACTCCCAAAGCAGGAAGAAAAAACTAGCAGACCCAGAGAAGAAAATACACTATGTGAAAAATTGTTGCAATCACACAATTTTTCTCCTCACCACAAATGACACTCACAAAATTTTCTCACTAAGAAAACTTTAACTTTCACCTCTTTCCCTTTTACAAGAAAAGGCTAATAGAGGATTTTACTCACAAGTTATTACTTGATAACTTGTTAGTTGGTGTGTCTAACCAAGAAGTCTTAGCCTCCTTATATAGCCCAAGAGGCTTATTGTGGCTTCACTTCCTACCCATGTGGGATTGAAGCCAAGGAACAAACTCAACAATCTCCACCTTGTGACTTTGGCTGATCCCACAGCCATGCTCCACCTGGATGAAGATCTTCATAGCTTCCGCTATCTTTTTTTGCCCCTATCTTTATGCTTGAAGACCAATTGAAGTCGCGCACAGCTTCAGTTTCTCAAGTGTAACGCTCTTTGTCAAAATATCAGCAGGGTTCTTACTTCCACAAATTTTCTCAAGTAACAACTGTCCATCATCTACCAATGATCGTATGAAGTGATACCTGATCTGTATGTGCTTAGTCCTGGAATGAAATGCTGGGTTCTTGGCGAGGAATATTGCACTCTGATTGTCGCTGTAGAGAGTGCCCTTTTGAATATCTTTGCCCAATTCCTCCAAGAAACCCTGTAGCCAAATCATTTCCTTTGCAGCTTCTGAAACTGCAATGTACTCAGCTTCTGTCGTCGACAAAGAAACTGTCTTTTGTAGATTAGAACCCCATGAAACTGCAGTACCACCCAGGGTGTAGACAAACCCTGTGGTACTCTTTCTGCTATCAACATCTCCAGCTAAATCAGCATCAACATAGCCCTGCACCTCTAAGCCCTCTCCTGAGAAACACAAGCACGTTTCTGAGGAGCCTTTTAGGTATCTCAAAATCCACTTTACTGCTTCCCAATGTTGTCTTCCCGGGATACTCATGTATCTACTCACAACTCCCACTGCATGGGCAATATCTGGTCTAGTGCAAACCATAGCATACATAAGTGAACCAATAGCTGAAGCATAAGGAACCTTACTCATGTAGTCTTGTTCCTCTTCTGACTTTGGTGACTGATCCTTACTGAGTCTGAAGTGATTGCCTAAAGGTGTGCCAACTGGTTTGGCCTTGTCCATATTGAACCTGCTGAGTACCTTTTTCACATACTCAGCCTGAGAGAGTCTTAACGTGCCTCTGACTCTGTCCCTAACAATTCTCATGCCAAGAATTTGCTTTGCAGCTCCCAAATCCTTCATTGCAAAGTGCTCTGACATCTGCTTCTTCAGATTATTGATCTCATCAATACTAGCCCCTGCAATAAGCATGTCATCCACATATAACAACAAGATAATATAAGAATTGTCAAACTGCCTGACATAGCAGTAGTGATCTGCCTGACATCTGATGTATCCTGCACTGCACATAAAACTGTCAAACTTCTTGTACCACTGTCTAGGAGCTTGCTTCAGGCCATACAAGCTCTTCTTCAGTCTGCAAACTGAATCTTCATTTTCCTGTACTACAAACCCCTCAGGTTGGTGCATGAAGATGTCTTCTTCAAGGTCTCCATGAAGAAAAGCTGTCTTCACATCTAGTTGCTCAAGAAATAGATCTTCAGTAGTAACCATAGCCAACACTAACCTGATGGTTGTGATTTTTACCACAGGAGAAAAGATCTCAGAGTAATCAATACCCTGCTTCTGCTGAAAGCCTTTTACAACAAGTCTGGCCTTGTACCTTTTACTACCATCTTGCTCAGTCTTTACCCGGTACACCCACTTGTTGTGCAATGCCTTCTTCCCTGATGGAAGTTTTGTCAACTCCCATGTCTGATTCCCTAACAAGGAATCCATCTCATCTTTCATGGCCAGCTTCCACTTGCTAGAATGTTCATCTTGCAAGGTTTCCTGGTAGCTCTGCGGTTCTCCACCATCTGTCAACAGAATATAATTCAAAGTAGGTGAGAAACGCTGTGGGGGACGAATAGTCCTAACTGACCTGCGAACTGCAGCTGCAGGAGTAGACGGCTCTGGTTCTGATTGCGGAATAATTGGAACGGGTGCATCGGACCCATTCTCCCCGTCACTCACATCTCTACACTGCACAGTGGTCTATGGTAGGTCATCCAAGTTCTCGAACTCGAACTCATGAGGAGCTTCTTCAGCAACTGTACTGGACTTATCCTTGTACATAATCTTCTCATTGAATATCACATTCCTGCTTCTTATAATCTTCCGACCCTGATCATCCCAGAAACGATAGCCAAATGCCTCGTCTCCATAGCCAATGAAATAACATTTCTTTGACTTAGCTTCAAGTTTACTACGAGCATCAGAATCAACAAGAACATAAGAAAGACAGCCAAAAGTTTTAAGGTGAGAAAATTTGACCTCTTTCCCACTCCAAGCCTCCTCAAGCAGTCCACAATCCAATGGAACTGATGGCCCTCTGTTTATCAAGTACACAGCAGTGCTGACTGCATCTGCCCAGAAAGTAGGTGGTAATCCAGCGTACAGCCTCATGCTTCTAGCACGCTCATTAATGGTTCTATTCATACGCTCAGCAACTCCATTTTGTTGTGGTGTTCCAGGAATGGTCTTTTCCATTCTGATACCATGAGTTGCACAGTATTCATTGAATCCTCCATCAATATATTCTCCACCATTATCAGACCTCAAGCATTTCAGCTTTAAGTCTGTCTCTGTTTCAACCAGGGCTTTCCAATTTTTGAACACATTAAATACATCAGATTTATGCTTCAAAAAATAAACCCATACCTTCCTGCTGTGATCGTCAATGAACGTGACATAGTACCGAGAACCTCCAAGAGATGCAACTGGGGAAGGTCCCCACACGTCTGTGTGCACAAGATCTAACTTTCCTGTTTTCAGTGTTCTACCACTCTTCAAGAAACTGACCTTCTTTTGTTTTCCCATAATGCAACTCTCACACGTACTGAGATCAACTGACTTTAGTTCTGGTAGCTTGCCTCTTGCCAGTAGTTCTTTCATGCCCTTCTGACTCATATGGCCAAGCCTACAATGCCACAAATCTGCTGTGCTCTCTGCAACGGTAGTAGCAACAGTATTATTCAAACCAGTAGTCATATAAAGTGTACCAGTTTTCTTACCCAGAGCCAGTACCAATGCCCCTTTAGTGACCTTCCAGGTGCTATCTGAGAACACTACTGAATAGCCACAATCATCGAGTTGCCCAACAGAGATGAGATTCTTCTTCAACTCAGGAATGTGTCTGACTTTCTGTAGGATCCACTTGTTCTTGTTAGGGAGTGCAATATCAATGTCTCACATTCCCACCACATTCAAAGCCTCTCCATCAGCCAAGTACACCTTCCCAAAATCACCTGCAACATAGTTTTGCATTATTTCCCGATGGGAAGTTGTGTGGAAAGAAGCTCCTAAATCCAGTATCCAGTCATCAACTGGAGTATGAACTGCAAGTAATAGTGCATCTTGTACTTCTTCAGTTACCACATTAGCACTATCATTCTCCTTTTTAGGATTTCTGCAATTCCTTTTTATGTGACCAGTCTTGCCACAATTCCAGCAAGTTGCCTGCTGCCCAGGCTTTGTCTTGCTTTTGCCCCTGTTCTTTGATTTTGATCTGCCTCTGTTTGAGTTTCTGTCTTGTGATCTCCCTCAAGAATCAACATTAAGCGCTGAACTCGAACCCGAGATTTCGCCTGAATCCCTCTTGCGTACCTCCTCAGCCAAAATCAAATCACGAATATCATCATATTTTAATTTTGATTTACCAGCAGAATTACTGACAGCCATTCTCATGGCTTCCCAACTATTTGGCAGTGAGGCCAATAGTATCAATGCACGTATTTCATCATCAAACTCAATTTCAACAGATGACAATTGATTTGTGATAGTATTAAAATCATTTAGATGTTGTGCAACAGACGTACCATCTGACATTTTCAAGTTGAATAACTTTTTCATCAAATGTACTTTGTTATTTGCTGACGGCTTTTCATACATACTTGACAAAGCCGCTATGAGATCTGCAGTCGTCTTCTCCTTGATGACGTTGTGTGCAACGGATCTCGATAGGGTTAGTCGAATAACCCCCAGAACCTGTCGATCTAGCAGGTCCCAATCAGCAACTGCCATGGTCTCTGGCTTCTTCCCTAACAATGGAAGATGAAGTTTCTTCCCATATAGGTAATCCTCTATCTGCATCCTCCAGTATCCATAATCTGTGCCATCGAACTTCTCGATCCCTGATACTTTCACGTCTGCTCCAGCCATCTCCTTAGACCCGAACCTTGGCTCTTGATTCTTTTACCGTAGGAATGAATAGTACTCACTAAGTAAGTTCCCAGGAAAGATTTCTCTTTCCTAGACAGAACTTCAAGGTTCCCAGGAAAGATTGGAGGGTCACAATGGACACACTTAGAATTTCCAATCTCCTTAGACAGAACCTTCTTAGACTGTACGTATCCACACTACCATACCAAAGCTCCACCCCACAAAAGAAAGAGGACCCCAGCTCTGATACCAATTGTTGGGAATTTGGACCTCCCAAATTCACCCCCAGGATCCACCTCTATGCAGGAATATAAAGAGATATACAGAAATAATAATAACACAAGAATTTACCTGGAAACTCCCAAAGCAGGAAGAAAAAACCAGCAGACCCAGAGAAGAAAATACACTATGTGAAAAATTGTTGCAATCACACAATTTTTCTCCTCACCACAAATGACACTCACAAAATTTTCTCACTAAGAAAACTTTAACTTTCACCTCTTTCCCTTTTACAAGAAAAGGCTAATAGAGGATTTTACTCACAAGTTATTACTTGATAACTTGTTAGTTGGTGTGTCTAACCAAGAAGTCTTAGCCTCCTTATATAGCCCAAGAGGCTTATTGTGGCTTCACTTCCTACCCATGTGGGATTGAAGCCAAGGAACAAACTCAACAGTGTCGACTTTCCAATTGATTTGTTGCAACTTGCCTCCTTTAGGCACCACCAGTAATCAGCTAATTAGGGGAGGCTGGAGCTAGAATATATTAATATATAAGAGATTGTTTTCTTTGAGAGATCCAGAATTCCTCATGTATATTAATTGTTAATTTTCCTATTAATCAGATTCATATGGTTCTAAAAAAAAATATTATAACAGAATGAACTTCAGACATATCTAGACATAATGCTTTGGTTTGGAGAAGAGAAATTGCCTATCCAGAGGTCAGCTTTCCTTTCCCTCCTTTGCTTCAGTTTCCAATATATGTGAATCGATATTTATATATACATATTCTGACATGGGTATAGTGTTTCTTCTCATTTTTACCTCTATCTTTTGCTTTTTCGTTGATAAGATGTGGTGGGAACTGGGAACTGTGTAGTATTAATTCGATTTTATATCATGTTGGGAGTGAATTCCTGATTCTTTATTGCCCTTTGCATGGGATAATCAGTATTTATTTCCCTGATCTGAAGAGCTTGTTTCTTTTAACTCTGCTTTTAATTAATACTGGGTTCAGAATTATAAAGCAAGAGATTCTGCTTTAGTTTGAAGATTTTTCTTATAATTTGGTAAACCCAGATCAAATCTTAGGCTGTTCTTTATCAGACATATTTGGTAGCATATAATTAGACTTTATGTGCTCTGTTACATTGTTCACCAATCACCTATGTCAAAGATGTGTTTATCTTATTCTAGTTGGTTCATTTTTTATTTTTATTTTATGTGAAATTGTTAAGTAATGACTTGGCTTTACCTTTTAAATGGCAGCAGAGTCGATTGACTTGCTGATGATGATAATCCATTGGAAACGTTGGACTTATCAGATTCTATATTTGTAACTTTTTGGTGATAAATATTTATATATAAATATCGATTCCATACAGATTGTATTCTTCCATGTTCCTGTTTTCTATAAAAACATTCTCTCAAGGAGTACCCCAACAACCACCCTTATTTTTTCAACTTTCTATTACGGAATGTTTGTTGGATCTCTTTGTTTATTCCCTTTTTTATACTTTGGGTCCCCCTGATTCCTACATTTGTTTGTTTTTCACCCTAGAATTTTCTCACACTGTCATATACACCTCAGTTGATGGAAAGTATTTCAACCTCAATCTTTATGTTTTCTATGGGTTATTTCTTCTCTGGCTTTCTATGGGTTATTTCTTCTCTGTTTTCAGTTTATATCCTAATTTCTTGATTTTTGTATGTTACATTACATGTTAGTTTATATATGGATTTTTTCTCTTGTTGTTGTTTTAGACTACTCAGAGAACATGTTGCAGCAATGCTATGAATTCGCTAAGCAGGAGGAAAACTTTCCGAAAGGGTGAAGAGTTTGAACTTTCAAATTTAGATGCAAATCATAAGACGGGTTAATTTCTCAAGTCTCTGTCTATTTGAATTTCCAATCTGATTGACTAATTTGACTCTGTTAGGAGCTTAAGCCCTGTCCGAGATCAGGAACAAAATGCAAAACCATTCTAGCATACAAGGGTTGTTGCTCATTGGAAGTGACGGTCTGGTCTCCATTTGGACACTCTCCACACAATCCCCATAAAGTTGTGTAAAATGCTCCTTCACTTCCTCTTCCAGCACAGGAAAGCCGCGCGAGAGTCAGAAACGTTGTCCTTTCATCCTCTGTAACATGACCATGATTTGGTCGCCGGTCCCATAATCCTCCAATAAAAAACTCACTACCCATTGGCTTTGGCACTACAGTTATGGCACCAAATATCATGTTTGGTTTTGAACATGTAAACTCATATTCAACTTGCTTTTTTACAGATATAACTTTGGCCATTTCTGTTGGCTCTTGTTTAATTTGGAACTCATCAAGTTTCATTTATACACATTTTTTTTTAGGGATATATACACAATTAAACTAGTAGATGATAACGTTTATATATATGGAGATGGTCGAAGTAGTTGTAAGCCGAAGTTGACAAGAAAGGGGTTTTTTAAATTTAAAAAAATAAAAAAAAAACCCAACTCAGACTCCAACCCATCCCGACCCATTAGGATCGGTTCAAGTTAGCGCCAAAACCACTTCGAATTAAGTCGGTGGGAGTTATCGGGTTGCAGCCCTACATACACCATCATCAATAACAAGCTTGACAATTGGACTTATTTGGACTCCCCTCTTTCTAAAAGAAACAAGAAAAGTAAAAATGGTGTGCCACTAAATAAATTTTTCTTATAAACTAGGATATAGAGGTAAAATAAAAGGCAAATGTACAGCTTTAATATACCAATTTATCATACATAGGAGCACTGCTAAGCTCCTCAAACGTTTTTTACCATTGACACATAAATGATAGGAGTACAGGAAAATCAAAATTTCACTTTCTTTAGACCTATAAACTCCTTGCAATTATCAAGGAATCAAGATACCGTCCGCTCATAACACAAACAAGCATGATAGAGATTCTTTTGCCCCACACATTTACCTTAACATGGGTGCTCGAAAATTATATCACGTCTTAAAAAAGGTAAAATGAAACTATATCTGCACCTCATAGAAATAATCTCATCCCAGAAGAATATACTCCCCCACACATTTACCTTAACATGGGTGATCGGAAATTGGGATGTACGTAGGGTCTCTTGTGTTTCGTCACCAGGTTTGCGCCTAGGCCCACTCAAAATGAGGGCAGCTTGATCCCATGTGGCCGCTGTTGATGTGATTCGATAACCACTGTCCCAACACCTATGGATGCCCTCATTTAAAATAAGGAAAATCAAGCTCCACAACCTTGTACAAAATAGTGACAGCATAGGTCAGAAAACCCCGTGCTGAAAGGGGGGACAATAACAAGTTAACAACCATGTCAATTTGTCTTCAAATGTGAAAAAATAATGTTGAGAATATGATCGATTTGTCTACCAACTAGTATCAACCCTAGGTTACATTGCTGAATCGAACATAAGCACTCAAGTCCATCATCATAGATTCATAAGTTGTTTCTTTATTTGGTAACAGAATCTACACTAAAAAAGCAAAGTAAAAAGTAACGTTATGAAAATTCCAACTTATATATGGCACTAGTGAAGTAGTATGAGAACATCTAACAACTATCATTTCGGGTCACATGTTCAACAGGAACAGCATTAACGAGCTTTAAATCAAACTAATTAAAAAAATAACGAAAAGAAAATGTTGCATTTTTCTGAAGCGTGGAAGCTCATCTAGTATTATATTTCGCTTATGTTTCTGTGTGAATCAGATTGGTACCCTACATATCTATCATCTATGGGCATTGTTATGATACAGATTTAATTTTGGATCACTACGAAGTAAAAATGATGAACTAAATTTAAATAAACTCACGAAATATCAAAATTTAGGTTACTAATTACTATGTTTAGAGAAAGCCGGCGTATGTATGGTTGACACGACCTTACCGAAATTCACTAATCAAAAGATGGAGTACAAGAAAGACAATATTCAATTTGCAATCCCTTACACTTACTGATCTAGGGGTATGCATCTGGATCCAGATCTAGATATCCGGACATAACCGGATCAATGATCTACATGTATCTTTTTCTCTATTCATACTCTTTAGATCATGTATGCTATTTTCCACCAACCTATAACTTAATTTCCACTAGTCTAGGCTTGTCACTATGCTTTTTTTTCTCATCTCTCATCGAGTAACTGCTCAGAAATTGTATAGGCTTGTCACTAGCATAATCAATGCATTCCATCTCCAGTACTCTGAAATTGCTTCTCGTTTTAACTATAAGTAATGATAGTCTTACATATCTTTTACTATCATTTTACCACTCATGCTACATTCCTTTTTTTTACTTTTTGTATTTTCTTTTAAATATTTTTTTAACATTTTTAATTATTAAAACAAATTAGAAAATATACAATTTCATTAATAGTCACTTCTTTAACTATTAAGTAAAACAAAAACATAAAAAAATTAAATAAAATGATAAAAATATAGTAAAAATATATAATTATTCTTTAACTAATTATTTTTCTTTTGCATAAATAACGACGACCACAAGTAGGGCTGTTCTCCGACCCGACCCGAACCGCCCAGACCATGTTCCGACCCGACCCGAAACAATAACCTTCCGATTAGCCGATTGCCCGTTTATCCCGATTACCCGATTTCGATTTCTTCTTCTTCTTCTTCTTCTTCTTCTTCTTCAACAACAAATCCTATTTACAGAATCTAACACAAAACTCCCAAACGAAATCCAACACAAAAATCTCAAATCAATCCAAAAAATCTAAGAAATTTAGAACAAAAACCCAAGCAATTCCTCGAGATGTCTTCTTCTTCTTCAACAAATCCTATTTTCAGAATCACAAATCAATCCAAAAAATCATATTTTTAGAATTCCAAATCACTTCGAAAAATCTAAGAAATCTAAAAAAACTAAAAAAGCAGAAAATAGCGAAGAAGAAGGAGATGCGAAGAATCGGAGAAGAAGATGTGAACCAGTCGCAAGGAGGATGAAGCAGACGAGAATAAGCAACTCACGGTGCTTCTAGACCTCTGTGATCTCGCCGACGATGGGATTGAGAACCAGTTGGAGTCGTGGTTGATGCTCACGGTGAACGGTAGTTTGCGATTGGAAGCTTGATTCGGTAGGATCTGGGATTCTGGAGGTCGACATCGGCAGGAAGAGAGAGAGACTAGAGAGAGAGAGAGAGAGAGGGGATGGAAGAAATTATCGGATAACGGAAGAATTCCGTTTCCGCTTTTAACCCACAAGTACTCGATCTAAAGAGGACTTAATTCCATCTCTCATCGAGTACTTAATGGTTGATCATGTATCTTTTTCTCTCAGCTTGATTTATACTCTTTAGATCATCTATGCTTTTTTTCTCAAAGTAGATGCCGCATGATCATCTACGTTCTCATTGACAACGTCCTTGTAAGCATCTCAAATGGAATGTTATTCATGCATGACTTGCTACAAAAAATGAGTTAGAAAATAGTTCATCGTGAATGCCTTGAAGAACCTGGACGATGTAATAGATTGTATCATCACAAGGATGTCTTTCATGTATTGAAGAATAATACTGTAAGTTGATTAGTGTAGACATTCATATAAATTGATATATTTTCATCCTAATTCTTCAGGTCATAGATTTTACCCACACCTGCTAATCCATTGTAATAGACACTCCTTGAAAATTTTCCAGTTTGGCGAGGCACCAATATTGTTTATCAGCATTCCTCCTTACTTCATCACTATTAAAAGTGCTTCTGACTAGATGTTCATTCCAACTTCTTCCTTCTTCATCAATCAGTTCATACAGTTCAGAGTGAGCATTAAGAATTTTGATGGGTGATTGTACACAAAAAGTTGTGGGTGTTGGTAGCCATTTATCTCCCAGGATTTTTATCTCCCTTCCATTCCCAACTGATTTCCACCTTGTTTCCTTTAGCATTACCTCTATCACTGACCAAATGCTCATCCATATTAGAGAAGTGGTATTTCTAACTTAGCCTCAGTAAAGTGCACGTTCTTAAAATACTTCTCTCTGAAGATCCTGGCCACTAATGAGTTTAGTTCCTTCAACAATCTCCAACCTTGCTTTGCCACCATTTACATACTAAAGCACTCTATATTTCCGAATTCAAGTCCCCCATCTTTCTTGAACAACTCATCTGATTCCACTCCATCAATGTATACATTTATCCTTTTGAATATGTCTCTACCAGAAGGTTGGAGACATAGTCTCCAAGTCCCTACATAACTTTTTTGGAAGCATAAAACCACTCATTGAATACGTTGGAGCCTGTAGCATTGCCTTTATTAATACTTCCTTCCCTGCTTTTGAAAAAATTATTCTTCCAATCTGTATCCTCTACCATACCTTCTCTTTTTATGCTCCTGAAAGTCTTACACTTTGCCTTCCTACAATTGCTGATAGGCCCAAATATGTCTCATAGTTCTCACGTGTTCCTATCCCAGCTTCATTAACAATCAGATTCATATTGGCCCTAGCTACTTGTATTAGAGCTAAACAAGATTAAGGTCTGTTGTCTATTAAGAGTTTGTCCCAAGGCCCTTTTTCATACTTCCCCAAATTAATTGGACCTACTTTTAGTCTGCATGCCTTGCTCTACTGAAAATCACAATGTCATCTACAAACATGAAGTGATTAATTCTTATGCCTCATCTAGCCACTACAACTCTTCTTATATCACCCCTCATTTTTGTTGGCTTAAAGAACTGGCTCAATCCTTTTGCATAAATTATAAAGAGAAAGAGGGTCTCCTTGCCTTAATCTCCTTGAAGGAGTAATCATCTTCCTTGGCCTTCCATTTAACAAAATAGAGTACTTCACTGAACATACATGCTCCATAATCAAACTGATTAGTTTCTATCCAAAGCCTACTATTCTTAGCACTATTCTAAGAATGGCCATTCAATTTTATCATAGGCCTTGGACATATCTAACTTTATGGCCATACTACTAGTATCACCCTTCTGTCTTCTCTTCATGCTATGCAACGGCTTGTAAGAAATCATGATATTATCTATAAGCCTTCTAGGGATGAGAGCACTCTGATTTGCAAAGATAATCTCATTTAATGCCTTTCATTCTGTTTGGTAGTACTTTAGAAATTAGCTTATATATTATATTACAAGGACTAATAGGTTTAAATTTCTTAATAGAAACTAGAGATTTTACCTTAAGTATTAAGGCTTGGTACGTATGGTTGAGCCCAACCTTCATTTTCCCTTCCGATTGGAAATTCAATACAACCTTACCAGTCTCATTTCCTATTATCCCTAAATTATTTTTATAAAACCAGCTCCAAAACCTTTTGGGCCAAGTGTTTTCAGAATTGACGTTTGCTTCAAAGTCCTTTCCACTTCCTTAGAGTTGAAGTCTTTTTCTAACATAGCCTTCCTTTCCTCTGAAATTCTCACCTTAATAGCACAAACTCACTCCTCTATCTATTCATTAGTAGGGTTAGAAGAAGTGTATTTTTGTACAAAGAATCTCTTGAATGCCTCTTCAATCTCCACCCTCTCATTAACCATCATTCCCCCTGAATCTTGTATCTTTAACTATAGTATTTTTTCTCTTTTTCTCTAAATTGCACATGTATGAAAAAAAAAATTGTCTGTGGCCTTGTTTGAGCTACTGGTTTTTATTTTCCTCTACTTCCATCTCAAGTTTTCTTGGTCCAGCAGCACTTCAATCTCCTTTTGTATTCTTTTTTTTGATAAGTAAAATATATTAATATCAGGCAAAAGCCAATTACAAAAGTTCACAGCAATTACAAACAAAGAAGTCATGTCCTATCCACTAGGCACATTAGCAACTAAGAAAGCATGTAGGTCCATGCCGTTGAAGTTCACGACAGTGGACCAAGTACAGAGAGTTCTAAAAAATGTAGCAATCAATTCCTCCTTGGTTTTCTCCTTGTCTTCGAACGTTCGCTCGTTGCGTTCTACCCAAAGGCACCACATGATGCATATGGGAATCATCTTCCATACAGCTCTAATATACTGCTCGCCTCTAATGGAGTTCTAACATGCCATTGTTGCCATTACGGTCTCTGGCATAACCCAAGCTAACTCCAACCTACTAAAGATCGCATACCAGAGGGCTCTAGCTGTCTTGCAATGTAAAAGAAGATGATTTACCGACTCACTCCCATTGCGACACAGACAACACCAATCTATGATAATAATTCCCCTTTTCCTCAAGTTGTCTGTAGTAAAAATCTTCCTCAACGAAGCTATCCAAACGAAGAATGCCGCTTTTGGGGGTGCTTTGTGACGCCAAATCTTCCTCCACGGAAATTGCGTCGCCGATCCTTGATTGAGCACTTTATAGAATGAACGGACTGTGAATTTTCCTCTGCCTTCAGGATTCCACCATAATCCATCTTGAGTTTGGAGGTTCGGTCTTTGTGAGTAGATGAGACTGAAGAATTCCTCAAAAGAGTTTAGTTCCCAGTCCTGTGCCGCCCGGTTGAAGTTGACGTTCCAATGTAGCCGGCCGCCATAGGCCTCCACCGCCTCCGCCACAGTGATGTTTTTTGCGCTGGCTACCTGAAAAAGAGAAGGAAACAAGTCAGTCAAGGCCCTATTTCCACACAAGTCAGTCAAGGCATCCTTCCAAAATCTAATTCTTGAACCTGCACCACAAAGAAGCCTAGTGTGCTGATGAAAAATATCCCAACCACTTCTAATATTTTTCCACACCCCTACACCACACGATCCCTTGACCACAATGGAGCTCCACCCTCCCCATGCTTCCCCATATTTATGATCAATCACTATTCTCCATAGAGCTTCTGGTTCTTAATGATACCTCCATAACCATTTACCGAACAACGCACGATTGAATAGCCTCAAGTTACGAATGCCCAAACCACCTTCCGATAACGGACGACACACGTACTCCCACTTGACTAAGTGATACTTATACTCCTCTCCCAATCCTCTCCACAAGAAGTCTCGTTGCAGCTTTTCAAGGCGCCTTCTTATAATCTCTATCACATGCTCAGCGCCTTCTTCGTCTTGGAGAAGGGTTTTTTCTTTTTTTTTTTTGTCTTTAGTAGCCTTTCTCTTCTCCTTTGTTAAGTTTCAGCTCCAATTGCCCAAGGCACTTCTATACCTAGATAACAACTTGTGAAACTTTTTCATAGAGCTCTCTACTACATTACCATTTTCCCATTCTTCCTCTATAAGTTACTTACACCCCTCTTCCAGCTCCCAACTCAATTCATACTTAAAATTATTTCTACTCCCATTATCCCACCTGCCTCTATTTGATTCCAATAATAATGGTCTATGGTCTGAGCACAATGCCACTAGCAGTTCTACTCTTAACTTCTGGGAACATACTAAGCCATGCATGGTTAGTTACAGCTCGATCTAACCTTTCCTTAATAAAACTATTATCGCAATGACCATTTATCCATGTGAATTTGTTGCCTATCCACCCAAGGTCTGCTAGATTATGCCCCTCCAATATCCTTAAACTAAACTGGTCCATTTGTTCACTCCTTTGTCTTCCACCATATTTTTTACTCTGACTTACTATCTTATAGAAGTTCCCCACTGCACACCATCCCATATCTATTTCAAGTTGAAAGGATGTGAATAATTATGACTATTTTCTTGCTAGTATTTGGATTCCCATAGAAACCTATTAACATCCACCTGGTGTCCTCAATCCCTTTCACTAACCATACATTTATGTGCCTTTGAGAGTAGTTTATTAGTTTTGCAGCTTCCTTTTTCTTCCATATCATAATCAAACCTCCAGTACTTAACCCAGTAGGGTCCATCAGTACACACCTTTCAAAACTCACTCTCTTACTCAAAAAATGGGCTTTTCTTGCTTTTATAATTGGGCATGTACCTTGCATATCTGTCACTTATGGCCATTGTTCTGACACAAAGCGATTTAAGTTTGGATCAATACTAAGTAAAAAGGATGAAATAAATTTAAATAAAATCATGAAATATCAAAATTCATGTGACTAGGCTTAGAGAAAGCTGGCCTATATATGCTTGACACGACCTTAAAGAAATTCACTAGTCAAAAGATGGAGTACAAGAAAGAGAATATTCAAATTGCAAATCCTTACTGATCTTTTTTTTATTTCCCTAATTGTATTTAGTAGCTCAAACTGAAAGTCAAGTTACATCAAACTCAATTGACAAAGACATACAACTATGTAACAGAAACTACTTAATTGGATAACACAACTTCAGACTCAACAACTTGAGCAATTAAATCAGAGACTTGATCAACCAAAACTACTAAAGTGCTCAGAAATCGTGCATGCTTTGCTAGACCATGTGCAGCTCCATTTGTAATTCGATTAACATGCTAGAATGTGACTTTAGGCAATTGCTTAATAAGATCCTTAATGGCATAAACAAGATTGCCCTGCATATACATAGGTACTTCCTCAGTTTGAATAACTTGCACACCGAGGAAAGAATCAGACTCTACTATTAAGTCTGGAATTCCCATTGGTAAGCATAATTACAGGCCACTTAATATGGCAATCAACTAGATTTCTAAGGGAGATTGAACCTCATGTTCTTTTCCACTTTTTGAAAGTAGTGCTTTCCCTTGTGAGTCTCTTGAAATAATACCAAAGCCTGATGAAGCTTGTTCCCCAAAGATGGCACCATCTATGCTCAGTTTCAATACTCCTATAAGAGGAGGCTGCAACTTATAGTTCAATAAGAGCTTTTATTGAGGATTTTTGAGAACCATCATACTCTTTATATAAAGCTAAGGCATGTTCAATAAAGGCCTACGGACTTGTGAGAATACCCTCATACAAATACTTATTTCTTCTGTACCAAAAGGACCATGCCAGTAGGAAGAATTTCTCTAGTCCCCCTACTAATCCTGCCTGCATAATCTGATGAGATGGCAGTAGTAAATCCGTTTACTCCCATCCCAGCTTAGTTAATTGAAATGGTGCTTCCAATAGGGCCTTAATTGAGAGCAAAACACTAAGGCATGGCTTGTATCCTTGAGGTGATCCTGGCAAAAGAGTGTATCTACAGCAACCATCTTCTTTTGTTTCAAATTATGTAAAGTTGGGAGACTATTTTTTAGAGATCTCCAAGCAAACACCTTAACTCTACTTGGGAGGTTGGATTTCAGAGATGAAATGAGATGAGATAAAATTTAAAAAAAGAATAAAATATTGTTGTAATATATTTTTTTAATATTAGTTTTGTTTGGGATTTGAAAAATGTGTTTTGAAATTTGAAAAAGTTAAATTTTTTATTATATTTTGTATGAGAATTTAAGTTTGAGATGTGTTTTGAAATTTTTGTTTTATCTCAATAAACAAATCATCTACAGAGTTTCTTCCATAAATCTTGGTGATTTTGAGTGTTCGAACTTTCTCCTACATTGCTACTATATTTCAGAGAATAAAACAAATTATAGACACTTTTTATAAAAAACAGTCCATTGCTTTCATAATTCCGTACTAGCTGATCATCTCAAGGACTAGGACTCAAAGTTAAATGTAACACATCATTGGCTTCTTTAGGAGGCAGTAGGCATCTCACAAGGTCTATTTTCCACCAGTTTGTAGAATCATCAATTAACTAATCTACTGTTTCCATATTTAACATGCTGCTGCTTTCAAAAAGCTGAGGCTTAGGGATTGAGTCTTGGTTGGGCAACCATGACTCAGACCAAATGTTAATGGACTTACAATCCCCTACTCTCCATTTGCAACCCTTCAGCAAAAGAGATTTAACATCCCAAATTCCCCTCCAAGCATAAAAGGGGCTAAAACCAAGCTTCCATCCTTGAATTCACATAAAGGGAAATATCTTGCCTTGTAAATCTCATGTAAAAGTGAATCAGCTTCCTTCATTATTCACCATCCTTGTAATGCTAGCAATGAAACATTAAAAGTCTGCAAATCTTTAAAGCCAATTCTTCTTTTTTCTTTAGCAGCACACATTTTCCTCCAACTAACCTATCTTATTTTGTTTTCTTCCTTTTTCTGGCCCACCAAAATTTTATTATCATGTTCTCAAGTTACAAACATAAGCTGCCTAATAGTTTAAAACAACTCTAGAAATGTTGGGATTGCTAGTGCAACAACTTCGATAAGTACTTCCTTTCCTCTTTCGGACAAAAGGCTTTCCTTCCACTCTTGAAGTTTTTTCCACACTTAAGTTTTAATTTCAACAAAGGCCTGCTTTTTATTCCTTCCAATCATTGGTGGCAATCTAAGGTATTTTTCATATTGTTGAACTTGTTGAACCCCCAAAAAGGACAGGATTTCAGCTTGTTGATTGGCCTCCACATTTGAACTAAAAACCATGGCAGTTTTTTCTTTTTTTACTTTTTTACCAGAAGCCTTTTCATAGACCCCAAAGAGGTGTTGTATATTGAGATTGGCTTGTAAAGTAGCTCTACAAAACAATAGGTTGACATCTGCAAAGAGTAGATGGTTCAACTTGGGAGATCCTCGACAAATCTAAATATCTTCCACTCTTTTTATTGACTTCAGCTTGCTTTAGTAAAGAAATAAGCCCCTCAATGCATAAAAGGAAAAGGTAAGGGATAGAGAATCCCTTTGTCTTAATCCCCTTGTAGAAATTATGAGACCTTTTGGAACACCATTTACTAACACCGAGAAGGAAACTACCTTGACATACATCATGATCAGCTTTCTCCATTTTTCAACAAATCCCATCTTTTCCATAATGCCATCCAAGAAAATTCACTCTATGTGATCATAGGCTTTACTCATATCAATCTTTAGTGACATATAGCCCTTTCTTCTTTGTATTTTTTTTTTAGAAAATGGATTACTTACTGGGCTACCAAAATATTATCAGTAATCAACCTCTTCAGCACAAAGGCTGATTGAGTCATTGAAATAGCCATTGGTAATACTATTTTAAATTGGTTTCTCAACACTTTGGAAATCAATTTGTAAACTATATTATACAAACTGATAGGTCTATAATCAGCAATACTTTGAGGCTTTGTCTTTTTGAAATCAGTGAAATAAAAGTATGGTTTAGCTTGCTAATGATTTCTCCTCTGTTAAGAGCTTGGAGGAGGACTGCCTTTGTAACATCTTGACCTACCACTGTTCAGTTTTGTTGATAAAAGAAAGGGTGGGCATACCATCTAGACCAAGAGCAATGGAAGGGTTCATCTGTAGGAGTGCATCTTTAACATCTACAACTGTGAATTCTCATTCATGTCTTCTGAAACCTTACCTTACAAAGCCTCAAAGAAATCCATCTGGCCTTGTTGAGAAGAGGTTGTAAAGAGGTGTTTGAAATAGTTAACAATTTTTGCATCTCTACTTGCTCCCACATGCCATACCTCATTAGCATCTTTAATACCATTTATATAGTTTTTTTTTCTTGATGAAAAATCTTTGCATTTTTATCATCCTCCTTTAGCCACAAGGCTTTGGACCTTCGCCTCCACATTAACTCAGCTCTCTCAAGTCAAATATTCATTTCTGATCTAACTTCTTTGTGCAAAGCAGAATTTAAACATTGAGGGTCTGAATTGAGAAGATAATGCCATCCTATTTCGAGCAGGCTCCACTTTCTTGCTGACACTCCTGAACTTGTTCTTGTTCTAATGAGTTAGTTTTTCAACACAAGTCTTGATTTTTCTATAACTGTGTGCAAGCTAGAAGTTTCAGTACCCCTATGCCAAGCTTTATCAATAATCTGTTTGCATTCTCTTGTGCTTGTCTACATTGCCTCAAAATGATTTTTTTTTTTTTTTGGTCTAAGCTGATCTGGACTGTCTACATGCCATTTCATTGACAAGGCTAAGTGATCAGAAGTAGCAACACAAATATGTTTCACACACAACAAAGGAAATGCTTCTCTCCAATCCATATTTGATAGGAATTGATCAAGTCTAGGCAACATGCTTACCTCTTCGACTGCTGAATTAAGACTAGGCATTAATCGCTGAATGCATATGAGTTTAGGAAAATTCTATCTGCAAGTGCTATTGGGTAACCATTGCGTACCCATCCGACGTGGTAAGTCAAATTCAATACTTTATTTTCTTTTGCATCTGACGACTCAATTTTATTGGAAGGCAAATAGAGGTTAAGAAGAACTGCATTTCAAATCCATTAAGAAAGAAATGGAATTTAATGATCAAAATGAAACGATAGAAATTCATTAAATTGAAGTAGAAAAATAAACTCTTTCTGTTTTGATCTGGGCATTAGTCAGATTTGGAAGAAAGAGGAAAATCAACTGGAAAAGTAAAAACGAAGACAAAAAGATGGAGAAAAACTTCACACGTGGAGTCCATTGAAAGAAGTTAGGCTAAATCCCACTTACCCATAGATCCATGCGTATAGACCTCTGATATTACGCTTTGTTGTTGTCGTTGAGTGGTTTGGGTGTTTGCTTTTCTGGGTTCAAGCCCAAGATGGCGAGTGGCAAGGCCATCGATCTCGAGCAGATCAAGAACGAGACCGTTGATCTGGTATTCCTTCTTTCATCTTCCTGAAACTTGAATGGGGATGTTTTTTTTTTTTTTCCGTCTCTTGTTGTGAAAGGTGGGTTTTTTTTCGTCCTAGAAATTAGAGAGTTCAGTTCAAAGGACTGCTCTTCCACTTGATCTAATTCAAGCAGAAAATGCAGAACTTTGGTGCATTTTGCTTGATTTATGGTTCTAGGTTCGCAATGACTGTACAAACTGTAGATTTTTTCATTTGTGGGATGTATATCTTCAATTTTGAGTTAGGTTTTGGGGAAATTAGGATTTTGAGGTGAAATCCTACTCTTCGTCTTCGCGATTTGTTTTCCATCGTCCACATTCTTCGACGGAGAGATTTTTGCCTGCAGATAAAGATGGACAACTCGTGCCCAGATTTGCAAGAGATTTTGCCTTTTTCCCTACTGTTATTTTTTCTTTTTTAATATATATAACATCTGACAAATAGTATCCACGTCGGACATCGGTACACGATAGTTTCACAATACCGCTTGTAACTAGCAGCGCCAAAATTGCAAACATCTGTTGACAAACGAGAGAAAAACGGCTGCCACGTCAGCCACTATATTAATTAAAAAAAAAAGTTAAGAAATCAACCATTTCGATTTCAAATTTCCTCGAATCTGATTCATTCGTCTCCCTCTCTTGAAACAAACCAGAACTCCTTTCATCACCGTACATCTCCCTCCACCTCAAAGATGAACCAGAGCCACTTTCATCGTCGCAGTGTTTTGTGTGAGTTGAGTGTTTTGTTTCCCCCTTCTCATTTCCCTCCCCTCTCTGTTTTCGCATCTCTGTTCCCCTCCCCCACGAACCCATCTTCCCCCCTGAAACCCCAACCAGCAAGGGTTCCCTTCCCTCAAACTCAAACCCACGAATCTTCCATCATTTCCCGATTGAACTCGTCTGCATTTTGGTCTTTGTGGTGCTTTTCCCACTTGAGGTCGTGATGCTCTGGTCTGTTCACAGAAGCTTCATGTTCGGCTTCGTGGTGTCGTCTGCTATTGGAGCTTGTCGTAGGCATTGCGATCTTCAAGGATTTGGGCAAGTATTTTCGTGGGTCTTTTGGTCTTCGTTTGGGTCATCTTCAAGAGGCTGTAAGAGCCACTGAACTAGTCTTCTTCTTCGTTATGATGAAGTTCTTTTTTTACTTGCTTTTGTTCCCTGAATGATGGATCTTGAATGTAGCGAGAAAATGGTTTTGGTCTATAGAATTTTGGTCTTGATTTCTGATCTATACAGTTTGTATGTAGGGCTGTTGTCCATGATTTCTACCGGTGTTGGGGATTTTTGAACTCGGTTGTATATTTTTTGGCTGCTGGGTTGTTTATTTTGCAATGGCAGACCCCAATTTCTATATGGGGATTTTAGAATTATGGTGTTAACACTCTTGTTTCTGTACGAAAATTTCACAAACCTTTCATTTCTCTATATCTAGAGATTTGAACAGAGCAACTATTGATAGCTAACACAAAGATACAAGTTGTTCTTGGTTTCATCTTACCTATAATTAGAAGAAATTTTATCTCATTCATTTATCATCTTTTTAACATGAGATCTCTTTAGCACTTATTTAGAGGGCTGTGTCTAATTTGTTCTAAGAAAACTGTGCTTGCCTAATGAAGGAATTATTTGACCCCACTACTAATGAAAGAAATAGTAATCATCTAATGCAACTTGACCTGAGCATATGTCCGACATACATTAAATATGAAATGAAGGTTTGGTCGTCTCAGATAGGATCAAAGATTGTTTCCCTTGGGGCATATGAAAAATCAGAAATGGAACTAGAATATCGCCAACATAAATTTAATGTTTTAATTGAAGTTTTAGGAATGTGACAGAATTTGTTCATTTCTATTGATTGGGCTTATATGAGAGGTAAGTCTTCTTGTTCTGATGAGGTTTTGATGGTATTCTTCTAAATCTAAATTTCGTTTTGTGGTGTTTTGTTTTGGAGATGGTCTGTATGAGTCATTTATGTGCAGGTTGCTGTTGTGTGCCTGTGTTCGGGTGCCAATAGTTTTGCAGATCTCATAGCTGCAATCCTTCAGTGGGTGGGAGATGATAAAGTTGTAATTAGAATCAGATAATGATCTAGCTGCCGCTGTGGACCATGCAATGTCGGTTGGAAGGTATGGCTGATCTGTCTATTGTCCTTGAGATTTTTCGAGGAAACATAGGGGGTATCATGTTGTATAGTTTTAGAGAGGATCAAAAAAGTTCAAAATACAGAAACCCACGAAAACTTTGCCTTTTCTTTTTTCTCTATTGGTTTTTGGAAAAAAAAAAACATTCAGAACTATTTTCCAACAGGCGAGTGTTGTAGCATTTTGCAGTCCAAGCACAATGGAGAGAGAGATTGTTTCTTAGCAAAGGAATTTAGTTTTCTCATAAGAACTCTACAAAGTTTGACATTTGAGTAATTTGAACTTATTATCTATGGAAATAGGTAATATTTTTTGCTAAAGAGAACCCAAAATACGAAAAGAGTAATTTTGAATTGATTACTCTATAATTCTCTTTTGATTATATGCCAATATATGGGGGCTATAGTGAAGTCAAAGGTAACTAGAATTATAGTTGTTTTCTTTTGCAGTATTAAAAGTTGGGTGAAGACTTTTTCATGCAACTTCTTTTTTGTGGATGTAGGTGTCGCTTCTTTGCAGATACTGTAAAATGGTGCTGAGATTAATTGCATGCATCCCTCACAAAGTTCATCATCAACCTTGAGTTCCTCCTCATTGAAGATCAAGCTGTGATGATGACTTAAATATTGTCTCTCTCTAGCTCCATCGACATCTCTTAGGTTGACAAAACCAACCTACAAACTTTGTGTTCGTCTTTTTGTGACCAAAATTTGATAGACCTTACTCAATTGTTGACTCTTGTATTTTGCTTAATTGATCTCACAATGAACAGTGATGATACAACATTTTTTCAAAACTGCCAATTAACATGATAGGCAAATTGCTTAAGCTGCTTATGTTGGTCGATATTATTAGTATTCATAAGCAAATTGATTCACGTTCTTATCCAAGCCAAATTCATGCTATCATAACATGCACTTATGAGAATAGAGCATGAGGAGTTTGCTTTACCGTATTGATGCAATATGTGTCAAATAATTTTATAAATTAATTGCTCAAATAAAATGCAAAAACAACTATTTGACTCGTCTTAATACAAGATGAACTAAACTACCAGGTTGCATGTACCTGGAATTAGATGACTTTTCTTTTTTGTTTTTTGGCTCATTTGCACAATCATAGCATAAAAAAAAAACACCCATTCAGAAATCATGACATTCGAATATATATAGCATAGGCATCTTAAAAAACATTTCTTGCATACAAAAAATCTATCTACACTTGCGTTGCTTGAACTATAGATTATATCATCATAATGCATCAACATTTCCTGCACTGCTTGTGCATTATCTTCAACACTCCTGTTAGGCTGTTAGCTTGAATGGTGCCGATCACATTTGCAATATTAACCTGGAAATAGAAAAAAATAATGACATTAATTTTCTATCATTTTCCCACAAAGAAGTCCATAAAAAGGACAGAATGACCAGTTAGTCAACATAAAAATCGAGATATGTATAACAGAGAGAGCAAACCCAAAGAACTTCAAAATTGTTTCCACTTAATGACAAGTTTTAAAATTTCTCCAAGGTAAATATGATTTTTCTTTATTAAAGACATCAAATTGACATTTACTAGAGAACAACAAACCAGATGAAGTAAACTTCTTTCTTTGGTACAACAATTAAATAACAGAGCATATCCGAGATTGTAGTAGCTGGCAATGACCCAGACTAAATTCAAACTCACTATTATCGTGTCGAGTTTGAATCAAAGATGTATTTCTTCATCAATTTGTGAAGGAGCCACAAAGAGTACACAGGTCTCAAGCCCTCTCGATAAATATGGGGCTTCTCATTGAGTGGAGTGGTTGACATAATGAATGACGAGGGATGATGAAAATTTTTTTAAAAAAAAAAAACACTCATAAATTGGGTGAAACACTTGCAAAGTTCTTAACAAAAAAGTCAACAAAAATGCAGCCATGTCTCTCCCCATTCATTTTTTTTTTTTTTCAAAATGTTAAATATAAAGGACATGTACAAAGCCGTCTTCAAATGTATTTCATGCTAGAATAACCAGGAACAACTTGCATCTTTGTGTTAGCTATCGATAGGTGCTCTAAGTATAAAGAAATGAAACGTCTGTGGGATCCCCGTACAGAAATAAGAGTATTAAAGAATACCATCATTCTAAAATCCCCAAACATTGTTAGACTAAGTGAAGATAGCATATTTAATGGAAGATAAAACACAAAATAGATGTAGGATAATAGAGGAGTAAACATGCTATTAAATTCTACTAATTGGGTCTTCCATTGCAAAGTAAACAATCCAGCAGCCAAAAAAATACAACCCAATTTAAAAATCCCCTACACCAGGTAGAAATCATGGACAAAAACACTACATACAAACTGTATAGAATAGATATCAAGACCAAAATTCTAAAGACCAAAACCATTTTCTCGCTACATTCAAGATCCATCATTTGGGAACAAAAGCAAGTAAAAAAAGAACTTCACCATAACGAAGAAGAAGACCAGTTCAGTGGCTCTCGTTGGTTTTTGCTCCTTAGTCTCATATGGAAAGGAGGTAAGAGTGGATCAAGACCATAGGCCTATTTAAGGGGGCATAGTCTCCTTTGTTTAATTACACCAGTTAGAAACTTATCTAGTAACTTTTAACTTTAGTAAAAATCATATGTTATCCTTTTTTGTATGTAAAGAATAAGAGAGGAGAAAATTAGAATTTTACTAGTGGGAGAAGTTTTTGTAGGTGTCGTTAGAGTGAGAAAAAAAATTATGTAATTGTAATAATTTTTCACATAGTAAATTTTCTTTTCTAGTTCTGGTAGTTTTTGTCCTGTTTTAGAAGTTTTTTATGTAAATTATTGTGTTGTGTTTATTTATCTATTTTTCTTGTTATTATATCAAAAATAAATTTTAGTGGGGAGAATTTGAGAGGTCCAGATTTCCAACAGCTCTTGCGGCTTCTTTAAGATACCCAAATGAAAATTAAAAGAACCCACAGAAATATCACAGATCCTTGAAAATCTCTGTGCCGACGACAAGCTCCAGTAGCAAACGACACCATGAAGACGAACTTGAAGCTTCGGTGAGCAGACTAGAGCACCACGACCTCAAGTGGGAAAAGCACTACGAAGACCAAAATGCAGACGAGTTCAAGTGGGAAATGATGGAAGATTTGTGGGTTTGGGTTAGGGGAAACATTGCTGCAAAAACAAAGAGGGGAGGGAAATGAGAAGGGGAAACAAAACACTCAACAAACAATGGCTCAGGTTCGTCTTCAAGATGGAGGGAGATGCACGAAAATGAAAGGAGTTCTGGTTCGTCTTCGAGGGAGGGAGATGCACGAATACGATCTGAGGAAATTTGAAATCGAAAGGGTTAATTTCTTGAATTTTTTTTTTAATTAAAATAGCGGCTGACGTGGCATAATACCACGTTAGCAGTTTGTCTACAGGCGTTTGCCTGTAGAATTTCTCGCGTTATGGGAAACTACATGCAGCACATTAGTTAGTCCATGCGTGCTGGAAATAAATCGTGCAGTTTAGTGGGAAGTACAACTACGTCACATACACCATTATATTCATCAAATATGAAGCATGCATGCACGAAGGATAAAAGGAAACAATTACACTTCTATACGGATGGCCTAGATGCGGACTATTTAAAGCCTCCCAATAAAATAAAGATACATCATTAGTTTCACCAAATGCTCATAGACTCGATTACACGTGATAGAACAATAAAGCTGTTCAAGATTTTCTCTTCTACAAAAACATGTTCGAGTCCCAGAAATCGTCGCTCCAAATTGACCTCCCTCGCGTAACTCCAAATGACCTTTGTCTTGTAGTGCAGTTTCACCTGTCTCCGTCGTCCCCATCCAATTGTGTCTTCAAATCGACCCCTTTTTGTTGCGTATCTCCAATCAAAACAGAGGATGAAAGTCATGATTTCAAATCGATACAAGATATTCTCTTGTTCAATTGATTCGATTCATCCATCAACGAAAAGTTAAGTCCTCGCATTATCTTTCAACTTTGACCCATTTTTGTCGCGTCTTCAAAACCATCAGTAGAAAATATTCTCTTATTCAAATCAATTTGGTTCAATCAAAAATGAAAAATTCCACCGCGTCTTCAAATCAACCCCTTTCCATCACATATCCAAGTCCATGATTAGGGGAAGATGGGGGAAGACTAGGCCTGTTCATCCGGGCCGAGTACAACCCGGTCCGATTTAAAATTTTATTTATTTTATAATATTTTTGAATTTTTTTTTTAAATATTTAAGAAAATTTCGAATTGGAAATCCAGAACCCGGATGAACACCCCTAAGGAAGATATCGGTTAACAGGGATAAGCCTATTGTTGGGTTTTACAAGATTTCATGATTTCCATTTCTACTTATTTTATTGAAAGCTGAAATTTGAGAAACACAGGTTATTTCATCCATTGTCCATTGTGGTTGTAATGATACAATAAAATGGATCGACAAAACAGAGGATGCTAAGGTTTGAGGTGAAGGGGTGCGAGAAGAGAGGGTTTTCTCACGTTTCGAAGGGGTATGGTTCAATGCCTTGCAAGAATATTATTTTAATTTCATGTGGTGTTGTACCACAATAATGTTGGTGGGAAGTTTACGTGACGATAAACAGGGGCGGAACCAGGATTTGATGTTTGGGGGACGATCAACTTAAAATTTTTTCTTCAAATTAAGCTCGACGACGATCTTTTATAAAATAAAATTCTTCCATTATCATTTCTGAAGTAAAATTCTTGGCAATCTTTTTTTTCAATATAAACTAGCAAATGATCTGCAAAAAATTTATCTTCCATTCGAGTTCTCAATCTAGTTTTTACAAGTTTCATTACAGAAAATGTCCGTTTAGTAATAGTAGTAGAAACTGGAAGAGTTAAGACTAGACGAATTAACCTGTCAATCAAATAATAAATTTTTGACTTTTTCTGAAATTGCTAGTCCTCTACATAACTCAGACAATGTAGACATATCTTGAAAATCTGGATGCGTGAAGACATCAAGCTCATAGTGCTGGAATTGAATTCTCAAAAGGAATTTTTCTTGCTCAATAAAATCTTGTGGGTAAAACTTCTCAGCTAATTTGCATATGTCATCAATATTAAATGATTTGTATGCACCTTTAGGGTTTAAAGCAGCACTACGAATAAGAAGTTCCATTGCTTGGTCATTAAATCTATTGTTCAATTCTTACAACTGGAAGTCTATTATAACAGTAAATATATCAATCCTAAAATGATGCTCAATTGTTGTCCTTTCAACTTGACGACGAGATTTTCCTCGAGTATATTGGTCATTCATATCAGGAATATTAATTTGGTGTTTTTCACAAAATAATCTAACATCAATAAGCAAAGACTCCCACCCATCATCTCTTAACTTTTGAATGAGTATTTTTGTGGTTGAAACTAGGCTCATGGCATTCACAATATCTTGAGAATTTTGTTGTAAAGATTGGCAAAGTGCATTAGTGATTCCCATTATTTTTTTCATCATATGTAATATCAAAATAAATTCAAAAGATGTCAATATCATGTAAGCCGCTTCAGCATCACCACGTTGAGAATAATTTGATCTCTCATTTGAGATAGTATTTATAACTGTGCAAGTAGCATCGAACATCCTCATCAAGCTACATATAGATTGAAAATGTGATCCCCATCTAGTATCCCCAGCCCTTTGTAGTGTACCAATTTGATTAATCCATTTTTCCAGTCTCAATCTCATTAGAAGCAATCAAATTTTCAATTACGATAATTTGAGTAACTTGTAATTCATCATTACGTTTAGAAGAACCAACAACAATATTAATAATAGATGTCAGATGGACAAAGAATTGATAAACATGTTTGGCTTCTCTAGAGGCTGCAACCAAGGCTAATTGTAGTTTATGAGCCCAACAATGTATATAATATGCATAAGGACAATCTTTGAGAAATAAAGATTGTAGTCCATTCCATTCACCACGTATATTACTTCCTCTATCATATCTCTGACCTCGAATATTCTCAACTTGAAGGTTGTAACAAGAAAGAAGAGCACATATCTCATTTTTTAGAGTTAGTGCCATAGTATCCTTAACATGCACAATATGAAAAAATTGTTCTCTAATAAAACCATTTTTATCAACAAATCTCAAAATGATTGCCATTTGTTCTCTTTTAGACTCATCCCGAGCTTCATCAACAAGAATACAAAATTTGGCATCCCCGATTTTTTCGCGAATCACATTTCGCACTTTATTTGTAAATATATGCAAAATTTCCTTCTGAATTTTGGGTGATGTATATTTGGCATTCTGTGGAGCATTTTCCAAGACAACTCCTTTAACTTGATCATTATAATTTTCCAGAAACTTTATCAATTCAATAAAGTTACCTTGATTTTTTGATTCAGAACTTTCATCATGACCTCTAAATGCACATGATTGGAATGCCAACCATCGAACACTATCTATTGAAGCTTTGAGTCGCAATCGATTATTCTCCATCTCTTGTGATGCTTGTTTTTCAACTAGCTTATCAATATGTCTTGAATGATTCATTAGATCCTCACAACATTTCACAACATTTTTATGTGGTGAATTTGGATCTTTCCCCACATGTCTTATTAAAGGACAATTCATTCCATCATTCACTTTTTTCCAACTATCAAAACCTTTATTGGTAAATGCATCTGATCCTAGACGGCCGGTATATTTTTTAGCAAAAACGTAGCATGGAAGACAAAATATAGCATTCTTCAAAGGTGAGTATTATAACCAGTTTGAATATCTTTGAAACCAAGAAAATTGGAATCGACGACGTTGATTGCCTATTCTTGAAAATGGATATTCTTAAAGTTTAGGTTGATATGGACCAGCTTTAAGATAGGCACGTCGTATCTCATCTTGTATGTTAATAGGAAATTCTCATATTTGTGAATGTAATCCTGGATCACGTTCCAAACAAGTATCATCCATCTCTTCAGGTTGTATTCTTGGAGTTTTAGAGGGATGCTCATCACGTTCCAAACAGGTATCATCTATCTCTTCAGATTGCATTCTTGAAGTTTTAAAGGGACTGAGACGCTCACCATTTCTAGAAACATCATGTTTCGTCATGACAGAGTCCTCTAAATGTATATCTAATTCTATATTACTCTTTGATTTGTCCACGTCTTTCTTTTTAAAAAAAGAATCAATTGTTTTTTATTTGTTCATATTTTTTAAATTAAAAAAAAAACCTTATAAATCAATAATAAATTTGAGAAGTGCCTAATAATATACTCAGTAATGCAAATCTATAATATCAAATCATTTCTAAGACATATAAATTTTAATTTTCTTCAAGCTATGCCTATACATATATATTAATACATGTTGTATGCCAAATGACAAATCAATTTATATGCTAGCAGCTCAAATATTAAAATTTTAACAAAATTATATATAATATATTAATATGAGCACGAATTAATTCAGTATACTATATGACAATATATATTAAATGAAATCTATATACTGTTATAAACTTATACACCTATAGGCTATATATATAATATATTATAATTTATAATATATGCACACAATATATATTAAATGAAATCTATATAATAAAATACTATTATAAACTTATACACCTATAGGCTATATATATATATTATAATTTATAATATATGCACAAGCCACACACGAGCAGGCGAGCATGCTAGCAGCGAAAATCAGAAATATAAAGAATAATGAGAAATGAAAAACGGTGTCGTGTTACGGTAGAACCTGGGTTGGAAGTTGGAACTCTCAACTCTGGAACTGGAAGATTAAACCGAAATGTGTAGTCTTGCAAACAGCATCCAGGCTACAGCAAACCAGTAGGTAGCAGCCAACAAACTTGCTTTAGTTGCTTCACTTGATGCCTCTGTTACTCTGTAGACTGCGGGCCTGCGACTCTACCTTTGCCTAAACCTGTCGGCGCCAGTAATAGGACCCACTACCCAGGGCCAGCCAGTCAGGTCCAACACGGCAACAGGTGTCCAACAACTGCGACACGCAGAAGCCGGAAGCGGCAAGTCAAGTCAGTGTAGAAACGTAAGAGGCAGAGCAGCTGAGCAGGGGCAGAGCAAGTTTAAAGTCTGAATGTAGAAACGTAAGAGGCAGAGCAGGGGCAAACCACGGATGAGTAGATATTAAGCTCGAAGTTTTGAAGGCTACAGCAACGGTACAAAAGGACACCGTCTGTAACGGGCTACTCTCCAAATCTCAGACCATTGGTTTGAGCTGTGCTGGCAATACTGCAACTGGTTCATGGCTGCGACTGGTTCATGGGCCACGGCTGCAACTAGTTAATGCCGTAAACCGTTGGTTTGAACTACAGACTACAGCCTACAGGTAACTGGTTCATAGGCCCGTAAACCAGTTAGTAAGTTAGTAAGTTAGTAACGTCAGTCGGTTATCGGTAACTACTAACAGTTGCAGTTGCAGCATTGGGAGCCCCGCGTTACGTGGTTTCGTGAGTGAAACATCAGACTTGGAGTTGGGGGGCTGAAATATCAAAATTGGGGGGCTGTCTTGTGATAGACTATATATGAAAGATAGGTTTTCAAAAATTTTGGGGGGGCAATAGCCCCCCCAATGGATAACACAGGTCCACCCCTGACGATAAATGACTAGCGAGTTGTATCATTGGATTTTATAATTGGACCAGATAGAAGATATCCTTAAAAAGAAAACTCTATTTATGATAATTAACAATCAATGAAAAATGATTGCCGCCTAATTGATTAATTTAGTATAATAAAAATATAATCAATTTCTAAGCAATGCCTTCCATAACCACTACTATGGAATTGCTACGCGTTTAGCCAAAGTTTTAAATATCGTATTGGTGGTTGTACCAATCAAGTCACTGAAACGAAATATTTTGATATCGGTATTATTTCGTATACCGTTTCGAAATAGTCTATATAAAAAAATATATATATACACACATAAATTATAAAAAGATAAAATTATTAATCATTTTAGGATTTTTACAAACAAAATATACATTTTATATATAAAAAAGATAAAATAAAAAATCCCGAAATCCGAAATCCGATACCTATCGAAATCCGATATTTCGGCCAGTACCGACCGAAACAAGCCGAAACGGTCGAAAAATTGGGTGAAACGAAACATCCATTTCTTTGTACTGGTCAGCCGGCCGGTACGGAATATTTCAACCGTACCGGCCGGTACGAAATGAATTTTAAAACATTAGTTTTAACTATTTATTTCCCCTTTGCATAAACAACGACAACTAAGGCAGGTTTGGCAAGCAAAACACTCTTAATATTTTTCAACATTCTCTACTACTATTCATTATTTTATTATTACTTTTTACATATTTTTAGTACTATTTATTACAATTTAATATTTTATTATTACTTTTTTCTTTTTTTTTTATTATTATTCACAAATACTCTTAAACACTCTCAACACCAAACATAATCAAAGTAATAGAAAAGACTTTTGACTGGACCGCATGATCTCCGTAGATAATCAATTTATGACTTCTTGCATAGCCCTAGATGATGCGGCATCGACTTGGAACTTGCTGATCATGTCGAACACAAGTACTCCATTTCTAGCTTCTATATAGAACTCATGCACTCTTCACTGTTCTTCTCATTGCACAGGCCCTCACTGCCTTTCATGATTAGCAATATTACATTACCTTCAACAATTAAACTTGTAAATTTCTCGGATGGCATTCATGGCTACTCAAAGAGCCTCTTCATCTATTTTCGAAGATATTAAGAAAACAAAAAGTCCCCAATCTGTAAGAGTTTTATTTAAACTCTGTGACCCACACACCCATTTTATCAGTTTGAAATAGTTCAAAATCTCATTGGATAATATTTGAGTTATGAAGGGATAAAATTACTCTTAAGAGATAAGATTAAACTTTATATCGCTAATTATAGTCAAACACAAACTCATAAATTTCTTGATGGTCGGAAGTCTATAAATAGTACTGGGAGGCTCAAGGGTTCTCACCTACCACATTAAAGTGCCTCTAGCCATCAGGAGACACTTGTAAGGTAAACGTTATTAGGACGATCCTTCTCTCATAGTCAAATTAATTGTTCATCAATCAGATGGAGAAAGGTACGTTTCTCATATTATTAATTTATTATTGTAGATCATAGAAAATCAAAGATCCGTTTTATTAATGTCATGTTAAAATATTTAACACAATCATCTTTTTCTGAAGAAGATGAAAAAACCAGAATGTCTTCCTCAACAGTATCTCAATGGAAACATGATGTTTTCCTCAGTTTTTGTGGCAAAGACACTCGCAAGAGTTTTACGAATCATCTATATGTTGACTTAAAACGGAATGGCATTCTGTTTTTAGAGATGAGGAAGCACTCAAGCGAAGAGATTGCATTTCTCAAGAGCTTTTGAAAGCAATTTAAGATTCTCAGTACGCAGACGTCATTTTTTCTGCAAATTATGCTTCTTCCAAAGGTGCCTCACGGAACTTGCTGAGATCGTTAAATTGGAGAAAAAAAGGAAGCTCACAATTTTTTCCATTTTATACCATGTGGATCCATTTGACATAAGAATTCTGACAGGATCTTTTGCACAAGCTTTTGCAGCACATAAAAAAGACCCTAAAGTTGACATCAAATAGATGGATATGTGAAGAAAAGCTTTTAGAAAAGTCGGTAATATCGCCGGATGGCACATACATGATAGGTAATATTTAGTCCTCTTTTCTGCTGCCATTGCTAGTGTTAAAGCTTTGAGAAAATGAATTGTGTACAAACTGTTTGTAGAAATGCCAAGCTCATCACAAAATCAATAATTTCATTTGGTTTCCATTCTTCTCATTATTTTGAGTACAACAGACCACTCTATTTATAACTAAGGTACATAACTAACACTAAAATCGCAACACTCTTCTTGATGACAGCTGGCTAGGTGGATTCTACATTTTGTTATGAGTCTAATTTCTAGAAATTTACATATTATTCTTCTTGAATATGTTTGGTTGAGCTGGACTTCTTCGAGTCACTGTGTTGTGCTAATGTAGTGGACTATGTTGCCTTAATAGCTAGAAAGCAATTAAGAACTTAAAAGCTTTAAGAGCATAATAATATGGTTAACACTAGAACTGTTGATGTTATTGTTATTATAAGTGTTGTTATTAACATGTATCTATCTACTTATGACATTTATAACTTTTAAGGAAAATGTTATAAGAAACCGGCAAAGGCATAACTTGCGAAATCGGGCCTACAAGTTAAATTGAAAATGTCGCCGTTTAAAACTTAAATAAAGCAAAAACTAGTTTCGCCATATCAAAATTGAAATTTCGCAACGCAATAAATTCTCCCCAACTCACAGAGAGCAAGCACCCTAGGAATTCGTCTGCACTTCGTCCTCCTTCCATCCCCAACCCAAATCCCTTCATCCCTAGATCCTCTCACGCATACGAGACAAAGTCGAGCCCCATTCCCTCACGAAATTTGTGGAGGTACTTCGTTCCGAAACCCTCTCATTTTGTGAAATTTTAGGGTTTCTGGAAAAATCACTTCGGTCACTTTGGATTTGGATTTGGATTTTTTTTTATTAAGTATTAGGTTTTGCTGTTGTGTGTAGGTACAATCGGTGAGGCTTTGAGCGGGGCTTTGTGGATTTATGCGAGTTCGAGATTTGTGAGAGTGGACTAACTCAGTGAGTCCTACTTTGGTTGGGAGTATCCTGTATCTGATTTTCACGAAGAGGGCTTCTTCGACTTTGTCTAGTATGGTGCTGTGTGTTCTGTGTTTCTTTATTGTTCCTTTTTTTGTCTTTCATATAGTTTGAACATTTTTCACATGTTTATTATTTATAATGCACGTTCCTTTGTGTAGAATGATAGAATCAATTACTTTCAGATGCTCAAGGAATTTTTGTATACATGAGTTGAATCCTCAGAGCTGTCAAGCTATTTCAGGTGCTCAGGGCATTTTTTGAGATCTTTAACTTCAAGAATCGCCATCACTTTTGATTCCCAACGTTTTGGAAGAGAGTTGAGAATTTTTCTTATTATCTCCAAGTTAGAATAAATTTTTCCAAAAACTGTCAAGCTTTTTATAATGTTAGTAAAACGAGTATACATAGAAAAAATAGATTCATCATCAATCATTTTAAATATTTCATATTCATGCATAAGAATATAAATTTTTTATTCTTTGACTTGCGAAATTCTTTCATAAGTTACTTCCAAGTTATCCCAAATTTTCTTTGCTGTCCTACAAGTCATTATTCTGTTAAATTCATTGCCATTGTGAGCATTATAAAGTAAATTCATAACCATTAAATTCACTGTATAAAGTCTATCATCTTCGTCAAGCTATTTCAGGTGCTCAGGGCATTTTTTGAGATCTTTAACTTCAATAATCGCCATCACTTTTGATTCCCAACGTTTTGGAAGAGAGTTGAGAATTTTTCTTATTATCTCCAAGTTAGAATAAACTTTTTCAAAAGCTGTCAAGTTATTTATAATGTTAGTAAAACGAGTATACATAGAAAAAAATATATTCATCATCAATCATTTTGAACATTTCATATTCATGCATAAGAATATAAATTTTTGATTCTTTGACTTGCGAAATTCCTTCATAAGTTACTTCCAAGTTATCCCAAATTTTCTTTGCTGTCTTACAAGTCATTATTCTGTTAAATTAATTGTCATTGAGAGCATTATAAAGTAAATTCATAGCCATTACATTCACTGTATAAAGTCTATCATTTTCACGATCAAACGCTTATTCTTCCTTATTGACCTTTACTCTATCAACAAATTTTGTTGGAATATAAAGTCCATTTACAATACATTTCCAGATTTCTCGACCTTGAAATTGAAAAAATATTCTCATTTTAACTTTACAGAAAATATAATTGTCTTCACAAAATAGCAGAGGCCGACTACTGGATCGACCTTCAGCGAATAGAGCTGCAATGTTAGCCATATAATCTTAACTCAATAGATAATTAATTTTATAATAAAACCCTTGCTCAGATACCAATTGTTGCCCAGATGGCTAACACAAGAGGGGGGTGAATTGAGTTATATCAAAAAATTAATACTTATAAACCAAATATACAATATAAAATATAAACAGAATATAAAGAGTAAGGGTAAGAAGAAGCAAACTCAGTATTTTAACGATGTTCAGCCTCACTTCCTACATTCTCGCCTTAAGCTACCCCTTGATGATCCCAAATTCACTATTCAACATCCTTTAGGTGGAGATAGAAACCTATTACACCTTTCAACAATACCGCTACAAAGAATCTATGTAGAACACCATCTACACTTGCAATTACCTCACACTTGGTGATTCAACTATTCCTTGTGTAGAACACCTTCTACACACACAAGGGTTATACGCACTCTCTTACAAATACAAAAGCTGATAGTGGGTAGGTTATCAGAATACACTCATCAATGAGTGAGATAAAAACAATATAGTGCAACATATATCTCTCTCACAATAAATAAGGATTAAGGCACAAAACTTAGAGAATAGAGAATGAGAGTTTTGAAAGAATGATGCAAAACTTAACAATTGAAGTGTAAGCTCTTGTTGTTATTTTTGCAAAACTCAAGTGAGCTATTTATAAGCAAATGAGTTTTCATATTCATATTTGAAAAAGTTCATATGTCAAATAAGATTACTATTCAATTTTCAAAAGATTCAAATAAATACATCTCATTTTTATATTTGTCAATGAAATTCCATTCATTTTTCAAAGAAATCAAATATAATCTTTTACTTTTCATAAATGACAAAATGAGCATGATTTATTTTTCAAACCAAATCATCTTCTTTTTGTATATATCAAAAAACCACAACCACATTTCAAGATTTTCAAACAAATCATCTATTTTTGTATTTGTCAAAAAAATACACAACCACCTTTTAAGATTTTCAAACAAAATTATCTATCTTTTGCATTTGTCAAAAAAACACACAACCACCCTTCAAGATTTTCAAACAATACATGCACATGTTAAAGATGACAATCAATTATCTTACAAATTTAAATCTTTATGCTTATGTGGAAAAATAATAATAATTTTTTAAATTAAATATTTTAATAAAGTTATGCAAATGTAAAAAATGCAATTTGATGCTTTATTAAAAAATACTAATTTTGAGCCTTAATCCAATTTCAAATTTTAAGAGATGTACAAAATTACTCTATGAGCTTTATTTGTAAACTTGTTCTTCTTTTTTGTTCAACCTTGATTTCTTGATATGCTTAGCTTTCTTTATGCGTAGACAACTTGAGCTTGAGTCTTAAATTTATTTGTTATCATTAAAATCTATACGTATATACGAGATTTGAAACCTTAAATTCTACGGTGTTTAAGTAATTTCTACCTAGACAATGCAATATTGTATTCCTGTTTTTAATGAACTTTTCCGTTCCTGTTAAGACAGAAGTCGTTGTATCCAATGCATGGTTTATAAAGACTATAAATGTCTCTGAATGTTTTTAATTTCTTGATCCTTTTAGTGAGCACAATTAGATTGATTGTGAGTCTTGAGCATAGTCTTGATACATTAGTTTGCATGTATTATTCTTCATTTTCTTCAATATTTAGGTGAGAATTTATCTAAAATTCTTAACTGCAATTTCAGATCATTCATTCATTTAAACATCTGAATCTCTGATAGACAAATGCACTCAAAAAGTTTCAAATAATCAACATGAAATAATAAAAAAATCCCCAGGTTTTTAGCTTAAAAAAAAAACCCAGAAAATCCCTTCTAGAAGTAATGTTTTAAGCTAACAATCAAAAAATAACAAATTACAAGTATCAAATCCCAACGTGCAAGACCCATCCCAAAACCCAGAAAACCAAACACCAAAATCTCAACGTGCAATCCGCTAAAAAAGCAGCACCCAAAATTTCCCTTCAACAAGATCTTGCCCACATGGCCGGGACTCATCATTTCTATTGCTTATCCTCTTCTCCTACACAAGCAAGTTAAATAAACAATTAATGAAGGATTTGAAATTAAAAAAAAAATTAAACTGACATTAATTTTTTTAATGAGGGACTTTCTCAGAAACCTGCAACAAGAGAAGATGAAGGGGACTGCTCAACAATGAAGGGGACAACACAATGCAGGCCAAGGATCAAAGCAGAGCAGAACAGTGAAGGGGACTGCTCAACCCCATCCTGCTGCACTGTTGCAGGATTGCCAGAAATGTATAGTGCAGAAATGTGTCTATGAAATGTATAGTTGACCTTACTATTTTATCTTAGAGGATTTGTGTATATATGTAACCTCTACTATTTTGTATCATTGTTCAGATTATTAGTTGAATCAAAATCAGAGTGGTTCACACTTCTCCCACTTCAATTTCATCCTTTCTCATTTCTCAATCTTCAACACCATTTTCAACAATCTTCAACATGGTATCAGAGCGGGTTTAGTACTCCTCTCTTTTCAACAATCTCTCAAGAGTTTCTGGTACGTAGTATCATCTCAACTTCATCTTTCATCTCTCAAAGTTCCTTTCGTCTCTCAGAAATTTTCTCAAACACCTTCTGTGCATATCACTTCACTCACCTTTTTCAATGGAAAACACCCACAATGCTTCCGTGTCACCCACAGAAGACCCAACTAAACCCTTTTACCTTCATCACAGTGATAACACTCATACGATTGTTATCTCACCTCCACTCACCGGGCCCAACTATGTTTCATGGAGTCGTTCTTTTATCTTGGCCATTTCAATCAAGAACAAACTTGGGTTTCTCGATGGAAGCATCGTGACCCCGGAACCCTCTGACCCACTTTATACACCTTGGTTGCGCTGCAACAACTTGATCCTTTCATGGATTCTCAACTCCATCTCGAAAGAGATAGCCTCCAATGTGTTCTACATTAGCTCTGCAAGAGAAGTTTGGGAGAAGCTCAAAATACGCTTTTCTCAACCCGATAATGTGCGAATATATCAGTTGCAACAACAACTTGGAACCATTACTCAAGGGACACGATCGGTTGGTGAATACTTCACCCAACTCAACGCCGTTTGGGAGGAGTTGCGCAACTATAGACCATTGCCATGTTGTTCTTGTGGACTATGTTCATGCAAAGCACTCAGCTCCATTGGTGAGGTACAAATCTCAGATTATGTTTTTAAATTTTTAATGGGTTTGAATGATTCCTATGAAAGCATTAGGGGACAAATCTTGCTTATGAGTCCAATCCCCTCTTTGGACAAAACCTTCTCCATGATTATTCAAGAAGAAAGGCAACGAGAGGCACGCACCTTGACCCTTCCCATTGCTGAATCTTCAGCATTGGCAGTGGTCAATAATCAAGCCAAGAGAAGGGACAAGATGGATGTATCATGCCAACACTGTGGAAAATCTGGACATACCCGAGAAAAATGTTATAGACTTGTTGGTTTTCCACCAAACTTCAAGTTTACAAAAACCAAACAAGGGCACTATAGCAGCAACACTTTTGCTCCACCTCATGCGGCAAACCAGGTCCTCTCTCAAACGCAACAGCATGAGGAAATGCCACAGCTATTGTTGCTTCAAGATCAAGTTCAGAAACTCATGGCTCTTGTCAATGGAAAGGCACCGCAGCTTAATCATAGCCAACCCCCTGCACCCGAACAGCCAAAGTCGCCTCACCGCTCCAATATGGCAGGTATACTACCTTTCAACAATCTCATTTTTCCAACTTCTACTCTTCATTCTTGTAGTGCGTCTAGTCATCATTCAGCACCATGGATAATTGATACTGGTGCTACAGACCATATGATTTGCTCACCTTCACTGTTCACGACCATCACTTGCACCACACAAGCTCATGTCCAACTACCAAATGGTACTCAAGTCGCTGTCACACATATAGGAACTGTGCAACTCTCACCTGAAATCATGCTCACCAATGTTCTATGTGTTCCCTCCTTCACCTTTAATTTACTATCTGTCAGCAAACTCACTCACAACCCCTCTTTGTGCGTTGTGTTCCTGCATGATCATTGCTTTATACAGGTCCTTTCTTCATGGATGACGATTGGACTTGCTAAGAATAGTCATGGTCTTTATTACCTTCTACCCAGCTCTCTCGGATTCAAGTCTTCAAATTCCAAGTTCAACTCACAAGCTGCCTGTACCACAAAACAACCAGAAATTGATGTTTGGCATTTTAGACTAGGGCATTTGTCAAGTCAAAGGATGAATTTAATCCAATCCTCATTTCCTGATGTAAAATTTAGCAATCAAGATCACTGTACTGTTTGTCATTTGGCTAAGCAAAAGAGAGTTTCTTTTCCCACTAGCATCACTCGTTCTGAGTCAATCTTTGATTTAATACATTGTGATGTTTGGGGACCCTATTCTCAACCATCCTTGCAAGGACATCAATACTTTCTCACAATTGTTGATGATCACAGCCGTGTAACATGGGTCCACTTAATGAAATTCAAATCTGAAACCAAACAAATTCTGCAATCCTTCATTAGAATGGTAGGCACTCAGTTCAACTCCAAGGTTAAACAAGTTAGAACCGACAATGGTATGGAGTTTCATATGCCAGATTTTTTCAACACCCATGGGATCCTACACCAAAAAACTTGTGCTTATACTCCACAACAGAATGGTGTCGTGGAAAGAAAACATCAACATCTTCTTAATGTGGCTAGAGCGTTACTTTTTCAAGCTAATCTCCCACTGAGGTTTTGGGGTGATGCTGTATTAACAGCCACCTATTTGATTAATAGGATTCCCACACCAGTTCTGGACAATAAAACTCCATATGAGCTTTTGTTTGGTTCTACTCCCTCCTATGACAATTTAAGAGTTTTTGGTTGCCTATGCTATGTGTCCACCCTCAAGCATGCCAGAACGAAACTTGATCCGAGAGCTAAACCATGCATCTTCATTGGTTATCCAGCTGGGGTAAAAGGTTATAAGGTCTATGACTTGTACACTCACTCCACTTCAATTTCTCGGAATGTCATTTTCCTAGAGTCCACATTTCCTTTCACCCAATCAAGTTCCATATCGGTTTCAGACCCAAGCCCTTCTAGTCTTACTTTACCACCAGTCCTACCAGACATTTCATTTAACCCAGCTTTGCAACTCTTTAGTTTCTCAGCATTCAACAAAACCCAGCCTACAGAAAATTACATGGATCTATCTAAGCATTTTTTGAAGTATGCTCAAGGCCTTCCTTTAGCTCTTAAAGTCTTAGGTTCCTTCTTATGTGGGAGAACAATAGATGCATGGACAAGTGCTAGGGATCAACTAAAAGCAATTCCCAATAAAGAAATTATGAATATACTTTAAATAAGTTTTGAGAGGTTGGAGGATTTGCAAAAAGAGTTGTTCTTGGATATGGCATGTTTGTTTCAAGGGCATTGGCTAGATAACATGTTTTTTAAAGACATTAGAAAGTTTTGGTTATTATCCTGGCATCAACATTTACATTCTCATTGACAACTCCCTCGTAAGCATCTCAAATGGAATATTGTTCGTGCATGATTTGCTTCAAAAAATGGGCTGGGAAATACGTCGTCGTGAATGCCTTGAAGAACTTGGATGACGTAGTAGATTGTGTCATCACGAGGATGTCTTTCACATATTGAAGAATAATACAATAAGTTGATTAGGGTAGACATTCATATAAATAGGTATATTTTCATTCTAATTCTTCTGGTCAAAGATTTTTCCCATACCTACTAATCCATCAATGTTCTTGGTTACTAGGGAACTGATGCAATTGAAGGCATAGTCCTGGATTTTTGCCCTGAAACGAAAGATAGATTCAATGCCAAAGCATTTTCAAAGATGAAGAAATTGAGATTTCTTAAAATCCATCCTTCTCCAACTATAGAATGGTGTGGAGATCCTTTAGAATTCATGCCAACCTATGATCAGTTGCGATTCCTAGACTGGTTTGGAAATCCTTGTCGAGCAGTTTCCAACCAAAAAATCTTACTGTACTGAGCATGCCTTGCAGTCGCACCAAACAATTATGGAAGGGGTTGATGGTAAGTTTTTCGTGTGTATAAATACGTATTCTTCTTAATAATCCCCTTTCCTTTCCTAAATATGTTAAAAAAGTCGTGTTTTGATCCAATTAACTACTTGCTTATAACAGGTTTTAGACAACTTGAAGTACTTTGATCTAAGCTATTCTACGAACTTGATTGAAACATCAGATTTGATAGGAGCCCCAATCTTGAGAAAATATTCCTTCCAGGTTGTAGAAGCTTGTGTAAGGTCCACCCATCTCAAATGATTAAAAGGATTGAATTTAGATCATTGTGAATGTCTTATAAGACTTCCAGACAAGTTCTGCTTAGAATCTCTTGAATTTTTGAGTCTTATAGAATGTTCAAGACTTGAGAAGTTACCAAATATTTTGGGAGATAAGACATCTCTTGAGCGCTTAGCTTTTAGCGAACCTACCGAAAAAGACTTGCCATCATCATTTATGAGTTTCTCTGGGCTTCGCTGTTTACATTTACAAGATTGCAAAAACATTTGAGTTTTTCCCAGTTTTATCTCTAGTTTGTCATATCTTGAAAGTCTCCGATTGGATGGTTGGTCAAGACTAGATAAATTTCCAGACCTGAACAAGCTGAAATGCCTGAGGCATCTTAAGGCACACGAAACTGCTATAACACATATACCATCTGCCAATCTAATCTCCAAAAGTATCCGTTCCTTGGATCTTGAAGGAAGAAAGTGGATACCTCATAAATCAAGAGATTTGCCCATCTTTATGAATGACTGCTATTTGTCAAAACAAAGCTCAGATCCCACCTATAATATCGAATTGTTAGAAATCAACACACGCAAATGAAGAAGCTGGAGGCTTCTGGAAGGTGAAAGACGGCACCGTCAGTAGCAGCTGGAAGGTAGGCGCCGCCGAAAAATTCAAGAAAGTCGGCCGCCGGAGTTCCACCGTTTTTTTCATGTTCACACTATTTCGTTCTCCTATAAATACATATAAGATTGTAATGAGAAGGAGAGTCGGAGGTGAGGTCCGTTGGAGAGATTAGAAGAGAGAAACCATTGTAAATAATTGGTTTATTGTTTAATACAAATTTCTCTTCTTTGTGTGTGTGAATGTAGGCTAAATTGGCCGAACCACGTTATATTCTGGTCTCCATATTATTTGTGAGCTTCCGCCGATCCCAACAAATGGTATCAGAGCCGGTAGGAGGCCGGATTTGTGAATTTTCGTGAGAGACCCATTTTTAAACTTGATCGAAATCAAGTTTGGAGGATACCATCAGATTCCTCAGGTCAAGACGAAAATTTTGGTGAAAATTTCGTCTCAAACGGACACCGGACGAAGCTACACGCTCCACACGCGTCTTCTCGGCGACGGCCACGCGCCGGCAACGGGACCCACGCGCCACACGCGCGCGCAGTGAAGAAGACAACCTCCGACCCGTTAAATCCGGGTGATCCGACCCGAACCGGTTTGACCCGGTTTCCGACCCGCTACAGTAACCAAACGGAAAAAGAATATTCCGTCGGTATATTCCGTCGCCGGAAGAATATTCCGTCACCGGAAAGAATATTCCGTCGTCGGAAAGAATATTCTGGTGCAAGAAAATTCCGGTGACTGAGAGAATATTCTGGTGACCGGAGGGCATATTCCGGTGGCCGGAGAGAATATTCCGGTGAATAGTAGGGAATATTCCATTTTTCTTATTTTTCAGGTTTTCGGCGCAATTTTGATCGGTTTGGAACGAGACAAGAGTCGTTTCCAAGGTTTTCCACCGTTCCGGACGCAACAGTGAGCTCCATTTGTTGAGATTCAACTCCAAACGTTGAGAAACGGTCACTCAAATTAAAGATTAAAGCCGAACTGATGGAGGATTCGGGAGCAGGTGCGATGATCAAGCTAACATCTACAAATTACGCACTATGGAGACCTCGAATGGAAGATCTCCTAAATTGTAAAGATCTCTTCGATCCAATTGAAGAGAAAAGCGTAAAGCCAGATGATGAAACGGATGCCTATCAGCTATGGAAAAAGCTGGAAAGCATGTACCAAGCAAAAACTGCTCGAAACAAGGCATTACTAATGAGACGCCTTGTCAACTTGAAACTCAAAAGCGGCATCTCAGTGGCCGCACACACCAACGAGTTTCAGAATCTTGTAAATCAACTTGCATCCGTAGATTTTAAGCTCGGAGATGAAGAGCAGTCTCTACTACTTCTTAGTTCCCTACCAGATAGTTGGGAAACGCTAGTGGTCTCACTTAGTAATTCAGCTCCAGATGGAAAGCTCGCCATGTCAATGGTGATAGACGCCTTGTTTAATGAAGAGGCTAGACGAAAGGAGATTGGAGGAGATGAGACAGATGCCTTTGTAACAGAAGGAAGGCATCAGAGAAATAGTAGAGGTAGAAGTCGAGAAAGGAACAGAAGTCAAAGCAAAGGGAGATCCCAAAGTCGCGGTAAACAGCGAAAGAAGGGAAAATGTTTTTATTGTGGTATTGAAGGCCACTTTAAAAGAGAATGCCGAAAGCTACAGAAGGAGCAAAATCAGCCAAGCAATCAGTCAAAGCACGAAGAAGGCGAAGCTGCAGTGACGCTTTCTGGAGATTGTGTACTCCTTTCCGCTGGTGAAGAATCTTGCTTGCACGTTTCAAGCGAGGAAGCCGAGTGGGTAATAGATACAGCAGCATCCTATCATGCCACTCCTTGTAAAGATTTCTTCAGTACTTACAAGGCAGGAGACTTCGATACAGTCAAGATGGGAAATTCAAGTTTCTCAAAGATCGTGGGCATCGGAGATGTCAGGATAAAAACCAGTGTTGGCTGTACTATGGTGCTAAATGACGTTCGGCACGTACCTGATCTTCGACTAAACCTAATTTCTATAAGAACCCTTGATCAACAGGGTTACGAGAGCATCTTCAGCAACAGTGCTTGGAAATTGAAGAAAGGAGCAATGGTCGTTGCACGGGGACATGTCTGTGGCACTTTGTACAAATCAAGTGCTAAGATATGTGCAAACAGTCTCAATGTAGCTGAAGATGATACATCACCAAACTTGTGGCATCGGAGACTTGGCCACATGGGAGAAAAATGGGTGTTTATGCTTGCAAATAAAGCATTGATTACAGTAGATAAAGGTATTGCTCTCAATCCTTGTGAATACTGTTTATTTGGTAAACAGCATAGAGTTTCATTCCAGACATCTGCTGGAAAAAGATCAGAGTTATTGAGCTTGGTACACTCTGATGTTTGCGGTCCTTTTGAAGTTGAATCACTTGGAGGTAACAAATATTTTGTTACTTTTATTGATGATGCTTCACGAAAAGTGTGGGTGTATTTCCTAAAAAGGAAAGATCAAGTTTTTGAGCAATTCAAAAAACTTTCATGCCATGGTAGAAAGAGAAACAGGCAAGAAGCTGAAATGCCTTCGGACAGACAACGGAGGTAAATATACTTCTCGAGAATTCAGAGAATATTGCTCCAGACATGGCATCAGACACGAGAAGAGTGTCTCCTACACCCCACAACACAATGGTGTAGCAGAACGGATGAACCGGACCATTGTGGAACGAACCAGATGCATGCTGAGTATGGAAAAGTTGCTTAAGCCATTCTGGGGTGAAGCAGTAAAAGTAGCCTGTTACCTGATCAACAGAACACCGTCAGTTCCACTGCAGTTCGAAGTCCCAAAGATGGTGTGGTCAGGCCGCAAGATTTCATACTCTCATCTAAGAGTATTTGGGTGCAAAGCATTTGCACATGTATCCAAGGAGAAAAGACAGAAACTTGATGAAAAGTCTACTCCGTGTTTTTTCATCGGCTATGGAGATGAAGAGTTTGGATACAGATTATGGGATCCAAAAGCGAAGAAGGTCATCAGAAGCAGGGACGTAGTGTTCCATGAAGACCAGATGTTTGGATCAGAACAAACAACTCCAAGTGCTCCAGAACCAGCTCCGAGTTCACTACCACTTCAGTCTGTTTCAAACACTGAAGATAGACATGAAGTTTCCCCAGAAGAAGAAGAGGATACTGACAACGGAGAAACCACCACCGAGCAGGGGGAGCAGTTGCCTTCTCCATCAGAAACTGCAGAGTTTCCACAGTTGTCAGGTGATCAACCTCAGCAGGACAGATCCTCTAGAGGGCGATTGTTGATTCCGTCACGAAGATATCCGGAATCAGATTATATTCTTCTTACAGATCAGGGGGAGCCAGAAAACTTCCAGGAGGCAATATCTCATACAGATAGCAACAAATGGATGCAGGCTATGCAGGATGAGATGAACTCGTTACAGAAGAATCAGACTTATGAGCTGATGGAACTTCCAAACGATAAGAGAGCACTGAGAAACAAATGGGTGTTCAAGCTGAAAAATGATGGCAAGCAGGTGAAGCACAAAGCTCGCTTGGTCGTCAAAGGATTCCAGCAGAAGAAAGGAATCGACTTTGATGAGGTATTTTCACCTGTTGTGAAGATGACTTCAATTCGAGTGGTACTCGGATTAGTGGCAAGTCTTGACTTGGAGCTTGAACAGATGGATGTGAAGACAGCATTTCTTCACGGCAACCTTGATGAGGAAATTTACATGGAGCAGCCAGAAGGCTTCCAAGTTCCTGGAAAGGAACATTTGGTCTGCAAGTTGGAAAAGAGCCTTTACGGTTTGAAGCAGGCTCCTAGACAGTGGTATAAGAAGTTTGACTCATTCATGATGAGTCATGACTACAAGAAAACTGCTGCAGATCAGTGCGTTTACATCCGAAGATTTTCAGATGGTGACTTCGTGATGTTACTGCTCTATGTTGACGACATGCTGATTATTGGAAAAGATCCATCCATTATCAGGAAGCTAAAGAAGGATCTCTCCAAAGTCTTTGAGATGAAAGACTTAGGACCTGCCCAGCAGATTTTGGGCATGAGGATCACTCGTGACAGGAAGAAAAAGAAGCTATGGCTGTCACAGGAAAAGTATGTTGAACAAATACTACGAAGGTTCAACATGGAGAAAGCAAAGCCAGTCAGTACTCTACTGGCTAATCACTTCAAATTGAGCAAAAGCTCATGTCCCTCATCACCAGAAAAGGTTCAAGAAATGGCTACAGTACCGTACTCCTCAGCAGTAGGAAGTTTAATGTACGCCATGGTTTGTACCAGACCTGACATCGCTCACGCTGTTGGAGTTGTGAGTCGTTTTCTTTCAAATCCAGGGAAAGAACACAGGAAAGCAGTACAGTGGATTCTCAGGTACCTTAAAGGTACATCAAAGTTGTGCTTGTGCTACGGGGGAGCTAACCCAGTCTTGGATGGCTATACAGATGCTGATATGGCAGGTGATCTTGATGGTAGAAAATCTACATCAAGATATATTTACACATTTGCAGGTGGAGCTGTATCATGGCAGTCCAAACTGCAGAAATGTGTGGCTTTATCTACAACAGAAGCAGAGTACATTACTATAGCAGAAGCAGGAAAGGAAATGTTGTGGCTAAAGCGGTTCCTCCAAGAAATGGGAGTCAGTCAAAAAGAGTACAGAATCTATTGTGATAGTCAAAGTGCTCTTGATCTGAGTAAAAACTCGATGTACCACTCCCGAACAAAGCACATCGATATTCGGTATCATTGGATACGTGAAGTAATGGAGCAACAGCTGTTGAAGCTTGTAAAGATCCATACAAAGGAGAATCCAGCGGACATGCTAACGAAGGTAGTCACATACGAAAAACTTGAGCTATGTAGAAACATAGCCAGGTTAAGTACCTTGAATTAAAATGTGTCAAGATATCCTCCATTTGGTGTTGAGGGGGAGATTGTTAGAAATCAACACACGCAAATGAAGAAGCTGGAGGCTTCTGGAAGGTGAAAGACGGCACCGTCAGTAGCAGCTGGAAGGTAGGAGCCGCCGGAAAATTCAAGAAAGTCGGCCGCCAGAGTTCCACCGTTTTTTTCACGTTCACACTATTTCGTTCTCCTATAAATACATATAAGATTGTAATGAGAAGGAGAGTCGGAGGTGAGGTCCGTTGGAGAGATTAGAAGAGAGAAACCATTGTAAATAATTGGTTTATTGTTTAATACAAATTTCTCTTCTTTGTGTGTGTGGATGTAGGCTAAATTGGCCGAACCACGTTATATTCTGGTCTCCATATTATTTGTGAGCTTCCGCCGATCCCAACACGAATCACTTATGGATCAGTATGATCAGATGGATGGCATGTATAAGTTAGACGCAGAGTACATTGATGTTGACATCAAAGGAGAAAACAAATTACACCTGGCAGGTGGAGGTATTCAGAATTCATTCAATGCCAATATGGTGAGTAACAGCTTAGTTTTTCTTCTTCTTCTTTGGAAAATTTGCTGAATAAACACCTCTTTTTGGGGTTCGTTTTTACAGATGAAATATGGGTGGTTGTTGGGATCAAGAATCCCAAAGTTCCACAATAAAAGTAATGGCTCCTCTTTAAAGATAAAGCTAGATGGTAATATGAAGGGGATGGGGTGTGCTATCTTTACTGTTTGTGATTATCATCAATTACATTCCCCATGAGGGAGTTCAATTTCTTCATTATTCAAGGAATCATTTTTTTATTCTTCACATATCAAGTTTACATTTTGTTTTGAGACGGATGCATATTATGTAGAACATTTTTACTGCTCCCTTGTATTTCCTTCCCTGGATGTCTCTTTCATTAAGCCAATTGGATTATGGGTGTATATACCGAATCTGAGGTTTTTGGAACGCTCCAGATCTAATAATTTGGATCAACTGAGCTTCATTGAGATTTTAATTAAAGCAAAAATGGAAAACTTTCGCTCAAGTGCTCCAATAGAGGTGAAGGAATGCGAGGTGCATTTAATTTGTCCAGGTGATACTAATTCAAAGTTCTATAATAGCATTGCTCATCTGGGTTTGGGATCTTCAAAGTTAAATTTCTATCAGCAATTTTATTTTACTTTGTACCTAAAACCTCCCGACTTTAGTGAGGAACTCGATGAATTCGTAAAATCCCAGATTGTTTAAGGGAATGCAGTCGATCGACCACCCAAGCTTTTCTTCTTTATCATGTTTCTGGTAAGTTATTATGAGTTACATCTTTATAAAGCATGTAGTATAGTCATTTCTGCTTCTATCTATATAAAATCTAATTAATGTTATGTGTATGGAAGTGATCAACGAACCTTCAACAGCATACTTATGAGAGAATACTTGACATGGAAGTCCTGCATGACAATTGACAAGAAAGATTATTAGATTCAGCAGGAATCCTTTAAAGTTGAGTCCTTTTTAGCATTGCCTTGGCATTATTTCTTTTGGGAATAGAAGATCTTGACCATTTTGGTTACGAGTTAGGAGTGGGGTCTCCTGTAATGTCGACTTTCCAATTGGTTTGTTGCCACATTTAAGCACTGCAACTTATCAATTCAAGGAAGCTCGAGAATATAATTATTAGGAAAATAAAATTATCATTTAAGCTCAAACCAAAGTCAGGCTTATAATCGAAAAGAACTAGTCAACATTATAACTGAAGTCAAATGGAGTTCTTGTAAAGGACATGAACTTCCTCTTAAGAAATTTGGAATCAATATCACCATCTCGTATTCTCAATTTGAGGTATTACACGTACCGCATCTACAGCTGCCTCGGCAGGACCTCTTATTGTTACCAAGGAAAACTCAATCAGACAACGGTATCCTTGTTCAGGAGCAATTAGGTGAGGTTGATATCCATCTGCCTCGGTGATTAGCTTTCTCACGTTTTCCATTGAGAGATGTTTTTCAAATTGCAACTTCTTTAGAGCAGCTGGAAGCTAATTATCAAACACACTGTAGATCTTATCACCACTTGGGCGCCTGCATATAGTATTAGAAATACATAGTATTTCTTTTATTTGTATTTCTTTTATCTGTAAAGTTCCTTTTCTGTCCTTAATTGTAAATTTACATTTACATTCATACCCTCTCTGTTTTAGTCTTACAGAAGTATAAATACTTCTTTCGCTTGTAATTCTTTTCAACTAAATATAATAATACGAAGTGAATTTCCCAATTTCTCGCTCTGTGTCTCAAACCCTAGCACATTTGTCTTCGGGTTGATCTGGTTTTCATGGCAGAACTCATGTTTTGTCATGATATCAGAGATTAAATAGCTACTCTAAGAGTTCTATCATGAATTCAAATTTGTCCGATTCTGATTCTCCTTCTTCCAATCTCTCTTTTTCACTCGAAAACCCCTCAAATCCCTATTTCTTACATCATGGTGAGAATCATGGAGTTACGTTTGTTACTGATTGATTGAATAGTGATAATTACCACTCTTGGTCACGATCTATGTCCAAAGCCATCAGTGCGAAGAACAAGACCAAATTTATCATCAGAAGTATCAAGAAGCCGAAGTCTGAAGTCGATCTGTTTTATCTTCCATGGATTCGCTGTAACGACATGGTTGTGTCATGGATCCTCAATTCAATAGCCAAAAACATTGGAACAAGTATTCTTTACATCGATAATGCATCAGATATGTGGAAAGATCTCCAGGACCGCTTCTTACAAGGTAATCGTCCACGAATCTTTCAATTACGTAAGGCGATTAGTTCTTTAAATCAAGATCAGAAGTCTGTGAGTGACTATTGTACTGAATTGAAGTCATTTTGGGATGAATTAGCAAACTATAGGCGCTTCCCTAACTTTTTTGTTGAAACCCTAAGATTTTTTTAAGAAGTTCAACAAGAAGAGTATGTAATGCAGTTTTTGATGGGGCTAAGTGATGCTTTTAATAGTATTCGAAGTCAGATACTGTTAATTGATCATTTTCCTTATATGAACAAAGTCATATCTTTAATCTTACAACAAGAGAGGCAGAGAGAGATTATTGTGGAGTCATCTGTTCCTAGCATTGAATCAGTTGCTACTCTGACAACAAAGCCTCTGAGAATTGGTCTTAATGCTTCTAAGCAAACTAATTCTCAAAAGGATAAACCTGTGTGTAGTCATTGTGGATACATAGGTCACACTTCTGAAAAGTGTTATAGGATTCATGGAGTTCCTCCTAGTTTTAAATCCAAGAAAGGAAACAATGCTTCAGCCAATCAAACTTCTTCTCCCGTTGGTAAATCAAGTGATGATGCTTCGAAGTTCTCCTTGTCTCAAGATCAATACCAGCAGGTACTTGCCATGCTGAAACCATAAATTACTTCCACATCATCCGTGAATCAAGCCAGCACTAGCTTTGGAACTTTACCAACTCCACAGCTACCTTCCATTGATCATTTTCTAGGTAATCCTTGGATAATTGATATTGGAGCAACAAACCATATGGTCAGCTCCATTGATCAATTTTCCTCCATAACTTCTAATTTTTCTTTTGTTGTCAAATTAACAAATGGCCATTCGGTTCCAATTACACATACTGGTGCTATTCAATTCCTAGACAACCTCATTTTACGAAATGTTCATTGTGTTCCTAGTTTTTCTTTTAATTTGATATCTGCCAGTAAATTAACCCGTGATCAATCATGCTGTCTTGTTATTCTTTCCAATCATTATTTCATTCAGGACCTACGTATATGGAAAACAATTGGGATGGCTAAAGAAAAGGCTGGCCTCTATTACTTAAAGCAAGGATCTTTGGTTGGTTGTTCTATTTCTTCTCCTTTAATAATCAGAAGGTAAGTTTGTGGCATTATAGATTTGGTCATATTCCTTTTTCCAAGCTGAAATTTCTTAGCAATATTATTTCAGATTTACATATATCAAAAATAAATGATTCTTGTACTTGTACAATCTGTCCTTTGCTAAACAAAAAGGTCTACCTTTTCCTTCTAGCGAATCAACTTCTGTCTATCCATTTGAGTTGATTCATTGTGATTTGTGGGGACCTTTCTCTATTTGTGCTTTAGATGGTTCGAGATATTTTCTTACAATAGTAGATGATTACTCAAAAACCCCTTGGGTATATCTTCTACAACATAAATATCAAACCAAGCCTTACTTGCATTCTTTCTTCCAATTGGTTCAAACTCAATTCAATTCTAAAATCAAGAAAATCAGAACTAATAATGGGACTGAATTTCATATGCCAGAATTTCTTTCTTCCCAAGGTGTTATACACCAGGAAAGTTGTGTTGAAAGACCACAACAAAATGGGGTTGTTGAAAGGAAACATCAACATATGTTGAATGTTACTCGTTCTCTTAGATTCCAAACTTCTTTACCATTAAACTTTTGGGGTGATTGCATTCTTTCTGCTGTCCATTTAATAAACTTAACACCAACTCTATTACTCTCACATAAATCTCCTTATGAGGTTTTGTACTCCAAACCTCCTTATTATAATCACCTCAAAGTTTTTTGTTGTCTTTGTTTTGCTACCACATTGCATCATGATAGATCCAAATTTGATCCAAGAGTAAGAAAACGTATCTTCATTGGATATCCTTATGTTGTAAAAGGATACAAATTACATGATCTTGAAACACAAAACTTTCATTTTTCGTGATGTTGTGTTTCATGAGCATATTTTCCATTTTTCTTCCACTTATTTTCCTATCAAACCTTGTAGTTCTTCTGTTTTTCCAAAATCAGCCTCTGATTTTCCATATTCCATTTTTTCTCCTTTACCTTTGCCTTATTTTCCTAGTTCATCAGAATTGCCACCAATTTCTTCATCCTCAAATCCAGCAGCAGTTATAGATAATTCTCCTTCAAATCCTGTCAATTCTAGTGTTCCAATTCGGCATTCCACAAGAGTCAACAAACCACCAAGATACTTGCAAGACTATCATTGTCAGCTAGCCTCTCAACATTCATCCTAATCTGCTCCTTTGCAGGACAAGTCTTCATGTATCAAATTTCCTCTTTCTCATGTCCTTTCTTATGATAAACCCTCTCACTCACATAAACATTTTGCTTTAACAATTTTTTCTATTCCTGAACCTAAAACTTTCTCACAAGCAAACCAAATCCCTAAATGGCAAGAAGTTATGAATGCTGAAATCAAAGCCTTTGAGACAAATAGAACTTGGATTCTCACTACTTTGCCTTTGGGAAAGACGCTGATAGGTTGTAAGTGGGTTTACCGGGTTAAATATAAAGCTAAGAGTACAATTGAAAGGTACAAAACTCGTTTGGTTGCAAAGGGGTACAACCAAATTGAGGGGCTTGACTTTCAGGAGACTTTTTCTCCGGTTGCTAAAATGACTACAGTGAGATGTTTATTGGCCATAGCAGCTACCAAAAATTGGTATTTGCATCAATTGGATGTAAATAATGCATTTTTGCATGGAAATTTAGATGAAGAGGTGTATATGTCCCTTCCACCCGAATATGCCAAACAGGGGGACTCTAAAGTTTGCAAATTAGAAAAGTCTCTTTATGGGTTAAGGCAAGCTTCTAGACAATAGTTCTCCAAGTTATCCCCAGCCCTTATTCAATATGGTTTTCAGCAAGCTCAATCTAATTATTCTCTCTTTCTTAAGTCAGAAAACAATTCCTTCATTGTTTTGTTAGTTTATGTTGATGATATTATTCTAACTAGCAATGATTTCAACTTAATTTTTTATTTAAAGACATTTTTGGACAACAAAATCAAGGATTTGGGCATCTTGAATATTTTCTTGGAATGGAGGTTGCTAGATCTTCCAAGGGCATAACCTTATGCCAAATAATATATATGTTAGACATTTTGTAAGATTCAGGTTTTCTGGCTGCTAAATCAGTTGTTTTTCTGATGGAGCAAAATGCTAAATTCTTAAGTTCAGATGGTGAACTTTTAGAGGATCCTTCTTTGTATAGGAGGTTAATTGGGAGGCTTGTTTACCTCACTATATCCCGGCCAGACATATCTTATTATGTGCAAGTTTTAAGTCAATATATGGACAAACCAAGGCAGCCACATTTAAATGCCTTATACCGAGTGCTTAGATACTTGAAGGGGGCACCTGGTCAAGGCCTTTTTTTCCCAGCCAGCTCTGATTTTCATCTTAAAGTATTTTGTGATTTAGATTGGGCCGGCTGTATGGATACTAGAAGATCTATTACCGATTTTTGTGTGTTTCTTGGCAATTCTTTAATTTCCTGGAAGTTCAAGAAGCAACAAACAGTCTCAAAATCCTCAGCTGAAGCTGAATATAAACTTGTGAGATTTCTTGGTTAATTACTTTGTTGGCAGATTTTCAGATCACTCACACAAGCCTAACTCTATTTTTTTGTGATAGCAAAGCAGCTCTTCACATTGCTGCTAACCCGATATTTCATGAAAGAACAAGGCACATCGAAATTGATTGCCACATTGTGAGATAAAAGCTCCAAGCAAAGATGATTAAAACTCTTCATGTTGCTTCCCATTCACAACTCAATGACATTTTCACCAAGGCACTTGGGTCTCATCAATTTTATTTGCTGCTTGGCAAGATGAGTGTATTGAATATATACACTTTATTTTGAGGGGGACTATTAGAAATGCATAGTGTTTCTTTTATGTGTATTTCTTTTATCTGTAAAGTTCTTTTTTCTGTCCTTAAATGTAAAGTTACATTTACATTCATACCCTCTCTGTTTTAGTCTTACAGAAGTATAAATGCTTCTTCGCTTGTAATTCTTTTCAACTGAATATAATAATACGAAGTGAATTTCCCAATTTCTCTCTCCGTATCTCGAACCCTAGCACATTTGTCTTCAGGTTGATCTGGTTTTCATGGCAGAACTCATGTTTTGTCATATAGTGATCATAATTTTGAAACGAGCACAAAATAAACAAAACAAATTCCAAAAGGAAAAGTACATTTTGCAGAAAAAAAAAAAACATACACGCCATCTAGATGTTCATTAAATATTTGATCAAATGTTCGACAAATTTCCGTTATGGCATACAATTTTCCCCGCATTCCAAAAGAGAATGAATTCCAACGCTTAATATTGTGTGAACAAAATCTTAAAGGCATCATAAATTTAAAAAATCGGAGAAATAATGTAATATCCAGCGAAACAAAAAAATGAAATTACATACTTAGCAATTCAGGGTTCTAAATCTAAATGTAATCAATTAATTTAATACTGAATTTGAAGATCGTGGCCAAGTACTAAAGTGCCTTTTCTTACGAAAAGTTCTTTCAAAGTTTTCTCTTGGTGGCAAAAACTCGGCCAAAATGCGTGGAAGTGGTGCTACACAGAACAGAATCTTCCCTTAATAAAATATGTAATCTTTTCTTAGACAAGACTGTACCCTAATTATATTAATTAGTCCTCACTTATATAGCAGATAAAATATAAATTTTGGTATGAGTTGTTAACAAAGGATCTTCTAGAAAGAGTATAGGGATTATTTTGTGTTATTTGGTTTCCATAGATTATAGAATACATATATTTTAGCCTAGAGGGATTATTTTTGTGTTATTTGCTGCCACTGATTATAGATTAATACGTATATTTTAGCCTAGATTAGGTTTTTCTGTACATACTTTACAAGCATACCTTTGTACTCTGAAAAGATGCTTAATTGAATCGATACCTTTTAGCATGGCATCAGAGAGTAGATTTTAGGACTCTGTGGAAATTTAAAAAAAAAAAAAAAAAAAAAAAGAGGAGAGACTGAGAGCAATGGCAGCAGAACGGACTCCCTTAACAGAGAGCACCCAAGGAGAGAATCCAATTCTTGTGACTTGAAACCAACCTTATTCATGAGTCACGAATCTGTCGTTGCACCGATTGACATTAAGTTGGATGATACCACTTATGGACTTTGGTCTCAAATTGTTGAGATGTACATCACAGGCAAAAACAAGTTGGGACCCTAAATTCAATTATCAATGACATTAAATACCAACTTCAATGCATGAATTATAAGAAAAATTAATCAATTTTAAAATCGATGTGCATATAATCTAACGTGTTGGGTAACTTTAATGCAGGCCTACAGAAATATTCTTTTAATAAAAGACCCTCATTCAAAGCTAGACTTTTACAATAGGAAAAACCCTCTGAACAACTATATATGATATAATTTGTATTACTATTATCTCTGTTGAAATCTGTTATGTATAGTTGTTTTATGGAATGGAATGGAAACTTGTTTAGTCGTGGGAAGGCTTCCAAGTCTATTTGCAGAATTATATAATTAATCCACCAAAACCGTGTATGCACGTAATTACAGGCCAGTTGGCTTCCCAGCGCTAATCACACCAGATTGTAAATTAAAAAGTAGAACATAAAGTTAAAAGAGTCATGATTAGTCAATTCGAGAGTGGTTGTTATAAATTTGAATGCGTTGATTAGAAATTGATGATCAGTTCTTTGTTTCTTCATGGTAGCTCGCTATGCACGTGCATGGGTGCATGCCACTCTCTTGTATTATATAATTATTCCTTTTTGCACGAATAACGATCACCAAAATAATGCAGACTTTTGAACTAGGTTCGTTTGATTAAGTTAAGGCGTTGCGTATTGACGTGATCTTAGATATTTTATAAATAATAATAAAATTATAATAAAATATTTAATAATAAAAATAAATAAATAAAAAATAATGTTAAAATATTAAAATGTAGTAGAGTATTCTCATAATTGTATTTGAGAATACTCTTGTTAGATCATATGATGTGTTGCATGTGAATTAAATAAATATAGATTCTTTTTTATTTTCTTCAAGTACCATCTCGATGAGATACAATGTTTGGTTCAAAGAGGCATGACACTTAACCTGAAGAGACATGATGTTAGTTTGAAGAAGTATAATGTTGGGCCTAAGAGTCACTATACCTTAGTCCAATCGATATAATGCTTGTATCAAAGAAGTACAATGTTTGGATTGAATAATCATGATGTTGGACTGAAAATACAAGTCAAGAGTTATAATATTTCGTATGATGTCACTTCATTCTCTATAAACAGGAGATGAAATCAACAAATTTTATTCATTTTATTCTTGATACTAGACAAAATATTCTACAGATTAGTTTCAATAGATGATTCATAATATAGAATACGAGTGAGTCACCCAAAAATATAGAGAAAACACATTTAATGTTCAATAGAAAATTATCAAATCAAGCAATATCAAAAATCATTCACAAGTCGAACTGTATAGTCAAAATTTTCTGATTCAAAATCTACAAAAATTAACAAAATCTCAATAATCATGTCAAAATAAAGAACATAATAAAAGAAGTAATTTGTTAAAAAAACTAACTTAGATTAGATTCAGAATCATTTCTTAAATGACAGATGAAATATTATCAAATAAAAAAAAATAATTGAAATTGGAGACTCAAAAGGGAAAACATTGGATTTCGAGGTTGAAAATGACACATACCAACTATAGCTGGGCGGCGGCGTGAGCACGAAAAAGAGATTTTCGAATTTACATTTACTATTTACATTATGGATCGAAGACATAGAATTAATGATCAGTGCTATTACTTGTAAATTATGGTTTTAATTGGCTAACGTTTAGATTCTCTAGTTTATCTTTTATACTTTTTAATTTGTTTCTTGTTTGTAGGCTTTCACAAAATACTTGCAAACTGAATAATATAAATGTGGATGATGGGATCATGCATGTTTCCTGATGTAAATACTACAGGAATCTCAAAGGATAATCTTGTAATGATTTGGAAAGCGAGGGTGTAGCTAGGTAGGTATAATTAATGTGATACTCTATATGAGAAGGATAAAGTAGATAATGTATAAAATTCCACATTGTTTGAGAATAATAAGTTTTTATTCTTTATAAAATTTTAATGAGATATTGACTAGTCCTTTTGAAATATAGATTATGTGGTTTGGGTCTTCTATTAGGATGTTATAAATGGTATTAGAACGAGATTATTGTGATTATCAGATTATTATGATTATCCCATATGAGAAGGATAAAGTAGGTAGTGTACGAAATATCGCATTGCTGTGTATGAAGTCTCACGTTATTTGCGGATGAGAAATCCTTACTGTTTATAAGATTTCAATGAGATTCTAATTGTATCATTAACTAGTCGTTTTGGATAATAAACTATATGGTTTTAGTCTTCCATTGGAACGTTGCAAATAATATCAAACATATCCCAACCAGAAATGTGAGATTTGAGTTGTGCTACCTATAATGAATAGTCTAACGAAGACGTCTAGCATTTAAATGAAGTAAATTGTGATATCTCATATGAGAATGATAAGATAGGTAGTGTATGGGATCCCACATTATTTGAGAATGAGAAATTTTTGCTATTTATAAAGTTTCAATAAGAACTCATCTCATCTCATATAGTTTGGATAGTGAGTTGAGATGAGATGAGTTTTGATAAAAGTTGAGAGATGAATGAAATATTAGTTTTAAATATTATTATTATTTTGAAATTTAAAAAAGATGAATTTTTTATTATATGTTATATAAAAATTTAAAAATTTGTAATAATAAAATAAATTAGACGAGATAAATTGAAATTATCTCTCAATCTATATGGGGCCTTAAGTAGGATCATTCGAATGTAAAAGAATATGTTGAATTGCATGTGGAAACTGATCTAAAAGCAAAAATATAAAATAATAGAGTTATCTTAACTAGTAACTCAAGCAAAGATCAGAAAGAGAGTTTATTCGATGCACGTTCGACGTTCTACTCAATTGAAAGTTAAGAATAGAGTTCGTTTGATGCGCGTTCGACACTGTTTAAGCAAATATCACCAAACAAATAAAAAAAAAAAGGATAAACTTATCTTTCACTGTCATTTGTTCTTTTGTGAAAAGTTTTCTCAACAATACTGATTACGTGGGTGAAATTTTTTGTCAAAAGATGATGACTCCGAAGGTAAAACCACCGACGACTTGCGAGTAGACCGCCATGTTGATGGATCATGTTTCAATTCCAATTTGCTAATTTTAAACAAGCAAATGATGATGGAAGGGCAAAATCTCTTGCTTTACATACGTGGCTGCGTCCGCTCATGCCCTATCAAGTCTTAACCGTCGATGTACATGACATGAGGAGTTCTGAGTTCCCACTTCACTAATTATAAATTAAATGATTAATATGACATGATTTTATGTCCAACATTTCTGAAAAACTTTTGCCTCGTATATTTAAAAATTTAAGTACCTATTTTTTTTTTTAAGGAAGAAATTTATTGCATTTTATATAATAAAGTTATGACTTCTAAACATTAAAATATAAGAAAAACTTAGATTACAATCAATTACAATACTAATTGGACTCCTCTGCATATAAATAAAATTTATGATAAATATTATCTTTAACTTCTAAACATTCTCATATGATAATATCATAAATTTGATTGGTCAAAAAGTGAAACATTCCGTTGAAACAAAAATAGTTTAACCACACCAAATCTCCTCTCTCAAAAATCTTAAGAGGAGCAAATCCCATCTCTTCCGAGAAGAAGATTGGGACAAAAAATTTAAGTACCTGTCTTCTTTGTCCTGTGCAATTATTACTACTTGGTTGTAAGTAAAATAAAATAGTGTGAAGTTAGGCACAAGCCTGCGCAATTATTACGCACCGATACTGACTAGGATGCTTATATTAAAAAAAGGAGAAATTTTAAGCATACATCTACACTCCAATATCACTTTTTTTTTTATACACATTTAGAATATAAATAATAAGTAAAAAAAATTAATTAGTTAAGAAAAAGAATTTTTAAAAAAATTCAAAAAAATTTATTTATTTTTTATTTTAATTTTTTTCAATCTCTTTTAAATTTCTTTTTCTTAAATAATTAATTTTTTTTACTCATTATTCACATTCTAAATGTTTTATAAAAAGAAAAAATTTTATAAATTAAAAAAATATATATATAATGTATGGTGTATAAGTGTATGTGTAAAAGTCCTCATAAATTATTCTATTAAATCAATATTTTTCTATTAGATAGCCATTATATATAAATATTTATATATATAATATGATTATCTAACAGAAAATTGTGAGTTTAACAGAAAATTGTTGGTTTAATGAAATTTGTTATTTTATGTGAAACTTTCATTAAATCTATGTTAACTCAGTAAAATCCCTATTTAAGAATACAAATTAAAGAAAATAAATAAATCCATTAAATCTATTCACATCCGTCTGTTGAAAGTCTGACTGTATTTTTTTAGAGTGCAATCCATTATATCCATTCACGTATCTGTCAAAAGTCTGTATGTATTCTTTAGGAATGCAATTCATGAAAAAGTAGACTTTTGGAATGCTATTGTCTTTAATATTCTCAAATTTCACATGTACGCCTGCAGTGACAAAAACAATTTTATTGAAAAACCAATCAAACTTATCTTCACCCATGCATATCGATGAACTTATTGTACAACCATTTTTAAAATCTAAACATTGACATTTTCAATAATGACTCTTGATTCCAAAGCTTTTACTGTCGTAACTGACTCTTGATTCCAAAGCTTCTACTGTCATATTTAAACGTAAACTTAATATAAAAATTAATTGAGTTAACACTAACCCAATGGGGGCTTTCTTTTCTTTATTGCCTTAAGTAATATTTAAACAAGATCAAATGGTAAAACCTGGAATTATACTTTGAGGACCTGCAGGAAATTCTTAAGCAATATTCTTCTTTTTTATGTTCATTGTTTGTAAGTATATTTTATTATATATATTGTTTTATGTTTGCCAGTGATATATTGTGCTCTATTTATATATTGTTTTAAGTTTTTAAATTGTTAAATTCATAATCCAAAATTCAAATTGTTGAATTTGAATTTTTTTTTTTACTCTCGTTAATCGATAAAATACAGACTATTTTTAAAACTTCAAGCATGCAATTCTTGTCTGTCTTATTTCAAATGCTCTACTTCTTTCAGAGTTTATCTGAGTAGCAAGCAGTCACTGTGAAATAGCTTATTGACACATTTCAAAGTGTTCCTCTCAAGTTATTATATTATTTATGTTATCTAAGGTAAATTTTTAATATAAATAAAACATTAGATTTTGTTGCTTGCATTCACTTTAAATAAGTATAGTTATTTTTTTTTTACCTATGTTTTAATAAAGATTATCTATGGTTTCTAATTTTTGTTGACTGCATCTTTTTGTGTTCAAAACACTAACTCAAAATCTTATGAAGTTTTTTTTTTTTTTTTTTTTTGGTGTTATCTAGTTTCACTCTGGTTAGTTCATGTGTTTGAAAATTTTGGTATTCTAATGATTTTTTGAATTTCTCTTGTTGAATAGACTATTTTATAAATTTTTAGCATGCAATTCTTGTCTGTCTTATTTCTAATGCTCCACTTCTTTTAGATTTTATCAGTCCTAAGCAAACCATTATTGTAGAATAGCTTATTGACACAGTATTATTACATTATTTAGCTTATTTACATTATTTGTATCTATGTTTTAATGCAACTTATCTATACTTTCTTTTCTTTTCTTTTTGTTGCTTGCATTCTCTTTAGAAAAGTATTAAATTTTGGTTAATGTATTAACATGTTCAAATTTATAAACACACAACTCTAGAAAATAAATTAATATTATATATAATTCATATAGTCAAACTATAAGAAGCAAAACTTAGGAAAACTAACTAAAAAAGCAAACACAAAAATCGAGAAAATAATCCCAAACAACGCTGATATCATTTCAAACTGACAAAGAAATAACTGACCAAACAAATATTAATAAATTACCTCTTCATTTTATTTTGTAGAGTTGTGTCATGTGTCAGCTAAGATGATGGTCTTCTCTAAAAATTTCTTCCTCCAAAGCCATGTCTTGTGGTCATCCATTCCAGCTAGAATAGTGAAAGGACTTTATACAAAAATATGCACAGAACATTGAAAGAAAAATGCATGACTGCTGTTTTATATCAGAAATTAACTTGGATCACATGAGCATATACAGTAATCTTAAAAAAAAAAAACTCTTTTTGCAACAAATTTTCTTCAAATTATAGTTCCATTAATTAGATATTTTTCAATTTTTTTTAAGAGTGAAGTAAACATTAAACAAAAAGAACATAGGGGTGCCATCAAAACACACGAGAAGCATACAAGAGATTCTGACAGGTAAATTATTAACATAAATATGATATTAGACTTTTTTACTTGCATTCTCTTTAGAGAAGTATTATCTTATTTTTTGTATCTATGTTTTAATACAGCTTATCTATGTTTCCTTAATTTTTGTTTACAAACTAATAAAAACACACAACCAGAAACCAAACACACCACCACAGAGCAAATCCATAGAGTAACACTGAACAGATTTTGTTTACAAACCAAACTGATTAACAGAACAAATAAAAACATCCACATAAACCAGCCCACAACTTAAAGTGCTTTGCTCTATTTAACTAAATCGATACATATATATGTGTATGTGTGTGTGTGTGTGTTAAGTAATGTATGCATTAATAAATCGATACAACAGTCTACTTCAATAGACACGCCATTGCAAGAAAGTTACATAAAAGCACAACAATTTTATTTTACAAAAGTCCAACCATTCAAAATGCTCATAAATAGAACATCAAATAACTTCTTTCAATATACACGACTAACAAGAATAAAGCATGAACCAAATAAATCTCACAATGGAATTAAAAGAGGTAAAGATTTTAAAAATACAAGCCTTCAACTGTAAATGGTAAGGTTAGCATTAAACAACAATCCGACCAAAGAGATCCAAGTTAGGGTAGATTCAGTCTGGGAAACTAGAGAGCATACGATATCCTTGGCTAGAAGTAAAAACCAAAGTACTAACAAAATCCACACTTGATTAAACCATAGCTGAATTCGAAATACCCCAATAGAAAATGGATTAAAGTTTTCTTAACTTGATGTTTCTCTTTTAAGAAGATGAAATACCAAGATCTTGAGCTTAAGATTTGAAGAAATCGAAAATGGAGAAAGGGAGAAGAGATATCGCACGTAAAGAACAAGTGCAATCAAATGTGAAGAATCTAGAGAGCACAGAGTAAGGTGTGAGATGAAGTTTCGAGCTGAGAGAGAGAGGTGGAGAGGATTAAGGAAGAATGAAGAATGAAGAATGAGGAAGAAAAGGTAATATTAAAAAAAAAAATAGTTTCTAAAGAGAGAAAAAATTAGTCTGCCGAATTGATATAAATGATATATACGTATCATTTTTCCAATAAAAAAGAGGATCTAATTCATGAGTAGATGATCAAAACGTAAACAATTAGCAGTCATCAAATTTTATGATTTGGTGGGATCCACAAATATAGATATATTCATATAGTTTTATAAATGAGAAAATACAATGTAAGAGCCATTTGTAATTTACTTACATCAAAACAGAATAATTATATGTATTTATTTATTTATCTAGCATGACAACCAATAATTTTCTCTCATTTAATTTTGATCTCGAACAAATAAATTATTATATTTTTAGTAAAAGTGGGATACAAGCACACTAGACATGGAAGAGTATTCTATTATTTAGTAACGGTTTCATATGATATAAAAAATAAATAAACATTTCGCATCATAATAATATTTTATAAATAAAAATATAATATTTATTAAATAGTTACCTTTATCAATTCACATCAATTTATCATTTACTTTTATTAATCCTTCCCTTGTTAAAATATTTTTCTTTTATTAATTATTAGTATATACTTGATTTTTTTTAATGACATTTAAAATAATTTAATAAATTTCACATGACAAAAAAAATATTTTCTGTAAATAATTATTTGATAAGAAAATAACTCTTTAGGTTAATAATATATTCATTTTAATAAAAAATAATAATCCTAAAATTATCAAAGAAATTATATAATCTATGAAAAACTGTAATTATTATCATCTATTTAATTATTATTATTTGTCAATTATTTGTTAAAACTAAATTTATTTACTCTATATATTATATTATTGATTAAAAATTATATTATTTTTAAAAAAATTATATTATTTTTTAAAATAATTATTATATTAAATTAAACAAATGTGCTTAATACTTTGTTACTAAAATATCTATATATATATAATTTTTAATAAAAATTTAATGATTATTCATAATTAAGTAGATGATAAATAATTATACGTTTTCATATATTATAAAAAAAAAATTAATAAAAACAATAAGATAATCTCATAAATAAACATAATATATAGTTTTATCAAACTTGTTTGAGATAATTTTGATTAAAATTTTAATAAAATGTTAGTTCAAGATATGATATTTTTTTTAATTTCAAGATGATAATTTAACATTTGTATTATTTTGTACAGCCTCAAAACAGAAGACATTAAAATATCTATATTTTTTAGTTATGTGAGTATTTTTAAGAAATAATATGAGTTTTTTGAAAAAATAAATTATATAGATGATAATTTATATAAGAATGTTATACTATAATTTATAATTTATAATTTATATAAATTTATTTAATCATATATATTTCAATTAAATATCAAACATATAATATTAATTATATTTATTGCTTATTATTACCAATTTAATATAATTATAATAAATTGTATATACCATATATTAACTATATATACTGTATATATAGTTAATTTAATAAATAATGCATTCATTTTAAAATTATAAATTATTTTTAAAAAAATTAAATTATTAATCATATAATAAAAATAAAATTTTCATGAATAAAATTAAACTCTCTAACGTATAAATTGTTATGAATGGTTTATTTCTATATATATTGTTATATTTATATATTCTATAATATTATTGTATTATTCTATATTATTATTATTCTATATTTATTTTACATAAGATAAAATTAAAAAATATGTCCTAAGTAGGAATTTTAAAATAGAAATTTTTAGCATTATTTATAAGCTTAATGAATTATGTTTAAAGTATTAAATGGTATTAAATAGATGTTAAATGAATTTTAAATGGAAAATTTACTATTGTATAAAGTTGAAGATGTGAAATTAATTTTAATGTCAAGAACTTTATTTCAGTAAATAAATTTAATTAATTATTTTTAAAATGATAATTCTCATTAAATACAGTATAAACTTTAACAAAAATTAACGAAAAATATTAACTTTAATGAAGAAATAAAAATTTTTATTAAAATAAAAATTTTTGTCAGGTACTCCATATATATATATATATATATATATATATAAAGATTTATTGTGCCGTCCAAATCCGTTTCCGTAATTGCGATCCCCCCAATGAATTAATAATGCTATCAATTAAAGAGTTGGGTTCATTTTAAAAAAAAAAAAAAAAATTGAGGAGTTGCTTGCGGCGCTAGAAGTCTTGGGCCGAAAGTGTATTGCTGCATTCCAAAAGTCGAGTGGAGCCTCCCCTATTCAATTCTGTTCTCATCCCATAAGTTGCGTCGATCAATTGAAACCCTAGCGGCGCAACATACGGCTTTGAAATCCCAATGCTAGCGTTAAAACATTGGCATGGATTAATTACAATTTTTTAAAAAATATATATAAATTTATACATATATTAAAATATTTTAACTATATTTAATTAATAGTTACAAGAAATTTAAAAAAGATTTTGAATTTATTATTTACTTTTAAAAAATAATAGTACTTTTATTTTTTTTTTATATTTTTTTTTTCACTATTGACAAAATGTGATCAAAATTTTTTAATATGTGTATAAATTTATATTTTTTAAAACAAAATATAACAATTCTAATGCCAATACTCTTACGGAGCTCATTGCACGTTGAAGTTAAATGGGATTCAAGAGAAGTATGGTTGTTGTACGTTTACATGCAGCCTACGATAAATTTTCAGTGTCTCTCCTATTTTGTAATTTATTTATTTATTTTTTCAACACAATCAAATAAAAAATATATTGTTGAAGCCATAAAAATTGGCCAACAAGTCGGGGTGAGAGAAATAATTATTTCCAACCCATTGGTGCGAGTTGGGTTTCGTTCGAGGTCGTTTAGGGCTCTCAGTGAGGTCCCGACGTAGCTGTACGAGATTAAATAACAAATGAAATAAATAGAGATAGACACACAATTTTACATGGTTTGATAAGTGCCTACGTCCATGGTATTTAGAGATGAGAATCCACTATAATAAAGATTTTTACAGTCTCTCATAACTTACTGTACAAGAAAAAATATAGATAAATATGCAAATAAATTCACCAGTTAAAGCTCTCGAGGAAGGCTGGAGAAGCTAATGTTGGGGAAGAGATGCTGCCTAAATTGTTCCGGAGAGAGAGAGAGAGCATTTTTGTCATATGATCAAGCCTTTTTACACTGCTATTTGAGGTTGCATGTGTCAGACAGTTATCTTTTCTTTCTTCCTTTTTTTTTTCTTTGCATGTGCACCCATGTGTTTGACATCCTTCCCCATGTGACCTCACCTACCAGACTAGTCTTTCCTGACCCCTATGTGCTCTTTTCTCATCATGTCCCCTTTTGTCCCCTAATACCATAAATGCATAGCTTGGGTTGTGGGTTTTCCGTTTTATCCTTTTTAGTATCCCGTGAATTCTTAGCACATGTACTTTGATGGAAATTCTATCTTGTTATCTTATATCCTAAATTCCGAGAAGGTGGTAGTTTGTCTCTTGATTCCTAAAAGTACTAATTGCATAAAATGTAACTGTGGAGCTAGGTTAAGGTAGAAGATGGACTTGATTGCTAAAAATAGGAGTGTGGAGCTCAAAAGTAGCGGGAGACGGACTCGATCGCTAAAAGTAGGAGCGTGGAGCTTAAAGATAGCAGGAGATAGATTCGACCGATAATGACGAGAGCGTGGAGCCCGTTACGTCACGAGAGGTGTTGTCGCGTGGGACCCAACGGGAAGAGCATCGTGTCGGTGAGCTGAGGCATGAGGCTGGAGCTCGGCCGTCACCTCGCGGGAGGAGTCATCGTGTAGGTGAGCTGCAACGCGAGGCTGGAGCTCGTCCATTACCCCATAGGTTTGTTGAGCGGGATGTAGGTGATCCGACAACTCCGCGAGTCTTCCAGTAGGATATGGGTGATTCGACAACCCCGCGAGTCGTTGCTGAGATTTTGCTGTGATGAGAACACAAAGCCTATTCCATCAGCCATCACCCCGCGGGAGGTGTCATCACGTGGGACCCAGCAGGAGTGCATCGCTTGGGATCCTGCCAGAGATATCATTGCATGGGACCTAACGAGATTTGATTGATTTCACATAGGTGGGTAATCCGACCCAGCGATACTTCGCTTGATTGGATAGACCGATCCCGAGAAATTCTGTTACTTTGCGTGGATGGGTAGACCGACCCCGTGGGATTCTGTTACTTCACGTGGGTGGATGGACCGACCCCGCCTGATTTTGTTACTTCGCGTGGCTGGGTAGTCTAACCTCGCGGGATTCGATAACGGGCCGATGTCCCATGCTGTAGACAATAACTTTGTCAGTAGAAAAATAAATTCACATGTTGTACGAAAGACAAACTGATGTATTTTTGTATATGGCAAAAAGTTTTCGAGTGTCGAGCGTCGAGCGTCGAGCGTCGAGCGATGAATTGTCTAATGTCAACTCCCGAGCGAGAAGCCGTGAGACCCCGAGTATCGACTCCCGAGTGTTGACTGCCGAGTGAGGAGCCATGAGATCCCGAGCGTCAACTTTCGAGTGTTGAGCCATGAGTTCCCGAGGGTCGACTCCCGAGTGAGAAGCCGTGAGATCCCGAGTGTCGAGCCATGAGTGGTGGTTTCTTGATTACTGCAAAAAGGAGAGGAAGATAACTCTTATAAAGTGTGAGTATTCTGAGCTTTGCGAGGTTTCCATGAGCGGGTGAGTCCCGAGTACTTGAACAGTGAGATCTCGAGCTACTTGATCCCCGAGGCAATATTACGCAAGTTAAGTGGTGCAAACTCATGGGATCTTGTGAGCAAAATGTCCTAAAAGAGAGTGTTCCTCTAGAGGTGTCCTGTTAAGTGTCTCGAGAGGTGCTCAAGCCGTGAAGGTTTGTGTCTAGAGTTGAGCGTGAGTGGATTCCCGAGACGACTTCCTGAGTGAACGAGGTGCAGCTCGAGATAACTTTCCTGCATATTTCCAAGCAAAAATGATTCGAGACCATGCTCGGCATGCATGAAGTGGTCGAGTTTAGTGAGATTTGGAATAATAGTGGCTTAAACTTATGTATAAGGAGGTTTGTGTGTATTTGATTCCCGAGTACACAAACAGTGAGGTCCGAGCCTGAGGAAAAGGGTTTCAAGCTTTGATCGAAGTTGCGAGCCCAAGCTCGAGGTGTGGGCAATACACCAAGCAGTCCAAAGTGGAGGTGGGGGTTTCTGAGCTGGTGAGGTGTTGATCTCGAGTTGACTTTCCCGAACTAGGGGAGTCCATATGTCGAGCTCATGGAGGTTCCGAATGCATGAACAATGTAGTTTTGAGCTGTGGGGCTCTGTGAGCGAGGGGGACTCGTGGCGGATGGTCCTGAGCTCTCAGAGGGCAAGCCCCTGGATCCCGAGTTGTGGGGGTCGAGGGTGCTCATTCCCGAGCATGGGAGTTTTTCCCTAGCATGTGAGCCCGAGAGGTGGAGAATCCTGAGCTAGTGTTCGGTCCAAAGAGAGTCCCAAGCATGGGGTCTTGTGGTGAGCCCCGAGAGTGACTTTTCCAAGCTGAGGAGTCCAAGAGGTGGAGACCTGAGCTGCCCCATCCGAGGAGGGCATGGAGTCCGACCCTAAGTGCATACCACGTCCATGGAGTGTACCTTACCAACTGGTGGACCAGCTAACCTGAGGGAGTCAAAAACCACTTTAGAGGTGGCAGACAGTGCCGGCGGTTTTGGCTGGTAATGGTGAGCACCTTGGCGAGCGATGGAGGAGGTTCGAACGAGAGCTTGCCGTTCAGGAGACCCCCATGCGATGGACTCGCTGTTCCTGGTGTGGTCTCCAGTCGGGGGTGGTCTCGCTGGAGGCAGAAGACACCAGGGGCCTTGGTAGGGGGCGCCGGTTTCCTCCTCCCTACTCCGGCGTGATGGGTTGAATTGCCCCACCCACGCCGGAGGCTGAGTGCTCCTAGAACACTGTTCTCGGCCTCCTTCGTCGGAGACGAGGGCCTCCAGCGGGACAGAGACTTTCGGCGGTCATGAAGGTGACCGCTGGCAGCTGTCCCGGTGCCTGAGACGCGGGGACCGGGGGCTTTGAAAGCCCGAAGCGTAGCCTTCGAGCACTGTGCATGCACAGTGGACGTGCATGCACTCGGGTTGAAGTACTGTGCATGCATGCACGGCACACACCTGTGTTACTGTACATTTTAGGTGCATAGTACGCTATACCTTCGAATCGTGTCCAAGGCGTTATGTATTAGTGCAGGTGTTTGTAATTTTTTTGAACATCTCGATTGGGAAGATAAACAAATAAATGGTCCAGCATAAGAGCTCGAGACCGATCGAGCTGGTGTTAGCATCTTTCTTACTGTGTTAGTGATAAAAGTAAAAAATAAAAATGAGAATAAGGTGGTCGAGCACACTTATATAAAGGAAAATTTTTGCTAAGTTGATCAGATATTTTTATTCAGTGGGCTGGAAAATCATCACTCTCCTACTTTCGATTTAAAGATCTCACAGACGGTGCTACTATTGAAGCAATAAAAATCGGCCAATAAGTCAGTATGAGAGAAAGAATTATTTCCAACCCATTGGTATGAGTTGGGCTTCTTTCAAGGTCGTTTAGGACTCCGAGTGAAGTCCCGGCGTGGTTGTACGAGCTTAAATAACAGATGAAATAAATAGAGATGGTCACACAATTTTACGTAATTCAGTAAGTACCTATGTCCATGAGTATTTGGGGATGATAATCCACTACAATGAGAGTTTTTACAGTCTCTCATAACTCACTGTACAGGAAAAAATATAGATAAATATACAGATAAATTCGCCAGTTGAAGCTCTTAGAGAAGGCTGGAGAAGCTGATGTTGGGGAAGAAGATGCTGCCTAAGTTGTTCTGGAAAGAGAGAACATTTTCGTCATCTGATCAAGCCTTTTTATACTGTTCTTTGAAGTTGCGTGTGTCAATGAGTTATCTTTTCTATTTTCCTGTCTTTTCTTTGCATGTGCATCCATGTGCTTGACATCCCTTCTCCATGTCATCTCCCCTACGAGACGAGTCTTTCCTACCCCTTGTACTCTTATCTCATCATATCTTCTTTTGTCTTCTAGTATCATAAATACATAATTTGGATTGTGGGCTTTTCATTTTATCCCTTTCATATATATATATATATATAATTAACAAATTTAATAAATAAAAGAATAATAATAATCATATAAAATTTATATTTATCATATTTCTATTCATAATTGTGGTTTGATGCGCTTGTTGGTCGATTCAAATAGAGTCAATATTCATTTGTATGATCTACGATATTCATTCTTAAATTCTTCTTTTTTAATGTGGCGTGATTTGCGGTTTGAAGACTTCCACCGTGTACATACGTAATTACGAGGTGGATTCCAAGCGCTCACACCAGAAAGAATTATAAAAAAACAGAATAAAAAAGTTAGTCATGAGTCAATTCAAGAGTGGTTTTGGAAATTGGTCGAAAGCATTCACTAGAAACTGATCAGTTGCTAGCTATGCAAGTAGGTGCAGGCGGCCTGCACTCTCTGAGTAATAATCACATACTTAATTAATGCAACTAAGCGTTCTAGACTTCTAGTTACTTAATTTCCTTTTTAAATGAATAAGGATCAGTAAAATAATACAGACTTTTGACTAAGGCTCCCTTATTGAAACATAGATTCTTCTTATTTTATTATTATTTTTTAAAAGTTTTATACAAAATATAATAAATATTTTTAAATTTTTAAATAATAATAATATTAAAATTATTTTTAAAACTATATTATTAATTTTTTAATTTTTATCTAAAATTATATCACTTTATCTCTTTATTCAAACGAGACATTCCACTGCAAAGTTCAAATAATATATAAATGGAAAATGTGTATTCCACCTAAAAAAAACCCACAAAAAAAGGCTACTGATGGTGGATTTTATATTGATTGATATTTTTAATGGATTAGTTGTTTTTTTCTCTCTTAAGATATAAAGTGATTTAATAAAAAAAAAAACTCGGATAGATCATGATGTACTTCAAACTATTTCCATTTTTCACTCACTTTCTACCACTAAAATTAATCGATAATTGTGCTGCATCTACTTTTAACCTTATTTGAGCAGGAAAGTTCAAAGTAGATGCAAGGCTAGCTTTTATATATATATATAATAGATATATTAATCGATAGTTGTGTTGCATCTAGTGCTGCATCTACTCTGAACCTTCTTGCTGATCTGAGTAAGAACGTTCAAAGTAGATGCAAAACTAGCTTTTATATATATATATATATATATATATATAAATATATAATAGTTATATCAATCGATAGTTGTGCTGCATCTACTTTGAACATTCCTGTTGATCCGAGCAAGAACGTTTAAAGTAGATGCAAGGCTAACTTATATATGTATATAATAGATATATTAATCGATAGTTGTGCTGCATCTAGTACTGCATCTACTTTGAACCTTCCTGCTGATCTGAGCAAGAACGTTCAAAGTAGATGCAAGGGCAAAGTGTAATCGATAGTTGGGCTGCATCTAGTACTGCATCTACTTTGAACCTTCCTACTGATCTGAGCAAGAACGTTCAAAGTAGATGCAAGGGCAAAGTGGCAAAGTAGATGCAAGGCTAGCTTTTATATATATATATATAATAGATATATTAATCGATAATTGTGATGTATCTAGTGCTGCATCTACTTTAAACCTTCCTGCTCACCTTATATCGCCTTAGTTCTTTTCATTATCTAAGCCCGCAAAATTAGCAATATTTTCTTCCACAATTAAGCTTCTAAATAACTCGCATTGCATTCATGGCCACTCAAAGTCCTCCTTCATCCTCTTACTCCGTATATACCAAGATACAAAAAAGAGACAATTCATTTTGTTTGAAAGAAGATGAAAAAATCATAACCTCTGCCTCATCTTCTTCCTCAAAGCCTCCTTGGAAATATGATGTTTTCCTTAGTTTTTGTAAAGATACTCGCAAGAATTTTACAGATCATCTATATGTTGATTTAAAACGAAAAGGTATTCTTGTCTTTAGGGATGACGTCACACTCAAGCGAGGAAAATGCATTTCTCAAGAGCTTTTGCGAGCAATTCAAGAATCCCAATATGCCATCATCATTTTTTCGACAAATTATGCTTCTTCCAAATGGTGTCTCATGGAACTTGCCGAGATTGTTGAATGGGAGAAGAAGACGGAGCTCATAATTTTTCCTATTTTCTACCATGTGGAACCTTCTGACGTAAGAAATCTAAGAGGCACTTTTGCAGAAGCTTTTGCCGCATACGAAAAAGATTCCGAGATAGACATCAAAGAGACTGATAAGTGGAAAAATGCTTTCAGAAAAGTCGGTAATATTGCTGGAGAGCACATACATGATAGGTAACAATTGAGTTAATTTAGATATTGAGATCAGATACTTTTAAATAAATATAAAAATAAAATAAAATATTATTGAAATATTATTTTTTAATATTATTATTATTTTAAAATTTTAAAAAATTAAATTATTTGTTAAATTTTATATAACAATTAAAAATAAAATAAAATCGTTTATGAATCTAAATCGGCTTAGATAACTTAGATACTTTGAGGAAATAGCTAGTGATATAGTCAACATTACTAGTACCGTTGAGCTGTTGTGATTATTAGTTGTGTTGTTAACATCTATCTGTCCATTTGCTTTTGGCATTTATAATTTTTAAAATGGTTATATTGTCTTGTCTGACAACTCGAGAGTTGCCGGAGGGAAAATACTGAAAATGAATTAAAGCGTTTTGCTTTCTCTACTAAACAATGCTACATATTAATGTTTGAATTTGGCATCAGTCGGTATAGTCGTGTTTCGACCGGTCTATCGAATTTCGACCGATATTAAAGTCTCACCGTCACAGTCGGCCCTGCTAATTTCGGTGCTACTTTTTCTCTAACAAATCGGATAATTTCGGCCTTACTTTTTCTGTAAAAGTAGGGCGCCCTAATTAAAGTCTTGTGGTTTTTTTCTCGAATTAAGCTAACTCGTGTCCCTATGCAGTTCTAACATTTATTGCTCTATTTTGATGTCTTTATAAAGGCAATTAAATCAAAGATTCAAGATCGCTTTTAATCTGGCACGCGTCATCAGGTAACTTTTAAAAGTAAAAAGTTATGAGCTGTGTTAGGGCGAGCCTGCACACCGGCAGTCCCTTCATGGTTACAGTAAAGCTACAATATAACTGAATTGTAACTGTAAGGAGGCTGCTGGTGTGTAGCTGCCCCATATTTTCATAAAAGTTATACACAACAACGAAATATTTTAGGGCAGTGTGTTATTCAATCCCGTTAATAGCATTTCGATGGGTATCGTTTATTTATTTTTTTTATATAATTTTTAAGTAAATATTTTTATATACTTTTTTTATGATCTTATAATATTTTAAAAAAAATAAAATATTATTTAAAAATACTTATTAAAAAATTTAAACGGAACACATTGAGATGCTATTCACTGAAATGAATAATATTTTTTAATATTTTAATAAAAGGATGTTTAAAAAATATTTAAATTAACTAAAGAAAATTCATATATATAATTAATTAATTCATATATATTATTTTAAAATAATATTAATATCAAAATATCTTATTATAATATCTTAATCGACATAATCACTAAAATAATATTTAAAATCTTGCTCCAAAGGACTTAACTAAATTTTTTTTTGGCTCGTGTCAACTCAGGTCTCATCATTATTAACTCATGTTCTATCAATTTACAGGTACGAATCAGAGATTATACAAGAAATCAGTGGCACCATATATCGTGAGTTGAGCTCCAGATTCTCACATCATGATTACAATAAACTTGTTCCAACAAACTCTCATGTTGAGGAAATCCTGAAGTTATTGGATATGGAATCAAGTGATGTTCGCTTCGTAGGAATTTGTGGAGAAGGTGGTGTTGGTAAGACAAAACTGGCCGAAATAATTTATGATAAAGTTTCTCATCATCAATTTGAAGGAAGTAGCTTTATTTCTTGTATTAGAGAAAAATCTAGAATCCGTGATCTGGCTTCTATACAAAAACAACTTCTTTCTATGATCATGCAAGAAAAAATACATGTATGGGATCATTACCTGGGAATTAGGATGATAAGAAGTACAATGCGGAATAAAAAGGTTTTTATCGTGCTTGATGATGTGGATAGTGAAAACCAACTAATGGCATTATCAGGGAGTCGGGATTGGTTTGGTCCAGGGAGTAGAGTGGTTATAACATGCAGAGATAGTCATCTGTTAATAGCACATAAAGTGAACGATATCTACGAGGTTGAGCTGCTTCAAACCGCCGATGCTTTGCAGCTGTTCGGATTGTCAGCCTTCGACATAACCCATCGTATAGAGAATTACATGGATCGATCTAAGCATATTCTGAAGTATGATCGAGGCCTTCCTTCGTCTCTTAAAGTTTTGGGTTCCTTCATATTTGGAAGAACGATAGATGCATGGAGAAGTGCTAAGGATCAACTAGAAGCAGTTCCTTATAAAGAAGTTAAGAATATTTATAATTTGTTAACAATACCACTACACTCACTCAAGATGAGAAGGACAACTCAGCCTATCCACCAAAATGACCTCAGGAATGCAGATCTAGAGTAGTCTAGAATATTTTGTAATTTCGTACGTGTTCCTTTTTGCTATAACAAGAATATTCCCTCTTGATTGTGTGTAAATATCACTATTGTACTGCATATGAAACAATGAGAATCACAAGAATATTTTCATATTTGGTTTGTTATATCCTTTCCATTATGGTATCCAGAGCCGAATAGGACTCGCGCGTCCAAACCCTACCATGGCCGAAACATCATCATCCCCCAGTTTTCCCCTCCCATCTCCTACACATTTGATCACCGACAAGTTGAACCATGATAACTATCTTTTGTGGAAGGCTTAGCTTATGCCTTACCTCAAAGAACAAATCTATATGGTTCGGACCCCCCTCCTCCCTCCCAAGTTGCTTGATGAAAGTTTTACAAAACTCAGTTCAGACTACCTAGCCTGGAAACAACAAGATCAGGCCATTATGAGTGTACTTATCTCTTCTTTATCAGAGAGCTTGATAGATATGTATAAATTGATGCATCAACGTCTTGTGAAATATGGACAATCTTGGAGGATCTCTTTGAGGCAGTCCCAAGCTCGTACTATGCAGATTCAGTACCAACTGATCACACTTAAAAAGTGAGAGACTTCAAATTTATGTATTTTACGTATTTCTTTTATTTTATTGTTAGATGTTTTAAGTTATTTTAATATTATTATTGATAGTTTATTATACTTATTATTAAGTTATGTTATTTTATTTATAATTATTATTGATTCTTGTGAAATTTTTTAATTTTAATATTTTTAATTATTTTATTTAATGAATAAAATTGATTCTTTTATTTAAATTGTTATTGTTGTTATTTTTGATTTAATTGTTTTAGTTTTATTATAGTTTAATTTATTATGTTTTTTTATTTAATGGAAATTTTATTTTATTAAACTTTTTCGAATTGATTTCTTTATTTAATTTATACAGTAATTAACATCCCTTTTTAGGGTTTGTTTGGCAAGTTTGATTGCAAAAAATTCTTTAACAATTTGCAATATCTTCTACTATTATTTGTTATTTTATCATTATTATTTTTTACATATTATTATTATTTATTATTGTTTTTTTATTATTTAATATATATATATATTTTTTACTATTATTTATAAACATTCTCAACCCCTAAACAATTTTACCAATTTTACGGGTAATGATGACTAGGTGGTCGTTGGGATCTGGAATCCTAAGGTGGGTACACAATAGAAGTAATGGCTACTATCAAGGGGATGGAATGTGCTATCTTTATGGTTTGTGATGATCAACAATTCCATTCCCCCAAAGGTACGTCATCATGTTTAATGATCATTCTTATTGTTTTGAGATGGATGGTTCTGATTATCTAGAATATGGTTTTCCCAAAATTAACTTTCCACATTTCACAGACGTCTGTTTTGATAAGCAAATTGTATTCTGGGCATAAACATGGATTCCCTGGCTACCAAATAATTTGTATAAACGAGGGTTGATTAAGACTTCATTTACAGAAGAAATTACTTCTTTCCCCTCTCAAACTCAAACGGAATTTAAAGTGGAAGAGTGCGGGATGCATTTAATATGTCCGGATGATGTTGGTCATGGGTTGGGATCAGTTTTTAGATTCCTATTGTCAATTTTTATTTAGCATGGAATTCCAGCATGCAGACGAGAAATGAAGATTAGATTAAGTAGAAAAAACTTGAAGAGGGAGAAGAGAACATAGATGGAAGAAGGAGACAAGGGAAAGGGGAGGGGAGGGGAGGGGGGGAGCCAGAGCTCCCACCCCACCCTGGCGGCGAAAGAGTTTTAGAGAAAACTAGGTTTCAGAGAAGGTCGAGAGCTTCTTGTGGGGAGAGAGAGCCCCGAAATTGTATCTTATATTTATATTTCTAACAATGTTAGACTCTAAACAAAATTCATGTTCAAAAGATGAAGTTAACAACAATCACTATTAAAGTAGCTTACTATAGTAATTGTGGCCACAAAAACAAAAGAAACTAAAATAAGACAGCTAGAAAACAGAAGCTCAAGTGTGCAGGTCAACACAAACAATGTATTTTTTTATATAATTAATAAGAAATTTTATTACCAACAATAGGCAACACACAAGCGCACTGGACATATATAAAGGAAATTCCTCCTCCACTCTGGAAAGTAGAAAAAAGAAGGCTAATACAAATCAGAAAAGTACCATCACTCAGTACAAGAGTCTTAGCCCACAAACACAAATTATTAAACAACATATAAGGTGAAATGTAAATAACGCAAAAACACAAATAAGGTGAAAAACAAATGTTAAAAAGGTGAAAAACCAAACATAAAATATTCCCGATGATGAATTGTAACGCCCCGGTCATGAGTGGTCCGGAAAGTTAGGTCTCAGTCCTTAATATTTACAGTACTCTTCAAGAAATACTAAACCAAACCTCAATCACCCCTCCACAAAACTCCAATTTATCTATAGTTCAACCTACCAAAATTACTTCCAAAGATAAATCTATAAAATACGATCTTCAAAACTTTCTATATTTCCAGCTCAACCATCAAAATTATCTAAAAAAATATTATAAAAATAAGGGTGAATTACCAAGAACTCTGTAAGCAGAGTCTAAAATAATACCTATGATCCGATCAAAAATAATTTAAAGAACAAGACCATCCCAAAAATATTTACGTCCAAAAACATAACTTGACATAACTCACACAGAAATAAAAAGAAACCCAAATAGAGCCAAAGCCCATGGTCCGAATCAAAACAACCTAAAATATCACTGAAAGCTCTTAAGTTTTGTTTTAAAAACAAGAGGTAAAAGTGTAATTCAATAAGAAAACACATGCTTCCTGAAAACTCTACAGCTTACGGGAAAGCAACAGAAATCGTCTCCTATTTTGAGACCATGAAAACATGCGCGGTGACCCCGTTGAGGCTTACCGAAGAGGGGAGAAAACCAGCTGGGGAATGCGAAGTGCCCAACGGCACCATCTGAGCGGGTGGACACGACGTGGAGGCTGTCGAAGTCGCTGGGTTTCGCCGTGCCATTGCTGGTGCACCTAACAGAACTGAGAGCTAGAGGGCAAGGGATGCTCTGTTTTCGTGAGTGTAAAACAGGGGCTGACATCTAAGTGGTTTCCGGTGGTTGGCTGCTGTGAAGGAGCAAGGGTGGTGGTGCTGATTATCGGTTGGTTGGTTTGTGCGTTTGCTGTGGGGTAATTGGTGGAGGTGGCCGTGCGCCGGATGCTTCCAGATGCAGTAAAACAGGTGCGTTTGTCTTGACGTGGGCTGCTCTTGATGTTAACGAAAGTGCATGGAGGTCACGGCTGCTCTTGGTGCAGTGAAGCAGCGATGCACAGCTGGAGTGGTGAACTCTCAAGGGGTTTGGAAGGGTGAGATCCCGAGCGGCGGCCAACGTAAGGTTGAGAGGAAAAGAAACATGAAGTCTGAAATGTAAATTACGGCTTGGAGTGTTTTAACCGTAGTATAAGTATATCGAAAAATCTTAACGCAGGCAGACTTAAGTAACCATTGCGCATCTATCAAGCATGGACCCATAAAATAAAAAACTTATTTATTTATTTTTTCTTCCGCTTCTGAAAGTCTTGACTTTTCTTTGTCCACTTCGCTTATTAATCCTGATGGTTACTGCCTTGTCCGCCATTTTCTAAGCAAAACAAAATCTCTCTCTCTCAAATTCACAAGCCCTCACTGGTAGAAAGTTAAAATTTTGTAATGAAGATTTCATCTTTTTATAATATTTGGATTTTGTTTGCTGCGTATTGAAATTTTATGGATTATATTTGTTTTTTTCATTTTTTCCCAAAATCTATGATGATAAGTAAACGACCTTTTTCCTAAACAGCCCGCACGCGTTCTTCCTGTCCCAAGTCTTTCCAGACCTGAAGATGAAGTAGAACGCAGCTAATTTTTGATTGTGGGAAAATATTTCCCAATTCTTTCTCCGATTTCTGAATTTTTTTTCTCCTAATCCTTCCAAAATCTGTTTTTTCTTTTTTATCCTAATCCTTGGCTCCTGGTTCGATAATCTCCAAATTTTTTTCAGCAAATATTGAAAAAAAAAAGAGTAACCAATCAGATAAGTGGATTTGGGGAGTCAATTGGGACTGTGAAATTTATATGAGATTGGTTTGTAGCGTGAATAATGATACATTTCTTATTCTTTTACCACTCTTTTCCTATTTCTTTAGTTTTTTAAATTTTTTTAAAAATTTTATTTTACTTAATGATTTAGAAAATAATTATTAATAATATTATATATTTTTAAAATTTTTTCTTAATAATTAAAGATGCTAAAAAGATATTTTAAAAAAATAATAAAAAAACAAATATACTAATAATAATAAAGAAGTGGTAAAAGAAGAATAGGTTCCGTTTGTTTTCAAAACTCAATTTTATTATTCACAACTCATTTCATACTTTTAACTCATCTCAACTATTAATTAATTTATTCAATTAATTTCAACCACTTATTTTATTATTATTTATAACTAATATTATCTCATCTTTAAATTCAAACTAAACTTAAATATATTATTACTATTGTAGTGTAGTTTGCACTCTGCAGTGCAAGAAATTGGACTCGAGAGAGAAAGAGAATATGAAACGTAAAATGTAAATGAGAAATGGCTTTCTCCCGATTTTTATCTTTTGCTTTTTCTCACTTTTGTTTTTTAAACCAAAAAAGTAAAAATGTAATAAATAAAATAAAAATGGTTATGAATGCATAATTGGGTGGCGGTACCCGCCTCATGTCCATCAATAATTTTGTTAATGATTTTATCATTATTATTTTAAATCTTGTATAATAACTTGTATAGTAATTTGCATAATAACTTCAAAACCTATAAATATGAGTTTCAATCGTTCTAAAATTCATAAAAAAATATATAGAACGAAAAAAGTTTCAGTTCTTAAAAATTCTAAAGAGTTTTTTTTATATTTCTTTCTTGCAATAGTAGTTTCTTCTTTAGTTTTATACCACGTTATCAGCACGATGATTCTACTAATTTTAAAGGTAGTGGTCTTATTCCTCAAATAAGTTTTTCAATATTATTATTTGCAATCTTTGATATAAATATGAAATATTTTATTAATTAAATTTACTAATTTTGAAATTCGTTGCTCTAGACATTTCTTGAAAAAATTATTTAGCATGAATTCTTGATACTGAAATTCATTTGGTTGCTATGAACCTGGGTAAAACAATTAAAGAAAGAAATCAAACATCCTTTTATGACCATGTTAAAGTAATGATTTTTTTTCGCCACTATCTTCACGAAGAATTAAAAATTGAGTATCTTACAATAAAAAATTCTTTTATTTTGTGGAATAATTTAAAAGAGATATATGAACATTAGAAAACTGTCATCCTCCAAAAATTTCGTTATGAATGGTTGCACCTAAGGTTGCAAGATTATAAAAGTGTTAGTGAATATAATTCTGCACTTTTTAAAATAAGCTCAGTACTAAAATTATGCAATAAGAAAATCACCAATAATGATATGATATAGAAGACATTTACTACTTTTCATGGCTCGAATGTGCTCCTGCAGTAGTAGTATCGAGAGAGAAAGTTCAAGAAATATTCTGAACTTATATTATGTCTTCTAGTAGCTGAGCAGAACAATGAATTTTTATTAAAAAACCAACAGTCACGCCTTACTGGCTCAACATCATTCTCTGAAATGAAGGGTAATAGATTTGTATAATTCCCAGAAGCGAATAGTGCATCCTTTTGAAAAAATTGGTGGCGTGGACGTGATAGAAAAAATTATAGAAATGTTGGTCCCATAAGTGACAACATCAAAATGGATAATAATATACAGTATCACCAGAAGTGGTATAACTCAGAAAGGGATAAAAGTTTACAAAATAATTTTTCAAGGAGAAATGAAGAGGTGTGTCATAGATGTGGTATGACTAGACATTGGTTATGTACATGTCGTACGACCAGACACTTAGCTTATTTATATCAAGTATCTAAAAAAGGAAAGAATAAAATATTTAAAACAAATTTAGTAGAACCATCAGATGAGTCATTAGATTAAGTAGATATGGATGTCACTCATCTTGATATTTGTGATTTCTTTAAAAATTATGATGTTAGAATTGATCATTTAATTGGAGATGAAAGTATTCCACTAAATTAATGTATTTTCTTTATTATTTGTAATAAAAATCTTGTATATTTTGTATAATCATGGATCATATTGATGAGTTTTTATCTATGAGTTGAATGATTAAGATGTATGTCTGACTGACAATGCTATAACTCATACAATTTTTAAAGATAAGAAATATTTTCAAAATCTAAAACAAAGCAAAGCCTATGTCCATACTATATCAGGTTCATCAAATTTAATTGAGGACTCCGGAAGAGCTTATATTATGTTGCCTAATGGCACTAAATTTTGTATTGATGATACTCTATTTTCTTCACAATCTAGAAGAAATTTATTGAGTTTTAAAGATATACGTCGTAATGATTACTATATTGAAACGACCAATAGAGGCAGTAAAAAGTATCTTCTTATTACTAAAATAATATTGGACCAGAAGCTCGTATTAGAAAAACTGTCTGTTCTTTTTTCTGGATTGTACTATACAAAGATGAGAATAATTGAATCATATATAGTAATGCACCAGAAGTGCATTGACTCCAAAATATTTATGACTGGGCATAATCGCTTTGGACATCCGAGATCAATAATGATGAGACGAATCATTGATAATTCACATGGACATCCCTTAAAGAATCAAAAGATTCTTTTACTCAATGAATATCTGTGCTCTACATGTTTTCAAGGTAAGTTAATTATCAGACCACCTCCCTCAAAAGTCGTCGTTGAATCTCCATCCTTTTTATAAAAGATTCACTAAGATATTTGTGGGCCTATTCATCCATCATGTGGGCCATTTAAATATTTTATGATTTTGATTAATGCATCTAGTCGATGGTCACATGTTTGTCTGCTTTCCACTAGAAATATTGTATTTGCTAGACTTTTTGCTCAGATAATCAAACTACGAGCACAATTTCTTGAATATCCAATTAAAACCATTCAATTGGATAATACAGGTAAATTTTCGTCTCAATCTTTTGATAATTATTGCAAGTTAATAGGAATAGATGTTGAACATCCTGTTGCCCATATAAACACTCAAAACGGTTTTGCTGAATCTTTGATCAAAAGGCTTCAGCTAATCACTAAATTTTTACTTATGAAATCAAGATTACATGTTTCTGTTTGGGGACATGCTATACATCATATAATATCATTAATTCACATTAGACCATCTGCATATCATAAATATTCTCCATTACAGCTTGCATTTGATCAACAACCAAATATTTCTCATCTTCGTACTTTTGGATATGTTGTATATGTTCTAATTGCACCTCTACAACGTACAAAAATGGGCCCTTAACGTAGACTTGGAATATATGTTAGTTTTGTTTCTCCATCTATTATTAGATACCTTGAACCTATTACAAGAGATATATTTAAAGCACGTTTTAAGGATTGTCACTTTGATAAATCCACGTTTTCATTATTGGGTAACGAAAAGTTAGTGCCTGAAGCACGAGAAGAAATTACTTGGGATAATAAAGTCATGTCTCAATTTGATTCTCCTACAAATGAATGTAAACTAGAAGTTTAGAAAATTATTCATTTGTAAAATGTTGCAAATCAATTACCGAATGTATTTACTAACACTAGAAGTGTGGTAAAATCATATATTCCTGCTGTTAATGCTCTAATAAGGATTGAAGTTCCTAAATGACAAGTTGTCAAAATAGCAATAGGTGAGTCTAAGACACACCTGAAGCGTAGAAGACCTATTAGTGCAAAAAACAAAATTTTCTGAAAGAAAAAGATACAAAATGAATTTGATATTCTCGAAAAACTCATACTCACAATACAGACTATAAATATCAGCACTACTATATCACTAAAGTGGACTGTATTGCAGTCCAAGATACAAAAATACTATATAATCCTTATTTTGTTGGAAAAATTATTAAATTGCCCTCCTTCCTCCTCAACAGAAAACACAATTTCTAAATTGAAAGATACTTGCGAGACAACTCTTTAAGCCACACAATGCACTTTCAAACAAAAAGAATACCATTCTTGCTCTTATGTCGTTTGCTTTCTTGTGGTTTTTTGTTTTTGTTTTTTTCCTTTTTGCATTGCCTCGGTTTGATGATACTGGATTGCTAATTTACCCCAAAAACACTGCCTCGATTCCTTTTTGCATTGTCTTGGTTCCTTTGTTTGTAAAGAGTAGACAGGGGAAATCATTTATTGTCTTTAGGGGTGTAAATGGTTTGGTACGGAAAAAATTTATCCTATCTTGGACTGGACCAAATAGAATTCGGTCCATACCAGTCCGGTTCAATTCAGTCCAAAGATGGTTCGGTCCAGGTGTACCCCATATGATTTAATGGGTTAAATTTAATCCAAAATCTTGTAATAATTAAATATATTTTTTTAGCCTAAGTTTATAAAATATTAAATATATATTAGTACTACTTTCATAAAAAAATAATCATTTTTGTCCATTGTCAATCTCTATCTCATCTAAATATTAAACAAAATATATAATTATAACTTATAGTTTATAGACTTAATACTTATACTATAAGTTATAACTAATATTCTATATTATATATAACCCATAAGTTGATTAGTTAATTTAATCCTCATAAGTCATATCAATTAATCAATAAAATTAATGATCATTGATCATACTTCATATATAGTCAAAAACAACATTAATAATTAATATTTATAATTGCTACATGTAATCATAAGAAGAATAATTATTAATTAGTTAATAGTGATTTAGTGATATATCGTTGATTGGTTAACTATAACTAATAATACTTTTACATAATTTACATTAGTATATTATAAATTTATATGTTAATGAATAGTGATAAATTAGTAATAATATATTAAATAATAAAAATATACTTATTACTTATAAGTTATTACTAATTTTCTATATAGATATATTATAATTTATACTTTTATACTACAACTATTATAAATTATAATATTTTAATATTATAAGAGTATATATTATATATTAATATGTTATACTACCACTCTTAATCTATATTAATATTAATATTAATATACTATTACTTATATATATATATAAATAAAATAAAAAATATGTGTACATTCGGTCCGGTCCAGGGGGAGAAATGCTTTCGCCCTGGACCGGACCGAAAATTTCCGGTCCATAAAAAAATTGGATCGGACCGGACCGAATTCCATCCGGTCTCGGTTTGGTCTCGGTCTGATCCAACCGGTCCAATCCGGTCCATCGGTCTAGTTCGATCTTTTTACAGCCCTGATTGCTCTGCTGAAGCTCAATAATCTCCTGATCATAGGGTAGAAAAACTGATGGTGATTTGCCAACTTCAGTAGTATGTAGGACATTAACAACCCCCGAAAATGAAGTAATTCTATTTTACATTCCTGGATGAGCTTACCTTTAGGGTGATTCACTTGTCGTTAGCACAACTTTGTTTATTACAAACAATTACTAATTACTATCAACAATTCCTGTGATACATCATGGATTTATTGAAACGATTACTAATTACTTTTACTTATTCTTCCATTCTTCCTTTGTCCTTGTTTCCATTGGTTTGTTGCAGTCATGGGTTTAAGGTTTATTGCAGTCCTGGGTTTATGTCCACTAAATGAAACGCTTAGTTTCGTTTTTTCATTTCAATGAAATGCAGTGTTTCATTTAAATGAAACACTACATTTTTATAGCGGACTGTATTGCAGTCCATTTTTAATGGACTGCAAAAAGCATTATTCTATAAATATAGTTGATGCTTTTGAAGATGTCAAATCTTCTATCCTAAAATCTCTTGAAAATGGACCTTCTGAAAAGTTGTTTCATAAATTATTTTTCTCTGAAGAGGAACAAGTGCCTGAAAATAATGAAATCTCAATACATTTTATGAATACTGAAAAAATTGTGAATAGAAATAAAACTGTTGTTGATAACATATTTTCATATAAAATGGCATTTGACATTATCAGAAATAATGAAAAAAGTGAGCGAAGAATAGTCAAACAATGTCGACGTAGAAATGATTTGCTAAAATGGAAAACAGCTATTGAAACTGAGTTAAACTCGCTAGCAAAACGAGAAGTGTTTGGACCTGTTGTCCAAACACCAAAGGGTGTAATGCCTGTTGGATAAAAGTGTGCATCTGTATGAAAACGTAATGAAAAAAATGAAATTGTGCAGTACAAAATACGGCTTGTCGCACAAGGTTTCCTGCAGAAACCTGTGATTGATTCTAAAGAAACATATTCTCCTATTATGGATGCAATCACATTCAAATTTTTGATTAGTCTGGTTGTTACAAAAGGATCAGAAATGTAGTTGATAAATGTGGTCACTGTATATTTATATGGATCCTTAGACCATGACATATATATAAAAATCACTGAAAGATATAAAATGTCTGAAGTATCTACAAGTATATTTAGAAATATGTACTCTATCAAATTTCAAAAATCTTTATATGGATTAAAGCAATTCGGACGCATGTGGTATAATCGCTTAAACGAATATCTATTGAAAGAAGGATTTGAGAATAATCCTATATGCCCATATGTTTTTATTAAGAAATTAGAATTCAGATTTGCTATTATTGCGGCTGATGACTTAAATATTGTGGAAATTCCTGAAAAGATCTAAAAAACCGCTATATATTTAAAGTTTGAATTTGAAATGAAAGATCTTGACAAAACAAAATTTTATCTCGGCCTGCAGCTCGAGCACTTACTAAATAGAATTTGTATTCATCAGTCCATATATATAGAGAAAGTCCTGAAACATTTTTATATGGATAAAACTCATCTCCTAAGTACTCCAATGATTGTTCGATCACTTGATATAAAGAATAATCCATTCCGTCCTTGTGGTGGCGATGAAAAAATTATTGGTCCTGAAGTATCATATCTCAGTGCAATTGGAGCCTTGATGTATCTTACAAATTGCACTCGGTCTGATATTACATTCTCAATTAATCTGCTTACAAGATATAGTTCTGCACTAACTTGAAGGCATTAGAATTGTATTAAACATGTCATTCGTTACCTTCATGGTACGATTGATATGAGATTATTTTATCAACGTGGATCAAGTCCACAATTGATTGGGTCTGCAGATGCAGATTATCTTTCAGATTCACACAGAGCTAGATCTCAAACTGGATATTTTTTTACTTATGGAGATACTGTCATATTATGAAGATCTGTCAAGCAGACATTATCTTCTACATCTTCAAATTACTCAGAGATCATTGGAATTCATGTTTGAGAGTGTATTTGGTTGAGATCAGTGATCCAAGATATCTAAGAAAAATGTGGTCTTCCCATGATCAATGATAGCCCAACAATTTTATATGAAGATAATACTGCTTGTATCACTCAAATCAGAGGAGGATATATCAAAGGTGACAGAACCAAACATATTTTACCTAAATTCTTTTATAATCACGAACTTCAAGAGAAATGTGAAATTGATATCAAGCAGATACGATTAAATGATAATCTGGCAGATTTATTTACGAAAGCATTACCAACTACAATATTCAAGAAGATTGTGCAGAACATTGGAATGCAAAGAGTTAAAAATCTATCGTTGTACACTTTCCAGGAGAGTAAATGTCCTGAAAATTTGTACTGATTGTACTCTTTTTCTTTCGCTGAGGTTTTATCCCACTGAATTTTTCTCTGTAAGTTTTTAATGAGATAATCTTAAGCCACTTGGAGATACATAAAAATATTGTACTATTTTTCCTTCGTCATTAGTTTTTCTTTCCAATGAATTTTTCCTTGACAAAATTTTAACGAGGCAGATTCTTTACGAGTGGTCATTCAAGAGGGAGTGTTATGAATGCATAATTGGGCGGCGGCGGCCGTCCCCTGTCCCCACCAATAATTTTATAAATGACCTAACCACTATTATTTTAAGTATTACATAGTAACTTAATTAGTAACTTCAAGGCTTATAAATATGAGTTTCAATCGTTCTGAAATTTATAAGAAAAATATATAGAACGAAAAAAGTTTCAATTTGTAATAGTTCTAAATAGTTTCTGTTATTTTTCTCTCTTGCAATAATAATTTATTCTTTAATTTATAACAAAAACCAGATTTTTTCTCATGAAAACAAGTAGCGAAGTGGGATAATCAACACTTCTCAAATATTTTTAGAATATTTCATAATTATTTATTATTTTATTATTATTTATTTATTTTTATTATTTACTATTATTATTTTATATTTTATTATTACTTTTTACATATTTTTTATTATTTATTTATTATTATTATTATTTTATATTTTATTATTACTTTTCACATATTTTTTATTACTACTTACCATCGTCCTTAACATCCAAACCTACTGAAGACGTTCAAGCTCTTCGTTCGTCTCTTTTTTTATTTTCATCTTCGTTTTTTTATTTTAATTAAAATAAGTAAATATTTTTAGGTACGCAATTTGTCAGGCAAAGCTGCTTGTACCTAGCAGCTATCGTGTCCCGTGAAAGGAAAACGAAGAGATTGGGCGTGCAAGGGCTTTGTCACTCGTAAGGCGTGAAAGTCAAAAGATTGGGCTTGGGAAAGAACGGGTAGGCTCAACTTTTAGCAGTGTAAGAAAATAATAAATAGGCCTCAACCTGAGCTCTAAAAATATATAATCCAAATTGTTTAACAAAAAATTAGCTCGGATCGTAAAAAGATTTTTAACATAATCGAACTCAAAGAAAATTCTAGTTGAGCAAAACAAAAACTTTAGGCCCTTGGTCTATATAAAAAAAATTTCGAAAACTCTAATGGAATTTTCACACATATAAATAAATAAATAAGATTTTTTAAAAGTCAGAATAGAATTGGAACCGTGTGTTATACGAATTGACTAAATTATCTACATTTGTAACAAGCTAAAATATGTTGAAATCTTTACCACTACAAGTGCCCCCTAAAAAAGCATGGACAAGATTTCCATCACCCCCACCCCCTCCTTTTTATATGGGTGGGTGTAGGAAAGGAATGATGGGTGGATCATCATTTCACTTTTTTAAGATAATAGAAAAAGTTGAAATTTTATAACAGTTTAAGATTAACAGATGAAGATAAACTAGCTAGTTAGGTGTGTTTCTTGTATGGAAAATGTTTGCTTTCTCTGGAGTCACTTCACTTCGTAATTGTTAAGTCATATATTAATATTTTTCTGTAAACATTTTCTTTTTTTTATTCTAATTCCTTGTTTATTGGGGGATCCTCCCCCCGAACCTCCTGTTTCATGGGACACATCCCCCCAAACGTTCTAAACGAGGGACTACGGACCAGTGTGAGATCGTTCGTATCTTCTCCCAGAAGTCACTTCACTTCCTGATTGTTTATTCACATGATTACGTAAGTGACTATTGAGACTTCAAGGTCTCGATTTTGGGATCTTGATTACATCCCCTTTTTATTTATATAGTTTTTTATATGATTTTTAGGTAAGTATTTTTAAATAATATTGAGATTTGTTTTTGTATTTTTAAAAAATATTTTAAAATGTTAAAAAATTCATGTAAAAAATATATTAAATCGTGTAAAAAATAATATATTTTTTTACACGATTTTTTTAATATCTTAAAATATTTTTTAAAAATATAAAAACAAATCACAAAAATACTTAAAAATACTTACTTAAAAATTATGTAAAAAAAATTAAAACAAAATCAGGATGCAATTGAAGATCCCAAAATCGAGATCCCTAGCCTCCCTTTTTATATTCCTTTTATGTACTTGGATCAAGTCTTTGCACCTTTTTTTTAATCAAATTTATATTACTTCTCAAATAAGATTATATTAACAAAAGCAGGATGCCACATCCACCTAAATATTTCATAACCAAAGTGGCATAGGACATTTTTATATCAATGGGCTGGCTGCGGATAGTTAAGATGACAACCACCTGACTACAAGATTTCTTGATTTTGAAAGAGAATCCAAAAAACAAGTCTGTACAAGCTCCAAACTATCATCTTAAACTGAAAACATCGCCACTATTAATCACATTTTTGTTTCTTTCAGAAATCAGTAAGAAAATATAGTTAAAAGGACAGTACAAATCGCTCTTTGCTGCTTCATTACAAGGTTAGCCTATAAAGGTCATGGAAGTGATCTTTAGTTCCTTCTTGTATCTTTAGTTCAAAACTCGCGCTTGGTTGCCACTCTAGTATATGTTCCGTGTACTAGGGCTATGCCTACCTATTTCATTAATAAAACTCTGTTTACTGACAAAGTCATATATATTCGTGAAACAACTTGTGACTGGTTGCAGGTTGCAGCATTCTTCGCAACAGAGCAGTAGAATTTAAATCACAGGGTTTTGCAGTTTAATTTGAATCATGTTGATTTCACTGATGCTCTTTAATAGTTTTAAGGTATAAAATCAGGAGTTTTGGTTAGATCAGAGTTGTGGATTCCTACTTTTAAAGACTTTTTTCTGCATATTTACATCCTTTTTCCCCTTATTTTCTTTTGAAGTCAGACCCAAAGCTACGTCTAGTTTCAGATATTATAAACCAGTGGTCTAAAAGTCTTTCCTTTAAATAACTTAATTGAGCTTTGCCTCCAACAAAGCCCTCAACAGCCATCTACAACAAACTCAAGTTTAAGATTTGAAGACAGCACAGGACAGTAAAACAATAAAAATTATGACACTCTAGGAGGTAAAGAAAGATACAAGTATGCCCTGAAGTATTCCAAACATCCCACAAGCTGGGACCTAGCATGTCCATAACCTGCATATAAACAAGTATAAAAGTTAAACCAACATGCTACAATGGAGAGATCGTGATAAAGATGCAGTTTGTGTGGATCATACATAAATGCATATAAAAAGACAAAACACATATATATGGTACAATCATCCACAATCCTTGAAAAAAGTTACCCAACTTTGCCTAGTTTCCTCTCTATCTTACATATGGGTGACCCTCCTACCGAGACCTTCCGAATCATGAAAGCCCGCACGAATGACCCAACAAACCCTTACCAAGTAAATTAGAGATACAAGCATATTTTATATATATATATATATATAAATAGTGAATCATAGCCCAACAGACCCTTACCCTTGAGAGGGAACAAAATTCTTCATCATAATGATCACAAAATAAATTAAATTCTTCAAATAACACAATATGTCAATAACTCATTCACAATAGAACCATACATCCAGTGGCGGATCTACGTTGGGCTGATTTTTTGAAATTTCAAAATCCCGAATCTTCTTATGCTCTCTAAAATTTCTCCATATGCTCTCTAAAATTTTCTTAAATTTCAATATACCTATAAGTACCTCTCTCCAATTTTTTCCTATAGTCCAAAATATGTTTAATGTGACACAAAAACATCTAATTTTTATATGAAACTTAATAAACTAGATTACACACTAGAATGTAAGATTGCCTTCTAAAAAATCATCTGAATAGATTTTATGAGAAAGAATGAATTCTAAATATTTCATCACAAAAATAATAATAGATGAATATTATCATCATAAATCTGAAACATATATTATGTTGTGTTTTTAAAAGTTCAGAAAAATTACTATATATAAAATTAGTTCTCAATAATTTGCTGCATAGGCTTATATCTAAAATTACAATAACACATCCAGGAATACCAGAACACCCCGAACTAAACAGCCACAACAACTTTTTTCACAATTATGCCACCAACTAGTTAAGCTACAAAAAAACCCATTTACAATTATAAAAAAATAAAAATAAAAATTGAGGCATTCCTATGCAATAAAAAATTGCTTTTGGAAGGGCTGTGTTTTTTTACCAAAGATGAACTCATAGTGCTGTATAAATCCCACAAGGGAAATGAGACTTTTCTTAGATCTATTAGTGGAAATCATGAAATCGTCAGCAAAAAGGATGTAACAAATAGACATACAACCACGAGAGACAAGACAAGAAGTGGCGTGACAACCCCCTGTTATATATATATATATATATATATATATATATATATTCCCTGGTTAGATTCCTCTGTTTTCCACCACGGCAAAGTATTAGATTGCTCTGATTTTTTCTTTTATTGAGTTTTCACTTATGGGAGATAGCATTGAAAACGGAGATGGTGTTACCATGGAGTTGGAAATGAACTGGGATGCGAATCCACATATAGTTCTCGATATCAAAACTAGACTTAGCGTAGGACTTGCATCTGCTTACTAGTGACTGATGGATTGCTGTTGAGTCTCCTAGAGCATTCTTGTGTTGTTGATGACTGTTATTCTTGAGTTTTTTTTTTTTTTTCTAATTAAGTCTAAAGCGCCACATCCTCTTCTGGGGATTGATCCTCATGTCAATGCTGTCAAGGCTTTGCTTTTCCATTTCACCTGAACAACCATTAAACCTATATTTAAGCCACTCGTCTGATTATATTTCCAAACTTGATGAGGGTTGAAAGGACTCGGACAGGTAGTATTTGGTAACAATTGACAAGGAGAGGGAAATGCAAGCAATGCTCACCCAAGTATCTATTATCAAAAGTGAATAATAATTTTAATGTTTGAATATCACTCCTCCACAACTGGTTCTAGCATCTATTCCGAAACAACTATTTATCGTAGAGGTCCCATATACTGAATAAGTGAAATACATTCTCACAGCTTACTAGGAGACAATTCAATGTATGGTTAATAGACCATTTATTTGATCTGTAGTTCTCTGAAAATATAATGATCTGCTTGCCTTATTTTATTGTAATCATTTTCCTACATTTATTGGTTATTTTGGATAGAAACTGCATTGATGGACTGGATATTGTACAATTCCTACATCTTCGATAGTTAATTCAGAGAGCATACTGCCATTCATTTTACTTGTATTTTTATTTTATTATTCATTGCACCTCTATTCATTTTACTTGTATTTTTATTGTAAAGTCTGAGAAGGAAGTGGGATTGACATCACTAGGAATCATTTTGAATGAAAGAGTCTTGTTGGGTTATGGAGTTTGGTTCCTAGCTCGAGCAAAAGTAAGCCAAGAGTTTCCTTGAAGTTCATTCGACATATAGTGTGAGGGAGAAATCTATCATTAGGCCCTAGGCCAACCATTTGTAGCACCAAGGGACAAGAAGGGAGGCATGAAAGGACAAATGAGAATAGGCAGGTATGGGAGTAGGTACATAGGGCAGCGTGCGGCCAAGAAGGTAATGAGAAGCAAATGATGGAAAGCATAAAAGAAAGTAGACTGACACAAATACAATCCAGGGATCTATAAAAAGGCAGTGATCAGATAACGAAGCTCTCTCTAGAACAATTTCGATCTCTTCTCCCACATCTTTTCTTCAGCCTTCCCAGAAGGACTCAGCTCCAACCAATAAATTTATGTATATTTTTTCTATACAGTGTGTGCTATGAGAGACTGTAAAAATATTTATTATAATGGATCTCCTTCCCCAAACCTTCATAGACGTAAGTTTTACGCCGAACTACGTAAATACGATGTCTCTCTCTATTTATTTATATGCTATCCACGTACGTACAGCCGTACTGGAATCTCACTAGGGGCCCCAGATAACACCGAGCGAAGCCCAACCTGCACTAATGGGCCAAGAACGATTCTTTTTCCAGCCTGTTGGCCGATTTTTGTGACATCAACAATGGCGTTGTCTATGGAATCTTTTAAGCCGAAGGTGAGAAAATGATAATTTTTCAGGACATTGGGCAACTCATCAAATGAGCAAAGAACGCCCCCCGATGAGTATCCTCTACCTTTATTTTTAAGCGTTCATATTCGTAAAATAAAGAACAAGTGGTCTGGGAATGATTCTTTTTCCTACCCTAGCCTATTGACTTATTTCCATGGCATCAACAGTGGCTCCGTCTGTAGGGGGCACACTGTGGTGAACACCGTGACTCACGGTGCTGCGTCGTGATCCCTGTAGTCCTACCGGCAGTCCCCATTCGGACCGCCCGTAGTTTCTATTTTTGGCAGGCAAATGACTAGCCGGTCATTCTGCTAGAAACAGACTCACCAACACCCACGGGAAACTCACCCAAACTTGGCCCCCGCTTCGTTGTGGAGGGTCCCATAGGCAACTGCCAAATGCGTAGCTGGAGGTTTATGTCCGGGACCGGAGTATCCTATTGGACGGAGACATCCCGCCGGAGCTGGCTACGCCTTCATGGTTGTATCTCTCACCAGGAGTGGTGTGGCTCGCCACCACACCATCCGATGACTCGCCCGAGACCTCCATGAGGACCACCGGCGTTTTCTGTCCAGGACTAGAGTATCCTATCCGACAGAAGCTTCCCTCCGGGGCAAACGTGCCTTCGCGGACGCTTGCTCACCCTCTCCCACACGGCTCGCCCACTTCGCCCATAGCAGTTAGGGCTCGCCCACCTCTCCCATGGCAATTGGGCGCTCGCAGCTCACCAGCTCGCCCACACCTCACTCACCTACACAGAACGCCCTCACGCCACCTTTTACGGACTCTCTCGCCTCACCTAACTCCCCTCACCTCAATCAGTTGCATAACACCCACAGGACTCATCACCCTCACCTCACGGAACACCCATGGGAGCAAGTGTTCCCAGCTCACCCACTCACCACCCATAACATGGAACTCACCCCTCGCACATATGGACTCGCCTCTCGCCAGAACACCCTTTGCCTCGTATATGGTCTCACCATGCACACTAGCTTGCCCCACCACCTCACCAAGTTGCCACACGGACTCGTGCAACAAGCCATCACTCACAGCTCGAGAAAGCACTCACAACTCATCCACATGTGATAGCAAATCAACACTCTTCCCCTCCATTCAGAACCACCATGTACACCCTTGGGACTCCAACTATGGAACTCATCAGATAGCTCACATACGGCACAGCTCACCTGCAGCTCTCCTTACTTGCTCAGAAACACTCATTGACTTACATGCAGCAAATTTCCCTTTTGGGACTTGCCTATTTTCTCTTTTGTTTACTTGGAGAGGTCACTCACAAGAACTAAAAACACAGCAATACAACGGAATCGATTTTGACAAAATTTGTACTTCAACTATGCACACGCAAACTCAAACTCAGCACCTGGATTCAGCGGCATGTGAAGTCACTTTTTTGCTACCAAAATTGTTTATTTTGCAGCACAAAGCCGCGTCACACCTTTCGCGACGATACAAGCTCCATGCTCTCATCATACATGGTCAGGCCTCTTCGTGGGGTCATCCGGCAGCCCATGACCAACCCAATGATTTGCTCGCCAAGGGCTCAAGGCTTGAGGTCCGATATCCAAGTACACTTGCCAAACCCTCACATCCAGGATAGGCTCGAGGCTTGCAATCCGCCTACCACGCACACTCGACAAGTCTCATCTTGGATGCTTGCGAATCATGGAGTAAAGTCCTGGGTCTAGGCCCACTCGTAAACCCTCACACGCCTGTTCTCCCACCAGTGACCACTTGTGAATGGCGGGGTTGAATACCCTCGCACGCCGATTCGCCTACTAGTGGCCGCTTGCAGTCTACTCCATCGGAAGCTTTGGAATATTGGCATATTACGACATTCTTTCAATAAAATATGTATTGCATGTTTTTATGTCTTTCTTATCTTAGGTTCGGAAGATGAACCGCTGTCTTTTCGGAACTCAAAAATGGGATATCAATAGCGAATTCCCACCACCTTCTCGGTGGTAAGAATTCGCGGGGTAAATAAAAGTAAAGAAACAAGAAATGTCAAAATAATGCACTTCGTGAGAATTTCCACCAAAGTATTTTTGCTAAGAATTTACGGGATTTTGTAAGGGAGAAATCTGTCAGTGGGCCTCAAGTCAGCCATTTGTAGCACCAAGGGACAAGAGGGGAGGCATGAAGGGACAAAGGAGGGTGTGCAGGTGCATAAGGCAGTGTGCAGCCAATGAGTAAATGAGAAGCAAATGACGAAAAGCATAAAAGAAAGTAGACTGACACACATGCAACTCGGGGATCTATAGAAAGACTGTGATAAGATAACGAAGCTCTTTCAGGAACAATTTCGGTCTCTTCTCCCACATCATCTTCTTCAGTATTCCCAAAAGGACTCGAGCTTCAACCGGTAAATTTATGTATATTTTTTCTGTAAGTGTGAGCTATCAGAGACTATAAAAATACTTATTATAGTAGGTCCCCTTTCCCAAATTTCAGTAGACGTAGACCTTATGCTGAACCACGTAAATACGATGTCCCTCTCTATTTATTTATATGTTATCCACATATGTACTGCTGCATCAGAGTCTCACCGAGGGCTCCAGATAACACTAAAAGAAGCCCAACTCGCACCAGTGGATCGGGAATGATTATTTTTCCTATCTTAACTTGTTGGCCGATTTTCTTGGCATCAACATATCGCTCGACTGAAGTTTAGGTAGAGAGTTCATTCGAGGGAACAACTGACAAAAAGTTCACTTGAGGCTCATTAAGCGAATAAGAGTAAGGAAGTATGAATGAGAGACTATTGTATTTCGACTAAGGGTGGGCTCCAACTCCGAATCCAAGATCCTAAATAAGCAACTCTCCGAACATCGATCAATGGGCAACCCAACAGCCTCATCGAAGTTTCAAGCCCAGTCGTCACGCTCTCCATCTCCTCTCAAATCTATCTATTATCCTCTCCAGCCTCGACCCTGCTGCCTTCCCTCTTCTCCACCAGATCCTTCGTCTTCAACCTCACCAGACCGAAATCTCCAATCTTGGCATTAAATTCAGCATCGAAATTTTGAGAAGAATATTACTGGGCGACATCTAGAAGAATGTAGGGTTAGTTGGTTAGGGCTTCTAAAGGTTGAGATGAATATATATCACCATCTGGACGACGTCGTTTAAGGTAGTCTGGTGTGAAAATTTTAAAATGGCAAAAGCAAGACTAACGACTCGAACCCAGGAGCGAATGCACGATGTAGAGATAAAAACACATTTACCACTAGGTCATTTAAGCATCCAGTATTTATTTTACAACATATAATATATAATCTATAAATGTTGGAGTTCGGAGTCAGAACTCAGAATCCCACTAGACTCTTGTTCGAATTCCGAACTCCGACTTTTGGAGTCGGAGCCACTTCGATTCCGACTTCCAACTTTTGACTCCGATTGGAGTCGAAATCAGAGTGGAAGTCGACCAAAAGTCGAAAGTTGGAATTTTTGCACACCCCTAGTTTCGACTATGTATTTTAATTTTTCTAAAAATCAAATTTTCTAGAGCTCCGTGGATGTAGATAGAAGGAATCTTCTCTACAAGTAAACTGACACGTCATTTCTATTTTCAGCTTTCCTTTTTATCTTTCTTATGTTTGTGAGATCACTTTATCAGACGATTGTATCCCAACTCCCCTAAACCGACTGTATATAGAGTCTACCTTTGCAAAAACTCATCAGCCTATTAAATACAAGAGAATTAGAGAAGTTGTGCAGAATCATTTGTATGCCATTGATAGCTAGACCTACGTGTTTTACCTTAAAAGAGTTGTTTAAAGGGTTTTTCTTTATCATGTGAAAGAGTGCTTTGATGCATTTGGTTGATTCAAATAGTCATTGGATTGGATATGGAAGTCACTTAGGCAAGGATTTGTCAATATTGATGGGTTTGCTTTTTGACATTTTCGTTTTTACACCCTGCTCTCTAGTCTCTTGCTTTTTTAATGAATGATAATTATTATGTCACTGCACCGAAGCTAGCATTGCACTACGTATATTGCAAGAATTAGAAGCTTCGGAAAGCTTTTAAGTTGATTGCACTGAATTATCTTATCTTAATAATTAACAAACGTCTATCATGATAATGCAGATAATTAATTGTGTTTTAGTCAAAAACACACCAAATTAGTGTCAGGAAGCGGAACTGCGCAGAACCATCAATTCCTATTAAAATATGTAATCATGGTGTGATAAGGGGTTGGAAGACTTCCAAGTCTATTTTTAGAATTTTATATATTATTATCCCACATGTCCAAAAGGCATTGTCCATAAAAGCATGGCATTATATTGGGTATGGGAGTTAATTAGGCAATCATGCATGCTTACGTTTGTCATTGATTGTTAATTACCCATATTTTTCCGGCACTAAAGAAAGCGATCGAGAAAGGGTGTCAACGGTTGCTTTTTTTTTTCTTATTTATTTAATCGTTAATAAAGTCTTTTTAAATGACTTCGTAAATTTTTTCCTTTTTTTAATGTTTAAAATGATTTTAAAAATACTTAAAAAATATACCCAAAAAAAAAAGTACATTTTTGGTTCCAGTCATGATTGGAAAAAATAAAGTAGCCAAGTCAGTCAACAGCTTTACTAAATTAATTTACATTTTTGGCATCTGCACCATATTAAGTACAAGACAGGAGAAGTTGCGCAGAGCCTTCGTATGCATTCATAGGCACAAAGTAAGTGTCGTATTGAAATGCAGAAAGAGGTGATAGGAACATTCAAAGAAATTACTTCTTTTTCGCGTTTGATTTTAATCTTCCTAGATCTGCATCATTATAATCCAAGAAATTACTTCTTATTCTATTCATGATGTTTTCGTTATTCTAACGACTTTAATTGGTTGCAAGTCCTAATCATTGATGACCGCGCATTTTATCTTATAGTCGATACATGCGTTCGCGTTCAGTTTACGACTAATTATAATTAGTTGTTCCGTCAGCAAGCAATTTATAAAATATAATTAAGCTGGTTAACCCATTCCACGCTTAAAATGTTTTAAAGTGTTTAAAAATGATGTAAAAATAAATTAAAAAAATACAAGAAAAAAAAATTACTAAGTGAGAATAAAAAGTAGACTCTATTGACTTTTTAGTATCTTTTAAATTTAAAAGTTTAATAAATATTATAAAAATATTATAAATATTATATTATTTGTAAAAAAGATCTTATATATTTAAATTTAAAAATTTAATATATATATATATAAGATCTTTTTTACAAATAATATAAGATTATTTTTCAATACTCATTCTCATGTGTAAGTTAATATTTTTTTTATATCCTTATCAGAGATAAGTGATATAGACTATAGACTTTATTCGTCTTGAGATCGATTATGATATTATAAAAAAATTTATGAGAATAACTAATCTGGTAAAACTAGTTCAATAATAAAAAATTGTCTATTTCTCATAAATATATTCAAGATTTTGTCTACAAGATGAATGAAAGTCCACACCATTTACCTTATTATAAAGATCAAGAAATAATTATTGGTCGAGGGCTAAAAGTGTTGACGGATTATAGATAAGATCTTAATTAAATATATTTATAAATAATATATAAATCTCTGTTATTAAATCAGTTTTATAAAATGAATTAAGATTATGAATTTTACACTATTCTTTCTCATTGTCTAATCTTGCAAATTACCAATATAATTCCCAGCTTCGACAATTAGGCTTCTACCTCTCGCATTGCATTCATGTCCACGCAATGTCGGTAAGAAAACTTGGGTGTAGCCTGATATTACTTCATTACACAAACGCAACTTAAAGTCAAGTATGATTGTTAAGGAGAAGCGAAGCTGCGTAGAATCTTAGGCCTTATTTGAATTTGAAATTTGAGTAAACTATCTCAAATTTATTATTATATATTTTAAAATATTTATATAAAATATAATTTATTTTAATTTTAATATAATTTTTTTAAATTCTCATTTAATTTTTTTAAAATTTAAAATAATAATAATAATAATATATTTAATTTTCAAAACTTATTTTAATTTATTTTATGTTAATTTTAAATTTAAATTGAGTTTTAAATTCTATTTAGATTCAGAAATAAGATGAGTTGAGATAAATTTAATTTATTTTTTATATTTATTATTTTTTTAATATTTAAAAAAAATATATTAAAATTTAAAATATATATTTTAAAATTTGAAAAAAGTACGTAGAAATTTATATTTTATATAAAAAATTATAAAAATATAATAATAAAATAAAAATAAATTCAACCTATTTTTAAATCCAAACTAGGGCCAATTTATTGGCCTACGCGTTTTAAATTTCTTTCTTTCTGCATTAATTAAATGCGTAGGCCAAAAAATGCATTAACGCGTTTTACATTTATTGGCCTACCCGTTTATTGGCTTACGCGTTTTAAATAAATTAATTAATTTATTGACCTACGCGTTTTAAATTTATAGGCCAATTTATTGGCCTACGCATTAATTAAAGATGATGAGAGACCAACGTCGACTTGTGAGTAGACCGCGTGCTATATGATGCGTGATGTTTTCAATTCCTATCGCTAATTTTAAGCAAGCAATGATGGAAGGGCGAAATAATCTCTTGCTTCACTAAGCTCTTGGATGAAATAAATTTTTTTAAAATATATATATATTATTATAAAATATTTTTTAATATTAATTTTATTTTAAAATTAAAAAAAAAATCTAATTTAATAAAGTTAAAATTTTTATTATATTTTATATGAAAATTTAAAAAATATAATAATAAATTTAAAAAAAAAATTAAATTTATCTCTCAAAATATATAAAGATTAAAATATGAGTACTTCATCTTCTTTATTTTGTGCACCACTAATTTGATTGTCAGTAAAATTAGAAACAAATTAAAAAAAATCAATAAGCTACTAATTTGCAATCACTATATAAAATGAATTTCTTCGATCATCCTCTACAAAATGTAGCCAATGAGTCGGTCAACATCTTCACCAAATTTATTTACATTTTTATTCATAGGCGGCCCTATATATGTACGTACGTGTTAATGAATTGCTGGGCGAATTGACCGGACCTGTGACATTCAAAGGAATTATTTCTTTTACGCGTTTCATTTTGATTTTTTTGAGATGATGAAGTATTAGTATTGATTTTATCAATTTTTTTTTTAAAAACTTCATAAAAAATACAAATTTAATTGAAAGTTAACAGCTCTACATTTATAATTTCACATGATTAGATTTATCATTAAATTTATTAAATAATAATAGAGCAGTACTACTATGAGTTTCTGCTGTCGAGTAGTACCATCAAAATATACCATAGTTAATTTTTCACTTTTTATTATTTTATTTTTCTTTTTTTTATCATCTTAAAATAATCTTAAAAAATATTAAAAAAATTAATATACTAATAATCATTTTCTTAATTATTAAGTAAAAAAAAATTAAAAATAATAAAATATATGAGGTATCAAATTAAGATGTCAAGATAAATGGGTATATATCGTACTAACATTTTTCATAATAATAAAATATATAATTTATGAAAATAATAAAGACATTTATAATTTATTTATCTAACAAATATATTATAATTTATCTCATTTCACTATCCAAATAAAATAAATCGCAATATATATATATATATATGGGAAATGTGTTTTCCACCAAAGAAAGTCACAAAGAAAGGCTACTGATGGTAGGGATATTTTGTTTTAATTTAATGCTTGATTTTTTTAAATAAGTTAGTGAACTTTTTTTTTCTTTATAATTTTCTTAAGATTTAAAGTGATTCAAAAAGTAAATATAAAAATATATATATATATATATATAATACATCTATATTTTTAGATAAAAACTCGGATAGATCATAATGTTGCATAATGTACTCGGAACTTTCCCCCCTAATAAATATGTAATCTAGAAATTAAGTACGTACCGCGCTTGTTGCGAGCAGCTCCTTCCTCCCAGTTTCCGAAAGTTGACTTTGAATTTTCCTGCTCAGGTCGACCACAACTAGTACTCCACGGCTAACTTCTATATATACAAAGTACGACAGATCACCTCAGGATATCTTCATTGTGCTTCTCATTGTGATCTAAGCCCGCAAATTACCAATATTTACTCCCACAATTTATAAGCTTCTAAATCTCTCGCGTTGCATTCATGGCCACTCAAACACCCTCTTCATCTACTAATTCCCAAGATACTAAGAAAAGAAAAAGAGACGATTCATCTTGTTCTGGAGAAGATGAAAAAATCATAACCATTTACTCACCTTCTTCATCTACTAATTCTCAAGGCCTATCTTCACCGTTATACTATCCTCAACAATGGCTCAAAACGTTTATAAACTGGATAATGAGCAGAGATCCCAATTCATCTTGTTCGGAAGAAGATGAAAATATCATAACCACTTTCTCACCTTCTTCCTCAACGCCTCGATGGAAACATGATGTTTTCCTTAGTTTCTGTGGCAAGGATACTCGCACGAGTTTTACGGATCATTTACATTTTGATTTAAAACGTAAAGGTATTTTCGTCTTTAGGGATGTCGAAGGACTCGAGCAAGGAAAATGCATTTCTCAAGAGCTTTTGCAAGCAATTCAAGAATCCCAATATGCCATCGTCATTTTTTCGACAAATTATGCTTCTTCCAAATGGTGCCTCATGGAACTTGCCGAGATCGTTGATCAATGGGAGAAAAAGAAGAATCTCACAATTATTCCTATTTTCTACCATGTGAATCCTTCAGATATAAGAAATCAAAGAGGGAGTTTTGCGGAAGCTTTCACCGCACATGAAAAAGATCCCAAGGTAGACATCAAAGAGATTCATAAGTGGAGAAACGCTTGCAGAAAAGTCGGGAAAATTGCGGGAGAGCACATAAATGGGGACAGGTAACATTTAGCCCTATATCTTTGAGATCAAAATAGTAATATAGTCAACACTAGTACTGTTGCTGTTATTGTACGTTATTATTAGTGTTTTTATTGACATTTATAATTTTAACTAAACAATGCTAAATATTCTATTTATAAGTTTTTGTTCGTACCCTATTCAGGTCTCTTCTATATTAATTGTACTATCAAATTACAGGTACGAGTCAACAATTATACAAGAAGTTAGTGGATTAATATTCTACAAGTATACATTGCCAAATTTTCTAAATCGTGATGACCAGAAACTTGTTGGATTAAACTCCCGTGTTGAGGAAATGATGAACTTATTGGATATTGAATCTAATGATGTTCGGTTTGTAGGACTGCATGGAATGGGTGGCGTTGGTAAAACAACGCTAGCCAAACTAATTTATGATAGAGTTTCTCGTCAATTTGAAGGAAGGAGCTTTATTTCTTGTATCAGAGAAAAATCTAGCACTCGTGATCTAGCTTCTTTACAAAAACAACTTCTTTCTATGATCATGCAAGAAGAAATACGCGTATTGGATGATCACGAGGGAATTATGATGATAAGAAGCAGGATGCGAAATAAAAAAGTTTTTATCGTCCTTGATGATGTGGATAGTGAAAAACAACTGATGGCATTATCCGGGAATCAAGATTGTTTTGGTCCGGGGAGTAGAGTTATTATAACATGCAGAGATAGGCATCTGTTGATAACACATGGAGTGGATCATATCTATGAGGTTGAGCTGCTTCAAACCTCCGATGCTTTGCAGCTCTTTTGTTTGTCAGCCTTCAAGCAAACCCATCTTCCAGAGAATTTCAAGCGGCTATCTATGGATTTTGTCAACTATGCTGGAGGCCTTCCTTTAGCTCTTAAAGTTTTGGGTTCCTTCTTATTGGGGCGAACAATGGATGCATGGAAAAGTACTAGGGACAAACTAGAAGCAATTCCATGTAAAGATGTTATGAATGTACTTCAAATAAGTTTTGATGGGCTGGAGGAATCGCAGCAAAAGTTATTTTTGGATCTGGCATGTTTTTATTATAATTTAGAAGGTCTAGAAAGTCACTACTTCCAAGAGGAGGACGATTTGAAGAAAATATATCCGGACATCGACATTGAGGTTCTCGTCGACAAGTCCCTCATAAGCAAATCAAGTGATGGATGGTTGGGCATGCATGCTTTGCTAAAAGAAATGGGTCAGGAAATAGTTCGCCGCGAATGTCCTGCAGAACCTGGAAGGCGTAGTAGACTGTTTCGTAAAGAGGATATTATTCACGTACTGTTGAATGATACTGTAAGTTTAATATTAGTGTAGAGATTAATATATAATAGAAATGTATATATTCATCTTATTTCTTGCTGATCCGTTGTTCTTGGTTCCTAGGGAACTGATGCAATTGAAAGCATAACCCTTGATTATCTTAAAGCGAAAGATAGATTGATCTTTAACGGCAAAGCATTCTTAAAGATGAAGAAATTGAGAGTTGTTCGAGTCCTTCTACTTGACGGGATAAATATAGAATGGAGTGGAAATCCTTTAAAATACATGCCAACCGATGAGTTGCGATTCCTAGAGTGGGATTGGTATCCTTCAAGATCCTGGCCAACCAGTTTCCAACCAAAAAATCTTGTTGCACTAATCTTGGTTGCCAACCGCTTCAAACGACTGTGGAAGGGATTGATGGTAATTAAGTTTCTCACTAATCTTATAAATACATAATATTCTTCTTATAAGTTAATATATTCATATTTTGGTCCAACGTCTAACTACTTGTTTGTATATAACAGGTCTTAGACAATTTGAAGATATTGGATCTGAGTTGTTCTAAGAACTTGATTGAAACACCAGATTTGACAGGAGTCCCAAATCTTGAGGAAATAGGCCTTTCTGATTGTGGAAGCTTGTGTGAGGTCCACCCATCCATCGGAGTTCTCGAACGACTAAAAGATTTGAGTTTTCATAATTGTAAACGCCTTACAAGACTTCCTGACAAGTTCTGCTTGGAATCTCTTGAAAATTTGAATCTTCTCGGATGTTCAAGACTTGTGAATTTCCCAGATATTCAAGGACGACTCATGAGAACCAGAACCTTGTATTTAGGCGGGCCTAGCAGAAGAGAGTTACCATCATCGCTTATGATGAGTTTATCTGGCCTTCGCAATTTATATTTATTTGATTGCAAAAATATTTCGATATTTCCGAGTCATGTTATTTGTAGTTTGTCATCTCTTGAAAGTCTGGAGTTGAGGGGTTGGTCAAGACTAGGGAAATTTCCAGACCTGAGTATGTTGGAACGCTTAAACTATCTTTGCGTAGACGGAACTGCTATAACACAAATACCATCTGTCGGTATGATCCCCAAAAGCATCCGTCGCTTTGCTCTCTCCGGACGAAAGAGGATGCCACTTGAAACAAGAGATAATTTGGACATCTTCATTAATGACTGCTCTTTGCCGAAACAAAGCTCATCATATCCCACCTATCATATCGGATCACAGCCTGGAGAATATGAGGTGGAAGAAATGCCTGACGTAGAACGACTGCAAATTATTATTTGGAACAAAAATCCGGTGACTCTCTCTCTCTCTCTCTCTCTTCCTTTTCTAGAAAAGAATACGCGTAAATATATGTAGGGTGCTATGTTGAAATAAACAAAACAAGTCGACATCCACCAAAACAAAACAAAATTAGCTTAATTTGTGCAGTAATTAACATCTCTTTTAATTTGGGGATTCTTTTACTTTTACAGCTGAGAATAAGTGGGTGGTCGTTGGCATCTGGAATCCCGGAGTGGGTACACAATAAAAGTAATGGCTCCTCTTTGAAGATAGAGTTGGATGGTGCTATGAAGGGGATGGACTTTGCTATCTTTGTTGTTTGTGATTATCAACAATTCCATTCCCATGAAGATACTCCAAATCATTTCGACTTCGAGAAGACTGAAAGAGTGAATTTTAAATTTAAATTTTGTTTTGAGGCGGATGGCTCTGATTTAGAAAATGTTGATTATCAATCGCTGGTTTCTCAAAAGCTGATTCGTCCCAAGTACAACGTCTCTTTGAATAAGTCAATTGTATTCTGGGAGTACAAGACTCCAGGATTTCTCTATCGCTGGATGCTGAATAATTTGGATAAACGAGAGTTCATTCAGATTTCAGTTACAGCAGAAATTGTTGATTACAGTCGATCAGATTTAATTACGAAAATAGAGGTGAGAGAGTGGGGGATGCATTTAATACGTCCGGATGATGCTGGTCATGGGTTGAGATCAGATTTAGATTCCTATCGTCAATTTTATTCAGCATTGAAGTGCGGCATGATGACAAATGAAGATTAGATTCATCAGGCTTCGGCATTGTTTTTTTTTTTTATTATTTATATATTTATTTTGTATGCTTGTAATCCTTTTGCCCATTAATAAAATGGATTATCTTTGGCAATAAAGAAAAGAATTAATGTAAAAGTAGAACATTATTGAGTGATAAGCCGAATTAGCATCAAATCCATTGACGATGTCGAACTGATCGTAATTAGATCTCAGATTGATTAAGGGAATGCCAGTCGAGCGCCCAAGCTTTTCTTCTTTGTCATGTTTATGGTACGTATTTAAAACATTAAACTTCACTTTTGGCACTCACACACACAAGCTTAACAATTGGACGGACTTAGACTCACTTGCACATGCCAAACTTTAAATTGATCTGTGCTTGGAATTATTGCATCCTTACTCCATATTGAGCCTATACTACTAGACTATTACTACTACCGTTCCTGGTAACTATGAAAACAAGGTTCCTGACTGCTTAACCTTTTCAGTGAATATAATATGCAATTGATGACAAGTAAAATGGAGAAAATCATCACCTTCTTGTGCAATAGGGGGAATAAAGGTTATATCTACTAGCATCCAAACACGAATTAGACATACATACCCTAAATATAAGCATTTTGACAAAATTGAATTGCGTTAGCATAACCTTAGTTTCATTATTTGAGTTAAGGACACAATGATATAATGTCAACACTACGAGTAACTTGACCCTGCTCTAAAGTCGAAAGTCTTCCTACTTTATAAAAGAAACAAGAAAAGCAAAAATGGTGCACCACTAAATAATTTTTTCTTATAAACTCGTACAGAGGTAAAATAAAAGGCAACCGTACAGCTTTAATACCACTTTATCATACATAGGAGCACACATCTCAGCCGCTGCCGCAGCTAAGCTTCCTCAATCGTTTTTTACAATTGACACAAATGATAGGAGAAGAGGAACCACAAAATCTCACTCTCTTTTGACCTAGAAACTCCTTGCAATTACAAAGGAATCAAGATACCGTCCGCCCATAACACAAACAAGCAAGATAGAGATTCTTTTGCCACTTTTCCTGCACAAAAACCAGAAGCACAGAATAACAGTTCAGTAAATCACGTCCCAGAAAAGGTACAATGAAACTCTGCACCTCATAGAAATAATCTCATCCCAGAAGAATATACTCCCCCACGCATTTACCTTAACATGGGTGCTTGGAAATTGGGATGTACGTAAGGTCTCTTGCGTTTCGTCACCAGGTTTGCGCCTAGGCACACTCAAAATGAGGGCAGCTTGATCCCATGTGGCAGCTGTCGATGTAATTCGGTAACCACCGTCCCAACGCCTATGGATGCCCTCACTTGGATAAAGAAAATCAAGCTCCACAACCTTGTACAAAACAGTTACAGCAAAGGTCAGAGAACCACGTGGGGGAGGGGGGACAATAACAACCATGCCAATTTGTCTTCAAATGTGAAGAAACAATGCTGAAAATATGATCCATTTGTCTACCAACTAGTTTCAACCCTAGGTCATATTACTGAATTGAACATAAGCAGTCGAGTCCATCATCATAAGTTGTTTGCTTATTTGGCAAAAAAATTTACACCAAGACAAGCAGAGTGAAAAGTGAGGTCATGAAAATTCCAACTGTTATCTCCTCAGGATTTCCAACAAGTCAAATTAACATTGACAAGCCATTACTCTTCCATGTGACCACATTCTTGTAGAAACACAGAAAAATTAAAGTGAAAACATAATATGTTGTACATAAAACAAGCAAAATTAAACCTGATCACTGAAGCCAGCATTACGAGCCATGACAACACCCCAGCGGCTCCCGGCAGTTGCCATTGAGGTCACATGGAACCCTTCCCTCCACTTCTTGTTTATCCACTTGAAGGGGAAAGAATCGCTCACTTTGTAAGATGATGAGTGTATTGGGTGCCTGCAAAAATTTAGGTCATAACTTCATAACTTAGTAGCTGAAATGAATGCCATCAAGTAAAACCAGCATACCACAGATGTCCCAAAACTTTTTAACGCGCAAGAAAAGAATCATTTGCCCAAAACAAGCCACCAAACAGTATGCCTCTCACACTTTCTCATTAGAAATGACATAGATGTACCACTTTTTCCAAGACAATGTGAACTATAGTCTTGGATTGATGTTGTTTGTATAAAATTAGGCGAGAATCCGTCAATCATCTACTAATACATTGTGAGATTGCCACGACTTTGTGGAGTGACTTTTTTGCTTTGGTAGGTGTAGCTTGGATGATGCCAAGAAGGGTGATCAACCTCTTAGCTTCCTGGAGAGGTCTCCAAGGCACTTCTCAGATTGCCGCAATTTGGAAGATGGTACCAATATGCCCACAGTGCAGTCTTTGGAGAGAGAGGAACATGTCGCTTCGAGGATCATGAGCGGTCATTGGATGAACTTAGAAACTTTTTTTAACACCTAGTTCTAATGGTCGATTGCAATAAATTTTAATGGCATGACCATTCATGAATTTCTCGTATCACTAGAACATTACTCATTGGCATACTCTTGTATATGACCTGCGTACTTGGGCTTTTGCCTATTCCTACGATCAATAAAATCTTATTTATCAATCAAAAAAATATATCTCTGGCTTCATGGGATGAGATCTTTTCTAGGCTTGGTATTGCCTAGGTCATGCCTAGGAGGGTGGTTGACTTACCATCATGTTGGAGAGGGATTCAGTGCAATCATCAAATCACGACTGTTTGGAAGATGGTGCCTCCATGCCTAATGTGGTGTACTTGAACGAAAGGAATGGTTGCTGCTTTGATAACAGGGAATGTTCGATGGGAGGATTTAGGGACTCTTTCTTTCATACATTGTTACTTTGGACTTCAGTCATTGTATTGAATGAGACTAGTTTTAATTACTGTTACTCCAATTTTCACAGCACTTAGCTTGTAAATAGGTTCACCTCTTGTATTCTTCTTGAGTCCCTGGTCTACGCCTAATTATGTGGAACAAACAAGTTCTTCTTACTTATCAAAAAATTTATATATATATATCTAATAAAGTAAACAAACCTTTAGACATAACCACAAGGGAGCTCCCATTGTTGGCACCAGCAATAGAACTGATGTAATAGTTCTTTTCCCATTGTTCCATGATCCATTCCTGTGGATTTGAAACATCAAATTTAATTGTTATTTCATGTATCCCCTGAGATAATACAGACTATAATATCCATGTATGCATGCGGCACAGAAATTCACCTTGTGCAAGAAAAAAGGTGACAGCTCATAAACTTGGCTTGTAAAACCAGTTCCAGCATCCATGATAAGCGCCCAGAGATTGGAACAAGATGCCACACAACTTATAAGCAGGCCATCTGCAACCCCTCTCTCCACATGTTGTGCCAGCCTTGCATCTGCTACATTATAATGGTACCTAAACATTAAATAAGTGAGGTGGTCATTTTTTTTCAGATAAGTAATAAGCAGGTCATAAAGCAACTAAATATGTGATCCCCTATGGATGTTCCTTACAATAAAGCAAATACATAAAACTGGTACGTTAATTTTTTCTAACACCAAATCCTTTTTCAGCAAGGGAATAATAATGAGGTGATTAAGCCTTTCAACCAAACCAGGGATCACAGAAACCAAAAGACCAGGTGACCCCAAAGGTAATCCAACAGCAAACATCTAACGCCCTATAAGTCCATCTCCTCAATATGGTTCCAATTACATTCTCAGTACAATAATTTCCACCATTGATGTCCAATAGCTTTGATGGTAATGGCTGGATCTGCTACTACCTCGTCCATTGAGTATAAGAGAGCAAATGATGGTATAGCAATGAACATCGAACTCGTAGATACTTCCACCCCAACTGCCGAGACATCTCCCCCAATTGATCATTCATCATATCATATATCGGATTAAAAACCAGGCAGGTGCCCAACTCATCCCCTGGCGAAGGGGTATGGTGGAAACCCAAGGCACGTATCGCCAAAGGATGGGAAGGCCGAAGGAGATCCACTTTGATAGATCCCACCATCTTGACGACACAAACAAGTCAGTGTGCTAGACTGGTATGAAGATGGGAGTGCCGAATGCCCTGTAAAATGTCAGTTTTGAACCAGTTCCCCCCCACCCCCCGCACCGGCGGGCGGCGCGAAGAGGATGGTACCCTTGTGATTTTTTATTAATAACCTCCCCTTATGGTGCTCACTTAATCAATTTAACAACCCTATCAGGCTTACTAGTATGGGGAACCCTCTTTTTAGGCTGTTTATAACACTATGTACGCATAAAAGTCAGGCTTATCTTAACTTTTTTTTTTTTTTGACAAGTAATAAGAGAACTATCATATCAATAATATTTCTCTTATCAAAAAACAAATAAGAGAACTATCATAAAAGCGCAAAAGGCACAACCTAAGTACACATGACAGACAAGTCATTCAACAATCTATACAGAAAAAAATATACCAAAAAAATCATGTAAATTAAGCCATTGAAGTCTATAGAAATTGTTCAAAAATAGTAAAGTTTTGAGAAATAAAGTCTTTAGCTCCTCCATTATCCTTCCACAATCCATCAATACTTCTTTTGCTTTCTTTCCCTCCAAATACATGATATGGGACAAGTAGGAACCATTTTCCACACTGCTGCAATTGGACAGCTAGCAGCTAACCTTCCCCAAGCTTTGTTTAATTTATTGAATGAAAGAATCAGGAGGCAAAATCTAGAAGTAAGATGGAACCAGACCCAAAAAAAATTGTTGATCGGTAGTGTTGCCACTCAAACTTCATACTATAATATAGGCTTTTTTGGCTCCCAAGATTAGTATCTAAAAAATCTAAATAAAGCTTCTTCCAATTCTTCATCTTTTCGATAGTTGGATATGAAGAGGCTAGTCTAATTCTATGCGATTGAGTTGATATACCACATAAAACAATTTAGAGCATCAATTGCAGAAGAATACAGACCCCCCACAAACAGAAACACACACATGTACACGAAGAAAGTACACGTTACAACTCAAGAAAAAAAATATATAGGGAGATGTAACTAGAAATTATTGACCAGACAGCCCCACTGCCATTTTACATTAAATCTGGCATCAAGCAACAATCTTTCATGAACAAATAAAGTGATGGTGATAAAAGGACATATAAGCCAATAGCAATAAGTAATTCTTGAAATAAGCTTTTTGGTAGGAATGTTCTATGCCATTCACAATCAAGGATTCTAGAGAATTGTTTCATCCACATGAATTGGCAGAAGCACTAGCCAATTGACTCTTCCTCACTAATGCTAATATATGATGTCACATTTAGCAGCTGATATCAAATGACTTGTTGATAATTTAGCAAAAGTTCCAAAAAGAGAACCAACCGAGTTTAGGCTAGTGACGTCATTCCAATACCCAGTCAAAACCATGCTCTCTTTTCAACTGATTATTCAACTAATAGTTTTTATTCTAATTATTCAATTAATAAATCTTCGAAGTCTTAAATTTCTAATGCATATTTGGACTTGCTGAAGAGAGAGAGAGAGAGAGAGAGAGACTAAAAGCAAAAAGCACACCTACCTCTGTTTCATTGGTAGCCTAGCATTGTAAACTGAAATCCACTGCGTAGCAGGAACTCCTAAACGAACCTTCTTCTTAGGCTGCCCATCATCATCATCCTCAATATTCAACCTACCCCGTTTTTGACCAACCTGACAAGCATGTCAACAGCAGTTGCATAAAACACCTCTGAATAAAATTACAGAACCAGAATTCAGCGCAAAGTTCATATATTACCAAATTTCCTTTTGAGCACCATCGGTGCTTATTGGCCTTATAGCCGGATTAGGGCCAATTAAGCCCTCAAACAAAGATATTAGCTTGGCATAGTTAGGCTCCTCATCAAATTTCATGTTCACCACAATCTCAAGGAATTGCTTAAGAGGTGGAGGACAGAAGCAGCATAGCATTTCAGGAGAGGTTGCCATCTTTTTTTTGCATACTAGAAATGATTTGTTATCTCCCTATCACGAAAAAAATAGACAGAAATAAAGCATTCAAAACAGTCCCAAAAGCAACTCCAAAGACAATAACAAATACTCAAAAACCGTGGTATACGTGTTGGTACCTGATAGCCTTGCCAAGGCAACCTGCCTCGATGGAGAAAGATGTGTATATGCAAGAGACTCAAGATCATCTCTTCTACTAGCAGTTCTTCCCAGGTGAGCGTGAACACTAGCATATCGAACGGTTCCTCTGGCACAGAGAAGAAAAGGTGTCAAGACCAGCTGTAAAATAGTAGTATTGCAAACCAGTAGCCTAATGACAATAAGATTCATCACCTAAACATATCAGGACGTTGATCATATTCAACATGCTGTCCATTAGAGCTATCCCTCCACTTTGTTGCTGCAATCATTTATTGATAACAACGTAAGTAAATGCGTAGAATAAATTAATTTGAGTGTGTAGAAATGACATGATATTTACTCGCCTAATCCAAGGTCAACAAGAAACAACTTCTTCTCTTGTGGTGAAGATGGCTGCCCAAGTAAAAAGTTCTCTGGCTTGACATCACCATGGACATAACTAGCATCAAACAGATGCATGATTACTAATTTTGGAGATTCAATATTTCACAATAAAAGGACCATGAAATAAAGCTATTTGATGTAGCATTAAACATTTTTTTTTTGCCATCACATACCCTCTTGCGTGCATCTTCTCTAGAATTGATAAGGACTCAACTGCTATACAAGCAACCATTTCTGAGGACATCCTGTGTGCATATATCATTGTGTGAAAGATTTAGAAACAAGACATACATTTTGGGAGACAAGGAATGAAGAGAGGAAGAAGAAACGTTGTTAGACCAATAACATATACTTCTAAAATAAAGAAAAACAATGTTAGACTGTAGACAAGATTCATGTTCAAAAGATGCAGTTAACAACATTTCAACAATCAATACTGAAGTAGTTTATTGTAGTAATTGTCTAAAGGGGACGTGTCACCCTGATAAAGAGTACTCTTTCTAACTTACCCACTTATTTTTTATTGCTTTTTCCTATTCCGGCTAATGTGGCAAGTCATCTTGAGAAACTGCAAAGAGACTTCCTATGGGGTGGCATGGGGGAGGAGTTCAAGTTCCACCTGGTAAAGTGGGGGATGGTTTGCCACCCCTGTTAAAGTGGCGGACTAGGCATTCGCAACCTGAGGTGTTTTAACCACGCATTACTTGGAAAATGGTTGTGTAGGTATCATCTGGAACCAATGAGCCTTAGGAGAGTGGTGATTGATCACAGGTATGGGAGCGCTTTTTGGGTGGGGGGGGGCGCACCAACAAAGTTAGGGGGGCGAGTGGGGTGGGGTTGTGGAAAAACATTAGAAGTGACTAGAGGGCTTTCCAGAGGCACACTAGGCTTCGCTTGGGCGCCCGTTTAAGAATTAGATTCTGGAAGGATGTTTGATGTGGTGACAGGGCCCTAGATGTTATATTTCCCGCTTTGTATCAGATTGCAAGCAACAAAGATATTACTGTGGCAAAGGCCGTGGAGTCTACCGCGGGGAGCTTGGTCTGGAGCATTATTTTCAACCGGGCGGCACAAGATTGGGAACAAAGCATTTTGATGGAATTCTATAGCCTCCTATATTCTCAACAACCAAACACACAGAATGAAGACAACTTGAGATGGACCCCTACAGGAAGAGAACTCTTCACTGTTCGTTCCTATTACAAGGCTCTCACTCAAGGTCCCGAGTCTCAGTTTCCGCGAAGACAGATATGGCATCGCAAAGACCCTCCAAAAGCAACTTTTTTCACATGGACAACCTCGCTAGGAAAAATTATTGTAGACTGGTGTTGCATGTGCCGTAATGGGGGTGAGTTATTAATCATCTTTTGTTACATTGCAAGACCGCTAGGGCGCTCTAGAATGAGATTTTCAATCGACTGAACATAGCTTGGGTCATGCCAGAGAATGTGGGGGCAGCAGTGGCGAGTTGGCCCCCTATGCAAGGAAGACAGATTAAAGCAGTGTGGAGGATGATTCTCATTTGCATTTTATGGTGTTTTTGGCAGGAACGCAATGAGCGGACATTTGAAGACAATGAGAGATCTCGAGAGGAGCTGATAGCTTGGACCATCGCCTTGGACTTTAATGGCATGGACCTCCACCATTTCCTTGTATCCAATGTGTCGTCCTGATGGGCCATTGTTTTATTTTGTAATTGGCATTTTTGCCACCTTTTTTTATTAATAAAATTTTTACTTATCAAAAAAAAAAAAGCAAAATAAACTAAAATAAGAGACCCATAAAACACAAGCTCAAGTGTGCAGGTCAACACAAACAAATGTAAATTTTTTTTACAATTAATAAGAATTTTTTTTTTTTGATAAGTATAATTAATCAGGAATTTTATTACCAAAAATAGGCAAAGCACAAGTACACAGGATATATACAAACGAAATACTCCTACACTCTAGAAAGCAGAAAAAAGAAGGTTAATACAAATCAGAAAATTACCATCATTCAGTACAAGAGTCTTAGCCCACAAACACAAATTACTAAAGAAAAAATAAGGTGAAATGTAAATAAGGTGAAAAGCAAAATGAAAATAACGTGAAAAACCAAACATAAAATATCCCCATAACAAATTGACAAAATTATTTTCATTTGTAGCAAGCTAAAATATGTTGAGATCTTTGCCTATCACAGGTGCCCCCTAAAAAAGCATGGACAAGATTTCCATCATCCCCACCCCCTCCTTTTTATATGGGTGGGTATAGGACAGGAAAGATGGGTGGATCATCATTTCACTTTTTTAAGATAAATTTTAAAATAAAAAAAAATTGCAATTTTATAACAGTTCAGGATTAACTCCAAGATTAACAGTTGAAGATGAACTAGCAAGTTAGGTGTCTTTCTTGTATACATCTGTGTACATGGATTGAGTCTTTTGCACTCTTTTTTTAAATCAAGTTTATATTACTTCTCAAAATAGATTACATTAGCAAAAGCAGGATGCTACATCCACCTAAATATTTCACAACCAAAGTGGCATAGGAGATTTTTATATTAATGTTCTGGCTGCGATTATTTAAGATGACAACCATTATTTAAGATGACAACCACCCGCATACAAGATTTCTCGATTTTCAAAGAGAATCCAAAAAACAGGCCAGTACAATCTTCAAACCATCATCTTAAACGGAAAATATCACCACTATTAACCACATTTTTGTTTCTTTCAGAAACCAGGAAGAAAATACAGTTAAAAGGGGAGTACAAATCACTCTTTGCTGCTTCATTACAATGTTAGACTATAAAGGTCATGGAAGTGATCTTTAGTTCCTACTTGTATCACTGGACACTCGTGCTTGGTTGCCCCTCTTGTATATGTCTCGTGTACTAGGACTATGCCTACCTATATCATCAATAAAATTGATTGTTTACCGATCAAAAAAGTTCAAAGTCCTATATTTTCGTGAAACCACTTGTGGCTTGTTGCAGCATTCTTTGCAAAAGAGCATAAAGGCAGTAAAATTTAAATCACGGGGTTTTGCAGTATAATCTGAATCATGCTGATTTCACAGATGCTCTTTAACAGTTCTAAGGTATAAAATCAGGAGTGTCGGTTAGATCAGAGTTGTGGATGCCAATGATTCGTAGTTTTAAAGAGTTTTTTCTGCATATTTACATCATTTTTCCCCTTATTTTCTTTTGAAGTCAGACCCAAAGATACGTCAACTTTCAGATATTATAAACCGTGACTTTGAAGGCATGATACTTAGTCTATTAGGGTCTAAAAGTCTTTCCTTTAAAAAACTTAATTCAGCTTTGCCTCCAACCAAGCCCACAACAGCCATCTATAACATACTCAAGTTTAAGATTTTAAGACAAGCACAGGACAGTAAAATAATAAAAATTATGACACTCTAGGAGGTAAAGAAAGATACAAGAATGGAATACTCACACTTGCCCTGAAGTATTCCAAACATCCCACAAGCTGGGACCTAGCATGTCCATAACCTGCATATAAACAAGTATAAAAGTTACACTAGCATGTTATAATGGAGAGATGATAAAGATGCAGCTTGTGTGGATCATACCATAACATAATAGTCTCCTTGCCTCCCTTTATAGCGTGCTTTTGGCACTCCATGACTACCACCAAGAGTGCTGATCAAACAAAATGAGAGAAAAAAACCATAAATAAATGCATATAAACAGACGAACACAAATATATGGTACAATCATCCACAATCCTTATAAAAAATTAACCCAGAAGAACCCTAAAAATAAGTACCTACTTGTACACTTGCCACTCATACGGTGGACCATAGTTGCAGCCTTTACTGTTTCTATGCTCGAATTTCAAAGCTACCTGATATAACAAAAGCAATCAGAAATTGTATTCAACTGACAGATAAGCTTAAAGGAGAGAATCTGAAGTGAGCCAACCTCCAAAGCTGCAGAACCGGTGGCACGTTCAGTTCCACCTGAAACACGACGACCAACAAATACCTGACCAAACCCACCTTTGCCTAGTTTCCTCTCTATCTTATATATGGGCGACCCTCCTACCGAGACCTGCCGAAAAATTATAAAAGCCCACATCAGTGAACCAAACAATTAACTAAAATAATATACAAGCATATATATAAAGAGTAATAATCAACCATATAACTGCTAGCAGAATACCACCATTAGGGAACTCAAGTTCAATATAATTGCAATGAAAAAAAGAATAATAATCAACCATATAACTGCTAGCAGAATACCACCAAGTAAATTAGAGATACAAGCATATATATAAAGAGTGAATCATAGCCCAACAGACCCTTACCCTTGAGAGGAAACAATATTCTTCATCATAATGACCACAAAATAAATTAATTTTTTCAAATAAAAATAATGAAAACCACCATACAACCAGTAAGCACACAATAACTCATTCACAATAGAACCATACATCCAGTGGCAGACCCACGTTGGCTGATTTTTTGAAATTTCAAAATCCATCCTACATTTCATTTATAATTCTATAAATATAGAGAATGGCCCCCAAAAAAACGTTAATAATCTCCATATGCTCTCTAAAATTTTCTAAAATTTCAATATACCTAGAAGTGCCTCTCTCCAATTTTTTCCTATAGTTCAAAATATGTTTAATGTGAAATATGTTTAATGTGACACCAAAATATCTAAATTTTACATGAAACATAATAAACTAGATTACACACTAGAATGTAAGATTGCCTTCTAAAAGATCACCTGAGAGATTTTATGAAAAAGAATGAATTCTAATATTTCATTACAAAAATAATAACGGATAAATATTATTCCATGAAATATTATCATCATAAATCCGAAACATATATTAAGTTGTGTTTTTAAAAATTCAGAAAACATAACGAAGTATAAAACTAGATATCAATAATTTGCTACATAGGGTTATATCTGAAATTATAACAACACATCCAGGAATACCAGAACACCACGAACTAAACAGCCACAACAACTTTTTTCACAATTATGCCACCAACTAAATTTAGAAAAACCAAAACAACACTAGTTAAGCTAAAAAAAACCCATTTACATACAACTACAACACCAAAGAAATTGTAGAAAAACGACATCGAATCGCCAAAGAAGCCTTTTGTTTTAGATTTAAAAGTATGCAGCAAGCCGAAACGAGAAAAGCTAACATCCAAAACGACCGCATACCTTCTCGGGAAAAGGTGCCGTGTTACCCTCTTCCTCTTGACCAGCGGCCTTATTGGCACTCAAGCCGCCACTATCGTCAGCCATCGCACCCTTCTGTTCCTTCCCAACAACCTTCTTTCCCTTCTTCCCCTCCGAACTACTATCCCTCTCGGAAATCAAGATCACCTGCTGCTTCTGTTCCTCCTCCTCCTCCTCCTCCACAAGCTTCAGCTTCTTCGCTCTGGCAACCGCGGCACGGGTCTTCACGTAGTTTCCAACCGGGGGCTCGGGTTGCTTGTGGGCGACCTTAGCACGGCCTCGGCGGACTCCTCTGCGAAGCTCCGGCATTGCTCAGACCCATACAATAGGAGCCAGGGTCCAAAAATCCGATCATTATATTGCTCCGCTCACATGGCCGAAATGGAAGATTTTGGTTTGGGGAAATGCGAAACGGCGAGGACCCGATCGAGGATTCGGTGGAAGTGGGGGTTTGGAGAAAATCGGGGTTGGATATTGGGGCGGAGTATGGTTAGGGTAGGGTACAAATATGGCAAATAGATTTTTTCAGTTTGAAAACTAATGGGGTAGAAGCCGACTCGAAGCGTGTAGATCATAAGGATGGCGTTGGAAGTTTGGAACCAAATGGAAAAAAATATATATATATATGTTTATCATCTATTTTCTTATATATATATTTTTTATAATATCGTATTAAACAAAATATAATAAATAATATCTAATTATTTTAAAAAATAATAATTTTTAATTATCTAATAACACGTTATAAAATAATATAATAAATAAATGATGACTAACTTTGGCAATGATATAATAACACATCATAAAATATTTATTTATTATAAATAAATAAATAAATAAATATAATATCTAATAGAAAATTATTTTCGCAATATCTTCGTCACCCTTTTAACTTTTGTTCTTTTTTTTTTTAACAACTTTTAAATAAATTTTTAAAAGGCCGTCAGGAGTATACTGAAAATCGTTGGGGCTCGTCGTCGCAATAGTGAAATTGCCGGCTCTCTCTGGTCACATTAGGATGGGCGGTGTCGCCCACCGCCGCGGGAGACGACGGGGGCTGTATTTGAGAGGATTTCGGTCCAGGTAATTCCTATTTTATATTATATTTTTATAAAAATTATAAGAGTTTAGGGAGCAAACTACAAAGACGCTGGGGTGCAACCTGACCGCACCTAGCGTCACTAAGAAAAATAATAATATTTGTAATTTTAAGATGCTCAGAGTATGAGTTTTAAAAATAAATAAATTAATTAATCTGATATTTATATTTAAAAATTAACTTTTAAATAATAATAAATTTTATTTTAAAAATATATCAATATAACTTACATATTTTGAAAACTGTATTTAATATTACTAAAATATGCACGTAGCATTGTCTTGTTCTCTTAGGATCAAAGTGGATTATCTGAATTTATTATATATATAAAGGGAAATGCTAGGGAGTATCCATTCAGATAATCTTCTTCACATGAACAGTATATGAATAGTATCGTGCACTGTTCATGCACTGTTCATATGAAAGAGAATATTTTGAATATGGATACTTTCCATCATTTTTCATATATAAATACAAATGGTTAGTTAATATCGATATGATAAGATGCTCTGTGTAAGTATGAATTTCCATATGTTCCTATTTATATGGATTTCTCATCACAATAATATGAAGTTTATGACAACTTACATCTACATATATATAAATTGTTGAAGATGTGAAATTCAATTAACTGTTGTAATTTAAAAGTTGCAAGTAGGGCAGAGAAGCTATTATTAGAGCTAGTGTGGCTGTTGTGAGGGGAGAATTTCGAGTCAAATTATTGTGTGATTTTTTGAAAGGCTGTCATTGATGAGAGAAACATGTATTCGATCCTTGAATGTTATGAAAAAGCTTCCCGACAGAAACTCTAACGAGCAAAAAACTTTCATCTTCTTAATTAGTTTGAATATTAAAGAGTGGGTTAGAGGTGAGACCTTCAAAGAGGTTAGTTCTGTAATTTGTGACAAATATGAGGAATATTTAGATTTGCATGCCATATTAAGAAGGTCAAAGTATAGTGCTTTGAGAGGTCTAAAAGAGAAAATATGGTAAAAGATTCAGAATTTAAAAAATGGTTTTTTTGTCAAAAGCAAGGAGATGTTGTTACAAGCTATCTCTATCTACATTATGAATGTATTTAAACTGCTCCAAAGATTGTGCCTAGAAATTGAGTAGCTCTTCTCAAAGTTTTGGTTGTCTCAATTTAAAAAAGACAATGAGATTCATTGGAGGAAATAGAATAGGTTGAGACAAAGTAAGAAATTGTGGTGAACTGGTGATAAGTATAATTTTTACATAACTTTTATTATTATTTTATTTATAAAATTGTTAATTTTTTATTTTATTTTATTTTATTTTATTTTATTTTTATTTTCTTGTGTTGAATGAATGAAGGAAAAAAATTGAAAAGAACAAGAGGAGCAATCGGTTTGGACTAGAAGAATAGAGTTCATTCGGCCTAAGACAGACAATTTACAGCCATTCATCTCTTCAATTCACATTTCACTTGGGCTTCAAGTTCAACACATGGGCCTCACGATTTTGGACCGAACGTTTTACTGATGGGGAATTCTATTCCACCGTTTGATTTCATTGTGGGGCATGGCATCTAAGGCCTGGCCTAAATCTATACGGCACATATAGATTAAAAGACTTGTCTTTTTGAAAAAGTAAAAAGCATTTTATCCACGAAAGTTTTTCAAAAAATTTGTCATTTGATTGAAAATCATATCGAAAGGAATCCTTAAAGAATGAATTTATACATGTCAACAATTTCTCGAGAATATCAAAAATCACATGTTTCCTTGAGCAAAAGAAATTTTGTAAAAGAAAAATTTTGGACATAACTAACTAAATTGTGTTTCAAGAACAATTAACTGATCGATGGAGATCTTTTTCAATAATGATTAAATGTATGTTGTCTAATATCTATAAATAGGGGACTTCCCTCGACATAAGGGGACGAAACTAGTAGTCCTTCTTACCCTTTTTGAGAGTTTTTCCATTTTTTCAACCATTGCAACGCACCTTCTTGAATAGTTGAGAGTTGCGGCATAGCAATTTGGACTACTTTTTCAAGTTTTTCATTTCTTTTTATTCATTTTTCTTAATTATTTTGACGTTAAATTTTTCTATTAGATTTTTATTTAGTTTTCTCATGAACTAATTTGATTATGAGAATTTTTTTGTAATTGGATTAATTTAATATTTGTTTCATATTGTTGAGTATTTTATTCTAAACTTTATTTGTGAATGCTTGATCACCATTTACATTATTTGGAACTTAGTTTAAGACTAAGAAGTGATAATTGTTTCAACTTATATTTGAAATACAATAGGATGCCATAAAATAGAAATATCTATAGGCCTATGTAATCTTTATAAAAAAAATTTGTTCACAATGAATTTTGACAGGTTCAGAATTGTCAGAAAGATATTGAGAATTTGCCTGTTGAAATATTTCATTAATACTTGAAAAAGATTAATGAGTAAATCAGAGAAACCTGATTATCAACAATAAGAACTGATATTTTTAATTCAATTAGGGAAATTGTATAGAATTAGTTATGGTGAATCAGAAACTCTTGATTCTTGCTTTCTTAATAAAAACTTGCGTCTTTAATTTTTTAGTTTAGTGTTCCAGTTTAGTAATTAATTCTTTTATTCGATTTATCAGATAGATCTTAATTGAATATATTTTAGTACTTATTAGTAATTTTTTAATCTTCGTGAAACGATGTTCTTACTCATCTACTTTATTATCTATTACGATTCGTGCACTTGCAAAATCTATGAACAGCTAGATTTCAAGCAGCTAGAAGACTGTAATATGGCTATGCTAGCCAAGCAAGGATGGAGACTGTTAAAGGATCCTTCATCTCCATTTGCAAAAATTTTCAAAAGGAAATATTTTAGAAACTCATCATTACTTGAAACACTTTTGAATAAAATCTCCATATTTCATTTGGAGGAGTGTGTGGTCTACTTTGGGAGTAATAATGAGAGGTATGAGGTAGAGGGTTGGAAATTGGGAAGATATTAGAATCTGAGGCCAAAAATGGTTACCAAGACCTAGTTCTAGTTGTGTGCAGTCCCAGGTTAAAATATTACATGTTGATGCTTGAGTATGTGACATTCTCCATTGAGATGTTAGAGGCTGGAAGGTGGGTGAGGCAAATTTTTTATGAAGAAGAAGCTGAGTTAATTCTGTCACTATCAATAAGCCCTGTGAATTCATAAAATAGGCTTATTTGGGATCATACAAAGAATGGTAGATATTCTGTAAAGAGTGCCTATCATTTAGAGTAGCAAACCAGAAGACAAAGAGAGTTAGGAAACATCTGAGATGACAGAGAAAAAGCTATGTGAAAACAATCTGGTAGTGGATGTATAAAAAGTTGAATTTGAGAGTTATGTGAAAAAAAGCTATGGAAATTGAGAGTTTCTGGGACTGTAAAACACTTCCTATGGAAGTTAGCACAAGATATCCTACCTAAAAAGTTGAATTTGTTCAAAAGGAGAGTGGTAGAGGATGCTAAGTGTCCTATTTATTTGGTAAATGATGAATCGGTGATGTATACAATCTAGTAGATAGAATGTTTAGAGTGCAAAAGGAAATCCTATATAGAAATAGAGGGAAGGGGTGGAGATTTTTTTTGCAGCTTTGAGAAGAAACGTATAACAAACTCACAAGAGATAATATAGATAGAATGGCCATGATTATGAGAAACATATGGCATAGAAGAAGCAAATTTGTATTTGATAAAAAATTTGTTAATCCTAAGAGAGTTGTACAAGTTGCTCTAGCAGGATATGAAGATTATAAATTGGCTTTGGAAGGATTATATGTGGTGAGATTTCAAATTTCTGGTGTAATTAATAGAGGGAGTATAATAAAGGGTTGGAAGAAACCAGGGGGATTGACTCTTAAAGGCAATTTTGATGGTGATATCAAATATCAATGTCTCTTCTCAGAAAGTTGGGATTGGTGTGATTATAAGAGATCAAAATGGTAAGGTTTTTGCTGCTAAATGTGCTGTGAATGAACAAAGAAGCTGTGCTTTTGTTGCAGAATGCTCTGCATTATGGAAAGCCGTGACTTTATGTGAAAACTTGAGTCTAGGGGATGTGGTTTTTGAAGGGGATGATCGAAGCTGTCAAGGTCGGGGAGCAAAATGATTCCAATTTTGGTCACTTGGTTTGCTGTAGAAATTGAATTCACACTTCCAGTGGAAGCTGTCCTTCACTCATCAAGAAGGCAATGAGGTGGCTCATCAATTGGCAAAAATGGTTTTACATTGTGAGCATGACATGTATTGGGTAGAAGAGGATCCTGAATCAATTTCTAATCATTTGACTATTGATAAATTGTGTATAGTTACGGAGACACTTTGAATATGAGTAGAATGAGGTTTCCTTTAATAAAAAAAAAAAAAAAGAGCTGCCAACAGGGTAGCTATGTGAGTGAAATTAGAGAGCAACTATAAAACATTAGGAGAATGAAAAGATCTAAAATGGCTAAATATGTCTGTAAGGATAAAATATATCCAGCTCACAATAAACTTATTAAGTCCAACCCAAGGGGAGAAGTCTTACTACTTGAAGACAAATGAAGAGAGAGAAAGGAAAGGCAGGGAGGACAAGGAAAATAAGAGTGTCCTAGGGGCACATGAAAAAATGGGGCATATAAAAGAAAATTGCCAGATGATTTGAAGGGGCTTCTTCGACATCTACTTAAAATTCTTCGACTTCTGAAAAGGGTCTCCAATGAAAAGATATTATACACAAAATATATTCGAGAGTTATACATTGTATAGCGAGAAATGAAAGGATATCAAAGACTGTAAAAAACTTATTATAGTGGGTATTCGGTATATTCCCTCTCCAAAAACTCCCATGGCCATAAACTCGATACCAAACTATGTAAATTTGTATGTCTATCTATTTTTCACACGCTTGGTATTATTTTTCATCACTATCATGTACATACAACCATACCGGAGGCTCCATATTGCATTGATTGAGGCCCAAATCATCGTAATAGATCAAAAAGTACTCTTTCTCTACTTTTGGACGGTGCAATTTTTGGCATTAATAATATCAATGAATTTACATCATGTCCAAATTGTTAATGGTATGTGCTTTATGCCTTTGTGTTAATTATTTAGTTTTAGAAACAGATACATTCCTGCTTTCAATTGTTTTATTGTTATTCTAAATGTCTAGTGTTCTGGATAATGGATATCGTCTGGAAATCATTCTCATTAAAAGGCTTGGGATCCTTTTTTGACAACCAATAGGTATGAGCACACTCCGTCCGCTTTTCTTGAGTCATTGTACCACTACTCACGGGGTAGTTTCGGTTAAAGAAAGTTTTGAAAATTGCTTGAGATTTTTTTAAAGAAGATTTAGGACATTTATTTTCACTAAAATCTCTCCGATTGATCTCATGAAAATATATTTAAAGATATATAAGAAAAAAATAAAAAAAAATGAGACGGAAAGCTGCTTAGATTGGAATTGAAAATTCTTTTCGAACTTTGAAACGAGGAAATAACAAAGCCTGGCCACAGTAGTTGAAATTTTAGTGAAGACATCCTTAAAAGTTTTCCCACTACAAGAAAATGAACATCCAGAAATTGCAAAGGGATTTTCGAACATGTCTTGAACTTCCCAGGAAAGATGATAAAAGCCTTCAGAATGGGAATAAAGCCTTCTAGCACCGTAAATTATAAATTTAATGGAAAATGTGCTATTTATTTCTATAATTTGGATATTTTTTAGTGTTAAATATATCATAGCTCTTCATGATCATAAATAATGCAGGATGCATATGAAAGATCAAGCGAAGAGATCAAGCAAGATAAGGCCACTTCAATCTCATCTCATCTCATCACATCATGATTGTGCACATCCATATCATTTGACTTGAGGACATATCTTCAGAAGGTTCATCTTCAACCGGTTCTTCTACAGCCTGGATCAATATCTGAAAGCCTGCAAGAAAATTGAAGGGGCATAAAAATGCCATCTTATGAATGAGAGACTATTGTATTTCGACTAGGGGTGGGCTCCGACTGCGATGGAGTCGGAGTTTGAAGTTTTCGACTTCGATTCCGACTCTCGTCGGAGCCCAAAATGGCATACGACTCCAACTCCGAATCCGAAATGGAGTCGGAGTTCGACTCCGATTGGAAGTAGGAGTTCTGATCGGAGGTCAGAATTCCGACCTCCGATCGGAATCCCTTACCAGTTACTCTGTCGCCAACGAAACGGTTGATGCCATCATTAACTCTGCACCAAGTATTCTCCGGCGATGTCTCCAAATCCAAGATCCTAAAAAAGCAACTCTCCAGAGATCGATCAATGGGCAACCCAATAGTCTCATCGAAGTTTCGAACCCAGTCGTCACGATCTCCATCTCCTCCAAAATCTATCTGTTATCCTCTCCAGCCTTGACCCTGCCGCCTTCCCTCTTCTCCACCAGATCCCTCGTCTTCAACCTCACCACTCTGAAATCTCCAATCTTGGCATTAAAATCAGCATCGAGATTTTGAGAAGAATATTACTAGGCGATATCTAGAAGAATGTAGGGTTAGCTAGTTAGGGTTTTTAAAGGTTGAGATGAATATATATCACCATCTGGACAACATCGTTTAAGGTAGTCTGGTGTGAAAATTTTAAAATGGCAAAAGCAAGACTAACGACTCGAACCCAAGAGCGAATGCATGATGTAGAGATAAAAACTCATTTACCACTAGGCTATTTAAGCTTTCATATTTATTTTACAACATATAATATATAATCTATAAATGTCGGAGTTCGGAGTCGGAACTCGAAACCCCGCTAGACTCCGGATCGAATTTCAAACTTCGAGTCGGAGCCACTCCAACTCCAACTTCTGACTTTTGACTTTGATCGGAGTCGAAATCAGAGAGGAAGTCGGAAGTCGGAACTTTTGCACACCCCTAATTTTGACTACGTATTTTAATTTTTCTATTCCCAACTTGGGACAGCCCTCCCTCACGGCCTACCAAGCACGCTAGCACCTTCTCACGGCTCGCCTCTCAACCATCACACGGATCAAACGCATCTCGCCGTCATTTACGGGACTCATCACCCTTACCTCACAGAACACCCATAGGAGCGAGTGTTCCCAGCTCACCCACTCACCACCCATGGACACGGAACTCACCCCTCGCACACATGGACTCGCCTCTCGCCAAAACACCCTTTGCCTCATATATGGTCTCGCCATGCACACTAGCTTGCCCCACCATCTCACCAAGTTGCCACACGAACTCGTGCAACAAGCCATCACTCACAGCTCGAGAACCCACTCACAGCTCATCCACTTGTGATAGCACATCAACACTCGTCCCCTCCATTCGGAACCACCATGACCCTTGGGACTCCAACTATGGAGCTCATCAGATAGCTCACATACGGCACAGCTCACCTGCAGCTCTCCTTACTCGCTTAGAAACACTCATTGACTTACATACAGCAAGTCTCCCTTCCGGGACTCGCCTATTTTCTTTTTTGTTTACTTGCACAGGTCACTCACCACCTCGAATCATAGGAACTAAAAACACAGCAATACAACGGAATTGGTTTTGACAAAATTTATACTCCGACTATGCACATGCAAACTCAGATTGAGCACCTAGATCTAGCAGCATGTGAAGTCATTTTTTTGCTAACAAAATTGTTTATTTGGTAGCGCAAAGCCGCATCACACCTTTTGCGACGATACGAGCTCGGTGCTCTCATCATACACGGTCGAGCCTATTCGTGGGGTCATCCGGCAGCCCATGACCAACCCAATGATTTGCTCGCCAGGGGCTCGAGGTTTGAGGTCCGGTATCCAAGCACACTCGCCAAACCCTCACATCCAGGATAGGCTTAAAGCTTGCGATCCGCCTACCACACACACTCGAAAAAGCCTTATCTTGGATGCTTGCGAATCGTGAAGTAGTGTCCTGGGTCTAGGCCCACTCGTAAACCCTCACACGCCTATTCTTCCACCAGTGACCACTTGTGAATGGCAGGGTTGAACACCCTCGCATGCCGATTCGCCTACCAGTGGCCGCTTACAGTCTACTCCATTGGAAGCTTTGGAATATCGCTGTATTACGACATTCTGTCAATAAAATATGTATTGCATGTTTTTATGTCTTTCTTACCTCAGGTTCGGAAGATGAATTGCCGTTTTTTCGGAACTCGAAAATGGGATATCAACAGTGAATTCCCACCACCTTATCAGTGGTAAGAATTCGTGGGATAAACAAAAGTAGAGAAACAAGAAATGTCAAAAGAAAGTACTTCGTGAAACTTTCCACCAAAGTACTTTTGCTAAGAATTTACGAGGTTATGTGAGGGATAAATCTGCCAGTGGGCCCCAGGCCAGCCATTTGTAGCACCAAGGGACAAGAGGGGAGGAATGAGGGGACAAAGGAGGGTTCGCAGGTGCATAAGGCAATGTGAAGCCAATGAGTGAATGAGAAGCAAATGACGAAAAGCATAAAAGAAAGTAGACTGACACACATGCAACTCAAGGATCTATAAAAAGACTGTGATCAGATAACGAAACTCTTTCTGGAACAATTTCAGTCTCTTCTCCCGCATCATCTTCTTCAGCCTTCCTAGAAGGATTCGAGCTTCAACCAGTAGATTTATGTATATTTTTCCTGTACAGTGTGAGTGATCATAGACTATAAAAATACTTATTATAGTAGATCCCCTTCCCCAAACTCCCGTAGACATAGCCCTTATACCGAACCACATAAATACGATATCCCTCTCTATTTATTTATATGTTATCCACATATGTGCAGCCGCACTGGAGTCTCGCTGAGGGCTCCAGATAACACTAAAAGAAGCCAAACTCGCACCAGTAGATCGAGAATGATTCTTTTTCCTTCCTTAACCTGCTGGCCGATTTTCGTGGCATCAACATATCGTTCGACTGAAGCTTAGGTAGAGAGTTCGTTCGAGGGAACAACTGACAGAAAGTTCACTTAAGCCTCATTAAGCGAATAAGAGTGAGAAAGTATGAATGAGAAACTATTGTATTTCGACTAGGTGTGGGCTCCGACTCCGACTCTGAAATGGAGTCGGAGTTTGACTCCGGTTAGAAGTAGGAGTTCTGAACGGAGGTCAAAATTCCGACCTCCAATCGGAATCCCTTACCAGTTACTCTGTCGTCGAAGAAACGGTTAATACCACCATTAACTCCGCACCAAGCATTCTCCGACGATGCCTCCGAATCCAAGATCCTATATAAGCAACTCTCCGGACATCGATCAATGGGCAACCCAATAGCCTCATCGAAGTTTCAAACCCAGTCGTCACGCTTTCCATCTCCTCTAAAATCTATCTATTATCCTCTGCAGCCTCGACCCTGCTGCCTTCCCTCTTCTTCACGAGATCCTTCGTCTTCAACCTCACCAGACTGAAATCTCCAATCTTGGCATTAAAATCAGCATCGAGATTTTGAGAAGAATATTACTGGGCGACATCTAGAAGAATGTAGGGTTAGTTGGTTAGGGCTTCTAAAGGTTGAGATGAATATATATCACCATCTGGACGACGTCGTTTAAGGTAGTCTGGTGTGAAAATTTTAAAATGGCAACAGCCAGACTAACGACTCGAACCCAGGAGCGAATGCACGATGTAGAGATAAAAACCCATTTACCACTAGGTCATTTAAGCATCCAATATTTATTTTACAACATATAATATATAATCTATAAATGTCGGAGTTCGGAGTCAGAACTCGGAATCCCACTAGACTCTGGTTCGAATTCCGAACTCCGACTTTTGGAGTCGGAGCGACTTCGATTCCGACTTCCAACTTTTGACTGCGATTGGAGTCGAAATCAGAGCGGAAGTCGGCCAAAAGTCGGAAGTTAGAATTTTTGCACACCCCTAGTTTCGACTATGTATTTTAATTTTTCTACAAATCAAATTTTCTAGAACTCCGTGGATGTAGATAGGAGGAATCTTCTCTACAAGTAAACTGACACGTCATTTCTATTTTCGGCTTTCCTTTTTATCTTTCCTATGTTTGTGAGATCACTTTATCAGACGATTGTATCCCGACTCCCCTAAACCGACTGTATATAGAGTCTACCTTTTGCAAAAACTCATCAGCCTATTAAATACAAGAGAATTAGAGAAGTTGCGCAGAATCATTTGTATGCTATTGATAGCTAGACCTACGTGTTTTACCGTAAAAGAGTTGTTTAAAGGGCTTTTCTTTATCGTGTAAAAGAGTGCTTTGATGCATTTGGTTGATTCAAATAGTCATTGGATTGGATATGGAAGTCACTTAGGCAAGGATTTGTCAATATTGATGGGTTTGCTTTTTGACATTTTCGTTTTTACACCCTGCTCTCTAGTCTCTTGCTTTTTTAATGAATGATAATTATTATGTCACTGCACCGAAGCTAGCATTGCACTACGTATATTGCAAGAATTAGAAGCTTCGGAAAGCTTTTAAGTTGATTGCACTGAATTATCTTATCTTAATAATTAATAAACGTCTATCATGATAATGCAGATAATTAATTGTGTTTTAGTCAAAAACACACCAAATTAGTGTCAGGAAGCGGAACTGCGCAGAACCATCAATTCCTATTAAAATATGTAATCATGGTGTGATAAGGGGTTGGAAGACTTCCAAGTCTATTTTTAGAATTATATATATTATTATCCCACTTGTCCAAAAGGCATTGTCCATAAAAGCATGGCATTATATTGGGTATGGGAGTTAATTAGGCAAGCATGCATGCTTACGTTTGTCATTGATTGTTAATTACCCATATTTTTCAGGCACTAAAGAAAGCGACCGAGAAAGGCTGTCAACGGTTGCTTTTTTTTTCTTATTTATTTAATCGTTAATAAAGTATTTTTAAAGGACTTCGTAAATTTTTTCCTTTTTTTAATGTTTAAAATGATTTTAAAAATACTTAAAAAATATACAAAATAAAAAAAAGTACAATTTTCACTTCTGATAGAAACTCTCAAACCCAGTATACTGATCTAGGTGCTGGCCCTAACAATCCCCTGCCTGGATAGGTCATGACGCTGCATGATTTACTTCTATGGTAGGCCCAGCGTTTTAATGAATTGCAGGAAGAGTTGATAGAATCTACTCGATCGTGTCATTCAAAGAAATTACTTCTTTTACGCGTTCAAAGAACGATGAATGCGATCGAGACTTGTGATTAGTGTTGGATAAATTATTAAATATGGACGATGAAGGTATCATGTGTTAGTATTTTAATATGAGTTGGATCAAATTTAAGGTTGTTTATTTTGGAAAGTGGGTTTAACTCATCTCATCTCATCTTATACTTTTAACTCATTTTAATTATTCATTTTAAATTTCAATTCATCTCAATCACTCATTTTATTATTTTTCATAATTTATCTTTTCTCGTCTTTGAAACAGCTAACACAACCGTTCCAGTTTGATAAAAGTGTCCATGATTCTTTGTGTTTCAGTCAAAAAAGTTCTAAAGTGGGTGGAAGCCACCCTGGAAATTACATACCGAACCATCGCCCCAAGTTGATTAAAAAAATTTTTAAAAAAAAATCAATATACTAATTACATTTTTAATTATTAAGTAAAAAAAATTAAAAAAATATAGAAGATATCAAAATAAAGTATTAAAATAAGTAGATATATTAATATTTTTATTTATTTAAAACGTAGGTTTATTTTAAAAAAATTAAAAAAAAAAAACGTAGATTTAGAAAGACATAAGCAGGTCCACAATGCCATGTGGGTAAGAAAGTTGGTTCCAGTCATGATTGGAAAAAATTAAAGTAGCCAAGTCAGTCAACAGCAATACGAAATTAATTTACATTTTTGGCATCTGCACCATATTAAGTACAAGACGAGAAGTTGCGCAGAGCCTTCGTACGCATTCATAGGCACAGAGTAAGTGTTGTATTGAATTGCAGAAAGAGGTGATAGGAACATTCAAAGAAATTACTTCTTTTTCGCGTTTGATTTTAATTTCAAAGATCTGCATCATTATAATTCACTTCACCTTTCTCTTTCCCTTTAATTTTTCTGCTTTACATCACCCTTATTCTATTCATGATGTTTTCGTTATTCTAACGACTTTAATTGGTTGCAAGTCCTAATCATTGATGACTGCGCATTTTATCTTATAGTCAATGCATGCGTTCTGTTTACGACTAATTATAATTAGTTGTTTCGTCAGCAAGCAATTTATAAAATATAATTAAGCTGGTTAACCCATTCCACGCTTAAAATGTTTAAAAGTGTTTAAAAATGATGTAAAATAAATTAAAAAAAAAACAAGAAAAAAAAATTACTAAGTGAGAATAAAAAGTAGACTCTATTGACTCTTTAGTACTTTTTAAATTTAAAAGTTTAATAAATATTATAAAAATATTTTTTAATATTATTTTTATTTTAAAATTAAAAAATTGAATATTTTATTTTATTTTATATAAATATTTTTAAAAAATTACAATTAATTGAGATAAGATGATGATGAGTTAGAAATTTTTTGTAAAATTAAACCGGTCCTTCCTCAATTAAAGCACCTACGCGTTTTAGTTTTTATCCATTTTTTAGCAAGAATAACTATTATTATCTTTTTTATGTAATAATCTCATAAAATTATTAAAAAAAATCACATTCATTCTCTCACCCTCACATGTTATATGTAAAAGCGAATGCAATAAATGTGGCAATGTGCCCTAACACAACTCAATAATATCGAAGATTCGAAGAAAAAGAAAAAGACGTTCGATGGCTTAACACTTTATTAACTTTTTGAGGGGCTACTTGGATTGGGAAGTGGGTTGAGTTCATCTCAACTCACTTCCATTTCATCATTATATTTTTATAATTTTTTATACAAAACACAAATTTCTATACACCTTTTTCAAATCTCAATACACATTTTTCAAATTCCAACACACCTTTTTCAAATCTTAAAATAATAATAATATTAAAAAATAAATCAAGCTCATCTCAACTCATCTCATCTCTGAATTCAAGCAGGACCTAAAACACTCATGATCTACAATTTCTAATCAATGTTGTCCACCGAAAGATAGAAGGAATATTCTGATCTACAAGTAAATTGACACGTATTTCCTATTTTCAGCATTCCGTATTATCTTTTTTATGGTTGTGGGATCACTTTATCAGATGTTTGCATCCCGACTCCCCTAAACCGACTGTATATAGAGTCTTCTATTTGCAAAAACTCATCGGCCAATTAAATACAGGAAAATTAGAGAAGTTGCGTAGAACCATGATTGTATGCCATTGATAGCCACGCCCTACGTGTTTTACCTTAAAAAAGTTGTTTAAAGGGTTTTTCTTTATCATGTAAAAGAGTGCTTTGATGCATCAGGTTGATTCAAATAGTCATTGGATTGGATATGGAAGTCAATCAGGAAAGGATTTGTCATTGATGGTTTTGCTTTTTGACGTTTTCGTTTATACACCCTGCTCTAGTCTATTTCTTTTTTAAAGAATGATAATTGTTATGTCATTGCACCGAAGCTAGCATTGCACTACATATATTGGAAGAATTAGAAGCTTGGGAAAGATTTTACGTTGATTATGTGCGGAATAGGATTTGATATTGTAGGTGTAAATATAAATAATATTTTTTTTTATATGTAATTATATATTAAAATAATAATAATAATATGTCATAAAAATGTATACAAAAAATATATGTCTAGTAATTCACTAAATTCAATATCAATACAAAAAATTTAAATAAAAAAATTTCAAAAAAAAAACATCTAAAAAGATAGATATAAAATTTTAAAAAGAGTATAAATTAAATTCAATAAATAAGAATAAGACAATTAATAATTCAAAACAATTAATATTAAAGTAACGATTGAAAAAGAATTAAGCTAAATATAGTGAATTAATTACTTTGAAAATATTTTCATTATATAATTTCTTTTTTTATTTCTTGATTTAATTTTTATTTTTATTTAGCTTATAAATTTGGATTAAGTTAAAAAAAATTGCCCCCCTTCTCCAAAATTTTTATTAAAATTATTCTCTAAATTCTAATATTTATCTAATTTTATTTTACTTTTTAATTTAATTGACATCCAAATGCATTACTATGTCTATATAATATTAATTTCTACAAACCCCCAACCCCCCCCCAACAAAAAAAAAGTCTATTTGTAGAATTATGTATGTTATTGTCCCACTCGTCCAAAAGGCATTGTCCATAAAAGCATGGCATTATATTGGGTATGGGAGTTAATTAGGCAAGCATGCATGCTTACGTTTGTCATTGATTGTTAATTACACATATTTTTCTGGCACTAAAGAAAGCGACCGAGAAAGGCTGTCAACGGTTGCTTTTTTTTCTTATTTATTTAATCGTTAATAAAGTATTTTTAAACGACTTCGTAAATTTTTTCCTTTTTTTAATGTTTAAAATGATTTTAAAAATACTTAAAAAATATACAAATTAAAAATTAAAAAAAAAGTACAATTTTCAGTTCGGATAAAAACTCTCAAACCCAGTATTGAGTATACTGATCTAGGTGCTGGCCCTAACAATCCCCTGCCTGGATAGATCATGATGTTGCACGATTTTTACTTGGAACTTTCCAGCTGAGGTCTCTTCAGTACGGCTAGCTTCTTTATTTATATAGAAGGACAATGCTACGGGTTCGGAAAGCAGGACCCATTTTGTCAACCCGCTTGACGTGGGAAATACACATAGCAACATTAGTCTGCGTCACTTGACTCGTAGCATATCCACGTCTCCAATAATTTATTGAAATGCAGGAAGAATTGATAGAGCATTCAAAGAAATTACTTCGTTTTTTGCGTTTGATTTTAATCTTCCTCTGCATCATAGTATATTTTATAATTTTCTTCACCGTTCCCTTTCCCTTTAATTTTTCTACTTTACATCACGCGAATCTTATTCATGTTTTCGTACGTTATTCTAATGACTTTGGTTGCAAGTCCTAATTAATCATGATGACTGCGCATTTTATCTTATAGTGACGTGCATGCGTTCAGTTCACGACTAATTATAATTAGTTGTTCCATCGGCAAGCAATTTATAAAATATAATTAAAATCCAGTTTATTTAGTAAATTTAATTTTTCTATTCACAACCAATTTCGTACTTTCAATTCATCTCAACTATTTATTTCAAATTTTAATTCATTTTAATCATTTATTTTAATACTATTTATAATCCATTCCACCTCTAAATTTAAACAGATTTAGTCATTCGATGCTTAAAATATAATAATTAGTTTTCGGCGATTTGAGTCATTCGATGCTTAAAAACTAAAGTGAGAACATACAATCCCAACAAACGTGCGGCGATTAAAAAAACGACGAAATAAGCATATGCTGCGATTTTTGCCATTATTTGCAATGAATTCGGGCAGTAATATGTATGAATTAGTAAGATGTAATATTTATAAAAGTATTAGTATTCGATTCATCGATTTTTTTAAAATTAAATGAAAAATATTAATTTAATAAAAAGGCAACATCTAAAAATAATTTACATTAGATTTATTAAAAATATTTTCATCATATAATTTGATTAAAAATAAAGAAAAAAAGTGAGAAAAATAAAATAAAAATACTCTTATTTTAACTTTTGAATAATAATCATTCGAATAAATATTTTTTATGAGTCTAATGTAATATTATTTTAGTGTTGATTTTCTATCAAATTTATACTTTTTATCAAATTTTGAAAGAAAATTTTCATAAATAAAATGAGATAAATTAAGATAAAAATTAGATACTAATAATGACCTTATTGGAGTTCTCATTTTAGGGGTCGTTCGATTTTTTTAGTATTTTTTTTTAACCTAATGATTAAAAAAATATTATTTAAGAATATTGTGAATTTTTTTTTATCTTTTTAAAAATATTTAATAATGTTTAAAAATGATGTAAAAATAAATTAAAAAATACAATAAAAAACACCTAAATGAGTACAAAAAGTAGATTTTTTATTGGACTCTTTAGTATCTTTTAAATTTAAAAGTTAAATAAATATTATTAAAATATTTTTTAATGTTATTTTTCTTTTAAAATTAAAAAATTGAATACTTTATTTTATTTTATATAAATATTTAAAAAAATTAACGATTAATTGAGATAAGATGATCACTGAGTTAAAAAAAATTTGTAAAATTAAACCGGCCATCAATTAATGCATCTACGCGTACACGGTACTACAATAATCAGGCTTTTGATGGGCGTACACGGTACACCTCTTCATGTAATAATCCCGAAGATTCGAAGAAAAAGAAAACGACGTTCGATGGCTTAACACTTTATTAACTTTTTGACTAAAACAGTCATGAACACAGACTGATGATCAATTTCTATCAATGCATTCCACCGAAAGATAGATGAAGCTGCATCCATCGATTTACTTAGGAACTCCAACTCGTACTCAATGGCTTGCTAGCTTTTCACCTAGCCATCAGTTTTTAGAGTATCTTTATTGATTTTATCAAAATTTATTATTAAAAATTAATAAGAAATTACAAATTTATACCTATATTTAAAAATTCTCATTATATTTAATCAAAAATAAAAAATATATATATATAAAAAATAACATAAAAATACTTTTTACTTAATTTTTAAATAATAAATCATCAAATTTGATATTTATAAATTTATTCGTTTTATCAAAATTAAATAATTTTATTTTGATAAGATTAATGTTAATGGCTTTACAAAAAAATGAATTGACATAATTCATTTTATAAAATAAGTTCACTCAGAAAAAATTATTTATTTATTATAAATATATATATATATATTTATATAAAAGATCTTATTTACAAATAATATAAGATTACTTTTCAACACTCGTTCTCATGTGTAAGTTAATATTTTTTTTATATCCTTATCAGAGATAAGTGGTATAGACTTTATTGGTCTTATGATCGATTTTGATATTAAGAAAAAAATTATAAGACTAACTAATCTCATAAAACTAGTTTAATAATAAAAAATTGTCTATTTCTCATAAACATACTTAAGATTTTGTCTACAAGATGAATGAAAACCTACACCATTTACCTTATTATAAAGATTAGGAAAAAATTATTGGTCAAGGGCTAAAAGTGTTGAAGGATAATCTTTGAAGGATAATCTTTCATTATCTATAGATAAGATCTTAATTAAATGTATTTATAAATAATACATAAATCTCTGTTATTAAATCAGTTTTATAAAATGAATTAAGATTATGAATTTTATACTATTTTTTCTCATTGTCTAATCTCGCAAATTACCAATATAATTCCCAGCTTCCACAATTAGGCTTCTACCTCTCGCATTGCATTCATGTCCACGCAATGTCGGTAAGAAAACTTGGGTGTAGCCCGATATTACATTACACAAACGCAACTTAAGGTCAAGTATGATTGTAAAGGAGAAGCGAAGCTGCGTAGAATCTTAGCCTTGTTTGAATTTGAAATTGAGTTAAACTCATCTCAAATTTATTATTACATATTTTAAAATTTTTATATAAAATATAATTTATTTTAATTTTAATATAATTTTTTAAAATTCAAATTTAATTTTTTAAAATTTAAATTTAAATTTTTTAAATTTTAAAATAATAATAATAATAATATATTTAATTTTCAAAACTTATTTTAATTTATTTTATGTCAATTTTAAATTTAAATGAAGCTTTAGGCTTTGTTTAGATTCGAAAATAAGATGAGTTGAGATGAATTTTTTTTATTTTTTAATATTTTTATTATTTCGAGATTTGAAAAAAATGTATTAAAATTAAAAAAATATATATTAAAATTTAAAAAATGTATATTGAGATTTGAAAAAAGTGTATAGGAATTTATATTTTATATAAAAAATTATAAAAATATAATGATAAAATAAAAATAAATTAAAATGAATTCAACCTATTTTTAAAGGCAGATCCTAGGGGGCAGACGGGCTGCCCCTCTAAAAAAAGCAACCCGCCGCCGCTGGTGGCGGTGGGCGACACCACTCACGCCTTCGGGACCGGTCCGAAACGGGTTGAAGGCTGCCAGGGGCACACCGGAGCTCGCCGTCGTAGGGGTGAGGTCGCATGAGTCCGCCGGTCCCGATGGCGTGGGCGGTGTCGCCCACCGCCACTGGCGGTGGCTCCGTTTGCTCTATGGCCGAATCCCCTCTTAAATTCATCTCTATTTTATTTTTTTATTGTGTTTTTTATCGTATTTTTTATTGTGTTTTTTATTATGTTTTGTTTATTTTATTTTTTAATATATTTTTAATCTTTATTTTTTTATTTTTTTATTTAATTATATTTGTTTATTTTATTTTTATGTATTTTTTATCATCAAGCAGTCCAACGTTAGTTGGACTGCTTTGGACGCTGGGGACAGCCGGACCGTTCCCCAGCGTCACTCATTTTTAAATCCAATCCAGATTAGTGTGCCAATTTATTGGCGTACGCGTTTTAAATTTCTTTCTTTCTGCATTAATTAAATGCGTAGGCCAAAAAATGCATAAACGCGTTTTAACTTTATTGGCCTACGCGTTCTAAATAAATGCATTAATTTATTGGCCTACGCGTTTTAAATTTATAGGCCAATAAATGCGTAGGCCAAGTTATTGGCCTACGCATTAATTAAAGATGATGAGAGACCAACGTCGACTTGTGAGTAGACCGCGTGCCATATGATGCGTGATGTTTTCAATTCCTATCGCTAATTTTAAGCAAGCAATGATAGAAGGGCGAAATAATCTCTTGCTTCACTAAGTTCTTGGATGAGATAAAAATTTTTAATATATATATATATTATTATAAAATATTTTTTAATATTAATTTTATTTTAAAATTAAAAAAAAATTTAAAATTTAATAAAGCTGAAATTTTTATTATATTTTATATAAAAATTAAAAAAATATAATAATAAATAAAAAAAAAATTAAATTTATCTCTCAAAATATATAAAGATTAAAATATGAATACTTCATCTTCTCTATTTTGTGCACCACTAATTTGATTGTCAGTAAAATTAAAAACAAATTAAAAAAAATCAATAAGCTACTAATTTACAATCACTATATAAAATGAATTTCTTCGATCATCCTCTACAAAATGTAGCCAATTAGTCGGTCAACATCTTCACCAAATTTATTTACATTTTTATTCATAGGCGGCCCTATATATGTACGTACGTGTTAATGAATTGCTGGGCGAATTGACCGGACCTGTGACATTCAAAGGAATTATTTCTTTTACGCGTTTCATTTTGATTTTTTTGAGATGATGAAGTATTAGTATTGATATTATCAATTTTTTTTAAAAAACTTCATAAAAAATACAAATTTAATTGAAAGTTAATATCTCTACATTTATAATTTCACATGATTAGATTTATCATTAAATTTATTAAATAATAATAGAGCAGTACTACTATGAGTTTCTGCTGTCGAGTAGTACCATCAAAATATACCATGGTTAATTTTTCACTTTTTATTATTTTATTTTTCTTCTTTTTTATCATCTTAAAATAATCTTAAAAAATATTAAAAAAATTAATATACTAATAATCATTTTCTTAATTATTAAGTAAAAAAAAAAACGATTTAAACAAAGGGGAGAAATTGGATGGGGAGAAATATGACATATGGCATCGCAAGATCCAGTATGTCTTAGATGAGCAAGAAGTCGTAGAGGCCTTGTCTCACTCCCTGACTAAGCCCAAGGAAGGGGACTCAGAACAACACAAATTAGATAAATTAGCCTATTCTGAATGGGCTAAGAAAAATCGGTGCGCGCGCATAATAATGTTAAGCAGCATGCACAATGATCTAATGTGTGAGTTCGAGACCTATGACACTGCCCAAAGCATGTGAGAGGCTTTGAAGTTGAAGTTTGGTAGAACTTCGGCCACAAGGTTACGTGGATTAACCATGAGGTTTGACTCCTATAAGATGCGCTCTGACCATACGATGAAGCAGCATCTTAGGGCTATGTCAACCATGATCCGCGAACTTAAGACGGCAGGAAACGACCTGACTGATGAACAACAAGTCCAGGCAGTGATAAGATCACTACCAAGTTCTTGGGAGAACATGAGCCAGAATCTGACGCATAATGAGAATATAAAAAATTTTGATGATGTCTCGCGTCACTTAGAATTGGAGGCTCAGCACCTAGAGACTGCTAAGCCCAATCATTCGGCCTATGTGGCTAATTCTAGTTCACGCAAGACTTCAAGGCCTAAGCGTTAGAAGTCCAAGAATGGGGTAGCTGCTGGACAAGTTAAGAAGGTGTCAGGAACTTCTCAGCGCAGCAAAAGGGGCAAGCGTGGGAAGAACAAGTCAAAATTAGAGTGTTACAACTGCGGAAAGAAAGGCCACTTCGCTCGTGACTGCACTGAGCCGAAGAAGGTATACTTTAACTTTTCTCGTATTGTTTTTGTAACTAGCCATGTGATGGTTGCTCACTCCTATCCTGTGTGGACTGTTGATTCAGGAGCGACCGAGCACATAGCGCGAGATAGAGTCGGATTTGTGGAATATCGCCGGATTCAAGCTGGGAGTCGTGATATCAAGGTGGGGAATGAAGCTAGCGTGGAGGTGCTAGGACTTGGTACCTACAAGCTGGACTTGCGGGGTGGCTGCACTCTTTTCCTCCACAATGTGTTATACGCTCCCGAAATCCGACGAAATTTACTTTCTGTAGTTACTTTTTTAAGACTTGGTTTTCGGATTGAATTTGAAAACAATCACGTTTCTTTTTATTTGGGCCATGTGTTTTATGGCAATGCTTTTCTTCAAGACAGTTTTATGATAATGAATTTGGATTATTCAAATATGAATGAATCAATTGCTTTTCTTTCTGCATCTGATAATTTGGATTCATATAAATGGCATGTTAGGCTTGGCCATATAGGGCAAGATAGAATGACTCGGTTAGCTAGAGAGGGCCTAATGGGCAATCTCGCTAAGGTCATCTTGCCCACATGTGAACATTGTCTAATGGGAAAAGCTAAGAGAAAACCGTTTGGAAAAGCCAATAGGGCATCTTTTCCACTGCAATTAGTCCATTCTGACATCTGTGGTCCAATGTCTATAAAGGCGAGACACGGAGGTGTTTATTTCATCACATTTAAAGATGATTTTTCACGTTATGGTCATGTCTACTTAATCTCCTATAAATCTGAAGCATTGGAGTGTTTTAGGCGATATTTAAGAATGGTTGAGAATCAGTTAGACAAGAGTTTAAAAACTCTGAGAACTGACCGAGGACGAGAATATCTTTCTGAGCAATTTAAAAGGCTCTGCGATGAAAAATGAATCAAAAGACAGTTGACGATGCCAAGTACGCCACAACAAAATTGAGTGGCGGAAAGGAGAAATCGAACACTGCTTGAGATGGTTAGGTCAATTACGGCGCAAGCAAACCTACCAATTTCTTTTTGGGAGGATGCTCTTTTGACTGCTGCCTACATTCTTAACCGAGTTCCCTCCAAATCAGTAACTTCCACCCCATATGAACTATGGACCGGCGAGAAACCCAATTTGAGTAACTTGCGGCCATGGGGTTCAACGGGTTTTGTTCACGATCTTTCTTATAAGTATGGAAAGTTAGGCCCTAGAGGGAAGAAGTGTATCTTTATAAGGTACTCAGAACACTCTAAAGGGTATGTGTTAATAAGTGAACAAACTGATGGAAGTGTGACTGAGATTGAGTCACGAGATGTGGATTTCATTGAAGATGAGTTTCCAAATAGAGGTGAGGTTGATAGGAGTTTAGAACTCCATGAGATTATAGAACAAGAGGAAAGTGCTCCAAAGAATTTAGTTGAGAATGAGGAAGAAATTCTTCAAGCTCCTACAAAATTTAAAAATAACTTGAATCCGAGTGGGAGCACACCACTTGTCAATCAATCACAACAATCTCAGCCGCGTAGAAGCACACGTGAAAGTATTCCTCGTCCGTTTTGAGATTGAAGGAGAAGCTTTCATAGTAGCTCCGCATGATGATGATGAGCCTAGGACAATTCATGAGGCTCTCTCATCTTCTACTAAAGATGAATGGATGAAAGCACTTCATGATGAAATTGAGTCTATGAAAACCAACTAGGTCTGGGATCTGGTTGATCTACCGGCAAGGCGTAAACCTATTGGGAACAAATGGATTCTTAAAATCAAACGCAAGTCGGATGGATCAATAGATAGGTACAAAGCTTGCTTAGTGGCGAAAGGATATACCCAGCAAGAGGGTATAGACTATGAGGAAACATTTTCACTAGTGGTGAGGTTTGCCTCAATTCGCCTAATTCTAGCTATAGTAGCAAAAATGGATTTGGAACTCTACCAAATGGACGTTAAGACGGCATTTCTCAATGGAGAACTAGATGAGGAGATCTATATGGATCAACCCACGGGTTTTGTGGTCAAAGGTCAAGAGTGCAAAGTGTGCAGGCTCAAACGATCTATATATGGCCTAAAACAATCGTCTAGACAATGGTATCTCAGATTCCATCGAGCCATTCTCTCAAATGGGTTTACGATAATCACAGAGGATCATTGTGTCTATGTAAAAAGATCTAAGAAGAGTTTCATTATGTTGTCATTATATGTTGACGACATACTACTAGCTGGAAATGATAAAGGATTGATAGTTGCCACAAAAGAGTGATTATCCTTCAATTTTGAGATGAAAGATATGGGTGAGGCAGAATACATTGTGGGAGTTAAGATCTATAGAGATCGCTCTAAGAGACTTTTGTGTTTGTCCCAACAGACTTACATAAATAAAGTTCTTGAGCGTTTCCTAATGAGTGAATGTAAGCCCATTGACACCCCTATTGCAAGAAGCGAGAACTTGTCTAAAGAGTTGTGTCCTAAGACTCAAAAAGAAAAGGAAAAGATGGCCCGTGTCCCTTATGCTAATGCTGTGGGTAGTTTGATGTACGCAATGATGTGTACTCGACCTGACATATGCTATGCAGTTGGCTTAGTGAGTAGATTCCAATCTAACCCCGGACTGGCTCATTGGAAAGCAGTCAAGAGATTATGCGATATCTCAAGGGAACTGCAGACTATATGTTGTGCTATCAGGGTTCAGATTTGCAGCTAAGAGGCTATAGTGATGCCGATTGGGGCAGTGACCTAGATGAGCGCAAATCAACCACTGGGTATGTCTTTCTACTCAACAATGGCGCCATTACATGGAGTAGCAAGAAACAACCCTACATAGCTCTATCTACCATGGAGGCAGAATATATAGCTTGTTCTGCAGCAGTTCAAGAAGCTGTTTGGTTAAGGAGGTTCCTCAAGCATTTAAACATTGGCACGGATACTTCAGATCCAGTGACGATATTCTGTGATAGCATGGCAGCTCTCGCATATGCTAAGGACTCAAAATATCATGGAAGAACCAAACACATAGATATCAGATATCACTACATAAGAGATATGGTAGCGCAAAAGGAAGTAGTTCTGAAACATCTTTCTACGAGTCGCATGGTTGCTGATCCCTTAACAAAGCCTATTACACGAGATGTATATGTGGCTCATGTTAGGAATCTAGGACTACGTAGATTGTAAATGTAATTTGTATTTCAAATAACATTGAGATGTAACATTTCCTTTGGGATATTAATACAATATGATTTAGTTATTGTCTTTATCGTGTTGTCCTTTATTAATACACACACACAAGATATGTCAACAGGCTAAGATTGGCTCACTCACACGAGCAATCGCCTCTAGCGCTTAAGTAGCGAGAAGAGATGAGACATTGTGTCCCTAAGTACTTGTCCAAAGGGATAAGTTAGTTAACACAAAGATATGTCGCCTTAGTGGGAGCTAAGATGAGGTCTTCTGAGAAGACTGTGAATGGATTACCCACCATCCATGTAGCCTGAGGTTAGCCAGATGCGAGATTATCTTTGATGCCTTGGAGGTATGCAAATAGAGAAACTTGGGTTAGACGCTTAATGAGCACTTAGACTAAGATCTGTACGGTGTTGATATAGACATATGCTCTTTGAGAAATCCACCGTAGCATGTGATTCATACTACATGTGCTTATTCGGCCATATGAGTAAGTGAGTAAATGGTTCCCCTCTTTCTCACTGTGTGAGTCTCATTTTTTTGGTGTCCTTTACTTTTGACTATGTCACAAGATAGAGGTTATAACGTCTGCTACTTTGGCATGCTGTCTATGGCCATGATTGATTCGGTCTAAAGAGGTATTGCTAGGAAAGCGGTTTAACCAAAATTAAATGATATGAGTGCAAAAGGAAGATTTTTTTGATATCGTATCTTCAATAGTGTTTACTGACGTCAAACTATGACGCTGCATATTGGTAGCGGCTAAGGTTGTGAACACATTGAAATGATTTGGAAAAAGTCAAGCATTGTTCTGAGTTTATTAAACTCAAGAGGGTTTCGAAAATACTTGACTTGATGCGATCGAATAAGTCTAGGACATGACCATACACTTCGGGGATGCTACTATGCTGGTCTTCTCTGGGAGAGATTTAGTGTATGTACTCCCATTTTTTTGTAGATGTGCTTGGTGGTCGCACGGTCTATTTACTTGTATGAACAAGATTGAGAACATAAGAGAGATGCAGACCTGGGGTCATGCCCACTGTGTGCGAGTGGGAGATGTAAACAGGAGGGGCGCCCAAGTGGGCAGCCCCCCCTCCCTTGCCAGTAACGTATGGCATTTAATGCCATACGTTACATAACTTGTAACGTTTGGCTTAAATGCCATACGTTACAAAATAAATATTTATTTTGTAACTACAATTTTAATTGCAGTGTAATGGCTGGTTTTTAAAGCCAGCCATATGTGAGTTGACTATAAATAGTCCCCACTAGTTTGGTTTGTGTGACCAATCTGAAAAAAACCAGAAAGTCTCTCTCTCTTTTTGTTCTCTCTTAAAATTGTTTTTAGGCTGTGGATTTATTTAGTATCACTCTAGTTTTATACTACGTAGTGCACTAACCACTAAGAGGAAACCCCGGTGTTTTATCAATCTGGAAAAACTTGTGGAGCAATTTTTGAAGCTGAACTTGAGGTATTTTTTCCGCTATATTTTTTTTCTAACAAGCCCAATTGAAGATAGTGGGAGAAGCCCATATGAGAAAATTTCAAAAAACTGATCTCTAATCTCTATACATTCAGAGCAAACTTGTTTTGTATTATTTGAATTATACTTTTACTTTAAAATACTTGTTTCGAGTTAAAACTAAAACTAAGAAGGGTAGTGAGATGCTGGGAGTTGACTTTAGAAAACAATACAACTCAAAACCGAATAGAACGTCTTCTTTCTCACAAAATCAATTTCCAAAAAGACGTCATTTACAATGAGCACAATCTAACCATTTAGCTTGCTAATTTTTATGCACCGGGGAGCCAAACAGATCAACAAATGTGTTGCCGGTGCTTGGCTTGAGAAATTAACAAGATCTAAATAGAATTCAGCTTATGACATGATTTTGTAAATAATCTGAACAAGCCTCCACCAAGTGAATCTCAAATACAAGCCAAAAACATTGATAATTTTATATTCTATCTAATGACAATTATATGGTTCAAGAAGGCTAAATATCTAACGCCCTGGTCCCACAGGGGTCGGAGAGTTACCTCCTATTACAAAACTCATATTTCAACAGAATAATTAACAACTTAAAACTCTCTAATATTATATAAAACTTGATTCCAAAATCATTTTCCTCAATATCATCAATTCTGGAAATACTACGTTACAAACATACGATAATACTTCCTTACTAAATCTTGTCAATACTCATATAAATTCTTTATGATTAATCTATCATTCCTAAAATCGTCTCACACAATGCTTCGTAATTCAATCCTTAGCTGAAATATCCAAATTCATCTGAAAAATATTCAGAGATAAGGGGTGAGTTTAACGACAATTCAGTAAGCAGATGACATATACAAGAGTGCAAACATGAGCATTTTCAAAAGAAACTTCATATGCATGAATCAGAAATCCTTTTATTTTCATATCTAGATTTCCAAAATATTATCAATAAAATAGAGCGACTTTTCAATCCTTTTACATTTAGAAAAAATTACTATTCATTATCAAAAATGCTTTTGCACAAATAACTGTACAATCTCATCTTATCCTCATATCCGAACATGTACCATGTTTAACCCCCGTGGTAGGGTTGTGCTATCCCCAGTGGCCAAACCAGGCAGTATCATATTGTGAGACTTTCTCTTATTCGTTCTCGGAGCCCTGAGTGTGCACACAGAAAAGAAACACATACAGGACTACTTTGTTTCCAAAGTAGTTGCACTCCTATCATATCATATCATGGTGGTACCAACCATATCACGTGAACCCATATCATCATATCAGAACCATATTTCAAAGCAGATCAAACAAATAAGAATGCCAAAGATTTTCATATCCATATCATATCATGTCATGTCATATTAATACATGTACCAAACTTGTTTACGTCATTTTTAAATACTTTAAACATTTCACATCACATAAATAAAACATCATTTTTCACACTCGTTTTTTTATGCATTTCAGAACATGTCAACATTGCTCATGTCTACACTATGCATGACAGAAAATTTTTTTCCTTTTTATCACATAGATTTCATGAGTAATGCAAATAATTAACTGAGGTTGGTTTTTCTCAAGTTTTCATTTCATAACAAAACATGCACAATTTTCAGAAAATCAACCTCAAACTACATTTGGTATAAAACCAAGCATATGAACCCCGCTTATCTGGACTTCTTAACTTTTAGAATTTCTCCAAACTACGCTGAACAATTATGAATCATCACCTATAAAATAGTCATATAACTCCGTAAACTTTCAATTGAGTAAGTATGTCGATACTTAAGCTTAGGATACTAAAATATCCTATTTTAATTCCTCAAAACCTACCATTCTCAATCTCAAAAATAATATATATATCACTTTCCAAATTCCTCAATATCCACTAAGTTTTTGACTAAAAAATTAAATTATAACACATTCACTATTGAAGCTTAACTAAAAAATATAAAACTACATAACATAATTTTATTGAGAAAAAGAAATGAAATCATTTAAATTCACCTCGAAACTTAACTTACTCTTATAAGAAACTCATTTAACACTGAACATTCCAAATCAAGTAGAAGTTTAAATAAACTCATACGAAATCAGCTTGTTAAAAATTTATAAATTCGTAAGTTTAAAACAAAATATGGTATCTGCAATAGATTTAAAATACAATAAAAACGTTAAGGACATTTTATTTATTTATTATTATTACAGGTTAAAAGGCATACAAGAGTTTTACGTTGAAAGCAGAACCAAAATGGGTTTGTGCGATGGGGGCTCATCGTAAGAGCAGTTATGAAGCGGCGTCAAGGTGGCGAGGGAGAGTGGGGTACATGTGATAGAGCAGGCGGCTGAGCTGGCAACAATCACGGCAGCCTCCTCTGTAGCAGACAGTGCAGTTCCGAGGGTGGGAGAGAGCATGAAAAACAGGTTGACAGGGAGTAACCGAGAGGGGTGGCACAAGCGACGGTTTAAGTGGAAGAAGAGACGAGGTGGACAACGACGTCGTTAGCTTCACCGATGCGTCACGAGACTGAAGGGTGAGGGTTTGCTGCTCTGTTTTCAATGAGTAATACAGGGGCATGATTTTGGTTCCCGGTGGTGTTATGGTGGAGCGTGGGCCAAGGTTTCTTCCGTGGAGGAGATACGTAATTCTTCAGTGATTCCAATGTGAGTGCATGGTTGGGCTTACCGTGGGGTGAAAATATGGCGGCCTGGTTGGAACTTCCGGAGTTTTCTGTGACCTCTTGAGCGGTTTCCGGCTAAGTGGCTCACGGTTGAGTGGTTTCAGTTGAGTGGTTTCAATTGAGTGTTGGACCTCTCGGATATTGCTCTGCTTTGATACATAAAAATAGGACTACGGTTTCGGTGCAATTTCTGCTAGGAGACAGCGAGGTACACGGTGGGGCTTGACTATGCCGGTGGTTTATGGAGGCGGCATATGGGTGCAACACCTAAAGGGCGACTGATGAGTGCACAAAAATGCACTCTAAATACTATATTTAAATACTAAAAGAAATGAGAAAATAATGGATATAACTCATGTTATTAAAATTCATGGTCATTTATCTTGAAATAGATATAAGCATGATTTAATATATTGATGAGAATATAAAATGCCATATTTTCCTCTCTTAATGTTTAATACTTTATTCTTATTTGATGCCTAAATATATTCATTATTCTTATATTTTGATTTAGGACACAAATGGAGACATTAGGAGCAAATGAAGATAATTGCGGAATTTTAGACAGTTCTGACATCTTTTCGTAATATGGGCATAACTCTCTCATCCAATCTCCGATTGAGCTGATTCAAAATGATCTAGAACCGAAAGAGAAATATATATAACTTTTATGTTTTATGTTTGAAGAGATATCCACTCAATCTAAGACAAAATCGACCATCAAGTGGACGCACCTGCACTTGACGTTCCTGGATATTTTTCAGCCACTTGCATCAAATCCAAATGTCATCATAATATTTTCCAGCAAGCACTCCTACACCAACTTGGAAATTCAATGATCAATTCATATGCAAGATGAAGTGCACTCAAGTTTCTTGTAGACAAATTATTTGACCACAAAATATTAAGTCATACAAGACAACTAATGGATAGAGAAGCAAAATTGAAACACTCAACCTACAAGCAAAATCCAGCTCATGCATGGTAGGAAAACAAATGATCAAAATGACAACTCACAAATCACTTGGATTCAAGAATGGCACATGGCAAAACAAGTTGAAATTGTGATGACTTTGTCATGACAACTTGCATAAAGGATGCTTATAAATAGAAGGAAGAAGTGTGTGTTCTAAGACAATGCTTAGTGTGGGAGGATGCTTTGGAAGAGCCATTATTTTGAGAGCTTGAGAAAAGAAAAGAAAAACCAAAGAAGAGAGAAGAAAATAATGGTTGGCTCTTCCATATTATCCCTTGGAGAATTTTTGTTGCATATTTTCAATATGTGTAACTAAATTCTCAAGGAGGGTTAGGGATGAACTTGTGTGTGTGATGGTATTTGTAATTTATTTTTGATTCATGTATTTGGTCTTTAAATATTAAAACTCTTTTGTTCTATTATTCTCAATTTATTTGTGATGTTTTTTCGTCTTCAAATAATTATAGAATCTATTTCGTTTATGGATTCAGTCATGCTTTTTCTATTGAGTGAATTAGTTCTATAATTATGTTTGGAGCAATTGATTATCTATATTGATTTAATTCTCTGCTGCAATATCGCCTCTTAGGTATATTGTCGTCGTTGGATTTTCTCAATATCGATAACAATTTATGAGAGTTAAACGCAAAAAATGATTTTTCAAAGAGTTACATGTGATTTAAATTTTGGTTATTAATGTTATATCTTCCGATTAAGAATTTGGACATAGAATTCTTAATTGAGTTATCAATGAATTAAGAATAAATTTGAATACCACAAATACACAAGGAATTCCCTACGCTCTACTTTTCGTCTCATTTTTATATTTTTAAAATTACTGATTTAGTTTTAATTTACATCACACTCTAAAATTTACTTATCACACTCATTTAATCTTTTTGTTAATTTCATTACTGTTTTTCAATTTCTCAATCCATCTCCCTGTGGAATCGACACCCCAAAGCTATACTGCAAACGACCGCGTTATTCTTTGGGCGTAATCAGCGACCTACGGTGGGGAAACATGAGCAAGGCTTACTCTGGTTTTAAGTTGCAAAAACAGGGGTGTTGAGGGCATGTCATGGTGGTTCGCGGTGAGATTTTCCTGTGTGGTTTCCGGCGATGTGTCGAGATATTTGAAGGGCGGGGCGGCTTGTGGAGGAGAGATTAAGTCTGTATATAAGGATATTAACCCTAGAGATATAAGAAAGGTAAGTGACGTATAACGTGGCACGGGGAGTTTGTAACCAAAAATGAATGTGAAGCCCTAAACATACGGAGACGTGAAAGGTGCAAAGACGTGAATGGTGCGAGATGTGAGTTTTCAAAGTTTTGTGAGCAAGATTTTGCGAGATCTAAAATGGTGAACTGCAAAAGTCGTGGGGGAAGATATATTTAAATGGAGAGAAAATTTTGGTTAAAAGATATATGGTTATTTGATTAAAATAGTGATAGATATAGCCGCAGCTGAGAAACTCTAATGAAAAAAAGATAATGAGCTTGCATACACGTGAAAGTAGCGAACAAATGAGGTTGTGGCCGTGAACATCAATTTACTAAAACATCAATTTTGCACCATAGTCAATTTTTAAAAACAATTTTTTGAATATAGGAAATGAGTCTTTTACTTAAAACAAAATTAATTAAAGAAAACATTTTATAAAGAAAGGTGGCGCTGGAACCGGGTGTTACAGAATATGCATCATCTTTCCTGACTTTCAATGAGGAAAACTGGATGCAAGAGGAAAGAATAGCATCAGAACAAAAACCCACTAGAAATTATTGTCAAACTAGGTCTTATCACTACTTTGTGTTCTAGGCATCTCTTACTCTAAGCAAGTAGTGATAAGATTCAAATTGATAAATATCCACAAATAAAATATCAAAGCAGTTAAAATGCATGGTTTTTACATGAAAGAGCCAACACGATTCATGGTAAAAATTAACATGAAGAGAAACAAAAATCTGGCTTTAGACAACAGCCAGTCTTGTTTTTCCTGACCAATAGCTCCAGATTCGTTGGAGGTAGCTCAATACTTTCTCTCAAATCTCTGATCTGATCAGATAAGCCACCAACAGCAGAGTAGCTAACATTACCGGGATTTTCATGTACCATTTTCTAAACAACCGGATCAACCTGCCAACTCAAACAAACAACACCTCTGAACAAAGAGTTCTACAAGATCACCACTAGATAGTCAAACCAGCAAACAACATTGCCATCCACCAAAGTACTTTCAGTTAGCATCACAATTTAAAGTGGAACAGACTACATAAAAGTATAAATCAAGTAACCGAGCCCCACTAAGAAGCTGAAGACACACTTCTTGAATTTTATAGGCCTTTTTGAGGAGAATTGTGGCCAAACCATTAGATTTTTTATGTTTGTTTTATTTTCAAGTTACTTCGATCCTCCTACACCATTTAAACAAACAATATATATTAGACAGTCATAAATCATCTTCTCTACCTAAATTCCATCTTCTTCGACTCGCTTGTGGTCTTGCCACTTTGCAAATCACCAGTAGAATCATTTTCATCAATATAACTATAATCCATTACATGAATAGTCTCTTTAACTAACCCTCCAACGTCTAATACCAATACACCAAATTAAAATGTTTCCACAAAATTAGACACTCTAATATAAAAACCCAAACTTTCACAAGGGGATAGGAAAACCCACAAAAGCTTTTGAGCTTACTGAATGCCATAATCCACTGAAAGCTCGTAATTCAATGGATCCTATGATCAGTTGCAGCCACTTTTTTCGTGGCAAAAAGTGAAAAACAGTTGCAAAAGCCTAGTCCACATATTGCGACAAATTTTTTCATCCAAAAAAAAAAGAACAAATCGCCACAAAAAATCATTTTCAAACTTGATATAAAAACTCTTCAGCAACATCAAAATTGCCAAAATTGACAACTTATTGCACTGATTTTATTTCCAACAATACACAAATTGCTGCAAAAGAACATTTTTCTTGTTGTGAATAGTAGTTGCCAACTTTTGTAATCTTCAAAAATGTAAATTAGTGGACAAGGTTGGGGGTGCAAGAAAGAGGAATTGCAGCTGACCGTGAGAACCTCTGTGATCCCCGTGAAAGAAAACTGCAGTGCTCTAGCGACAACCACATACAAAATGAGGAATTTACATTTACTATTTGCATGATTATGGATCGAAGACCTGGAATTAATGATTAGTGCTATTTATTACAAATATTTTTATTCCTTTTGTATAAAGTCTAATAGATGTAAAGAGTAGTGCTAGAGTCACAAACGACGGTCTCGAATGGGATCCACCTAGGCTAAAAATTTTCTTTTTTATGTTTTGGTTTTTAAAAAAAAAATATTTTTGATCATTTTAATATTATTTTTTTAAAATAAAAAAATACCACATCATAAAAAAACACTTATTTAATCATTAAGTAAAAATAATAATAATAAAAAATTAAAATTTATTGAAATGTGACTCTTGTTTGTAACTTTGGAGAGTGACTTTAGCATTTCTCTCAGTATAAATAGATCATTTCTCTACAAGTGTACAGTAATCTTATATTTCTCAATAACATCTCGAGGTCTTATTCCAGAGCCTTCGTTTTTCCCTTTCGTCTACTGTTATAAGGGTTTTGCCTTGATCTTCATACAAGGCTTGAGTTTTACATTACTTGTAAATTATGGTTTTGATTGGCCGCGTTTAGATTCTCTTGTTTATCTTTTATTCTTTTTAATTTGTTTCTTGTCTGTAGGCTTTCGCAAAATACTTGCAAACTAAAAAATATAAATGCGGATGATGGGATCATGTTTACAGATGTAAATACTAGACTAGAATCTCATAGGATAATATTGTAATGATCTGGAAAGCGAGGGTTTAGGTAGCTATCGATAAGGTGTTGTTTGGATAGTGGGTTGAGATTATGAGATAAACTATGATAAAAGTCAAAAGATGAATAAAATATTATTAAAATATTAATTCTTAATATTATTATTATTTTGAAATTTATAAAAGTTGAATTTTTTATTATATATTATAGAAGATTTGAAAAAATTGTAATGATAAAATAAATTAGACGATATGAGTTGAAATCATCTCTCAATTCAAACGGGGTCTTTAGTAGGATCATTAGAAAGTAAGAATGATATGTTGAATTGCATGTGGAAACTGGTTTGAAAGCTAAGAATCAAAAAATACAGTGTTATCTTGACAGATAGTTCAAGTAAAGGATAGACAGAGAGTTCACTCAACGCACGTTTGATATTCCATTCAAACGAAGAATAAAAAAAGAGTGACGCGTGCTCGACACGCTGTTTGAACGAATATCGAAGAAAAATAAGATAAACTTATCTTTGCACTTCCATTTGCTCTTTTGTGAAAATTTTCTCAACAATACTACTTACGTGGGTGCATTTATCAAGTTGTGGATTTTGAAATCTTGTCTATTCTTATATACTACGCGTTTTAATTTCTTCCTTTCTGCATTATTCAAAACGATGATGACTACGAAAGTAATCGACGACTTGCGAGTAGACCGCCATGTTGATGGATCATGTTTCAATTCCAATTTGCTAATTTTAAACAAGGAAAATCATGGTGGAAGGGCAAAATCTCTTGGTTTACATACGTGGATGCATCCGCTCACGCCCTTATATATCAAGTCTTATACCGTCGATGTACATGACATGAGCAGTTGTGAGTTCCCACTACGTACACTAATTATTAATTACAATTACACTGACTAATATGATCATGATTTCATATGTCTAGCTATCAATATTTCTGAAAAACTCTTGCCTGGTATATTTAAAAATCTAAGTACTTGTCTTCTTCGTCCTGTGCAATTATTACTACTTGGTTGTCAGAAAAATAAAATAAAATAAAATAACCAAGTATAGCTAGGATAACACCTTTGCGCAAATTTTCGCTTTGCGGATCAAACTGACTAGTCTTACGTGTATCTTTTGTTCTACTTGCATGCAGCATGATTGTATCGAGATTGTTTTCATAAATAAGATTAAATAAAATAAAATAAATTGTGATAAAAAATTAAAAGTTAATTAATAAAATTTTATTATAATATATTTTTTAATATTAATTTTATTTTAAAAATTAATTAAAGAATCGAATTATTTATTTTATTTTCTATAAAAATTTAAGAAAAATTGTGATCATTAAATGAAATAAAATGAAATGAAAATTTTTTGTGAAAAATAGTCGAGAACTCTTTAAGATGATTAATGCTCGTTTTGACAAGAGACCAGCTAGATCAATTCTTACGCTAAGGGATACAAAGTTTGAGGTGAACTGAAAGCGATTGCCTCTTCGGCTGATCAAAGACCTAAATGCCTCAGATGAATTTCTTCGACCTTCTTGTTGCCAAGTCAGTCAACGTCTGACATCAAATTTCAAACCTGTAATGGGGAAGCTTTGATTCCTATATTGATTTTGTAAACAGCTTTACCAGATCATGAATTTTCAAATCTCATTTATTTTTATAACTATTTTTAACTTATATCATTTTATTTAATTGTTATAATTTTTTTTTTTATATTTTTCACACAAATGATCAAATTAATAATTTAATTTTTTCAAATATTAAAATAAAACTAATATTAAAAACACACATTTTAACAATTTTTTTAACTTTCAACGTATGTAGCCACTCTGAAGTTGCTGCCGCTGAGAGTACTGTTATTGAATTGACTAAAACTTTTCTTTAAATAAATATAAATTGGCACATATATTAAAAAAATTTAGTTATATTAGATCAATAGTGAAAAAAAATGTAGAAATATAAAATAAAAATACTATTTTTTTAATAAGTAAATAGTAAATTCAAAGTTCTCTTCAAAATAAGAATAAAATTTGAAGAGAATTTTGAATTTACTATTCATTTTTTCAAAATAAGAGTAATTTTATTCTATTTTTCTCTCAATTATTGATTTAATATGACAAAATTTTTTTGATATGTGTGTTAGTTTATATTTATTTAAAAAAAAATAGCCAATTCAATACCAGTGCTCTAAGGTCAAAATAAAACACTTACGAAACCATGTGATCAATTTCTATTTTTTTCTTAATTTTTCTTTTGAGGAACTACGTGTTTTAAGTCTTTCCTTTCGCATAAGTAACGTTAACTGAAGTATGAACAAGCAGAAAGACTTTTGAGTTGACCGCAAATACAATAGATGATATTGCAGTACTTATATCTACTTGGAGGTTTTCTCAGGTCTACCAGTACTCGATGGCTAGCTTCTATATAGAACTCATGATCTCTTCAGTGTTCTTCTCATAGTCTAAGCCCGCAAATTATAAGCAATATTCCCTTCCACAATTGAGCCTCTTAATATCTCTCGGATGGTATTAATGGCAACTCAAAACAGAGAGAGATCGAGAGCCCTTTCATCTTGTTCAGGAAAAAATGAATATATCAGAACCTCTTCCACAACACCTCGATGGAAGCACGATGTTTTCCTTAGTTTCCGTGGCAAAGACACTCGCAAGAGTTTTACGGATCATCTGTATGTTGGTTTAAAACGAAAAGGCATTCTCGTCTTTAAGGATGGCGAAACACTCAAGCGAGGAGAATTCATTTCTAAAGAGCTTTTGAAAGCAATTCGAGAATCCATATACGCAATCATCATTATTTCGGAAAACTATGCATCTTCCGAATGGTGCCTCATGGAACTTGCCGCCATCGTTGAATGGGCTAAAAAGACGGAGCTCACAATTTTGCCAATTTTCTATCACGTGAATCCTTCTGATGTAAGAAGTCTGACAGGGTTTTTTGAAAAAGCTTTCGTTGCCCATAAAAACAACCCCGAGGTTGGCATCAAGAAGATGCAGAAGTGGAAAAATGCTTTCCGGGAAGTCGGCAATATCGCAGGATGGGCTTTACATGACGGGTAACATTTCATTGTCGCCTGCCAAACATAAGTTGGAAACTTTGAGAAAATTACTATTATGAAAATATTTTTATAACCACAAAGAAGATTACTTTACAAACTATGGATTAATCCGTCAGATTATAAAATTAATTTTAATATAAAGCAAATCTAACATTTATCTTGTCTGGTCTGAGGGCCCAAGTGTTGCTAAAGAGAAAACGTATTGTTTGTCCCTATTAATGTTAGAAGACACAGGCCAAGCTACAGGTTGTATTGCACAAGCTTCATTAGATTCTCATACCATGACTACAGGTCATTGTACATGACAGTAGGATAGATCGTAGTTTTGGATAGTTAGTTGGCACTTTCCTTTTCTGTATAAAGATGCCCTTTCTGGGACCTGTAAGCAACAATTCATGAATTTAAGAGAAAACCAAGTTTCCTTCTCCATCGACCTGCTCCCTACAAGTTTTATTGTTGTTTTCTGCTTTCTTATGATTAATGCCTCGTAAATAGTATTATTTGTCTATCAATTTACAGGTACGAATCAACGTTGATCCAAGAAATTAGTGGACATATATCTCGTAAGTTGAATTGTAGATTCTCACGTCATGATTACGAGAAACTTGTTGCTATTAACTCCCATGTAGATGAAATGTTGGACTTATTGGATATGGAATCGAATAATGTTCGCTTCATAGGAATTCATGGGATGGGTGGCGTTGGTAAGACAACTCTGGCAGAAATAATTTATGATAGAATTTCTTGTCAGTTTGAAGGAAGTAGCTTTATTTCTTGTATTAGAGAAGAATCAAGAGCTCATGGTCTAGCTTCTTTACAAAAACAACTTCTTTCTATGATAATGCAAGAAGAAATGCATATATGGGATCATCACCAGGGAATCAAGGTGATAAAAACCAGGTTGCGGAATAAAAAGGTTCTTATCATCCTTGATGATGTGGATAGTGAAAAACAACTAATGGCGTTATCAGGGAGTCGAGATTGGTTTGGTCCAGGGAGTAGGGTGCTTATAACATGCAGAGATAGTCATCTGTTGAGAACACATGAAGTGAATGATATTTATAAGGTTGAGCAGCTTCTAACTGCTGAAGCTTTGCAACTCTTTTGTCTGTCAGCCTTCAAACAAATCCATCCAAGAGAGAATTACAAGGATCTATCGATGGACTTTGTAATTTATGCTCAAGGCCTTCCATTAGCTCTTAAAGTTTTGGGTTCCTTCTTATTTGGGAGAACAATAGATGCCTGGAAAAGTGCTAGGGATCAACTAGAAGCAATTCCTAATAAAGAAATTATGAATATACTTCAAATAAGTTTTGATGGGCTGGAGAATTTGCAGAAAGAGTTGTTCTTGGATATGGCATGTTTATTCCAACGATGCAGGATAGATAACGTGTTTTTGCAGACATTAGAAAGTTTTGGTTATTATCCCGGCATCAACATCGACGTTCTCGTCGACAAGTCCCTCCTAATCATCTCCGATGGAATGTTGTCCATGCATGATTTGCTGAAAACAATGGGCCAGGAAATAGTTCGTCGCAAATGTCTCGAAGAACCTGGACGACGCAGTAGACTTTTTCGTCACGAAGATATCTTTCATGTATTGAAGAATAATACGGTAAGTTGATTTGTCTCGACATTAATATAAGAGTAATGTTGGTTACAAACTTCAAATATACAAGCTAACTTATACAAACCTTTTGTAAAAAAAAAATTACTATTTATCATCCCACTCTACATATCAATATCATGCATGTAATTTATCATTTTTACCCTTCTATATAAATGGACGTATTGATATGTAAATATGTAACTTTAAATAAAAAAATAAAAATAATAAATCACATATTGGTGTGCGGCATCGGGATGATAAGTAGCTAGCGTTCCTTTTTGTAAAATTGTGGGTCTCATCAAGAAAAATAAGTGAGGTATACTTTTTTATAAAAGACTTATGTGAGACTTATGCATTTCAAACTTATATATATTGATTCTTTAAATAAAAATAGGTATATTTGGATTCTAATTCTTCAGGTCAAAGATTTTCCCCACACCTGCTAATAAGTTGTTCTTGGTTACTAGGGAACTGAGGCAATTGAAGGCATGGTCCTGGATTTTTGTCCTGAAACCAAACACAGATTCAATGCCAAAGCATTCTCAAAGATGAGAAAATTGAGATATCTTAAAATTGTTCCTCGACTTAATCAAGTTTATAGCTCACCAACTATAGATTGGCATGGAGATCCTTTAAAATCCTTGCCAACCTCTGAGTTGCGATTCTTACATTGGTCTGGATATCATTTGAAAACCTTGCCAAGCAATTTCCAACCAAAAAATCTTACTGTACTGCGCATGACTTACAGCCGCATCAAACAACTATGGAAGGGATCAATGGTAAGTTTTTTACCATAAAGTTATAAACATGTATTAATCTTAATATTCCAGTCCTTCTCTAAATAAGTTAATAAAATCATATTTTGACCCGATTAACTACTTGTTTATAACAGGTTTTTGGAACTTTGAAGCACTTTAATCTGTGTTATTCTGAGAACTTGATTGAGACACCAGATTTGACAGGAGCCCCAAATATTGAGGAAATATTTCTTTCGGGTTGTAAAAGCTTGTATAAAGTCCACCCATCCATTGGAGTTCTCAAACGAGTAAAAGTATTGGTTTTTACTTATTGCGAATGTCTTAGAAGACTTCCAGACAAGTTCTCATGCTTGGAATCTCTTGAATATATGAGTCTTATAGAATGTTCAAGACTTGAGAAGATACCAGATTTTTTAGGTGATATGACATCACTGAATGGCTTTTTTCTTAGCGTGGCTATCAAAAAAGACTTACCATCATCGTTTATGAGTTGCTTTGGCCTTCGCAAATTACATTTAAGAGACTGCAAAAACATTTCAGTTTTCCCGAGTTTTATATATAGTTTGTCATCTCTCGAAATTTTGGAGTTGTATGGTTGGCCAAGACTAGAGAAATTTCCAGACCTGAGTAGATTGCAATACCTTGTGCATTTTAGGGCATTGGGAACTGCTATAACACAAATAACATCTATCAATCTAATCCCCAAAAGCATCCTTTCCTTTACTCTCGAAGGACGCAAGTGGATGCCAAAACAAAGCTCAGATGCCACCTTTGATATCGAATCACTTGTAGAATATCAGATGGAAGGAATATTTGAGGTAGAAGCAATTTACGTTGATTTTGACAGTGAAGGACAAAATATTTTAGACATGGCAGGTGGAGGTCGTGTTAGGAATTCATTTTATGCCGATGCGGTGAGTCACACACACTCTCTCTCGCTCTAGAAAATAACACACAAATATAGGTAGGGTGCCATTGAAAGATAATTATTACATATACAAAAATATTATATAAAGTAATTTATAAACTGATATAATGTTATAGAATATATTATATATTTATTTTATAAAAAAATTAATTTTAAAATTTGATATATCACATCAAACTAATCATCGCCTCGCAACTGCTTAATTTTGCATCAATTGACATCTGATCTTTTGGGGGTTTTTTTACAGATATATGGATGGTCATTGGGATCAGGAATCCCGAAGTGGGTACACAACAAAAGTCATGGCTCCTCTGTAAAGATAGATTTGGAGGGTAATATGAAGCTGGGTATGGGATGTATTATCTTTATTGTTTGTGATTATCATCAATTTCATTCCCCTCAAGGTACTTCAATTTCTTCATTATTAAAAGAATCCTTTGTTTATTTTTCACATGCGGGGTTTACAATTTGTTTTGAGTCGGATGAAGGTCATCCAGAAGAATATTTTTATTACCTTTTATTTCCTTCCCTGGACGTCTCTTTAGACGAGCCGATTGGATTCTGGGCATATATACCGGCTCCGAGATTTTTGGAACGCTGGAAGTTGAATAATTTGGATCAACGGAGCTTCATTAAGATTTCAATTACAGCAGAAATGGATTATTGCCTTTATCGTAAACCAATAGAAGTAGAAGTGAAAGAGTGCGGGATGCATTTAGTATGTCCGGATGAAGCTAATTCACATTTCTATAATAGCTTTGCTCCTCATCTTGGTTTGGGATCTTCAAATTTAGATTTTTATCGTGGATTTTATTTCTCTTTGTACCCGAAAAATCAAGATTAAAGGAATCATGCAGTCGATCGACCACCCAAGCTGCATATTATTTTGGTATTTTATTTTCTTTGGGAGTAGAAGATGGTCATCATTTTGGTTAACTTGGGAGTTGGCTCGGTATTGTATTTCCATGGTTTGTTGCCTCATTTAAGCTATACATCACTCTCATCTCTCTTTTATCACATTATATAAAATGTCACACATTTATTATTATTAAAGAATAAATAATTATTTAATAAAATATTATTTAATAATAATAAATATATCATATCTTAATGAAAATTTATTCAATCTTTTAGTTGATGAAAAGGCTAGCAGTTAGCTTAATAATTATTCACTGTTTAATTTCCAAGAACTCAGCCCAAGCTCTTCCATTTGTTACTAGATATTACCTCAGGTCCTTGAGGGCCGAGGCGCACCGGCCTGAATCCCATCAGATAACTCGCTATGCAAGGGCCCACGTTACTTATCTAGCCAGGGGTCCTTCTCCAGCATCCTGCAATCGACAGATATGGGCTGCTTAAAAACTAACAAGGGAGTACAAGCTTCTGAATCCACAATTTTATTTGGACCAGACTCAGGCCCAATACAGCCCAGTTTTTTTGTGATAACCGATTGGGCCTTAATTCGGAGCAGTTTGTAAAACTGCTTCCCTGAATTCTGTCAACTGTCATTTCTGATTCTTTGTCGAGAAAATTGCCTACTGCTTTCCCTTAACTTTTGCGGGTTCCAATTTATCTGTAACCGCCCGACCGCAGCCTTGCGAAACAGCAATGACGGCAGTAGCTGATGAAGAAGCAGTTTTTCCTGGAATGCAACCAGACTCTGTACTTGACAAGGCCATAGGGATAGCAATATTACTCTGACTTGCAAAACCAGAATCATCCCAACCTCAGGAGCGCAGAGCCTATCAACTTCAGCCAAATCAGTCAATAACTGCTGATGAAATCGACCAGCAAAGACCCTCTTGTCTATCAAGGCCGAATTTGAAGACCCACCTGTAACCATATTGACCAAATTCCGATCATCGCCAGGCCTAGGAGAATCACCCTTTTGATTGACCGGAAAAACAAAGTCGTCCAATCCACGATTAGAACCCGCATAATTTGCCCTTAAGCAAGAACCAAATTGATTACAATGCAGCCGAGTTAAAAAATTAACAGATTAAGATAACAAGACTTGAAAAATTTACACCTTAACATAAAATCACTCCCACATGGCAATATATAAGATGTATATAAAACACAATCCGGTTGTTTTCACTTTTCAAATGAGATAAAAATTAAATATTGAATCAAATCTTGTTATAAAATAATTTTTTTTTTAATTAATTTTATTTTGATATTTGAAAAAGTTATTTTAGAATGTGTTGAATCATTTATTTTATTTTATATGAGAATTTAAAAAAATGTATGGAGAAGACATGAGATGAGATGAAATGAGACTAACCTTGTCAGTCAAAATTAATGATGCAATCGATGACATGCAAAATGAAGAAAATCATCACCTTCTTGTGAAATAGGGCAACAAAGGTAATAACTTCTAGCATCCCTAGAGAACTAAATTAGTAGTACCCTAGGTACCTACATGAATAGACATACATAACCTTAATATGAGCATTTTGCCAAGATAGAATTATGTTAGCATAACCTTAAAATTTCATTTTTTGATTTAGGACATAATGATATGATGGTTTTTTATAATTGACACAAATGATAGGAGAAGAGGAACATCAAAATCTCACTTTCTTTTGACATAGAAACTCGTTGCAATTACAAAGGAATCAAGATACCGTCCACCCATAACACAAACAAGCAAGATAGAGATTCTTTTGCCACTTTTCCTGCACATAAACTAGAACTAGAAGCACAGAAGAATAGTTCACTATATCACATCTCAGAAAGGGTAAAATGAAACTATATCCACATTGTCCCAACGCCTATGGATGCCCTCATTTGGATAAAGAAAATCAAGCTCTACAACCTTATAAAAAATAGTGATAGCAAAAGTCAGAGAACCCATGGGGAAGGGGGGACAACAACAACCATGCCAATTTGTCTTCAAATTGTGAAGAAACAATGTTGAGAATATGATCGATTTGTGTTGGAATATACAAAGTCATATTCAAGCTTTGGAAATGGAATCCCAAGAAGCCAAACAGAAGCTTCATTCATCTTCTATTAAATTAGTTGGTGTTGCCCAGATGACTAACACAAGAGGGGGGATGAATTAAGTTGTATTTTAAAAAAATAACAGCTATAAATCAAATATACAATATAAAATATAAACAAAATATAAAACAGCAATAAATATAAAAAGTAAGGGTAAGAGAGAAGCAAACTCAGTATGTTAACGAGGTTCGGCCCCACTGCCTACGTCCTCACCTCAAGCTACCCCTTGAGGATCCCCGAATTCACTATTCAATCTCCTTCAGATGGAGATAGAAACCTATTATACCTTTGAACAACACCGCTACAAAGGATCCGTGTAGAACACCCTCTACACTTGCAATCACCTTACACGTGGTGATTCAACTATTCCCTGTGTAGAACACTTTCTACACGCACAAGAATTATACACACCATTTTACTTATACAAGAATTGATAGTGGGTAGGCTATCAGAAAACACTCCTCAATGAGTGAAATAAGAACAATACAGCACAAACTATATCTCTCAAAATGAATAAGGGTTAAGGCTCAATGTTTAGAGAAGAGATAATGAAATTTTTGAATGAATGTTGTATGCTCTTGGTGTTGTGAATGTGAAACTCTTAAATGATCTATTTATAGGCATATGAGACTTCGTATTTAAATTTAAAAAGATTCACATGTCAAAAACATTATCATTCACTTTTTAAAAATTTCAAACCTAATCTTTTTACTTTTTGCATGTGACAAAAGGAGCATACTTTACTTTTCAAAAATTTTAAATCTAATCTTTTACTTTTTGTATATGACAAAAGGAGCACACTTTACTTTTCAAAATTTTCAAATAAAGACATCTACCTTTTGTATAAGTCAAGAAAAGCATCCACCACTTTTGAAAATATTCAAATAAAACATACATATGTGAAAGATGACAATCAATCATCTTAATATTTTCAAAATTCAAACCTTTATTCATGTCATGCACATGTGAAAGATGACAATCAATCATCTTTCAAAATTTTCAAATTTAATTTTCAAAATATTCACGCACATGTGGAAAATGTATTTTAATGTTTTATGATAAAATATTAATTTTGAATCTTAATCTTAATTTCGAATTTTTAAGAGATTTACAACATTACTCTATGACTTTAATGTGAACTTGTTTCCTTTTTGCTCATGCTTGATTCCTTGATGTACTTGATTCTATTGTGTGGACAACTTGAGCTTGAGACTCATTTATTTCTTGAATTAATTTGTTATCATCAAAATCCATGTGTAGATTTATAATTACACGAAACTTGAAACCTTGGGTTCAACAATCTCTCCTTTTTTTATGATGACAAATGCTTGATAGAACCTGAAGCCTGTATTAATACTTAAGCTCCCCCTGAGAATGTGCGTTAGTTTTTCAAGCAAAAATATAAATATAATTCCAAGCATATATAACAAGTTTAGCAATTTAAACAATGTTAATTTTCTAGTCTAAAACTTCTCCCCCTTTTGGCATCATTAAAAAAGAATCATAATTAGTTCAATAAGATATATTCCTACAATAACTAATAGACAAATAAAACGCTGCGTTAGTAAAGACTGTAGAGAATTCGGTGCGTAGCCACACGTGTTTGACAAAACCTGCAAAGGCTGGAGGCCTAGTTCTGGTAATTCGGTGCGGAAGGAGATTTTGTAAAGAGCTGAATAATTGAAACCACCTGTACCCGACAAAACTTGCAAAGGCTGGAGGCATAACTCTGGCAATTCGGTGCAGAGATTTGATCCGCTTGATGTTGCTAAAAAATAAGATATTATCAGGATTTGTAAACTTGTCTTGTTCTTATTTCCGTTTCTATAAGAGCAATCCTTAGTTTTATCTATTTCGCATCAAGCTTTCTTCTCATCTTTACAATTTGCTTGCATTCTCATTCTACAAATTTTCAATAGTTAGTCGATTTCCCTTCAGTGCTTCTCTTGATCAAGATTTGAGGTATCCTTCACCTCAGTCTCAATCTATTTCTGCATTTGTTATGGGTGCCATGAAGCAACAAGAGACTGATTTAGCTAATAAATCAGATCATGACGCCATTTATTAGCTTGTGGGTCTCAGAACTCGATACTCATCATCTATCGTCGCGTTTTCTGCTCGGTTGCAGTCCAAAACTCTCGAAATTGAGAAGCTTAGCGAGACTATTTTTGTACTTCAATGACTTGTTTATGAGTCAAACAAAAAAATAGTAGAGTTAAAGCAACAGAATAAGGATTTGAAATCCTTGCTTGCCTCTTCATTTCGATTGCCTAATCCTTTAGACAAAGATGGTATGATGATTTATGAGGAGCAAATGTATTTGAATGATGAGACTAAACGTCTCAAGTTTCTATAGGTCATTTAAGATAATGAAATAAAAGTATCTAGCAGATATTCATGGCATGCATCATTCCTATTTCTCTTCTAATCATGCATAGTCTATCTTCTGGTAGGGGTTTTGTGAAAATGTCTGCCAATTGATCATGTGTACTAGTGAATTCTGATACAATATCGCCCTTCTGCACATGATCTCTAAGAAAATGATATCTAATTTCAATATGTTTGGTTCGAGAATGTTGTATTGGATTATTTGAAAGATTTATAGCACTTGTATTATCACATTTGATTGGAATGTGATTGTACATAAGTTTAAAATCCTCAAGTTGTTGTTTCATGTAAAGAACTTGAGCACAACAACTGCCTGCAGCAACATATTCTGCCTCAGTAGTAGATAATGCAACAGAATTTTATTTTTTACTAAACCATGAAACAAGTGCATGACCTAAAAAATGACATGTTCCACTAGTACTTTTTCGATCAACTTTGTAACCAGCATAATCCGCATCTGAATAACTAATAAGATTGAAAGAAGTGTGCTTAGGATACCATAACCGTAGGTCAATGGTACCGGCAAGATATCTAAAGTACGCTTGACTGCAATAAAATGAGATTGCTTTGGAGATGATTGAAAACGTGCACATAAACATACACTGAACATAATATCAGGTCTACTAGCTGTCAAATATAATAAGCTACCAATCATACCTCGATATATTTTCGAGTCAACTGGTTTGCCGGATTCATCTTTATTAAGTTTAGTGGATGGGCTCATTGATGTTCCAGTTTCCTTAGCATCTTCCATCCCAAACTTCTTCATCAAATCCTTCATATATTTTGATTGATTGATGAATGTTCCACTTTTTGCTTGTTTAATTTGCAATCCGAGAAAGAATGTAAGCTCTCCCATCATGCTTATTTCAAATTCTTCCTGCATAGTCTTAGTAAAAACTTGGCACATATTTTCATTAGTAGTACCGAATATTATATCATCATTTTCGTATTTAATGAAAAGAGTTGTATTACTTTTTCCTCTTAAAAAGCCTTTTTCAATCAAGAAACCACTGAGTCTCTCGTACCACACTCTAGGAGCTTGTTTGAGTCCATATAGTGCTTTTGTGAGTTTGAAAACATGATTTGGAGAAATATGATTTTCAAAACCTGGAGGTTGCTCAACATATACCTCTTCATTTATAAAACCATTTAAGAAAGCACTTTTAACATCCATTTGAAAAAATTTGAAATTTTTATAACAAGCATATGCAACTAGCATTCGAATAGTTTCTAATCTTGCGACTGGTACATATGTCTCATCATAATCGATTCCTTCTTCTTGATTGAAATCTTGGGCTACAAGTCGAGCCTTATTTCTAGTAATGACTCCGGACTCATCTTTCTTATTTCTAAAAACCCATTTTGTTCCAATAATAGTATGGTTTTTGGGTCTAGGAATAAATGTCCAAACATCATTTCTTTCAAATTGATTAAGCACTTCTTGCATAGCTAGAATCCAAGATTCATCAAGAAGTGCTTCATCAATATTTTTAGGTTCAATCTGAGATAGAAAAGCAGTATGATTGCAAATATTTTTAAGAGATGATCGAGTGCTTACACCTCGTGAAGGTTCTCCTAGAATTTGTTCCACTAGATGATCTTTCACAAATTTTCACTGTTTGGTTGCATCTTGTATTAAATTTTGATGATCTTTCCTGATGTCTCCATGTTGGACTTCCTCTATTGTGTTCTCTTTATTGAGATTGAGATTTTTCGTATTATTTATACATCCTGTTTCTTCATCAATGGATTTCTTGGAGAGTAGAGAATTAGATTTGTTGAACTCAAGGTTTCAAGGTTCATGTAAATCTACACATGGATTTTGATGATAACAAATGAATTCAAAGAATAAAGGAGTCTCAAGCTCAAGTTGTCTACACAATACAATCAAGCACATCAAGGAACCAAGCATGAGTAAGAAGGGAACAAGTTCACATTAAAATCATAGAATAATTTTGTAAATCTCTTAAAAATTCGAAATTAGGATTAAGGCTCAAAATAAATATTTTATCATAAAGTATTAATATATATTTTCCACTTGTGCATGAATATTTTGAAAATTAAATTTGAAAATTTTGAAAGATGATTGATTGTCATCTTTCACATGTGCATGACATGATTAAAGATTTGAACTTTGAAAATTTTGAAAGATGATTGATTGTCATCTTTCACATGTGCATGACATGATTAAAGGTTTGAATTTTGAAAATATTAAGATGATTGATTGTCATCTTTCACATATGCATGATATGATTAAAGGTTTGAATTTTGAAAATATTAAGATGATTGATTGTCATCTTTCACATATGCATGTTTTATTTAAATATTTTCAAAAGTGATAGATGCTTTTCTTGACTTATGCAAAAGGTAGATGTTTTTATTTGAAAACTTTGAAAAGTAAAGTGTGCTCCTTTTGTCATATGCAAAAAGTAAAAGATTAGATTTGAAATTTTTGAAAAGTAAAGTGTGCTCCTTTTGTCACATGCAAAAAGTAAAAGATTAGATTTGAAATTTTTGAAAAGTGAATGATGATGTCTTTGACATGTGAATCTTTTCAAATTTGAAATTGAAGACTCATTTGCCTATAAATAGCTCACTTGAGTTTTGCAAAAATTACAACAAGAGCTTACACATCTATTGCTAAATTTTGCATCATTTCTTCAAAACTCTCATTCTCTCTTTTCTAAAGTTTTGAGCCTTAATTCTTGTTCTTGTTGAGAGAGATATAGGTTGCGCTGTATTGTTTCTATCTCACTCATTGAGGAGTGTACTTTGATAGTCTACCTACTATCAACTCTTGTATTTGTAAAAGGGTGTGTATAACCCTTGTGTGTGTACAAGGTGTTCTACACGGGGAATAGTTAAATCACCAAGTGTGAGGTGATTGGAAGTGTAGAAGGTGTTCTACACAGAGAATAGTTAAATCACCAAGTGTAAGGTGATTGGAAGTGTAGAGGGTGTTCTATACGGATTCTTTGGAGCGGTGCTGCTCAAAGGTGTAATAGGTTTCTATCTCCACCTAAAGGAAATTGAATAGTAGATTTGGGGATCCTCAAAAGGTAGCTTGAGGCGAGGACGTAGGCAGTGGGGCCGAACCTCGTTAACATACTGAGTTTGCTTCTCTCTTACTCTTACTATTTATATTTATTGTTGTTTCATATTTTGTTTATATTTTATATTATATATTTGATTTATAATTGTTATTTTTTTTTAAATACAACTTAATTCACCCCCCTCTTGTGTTAGTCATCTGGGCAACAATTGGTATCAGAGCTAGAGCTCTATTATAAGATTAACTATCTTTTGAGTTAAGATCTTATGGCTAACATTGCAGCTTCATTTGGTGAAGGTCAATCCAGCAGTCGGCCTCCACTCTTTTGTGGAGACAATTACTCATTCTGGAAAGTTAGAATGAGAATATTCCTTCAGGCTCAAGGTCGAGAAATCTGGAAATGCATTGTAAATGGATCTTATATTCCAACAAAAGTGATTGATGGAGTAAAGGTCAAAAAGGAAGAAGAAGAGTTTGATCGTGAAGACGATAGACTTTATACTTTGAATTTAACTGCTATGAATTTATTATATAATGCTCTTAATGGTAATGAGTTTAATAGAGTAATGACTTGCACTACAGCAAAGGAAATTTGGGATAACTTGGAAGTTACTTATGAAGGAACTTCTCAAGTCAAGGAATCAAAAATTTATATTCTTACTCATGAATATGAAATGTTTAAGATGAATGATGATGAATCTATTTCTAGTATGCACACTCATTTTACTAACATCATAAACAGCTTGACAGCTCTTGGCAAAATTTATTCTAAAGTGGAGATAGTAAGAAAAATTCTCAACTCTCTACCAAAACGTTGGGAGTCAAAAGTGACATCGATTCTTGAAGCTAGAGACCTCAAGAAGCTCGAAGTGAATGAACTCATCGGGTCACTTATCACCCATGAGTACACATTGAAAAGAGGAGAAGAAGAAGTAAATTCAAAGAAGAGTTTGGCACTTAAAGCTATTCCACATGAAAGTGAAAGTGATGAAGATGAGGAAAATGACGACAAAGATGAATAAGCTGCGATGATAATAAGAAGAATTCAGAGGTTCTTAAAGAAAAATAAAACTCCTCCAAGGAAATCCTTCAATAAGTTTTCCAAGAAAGATTCAGGTAAAAATGACACTTTAATTTGTTATAAATGTAATAAACCTGGTCATATCAAGCCAGATTGTCCTCTGTTAAATAAAGATCGAAACAAAGGCAAAAAAACAATGAAAGCTACGTGGAATGATGATTCAAGTAACTCAGATAGTGAAGCAAGCAATGGAGAATCAGCAAATTTTTGTCTTATGGCTAAAGATGACATTGAGGTAACAAATTTTGATAATATTGAAGATCCTTCATATGAAGAATTGTAAAATATTTTAGAAGAAGTATATGAGGAATTTGAAAAATTGAGTATCAAGTATACTGTTTTGAAAAAGAAAAATTCTTCTTTAACAAACGAAATTGATATTTTAAGAAAAGAAAGTATTGTTTTGAAAGATGAAAATCTTGAGTTGAAGAAAAAGAAAATTGATTTAGAAAATATTATTGAAAACTTTACGAATGGAAAAAGAAATTTTGAAAAACTTCTTGGTAGTCAAAGATGTGTTTTTGATAAGGCAGGTTTGGGATATAAGCCAAAACAAAAATACAAATCTTATAAAAATTTCTTTGATAATCCTTCTAAATCAAAATCCAATATTCAAAATTCTTTTCATAAAAATAATTTTGTTAAAAAAGATACTATTATAATCACTCAAGTTCTTCATATATGTCACATGCTATTTGTAATTTTTGTAATAGAAATGGTCATAATTATTTTACTTGTCCTATTAGAAGAAAATATACAATGACTATTAGGGCCATATGGGTACCTAAAAATCTTATTTATTCTAATACTAATAAATAAAGGACCCAAAGAACTTGGGTACCAGAAATTGTTTTTAATTGCTTTTGTAGGTATGCATGAAGTATTCTAGAGGTAAAAATAAATGAGTTTTAGATAACGGATGCTCAAGATACGTGACAGAAGACAAAACTAAATTCATTGATTTCACTTCTAAAGAAAAAGAATGTGTGATATTTGGAGACAATTCAAAATGAAAGATCATGGAAATAGAAGGAAAGATCATCAAGACTTAGTACAAGATGCAACCAAATAGTGGAAACATGTGAAAGATCATCCAGCGGAATAAATTCTAGGAGAACCTTCACGAGGTGTAAGTACTCGATCATCTTTTAGAAATATTTACAATCATACTGCTTTTCTATCTCAGATTGAACCTAAAAATATTGATGAAGCACTTCTTGATGAATCTTAGATTCTAGCTATGCAAGAAGAGCTTAATCAATTTGAAAAAAAAAATGATGTTTGAACACTTGTTCCTAAACCCAAAAATCATACTATTATTGGAACAAAATGGGTTTTTAGAAACAAGAAAGATGAGTCCGGAGTCATTACTAGAAATAAGGCTCGACTTGTGGCCCAAGATTTCAATCAAGAATAAGGAATCAATTATGATGAGACATATGCACCAGTTACAAGATTAGAAGCTATTCGAATGCTACTTACATATGCTTGTTATAAAAATTTCAAACTTTTTCAAATGGATGTTAAAAGTGTTTTCTTAAATAGTTTTTTCATTGAAAAATGTTTTTCAAGAAGAAAGATTAATATAACTCTTTTCATCAAGTATGAATAGAATGATATTCTTCTAATTTAAATTTATGTAGATGATATAATATTTGGTGCTACTAATGAAAATATGTGTCAAGATTTTGTTAAGAATATGCAGGAAAAAATTGAAATGAGCATGATGGGAGAACTTAATTTCTTTCTCGGATTGCAAATCAAGCAAGCAAAAAGTGGAACATTTATTAATCAGTCAAAATATATTAAAGAGTTACTCAAAATTTGAGATGGAATGTGCGAAGGTAATTGGAACATCAATGAGTCCAACCACTAAACTTGATAAAGATGAAAGCGGTAAGCCAGTTGACTCAAATGTATATCGAGGTATGATTAGTAGTTTATAATATTTGATAACTAGTAGACTTGATATTATGTTCAGTGTATGTTTATGTGCACATTTTCAATCATTTCCAAAACAATCTCATTTGATTGCAGTCAAGCAGATTTTTAGATATTTTGCCAGTACCATTGACTTAGAGTTATGGTATCCTAAACACACTTCTTTCGATCTTATTAGTTATTCAGGTACCGATTATACTGGTTGCAAAGATGATCGAAAAAGTTTTAGTAGAACATGTCATTTCTTAGGTCGTGCACTAGTTTCCTGGTTTAGTAAAAAAAAAAACAAAATTCTGTTGCACTATCTACTGCTGAGGTAGAATATGTTGTTGCGGGTAGTTGTTGTGCTCAAGTTCTTTACATGAAGCAACAACTTGAGGATTTTAAACTTATGTATAATCACATTCCAATCAAATGTGATAATACAAGTGCTATAAATCTTTCAAAAAAAAAACCCCAATACAACATTCTAGAATTAAGCATATTGAAATAAGATATAATTTTTTTTCGATATCATGTGCAGAAAGGCGATATAGTACTGGAGTTCACAAACACACACGATCAGTTAGCAGATATATTCACAAAACCCTTACCAGAAGATAGATTATGTATGATTAGAAGAGAAATAGGTATGATGCATGTTATAAATATCTCTTGAAAGATAGATCAGAGTTCATAAAAATAGAGAGATATTTTTTTAAATGCTTTTACATAAACTTGAGGTTCTTAGCCTCATGTTTGAGACGCTCATTCTCTTCATACAATATCATGTCATCCCTATCTATGGGAACTGGCAAGCGGAATGAAGAATCCAAAAGAGATTTCAACTTTTTATTCTTCTCCCGAAAGATTCATTCCCTTGTGTGAGACTCTTGAACAATTCGTTGAAGTACAACAATTTGTTCTTTAAGCTTTTCAATCTCATGATTTTTGACTTGTAGCCGCTGGGAAAAAGCGACAATAGAGGATGAGTAGCGAGTCCCGAGACTCACCAAGTCGTAGATAGCATCGGAGTCTGGCTTATTAGCCAAACTATTGTTCTCTTGCTGCAACATGGCGCCAATGGTAGCTGCAGAAAGGACATGAGATTGAGATGTAGAATACCTCATGGATGCATCTAGAGGAATGTTAGAAGAATAAGCCATTGAGAAAAGAATTGAAAACTTAAAGCGAGAATATTGAAAGAATGCAGATGAGTTATAGAGATGAGAATAAGATTTGATACAAATCGGATGAACTTTAAAACTGATTTTATAAAGATAGAATAAAGAACAAGACAAACTATTGTCTCTTCAAATCTTATTAGTCAAAAGAAATATAAGATATGCTGGACACACATTGTCAAAAGGTTTCTTACTAGAAAAATGGTTCTCTGCTCCTATCATGGCATTGACGACCTTAGGAGAGAAGATTGATGGTTGATGCGTCAAGGGTTCCTGATTCAAGTCTGGAACATTAGTGGAAGAGAATTGTTCGGCCATTCTATCATTATGGTGAAACAGAACTTAGGTCAAGAAGCGATATTTTTTTTGTATCCGATAGGTGAAAATGATTTTTTTATAGAAACTCAGAGCTTTCAAACCCGTTTGTCAACAACATCAGGCGATTGATTTAAATCTGCTTTCGCACCGACTGCTAGAGCTAGGCCTCCAACCTTTGCAGGTTTTGTCAGACACGCGTGGCTCCGCACTGAATTGCCAGAGTTAGACTTCCAACATTTGCAGGTTTTGTCGGACATGCATGGCTCCGCACCGTATTGCCAAAGCTAGGCCTGCAGCTTTTGCTGTCTTTGTCGGACACAAATAATTTTAATTATTCATCTTCAAATCTCTGAAACATCTAATTCGTCAATAACATCAAGCGGATTTAAATCTTCTTCCGCACCGAGATGATAAAATTCGGTTTCAACGTTTGCAAGTTTTGTCGGACACGGGTGGTTCTAACTTCTACAGTCTCTACTAACGCAGCGTTTTATTTGTCTATTGGTTATTGTAGGAATATATTTTATTGAACTAATTATGATTCCTTTTTAATGATGCCAAAAGGGGGAGAAGTTTTAGACTAGAATATTAACATTGTTTAATTTACTAAACTTGTTATATATTATTGGAATTATATTTATATTTTTGCTTGAAAAACTAACGCACATTCTCAGGAGGAGCTTAAGTATTCATATAGGTTTCAAGTTCTATCAAGTATTTGTCATCATCAAAAAGGGGGAGATTGCTGAACTCAAGGTTTCAAGGTTCATGTAAATCTACACATGGATTTTGATGATAACAAATGAATTCAAAGAATAAAGGAGTCTCAAACTCAAGTTGTCTACACAATACAATCAAGCACATCAAGGAACCAAGTATGAGCAAGAAGGGAACAAGTTCACATTAAAATCATAGAGTAATTTTGTAAATCTCTTAAAAATTCAAAATTAGGATTAAGGCTCAAAATAAATATTTTATCATAAAGTATTAAAATATATTTTCCACATGTGCATGAATATTTTGAAAATTAAATTTGAAAATTTTGAAAGATGATTGATTGTCATCTTTCACATGTGCATGACATGATTAAAGATTTGAACTTTGAAAATTTTGAAAGATGATTGATTGTCATCTTTCACATGTGCATGACATGATTAAAGGTTTGAACTTTGAAAATATTAAGATGATTGATTGTCATCTTTCACATGTGCATGATATGATTAAATGTTTGAATTTTGAAAATATTAAGATGATTGATTGTCATCTTTCACATGTGCATGTTTTATTTGAATATTTTCAAAAGTGATAGATGCTTTTCTTGACTTATGCAAAAGGTAGATGTTTTTATTTGAAAACTTTGAAAAGTAAAGTGTGCTCCTTTTGTCATATGCAAAAAGTAAAAGATTAGATTTCAAAATTTTTGAAAAGTAAAGTGTGCTCCTTTTGTCACATGCAAAAAGTAAAAGATTAGATTTGAAATTTTTGAAAAGTGAATGATGATGTCTTTGACATGTGAATCTTTTCAAATTTGAAATTGAAGACTTATTTGCCTATAAATAGCTCACTTGAGTTTTGCAAAAATTATAACAAGAGCTTACACATCTATTGCTAAGTTTTGCATCATTTCTTCAAAACTCTCATTCTCTCTTTTCTAAAGTTTTGAACCTTAATTCTTGTTCTTGTTGAGAGAGATATAGGTTGCGCTGTATTGTTTCTATCTCACTTATTGAGGAGTGTACTTTGATAGTATACCTACTATCAACTCTTGTATTTGTAAAAGGGTGTGTATAACCCTTGTGTGTAGAAGGTGTTCTACACGAGGAATAGTTAAATCACCAAGTGTGAGGTGATTGGAAGTGTAGAAGATGGTCTACACAGGGAATAGTTAAATCACCAAGTGTAAGGTGATTGGAAGTGTAGAGGGTGTTCTACACGGATTCTTTGGAGCGGTGCTGCTCACAGGTGTAATAGGTTTCTATCTCCACCTAAAGGAGATTGAATAGTAGATTTGGGGATCCTCAAGAGGTAGCTTGAGGCGAGGACGTAGGCAGTGGGGCCGAACCTCGTTAACATACTGAGTTTGCTTCTCTCTTACTCTTACTATTTATATTTATTGTTGTTTCATATTTTGTTTATATTTTATATTATATATTTGATTTATAAATGTTATTTTTTTTAAATACAACTCAATTCACCCCCCCTCTTGTATTAGTCATCTGGGCAACACAATTCATCAAATACTACATGCATGGATTCTTGTACAGTCAAAGTCTTTTTATTGAATACTCTATAAGTTTTACTATTAGTACAATATCCGAGAAAGATACTTTCATCAGATTTTGCATCAAATTTGCCTAAATTATCTCTGTCATTTAAAATAAAAAATTTGCATCCAAATACATGAAAGTAACCAATGTTGGGTTTTTTTTCATTCCAAAGCTCATAAGGGGTTTTATCTAATTTGGACCTTAGCATAACTCTATTTATAACATAACATGCAGTACTTACCGCTTCGGCCCAAAAATAACTAAGCAAGTTGTTCTCATTGAGCATTGTTCTTGCCATCTCTTGAAGAGATCTATTTTTCTTCTCTACTACCCCATTTTGTTGAGGAGTTCGAGGAGCAGAAAAATTATGCACAAAACCATTTTCATCACAAAATATTTCAATATTTTTATTAACAAACTATTTTCCCCTATCACTTCGGATACTTAAAATAGTATAACCCTTTTCATTTTTAATTCTCTTGCATAACTTGGTAAAGGCATTATGTGCCTCATCTTTATGAGCAAGAAAGATTACCCAAGTATATCTATAGAAATCATCAACAATAACAAATGTATAATATTTTCCTCCTAAACTTGCAACTCTATTTGGTTTAAAAAGATCCATGTGTATCAGTTGCAGTGGTCTAGTAGTGGAAATATATTTCTTGGTTTTAAAAGAAGTTTTTGTTTGTTTACCAAATTGGCATGCATCACAAATTTTGTCTTTAAGAAAATTTTCCTTTGGTAAACCTCTCACAAGATCATTTTTTGAAAATTTGGAAATAAGTTCCATGTTGGCATGACCTAGTTTTCTATGCCATAACTAATTAGTTTCATTTTGAGCTGAAAAACAAATAGCATCTTGTGAGATAATTTCTTCAAAATCAATTGTATAAACATTGTTGTTTCTAAAAGCAATAAAACAAATATTATAATCATGATCATTCAAAATAATGCACTTATCCATTTTGAAAGCAACTGTAAATACTTTATCACATAATTGACTTATGCTCAAAAGATTATGTTTTAGACCTTCAACAAGTAGAACATGTTCAATTATGAGAGAAGACTCATTACCAATTTTACATATTCCCACGATATTCCCTTTCGAGTTGTCTCCAAATATCACGTGTCCTTCTTCTTTAAATCTAAGATCAAAGAACTTAGTCTTGTCTCCCGTCATATGTCTTGAACATCTACTATCTAAAAACCATTTATTTTTGTTTGTGGAATACTTCATGCACACCTATAAAAACAATTAAAATGTTTTTTCTTGGTACCCAAGTTCTTTGGGTCCTTTATTTATTAGTATTAGAAGAAACAAGATTTTTAGGTACTCATATGGCCCTGATAGTCATTATATGTTTTCTTCTAATAGGATAAGTAAGATAATTATGACCATTTCTATTACAAAAATTGTAAATAGCATGTGACATATATGAAGAACTTGAGTGATTACAATAGTATCATTTTTTAACAAAATTAGTTTTATGAAAAGAATTTTGAATATTGGACTTTGATGTAGAAAGATTATCAAAAAAGTTTTTATAAGGTTTGTATTTTTGTTTTGGCATATATCCTAAGCCTGTCTTGTCAAAAACACATCTTTGACTACCAAGAAGTTTTTCAAAATTTCTTTTTCCATTCGTAAAGTTTTCAATAATATTCTTTAAATCAGTTTTCTTTTTCTTCAATTCAAGATTTTCATCTTTCAAAACAATACTTTCTTTTCTTAAAATATCAATTTCGTTTGTTAAAGAAGAATTTTTCTTTTTCAAAGCAGTATACTTGATACCCAATTTTTCAAATTTCTCATATACCTCTTCTAAAACATTTTGCAATTCTTCATATGAAGGATCTTTAATATTATCAAGATTTGTTACCTCAATGTCATCTTTAGCCATAAGACAAAGATTTGCTGATTCTCCATTGCTTGTTTCACTATCTGAGCTACTTGAATCATCATCCCATGTAGCTTTCATTGTTTTTTTGCCTTTGTTTCGATCGTTTTTTAGCAGAGGACAATCTGACTTAATATGACCAGGTTTATTGCATTTATAACAAATTAAAGTGTCATTTTTACCTGAATCTTTTTTGGAAAACTTTTTGAAAGATTTCGTTGGAGGAGTTTTATTTTTTTTTAAGAACCTCTGAATTTTTCTTGTTATCATCGCAACTTCTTCATCTTTGTCTTCATTTTCCTCATCTTCATCACTTTCACTTTCATATGGAACATCTTTAAGTGCCAAGCTCTTCTTTGGCTTTCATTCTTCTTCTCCTCTTTTCAATGTGTACTCATGGGTGATAAGTGACCCGATGAGTTCATTCACTTCGAGCTTCTTGAGGTCTCTAACTTCAAGAATCGCTGTCACTTTTGATTCCCAACGTTTTGGTAGAGAGTTGAGAATTTTTCTTACTATCTCCACTTTGGAATAAACTTTGCCAAGAGCTGTCAAGCTGTTTATAATGTTAGTAAAATGAGTGTGCATACTAGAAATAGATTCATCATCATTCATCTTAAACATTTCATATTCATGAGTAAGAATATAAATTTTTGATTCCTTGATTTGAGAAGTTCCTTCATAAGTAACTTCCAAGTTATCCCAAATTTCCTTTGCTGTAGCGCAAGTCATTACTCTATTAAATTCATTACCATTGAGAGCATTATATAATAAATTCATAGCAGTTAAATTTAAAGTATAAAGTCTATCATCTTCACGATTAAACTCTTCTTCTTTCTTTTTGACCTTTACTCCATCAACCACTTTTGTTAGAATATAAGGTCCATTTACAATGCATTTCCAGATTTCTCGACCTTAAGCCTGAAGGAATATTCTCATTCTAATTTTCCAGAATGAGTAATTGTCTCCGCAAAAGAGTGGAGGCCGACTGCTAGATTGACCTTCACCAAATGAAGCTGCAATGTTAGCCATAAGATCTTAACTCAAAAGATAGTTAATCTTATAACAGAGCTCTAGCTCTGATACCAATTGTTGCCTAGATAACTAACACAAGAGGGGGGGTGAATTGAGTTGTATTTAAAAAACAAAACAGTTATAAATCAAATATACAATATAAAATATAAACAAAATATGAAACAACAATAAATATAAAAAGTAAGGGTAAAAGAGAAGCAAATTCAGTATATTAACGAGGTTCGGCCCCACTGTCTATGTCCTCGCCTCATGCTACCCCTTGAGGATCCCCGAATTCACTATTCAATCTCCTTCAGGTGGAGATAGAAACCTATTACATCTTTGAACAACACCTCTACAAAGGATCCGTGTAGAACACCCTCTACACTTGCAATCACCTTACACGTGGTGATTCAACTATTCCCTGTGTAGAAAACTTTTTAGACGCACAAGGGTTATACACACCCTTTTACTGATACAAGAAATGATAGTGAGTAGGCTATCAGAAAACACTCCTCAATGAGTGAAATAAGAACAATACAGCACAAACTATATCTCTCAAAATGAACAAGGGTTAAGGCTCAATACTTAGAGAAGAGAGAATGAAAATTTTGAATGAATGTTGTATGCTCTTGGTGTTGTGAATGTGAAGCTCTCAAATGATCTATTTATAGGCATATGAGACTTCATATTCAAATTTAAACAGATTCACATGTCAAAGACATCATCATTCACTTTTTAAAAATTTCAAACTTAATCTTTTTATATTTTGCATGTGACAAAAGGAGCACACTTTACTTTTCAAAAATTTCAAACCTAATCTTTTATTTTTTGCATATGACAAAAGGAGCACACTTTACTTTTCAAAATTTTCAAATAAAGACATCTACCTTTTGTATAAGTCAAGAAAAACATCCACCACTTTTGAAAATATTCAAATAAAACATGCACATGTGAAAGATGACAATCAATCATCTTAATATATTCAAAGTTCAAACTTTTAATCATGTCATGCACATGTGAAAGATGATAATCAATCATCTTTCAAAATTTTCAAATTTAAATTTTCAAAATATTCATGCACATGTGGAAAATGTATTTTAATGCTTTATGATAAAATATTAATTTTGAGCCTTAATCCTAATTTCAAATTTTTAAGAGATTTACAACATTACTCTATGACTTTAATGTGAACTTGTTCCCTTCTTGTTCATGCTTGGTTCCTTGATGTGCTTGATTCTATTGTGTGGACAACTTGAGCTTAAGACTCCTTTATTCTTTGAATTAATTTGTTATCATCAAAATCCATGTGTAGATTTATAATTACACGAAACTTGAAACCTTGGGTTCAACAGTTGGAAATGAGTTAAATTAGTTGTACAGATGACAATCTAATGTAAAGCTATTCTTAGAGTATACATAATGTAATTGTATCTTCATTCAAGTTAAGTTTTCATAATAACAAATTCAGAGGTCTTTTTATTCATTTGAGTCTTCTTGAGTCTCTGTTTGCAAGTTATCTATTTCAACAATTTACAATTTGTCTACTTTAAAAAAAAAAAACAATTTTACAATTTGTCTACTAACTAGTTTCAACCCTAGGTCACATTACTGAATTGAACATAAGCAGTCAAGTCCATCATCATAAGTTGTTTTAAGACAAGTAGACTGAGAAGTAACATCATGAAAATTCCTAGGAGTAGGGTGATTATAACATGCAGAGATAGTCACCTTTCGAGAACGCATGGAGTGCATGATATCTATAAGGTTGAGTAGCTTCAAAGTGCTAAAGCTTTGCAACTCTTTAGTTTTTTAGCATTCAAGAAAACCCATCCTACAGAAAATTACATAGATCTATCAAGCATTTTTTGAAGTATGCTCCAGGGCTTCCTTTAGCTCTTAAAGTCTTAGGTTCCTTCTTATTTCGGAGAACAAAAGATGCATTGAAATTAGAAGAAATTCCTAATAAAGAAATTATGAATATACTTCAAATAAGTTTGAGGGGCTGGAGGTTTTGCAGAAAGAGTTGTTCTTGGTTATGGCATGTTTGTTTCAAGGACATTGGCTAGATGACACGTTCTTGCAAACATTAGAAAGTTTTGGTTATTATCTCGGTATCAACATTGACGTTTGCATTGACAACTCCCTCATAAGCATCTCAAATGGAATGTTGTTCATGCAGATTTGCTACAAAAAATGGGCCAGGAAATAGTTCGTCGTGAATGCCTTGACGAACCTGGACGACATAGTAGATTGTCTCATCACGAGGATGTCGTTCACGCATTGAAGAATAATATTGTAAGACAATTAGTGTAGACATTCACATAAATGGGTATTATTTTCATCCTAATTCTTCAAGTCAAAATATTTTTCCCACACCTGCTAATCCATTGTTCTTGGTTAGTAGGGAATTGATACAATTGAAGGCACAATCCTAAATTTATGCCCTGAAACGAAAGATAGATTCAACAACAAAGCATTCTCAAAGATGAGGAGACTGAGATTTCTTAAAATCCATCATTCTCCAACTATAGAATGGCGTGGTGATACTTTAGAATTCCAACCTATAAATTGCGATTCTTGGACCAGTTTGAATATCCTTGGAAATCCTTGCTGAGCATGCCTTGTAGCCGCATCAAACAACTATGGAAGGAGTTGATGGTAAGTTTTTCACTTGTATAAAAACATATTCTTCTTCATAATCCCCTTTTCTTTCCCAAATATCTTACTAAAAAGAAACATTTCCATACCTGAGTAGGTTGGAATGCCTGAGGCATCTTAAGGCACATGGAACTGCTATAACACAAATACCATCTGCCAATCCAATCCCCAAAAGCATTTGTTCCTTGGATCTTGAAGGAAAAAAGTGGATGCCATATAAATCAAGAGATTTGCCCGTCTTCATGAATGACTGCTATTTGTCAAAACAAAGCTCAAACCCCACCTATAATATTGCATCACTTGTCGATCAGTATCAGAGAGATGGCATGTATAAGTTAGATGCAGAGTACATTGGTGTTGACACCGAAGGAGAAAACAAATTACACCTGGCATGTAATGCCCTAGTCTCGCAAGAGATCAGAAAGTTACTTCCTATCACTTAAGTCATCTCCAAATACATAATAATTATATATATTTAATAAAGTCTCCATAAAAACTCCCAAATATCCATGTCTTAGAATACTCAAAGCACATAAAATAATAAATTTACCAATCAATACTTTTCAATAACCGCTTGTACCCAAGGGCACTTATTCATCTATGATCAGCAATGTGGAGCCCCCCAACCCTCACATATGAACAGGTGGAAGTCAAGACACCTGAATGATGACCATGCGGGTTACACACCCCATCACCATGTGTAAGTGTGTGGGAACAAGTAATATGTGTAACAAAAGAATATATTGCAACGTTAAAATAAAAGGGCATGTCAAACTAAGTACCAAAAAAATTTACAACCTTACAATCCAAAATAACATCTTCCAAAAAAGTTATACAATCATCCAAATCAAATATAACTATAAGGTAAAATAGACCCTTAACTAAAAATGGCATGGGAGTGATCTCCAACCAAACACTCCTTCAACAAAGCCGGTTCCTCTAACTCAAACTCTACCTTTGCAACAAAACTACAGTTCTATGAAACGGAATCATAGGTGGAAAGGAAACACCACATGAGAATATAATATCTCAGCAAGTAAGCAACTAAACACAACTAAGAGTTTAAAACATATCTAAGCAACCAATACGTTTCCACCAAACACACAACAATACATGCAAGAAATAATCCATCAATTTTTTGAAAAGACATGCCACTCATATACGCCAAAAATCCAGTTTTCGGCCCACATCACAAACCAATAACAAGTGTACACCATGATCTCCTCTAGGGATCATTCGTACATCCTAACTCTATTCGTCGCACCACGGGTGACGACCATGCATGCAACTTCATAATGAACAAAACCCAACTTCGTGCCCAGTACGTATCATAACCGGGCATCCTCTAACCCCACAAGCAGAGGGGTCACAGAGTTGGCACAGGAGCATTACCATATTGTCTGATCCCGTTCTCGCCCGACGACAACCCAGAGTACGTCACATCAGTTTATTACACGTCCGAGTGACCAGAGGAGTTCTATCGAGATAATGTCTCATCTCGAGTTAGGGTCATGATCTAGACAATCCATACAATCAATTTTATTATGCATGCACCATGGCCTCCTTTATGGACCATGTGTATATCCTGACTTCCTTCGTCACATCACAAGTAACAACCGTGCATGTGAGTTTGTAAAGAGCGATACCCAACCAGATATCCTCTAACCCCCGCCAGTAAAGGAGCCACAAAGTCGGCATGAGAACATCACCATCTGGTCCAATCCTGGTATCGTCCAGCAACAACCCATGGGACACATCACCCCAATCCTGGATTAGGTCATAACACATGCACTTACATGCCAAAGCTAGCATAAGTCACCTAAAATGTAGTTCATACAACATAGTATATCACAACACAGTTAATTAATTAGAGCAGTTAAATAAATGTCTATGCATGAAAGACAAATATTAGATGACATGGCAGTTCACTCAATAGTCAAATACACAACACCAAATCAAGCATAAACACAAATTCACAACCACAATTCCTCAATCAGTTCACAAACATAGTTTCCACAAATATAGTTTTGCAAACAAGGTTTCACAAGCAAGTTTACAAACAATTTCACAAACCAACCAAACTACGGGGTGATCGCATCCTCCATTTCTTAGCATTGGGCCCAACCAACCAACTCTTATTTTATTATTATTAACAGTTAACCAACACTTTACTAGGCTTGAGGCCTAGTCCAACCAACCAGGCATTTTAATATATCAATGCATAAATACTATTTTAAACCCTAAAGTTAAATTTGGAAGATTACTTACAGTGCAATTGAGCAATTTTTGGAAGATCACACGAGTATCAATCTACAATCTCGCGTAGTGCCAAATGAGCACGTCACCATGCCGTAGATATTCACACATTAGCAACACACACACACATATATATAAATCAAAGAACAACTCAACGGTTAGGTCAGCTCACTGAGGCAATGCCAAATGTGGTGGAATGGTAGCGCGGCAACAACGCGAAGAAAACATAGGCCAAAAGGCCCATGACTGGTTGTGCACAGATTAATGGGGAGGTTCAAAGAGGATAGAAGCTAGGCAGGGTAGAGGCTTTTGCTAAAAGGGGCTATATTTTGGGATAACGAGAGGGCAGTGCTCAACACAAATGTACCCGATTACAGCATATAAAAGTGGTGATAAATCACAGGTGGAGTTGAAGAAAAGGGAGGGAATCATTACCAGACAGAAGGTAGATAAATTAGGGAAAAGGAGACAACCACAAAGCACTGTGAGTGAGGACGCTGCGCGGTAGCACATCTGAGAGATAACTAAGATCTAAGGTGAATCGAAATGCAAAACTAACGAGGCTCTCAAATTGTTACCTCTAAGACGAGGTGGAATAGATCGAGAGCCACAAAAAGGCTCGGCGTGGTGCTCTATTGCGGTGACCGACGACACTCAACGAATGAAAGCAACCCAAGAAAATAAAATGCAAGAAATGAAGCAATTGAAAGTAATGGGCTTACCGACAACAGGAGGGCAAGATGGTGGTCGTTGCTCAACGAACTCTGACGATGGTTTATCAGCAATATTAACAGTAGCTCGCATAGGTTGTAGAGAGAGAGAGAGATAGAGGGAGAGAGAGAGAGGCTGGGTTTGGTTGAGGGGGCTTACCCGAGGACAAGGTGGCTCGATGGGCCGGCGACGCTGTGAGGTGGTCTACGAGAGCCTCACAACTAGGGGTGTCAAATTGTATCAATAAGTCATGTTCGTATCGTGTCAAGACATGTATATTATATTATATAGGTCAACCCTAACCCGATCCATTAAGCTTATCGTGTCAAAATCTCAAACCCTAACATGACCCGTTAACATAACGTGTCGTGTCATGCCAACCCGTGATGACCCATTGTGAATATTACGAAATAAATTAACATGACAAAATATAATACGTTTCAACCTATTTATGTAGATGTGTTGAATATGTCCAGAATTAATCTATTTGACTTAATTAAACTTAGCATAATTTTATACAAATGTTAAAATCACAATATTTATAAAAAATTATAATACAAACTACAAATATGAATTATAATATAAACAATAAAAATATTAAAATTAAGATTTTAACAATTTTACTTTTAAATGTAAGGGTATACTTGTAACTTTAACTTTCTTAACGTATCATAACGTGTTATAGCGGGTCAAAACAGGTTGACCCGCTATCAATCCGTTAAGAAATTGTGTCATAACGAGTCAACCTGTTTTAACCCAAAACTCTTTAAAACTAAACCCTAACCCGCTATTATCGTATTGTGTTCGTGTTGGGTTAATGGGTCATGTGACATATTGCCATCCCTACTCACAACTGCACGAAGAGATAGGTTTCCTAGGGGGGGTTCTGTCGTGCGGCGCCTGAAGGAGAAGGGCAAGAGGTTAGGCCCTTTACGCACGGGCGCGGCCCATTTTCACACTTCAATTAGCCCAAAGATGAAAGGAACTCATTCACACAAATGGCCCAACCCAAAAAGAATAACTAGAACAAGTAAACAGAATAAAAAAGAATGATAAAATAAACTAAGCAACTTAGTAATGATAAATAGGATAATTAAAATCCAACATACGAGTGAATAAAATAAACTAAAGAACCATCAACCTAATAAAATAAAGCAACATAAAATAACCAAATAATAAAACAAATAAATATACTGTGACGCCCCCAACTTACGTCTGGGATTTAACGTAAATTAAGGTGTCTGGATGAGCAACACTCGGCTACTCACCCTCGTACTTAACAAGACTAAAAAGTATAAATCACTTAATTCGCAGCGGATCAGGTTTTAGATATAAAACTTTCTAAAGATCACACGGAAATATATATACAACATTCATTAAACTTAAACATTGTACTTTATACATATACACAATCCAACTGTAGCAAAATGTTTTACATTCATCCCAAACAAAACTTTCCTTCACCTCACTCTTTCTCCCTCTTAACCTCGGGATATTCTCTCCCATAGCGAAACCTATCCATACTAATACTAAAGTCTCGCTGGAGCTGTTGTCCCTGTGGAGTCACACAAACTCCACACATGGACAAGGAGCCGTCTGCTCCTAAGGTTAAGCAGCATCCCGTACGTCGCCTCTCCTCAACAAAAGTGGATGCATCAAGACTCCCAGATCCGGTGGGTCGACTACTGGTAGGAGGTCCGAAGGAAACAAAAGAAATATCCAAAAAGGGACTATAATCGGAAAGTCCCTCAGGACTCCCCGAAGTCTCCTGCCTCATCGGGGCTGTCCCCCTGCTGGTCATCGAATCCTGTATAAAATAATATGCACAAAATATATGGAGCCACAAAAGAGTGAGATTTCGAATGAAATCTCAGTAAGTACATAAACAGCTTAAAGGAAACAGGGAAAACGACCACAAAGTTAACCCACAACTGACAAGGGAAAAATTACCCTAACATACCCCTCACAAGACCACTGTCTAACTGACACTTTTCTCAACTCACCCATTGTCTTATATTAAATTATATTGTTTTCCCTTTTAAAAATTCTATTCATTCATATTACTGATGGGCGTTACGTATCGCCGTCCCCATCACATACACTCATCAATCATCCGGGCGTTACGTATCGCCGTCCCCGTTATGATGAGTCTGGTGTCAATCATCCGGGCGTTACGTCTCGCCGTCCCCGTTATGACACGAAATATATACACATAGTACTGCGGGCGTTACGTCTCGCCGTCCCCGCAAGGATCAATCACACGGGCGTTACGTCTCATCATCCCCGTGGAGATCACAATTTCATATCACGACAGGCGTTACGTATCGCCGTCCCTGCCGGCACGTCAGTCATACGGGCGTTACGTATCGCCGTCCCCGTCATGACGTGACTAACTTAATCTCGACAGGCGTTACGTATCGCCGTCCCTGCCGGCACGTCAGTCATACGGGCGTTACGTATCGCCGTCCCCGTCATGACGTGACTAACTCATCTTTTAGATATTATTTTCTTTCTTTATATTCTTCTCTTATACACATGAGTCATCTCACTCATAACCCTTCCCATTTGAAACACCACTTCCATTCTAAGGAAACCCTAAGTCTAGGCAAAACAGGATATCTCGCTCGAGCGGCCTGTCGAGCGAGTATCGAGCGAAGTCTCGGGTTGAGACTCGCTCGAGTGGGGTATCGAGCGACAGTCAAGCGAGGGTTCAGATTTTGCCTTCGCTCGATCACCTGTCGAGCGAGAGTCGAGCGAACTCACGGCTCTAAGGGTTTTTCCACTCAAACCATGCCAATCTTTTTCATACACTCTATTTATCTTCTTACAAGCTTAAATCCAAGTTTCTACAATTTTATTAAACACATAAACTAGACAAATAAAATCAACCCTACTCATGTATCCATTTTCCACTTAAACATGTTCTCAAGTGTTCACTACTATGAAATACAACTCAATCATGCCAATAAAACCAGTTCCATGCTTAATTTAAGCTAGAATATGGACTTACAAGTTCTTCCAAGCTTTAGGGAATTGATCCAACCCACTTTCTCCAAGTTTGCTCCCACACACACTCACTTCACTCACAAGTGATTACTTTGAGGGTTTGGGGAGGGTTTTCTGATTTGGCTTCACAAGGCAAGTGCTCTCTCCTTCTAAAGGAGCTTAGGAAGCTCTCAAGGTCCTATATATATAGTGGTGGTCGACCAACATGAGGGAGAGAAAAGGAATTGCACCCAAGGTGCCCTAGTTGGCAGATTTGCATGTGATGAGGTGTCCATCTAGGCAAAATCTAATGATGAGGATTAAGCCTCCCAAATCCTAGGCCTTGCAGCTGGATTAGTCATCCAAGGGCTCACAATTGAGGTGGTTTGGCTGCCCATTTTGATCCATGGCTGAGAAGCAAGCTAAAGGGATAAGAGGTGAGGTGGCACTTCACCTAACCATGCATGCATCTCTCATCTCCAGCTCTCCCCTTGTGTCACACGCCCATCATCAGGTTTTCTCCTCCATTTGGTTCCTTCCCAACTCCCTTAGGTCTTCCCTCAACAAGTCCTAGAAGGTTACTTCATAGTTTAGTTAAGGTAGAGCCAATTTTGATCCAATTAGTCACCAATCAACCAGATTTTGGCTCCCTTGAGTTCCCATCACACTAACCATTCAATTGACTTCCAAATCAACTTTCCATTCATTCCTAACTATTCCTACACATGTCCTAATCCCAGAGAATCCTAAAATCAGTTGCCTATTTGGTTACATACCCCAATCTAGTTCAATTACCCAACTCGGGTTCCAGTTAAGCCCATTCCAGAACTGCCTATTTGATTCCCAATTAAGCTATTGATTCCTCCCGAATCTCAGGAAACTTAAAACATACAAGTTTTAGATCTATCTCTTAGGGTTCTATAACAATTGGAATCACCTCATTTAGACATCATATGGCTGACTTATGATCATTTTCCTAAAACTCGACAGATTGATCCGAAAGTGCATAATTCTCAATACTAAGTAAAATCTCACATTTCCTCAACTAAATCTCCCACTCTAATTTCCTAATAAATAAATGCATTAAATAAATCTCCTTAAAATAATTTCTATAAAATAATTTACCTTAGAAAATTTTGGGCTATTACATATACTATACAAAAAGTCCAAATTTAAATATAGATTAGAGGAAAAAGATTCAATAAATTAAATTAATATAGCACTATATGAAATAGAATAAATAATAAGACCTAACAATTTAATAAGCTAAAACAAAGGAATCAATCTAAAATGATCTAAAAAGTAAAATGCTCATTGAAATAAAAGAAGCCCCCAACAAAATAAATAATAATAATAAAACAATTAAACTAAAAATACTAGTAATAACAATTCAAATGAAGAACTAATAATAATTAAATAAAATAACATAACATAACATAACCCGCAATAATCACAAGTAAAATAAACCACCTATAATAATAGTAAAATAAATTAACAAATAATTAGTAAGGAAAATAATACATAAAGTACACAAAACCATGGGTCTCACAAGCAACATCACTAACACATCTTATACTCACTCTCCAACTAAATCATCAAAATATCTAAAAAAGATTGTGGAGATAAGGGATGAGCTATCAACAACTCAATAAGCAGAGAACATATACTAGTATATAAATATGAGCATTTCTAATTTCATAATGCAGAACAAAACATGTGTAAGTGTTTGTTTTGCTATTTAGGTGGTAGTTGTTTGGTTTTGTTTCCACGATTTATTTGTTTAGTATAATATAGGTGGATTTCCTATTGTTTGTGTGATAATAATGTCAACCTTCTCAGATGGTGACACGTGCAAATATGGATGGCTATTATCTCATGTAATAAAGTAGAAGAATTAAGGGCATTATTGAATTTTAATGTTGTAATATATAAGGCATGTAGCTTCTGGAATATTGTATATATTAATTACTTTTCATTTTTGCCTTTTGAGTCTGTGAGTTGGGAGAGGAACAAAGGGGGTGCGATTGAGGGTTTTCGCATGACCTAGGGTTAGGGTTTTTTGAGAAGGGGAAAACTCAATTTATTGCTCAAGATCTCAAGGATCAAATCTTGTAATATTCATCGCAATCAATGAAAGATCTCCTAGCTATTGTTCCTATCGTGGAAGTAGATCATTAGGGCCGAACCATATAATTATCTTGTGTACTTGTTCTTGCATTTTTCTTTTTTACATTCTTGCTGCACTTTACTTTTCTTATCAAGTTTGGTTTTGGTGATTCTAATCTTGCTGTTGAGTTCTCTATGTACAGTAAAAGAACATGTAACAAGTGGTACCAAGAGCTAGATTGCGATAGAGACTACAAAGTTTGACATTGAGAAGTTCACAAGCAAAAATGATTTCGACCTATAGAGAATAAGGATGCGAGCACTTTTAGTCTAGCAAGGACTTCAAGACGCCCTTCTTGGAGACAAGAAGGTGTTTCCTCTTCGATAGAGGAGAAAGTATATTCATTGTCCTCTGAGAAGGTGAAGCCTAAAACCTTTCAGAAAGCACATAGTGCTAACATACTATATCTCAGTGACAAAGTCCTGAGAGAAGCGGCTAATGAGGAGACGACAACAAGGGTTTGGTTGAAGTTGGAAAACCTATACATGACCAAATCTCTAGCAAACAAACTCTACAAGAAGAGTAGACTCTGCACGTTTAAGATGACTTCAAGTATAACCATTGATGAACATTTTAATGAGTTCAATAAAATTATTCTAGATCTTGCTAATATAGATATTAGTATAGATGATAAGGACCAAACACTTCTGTTATTAAGTTCTCTTTACTCAACTTACAATAATCTTAAAGAAATAATGATGTATGGTAAAGAGAGTCTTACCTTAGAGGAGGTGCAATCTGTTCTACACAAGAGAACTTCATAATAGATTTGAGGTAAAAGCAAATACTGGGGAGGGCTTGAGTATGAGGGGAAGGTCTAAAAAAATAGGTCAATAGGCAAGAACAATAGGTCTAGGTCAAAGTTCAAAAGCAAATAATGAAAATGTTTTGCTTGTCATAAAAAAGGTATTTCAAAAATGTTTAGGGAATTACCCTTCTATGACGACTGTCTTAGGAAAATCTACTAGAGTTAGTTTTCAAAAGTCCATTCACCAAACTAAACAAACCATTGACTACATCCACTCTGACTTGTAGGGTCCTGCCAAGATTAATTCTTATGGTGGAGCTAGATATTTTTTGTCCATAATAGATGATTATTCTAGAAAAATGTGGGTTTATGTTCTTAAACACAAAAGTGATATTTTTGGAAAATTTAAGGAATGGAAAACACTTGTTGAATCTCAAGTGGGTAGAAAGGTCAAAAGATTAAGGACATACAATGGCCTAGAGTGTTTGTCTACTGAGTTTAGTGATTTTTATAAAGTTGATTGAGTGACAAGGCATAGGACCATTAAGGAGATCCTTCAACAAAATGAGTTTGCTGAAAAGATGAATAGAACCATCCTTGAGAGGGTGGGGTGCATGCTTGAAACCTCTGGTTTGCCAAAAACCTTTTGGGTAGAGGCTATTGCCATTATAGTGCATCTCATAAAACAGGTGTTCTTCCCCAGCCTTAGGTTTTAAAACTCCCTAAGAATTATGGTCAGGAAAACTTTTTGAATATCATCATTTAAAAGTTTTTGGTTATGTAGCATATGCATATGCTCACTTTAAAACTAATAAATTAGAACCAAGGGCACTGAAGTGCATTTTTGTGGGATATCTAGGAGTAAAAGGCTATAAATTGTGGGTTATAAAACCTAGTAAACAAAAATGTATAATCAGTGGAGATGTTATTTATAATGAAATGCAAATGAGAGGAAAACATGAAAAACCTTCTGAATTTGTCAATTCACAAACCTCCACTAATATGTAGTTTGAGGTGGAGCAACACTCAACCTCACACTGCAATCAGGAAACAGACATAAATAAATCTGAGGACTCAAGCTCAAAAACAAAAATCTTGGGAAACAATAATACCTATCTTCTAGGTAGAGATAGGGAGATGAGTGTTATAAGACCTCCCGAAAGATTTGGGCAAATTGAATTAATAGATTTTGCCTTGTCTGTTGCTGAAACAGGAGTAGAACTGGAACCTATGACCTTTAAAGAAGCAATGGATAACAAAGAGGCTGATAAATAGATTCTTACTATGTAAAAAGAAATTAAGTCTTTAAATAAGAATAAAACATGGGAAATGATGCCTAGGCTAGAGAACCAAAAATTAGTATGGTCAAAATGGATCTTTAAAAGGAAGGAGGGCATTCTTGGTGTTGAACTATCTTGGTACAAAGTTAGATTATTGGCCAAAGGGTTTACCCAAAAGGAGAAAGTAGACTACAAAAAAATATTCTTTTATGTGGTAAGGCATAACTCCATAAGACTTTTACTCTTTTTTTGTAGCTTTTAATGGCTTACATTTAGAATAATTGGATGCTAGAACAGTCTTTTTGCATGGTCAACTTGAAGAAACAATATACATGCAACCACCCAAGGGTTTTAATCCAGAAATTAGTAAAAATCATATTTGCTTATTAAAGAAATCCTTGCATGGTTTAAAACAATCACCAAGACAATAGTATAAGAGGTTTGAGACTCACATGATTCAAAATGATTTTTATAGAAGCAAGTTTGATGGTTGTGTTTACTATAAGTACTATGATGGTAATTCAATATACTTATTTTTATATGTGGATGACATGTTAGTGGCTTGTGGGGATAAAATTCATTTTAATCAAGTTAAGTATATGCTCAAAACTAAATTTGAAATGAAAGAACTAGTCTAGATCCTGCTAAAAGAATTCTGGGAATGGAAATAACTAGAGAAATGAATAAAAATCTTCCATACTTACCTAAAAAATCTTATATTTCCAAAGTTTTAAATAAGTTTGGAATGAATCTAGTGAAATATGTTACTAAACCTGATAAACAACATACTAAACTATCAATTAACCAATCACCTGAAACAGATGATGTAATAAAATTTATGAACAAAATTCCTTATACTAGTGTGGTTGGAAGCATTATGTATGATATGGTTTGCTGTAGGCAGATTTAACTTATGCAGTTAGTTTTGTCAGTAGGTTTATGAGCAAACTAGAAAAATCTCATTGGCATACTTTAAAATATATTTTTCAATATTTTTCTAGTGCAAAATGTTTAAGGTTCAAGTTTGAAAAAAAATGTCCATATAGGAGTAGGGTTAAACAGGTTGTGGATTCGGATTATGCTGGAAGTGTGGACACGAGAAAGCCATTTTCTGGTATAGTTTTAATATTTTTGGTGGGGCTGTTAGCTGGAAAATTAATTTGCAATCTATGATAGCCTTGTCTACCATTGAGACTGAATACATAGACATGACAGAAGCCTTTAAAGAGACCATATGGCAAAAATGTTTGATGGAAATGTTACAGTTTTATATGACAATCAAAGTACCATCTTGCTAGGAATCAAGTCTTTCATGAGAGATCAAAGCATATAGATGTTAGATTACATTTTGTTAGGGATATCAATGCATCAGGGGATCAAATTGGAGTTGAGAAGATTCTTACAGATAATACCTCTCTGATATGATGACCAAAGTCTTACCTATAATCAAGTTTGAACATTGTTTAAACTTGATTAACGTAGGAAATTACTTGTACCCATTAGGGAGAGTAATGCAGGAACATCAAATGGAGATGAATACCTGTGTAAGAAATGAAAGCTTGCCAAAGTGGAGATTTGTGGTATTAATGTTAAGCTTCTCAAATGGTGACACGTGCAAATCTGGATGGCTATTATCTCATGTATTAAAGCAGAAGTATTAAGGGCATTACTGACTTTTAATGTTGTAATATATAAGGCATGTAGCTTTTGGAATATGTACATATTAATGGCTTTTGATTTTTGCCTTTTGAGTCCTTGAATTGAGAGAGGAACAAAGGGGGTGAGATTGAGAGTTTTCGCATGACCTAGAGTTAGGGTTTTCTAAGAAGGTGAAAACTCATGTTGTTGCTCAAGATCTCAATAATCAAAGCTTGTAATATTCATCGCCATCAATGAAAGATCTCCTAGCTGCTGTTTTTTATGCGTGTGAACGTAGACAGTCAGTGTCGAATCATGAAAATATCTTGTGTACTTGTTCTTGCAATTTTCTTTTCTTTGTTCTTTACATTCTTGTTTTACTTTACTTTTCTTGTCAAGTTTGGTTCTGGTGATTCTAATCTACTTGTTGAATTCTTTGTGTTTGGTACAGGAACACATAATAGTTTGTTTTTCTAATGCCTGAGATATTTTTCATGCTTATTTGTAACTTTGAATAGCCGTGTCTATTATTATAGTATTCCTCTGTCATAAGTAGGGAAAATCAATAAAATTGGAGTGTTGTCCTTTTTTTTTTTTATTGTCCTCAATAAAAAGAAAACATATTCACAAATAGGAAAAGGAGATGGAGAGGAAGATGTGAGCTCCTCTCTGACAAACTCAAATAAAGGGATTAATTTTTTTTCTAGAGAGAAGTTAGAAGGTATTAAGGCCTCTAGCCACGACATCAACAAGGGACCACGTGATAGGGACCTCAGTCTTGTTCCGATCACCTAAGGGTTCCTCCTTGCTAGATTTGTTCCCTCTAATGATCGAGTTAGACTCCAATGTTTGGTAAGGATAATATGGATGAGGGAAAAGGGTTAAGTGCGACTAGGATTTAGTGGATTTAGAGGTGAATGAGTAGCTAATTGGTTAGGTTTGGTGCAAAGGGGTGCACGGCTAGGGAGGTTATGGGGTACACGGCTAGGTTGGCTTGTGTTTAGGCTAGATGATATTTGGTTAGGGCATGTGATGGCCGAATATGGCTTAGGGTTTCTCTAGGGTTTCGGCCAAGGTAATTAAGGTTAGGTAGCTAGGGTTTTGAGGTGTTTTGGATAAGTCCTAAAAAATAGGAGTATGACTTATAGCCAAGTGGAGTGGGCGGCAATGCTAGGGTTATGGTGGCCGAATATGTGGTGATGTGGAGATGAGTTTTGATTGGTTCAATGCTTCAATTAAGGACCAATCAAATGAGAGAATGATGTGTCACTTAGATGATGTGGCAATAGGGGTTCGGCTAGGGCAAATTGATGATGGCCGAATATGAGATAAAATAGGAATTGTTGGTTTGATTTGGATTTAAATCAATTTGAATTCAAATTCAATTGGGATGGCTGGTCATGCAAGGTCTAGGGGGCACAAAATTGGCTCTTGGATCTGATGAGGGATGGGGTGGATTTAAGTGAAAAAATATAGGAGTGGAAGATAATGAGTGGCCGGTTAGGGTAAAGGGCAAGATAGGCAAGTATGTTGGCTAGGGTTTTATGGCCTTTGGCCGTGTGATGGGGGTAGGGTTTTAGGGATTTTCTGTGGGCTGCTTTGGGGCAAAAGAACACTCAATTGATTAATTGAACAATCAAATGAGGTTTGAACAAAGACCAATGAAGAACACACAAACACCTTCAAGGCGCCAAGGGTTCGGCAATGCACTTCTTCTCCAACCTTTCTCTCTTCTTCAATCAACAACACTCACACTCAACTCTCTTGAGCAATCCGAATCTTCCAATGGAAGAGGTCGAATTCCTCTAGGGAACACAAACACAAGTTCTCAAATCCACAAATAGTGTGGATTTGGCCTCACCAATGCAAAACTCACACAACAATCAAACAAAAACTCAAGAACACAAGAACATAAATTCAACCAACAAGAACACACAGTCCACCGAAACACTCTTTATGAAAAACCTTAAGATTTTTATAAACAAACTGAAAACAAATAAAGGATAGATGTGAATCACCGATTCACGAATTGCACGAATGATCATATTCTAAAGGGATTCACGAATTGCACCCTAGGGAAGCCCAAGTGCTAAGCACCGAATCCAAACCACAAAAGATGTGGCAGACCTAACTCTTTCTCAAGAGCAAATTCTAAAAGTCAATTGCCCAAAGATTGTCAAAATAAAACCTAGAAAACCTACTTAAAGTGTCTTACAACTTGGAAACTCCCATTAGTTTCCTTATTAAAAAGAACTAATTACTAAAATGACCAATGTAATAAAATAATGAAATAACATAAAATTAAATGAAGATGGCTCCACATGTATGGTGTGGTTGTGGGGTGCTAGTGGCCCAGGGTGGGCTGGCGTGCTGCTACTTCCACGATCATGCTTGTCTCATGCTCTCTTACTACATGGCATCTGGTGGTGCGCAGAGCATGGCTCTATACAGGGCCAATTGATGGTGCTCATGGCAATGTGCCATGCATGGTCCTGGTGGTAGGTACAAGGTCAAGCCACGTCGCTTTAATGTTTTCCAATCAAGGTGCTCGGGCGGTGGTCCTGCATGGCCCGGGTTGGGTGTCGGGGTGGTATGCATGCATGGCCCAAGCTGACGGTTTGGGCACGGGCTGCATGGCTCGGGCTGGTGCCGCGCACTGGATGGCATGCATGGTGTGCATGCCACTGGCCTGCTCTGCAAGGCGCCGGCTAGTGCCACGCGCTGGATGGCATGCCTATAAAGACACACCATTAACCTCGCTAAGTGGAGTTGTGGTGCGCAATGATGCGCGCATGGTGGGGCGCAGATGCATATGCACGCGTGCGCGCAGGTGAATGTACTGTGGGGCACGCCTATGCTCACGCAGGGCTGTGCGCATGCACTATGCGTGGTCAGTAGCCTCGCTGGGCATCTGCTGTGTGTCAAGGTCTAAGTTAAGGCATGCCTGCAGGCTAGTCAGGGAACTGTCCTAACCCTTTAAGCCCTGAGTCAGGGCCTGATCCTGGGCATCTCCTCTAGGGGTTCTGACACCACGTCCCTCTACTGTGCTACAGTTCCCCAGCTACAAAATGTCCTCGGCAAAGGGCTCCAACACTAACATAGTTGTTGCTCCTCACTCCAAAACCATGCTACAGAAAACACCACTGAACACACGGCAATGCTCCCAGCCAGCAAGGTTCAAGTAAAGATCCAAGACACATCACATCCTTAAAAGATTTGCACTCAATCTATTGATGGGTCAAGGTGTGAAAGGGTTTATGTATTTCTATGTAAATTAATTTCCTGCTGAGACTTGTATAAATAGAGGAAACAATATCTTGTAAACAGTGTGAATGAAAAACCAAAAACAGAGTCCGAAACCTATGGGTTTTCAACTAGACATTTGTTCAAGCACCTTGCATGTCTCTCTCAATTCCTTTCTTCAACTTGTTTTAGTAAAAGGAAAGCGAACAAAGCTTGGACAAAACTGGCGTTGAAGTGATTTTCTGATTAAGCCTTATACCAAACATTATTCTTCTAAATGTAGTGCTAATTGACTTGATCGTGTACCCCCAAAAGGTGCACTACCTCTCCACTTAAAGTTCAAGTTATCAACATATGAAATGGGTGCCGAGTCCAAGTGTTCGAGTTCATTCAATGCCAATGCAGTGAGTCCGCTTTTGTTCTTTTTCTTTTGAAATTTGCTGCAATTAACATGATCTCTTTTGGGGGGTTTATTGTATAGATGATGTATCGGTGGTCATTGGCATTGGAATTCCAGAGTGGGTCCAGTATAGAAAGAGTATTGGCTCCTCTGTAAAGATCATAGATTTGGATGGTAATATGTTGGAAGGGAATGGGTTGTGATATTTTTATTGTTTGTGATTATAAATTCCGCTGCCCTAATTAAGGGACTTCAATTTCTTCATTATGGAAGGGATCGTCTTTAAACTTTTCACATGTCAAAGTTTACATTTGGTCTGGAGAAATGGATTCGAGATCGAGGAAGGTTATGTAAAAGATTTTTACAATTACCTTATATTTCCTAACAGTAGAGTACCGCTCAATTTTTTCATCTTCTCATGTTTATGGTACGTCATGCGTCCTTTACCTTTATCTCAGACTCAGATCTATAGTAAATATGCAGTTTAGTCATTTCTGTTTCTATATATTGTTAACATGAAAAAAATAATTAAGCTATGTCTATGGAAGCGATCAAGCAATCTTCGACTGCATATTAATTTATTGATCTGGAACAGCGTTTGAGGCAATTCCACTTTTATTAGTAGCTGACATTATTCAAACCTAAGCCTCTTTTAGGTATGAATGAGGCAATTCCACTTTTATTAGTAGCTGACATTATTCAAGATAATCCAAGGAGATGGAATGAAGCAAAAATGCAGCTTTTAATGGAAGAGGCTACCATTACTGAGATCAAGAAAATCCCACTGCTGAATGCTTTTCAATGTCCAGATAAAGCCATATGTATCTTTAATTCTAAAGGGAGTTTCACAGTTAAAATAGCATACCATCAAGTCTTAAGAGAGCAAGGGTTCGATCTTCAACTACATCAACAAAATTTTTTCAAATCTCTTTGGAAAACTAAGATACATGATCGTTACAAGCTAATGCTTTGGAAATTTATGCGAAATATCCTACCAACAAAGGCGAGGGTAAATGAAATTCTAAAGAATGAAGAGGTGGGGTTTTGCTCGATATGCAATAATTCTCTTGAAACAGCAGTACATCTCTTTATTCAATGCCTAATTGTGCAAACCCTCTAGATACAAAGTCCATGGCCACTGGACTTAGGGATCGTACCAATAAGAGTTTCTCCTTCGACGCAGTAGTTAGAACAAACTTCTCAGTAGCAGCGGTAGTCTATAGAGATCATACTGGAGAAATCATCAAAATCCAATCTGAATATCTGAACACTTCATCCCCTTTAATTGCTAAATCAAAGGTAGCAATGTTAGTAGTGAACATGGCAAATAATAGGGATGAAACTACAGCGTGTTTTGAAGGAGATTCTAAGAATTTTATAGATGCTATTAAGAAAAGCGAGTGTTTTTGGCAAATTTCTCCTATAATAGAAAATATTCAACACTGCTTTTCTATCCATAAGGGATAGGAATTGAAAAAAAAATCACCGACCTGCGAATTGGTGTGTGTACTATGGTAGCATACCTACTAATCATTTTTCTATGTGCATTATTTTTTTAGATAGTGGAAAGGATCCTCCCCCTTTGTAATATCTCTTTTATCCTTATATATATAAAGCTTGATTATAAAAAAAAAAAATCCCTTATATGGAAGTGGGCATGACAAATGAAGATAAGAAATTTCTGAAGCATAAGACTAAATATTTATAAAACTTAAAAATTGAATTTATTTGCCATACGCAGGATTGATTGTAGGTTTTGTGAGTTATCTAAAACTAACTAATTTATCAATTATGTTTTATCAGGCCAATCCATTTTGACCAAACTCATTTATATTGAATACGAATCCGCTTATTTTGGGTTATGTTCATATTGAGTTCACGGTTGAATTTAAGAAAATATTCATTCTAAAGTGAGTGTTTGAGCAAATGCTTGAATGAGATCGAGACTTTGGTCCTTGCATTTTGGAGTTATATTAAGAGAGACGGGGTGTTCGATCCAACCGAACCCCTTACAAAAGCCAGCTCCTATAAAAAGATAATAAAATTATAATAAAATATAATAAAATATACAATAAAAAATATAATAAAAGATAAAATTTAGAAAACACAATAAAAAAATAAAAGGAAGAAAACACAGTAAAAAAATAAAATGAAAATGATTTGGTAGAGAGGAGTTCGGCTCAGCCCAACTCCTGTCGCTGTCGGCAAACCGTGGGTGACACCGCCCATGCCATTGAAACCAGCTCCCTCCAGCTAATTACGGACCTATTTCTGATTTAAGGCTACCAGGAGAGGGTGGAAGGTCGCCGGGGGTCGACGTCGCAGGAGTGAGGTTGTCAAAGGGAGCTGGTCCCAATAGCATGGGCGGTGTCACCCACGAAGGATAATGGCGGCGGGGGCTGCATTTATAAAGGGTTCGGTCAGACCAATCCCCAAGTAATTCCTTATATTAAACTCAATGTGGCGATGGTTTTGTAGGATGTTATAATTTGACATTGTTTTGGGACTTTAAGTTTGATCTATTCCAGCTGTTTGTATGTGTTGAATGTAATTCTTATGGAATCTTTTCCAAAATTCAATGCCATACAAAGAAACCAATTTGATATATAGCATGGTGATGGGTTTCACTTCCTGGTTTGGGCAGCTATATTTCATTGTCCAATTCTGACAGTTGGTTGATGTGGTTAAATTAAGAGTCATTGAATCTAAGAGCTGTTGTAGAGAAATGGGGTGACCAGCACGTTGGGCATTTCACTCTTTCGTGCCTTTTTCTTTCTGATTTCCTAGGCAAGCATCTTTGCCCACTTATCGGACTTGTTCGTAGGCCTAGCCCACTATCTCACCTAACTGATTTGTCTTATAGGAAACCGTTTCAAGTTGTAAAACTGCTTCGTTACTATTATATATATATATATATATATATATATAAAACAAAAGGGCTTTTTGTGGCGACAAGTATTTACTACAAAAAGTCCAAAATTCACCGCAAATATCCTATTCTAGTGATTTTTAGAGCACCGCATGTTCAGTACTATTATAACTCCGCTTATAAGTTCAGTTAGTGAATGAACTAAATCGCCGCAACAAATAAATATTTTTCAACGATGTTGCAAATATGGTGAAATTTGTTGCAATCGAATCTTATATTTCATGTAAAAATCGTTGAAAAATTATTTTTGCTATACCACATTAAAACTAGCCCAATTGAAGACAGTAGGAGAAACCCATATGAGAAAATTTCAAAAAACTGATCTCTAATCTCTATACATTCAGAGCAAACTTGTTTTCTATTATTTGAATTATATTTTTACTTTAAAAAACTTGTTTCGAAATAAAACGAAAACTAATTAGAAAGGTAGTGAGATGCTGGGAGTTGACTTTAGAAAACAATACGACTCAAAACCGAATAGAACGTCTTCTTTCTCACAAAATCAATTTCCAAAAAGACCTCATTTACAATGAGCACAATCTAACCATTTAGCTTACTAATTTTTATGCACCGAGGAGCCAAACAGATCAACAAATGTGCTGGTGCTTGGCTTGAGAAATTAACAAGATCTAAATAGAATTCAGCTTATGACATGATTTTGTAAATAATCTGAACAAGCCTCCACCAAGTGAATCTCAATCCAAGCCAAAAACAATGATAATTTTATATTCTATCTAATGACAATTATGTGGTTCAAAAAGGCTGAATATGCATCATCTTTCCTGACTTTCAATGAGGAAAACTGGATTGAAGAGGAAAATATAGCATTAGAACAAAAACCCACTAGAAATTATTGTCAAACTAGGTCTTATCACTATTTTGTGTTCTAGGCATCTCTTACTCTAAGCAAGTAGTGAATGAGCCAACATGATTCATAGTAAAAATTAACATGAAGAGAAATAAAAATCAAGAAAAATTCTATTTTTCTAATGAAAAAAAGACCTCTAATGAAAAAAAGACCTTCTGTTCATGTCTGGCTTTAGACAACAGCCGGTCTTGTTTTTCTTGACCAATAGCTCCAGATTCGTTGGAGGTAGCTCAATACTTTCTCTCAATTAATCTCAGATCTGATCAGATAAGCCACCAACAACAGAGTAGCTAACATTACCGGGATCTTCATGCAGCATTTTGTGAACAACGGGATCAACCTACCAACTCAAACAAACAACACTTTGAACAAAGAGTTCTACAAGATCATCACCACTAGATAGTCAAACCAGCAAACAACATTGCCATCCACCAATGTATTTTCAGTTAGCATCACAATTTAAAATGGGATAGACTACATAAAAGTATAAATCTAGTAACCAAGCCCCACTAAGAAGCTAAAGACACACTTCTTGAATTTTGCAGGTCTTTATGAGGAAAATTGTGGCCAAATCATCAGATTTTTTATGTTTGTTTTATTTTCAAGTACTTCGATCCTCCTACACCATTTAAACAAACAATATATATTAGACAGTCATAAATCATCTTCTCTACCTAAATTCCATCTTCTTCGACTCGCTTGTGGTCTTGCCACTTTGCAAATCAACTGTAGAATCATTTTTATCAATTTAACTATAATCCATTACATGAATAGTCTCTTTAACTAACCCTCCAGCCGTCTAATACCGATAGACCAAATTAAAATGTTTACACAAAATTAGACACACTGATATAAAAACCCAAACTTTCACAAGGGGATAGGGAAACCCACAAAAACTTTTGAGCTTACTGAATGCCATAATCCACTGAAAGCTCGTAATTCAATGGATCATATGATCAGTTGCAGTCACTTTTTTCGTGGCAAAAAGTGAAAAACTACTGCAAAAGTCTAGTCCACATATTGCGACAAATCTTTTCATCAAAAAAAAAAGAGATCAAATCGCCAAAAAAAATCACAAAAAGCCATTTTCAAACTTGATATAAAAACTCTGCACCGACATCAACATTGTCAAAATTGACAACTTATTGCACTGATTTTATTTCCAACAATACACAAATTGCTACGAAAGACCATTTTTCTTGTTATGAATAGTTGTTGCCAACTTTTGTAATCTTCAAAAAAGTAAATTAGTGGACAAGGTTGGGGGTGCAAAGAAAGAGGAGTTGCAGCTGACCGTAAGAACCTCTATGATCCCCGTGAAAGAAAACTGCAGTGCTCTGGTGACAACCACATACAAAATGAGGAATTTACATTTACTATTTGCATGATTATGGATCGAAGACCTGGAATTAATGATTAGTGCTATTTATTACAAATATTTTTATTCCTTTTTTGTATAAAGTCTGATAGATGTAAAGAGTAGTGCTAGAGTTACAAACGGCGGTCCCAAATGGGATCCACCTAGGCTAAAAATTTTCTTTTTTATGTCTTGGTTTTTAAAAAAAATATATATTTTTAATCATTTTAATATTATTTTTTTAAAATAAAAAAATACCACATCATAAAAAAATATATTCTGTGTAAATGTACAGTAATCTTATATTTCTCAATAACATCTCGAGGTCTTATTCCAGAGCCTTCGTTTTTCCCTTTCTTCTACTCGGCTAGGTTAGGGTTTTGCCTTGATCTTCATACAAGGCTTGATTTTTACATTACTTGTAAATTATGGTTTTGATTGGCCGCGTTTAGATTCTCTTGTTTTTCTTTTATTCTTTTTAATTTGTTTCTTGTTTGTAGGCTTTCGCAAAATACTTGCAAACTAAAAAATATAAATGCGGATGATGAGATCATGTTTACTGATGTAAATACTAGACTGGAATCTCATAGGATAATATTGTTATGATCTGGAAAGCGAGGGTTTAGGTAGCTATCATTAAGGTATTATTTGGACAGTGGGTTGAGATTATGAGATAAATTATGATAAAAGTTGAAAGATGAATAAAATATTATTAAAATATTAATTTTTAATATTATTATTATTTTGAAATTTATAAAAGTTGAATTTTTTACTATATATTATATGAGATTTGAAAAGGTTGTAATGATAAAATAAATTAGACGGTATGAGTTGAAATCATCTCTCAATTCAAACGGGATCTTAAGTAGGATCATTAGAAAGTAAGAATGATATGTTGAGTTGCATGTGGAGACTGGCTTAAAAGCTGAGAATTGAGAATAGAGAGTTATCTTGACAGATAGCTCAAGTGAAGGTTAGACAGAGAGTTTACTTAATGCACATGAAGGATAGGAAAAGAGTGATGCGTGCTCGACACGCCGTTTGAACGATTATTGCAAAAAAATAGGATAAACTTATCTTTGCACTTCCATTTGCTCTTTTGTGAAAAGTTTTCTCAACAATACTGCTTACGTGGGTGCATTTATCAAGATGTGGATTTTGAAATCTTGTCTATTCTTATATACTACGCGTTTTAATTTCTTCCTTTCTGCATTATTCAAAGCGATGATGATGACTACGAAAGTAATCGACGACTTGCGAGTAGACCGCCATGTTGATAGATCATGTTTCAATTCCAATTTGCTAATTTTAAGCAAGGAAAATCATGGTGGAAGGGCAAAATCTCTTGGTTTACATACGTGGATGCATCCGCTCACGCCCTTATTTCAAGTCTTAAATCGTCGATGTGCATGACATGAGCAGTTGTGCGTTCCCACTACGTACACTAATTATTAATTACAATTACACTGATTAATATGAACATGATTTCATATGTCTAGCTATCAATATTTCTGAAAAACTCTTGCCTTGTATATTTAAAAATCTAAGTACTTGTCTTCTTCGTCCTGTGCAATTATTACTACTTGGTTGTCAGAAAAATAAAATAAAATAAAATAAAATAACCAAGTATAGCTAGGATAACACCTTCGCGCAAATTTTCGCTTTGCGGATCAAACTGACTAGTCTTACGTGTATCTTTTGTTCTTCTTGCATGCAGCATGGCTGTGATAAATTTTTTTTTATCATAAATAAGATTAAATAAAATAAATTGTGATAAAAAAAAATTAAAAGTTGATTAATAAAATTTTATTATAATATATTTTTTAATATTAATTTTATTTTAAAAATTAATTAAAGAATCAAATTATTTATTTTATTTTATATAAAAATTTAAGAAAAATTGTGATCATTAAATGAAATAAATTTTTTTTGTGAAAATAGTACTCTTTAAGATGATTAATGCTCGTTTTGACAAGAGATCAGCTAGATCAATTCTTACGCAAAGGGATACAAAGTTTGAGGTGTGCTGAAAGCGATTGCCTCTTCAGCTGATCAAAGACCTAAATGCCTCAGATGAATTTCTTCGACCTTCTCGTTGCCAAGTCAGTCAACGTCTGACATCAAATTTCCAACCTGTAATGGGGAAGCTTTAATTCCTATATTGATTTTGTAAACAGCATAACCAGATCATGAATTTTCAAATCTCATTTATTTTTATAACTATTTTTAACTTATATCATTTTATTTAATTGTTATAATTTTTTTTTTTTTTATATTTTGACAAAAATCAAATTAATAATTTAACTTTTTCAAATATCAAAATAAAAGTAATATTAAAAAACACATATTTTAACAATTTTTTTAACTTTCAATGTATGTAGCCACTCTAAAATTACTGTTGCTAAGAGTACTGATAATGAATTGGCTAAAAAATTTTATTAAATAAGTACAAATTAGCATATATATTAAAAAAACTTTTGTCATATTAGAATATAAAAAAATAGAATAAAAGTACTATTGCTTTGAAGAAATGAATAGTAAATTTAAAGTTCTAATATGAAGAAATTTTTTTTAAATGTGTATCAATTTATACTTATTTTGAAAAAATTAGCCACTCCAATATTAGTTTTCTAAGATCGAAATAAAACACTTACGAAACCTGCATGTGATCAATTTCTAATTTTTTTTTTCTTTTGAGGAACTACGTGTTTTAAGTCTTTCCTTTCGCATAAGTAACGTTAACTGAAGTATGAACAAGCAGAAAGACTTTTGAGTTGGCCGCAAATACAATAGATGATGTTGCAGTACTTATATCTACTTGGAGGTTTTCTCAGGTCTACCAGTACTCGATGGCTAGCTTCTATATAGAACTCATGATCTCTTCAGTGTTCTTCTAATAGTCTAAACCCGCAAATTATAAGCAATATTCCCTTCCACAATTAAGCCTCTTAATATCTCTCGGATGGTATTAATGGCCACTCAAAACAGAGAGAGATGGAGAGCCCTTTCATCTTGTTCAGAAAAAAATGAAAATATCAGAACCTCTTCCTCATCGTACTCTTCCACAACACCTCGATGGAAGCACGATGTTTTCCTTAGTTTCCGTGGCAAAGACACTCGCAAGCGTTTTACGGATCATCTGTATGTTGGTTTAAAACAAAAAGGCATTCTCGTCTTTAAGGATGGCGAAACACCCAAGCGAGGAGAATTCATTTCTAAAGAGCTTTTGAAAGCAATTCGAGAATCCATAAGTTGCTTTAACTTATATAGTTTCTTAATTTCCTTTTTGCACAAATAACGATCACCAAAATAATGCAGACTTTTGGCTTAGGTTCGTTTGATTAAGTTAATGTGTTGCGTATTGACATGATCTTAGATATTTTATATGAAAAAAGATTAAATAATACTAAAAAATGGATGAAAAACAATGTTAAACTATTAAATAGTAATAGAGTATTCTCATAATTGTATTTGAGAATACTCTTCTGTTAGATCATATGATGTGTTGCATGATGTACTTACTACTAATAATTTTGTACTAAGAAGACAATGCCAGAGGTGATAAAACAGAGGAATGTGAAAATGAAATGAGTGAGTTAAGCAAAATATATTTATGTATATGTGTTCAACATACAACCTATTTTGCTATATATATAGACAGCGCAGGAAATAAAGAAAATAGAAATGAAACGAAAAACTACATGTTTACAAACAGACTGCTGCACATTCCAAAACAAGGGAGTCTATTGCTTGCTTTATCATGGTCTGCTTTCACTTTATCCCACTACTTTCAGCATGTTCTTTGTCTGGTTTAGCCGAAGGAAATGGGGTTGCTTCAGCTGGTGATTTCAATACTCCTCCACAAGATGGAGAGTATATATCAATTACTCCCATCTTGGACAAAAGTTTGGTGAATGCAGGGCCGCCGTGTAACGGCTTGGTCATTATGTCTGCTAGCTGAAGATGTGAGTAGACATGAGCTGTCACAACTTGACCTCGGCTAATTTATCGTGCCCTAGATAACAACCCAACTCGACGTGTTTTGTTCTTTCATGGAAAATAAGATTTTCCACAATGTGGATTGCAGCCAAAATATCACAAAACAGAGTCCCAGGTTTTTGAATGTTGACATGCAAGTCGTTAAGAAAATATCTAATCCATGTGAGTTCACAACCCGTTGCTGTCATTGCTCTATACTCGGATTTCGCTGATGATCTTGATACTGTGGTTTGTTCCTTTGACTTCCAAGAGACGAGTAATTTTCCAATGTAAATGCAAAAACTGGTAGTCGATCTCCTAGTGTCTAGATAGCTCGCCCAACTTGCATCCGAGTATGCAAGGAGCTCTAGCCTTGAATCGGTTGGAAAAATATGCCTTATCCTGGTGCCCCCTTGACATAGTTAATGACTTTGAGGGTTGCATGATAGTGAGGAACTCGTAGTGTCTCCATAAACTGGCTGAGGAAATGCACACTTTGACTTAGGCCTAGCCGAGTATTTGTGAGATAGAGCAATTTTCCAATCAATTTTCGGTATAAGGATGGATCATCAAATAAGTCTCCCTCATCCTTTCGAAGCCTTGCATTGGGTTCCATGGGTAGCTTGGACGGCTTTGAGGCCAAGAGACCTGTTTCTGAGAGAATGTCTAACGCATACTTTCATTGACATAATTATATGCCATCTCTGGTCCATCCCATCTTTCCTTGATCTTGAATTTGTCTCAAAAAAACCCTTTATAGCTGTGGTAGCTTTGATATCTTAATTCATCAATACTATGTCGTCCACATATACAAGAAGAGCTGTGAAGGATGTTTTCGTGCTTTTAATAAATAAGTTGTAATCGGCCTTTGATTGCTTGAATCTGGATTCAATTAGGGAAGAAGTGAGCTTGGCATTCCATTGCCTCGACGCTTGCCTTAGGTTGTAGAGGCTCTTTTGCAACTTGCACACTTTATCTGAGTTTGCATGTGGATGACCCAGTGGAAGCCACATATAAATTTCCTCTTCAAGTTCTTGATATAGGAAAGCAATGTTTACATCTAATTGTTGGAGATCTCATCCTCTAATTGCAGCTATTGCAAGCAAGCACTGGATTGAGACTAGCTTGGCGACGGGAGAAAATGTATCATGGAAATCAATTCCTTCGCATTGAGTATATCTTTTTGCAACCAAGCGAGCCTTAGCTCTTTCAATTGTACCATCTGCCATGAACTTGTATATGTAAACCCACTTACAGTCAATTGGTTTCTTGTTGGGAGGCAAGTTCACAATGGTCAAAGTCTCGTTACATTCAAGTGCATCAAGCTTCTACTGCATTGCCTTGCACCAAACCAGATCTTGGAGAACTTTCGTGTAAGAGGTAGGTTCAGTATGAAGAGACATAGAGGTGGAGAAGGCTTTGAACTTGGGAGAAAGTGAGTCATAGGACAAGACACCACATAAAGGAAACAAAACATCAGAATTTTTTGGGATGGAAGAGAAGGAGCTTTGTACCTTGGATGCCGACTATAAGGAGTTGAGTTTGATGGCTTGTTGGCAATGAAAATCATGTAAATATTCAAGGGCCTTCTCGGTTCTGGAGGACCTCCGTAGAGCAGGTTGAGAAGGAGCATCATTAAGAGGCGGACTAGGGGCCATGTTGTCTCGCAAGGGGCTTGTCTGTTCGAAGCTTGGGGTCTCAACAAAGGGCATGACGTCAACAAAGGGCATGGTGTGTTCCATGGGTGGATTGACAATCACTTTGGGAGCTGGTGTTTGGGGAATGGTGTGTTCAATTTGTCTAGAAGTGTGTATGTCAATGGGGTCAGGAATGGTATTTATGGTCTGCTTTAATGGAAAAATATCCTCATGAAAGGTAATGTCTCAAGAGAGAAATATTTGGTTGGTGGTTAAGTCAAGCAATTTGTAGCCCTTAACGCCATATGGATAGCCTTAAAAAATGCACATTCTTGCTCGGGCATCAAACTTAGCTCTAGCATGACTTAAGGTTGACCCAAAACATAAACACCCAAATACACATAAATGAGAATATGAAGGCTTGGTGTCATACAACATTTCGAAAGGGGATTTGAGTTGAAGGTTTAGAGTTGGGGTTCGATTTATCAAATACACTACTGTCGCTATAAGGCTCTCGCCACATTTAAAATATGCTGGTGTTTTCTTTCGGCTAAGGCATTTTTTTGTGGGGTAGCAATGCAAGTAAGTTGATGTAAAATGCTTTTGGTTTGGTGAAATTCGGGCATTAGAAATTCTGCTCCATTGTCCATCCGAATGGATTTGATTTTCCTTTCAAATTGATTTTCAATAAGAGCGCAAAAATTTTGAAGTGCACTCCGTGCTTCTGATTTTGCTTTCAACAAATAGACCAATGTGCATCTACAAAATTGATTAACAATGGTCAAAAAATACTTTGAACAATCATGGGCTTGTGTGGGGTTAGGACCTCATATATCTACAAATAACAAATCAAAAGCCTTGGTTGCTTTGCTGGTGCTTTGTGGGAAGGGCAACCTATGTTGTTTGGCAAGGGGGCAGATCTCACATGGAGAATTTGGTTTAGCCAAAAAGTTAACATCAGATTTATCATTAAAGATGTGTTGGGTCATGGAGTTGTGTCCAAGCCGATAATGCCACAAAGTGAAATCATCAAATCTAGTGACAGCAGTAGTATTGATAAGCTTTGAAGGAAATACATTCTTTGAAGGAAATAAAATTCGAAAATTTGAGTCCAAATCAGTTGGAGAAATTGGTTGTAGCTGAAGATGATACAAGCCATCATGCACTCTCCCCCGTCCAGTCGTCATCCAAGATGAATGGTCCTGGATGTAGCAAAAATTCGAGAAGAAAATTAAGCAAGAATTATAGCTCTGAGTTTAAGACTTGGATGATATAAGATTAAACGAAAAGGCCGGAACATAAAGAACATGTTTTAAAATTAAGTTGGAGGAGAGATGCACATCTCCCATGTGAGTTGCAGCAACAGATGTGCCATTGGGCAAACAAACCGTATGAGCTACTAACACAATGTTGTGAGTGAAATATACAGGGCTACAGATCATGTGATTTGTAGCTTCCATGTCTGTTATCCATGAAACATTTGTGGGGTTTTTGGGTGTGTGTGTGTGTCAAGAAACAAAAAGAAATATCGGACATAGGAAGAGTGCTGGGATTTGAGGATGTTGCAGCAGCATGATTGACAGCAAATGGAGGGGAGTCCGTCACCGGAACGTGCAACAAGGCAATGAGACGATTTTATTTCTCCTGAGTAATAGGCGAGCCATTGTGTGCTTGTTCCTGTTCAAGAAAGAGATTGCTACCTGAAGATTTGGGCTTGAAGGAATTTTTGTGGCCTGGAGGAAAACCATGGATTTTGTAGCATTTTTCTTTAGTGTGGCCTAGAATATGGCAGTGGGAACAAATAGGTAGGTTGGGGTTGACTTTAAAAAAATGTTCGAGTGAGTGTCCCGAAGTGTTGCAATGAGAGCAAAATAGCTTGTCTTTGCGTGGGTAACGAGTATCATGGCCCCGGGCAGCCATTGCAACTGGTGTGGGGATTGAATAGAGCTGTCTATGCCGTTCTTCCTGTTGAATGAGGGATAGAACACGGTTTATGGTGGGAAGAGGGTCATACAAGAGGATTTGAGCACGAATGGAGTCAAAGGAGTCATGAAGCCCCATGAGAAATTGTATGAATTTGGTTCGGTGATGGTAGTCTCTGAGAGTCTTGATAGAACCACAAGTGCATAAAGGCATGGGTTCATATATTTCAAGCTCATCCCAATAGCACTTGAGTTTGTTATAATAAATACTCACGGAATCTGTTTCTTGGATAAGAGAAGAAATGGCTTTGGTTATATGGAAAATGTGTGGTGCATTTTGAAAGGAAAACCTCTCACGAAGGTCATTCCAGATATTGGTTGCAGTATCAGCGTAAGCGATAGTAGATCGATGCTCGAAACTCATAGAATGATGAATCCAAGCAATGATCATATCATTACAACGCTCCCACGGGAAAAATAAGGGGTCTGTGTCGACTAGTTCGGGGATTTTGCCATCAAGAAAACCAAGCTTGTTATCGATGTTGAGTGCCCGACGCATGGTTCTAGCCCAAGTCACATAATTTTCGGTGGTCAATAATTTGAGACCAGTGGGAAAGTGGCTCCTTCACCTGGTTGAATAAAATAGGGGCTAGCAGGATGATGGAGATTATTTTCATGGTTCTGTGATTCAAGATAGGAAGAGTTTGCCTCACTCATTGTTGCTCTGACACCATAATAATTTTGTACCGAGAAGGCAATGCCAAAGGTGATAAAATATAGGGATGTGAAAACCAAATGAGTGAGTGGAAGCAAAATATATTTCTGTATATGTGTTCTGCATACAACCTGTTTTGCTATATATATATAGACAGCACAGGAAATAAAGAAAATAGAAAAAGAAATGAAAAACTACATGTTTACAAATAGACTACTGCACACTACAAAACAAGGGGGTCTGTTGCTTGCTTTATCGTGGTCTGCTTTCACTTTATCCCACTACTTTTAGCATGTTCTTTGTCGGGTTTAGCCGAAGGAAATGGGGTTGCTTCAGCTGGTAATTTCAATAACTACTTTGAACTTTTCCTCCTAATAAAATATGTAATCTGAAAATTGAGTATGGTACCGTGTTTGTTGTGCACATGCACTCCTTCCTCCCACTTTCTGATCAATGAAATTAACTGACTGTTGACTTTGAATTTCCTACTCAGGTCGACTAGTACTAGGACACCATGGCTAGCCTCTATATATACACATATAGATAAATTCAAGATATCTTCATTCTTCTAATTTTCGTTGTCTAAGCCCGTAAATTAGCAGTATTTCCTTCCACAATTAAGCCTAAATCTCTAAGATTGCATTCATGACCACCCAAAGACCCTTTTCATCTGCTAATTTTGAAGTTACTAAGAAAAGAGAAAGAGGCAATTCATCTTGTTCCAAAGAAAACCATAAAAGCATAACCTCTTCCCCACCTTCTTCCTCAATGCCTCGATGGAAGCATGATGTTTTCCTAGTTTCTGTGGCAAAGATACTCGCATGAGTTTTACGGATCATCTATATGTTGATTTGAAATGGAAAGGTATTCTCGTCTTTAGGGATGGCGTAACACTCAAGCGACGAAAATGCATTTCTCAAAAGCTTTTGCAAGCATATCAAGAATCCCAATATGCCATCATCATTTTTCAGCAAATTATGCTTCTTCCAAGTGGTGCCTTATGGAACTTGCCGAGATCTTTGAATGGGAGAAAAAGACGAAAGCTCACAATTATTCCTATTTTCTACCATGTGGATCCTTCTGATGTAAGAAATCAAAGAGGGACTTTTGCAGAATCTTTCACCACACATGAAAAAAATCCCAAAGTAGACATGAAAGAGATTGATAAGTGGAGAAATGCTTTCAAAAAAGTCGGCAATATTTTCGGAGAGCACATACATGGCAGGTACTGTTGCTTTTTTTTTATTATTAGTACTATTGTTGTTAACATCTATCTATCTATTTCCTTTTGGCATTTATAATTTTTAAAATGTTTATATTGTGTCTAGTCTAACAACTTTATTGCAAAAGGGAAAATACTAAACTATGAATTAAAAGTATTTTACTTTGTCTACTAAGCAATGCTACATGTGCTAATTATTAGCTAAAACTTTTTTTTTTTTTTGCTCGTGTCAACTCAGGTCTCGTCAATATTAACTCGTTATATTAATTTACAGGTACGAATCATCGATTATACAAGAATCAGTGGTAGAATATCTCAAGTTGAGTTCTAGATTCTCACATCATGATTACAATAAACTTGTTTCAATGAATTCCCATGTAGAGGAAATCATGAAGTTATTGGATATGAAATCAAATGATGTTTGCTTCATAGGAATTTGTGGGGAGGGTGGCATGGGTAAGACAACGCTGGCTGAAATAATTTATGATAGAGTTTCTCATCATCAATTTGAAGGAAGTAGCTTTATTTCTTGTATTAGAGAAAAATCTAGAACTCGTGATCTAGCTTCTTTACAAAAACAACTTCTTTCTACAATCATACAAGAAAAAATACACGTATGGATCATCACCAAGGAATTAGGATGATAAGAAGCCTGATGAGGAATAAAAAGGTTTTTATCATTCTTGATGATGTGGATAGCGAAAAACAAGTAATGGCATTATCAGGGAGTCGAGATTGGTTTGGTCTTGAGATAGTCATATATTGAAAACACGTGAAGTGAATGATATCTATAAGGTTGAGCTTCCTCAAACTAATGAGTCTTTGCAACTCTTTCGTTTGTCAGCCTTCGACATGAAAACCCATCGTCAAGAGAATTATATGGATCTATCTAATCATTTGCAGCTCTTTAGTTTGTCAGCCTTCGACAAAAGCCACGTCCAGAGAATTACATGGATCTATCTAAGGCCCTCAACAAAAGCCATCGTCAAGGCCTTCCTTTAGCTCTTAAAGCTTTGGGTTTCTTCTTATTTGGGAGAGCAATGGATGCATGGAAAACTGCTACAGATAAACTAGAAGCAATTCCTAATAAAGAAGTTAGGAATATACTTCCAATAAGTTTTGATGGGCTGAGGAATCGCAGCAAAAATTGTTTTTGGATGTGGCATGTTTTTCGCATTTAGGAGTTGTGATACCTCACATGATAAAGATACAGGTAAGTGGTGTATAGGATTTCACATTGTTTGAGAAAGAGAAGTTGTTACTCTTTATAAAGTTTCAATGGAATTCCAATTATATTATTGTTTAGTCCTTTTGAAATATAGGTAATGTAGTTTGGACCTCCCTTTAAAGGATACTGTAAGTTAAATATTAGTGTAGAGATTAATATATAAATCTATATTTTCATCCTAATTCTTGCTAATCTGTTGTTCTTGGTTACTAGGGAACTGATGCAATTGAAGGTATGGTCCTTGATTTTTATTATCCTAAAGCGAAACATAGATTTATCAACGCCAAAGCATTCTCAAAGATGAGAAAATTGAGATTTCTTAAAGTGATCAATTATTTTGTGTAATACCCGGCCAGCTCATAACATGGCCCCAGACCATGACCCAAGCCTAGCCCATGAAAATCCTAGGCAAAGGGCCACCCCAAACGACACCGTTTGTTTCCCATATGTCCTTGTTTGACTGTTTAGTTTTAAATTTTTAGTTTACATTGTTCCTCTCCCTCCTTTAATTTTCTCAAATTCAAGGCCAGCTTAATCGTAAGGCCATTTAGGCCATTGCCTAATGTTTGTACTCGATGCAAGGCCTACTATAAAGAAAAGTGAGGCATTTTTTTAAATAAATAAAAACCATTTCATTGAATAAAATTTTAAATAATCTTTATATTTTTCAATATGTGCAAGGCCTCATTATAATAAATTTAATATTTTATATTTTAAAATAATTATATTTTAATTATATTTTAAAATAATCTTTTAATATCTTGTTGAATTGAGGCACAAAATTTTCATTAAGATCTCATTATAAGTTGTTTATTAAATATAAATTAAAAAAGATTAATTTATACATTTAAAATGAAATCTCGTGAGAATATTCTAGATAATGAATTATAATTTATTATATTATAATTATAAATGATTGATTTAAATTTTGCCTTCCATCAATATGTATTGAGCCAATCCTGCTCAAACTATAGTCAGTTTTTCCCCCTCCCCAATCCTCTCATTCAACTTCTTTCTCTGAATTTCTTTTCGTTTTATTTTCCCACTTTGCAATCAGTTATCCTTTGGTTTCTCACTCTTCATTTCCTCTCAACAGACACTCCTTCGTTCTTCTCCCGCTCTCCCTCTTTTGTGGCCCAGTAAGGATTTTGGGTGCTGTTCTTGCCGCCGCATCTCATGCTTTTGCACAAAGCCACCGCGAGTCAGCCCCCCTCCACGTATAACAACCATTCTGCCCAGGGAGAGACAAACACCTTGCATCACCACCAAAGCCCAACCACTGTGTCCCAACCATCCAACAACCTCCTTCGTCTTAAAATACTGAAAAAGAGCATTGGCACCCCGAGGATGTTGTAAGTCTCTTCGCCAACCATCATGCATCACTGAGTAGAACCACCATATACGATCTCCTCTCATCACCCAAGAACACCATCGAAAGATACCATGGCTCTCTTTATAGTAAGCGGAAAAGAGCGATCTCCTTGCTCCTCCACCCTACGTTGTAGTATGTTGCCAGACATGGGAGTTCACGTAGCAGCCACCCAACACGGAAGCCTAGCCTTCCATTGCCTCTTGGTTGCAACTCATCCTCTCCTCTACGCCGCATTAGTCATGGATAATGACTTACGATCCAACAGTACTCCACAATGCGCCAGTGGCAATGATGTACTCTTGGTGAGCTCTCTCCCTCTTTATTATTATATTTAATTATATAGATTGTGATATTAAATATGTGAATTTAATAAATGTGGTTTATTATTTATTTTCTTGAAATACTATCTCGAAAAGGCACAATGCTTGGCTCAAAGAGGCACAACACTTAGATCGACAAAGAGACACAATACTTAAGCCTAAGAGGCACTACACTTGGGTTGAATATACATGATGTTTGAGCTAAAGAGGTACAATATTTAGATTGAATAATTATGATGCTTGGACAGAAAACACAAGTTAAGAGTTACAATCTTTCGCATGGTGCCATTTCATTCTTTATAAACAGGGGATGAAACCAAAAAATTTTATTTGTTCTATTCTTGATACTGGAGAGAATATTCTATAAACTAGTTTCAATAAATCATTCACAATGTAAAGCACAAGTGAGTCGCCTAAAAACACAGAGAAAACATCTTTGATGTCCAATATAAAATTATCAAATCAATTAATATCGAAAATCAATCTGCAAGCCAGACTGTGTAGCCAAAATAGTTTGCTTCAAAATTTTAACAAAATTAGCAAAATCTCAATAATCATGTCAAAATTTAAAAAAAAATGTAATAAAAGAAAGTAATATGCCAAAAATTTAGCCCAAATTGGATTTAGAATTACTTCCTAAACGACAAACGAAATATTACCAAATAAAGAAAAGAATAACTGAAATTGGAGATTTGGAAGGGAAAACAGTGAATTTTCAGGTCGGAAATTATGCACACTGAGCTTATCTCGGTGGCCATAGCGTACACACCGAAAAGAGCTCTCCGAATTAGAGTCTTATATGCGATTTTGATACTCGTAACCAAAATTATGATCAAAATACTTAAATACACTCAGAACTATTCCAGTTAGAAAAAATATTACAATCGCTTACTACCTTTACACTGATCCACCAACTCAAGGTACCTCAGTGCTATTAACGTGTAATATAATAGCTCAACATCATCTGATTCGAATTCTCCTACATTAACTCATCTATTTTTTAGTCATTTATATAATTTTGTAGAGAAACTCTAAACGAAAATTTTCAAAATTACTATATGCAATTAGTGATTTTGTTGTATCTTAGAAGTAAATTGTTTGTAAGCTAATAGCAAATTCTTTTAAGTGGAGACTATTATTACTTTAAAGATAGTATTCTACACACCTCAAAATCGTATTTTTTTTCAAATTACTATATTTGCATAATTTTTTCTTCAACATCTCTCACTCTCTATCTCTCTAATTGTGCTCTTTTGCCGCCGCCCAGCCACCTTCTTGTCGCTTCGTAGCTGTTGTTACAGTGAGTTTCCATCGCATAGCCCCTGTTTTGATTTTGCATTTTTACGTAAAATACTAACTTTTTAGAATACTAATGGCCTTTACGTTTTTACCCTTATTTTTAATCTATGGTAGATATCATATTTTAAACTTACACACACACACATATATATACTACGTAGATAGCAATATGCGAAACACGTTGCCTAGTTAAATTATAGTTATTTTATAAAAATAATAGCTTTTTTGCTTTTACAAAACAAAATATTAATAAATAATTTAATACAAGAACATAAAAAATAAATTTTAGCAAACAGAAAAACACTGTTGCAAGTTGCTGCTGTAAGTTGCCGCTATAAGCTGCTGTAAGTTGTTTTCATTTTAGAAAATATAAAAACATTGTTGCAAATATAAAATAAATTATTCAATCCACCAGAAACCACAGCTGCAGTAGGTATTTATTTATTTATTTTTTTCTAAACAAGCTTGCATATATTAAAAATATAATAAGAGCTTATTACAAACTAAGGAGGATCCTACCATCCACAAAAACATAGCACCTAGAGAAATCGTTTCGTATCTCTCCACCATCTGTCATTAATATCAATCCATGTCTTCCATAAAAACGAATTCTGTATTCCCCATCCATTCAACATCAAAGATCATTTTTTTTTATAGGAACTTCAAAGAACATTACTTGTAAGGCTCTGCCCCCTAAAAACACAATTAAGAAAGCTGACTTGTGCTTCTGCATGGGACGGCACCAGTAACAAGCTCATTGCAATAAGGCCGAACGCATGAATTAAAAATTTCATACACATGCAGATTATAATAATTCAATTAATTAAAAATCATAAGAAAGCTTATCAAATTGAAACCAATAATATGATAACAATCAACTGACAAATAGGACATGACCATACAGAGACAAATAAAATATATGGAATCAAGTTAATTGGAATGCCAATTAACTTACTCACCATATGACCCCTTGACATCAGGCAAAATAATTATCAACTTGACCAGAGTGGGTTGAACAAATGGGAACCAAGGGTTCTGGGTTGAAAACCTGGTAGATATTAAAAAGCATCTACAAAGTCAATAATCTGGATACAAGACAAAATCTACACATCATACAATCAAAAGTAAATTATGAAATCATACCATTCATTTGCTGCTACACATATTGATCAATTGGTCACAGAAATCAAAAGGCAAACCCCACATGTCCAGAAGTACGTCCACTTTACCACCATTGATAATTTTCTACAATATCGGCAATTCCTAAGACTAATCGGTTATAATATAGGTATGCAAACAAATTCATTAATAAAAATAATAGATAGCTCTCTTTAAAATGTAAGATAATGCAGCATAAAGGTTCACACTTCAAAATGAATTTTATAGAACACAGCCCCACACCTAACACCCATCCATGCATCTTTCGCACACCAGAAACACACACCAACATTTAATAGTCGCAATTTGCTCATAAGTGGAATGGCAGAAAAATCATTTCTGATGGAATGGTACCAGTTCCAAACAGTTAATATCTTATTTAATGGTCATCCATACTAATGTGTGGCTATCTCACCTTGCTCATCATGTTCCACTACCGCATCCTGGGCTGTTCCCTTGGTTCTCTACCAATATAATGATATCTAATCTGCAAAGATGGAAGTGACAAACTAAACTTGAGAATATATGATTGCCTAAATGGCTCAAACAAACATATTTTGACCAAAAATTACCACTGGAGATGGCAGAACTCGAGCATCAAGCACTGCAAGTTCCTCTTTTACTTTAATACCAAATTCCTTGTTTACAAGCTTTTTCCCACTAAAATTATTTCGCCTAACTATCTGGTGCAGAATAGAACAACCCATAACAAACTACTAACAAAAATAGGTCTACTTTCAATTTATGTCAAAGAGCCAAATAGCATTTAGACATACCTCCTTGATACTAACTTCCTTTTCATTGGTTTAAGCAATCCATGGATCTTAATTTGTGGGAGAATGCATAGCATAAAAGTTTCCGAGAGCAGCTGAAATTGATTGGAGGCAATTTTTCTCATCCTCCCAGTCAACCTACGACAAAGACCAAATCAAAGTTCACAAAAAAAAAAGTACTCATCTCAGCCAAGGAAAAAGAATGTGAGCACTGATACCAGACTCCTCATGTTTCACCCTTCAGTTTCCTACTTGATTAAATCCTAAGAGCTGAAATTACATTCAATTTTCAAATGTTTCAGCCATCAGTTCTATTTTTTTTTTTAACATAAGTAAAAATACTTCCCAGTTCTTTACTATGAATGAGCATAAGAACTAATTTCTGGCACACATACACATGATTGCTAAAACACAAAACTATTAAAGTTGATGTTATTTCCTAAAGACTTTTCATGTTCTTATTTATAGTTTGCTATATTTAGTCTTCTGATTAATTAATCTAGTTTGGAAGTTGTATCTTTGTTTTAAATGAATTTTGTGAGTCTCTATGTGAGCATATAAATGTATGGTTGTTGGAAGATGAATGGCAAAACAACAGAATCAGTCTTCACGTTAAGACTGAGGTTTCTCAACTTGTGTCCTCTGTTTTTCCTTGTTCTGTTTTCACTATTTTTCTGGTTTCAAAACAAACAATTGGCATCAGTGCTAACCAGGTTCATCTGAGGGTCGAAAGATGACTGCCTTTGGAACAACAACTTCAGTTCCAATCTTCACTGGTGAAAGCTATGATTATTGGAGCATCAAAATGAAGACCTAAGGTACTGTCACCCCCTTTTCTACTACATCCCACAAATCTTGAGAGTATGGTTGCATGGGATATTTTGCAGGCAAAATTTCAAGGAAACACTAAGGTAAAAATCATCAAACTTCAAGGCTTTAGAAGGGAGTTTGAAAACTTGAAAATGAAGGAATCTGAAGTAGTAAAAGAGTATGGTTCCAGATTAATTGATCTAGTAAATCAGATGTGTGCTCTAGGTGAAGAAGTGGCTGATCAAAAAACAGTTCAAAAAATTTTGATTAGTTTACCCGGGAAGTATGATCATGTAGTAGCAGCCATTGAAGAGTCAAAAGACCTGCAAACACTTTCAGTTATTGAATTAATGGGATCTCTCCAAGCCCATGAACAAAGGTTGGCTAGAAGAAACGATAATACTTTAGAGCATGCATTTCAATCTAAAGTAAATCTGAAGAACAAGAAAGCAAAAGATTATAAAGGGAAGCCTCAAAAGGATCACAAAAATTCTGATCAAGCTCAAAAGGAAAGTAAGTTAAAAGGGAAGATGGGAGAATTTCCACCGTGTGGTATTTGTTAAAAAACAAATCACTTGGAGAAAAGTTGTTACCATGCCAGGAAACCACAATGCTGGAATTGCAAAAAATTTGGGCATATGGAAAAGGATTGTAGGTATAAGAAAAATCAGCAAGCTAACTACTCAGAAGAGGAGGAGGAAAATGAGCTTTTATTCTTTGCTTGTCAAGCCCTCACTCAAGAAGAGAAGATTTGGTTCATTAACAGTGGCTGCAGCAATCATATGGCTTCTGATGAAGGCATTTTCACCAGCTTGGATACTTCAGTCAAAACAAAAGTGAAGATGGGAAATGGAGAGCTTGTTGAAGCAAGAGGCAAAAGGGCAGTGGCTATTTCGACTCAGAAGGATACCAAATTCATCAAAGATGTACTTTCAGTTCAATCTCTTGATCAAAACTTATTGAGTGTAGGTCAAATGATGGAAAATGGTTACTCTTTAAGCTTTGAAAATAATCTGTGTAGAATATATGATGAGAAGAATAAGGTGGAGTTGGCTAAAATAAAAATGGGGAGAAGTAGGAACTTTCCTATTCAATGGAGCTATCCTAATGCTATGGTAGCTGCTGTCAATGAAACAATGTTATGGCACCAAAGATTTGGGCATTAAAACTTCAATTCCTTGAGATTATTGCATCAACAGGGGATGATGAGAGACTTACCTCTCTTGGATAAAGAAACTGAAGTATGTGAAGGCTGCATGATTGGAAAGCAGCACAAGCTTCCTTTTCCATCTGAGAGTAGCTGGAGAGCCAAAGAGAAATTACAGCTGGTCCATACTGATGTATGTGGTCCAATGGGAACTCCAACTCACAATCATGCCAGGTATTTCATTCTCTTTATAGATGATTTTACTCGGATAATTTGGGTTTATTTTCTTCAAGAAAAATCTGAGGTTTTTGGAGTTTTTAGAAGTTTAAACTTCTAGTAGAAAAGCAGTCAGGCCATAAACTCAAAGCTTTAAGGAGTGATCAAGGCAATGAATATAACTCCAAAGAATTTAAAGAATTTTGTGAAGCCGAAGGCATAGAACACCAATTGTCTGTGGCATACTCTCAACAACAAAATGGTATATCCGAAAGGAAAAATAGATCAGTGATGGAAATGGCTTGATGTATGCTACATGAAAAAAAACTACCCAAGGAATTTTGGGGTGAAGCAGTAAACACTGCCGTGTTCCTACTAAATCGTGTTCCTACAATTGCAGTTGAAGATCTGACACCTTTTGAAGCTTGGAGTGGAGCTAAACCCTCTGCTAGTTTCTTAAGGGTGTTTGGTTGTATTTGTTATATACATGTTCCATCTCAAAAAAGAACTAAATTGGAAGAGAAAGCAGAAAAAGGCATATTTGTGGGATACAGCAACACTTCAAAAGGATTTCGAATTTTCAATCTAAAAACAAGAAAATTGGTTGTGAGTTGAGATGTGATGTTCAATGAAAATGCATCTTGGGATTGGGAAGCCAAGAAGGTAATTAAGCAAAGTGTAGAGGTACCAGTTAAATAATTAACATATGAAGAAAAAGAAGTTGAAGCAAGAGATTCTCAGCCAATTGAAATTAGAAGTTCCTTTGATCAACTATCCTCCGATTACATTGATGAAGAGTCGTCTCCTGAATCTCCCATAAGAAGAACAAGGTTACTGAGTGAAGTGTATGAGCAATGCAATTATGCTACTCTTGAACCCGTAAGCTTTGCTGCTGCATCAAAAGAAAAAGTTTGGCAAAAAGCTATGGAAGAAGAAATTAAGATGATTGAGAAGAATGACACCTTGGAGTTGGTTTCTCAACCTGCAAACAAGGATGTTATTGGAATAAAATGGATTTATAAGACAAAATTGAATCCGGATGGTTCCATATTGAAACATAAAGCAAGGCTAGTTGTCAAGGGGTATGTACAGCAACATTGAATAGACTACAACAAAAACTTTTGCTCCTGTTGCTCAAATGGATACCATTGGAGCTTTGGTTTCACTTGCTGCTCAAAAAGGCTGGAAAGTGATGCAATTAGATGTGAAGTCAGCCTTTCTAAATGGGGTGTTGGGAGAAGAAGTCTATGTAGATCAACCCGAAGGATTTGAAAAGGAAGAAGGCAAGGTTTATAAATTAAAGAAAGCTTTGTATGGATTAAAACAGGCTCCAAGGGCATGGTATGGAAGAATTGATCAATACTTCATTGAGCAAGGTTTCAGAAGGAGTAAAAGTGAGCCTACATTATACACAAAGACTCAAGACAGCAATAACTTGATCATTGTATCACTTTACGTGGATGATCTGATTTTTACAGGAAGTAATGTTGAAATGCTTAAAAAGTTCAAAGAAGAGATGATGACCAGTTTTGAAATGAGTGATTTGGGTAAGATGAATTATTTTCTTGGCATGGAAGTCAGTCAAGGAAATGGTGGAATCTTCTGTTCTCAAAGAAAATACACTGAAGATTTGTCAAAAAAGTTTAACATGGCAGGTTGTAAATCAGTGGCCATTCCATTAATTCCTAATGAGAAGCTGAAAAAGGATGATGGTGGAAAGAAATAGATGCATCAATCTATAGAAGTCTTGTGGGAAGCTTGCTGTATTTATGCAACACCAGACCAGATATTTTGTATGCTACAAGCTTGCTTTCAAGATTTATGCAAAGTCCTAGTCAAATTCATTTTGGCACTGCTAAGAGGATTTTGAGGTATTTGCAAGGAACAATCAATTTTGGCATCTGGTATGAGAGATTTGAAAGAACAAAGCTGGTTGGATTCACTGATAGTGACTGGGCAGGCTCAACTGATGACATGAGAAGTACTTCAGGTTATTGTTTCAGCTTGGGATCAGCCATATTTTCATGGAGTTAAAAGAAGCAAAGCAATGGGGCACAATCCACTGCAGAAGCCGAATATGTAGCAGCTGCAGCTTGTGCAAACCAAGCCCTTTGGTTGAAAAGAATACTTGAAGATATGGGAGAGAAACAAGTGGAGTCTACTGAAATTTTCTGTGATAACAAATCAGCCTTTACAATTGCCAAGAATCCCATTCAGCATAACAGAACTAAACACATTGCTATTAAATATCATTTCCTACGTGAAGTGGAATCAAGTGGAGAAATTGCTTTGAAGTTTTGCAAGTCTGAGGAGCAGTTAGATGATATATTCACAAAGGTGCTTTCAAGAGATAAGTTTCAAATTCTCAGATCTCTCCTTGGTGTAACTAGAAATCACATCAAGGAGGAGTATTAAAGTTGATGTTATTTCCTAGAGACTTTTCATGTTCTTATTTATAGTTTGCTATATTTAGTCTTCTGATTATTTAATCTAGTTTGGAAGTTGTATCTTTGTTTTAAATGAATTTTGTGAGTCTCTATGTGAGCATATAAATGTATGGTTGTTGGAAGATGAATGGCAGAACAACAGACTCAGTCTTCACCTTAAGATTGAGGTTTCTCAACTTGCGTCCTCTGTTTTTCCTTGTTCTGTTTTCACTATTTTTCTGGTTTCAAAACAAACAGAAACAACCATTCTTTCCGTAAAAGAATTGGAAGGAATGAAAACTTACTTCTTAACAGATGATTCTCTACGCTCCCTTTTGGCATGAACTCGTAGACCAAAAGTTGGTTCTCACCCTCCAACTTGCCACAGCGCTATAATTTGCAGAAAGGACCATTACTTTAGGTCGTGCTAAAACTTTCTCCGAGTAGTACCTGAATAATAATCGTGTATTCTAAACCAAAGTTTTATCAATCAAACCCTTCTACAACTCTTACAAAAATAAATTCTTACAACAAGCCCCACAAGAAGAATAATGTTAATAGATTAAGCTGGTTAAACAAATCATTAAAATTAATAAAGCTTCCTTCAATTATAATGAAAACCCACCGACATTCACCAAAGAAATTCACAAAGCAATGCAACAGATAAATTTTTATTTTTTTGTTTAAATCATACAACAAAAGAATATTAAAAACCGATGTCTTCTTTTGCGAAATCATACGCCAAAAGAATATTAAAAACCAATGGAAAAATTAACCCAAAAGGAAAAGTTTCAGACCTCTAGTCTCGAAAATTTCTCAGATTTCATGTAAACCGAAGACGCTGAGGTCGAATCGAAATATAGAGAGTCGCAATGTGGAAGTGGCATTGCCCATCCCCCATGTTTCTTGCTTTCTGAGAAAATGTATTGAAACCAAAAGAAAATCATTCTTTTCGTGGTTTCTCAGTAACCAAACAAGCATAAAAAAATCCTAGATTAGAACAAACTCCATGTTTCTGTGAACCGCGAGAGAAAGTGGATGCGAGCTGAAGACGAGAAAGCGAGAAACATAAATGCGAGGAACCCATGTTTCTATCTTTCAGCGAGAAAGCCTACATTTTAAACCTTTCATTTTTTTTTATGCTTGTGCATATTTGTGTGAAAGAATGAATGGGGCAGATGGAAATCAAGGAGACAAGAAAGCGAAAAGACGAATCACTTAAATGATTTAACAGTGATTTAACGGAGGTTCCAAATAATTTAATAGCTTTCGTTAAATCAACAAATTCATTTACATAGCCTTATTATATATATAAATTAGGTGAGCGTAACGTACAAAATATATTTGCTTAATTTTAATTTTTTTTTAAGAATATTTTTATTAAAAATTAATTTTTAATTAATAAAGATATAATGTTTTTGAATAAGCAAATTTCATTTTTAACTTAAATTTGACGGTTAGTTATAATATTCTAAATAATAAAAGAAGAATATTAATAAAAATAATAGCATAGTTCTATAAATAAATATCTTCTATAATTTTGATTGTAGGATAATTCTAAGATAAGATTCAACATTTTTCTTATCTTACATTGTCTTAGTAGTGAAAATATTAAAATAAGTTGTTTGGTCGTTCCTTTTTTTTTTATGGAACATTGTGAATCCGAGAATCGATTTCTCGGATACTATTTTTTGCCATTTATCTGTTAGATATTTGTTAAAAAATATATTTATTTACTTGTTAGCATTATATTTTGTGAATTCATATAGATCCAAGATTATATTTGTTGGATAATTGTTTTTTAGCTGCAATCAAATTTTCGCTTGGATATTTTTTTGTGCCATGTGTAGAGTAATGGATAGACTTTCTAGATCTATGATACATTATTGTTTTATTCCCCGCACCAAACCTCTACTTTCCCCTTTTTATTTCTTCTCTACCTTTCTTCTCTTCTACATTCTTATGTATACAAACGTGTTAGTTTGTTTTTTGCAGATCTAGGATTTTCCATTCAAACAATCGCAAGGCAGAAACATCAAACCCTGAGTCTCAGATACGTGTTCTTTATTTTTTTCCTCTCTAGATGCATATTAAAATCAGAATATGAATTAAGATAAAAATGAAATAAAATGAAAATGAAGATAAAATTTCACAAAGAATTTGTTTTTTTTTGTAATGCATATTAAAAAAGAAGAATATGAAGTTTTAAGAAATAATATAAAGAACGTTCAAGCTGACAGCCCCATGGTACCCACAGTTCAAGCACTATAGCTACACCATAAGCCTCTGTCTCTATTCTCTCTCTCTCAACTAGTACACAAATTAAAAAAATACAATGAATACCTTAATCTCAGCAAAATTTAAGTAACTCACAACAGAATAAAACAGAGTATAAAATGAGTAAATATAATAAAATTAAACAGAAAGTTCTAAAAAAATATTTCAAGAAATTAGAGAACAGATAAAAAAGATACAGATGAATATCTTTAACTCAGCAAAACTTAGAGGTGGTTTACAAGAATGATTTAATCTTATCTATTATATTTTTAATTTGTATGTTTGTTTTTGTATTTTTGTATTATATCTAATTTTATGCTTATTACTTTTTAATTTGTATGTTCTTGTGTCGAACCAGCAACAAGATTTGAGTACCTCAAACACAAAGAAAACTGAACCAAAAATACAAGTAATTGCTTGAATTAGAATAATAACAAAAGGTGATTAATATGGATGGGGAATACCTTCCAACAGTATAATTGCTTGGTTATGAATCTGAACACAGGTGGGCGGGAATGAGTTACTTATGTATAAGATATATTTGAGAATCTGAACACAGGTAAACCAGAGTAATTTAAGCTTTTTTCTTGTATTTCTCTTCTTTTGTTATGCATTCAAGATTTTCCTTGTATTTGAGTGTTTTTTTTAAATATAAGATAAACATAAACCATATATTTGAGAAATAATAGTAGGTGATTGATGTAGATAAATACATTTTATCCGGAGTAATTGTTTACTTGTGATTCTGGAATAGGGTGGACGTGAATGACTTGGGAACTGGAAATTTTCAGCACTTTTCTTCTATTTTTCTTCTTCTTTCCCTGTGTATTCTCGAAAAATAATGGGACTCTTATGTAGTTTTATATTTTATTCATTAGTTAGCGTTTTTTTAATGTATAATTATCAATTTAATGAGTTTAATGGACGTGAATTTAAGAGAGGATGATTAGTAGTCTTTTAATGTTTCTTACACGAGATTAGTGTCAAATAGATGGAATATAATGAATGAGAAAATGCATTAATGAGAGGGAGTTGGATCTGCAGAAATTGGAATAATACGACAAGAATCTAAGATGTTTGTCACCTTAATTCAATATCATTCTATATAAGATCGAGAGAAATAATCAATCAACACGAAATTATCAATCAACTCTTTAATTTATTTTTTTATAAAATAAAAATTGATCTAATAATCACGTACTAATGAACAAAATCACACAAACACAATACCATAAAAATATGATACCAATTAAAATAGTATATATGTATAGCAAAACTCGAAGTCGTAAATCCTAAATTATTTGTTGCAGATTGCATAGATTAAGAAATAAATAATAGAAAATAGAATAATTATTTTAAAGAAATTAGAAAATAGAAGAACATACCAAAAAAAAAGAATGAATATGAAAATAAAATAGAGATTATTATATGTCATCAATTAAAAGAGAATATCAAATTCTAAAAAAAAAAGAGTTTAAAAAATTAGTATATGTCTCAAATAAAAACATATTTGAAACAATAAAAAATAATAATACAGATCAATACCTTCAACTAAAGCAAATCCAAGTAGCTTCCAATAACACCAAAATCAATAAAATCTGAAGAAAAAATAGAGGGAGTTATGTATAAAAATTAAATCAACTGATTATTCAGTACCAAAAATCGAATGAATAAGAAATCAAGTGATTATTTGCAATTTCACAAAAAATAGATTAAGAAAATAAAATATAAAAAGCTAAATAATAATCTGAAAGAGTTATTTCAAAAAATAATGATAAATTGATTAAGAAATAACAGAATTGATTTTTTTTTTGGTCACAAATAATCAACATTGTGAAAAAGAGATTATTCACAAAAATTATTTAACGTTGTGATTAATATGTGTTTGCAAATAAACAAATTATAATAAATAGATTATAACAATTTATAATTAACAATTAAATTATTTACAAATTATTCAAAGACTAGCAAATTTATCATAAGTAATTATTAAATGGCATTTACTAAGAAAGAAGAAATAGAAATGACGAAAGTTTATTTGAAGAGATTAGAACATAGAATATTAATATACCAAAAAAAATGAGATGAAATTAAAATTGAGATTAGTAAATGTCAGACATTAAAAAATAAGATGAAATTACACATAAATTTCATTTAAAAAATAAGTACATGTCATAAATTAAAAGAGAACATTAAATTCCACGGGAATTGTTAATTTCTTGTAATGCATATTAAAAACAGTAGATGAAGTAAAAAAAATAAATTAACAGCGTGAAAAAAAAAACATTATAAGAAATAATAAAACAGATTAATACATTTCAATACCTTCAATGCAGGTAAATTTGATTAGCTTCCAACAGCATCAAGATGACAAAATCAAATCAATCTAAAGCAAAAACAGAAAGAATTAGAAAATATAGATTACATTACATCATAAGTTAGAAAACAGGAAACAGAAAAAAAAATTACAACGTAATAAATTTAAGAAGAAGATAAATTCCACAACAAATTAGTCTATTTATTCTAATGCATATTAAAAATAGAAGATGAAGTAAAACAAAATTAACAAAAGCTAAAACCAAAAGATGGATGTGAATGATGGCTTTAAGAATTCTCACTGGTTCTCTTTGATTTTTCTACTTCTTTTCTTATGTTCTCTCGGAAAATAATGGCACCTCTTCTGCCGTTTGGTTTTTTGTTTTTTTTTTTTAAATTTGAGTGCTTGTTTAATGAGAAATTGTCAATTTAGTGAAGAACGTGAACTGGAGAGACATACGGAATGAATTTAATTTGAAAATACTGTGTTATGTATCAAACTGTTGAAGAAAATGACAGGACAATTTGTTTTATTGCTTCCATTATTCATTGTGACATCTCTCCAATAAACAGAAGGAAAACAAAAAAACAAATTAGGACGTACTGTGCGTTAACTTTATTCAACAAAATTAATCGGATTAAGATGGATGTCATCATGTTGATTAAATTTGGATTGAAAGGTAAGCCCAACATGGAAAATCACGTAATGTTATTAATGATACTAAATTTTATTAAATGTCAATTTTTTCTAAAATCGGTAATATAAAACTTGATCCATCCGGGAATTTAAAGACGTGAGTTAATAATTAATCAATTGGGTTATAACCGGCAGACGTAATTTAAGATTAATTCTAAAAAGCATGAATTGATAGAATAAACGGAATAAATAATTGCATTACATCATATGGAAACTTGAATTTTTAACGGACATTAAATAGAAGATGAATTATAAATAATAAAATTTTAACAGCCGTTAAACCAACAATTTTCTATTAGATAGTCACATTATATATATATATACTAGGTGAATTCAACGTGCAAAGCACGTTAGCTTAATTTGCTTAATTAATTTATATTGGATTAATTTTTGATTAATAATGACGTATTGATGATTTTGGTTTAAGTAAGAATATTTTTTGACGTAAAATTGAGAAACACTCATATATTATAAAAAAAGAGTATTAATAAAAATAATAATATAGTGAGATAAATAAACATGGTTTTATGAAATATGATTGAGCTAATATTTATTCTAGGATGATTTATCTAGGATGACAATCCAGCATTTTCCTCATCTTGCATTTCCTCAATAGCGAGAACATTAAAGTGTCTATATTTCTGCTCCTTCATTTTCTATGGATCTCCATAAACTTGATTCTTCCACTTTTTTTTTTTTGCTAATTTGTCCACAATATTTTTGATGTATGGTCGATGTTTCTACAAAAAAAATAAAAAAAAAATTATTTAAATAATTTTAAAAAACCCAATATTTTTTATTAACTCATTATTATGAAACTAAAATTATAAATTTAAATTTTAGAAATTACCACTCCAACATGTTTCATCAACTCAAGTACTGAACAACCAAATGCCTTTTCTGCCACTTCACCAAACAAAGAAGCAGCTAGCTTTCCAGTAGTATCGTCCAGTTCAACATATGCCCGTGCACTATAAATTGAATGATAATATTATTTATAATTAAAATAGTATTAAATTAATCATCAATTAGAAATTAATATTGGAAGATATATATCGTGGTTTGCAGACTCCTTGATTTTTGCAATATATGCAAACAAAAGTTTCATTATATTTATATTCATTTCCTTTATTACAGCCAATACATGACATGTAATAGAATACTTGAGTCAAGTTAATAACATTTATGTTCGCCTCTATCCAAAATTTTGCTTTCTACAATAAATGAAATATAATAGTTATGTGGCAATATTGTAAAACCAATTTGAAGAATTATAAAATATGAATAAAATTAAATTTACTGCCATTGGTTGCAAACACTTCATCAACTGTGCAATATCGCAATTCTTGACAATTTCTCAAATACCAACAGATGATAACGGAGCAGATGGGTATGTCAAACATCTTGCAATGATACTCTTAATTATCAAATCATTATTCTCCGTCCTTAAAATACAAAAAAGAAGAAGAATATAAGGAAATGAAATATATATTTCAAATATATAAATAACATAATTAACTGTAATATAAATGCAGTAATATGTATTTGATAAATTCTCAAAATTAGCATTGCTTCATTGTAGCTGCCTGTGAAATAAGAGGATTGATTGTAAAAGTGCTTGACGAACGTGACGACAAAGATAATCCTTAATTGAAATTGAAAACATTATTAATGCAAGTATAATAGAAAATGGGAAAATATGTAAGCAGCTTAATTATTAAAAATACCATTATATGATCGAACAGAAATTTTTGTTCCAAGTATTATTAGTTTATCTTCAGTCATTTCTGATATTTTCTGACATTCGTCTTGGACAAATCGACCCCACATAATCAAACGTATAGGATTCAAGTTACAAAATTGGAATAAGTAAAATAATTAATAGAATTTTCGTAAATTAATATTGGAATTGTATTTTTAAAAAAATGAGAACTTATAAGATAATTGTATCTTTCATCAATAACATATATCTCTTGGATTGTTGTTGATCCGAATGCCGACGTTACCTCTTTAATTGGCTTAAATTTGATTGCAACAGCTAAAATATCTAATTATTGAAATATGAATTGTTAATTTTTTTATGATTATTTAATTAAAAAAATAAAAGTAAATTACCTATTTCTGCAATCGACTCTTTATAAACTTCTAACTCCTTGAACGGGACGATCTTATATTTTGGTGCATCTATTTTCTCTTTATTTGGAGCAACATCTTCTATTATGGTTCTTGAATTGAAAGTCCACTGATATTGATATTCTCCACTCCTGTATTTTAGATCCACTGGTTTGACATATGCATTACTGATATAATAGGAGTGTAAAATATTTAAAGTGTCATCTCAGCTGTCAATATTAGTTCCAAAAATTACTGCCTACACTCGATTCTCCTAGACAATATAAATAATCGTGATTAATAGCGTATTATATAAAAATATGAGGAGAAAATTTTTATTATATAATATGATAGGATTTAAGAACAAAGAATTTGTAAGAATAAAAAAATTTGTTAACATAATGTATGGTAAAAAATATTATACCTCTTGATCAATTAGTGTCAAATTTTGGTATTTGACTGTTGTGCGTTGGCTTATTCGCTTGGGTGACTTCTCTACAACGATCATTTTAATTTTCCAGTTAATTGTATTTGGAGTGATATCCTTTATTGATGTATAGACCGTCCGCATTTTATTCCTTTTTGAAATACAAGAATATAGGATGCATAAGAATAACAAATATCAATTTACATGTATGAATCTTAAAAATAATTGAAATAGACATTTTATTAAATGACAGAATATTAGACATATAGAGATTTATATTATAATAGGAAAAAAATGAAAGCTATACAATTGAATCTAGTTACGTGTATAACGTTAATTCAAACATGATAAAGTTAGTAATTCTGTGAACACAATATTTTTTGTGCAGTTCTTCTCACGCCGTTCAGTGGACACTGGTCGTATTAGAATCCTTACTGCAGATGCTTTCTTTGCTCTTGATAAAGTGACATATAATTGACCATGTGAAAAAACTGGTTAAGGTAAATAAATTTCAACAAAGTCTAATGTTTGTCCCTGTGATTTATTTATAGTCATTGCAAAACTTAATCTTGTAGGAAATTGAGTTCGTTTGAATGGGAAACCACTATTTTCATCAACATTTGGTAAGAATGGTATCCTTAGAATGAAAACTCTTTTTCCGAGATGGTGTCCAACTGCTATTTCTGCATCTATGACATTTTGATCAAAGGCCCGACAAATTAAACGGGTTCCATTGCATAGCCCTTCTGAAGGATTAATGTTTCTAAGCAGCATGATGGGACAGTTTTTCTTCAGCAACAGTTCATGAGGTGGGAGTCCATTTGGAGTTAGAGTATTTAAGAAATCATCCATAACTGATTGTTCAGATGCATCTATTGTCTCATCAAAGTTGTAATATCGTTGAACCTCACCTGGGAACCTATCAATTAACATTGAATTTATTTCATCAACATAACTCTTCTTTGGTGTTAATATCGCCCGATTCATCATAGTCACAATATTTATTGAATATTGATGAATATTGTGGAAAACATCTTCTATTAAATGATTTAAAGATGTGATGTCTTCATCATAGGGAACAAGCATGCCATTCGGAATTTTTATAGTTTCATCAACTGTGTTTGATGGCATTCCATTGCCTAATTGTAACACATCATCTGAAAAAAATGGATCCAATCTTGCTCGCATATTTTCAATTAATCGGAACTTGGTCAATGTAGGCCACAAATAGGAATAAACCAAACTTGCATTAACTTGTTCTTGTCTTATTCCTTTACGAACTACTAGTAGAACCTGTCTAAAATTTCCGCCAAAAACAACAATCTTTCCCCCGAATGCTACATCTGAATCATTTATGTCTCTTAGTATTTTATTTAATGCTTTTATGTGTTGTTTTCTTATCATTGGAGTCTCGTCCCATATTATTAATTTTATTGCACGTAATAGGTTTGCTAAGGCACTTTGTTTGCTTATACAACATGTGCTTCTTTTGTCAGTATCAAGTAGAAGCTTAAAACGTGAGTGTGTTGTTCGTCCTCCCGAATAGATGCAGCAACACCTGATGAAGCAGTTGCAAGTGCTATTAATTTTTTTGATCATACTGTTGCAAGAAGTGCCTTGTACAAGAATGTTTTCCCTCTCCCACCTGGGCCATCGATAAAGAATCTAGCACTTTCGTTTGAACTAGATTTTGTGATTTTCAAAACCCATTTGCGGCAACTCATTTTCATCGCAAATTTCTCTTTCTAGCATTTTTTCACATCGCTGCAATTGGGTTTTCTGTTTTCAAAACCCAATTCCAGTGACTTTTGTTAACTGCTAATTTCTGTTCCAACATTTTTTTTACATTGCTACAATAGAGTTCTTGATTTTCAAAACCCTATTGCAGCAACACTTTTCACCGCTAGATAATATTTCCAACAAGTTTCGAGTCTCTGCAAATACTATTTCAGGATTATGCTCTTTTCTCGCCTCTATTCAATAAAAAATCCTCACAAAAACCAAAATTCAGTATTCTTTTCCAGTATTTATGTTGGATCTCATTTCTTCGATCCCGTCATATTCATTTCCGCATATGCCAAATGCGATATAATCTCACATTTATGTTAACAAATGACATTCATTAATTTCTTCAAGCGTCAATTCATCCAAACTCATATGTATTTTTACACTGGGGTGGTGCATTATACTCATATCAAGTTCAAAAGACATCATGCAATATCATATGATCTATCCGAGTTTTTATAAAATGTATATATGTAATTTTATATTATATACATATATATTTTAAAATACTTTTTAAATCACTTTAAATCTTAAGAAAAAAAGGAAAAAATTTCACTACTCATTTAAAAACATCACCCATTAAATAAGATAAAATAAAACGGTTTTAGGCCAAGTTTGGATAACAGAGTATTCACAAGTACTATTCTTAGTAGTAGTGCTACTTGCATAATATGGAGCGGGGAAACCCCTATCCTGACCCCCACCCCGCATCAATTGGGGACGGAAGTTTTCTCCCCATCACTCGCCCCTTGTGTGTGGGGGTGGGATACCCGCATCGATGTCGGGGGGGAGGGGGATGGGCCCAGCACGTGTTTTTGGGCTGAAAATAAGTTTTCAAAATAAAAAATATACAACAAACTAGCATAATTAAAAAAACAATACAATATATATATATACACACATATATGTGACAAACTTTCAAACTAGCACTAGGCTTGTCACTACTAGTAGGTCCTAAACTCTTACAATTTACAATAATACAAATATGTAAGGAGACTATACAACTAAGTTACTAATCTATTACATAATACAAATTAAGAGAAATTACAAACATAAAATGATATAAGGGGCATTATATCACAATTACAAAGAACCACGAGGCACTAAGTGACTAAAATGTTTCTAACAATAAAAAAAAAATGCAAATCTAAAAGTTTAACAAATGGATATTTGGAGGCTTGGCACTTGGGGTAAATGGAGAAGTGTAATGGTCAATCTTGAAAGATGTGATATGAGGATATAATATGTACTCAAGGAGAAGTCAATAATCATACTGCAGCGGAGGTGGCTATCGTGTCATGTATCAGTATGGCTACAACAATTGATGAAATAAATAATCACTACACTTTAGTATAAATAAAATAAATCATAATAATTAAATGAAATCAATGATATTGACTAGATTCAGCTTGTGAATTAGCCTCCCCCTCGGCATCCACATAGTCAAGAACATCTTGAATGTGAATTGTGGTCTCCTTGATCCAATTTTGTGACCAAATTAAAGCCTTTATAGTTGAAGCAGCTAATTAACTCTGAAATGAATCCAATATATGCCCTCCAATGTTAAAGGCTGACTCAATTGCTATGGTGCTAATTGGGATAGCCAAAATACTGTGTGCTATCTTTGCAAGAATGAAATACTTTATGGCATTGACCTTTCACCATGCTAATTATTAGTTTCAAATTATCGTTCATTAAATAAGAAAATGAAAAGTGCAAGGGTAAAAACCAAAACATCAAAAAGCAAAACTATCTTATGATTTGTCATCAGACATTCTATCAAATTGAAACTACAATTTATCAATGACAAATCCTTGCCTGATAGACTCCCAAATCCAATATATGACTCTAATTGAATCGACCAACGTGCATCAAATCACAATTATGAAGAGAAATATAATCATAAAGGATAAAGCAAAACAAGAGAGTCACACAGTTAGACAAATTTTACATGACAAAAAAAAAAACCTTTAAACAACTCTTTTAAGGTAAACGCGTAGGGCCTAGTTATCAATGACATACAATGGTTCTACGCAACTTCTCTAATTCATGTATTTTAATCGGCTTGATGAGTTTTTGGAAAATGATGATTTGAAATATTACTTCCATGTTGTGTCCATGTATTTTGTGAGAAAAAGTCCGACACTTAATGACAAAAAAGTGATCAACCTACATATGTAGTATACTAGTGGTGGAATAACGTGCAAGCTGGCACTTTTGCCTCACTACAATAGAAATTGACCTTTTTCGGCATAAATTTTTGCCAAAAAAAGTGGTATAAATCACCGCCTATCACTTTTCCCAGCGATTTACATCTCGCTACATGTTTGTCGCTATTATTCCTTCACTTCTAATCTATCGCAACGAAAGTAAAAAATCGTCAAAAAAATATGATCTTTCCCAATGATTTGTTTAGTTGCAATTGGTCCAAAACTTTGCCCTAAATAGCCACTACGATTCAATTAGAATTCGTTGGCAAAGACTTATAGAAGCGTGTTTCCACCGTTGCAAAATAGCCATATATTGACTAGAAATGTGTATTTCTAGTGATTATTGACATTGCTGGAAATAGCTGTTCTATTTTCAAAATCCTATAGCGGCGACCAAGTTTTGCCGCTAAACTATATTTCAAGCATTTTTTTACAGCACTACAATTGAGCTTTCGATTTTCAAAGCCTGATTGCACCGCTATAACTAGATTTTGTGGTTTTCAAAAGCCATTTGCGACGACTTATTTTCGTCGCAAATTTCATTTTGCAGCGTTTTTTCAAATCACTGCAATTGGGTTTTCGATTTTCAAAACCCAATTTTGGTGACTTTTGTTTGCTGCTAATTTTTGTTTCCAGCATTTTTTACATCGCTATAGTATAGTTTTTGATTTTTAAAACCCTATTGCAGCGACACTTCTCGCCACTAGATAATATTTCCAGCGACATTTTTTTACATCGCTGCAATATTACCAACGCTAAATACTATTTCAGGATTTAAAAGTCTTTCCTCGTCGCTCTTTTCTCGCCTCTATTGAATAAAAAATCATCATTAAAACCAACATTCAGTATTCTTTTCCAATATTTGTGTTGGGTCTCGCCTTTTCAATTCACCTAAAGTCACATTCATTTCTGCATTTGCCAAATGCCATATAATCTCACATTTCTGTTAATAAGTTACATTCACAAATTTCTTCAAGCATCAATTCATCCAAAATCATATGTATTTATACATTGGGATGGTGAATTATACGCATGTCAAGTTCAAAGTAGATCATGCAACATCAGATGATCTATCTGAGTTTTTATCGGAAAGAATAAATGTATTTTTAAATTATATATATTTTGAAATACTTTTTAAATTACTTTAAATCTTAAGAAAAAAAGAAAAAAAATCACTAACTCATTTAAACCCATTAAATAAATAAATAAATAAATAAATAAAAACCTATCGCAAGAAGCCTTTTTTTGTGGTTTTCCTGGGCTTTGTGGTCTAAGATCTCATTTGGACAGTAAGATGAGATAAAATGAGATGATTTCAAACAAAAAATTAAATTAAATATTAAGAGAACAAAAATGCTATAGACAATCGCCCCTAGGAAACCTTGAGGAACCATTGCCCACATGGAGATGAAACACCCCATGTCATTTGATGACTCAAAATCCACCACCGAAGCTCCTTCGTCTTTTCCACATTGAAGCCCCTTCGTCTTCCCAAGCACTCAGATCTAAACTCCATAATAGTGTTTTCTCCAACGACCCATAATTAAACAGGTAAACCACAAAAGCAAAGTTGGTAAACTCGCTCAAAGACCAAACAAAAGATCCCAGAAAAGTGAAGCAAGAGAAAGAAAAACGACCAAAACTGGTTTTGGAGCAGCAAATAGAGACCCAAAAATTATTATCTCTTCTCTCTCATTTGTAGAAATATTTTGCTTCATTTCTATGCTCGAATAAGAGGTTTTGGATTATGAGTCTTTCACTTCATCCAATCAACTTTCAGGGTGCTTAGTATCTTCCAATTTTGTTCTTTTTCCAGTTAAGTTGTCTGGGTATGCAAGTTTTGTAGGAGATCTAATAGGTATGACTTGTTGTGACTTTTCTTTTTGACAGTAGTTGATTTTGCTTGTACAACTACTATAATCTGGATTATTAGAATAATTGCACCCATCTTCTTGCAACTTTCACCACTTCAAACAAAATTGTCTAGCTCCTATAATATTATTCAAGAATATACGAACATGTAATATTTCTGGCAAAAAAGCAATTTGTAGATGGTTTATAGATGAAAGAAACTTTTGCAGGTGGTATCTATCTTCTCGGTTTACAGATGGGTTTTGAAATGGATTTGGGATTTGGGTATTCTCCTCTCTTCTCAGATGTCTTTCTTTCCAATCGTCTGTTAGGTTTTGAAATATTGACGTGGCAAACTTGGTTACCTAGTGGTTGCGCATAGCCAGTTGTTCGTAGCAAGACTGTTATGAGAATATTATTTTTTAATATTATTATCTTAGAATTTGAAAAGTTTAATTATTTATTATATTTTTTATGAAATTTAAAAAAAAATTATAATTATAAAATAAGATGAGATAAAACTGTTTTAGGCTAGGTTTGGATAACAAAGTATTCTCAAGTACTTTTTTGAGTAGGGGTGCTACTCATATCATGTGGGGTTAGGTCATCCCTACCTTGCCCCTTGCCCTACATGATGTAGGGGTGGAAGTTTTCTCCCCATCGCCCACCTCTCGTGCGCTGGGGTGGGGTACCACACATTGCTATCAGGGTGCAGGGAACCCGTCCCCCCAACTCCCCACCCCACGTGAGGCTGGGCCATCGCCCGAGCATGTGTTTCTAGACTCAAAATAAATTTTTAAAATACAAAATAAAATATATATAAAAAACTAGCACATTTAAAAAAAATACAAAATATATCTATAACAAACTTTCAAACTAGCCCTAGGCTTGTCACTACTAGTAGGTCTTAAACTATTACAAATTACAATAGTACAAATTTGTAATGAAACTATACAACTAAGTTACTAATCTATTACACAAATTAAGAGAAATTACAAACATCAAATGATATAAGGGGCATTGTATCATAATTACAAAGAATCACTAGGCACTAAGTGACTAAAATGTTTCGCATAATAAAAAAAAAAGAGTAAAATCTGAAAGTTTAACAATTGTACATTTGGAGGCTTGGCCCTTGGGGTAAGTGGAGAAGTGGAGTGGTCAATCTTATGAGATGTGCGATCATAAAATTTGAAACATTAACAATTTAGTAAGAAACTAGAAAGAAAAATTAGAACGGATAAAATTATAAATAAAATAATTTGAAATTAATAATCACTAAATTTTAGTATAAATAAAATAAATCATATTAATCAAATGAAATCAATGATATATACTAGATCTAGCCTATGAAGTAGCCTCCTCCTCGACATCCGTATAGTCAAGAACATATTGAATGTGAATTGTTGTCCTCTTGATCCAATTCTGTGAATAAATCAAAGCCTCCATAGTTGTAGCAGCTAATGAACTCTAGAATGGATCCAATATTGCCCTCCAGTGTTAAAGGGTGACTCAGATGTTATGGTGCTAATTGGGATAGCTAAAATACTGCGTGCTATCTTTGCAAGGTTGGGATCCAGACTTCATTGCATTGACCTTCAACCATGCTAATACCTCAAAATCTTTCACTTATGGTTTTAGACCCGTTGCCAAATATCGATCTACCTCTAACTTTGCCTCAAGAGGTTGAGGGCCCAACTGGGGTTTTATGAGAGACTTTGGGCTTATGCCACCTTACGCTTTTTTTTTCTCATCCCAACATCTTAAGGAAGCGCTGTAGTTATTGTAAACTTGTCAAATAATTTGACAAGTCTTTAATAATGCCCCCAATTTGATCAACCCTTGTAGCCCCATATTAAAGTCTCAACCCGTACTTGATGTCCTCAATCTTAATATGGGGGTCAAAAGCACTAACTACATATAAAAATAGAATATGGGGGTCAAAAGCACTAACTACATATAAAAATAGATTTTGCTTACTCATATCCCCCCAATACTTTGCATATTTGACCCTCATGGTCAATCCCATCTTTTGCATCTTGCTATGGTCACTCAAACACATATCATCTATTTCTGCTCGCACCATACATATTTGTTGAGTGAAGTCATGTGATATAGGATACAAAGTACTAGATATGCTCAAAGTCACCTCGTAGAAAACCCTTAAACAATCAAAAAAATAGCAATCACCTCTCAATCATCATTACAAGGCTTTCCCAATCTCCAATGTCCATCAAAATATCTCACATATTGGATGTTCTCATCACCATTAATTTAAAAGCTGCTTAATAATCTTGGCCGCTTCCAACATCATAAACATTGAGTTTCATCTTGTTGGAACATCAATACAAAGACACCTCTTGGATGTTATGTCTGCATTTCTTGCAGCAGTTTTAAATTTCTCCAATCTAGATGGAGGAAATCTCACAAATTTCACAACCATTTTGACTCGTCGAATCATCTAAAACTTTCAAACCATCAGAAGCAATCAAATTTAGAATATGTGTGGCACATTTATTACGCAAAGAATAACGCGATCATTTGCAGTATAGTTTTGGGGTGTCGATTCCACAAGGAGATGGATTGAGAAATTGAAGAATAGTAACGAAATTAACAAAAAGATTTAGAAGAGTGTGAAAAGTAATTTTTTGAAGTATGACGTAAATTAAAACTAAATGAATAGTTTGAAAAATATAAAAATGAGACGAAAAGTAGAGTATTGGGAATCCTTTGTATATAATCGGTATTTTAATTATTTTCGATTCATTAATAACTCAATTGAAAATTCTATGTCCAAATTTTCAATCAGAAGATAAAACATTAATAATCAGATTTAAATCAAATATGGCCCCGTTTGTATTCGAAAATGAGCTCAACTCAACTCATCTCAACTCATCTTCATTTCATTATTATATTTTTATAATTTTTTATACAAATTTCTATACACCTTTTTTCAAATCCTAATATACATTTTTCAAATTCCAAAACACATTTTTCAAATCCCAAAATAATAATAATAATATTAAAAAAATAAACTAAAATCATCTCAACTCATCTCATCTCCGAATCCTTTTGTTGCCATTTGAATTTCGGCTGCCATATGCATATCAACATATGTTTTTCTTTCAAGTGGCCTTGCATGTGATTGAGTTTCTTCTTTTATTTGAGATCACCAAAACCTTGCTTTTGTGTGCAGCCATTTGTATTTAATTTCCACTTCTTTTTGTTGCCATGCGTTGCTCCTATCTTGCTTGCCTCCTCTTCATTTCTTTGGTCAAATATTTCAGCTCCAACTATGTTGTCATGTGAAGCCTTGTGGATGGCTGCTTTGCTTCTCTAATTGTTTTCGGCTGGAATGCTTCCACTAACAAGTATAATTTTATTTGTCTTCAAGTGAGTCAACCAAATATTTGGATAGAGCTCCCTTTCAACCGAATCACTTATGGTTTGCTTGTGTCTCTTTGAGTTGTCGGTTTCCTCATGAATTCGTTTTGTTGTTTATCAATTTCTTAAGGTGCCGTGTACCACTTTTCATCTTGGCATGCTTTGATCAATCATCTTAATTCTTCATGCATTGATGTTGCCTAATACAATGGCTGCCAACAAGAAAATATAATCAATTAATTTATAAAGATGGGATCCATGATTTAGAAGCAAATTTGGCTCTTTAAATTAAGGGATTAAATCGGATACATTGGAGCAAGTGGCCTTATGTGAAGTATTAGTGAAAATTCATGGGACCTATTTAATGAATTAAACTCATGTGTTTCTATGTGTATTTATTTGAGACTTAAATATATTAAATCATGCTCATATCCATCTCAAGATAAATAACTATTAATTAAATAAAATGAGTTATATCATTATTTTTTCTTTTTTTTAGCATTTAAATAGGATATTTAGAGTACATTTTTGTACACTCATCACACATCTCACGTGCAAACAATCACCTCTCATAATTAACTTGTTTGCCTCTGTAAGATAGGTTTTTATAAAACCCAATGCGACATCTTATTTATTGACTTATTTGTTTTCGTTGAAGGTGACATCACGAGATATATATAGCCAATTGGTTTTATAGTCAAGACATTTGTATCCCTTTTATGATGGGCTATATCCAAGGAAAGGCTTGAAGTGGACTAAAAACTTAACTTGTGTTTGTAATCAGGCCTAAGATTGGGCTAACATTCACATCCAAAGGTTTTGAGAAAAGTATAGTCCGGGTGTTTATGATGGACCATGAAATAAGGGAATTAATTTTGAAGGACCGGGATAGGAAGAAGGTTAATAAGATAGGTGGCAGTTTCAAAGGCTTTAGTTACAGTTCACAACTCAATCTTTGGCCCTACAAAGATTGAGTTGTGAACTTTGTTATTAAATTCTTAAAATTGTAAGCAATGTGAAGGTCCGGGGAGGGTGCTCAGTTCACTAAAGAGAGACTAGACAAGGTCCTAGGCAATATGGAATGGATAGAGATTATGAGGAATTGCAGTTTTATAAATCTGGCAGCTTTAGCCTTGGATCATAGTCTAATACTTTTGAAATGGCAACAAAGGAGGAATATGGGACAGTATGGTGAAGAAGGGAGAAGCAGAACCAAGATTTTCAGATTTGAGGCCAACTGGAACATGCAAGAAGAGTGTAAGAAGATTATTAATGATAGCTAGAGCAATCACCATGCAACTCAGAATACCAGAATGTTGTCAGTCCAAGAAAAACTTAGGAATTGCAAGCAATCACTAGAAATCTAGAGTAAAAATATTTTGAACAAAGAAGCAGAAGAGAACAAAAAAAAAACCTTCAAAGATTAACAGAGTTACAAAAGGCCAATTCAGGAAATAGCAATGGAGAGATTAAGAAGCTCAAGAAGGAAATTAACAATTCTTTAGCCAAAGAAAATGTAAAATGGTAGCAAAGGGCAAAACAGAAGTGGTTGAAGAATGGTGATAGGAACTCCAAATACTATCATAGCTATGTCAATCGAAGGAGAAAGAACACTGAGATTGAGAAGATAATCAAAGATGATGAGACTGAAACCAGAAGTAGCTAGGAAGTAGTTGAGGTATTTCTCAATTATTATCAAAATCTTTTTTCTTCTCATCAAAATATTATTAATGTCTCATCTTTTTTCTTCTAACCACAAAGCCTTTAAAAATATACTAGACAAGATTATAGGTAGACTTAGTAATTAGAAGACCAAATTCTTAACTCGAGCAGATAAAGAGATACTCCTTAAGGCTATGGTGCAAGCCATTCCCACATATACTATGAGAGTTTTGAAATTTCCTAAGTCCTTAGTAAAGGAAATGAATAGTCTCATGAAGAACTTCTAGTCGAGATTTATGAATAATGATAGGAAAGCCCATTGGTTAGCATGGAATCAGCTGGACAAGCCTAAGAAGATTGGAGGTCTCAGCTTTAGGAATTGATTACGCCCAAAGAATAATGCGGTCGTTTGCAGTATAGCTTTAAGGTGTCGATTCCACAGGGAGATGGATTGAGAAATTGAAGAACAGTAACGAAATTAACAAAAAGATTTAGATGAGTGCGAAAAGTAAAGCATCGGGAATCCTTTGTATATAATTGGTATTTTAATTATTTTCGATTCATTAATAACTCAATTGAAAATTCTATGTCCAAATTTTCAATCGGAAAATAAAACATTAATAACCAGATTTAAATCAAATGTAATCTTTCGAAAAATCATTCGTCACAATATAAGAACAGGAATTGTTATCAATATTAAAGAAATTCAACGTCGGCAATATACTCGTAGAGCAATATTGCAGCAGAGAATTAAATTAAAATAGATAACCAATTAAACCAAATATAATCAAAGGATTATTGCATTTAATAGAAAAAGCATGACTGAATCTATAAATGAAATAAATTCTAAGATTATTTGGTGATGAAAACATTTATAATAAATTTCGAATGACTAAACAAAAGAGTTTAATATTTGAAGAACACATATATGAATCAAAAACAATTACAAATACCATCATATATACAAATTCATCCCTAACTCTACTAGAAAATTAGTTACACATATTGAAAATATGCAACAAAAATTCTTCAAGGGATAATATGGAAGAGCCAACCATTATTTTCTTCTCTCTTCTTTGGTTTTTCTTTTCTTTTCTCAAGCCCTCAAAAACAATGTATCTTCCAAGGCATCCAAGCACACTAAGCATGGTCTTAGAACACACACCCCTCCCTTCTATTTATAAGCATCCTTCATGCAAGTTGTCATGACAAAATCATCACAATTTCAACTTGTTTTGCCATGTGCCATTCTTGAATCCAAGTGATTTGTGAGTTGTCATTTTGATCATTTGTTTTCCCACCATGCATGAGCTGGATTTTGCTTGTAGGTTGAGTGTTTCAATTTTGCTTCTCTATCTATTAGTTGTCTTGTATGACTTAATATCTTGTGGTCAAATAATTTGTCTTGAAGAAACTTGAGTGCACTTTATCTTGTATCTGAATTGATCATTGAATTTCCAAGTTGGTGTAGGAGTGCTTGCTAGAAAATATTATGATGACATTTGGATTTGATGCAAGTGGCTGAAAAATATCTAGGAACGTCAAGTGCAGGTGCGTCCACTTGATGGTCGATTTTGTCTTAGATTGAGTGGATATCTCTTCAAACACAAAACATAAAAGTTATAGATATTTCTCTTGCAGTTCTAGATCATCTCGAATCAGCTCAATCGGAGATTGGATGAGAGAGTTATGCCCATTTTACGAAAAGATGTCAGAACTGTCTAAAATTTCGCAATTATCTTCATTTGCTCCTAATGTCTCCATTTGTGTCCTAAATCAAAATATAAGAATAATGAGTATATTTAGGCATCAAATAAGAATAAAGTATTAAACATTAAGAGAGGAAAATATGACATTTTATATTCTCACCAATATATTAAATCATGCTTATATCTATCTCAAGATAAATGACCATTAATTTTAATAACATGAGTTATATCCATTGTTTTCTCATTTCTTTTAGTATTTAAATAGAGTATTTAGAGTGCATTTTTATGCACTCATCACACCCCCCAACTTACTCATTGCTAGTCCCTAGCAATTTTCATGCAAAATGATGAGAAAGACCAAAGAAAATCACACATAGGGGCCATCAAGACACATTTTTCAAATTTACATATCAAAACAATCTTAGAAATTCAATAACCTTTTCACAAGTAATTCAAATATAGCAATCCACAGAGTGTGTATGTGTTCTAAACTATTTTTATCAAATCAGAGGTTTCGACACATGCAACATTAGAATATCTTAAGCAAAAAGGTTCAACTCCATAACTCACGGGTATAGAAGTGTTTCATGTATGGGTTCTCTCTATGGAGTTGACAAAGGTGTACATTTACTCTCATGGAAATATGGCCAATTATATATAAGTAACAAGTAAACATTGATCTTATGATAGGAATACTAACAAATGAGATTTCCACCATTCTTTCCACAAGCATACTTAGGATCGGAAAAATCAACACAAAGGGTGGTAATGTGGTTTAGGGTTGGGGTTCATAAGAAGAAAAGGTGAAGAGATTTCAAAAATTTCCAAGTATACACAAAAGGGAATCTGTTAAATTTTTCAGTAGACTATACTTTCCTTTTGATGTACTTTTCAATTTTTTAGATTTTTGACTAAGTACACTTTTCCATCTTCTTTTGCTACTGGTGTCTTCGCAATTTGATGAACTCTTTCATGAATAATTTGATGGACACATCTAGCACCATGCCATTTTTGTCATGGTTTTTTTTTTTTTAATGATAATTTCACACCTAGTACACACTTGGAAGTAAAATGGTAGGAAAATATAGTGTATAAGCTATACTCCAATGTAGAGAGGTATGGATGATGTAGATATGAAAAGAAAAGGCCATATGTGTATAGTGGCTCAAAATTGGCTACTAGGGATCTATGATGAAAAGGCTCAGCTTGAAAGGCTCAAACGTTAATCCTAAGTTGACTTTCGTCATATCCCAAGTATATCCATTATCTTACCACAAACCATGTAATGATATTCTCAAAAGAAGTGTCAAATTAAACAGATCAATGGATACTTATCACAATTTCTGTATTTGTAAGCTCTCAATTCTCACAAAATTCACATGAATACTTGAGCAAAATAATTCTTTAGTTACATGTGTCAAATCACCATATTACCACAAAGTTTGGAGAAGTGCATAAATGGCTCTGTGAATGTTTTAGCAAAATGATTTAAAATGGGTTTGTTGAATTCACCAAGATGGTTATGAATGGGCATGAGTATCATGTGTGAAAAGATGCCTGTGTGAAAACATTTGGCAATTTTTTATATATTGATTGAAATATGCCAGAGAGTTTAAATAACAGATTTGTATTCCCACCCCCCAACTTAAATGAAATATTGTCCTCAATGTTTAAGAATTAGAATTGAATAACTAAATAGGGTAGAATACACCTGATGTGGGATGTGGGTGGCTTGCTTGGCATCAAAGATGGTATTTTTCAAAATAAAATTAACCTGTAACAAAATAAAGTAAACAATAAACAAAAATAAAATGAACGAAAATAAAATAAAAGAAAAACATACCTGGAGATGGTCAAGATTGATATACTGGGTCCATAAGTGGAACGTCTTCCACTTCTGGAATTTGTCTATCAATTAAGATTTTGAGGCGTTGACCATTTACTTTGAAGATACATCCATCTTTTAGATTTTCTATTTCTAGCGCCCCATTTGTGAAAACGTTTTTTACTATAAAAGGGCCGGTCCATCTAGATCGAAGTTTTCCTGGATGCTTATGGAGTCTTGAATCATATAAAAATACTCGATCATTAGGCTTAAATGTTCTTCTCAAAATATTTTTATCATGAAATACTTTCATTTTAGCCTTATAGATCTTGGAGTTTTCATAAGCATCATTTCTCAATTCTTCTAATTCCATCAATTGGAATTTTCTAAATTTTCCTGCTTTTTCCAAGTCAAAATTGAAATGTTTAATGGCCCAATATGCTCGATGCTCGAGCTCCACGGGCAAATGACAAGGTTTTCCAAAAACAAGTCTATAAGGTGACATGCCTAAGGGAGTTTTGAAAGCTGTACGGTAAGCCCAAAGCGCATCGATTAGTCTCAAAGACCAATCTTTCCGATCCGGGTTGACCGTTTTTTCTCAAATTTGTTTAATTTCCCTATTCGCAAGTTCAACCTGTCCACTTGTCTGAGGGTGATATGCAGTAGAAAGCTTATGTATCACCCCATATCTTTTCATTAAAGCTTCAAAAGAACGGTTACAAAAATGCGTACCTCGGTCACTAATGATAGCACGTGGGGTACCAAATCGAGATAATACATTTTCTTTGAGAAACTTAATTACCGTCCTGTTATCATTGGTCCTGCAAGGTGCTGCCTCTACCCATTTTGACACATAATCTACTGCCACAATAATATATAAATATCCAAAAGAAGGAGGAAATGGTCCCATAAAATCAATGCCCCAACAGTCAAAAATTTCAATTACCAAAATTGGGTTTAAGGGCATCATATTACGCGGGTCATAGCTCCTAACTTTTGACATCTTTCGCATGAGCGACAATAGATATTTGTATCTTTAAATAAGGTGGGCCAATAAAATCCACACTGCAGGATTTTTGCAGCGGTTTTCTTCATTGAAAAGTGGCCACCACAAGCTTGGGAATGACAAAATTCCAAAACGCTTGCAATCTCTTCATCAGGGATGCAACGCCTTAAAATTTGATCAGGGCAGTATTTGAAAAGGTAAGGGTCATCCCAGTAGAATTTTCGTACCTCAATCATGAATTTCCTTTTGTCTTGGGTGCTAAAATCCTTTGGTATTTCACCTGCAGCTAAATAGTTCACAATATGAGCAAACCATGGTAGAGAAGTAATAGAAAGTAAATGCTCATCGGGAAAATCATCTTTGATTGGTATGTGGTCAGAAGTGTCCTCGAATGTGAGTCTAGAAAGATGGTCTGCCACTACGTTCTCCACTCCTTTCTTGTCTTTGATGGTGATGTCAAATTCCTGCAAAAGCAAAATCCATCGTATTAATCGTGCCTTAGCATCCTTCTTTGTAAAAAGGTACTTAAGGGCTGCATGATCTGTAAAGATAATGATAGGAGAACCAATCAAATAAGCGCGGAATTTATCCAAAGCAAATACTACAGCTAACAACTCTTTTTCAGTGGTGGAGTAATTCATTTGTGCATTATTTAGAGTTCGACTAGCATAGTAAATGACAAAAGGTTTCCCTTCTTTTCGTTGTCCAAGAACAGCACCATCAGCAAAATCACTAGCATCACACATAATTTCAAAAGGTAAATTCCAATCAGGTGGTTGCATTATGGGTGCTGAAGTAAGCTTGCCAATTAATGTTTTGAAAGCCTCTTGACAGGCTTGTGTCCATTCAAATGGGGCATCCTTAGCTAGGAGGTTACATAGTGGTCTAGATATGGCAGAAAAATTCTGTATGAATCTCCTATAAAAACCCGCATGACCAAGAAATGATCTTATATCCTTGATTGTTCTAGGTGTAGGCAATTTCGAGATTAATTCAACTTTTGATTGATCAACCTCCATTCCTTTGGAAGAAATAATATGCCCTAAAACAATACCTGAAGGTACCATAAAGTGACATTTTTCCCAATTTAAAACCAATTCTTTTTCTTCACAACGAGTCAGTACTCTTTCTAAACTCATTAAACATGCATCAAAAGAAGATCCAAAAACAGTCAAGTCATCCATAAAAACTTCCATGCACTTTTCAACCATATCACTAAAAATACTCATCATGCAACGTTGAAAAGTAGCTGGAGCATTACACAGTCCATTGGGCATTCTGCGGAAAGCATAAGTACCGAAAGGACAAATAAAAGTAGTTTTATCCTGATCTTCTAATGCAATTTCAATTTGATAATAACCAGAATAACCATCCAGAAAGCAATAAAAAGGATGACCAGCCACCCGCTCAAGAATTTGATCAATAAAAGGAAGCGGAAAATGGTCTTTTCGTGTGACGGCATTTAATTTTCTGTAATCAATGCACATCCGCCAACCAGTCACCAGTTTTGTAGGGACTAACTCTCCAAGGTCATTTTTTATCACAGTTACTCCTGACTTTTTAGGAACAACCTGCGTAGGACTTACCCATTTACTATCAGCAATAGGATATATCATTCCTGCATCTAATAGTTTCAATACTTCATTTTTCACAACTTCTTTCATTGTGGGATTAAGTCTACGCTGGGGGTCTCTTCGAGGATTAGTTCCTTCCTCTAAATTTATTTTATGAGTACAGATTAGGGGACTAATGCCTTTTATATCAGCAATACTCCATCCTAGGGTTGATTTATATTTGGATAAAATCTGAATTAATTTCTCACCTTGGGACTCAGATAATTCAGATGAAATAATAACAGGAAAAGTATCACCTGGACCAAGGAAAACATGCTTTAAACCCTTAGGTAGGGATTTTAATTCAACTTTAGGGGCTTCCCTACTTGAAGGAATCTGTCTTTCTCTTTTTCCAGGTAACTTTTCAAACTTTGGTTGCCATGCCTGTGTGCTATAATCACGAGTTCTGTCAAAAATAGCACAAATGTCAAATACATCAGATGAATCACTTGTAGGATTAAATTCAGAATTAACAATAAAATATTCAAGGGGATCTAAGTCATGAGTTGTAAGAACATCCCTTTCTATAAGTGAGTCAATCATGTATGTCTGATGACACTCGACATCCTCTTCTGGCTGTTTTGCAATATGAAAAATATTTACCTCAAGAGTCATATTGCCAAAAGAGAGTTTCATCAATCCATTTCTGCAATTGATAAGAGCATTAGAAGTAGCAAGAAAAGGTCTACCTAAAATTAATGGAATTTTAGAGGTGGTTTTTACAGCAGAACTAGTGTCTAGAATTAAGAAATCAACAGGATAGTAAAATTTGTCAACTTGAATTAAAACATCCTCTATCACACCCCGTGGTGCTCTAACTGAACGATCAGCCAATTGCAATACCACAGAAGTTGGTTTGATTTCTCCCAATCCTAATTGCAAATAAATAGAATATGGCATCAAATTTACACTAGCCCCTAAATCTAGCAAGGCCTGTCCAAGCTCATGATTGCCAATGTTGCATGTGATGGTTGGACATCCAGGATCCTTGTACTTAGGGGGAATCAGCTGTTCAATTAGAGCACTAACTTGCTCTGTCAAGAATGCAGTCTTCTTCACATAATGCTTCCTCTTAACTGTACACAAATCTTTGAGAATTTTTGCGTAAGTAGGAACTTGTTTAATTACATGCAAAAGAGGAAGATTAATTTTTACCTATTTAAGATTTTCCAAAATATCATTGTTATGATCTAGAGTTTGTTTGCTTGACTTTAATGCTTGAGGAAAAGGTACCTTACCAGGATTTTTTGTTACCGCAGGTTCCTCAGGTTTTGATACCTCAAGTTCTTTGGGAAGCTCAGGACTGCTGCTATCTTGATCTTTCTCTACATCCTTTTTTTTGTCTATTATTGGATCACGTAGAGACTTACCACTTCGTGTCACAGTGGCGTTTACGTCCTTTAGATCTCCTTGTGCCATATGTTGACCATGAGGTACAGATTGAGTTTGGGAAGGAAACTTACCTTTCTCATTCATAGTCAATGAACTCATTATTTTAGACACCTGGCTCTTGATTTCCTTATTTTCTTCGACAACCTGCATAATCAAAGATTCAAATTTTTGATTAGTCTTACCCTGTATTTCAATAAAAGTATGCAAAGTATCTTCTAAAGAATTTCTAGAAGATTGAGGTGCATGGTATGGTGCAGGATATGATCTAGAGAGTTGTGCAGGCTGCTGGTTTTCAGACTTCCAACTGAAGTTGGGATGATTACGCCATCCTGGATTGTAGGTTTCAGAGTAAGGTGTGAAGGGCTTTTTGTACATACCTAGAGCATTACTTTGTTCCTCATACATACCATTCATGTTAGTATGTGTAGGACACTCTTGGGAATGATGATCTATCCCATCACAGACAACACATGGCCCAAAAGATTCTGCATGATTAGCTGTGTGTGTTGATTTTTAGTTTTTAGTTTTCAATAACTCTAATTCTCTGGTGAGCATTTCAACCTTAGCCTTAAGGTTATCCTCCTCCCTTAGATGGTAAATACCACCACTCAAGTTTCCTGTAGGTCGTGACCTGTTTGTGCTATCAGTAGCACTAGGTCCAGTCCAAGTATGAGCTTTTTCAGCAAGCTCATTGAGGTACTCTATGGCCTCATCGGGATTTTTTTGTAAAAATTCTCCATTGCACATCATTTCCACGAATTGACGTTCCCTGGGCGTAAGGCCTTCATAGAAATAACTCACTAAGCGCCAATTCTCATATCCATGGTGGGGACACATACTCAGTAATTCTTTAAATCTTTCCCAAGACTGGTACAAAGTCTCACTATCCTTTTGTGCAAAGGTAGAGATTTGTCTTTTTAAAGCATTAGTCTTATGTTGGGGAAAGTATTTATTGAAAAACACTTGAATCATCTCACTCCATGTTCCAATAGACCGTGGTCTTAGTGAGTACAACCAACTCTTAGCTTTATCTTTCAAAGAAAAAGGAAAGAACTTTAGCCTTACCGTTTCGTCAGTGGTATTTTGACCGTGAAATGTTGCAACTACTTCCTCAAATTTCCTAATATAAACATAGGGGTTTTCATTGTCTAGACCATGGAAAGTCAGAAGTAATTGTATCATTCCCGTTTTAAAATCTACATGACGAACATTAGGTGAGAACATAATACAGGATGGTGTGGCTGTTCGTGCGGGATGAAGATAATCTTGGAGGGTTCTAACAGGTTGGTCCACGTGTTCACTCATCGCGTCAGAATTGGAAGAATTATCAAACAAGCGATTAGAAAAATTAGATTCTGAATCTGATTCTAGCACGGGTCTACTAGCAAACCGTCCAAAAGCGTCTCTATACCTGCGCATGCAAAGTAAAGAAAAGCGTAATACTGAAAAAAAAAATAATTACAAAAATAAAACTAAAATAAAATAAAGATGCAGAGAGCTAAAAAGAAAATGAACGAAGCTACCGCTCTCTCTCTTTTTTTTTTTTAACAAACTACTAAAAAAAACTACAAATTCTTTTACCGTCTCCCCGGCAACGGCGCCAAAATTTGATTACGCCCAAAGAATAACGCGGTCGTTTGCAGTATAGTTTTGGGGTGTCGATTCCACATGGAGATGGATTGAGAAATTGAAGAACAGTAACGAAATTAACAAAAAGATTTAGATGAGTGCGAAAAGTAAAGTATCGGGAATCCTTTGTATATAATTGGTATTTTAATTATTTTCGATTCATTAATAACTCAATTGAAAATTCTATGTCCAAATTTTCAATCGGAAAATAAAACATTAATAACCAGATTTAAATCAAATGTAATCTTTCGAAAAATCATTCGTCACAATATAAGAACAGGAATTGTTATCGATATTAAAGAAATTCAACGTCGACAATATACTCGTAGAGCAATATTGCAGCAGAGAATTAAATTAAAATAGATAACCAATTGAACCAAACATAATCAAAGGATTATTGCATTTAATAGAAAAAGTATGACTGAATCTATAAATGAAATAAATTCTAAGATTATTTGGTGATGAAAACATTTATAATAAATTTCGAATGACTAAACAAAAGAGTTTAATATTTGAAGAACACATATATGAATCAAAAACAATTACAAATACCATCATATATACAAATTCATCCCTAGCTCTACTAGAAAATTAGTTACACATATTGAAAACATGCAACAAAAATTCTTTAAGGGATAATATGGAAGAGCCAACCATTATTTTCTTCTCGCTTCTTTGGTTTTTCTTTTCTTTTCTCAAGCCCTCAAAAACAATGTATCTTCCAAGGCATCCAAGCACACTAAGCATGGTCTTAGAACACACACCCCTCCCTTCTATTTATAAGCATCTTTCATGCAAGTTGTCATGACAAAATCATCACAATTTCAACTTGTTTTGCCATGTGTCATTCTTGAATCCAAGTGATTTGTGAGTTGTCATTTTGATCATTTGTTTTCCCACCATGCATGAGCTGGATTTTGCTTGTAGGTTGAGTGTTTCAATTTTGCTTCTCTATCTATTAGTTGTCTTGTATGACTTAATATCTTGTGGTCAAATAATTTTTCTTGAAGAAACTTGAGTGCACTTTATCTTGTATCTGAATTGATCATTGAATTTCCAAGTTGGTGTAGGAGTGCTTGCTAGAAAATATTATGATGACATTTGGATTTGATGCAAGTGGCTGAAAAATATCTAGGAATGTCAAGTGCAGGTGCGTCCACTTGATGGTCGATTTTGTCTTAGATTGAGTGGATATCTCTTCAAACACAAAACATAAAAGTTATAGATATTTCTCTTGCGGTTCTAGATCATCTCGAATCAGCTCAATCGGAGATTGGATGAGAGAGTTATGCCCATTTTACGAAAAGATGTCAGAACTGTCTAAAATTTCGCAATTATCTTCATTTGCTCCTAATGTCTCCATTTGTGTCCTAAATCAAAATATAAGAATAATGAGTATATTTAGGCATTAAATAAGAATAAAGTATTAAACATTAAGAGAGGAAAATATGACATTTTATATTCTCACCAATATATTAAATCATGCTTATATCTATCTCAAGATAAATGACCATTAATTTTAATAACATGAGTTATATCCATTGTTTTCTCATTTCTTTTAGTATTTAAATAGAGTATTTAGAGTGCATTTTTGTGCACTCATCAGGAATTTTGAGAGTTTTAATTTGGTTTTATTGGCCAAATAGGAGTGGAGAATAATACAACCACCCAATTCACTAGTATCACAGATCTCGAAACAAAACTATTTCCCCTAAACAGATTTTCTTAAGGCCAAAATAAGGGCTAAACCTTTTATGATATGGAGAAGCCTGTGTGCAGCCAGGAATCTTATTGAAAAATGATCAATATGGAGGCTAAGAGATGGACTAGATATCAAAGTGTGGGAGAGCAAATGCCTCCCAAAACCTACAACCTACAAAGTGAAGTCTCCTAAACATCTAATAAATGAAGAAGCTAGAGTTCATGACCTAATTGACTGGGATACAAGACAATGGAAAAATGATATTCTGATAGATATTTTTCAGGAGGAAGATAGAGCCATTATTACTAAAATACCGATTAGCATTCAAGATGTAAAAAATAAAGTGATTTGGTTAGGCACCAAAAATGACAAGTTCATAGTCGAAAGTGCATACATAAGCAAAGGGAACATTTAGAGATTGAAAGAGGGAAATCTTCTTCATTTGTTCAAACAGAATTTGAGTGGACAAAAATATGAAACATGTAAGTCTCGAATGTAACCAAAGTCTTCATTTGGAAAGCATGCCATGAAGCTATACTCACCAAGCTCAGTCTTTTTAAGGGAAAAATTATTGACTCTCCTTTATGTCTCATATACAAAAGGGAAGAAGAAACAACTATTCTTGCTCTTTGAAATTGGAGCACTGCCAAAGATGTTTGGAGCCAAAGCCCCACTAGCTTGCAAAATAAAGCTGACTGAGAGGTAAATTCTAAAACCTATTTGATAATATTAGCACAACCTGCAATAATGATATTATTGAAAAATTCTCTACTATAGCCTGGGGCATATGGACTAGAAGGAATAAGCTGATTTTATAGGATACTTTAGACACCCAAACCAAGTTCTTAGCTCAGCTTTTCAAGCTCTAGAAAAATACAAAATAGCTTAGCTCAACACAAACCAGAGCACAGAGGCAAGAACAGAATTCCAGTTGGTCTCCTCCACTTTTTTACATGATTAAAATAAATTGGGACCCTACCCTGTGCAAAGATTAGGGTAAAGTTGGAATTGGCCTTACTGCCAAAAATTTAGAGGTGTTATGCTAGCTACAAAGAACTCCAAACTCTCCTTCATGGACCCAATGTTGGCAGAGGCATTGGGAACTAAAGAGGTAGCCACTCTAGCTAGAGAAATGAACATGCACTCTGTTATTATTGATGGTGACAATATTCAAGCAGTGAATGAGCTTAGAAGTAAAATGGACAGGAGTGATAGTACTATAGGTCTTATTCTCCAAGATACTAAACTAATATTCTCCTCTTTGTATTGGCAATCTTCATTTGTAAGGAGAAGTGGAAATCAAAAAGCTCACTGTCTAGCAAAAGCGGCATGTTTGCTAGCTGAAGGCGAGAATATGCTGGTTCTTCAACCAGATGTGTAATCTCCCTTTGTCATTTGCTTTCTATTGAAAGTTGGGATTTATTCCTTTAAAAAAAAAGTTTTGACAACAGTCATGAAAATTGCAGTCAACATGGTTGGGGAATGGTGTTTCTCAATATAAATGGTTTAATTAATGGGTTAGCCTTAAAACTAAAAATATCTTATGTGTTGTATAAATCATAAATAAAAGGCTAATAATAATAAAAGTGTTTCTTGCAAAAGAAGCTCTTGTAGCTTAGCCTATCGACTTTTGTCATTCAAACTCAGGTTTAAACTGAAATCAAGTACTCAACATATTTTGATACACTTCTAAATGATATATCTGTAATTTAGATATATATATATATATATCTAAATCTTTTATCAATTTATGATTTCAAGCCCTAAATTAATTTAGGGTTTTAGATGAATTTCTAATCAAGGCATTCCAATTTATTGCCACTCTCGAATTGACTCATGACTCTTTTAACTTTTTGTTTTGTTTTTTTGTTTTTTATAATCTGGTGTGATTAGCGCTTGGAAGCCACCTGGCCTGTAATTACGTACGTACACGATTTTGTCGGATTACTTATATAATTCTGCAAATATACTTGGAAGTCTTCCAACTGCCAAACAAGTTTCCATTCCATACCATAAAACAACTATACATAATAGAGTTCAACAGAGATAATAGTAATATAGATTATATATAGCTGTTGGGAGGGTCTTTCCTACTGGGAAAGTATAGAATTGGAGGGACTTTTATCAAAAGAATATTTCCATAGGTCTGCATTGAAGTTATCCAATGCGCCAGATTATGCACACATCGATTTTGAGATTGATTAATTTTCCTTGTAATCCATGCATTGAATAATGAAGCTGGTGCTTAATGTCATTGATAATTGAATTTAGGGTCCCAACTTGTCTTTAACTAAGATGTACATCTCAACAACCTGAGACCAAAGTCTATAACTGGTGTCGTCCAACTTGATCCCTATCGGTGCAATAACATATTTGTGACTCAGTGAGGTTGGTGTCTAGTTCAACATCTATGATATTCTATAGGTCAAGTCACAATAATTGGATTCTCCCTGGGAACTCTCTATTAAGGGAGTCCATTCTGCCATTGCTCTCAGTCTCTCCTCTTTTTTCTTTTTCTCTCTAGTACCATGCTAAAAAGTATCAATTCAATTCATCATCTTTTCAGAATATAGGAGTATGCTTATAATGTATGTATAGAAAAATCTAATTTAGGAAGGTTTACTATTGTACACAAATCTACGGTAAAATATAGGTATTCTATAATCAGTGGAAACCAAATAGCACAAAAAATAATTCCTATAATCTCCCCCACAAGATCCTCTGTTAATAGCTTACACCAACATTCTTATGCTATAACTGATGGCTAATTAATATAATTAGGGTATTGTCCTCTCTTAAAAAAAAGATTAGATATTTTATTAAGGGAATGTTCTATGTAGCACCACTTCCACGCATTTTGGTCGAGTTTTTGTCACCAAGAGAAAAGTTTGAAAGAACTTTTCGTAACAAAAAACACTTTAGTACTTGGCCACAATCTTCAAATTCACCATAGGATTAATTGATTACATTCAGATATAGAGATCCTGAATTGATAAGTTGCAGTGCTTAAATGAGGCAACAAACCAATTGGAAAGCCGACACCACATGAGACCCGACTCCTAACTCATAAAGAAAATGGTCAAGATCTTCTATTCCCAAAAGAAACAGTGCCAAGCCAATGCTCAAAAGGACTCAACTTTAAAGGACTCCTGCTGAATTTAATCATATTTTCTCACCATGCAAGACTTCCATGTTAAGTATTTTCCCATAAATATGTAGCTGAAGGTTACCAGATCACTTCCATACACGTAACATTAATTATATTTTATATAGATAGAAGCGGAAATATCTATACTACATGCTTTATGAAGATGTAAATCAAAATAACGTACCAGAAACATGATAAAGAAGAAAATCTGGGATTTTACGAATACTTTGAGCTCTTCACTAAAATCAGGAGGTTTTAGGTACAAAGTAAAATAAAATCATTAATAGAAATTAAAATTTGAAGATCCCAAACCCAAATGAGCAATGCTATTATAGAACTTTGAATTAGCATCATCTAGACAAACTAAATGCACCTCACATTCCTCCACTTCTATTAGAGTCCAAGATCGAAAGCCATCCATTTTTACTGTAATGAAAACCTTAATGAAGCTCAATTGATCCAAATTATTCAATCTGGAGCATTCCAAAAACCTCACAGCCGGTATATACACAGTTAGAATGCACAAATAATTGATTGGTGTGAAATCTCCTTGCCTCAATTGTAGGAGTCGACGTTGCTATATATAGACTATAAACAAATGATTTTGTTACATTTCGGGATTCTACTATTGATCAGTTTCGGAAGTAACTTCAACAGGATCCTTAACACCCCCTTCAAGTGCAATGGGGAGGCTCGCACGTTGAGCTTGGAACAGGATAGTTAAAATCGTGAGGATGCAATGAGTTTTGTTAGAACATCAACTAGCTGGTCTTTTGTGGAGATGAAGGAAACTTTCAAAGCTTTGGCAGCAACTTTTTCACAAACAAAGTGAAAATCTATCTCAACATGCTTTGTTTGGGCATGAAATGCTGGATTAGCTGACATGTATGTTGTACCTATGTTGTCACACGAAAGAGTTGGAGCACATGGGAGTGTAACTCGCAGATCACAAAGAAAGTACTGGATCCATTGCAATTCAAAAATAGTGTTAGCGAGTGCCTTGTATTCTGCTTCGGTGTTTGATCGGGACACAGTTGGATGTTTGCGAGAGCTCCAAGAAATTAAGTTCTTTCCAAGAGAAACACAATACGCACCTGTAGAACGACGACCATCAGGCAACCAGCCCAATCCGCATCGAAAAATGCTTCAAGGTGCTGAGTTGATGACTTAGTAATGAGACGTCCATGAGATAATGTATGCTAGAGGTATTGCAATATGCGCTTCACAAATTGCCAATGTAACTTGGTTGAGCAATGCATAAATTGGCACACACGCTTAATAGTGAATGCCAAGTTGGGTCAAGTGAGCGATAGATATTGTAGTGATCCAACAGTGCTTCAATAAAGAGTTGTATCAGGGAAGGGTTCACTATCATGAGCTGATAGAGAGTGGGACGATGCCATAGGAGATGATATCAGCTTAGCTTCCAACATCTTTGTTGTGCTTAGTAAATCAAGTATGTACCACTGTTGAGATAAAAGCAGACCCTCTGGTAGTCGTTGCACTTCAATGCCGAGAAAGAAATTGAGACCACCGAGATCTTTAATGGCAAAATCATTTCGCAAAAGTGCAAGAAGCTCATCAGTGGCAGTCAAAACCGAAGAGGTGATGATGATATCATCTGCATATATAAGGATAAAGATGGTCGTGGATCCAGCATGAAATATAAATAAAGAGGAGTCGGCTTTGGTTGCATGAAAGCCAAGTTGAAGTTGACATGAGCTCAATCGTGAAAACCAAGCCCTCGGGGCTTGCTTGAGGCCATAAATTGCTTTGAAGAGACAACAAGCATGGGATGGATATAAAGGATGTGAAAAACCAGGCGGTTGAGTCATATATACCACCTCAAAAGGTGTCCCATGAAGAAATGCATTTTGAATATCAATTTGGCATATGGCCTAACTTGGGGAATAAGCTAGTGAAAGAGTAGTTCATATAGTGGTTGGTTTAACCACTAGACTATATGTTTCACCATAATCCAAACTGGCTAATTGATGAAATTCTTTAGCCACTAGTCGCGCTTTGTAGCACTCAAGAGATCCATTAGACTTTCGTTTGAGTTTGAACACCCATTTGCATCCTACTGAATTTTTAGCCGCATGAGATGGAACAAGGGACCAGGTGTTGTTCTGAAGCAGGGCATGAAATTCGTCTTGCATTGTAGCTCACCACTCTGGTGTTTTAACCGCATTAATGAAGCAGGTTGGTTCAATCATGGCAGTAGCTTCAGCAAGTAGAGCTTGGGGAATGGGATATTGAATTGTGCCATCTGTATGTTGCTGAGGCATGAACACATTGGCTTGAGACCTAGTGACCATTGGGTGAGTGTGCCTGGGCACTGGTGCTGGAGGGATCTCCATGATAGGAGGAGAAGGTGGCTGTGTCGATGCCACTGTAGGTGATGGAGCAGGTTGCGAACTAATCATATCTGAGCTTGACGATGATGAAATTAATAGTAATGGCAAAATTGCATGAACTGGTGATGAAGATTGAGAAGTGAACTTGCAAATCAAAGGCAAACAGAAAAGAGGATCCATCGAAGCTAACATCACGAGAGACGTAAATTCGATTGGTGTTAGGATTTAAACATTTGTAATCCTTGTGATGCTATATCCAATAAATACACATGGCAAAGAACAAGACTGCAATTTATTAGTGTTATAAGGTCGGAGATGTGGATGGCATGCGCACCCAAAGATTTTAAGAAAAGTATAATTAGATATAGCCAAGTAAATCGAGAAAATGCATTTAATTTTGGTTTCAAATTGTCGTTCAACAAGTGCTTGAAATTTTAGAAATGTGGGGTAGACATTGGATTTGCTTTGAATCGGATATAGCCAAGTAAATCGAGAAAATGCATCAATAAAAGAAAGATAATATTTATTTCCAAGATGTGAAACAACTAGTGATGGACCCCATACATCACTAAATACTAACTTTAAAGGAGATGAAAACACATGCATAGAAAAAGGAAAAGATAATTGATGGCTTTTAGCTTGAAAACATGTAGAGCATGGAGCCTTGGACTTATTGGAGGACACGGGAAGCCGGAACTTGGAGATGACACGCTAAACAGTTTGAAAAGCTGGATGCCCCAAGCGACGATACCAGTTGACATTTGTTGTGCGCTCACTGCCAAGTGCTTGTTTTATTGGACGGGAAGGAAGTTAATAGAGACCATTTTTAAGATGCCCTTGAATGATTACTTTCTTTGTGCTACAATCCTTAATCCCAAAATGAGAAGCATGAAATTCAAAAAAGACGGAATTGTCATGAGCAAACTTACTAACCGAAAGAAGATTTTTTGAAATGTGAGGGACACGAACGAGATGTTTTAAAACAAAGGAACAAGCGAAATTACAAAGAAGGGAGGAGCCAATGTGATCAATGGAAAAACCTGAGCCATCACCAACATGCATTTGATTAGAGTCGTTGTATGGTTCGGCAGACAAGTTGAGATTGGAGAGATCACTGGCCAGGTGATGGGTTGCGCCGGTATCATGGTACTCATCAAGGGCATTTTGTTGAGAAGTATAATATGCTTGAGGAGGCTAAGATGGAGCTTGTTAAACAGCATGGTCAGATTTGTAGCGGCAGTTAAGAGCAATATGTCCCACCTTGTTGCAGACTTGACATGTAGGGCGAGAGCCATTGGAGAAGGTACCAGTTGATGAGGAATGTCGACCCTTCCACAACCACGTTGGCCATAACCACTAAAGTTATGTCGGCCACCAGAGTTGTTATAGGAGGGCCGCTGATTTTTGTCTTGATTGGGATGATTGTGAGAGGCCATATTGGCAGAGGACATGGCAAGATCAGTGGGAGTTTGATGTTGCTCGAGGCACTGTTCATGTGCAAGAAGATGCCCATACAATTCATCAAGAGGCAGAGGATCCACACGAGTTGTCACGAACATGACAAAGGGATCATATTCGATCTCTAATCCTACAAGCAAATAGGAGATAGTTTCATAAGAATTTAACGACTGTCCGGCAGCTACAAGTGTGTCACTGAGGACTTTCATTTTTTGAAAGTACTCAAATATGGTAGAGGATCTTTTCTTCATGGTGGCAGGTTGATAGTGAGTGTGAGTGATACAAGCTTGAGATTGAGAAGTAAACATCCTTTTGAGAGAGTGCCAGAGATCACGAGAAGTGGTGCAGCCCATGACATGAGATAGGATATTTTCGGATAGGGGAGATATAAGGGTACTGAGAATGATCTGGTCTTGTTGGCTCCAAGAGGAATGCTGGATTCGGGATGGTGCCAGCGACACTTGAGGTTGGTGTGGGGTTGGGTGTGGTGGAAGGTGGAGGGAGGTTGGTGCCATCAATAAAGTCATAGAAATGGTGGCCATGTAGATAAGGGGTGACCTGAGCACGCCAAAGGAGGAAATTCTTGTGGGTTAATTTGATGGTGATCAGATGATGAATGTTGGTAAGGCTAGTGACGGGAACAACAATGGAATTAAGGGATGGCTGTGGGTGGATTTCAGTAGAAGATGGTGGTGAGGATATGGGGTTGTCCATTGGAATAGGGGAGAGACACAAATCTTGGTGGCTCTTGATACCAAGTTAGAATGCACAAATAATTGATTGGTGTAAAATCTCCTCGTCTCAATTGTAGGAGTCGACGTTGCTATATGTAGACTATAAACAAATGAGTTTGTTACATGAGATTGAGATGGGATAAACTAGATTACAATAAGGTATTTAAAATACAAAAGTTTGTTGAGATATTCTCATGATTTGAATTGATTTTGCTATTGATCCATTTTAGGATTCTGCTGTTGATCAGTGTCGGAGGTAGTTTCATCAGGATCCTTAACATACACCCATAATCCAATTGACTTAATGAAAGAGACATCTAGGGAATGAAACGCAAGGTGGGAGTGGTAAAAATGTTCTACATGTTGACTCTTTGCTCAATTTGAAAATCCCACATCGGTGGGGTTTATACATTTGGGCAAACTCATTAGTTATAAAAGGAGGCATAGCCTCCTTAGTTAAAACACACCAGTCAGAAACTTATTTAGTAACTTTTGACTTTAGTAAAATTCCTCTGTTGTCCTTTTTGTATGTAAAAGGAAGAGAGGTGAAAGTTAGAGTTTTACTAGTGAGAAAAGTTTTTGTAGGTGTCGTTGGGGTGAGGAGAAAAATTGTGTGATTGTAACAATTTTTCACATAGTGTATTTTCTTCTCTGGGTCTGGTGGTTTTTCTCCTGTTTTTGGAGTTTTCCACGTAAATTCTTTTGTTGTGTTTATTTCTCTATTTTTCTTATTATTTTGTTAAAAGTAGATCCTGGTGGGAGGAATTTGGAAGCCCAGATTCCCAACAAGTGGTATCAGAGCCACTATGTTCTTTTTGCAGGGTGGAGCTTTGGTGTGGTAGTGTGAATACGTATTATCTAAGGAGGTTCTGTCTAGGAGATTGGAAATTTTAAGTGTGTCCGTTCTGACCCTCCAATCTTTCATGGGAATCTTGAAGTTCTGTCTAGGAAAGATCGGTCTTTCCTGGGAACTTACTTAGTGGATACTATTCATTTCTACGGTAAAATTCATCGAAGCAATGTCAAGAATGGAGGTAGAGACCGTTGATGGGAGAATCAATTTTGACTTGTGGCAAGTACAAGTCACGGATATTTTGATTCCATCAATTACACAAAAGCAGACCAATCCATGAAGTCAGCAATTTGCTGGAGGTGTGGACAACCTGGGCATGTCAAGAAAAGTTGTCAAGAAGAAGTGGAGCCGGTTCGGCAAGTGGTTCCAAGTCAGTAAATGGAGATACTGGTATGAAGCTAACATTGTGTCTCTCTCCATAGAAAAAGAGACATGTATATCCTTATGGCATGCCGCTAATCCCAAAGTTGCCATGATAGAGGATGTGTTAATGTTAGTTGTTCCACAAGTTTGCACACGGGCATTGGTTTGGCATTGATGCAGGGTGTGTGGTGGAAATTCATGTCGATGGCTGATGAACTTCCAGGAAAGCCAAACGTGGGAGTTGCACCATAATTTTTCAGCAAGATTATTTTCGACATGGGCCAAAGTGAAATGCTTGGAATTGGTTTATTCTGAGTGGTTATGCTTTTATGGTGAAGCATGATAGCTGAAGCTATGAAGATCCTCATTGCGGTGGAGCATGACTGTGGGATCAGTCAAAGTCGCAAGGTGGAGATTGTTGACTCTTTGCTCAATTTGATAATCCCACATCGGTGGGGTTTATACATTTGGGCAAACTCATTAGTTATAAAAGGAGGCCTAGCATCCTTAGTTAAAACACACCAGTCAGAAACTTATCTAGTAACTTTTGACTTTAGTAAAATTTCTCTATTGTCCTTTTTGTATGTAAAAGGAAGAGAGGTGAAAGTTAGAGTTTTACTAGTGGGAAAAGTTTTTGTGGGTGTCGTTGGGGTGAGGAGAAAAATTGTGTGATTGTAACAATTTTTCACATAGTGTATTTTTTTCTCTGGGTCTTGTGGTTTTTCTCCTGTTTTTAGAGTTTTCTACGTAAATTCTTGTGTTGTGTTTATTTCTCTATTTTTCTTGTTATTCTGTTAAAAGTAGATCCTGGTGGGAGGAATTTGGAAGCCCAGATTCCCAACACTACATAACCTTCATCCATCTCAAAACAAAATGTAAAGTCGATATGTGAATAATTAAAAAACAATTCCTTGAATAGCGAAGAAATTGAACTCCCTCCTTGGAGAATGGAATTGATGATAACCAAGGGATGTGCATCTGGACACGGATCCGGATATCCGGGCATATTTGGAACTGGATCCGGATTCTAAAAATTAGGCAGTTATTCACCCGGATTGATCCGAATTTAATCCGGGCGGATAACCAGATTTAATCCAGATATCCAGATTGTAACCGGATATCCAAATTGTTCATTGAAACCCGGTTAAAAACCCCGGATATCTGGCTTATACACGGATTTAATCCATGTTCTTAGACCCGATCCTCAAATTACCACTCTTTGATCGCATCGAGCTCTTTCTGATGCTCTTTCTCAACTAATTTCTTGCATGAGCCTGAAGAGGATTCAAGATGTTTTCGTCGTTAGCATCGTCCCCAAGAAACCAGTATTCCTTCCAAAAAATAAATTAAAAAAAATGAACCACTTTTCTTCACACGAGTCTAAGAACGTCTGAAGAGCGGATACCCATCCGTCTCTGCCTTGAATAATGACCTCAGGCCCTCTGATTCTTATCGCCATCATGATTGCGACCGTCGATCTAGATCGTGACCATGATCGTGAACGGGTGCGTGCTTCTGAGCAACGGAACCACCGCAAAAGGGAGTGGGAAGATGATGCTAAGACTTGGGAGCTGGGAGACGAGAGTTGAAAGAAGACGTAATGATTCGAGAAACTTGAGAGTTGAGAGTCTGCAACTTACCGATGAGAGTTGAGAGAAGATTCAAGAATAAAGAGGACTCGAGAGAATCAGATGTAAGAAAGAAAACTGTGTCATTTTTGGCAAAACAACGGTTAAAAAAAGGGAAAAAACAAAAGGATCCGGTTATGGATAATCGGGGTTATAAAACCGGATCCGGGATTTACTTAACCACTTGTGCATAATCCAGGTGGATAACCACCCGGATACACACGGATTCTGGGTTTCAAATCGGATCTAGAAAAAAAAATCCAGATAAACACCCTTAATAATCACAAACAGTAAAGATGGCACACCCCATCTCCTTCGTATTACCATCCGACTCTATCTTTAAAGAGGAGCCATTACTTTTATTGTGGACCCACTTCGGAATTCCTGATTTCAACAACCACCCATATTTCATCTATAAAAACACCACCCAAAAAAGAGACGTTAATTGCAGCAAATTTTCCAAAGAAAAGAAAAACTAAGTTGTTGCCCACCACATTGGCATTGAATAAATTCCGAATACCTCCACCTACCAAGTGTAATTTGTTTTCTCCCAAGGTGTCAACATCAATGTACTATGTGTCTAACTTATATATGCCATCCATCTGATACTGATCAACAAGTGATGCGATATTATAGGTGGGATCTGAGCTTTGTTTTGAAAAATAGCAATCATTCAGGAAGATGGGAAAATCTCTTGATTTATGTGACATCCACTTTCTTCCTTCAAGATCCAAGCAACGGATGTTTTTAGGGATTAGATTGGAAGATGGTATTTGTGTTATAGCAGCCCCGTGTGCCGTAAGATGCCTCAAGCATTCCAACCTACTCAGGTCTGGAAATATTTCTAGTCTTGACCAACCATCCAACCCGAGACTTTCAAGATATGACAAACTAGAGATAAAACTAGGAAAAACTGAAATGTTTTTACAATCTTGTAAATGTAAACAGCAAAGCCCAGCGAAACTTATAAATGATGATGGCAAGTAATTTTTGGTAGGCTTACTAAAAACTAAGCTCTCAAGAGATGTCATATCTCCCAAAATATCTGGTAACTTCTCAAGTCTTGGACATTCTGTAAGAGTAAAAAATTCAAGAGATTCCAAGCAAAATGTGTCTAGAAGTCTTCTAAGACATCCACAATGATCTAAATTCAATGCTTTTACTCGTTTGAGAAATTTGATGGATGGGTGGACCTTACACAAGCTTTTACAACCTGGAAGAAATATTTCCTCAAGATTTGGGGCTCCTGTCAAATCTGGTGTTTCAATTAAGTTCCTAGAATAACATAGATCAAAGGACTTCAAATTGTCTAAAACCTGTTATAAGCAAGTAGTTAACTGGATCAAAATATGAATTTACTAACATATTTGGGAAAGGAAAGGGGATTGTGATGAAGAATATGTATTTATACACGTGAAAAACTTACCATCAACCCCTTCCATGGTTGTTTGATGCGGTTGTAAGGCATGCTCAGTACAGTAAGATTTTTTGGTTGGTAACTGCTCGGCAAGGATTTCCAAGGATATCCAAACCAGTCCAAGAATCGCAACTCATAGGTTGGCATGAATTCTAGAGGATCTCCACACCATTCTATAGTTGGAGAATGATGGATGTTAAGAAATCTCAATTTCCACATCTTTGAGAATGCTTTGGTGTTGAATTTATCTTTCGTTTCAGGGAAAAAATCCAGAACTATGCCTTCAATTATATCAATTCCTAGTAACCAAGAACAATGGATTAGCAGTAAAATCTATGAGCTGAAGAATTAGGATGAAAATATACCTATTTATATGAATTTCTACACTAATCAACTTACAGCATTATTATTCAATACGTGAAAGACATCCTCGTGACAACACAATCTACTGCATCGTCTAGGTTCTTCAAGACATTTGCGACGAACTATTTCCTAGCCGATTTTTCGTAGCAAATCATGCATGAATAACATTCCATTTGAGGTGCTTACAAGGGAATTGTCAACGAGAACGTCAATGTTGATGCCGGGATAATAACCAAAACTTTCTAATGTTTGAAAAAATATGTTATCTAGCCACTGTCCTTGAAACAAACATGCCACATCCAAGAACAACTCTTTCTGCAAATCCTCCAGCCTCTCGAAACTAATTTGAAGTATATTCATAATTTTTTTTATCAGGAATTGCTTCTAGTAGATCCCTAGCACTTTTTCGCATCTATTGTTCTCCCAAATAAGAAGGAACCTAAAACTTTTAAAGCTAAAGAAAGACCTTGAGCATAATTAACAAAGTCCATAGATATATCCTTGTAATTCTTCCTTGGATGGGTTTGCTTGAAGGCTGACAAACTAAAGAGTTGCAAAGCTTCAGTAGTTTCTAGCTACTCAACCTTATAGATACCATTCACTTCATGTGTTCTCAACAGATGACTATCTCTGCATGTTATAATCACCCTACTCCCTAGAGCAAACCAATCACAACTACTTGATAGTGCCATTAATTGTTTATCACAATCCACATCATCTAGGACAATAAAAGTCTTTTTATTGCGCAACATGCTCCTTATCATCTTGATTCCCTGGTGATAATCCCGTATATGTATTTCTTCTTGCATGATCATATAAAGAAGTTTTTGTAAAGAAGCTAGACCATGAGCTCTAGATTCTTCTCTAATACAAGAAATAAAGCTACTTCCTGCAAATTGACTAGAAACTTTATCAAAAATTACTTCAGCCAGAGTTGTCTTACCAACACCACCCATCCCATGAATTCCTATGAATCGGATATCATTCGATTCCATATCCAATAAGTTCATCATTTCCTCTACATGGGAGTTTATTGCAACAAGTTTCTTGTAATCATGACGTGAGAATCTAGAATTCAATGTGCTAGATATACTACCACTGATTTGTTGTATAGTTGTTGATTCATACCTATGAAATAATAAACAATTAATTTTGACGTGACCTGAATAGACACGAACAAAAAAATGCTTTAACTTATACTAGCTCATATTATTTAGCATTGTTTAGTATATAGAAAAAGCAAAACGCTTGACTTCATACTCCCGTAATTTCCCAATTGCAACACTTGAGCTATCAGACCAGACATTTTAAACGTATTAAAAATTATAAATGTCATAAGTAGATATATAGCTAGATGCTTATAACAACACTTATAATAACAAAACAGCAACAATTCTACTGTCAACTATATTATTATTCTCTTAAAGTTTCTAAATTATATTAATTGCTTTCTAGCTATTGAGGCAACACAGTCCACTGCATTAGCACAACAATGTGCCACGAAGAAGTCCAGCTCAACCTAGCATATTCAAGAAGAAGTTTATGTAAAGTTCTAGAAATTAGACTCATAACAGAATGTAGATGTAACGTCTCAATGGAAGACCCAAACCACATGACCTATATTCTAAAAGGAGTAGTCAATGATACAATTGGAGTCTCATTAGATTTTTATAAAGAGCAAAAACTTCTCATTCCCAAATAATGTAGGGTCTCATACATCATTTATCGTTCATTTTCATATGGGGTATCACAGTCGAATCTACCTAGCCAGCTGTCATCAAGAGAGTGCTGCGATTATATGTTTGTTATGTACTGTAGTTATAAATAGAGTGGTCTGCTGTACTCAGAATAATGAAAAGAATGGAAACCGAATGGAATTATTGATTCTGTGATGAGCTTGGCATTTCTACAAACAGTTTGTACACAATTTATTTTCTCAAAGCTTTAACACTTGCAAAGGCAGCAGAAAAGAGGACTAAATATTACCTGTCATGTATGTGCCATCCGGCAATATTACCGACTTTTCTGAAAGCATTTCTCCACATATCCATGTCTTTGGTGCCAACTTTGGGGTCTTTTTTATGTGCGGCAAAAGCTTGTGCAAAAGATCCTGTCTGATTTCTTACGTCAGAGGGATCCACATGGTAGAAAATGGAAAAAAATTGTGAGCTTGCTCTTTTTCTCCAATTTAACGATCTTGGCAAGTTCCATGAGGTACCAATTGGAAGAAGCATAATTTGCAGAAAAAATGACGACTGCGTTGTGAGATTCTTCAAAAGCTCTTGAGAAATGCAGTCTCCTCGCTTGAGTGTTTCTTCATCCCTAAAGACGAGAATGCCTTTCCGTTTTAAGTCAACATATAGAAAAGAAAATGTAGGCAAGTCAGTCAACAGGCATAAAATAATTTCAAGCCCGTGATGGTGGAACGCTTTAATTATTATTACAATCTCAAATCGCTATCTTCGATCCATGTCAAAAATTTAAATTAGTTTGATAAAGCTGTTTACAAATCAATTTAATGGTCAAAGCTCCCCCATCATAGGTTTGAAATTCCATGCCTGTTGACTGACATGGCCACATTTTCTACAACAAGGCGATCATCAAGAAACTCATATGTGCATTTAACGAGTAATGCCGAGTCTTAATTCAGTCAGTCGAAGAGGTAAGCATATTGCCTAGACTTGGGGAAATTAACTTCTGGGCTGGTGGAAAATAGCATACATTATCCAAAGAGTATAAATCAAGCTGAGAGAAAAAGATACATGTAGATCACAGTAACGAATTTCTATAAGGTCGTGTCAACCATATATAGGCTGGCTTTCTCTAAGCCTAGTAACTTAAATTTTGATATTTCGTGAGTTTATTTAAATTTATTTCATCCTTTTTATTTAGTAGCGATCCAAAATTAAATCTCCGTATCAGAACAATGCCCATAGGTGACAGATATGCAGGTTACCCAAATTGAATTCCATTTGATCTTCAGAGTAATGCCACAAATGTCATGCCTTTTGAGTCTTGGCTATGAGAAAAGTGGGAGAGAGAAAAGTAACTTCCATTAGCAACATCGATCCGCGGATTCACACATAAACATAAGCGAAATATAATACTAGATCAGCTTCAACGCTTCAGAAGAATTCTGAACATTTTCTTTTTGTTATTTTTTTAATTAGTTTGATTTAAAGCTTGTCAAAGTTGTTCCTGTTGAACATGTGACCCGAAACCATAGTTGTTAGATGTTCTCAGACTACTTCCCTACTACTAAATATAAGTTGGAATTTGGAATTTTCTTGACGTTACTTCTCACTCTGCTTGACTTAAAACAACTTATGATGATGGACTTGACTGCTTATGTTCAATTCAGTAATGTGACCTAGGTTTGAAACTAGTTAGTAGACAAATTGTAAAATTGTTGAAACAGAGAACTTGCAAACAGAGAATCAAGTAGACTCGAATGAAAAAAAAGACCTCTGAATTTGTCATTATGAAAACTTAACTTGAATGAAGATGCAATTACATCATGTATACTCTAAGAATAGCTTTACATTAGATTATCATCTATACAACTAATTTAACTCATTTCCAACTAACTTAACAGAAGATGAATGAAGCTTCTGTTTGGCTTCTCAGGATTTCATTTCCAAAGCTTAAATATGACTATGTAATATTCCAACAAAAATCGATCATGTTCTCAACATTGTTTCTTCACATTTGAAGACAAATTGGCATAGTTGTTATTGTCCCCCCTTCCCCATAGGGTTCTTTGATCTTTGCTGTCACTGTTTTGTATAAGGTTGTGGAGCTTGATTTTCTTTATCCAAGTGAGGGCATCCATAGGCGTTGGGACAGCGCAGATATAGTTTCATTTTACCTTTTCTGAGATGTGATATACTGAACTATTCTTCTGTTCTTCTGGTTTATGTGCAGGAAAAGTGGCAACAGAATTTCTATCTTGCTTGTTTGTGTTATGGGTGGACGGTATCTTGATTTCTTTGTAATTGCAAGGAGTTTACAGGTCAAAAGAAAGTGAGATTTTGATGTAACTCTTCTCCTATCATTTGTGTCAATTGTAAAAAACTATTGAGGAGCTTAGCTGCGGCAGCAGCCTAAATGTGTGCTCCTATATATGATAAATTGGTATTAAAGCTGTATGGTTAGTACGAGTTTATAAGGAAAAATGATTTAGTGGCGCACCATTTTTGCTTTTCTTGTTTCTTTTATAAGATGGTAGAAAGACTGTTAACTTTAGAGCAATGCCAAGTTACTGGTATTGTTGACGTTATATCATTATGTCCTTAATCAAAAAGTGAAATTAATTTTAAGGTTATGCTAACATAATTCTATCTTGACAAAATGCTCATATTAAGTGCATGTATGTCTATTCATGTACGTACCTACGGTACTACTAATTTAGTTCTCTAGGGACGCTAGCAGTTATTACCTTTGTTGCCCTATTACACAAGAAGGTGATGATTTTCTCCATTTTGCATACAATCGATTGCATCATTAATTTGACTGACAAGGTTAAGCCGAAGAACCTTCTTTTCATAGTTACCAACATCAGTATCAGGGTCGGCTCATTCATCAGGCAAATTAGGCGGTTGCCTAAAGCTCTACAATGAAAAATGTCCTAAAAATATTTAAAAAATCATTATTAAAAAAATCTCAAAAGAAAATTATCCAAATTAAATAGATTAATCTTGAAAATTGAAAAGAAAATAATTATCAACTCTTTTAAAAAAATTAAAGACGTTAATAACCACGACCAATGGATTTTAGATCAACTCTACAGACTATAACTTCATATGTGAAAACTAAAAGTCACAATAAATTCAAAAGACGTTTCAATTCATCCGTAAAAATAAATTTCAGAACATAAAAGTCCTCTTTTTTTATTCCTGAAATTTATAAAATTTACTTTATCTCTCTCGACTCTAATGTCCAATATTGAACTTTTGTCTATCTTACATATATCTTGCTTGTATTTGACACTGAAAGCTCTCCCATAACTGCATTGTTTGAGACTTTGCCAAGAGCATCTCTCATCTCTGTAATTTGTTGCTTCTTCGTCAATAACGGATTACGAAGAAGGAAAAGTTTTCTGTCATTATAGTTTTAACTAGGTCTGTTCATCTTGGTCGGTACAACTCGACCCAATTTAAAATTTTATTTATTTCTTAATATTTTGTAATTTTTTTTAAAAATATTTAAGAAAATTTCGAATCTGGATTCCGAATTTGAGAATACGAAACCCGAATGAGCTCCCCTAATTTAAACTTTTGATTTTAAGTTTTATATATACACGATTGATGGACAACTCGTTTGTGGTAATAAAACAACCACATATGTAAATACTGTACAGACTACAGTCTACTTGTTTGTGATAGAACGACTACGCAGCGTATATATTCAAGTTGACAAGTTTTTTTGTCTTCTTCAAATTCTACTGCTACACTTCAATATGAAAGACGCCAGTTTACATTGAATCACAAATCACATGGCCCATGTCATGCCTTAAGTTTATGTTTTTCAATTTTTTTTAATTAATTTCTTAAATGTTAGTTTTTTTTTATTTGAATTATTAATACTAATATATTTTATTTTATTTTACAGATTAACAATTTTATGTAACAGTGGAACTCTTTTGTTATGTTAAAGTGAAACCCATTTGCTAAATTAGCCATCAGGTTCAATTATTTTATATTAGTATTTATTTTATTCTAGAATATTTATAAGCATAGTTGAATTTATATAGTAGATATTATTCTTTTTTATTATAAAATATGTCTAATAGAAAATGTGTATCTAGATAGGGGTGTTCATCCGGGTTTCGAATTTGAGAATCTGGAACTCGGATTTAAATTTTTTTTCAATCTTTTTGAATTTTTTTTTAAATATTAAGAAATATATTAAAATTTCAAACTGGGCTGGGTACAACCTAACCTGGATGAACAAGCCTACATCTGGATATGAAAACTTAAAAAAAAATTAAATGAATCTCAAAAAGGATCTTTAAATAAATTTTTTATTAGTAATAAACAAAATATAGAAAAAAAAAATTTAGGTGAAACATCTATAAATAATCAAGAAATACATTTAAAAAAATCAAAAAATTTGAATAGTAATTTTGCATCTCAAAAAATAAGAATAATAGTTTTTAAATAAAAAAAATATATAAATATAACTTAATTTAATTTGATATAAATAAAAGGTCCAATTTTAACTTTTTGTCTTACGCCTCGAAACTTTTTGAACTGGCACAGATCAGTGTCAATAGTAGTAAAGGATCAATTTGGAAAGGATATAATAAATTCTAAAGCCCAAATCAACTTAAAGTTTGGCATGCAATTTACTAGAGTGCAAGCTCAAGTGAGTCAAAGTACTTCAAGTGGCAAGCTTGTGTGAGTGCTTAGTGCCAGAAGTGAAGAATAGGTGCTGATTTATTTTTATAAACAATCTGATTTTATCTCATGTCTTGTTTAAGTATATTTTAAAATTTTATATAAAATAAAATAAATAATTTAATTTTTTCAAATTTCAAAATAATTTTTTCAAATCTTAAAATAAAATTAATTTTAAAAAAATATTTTATAATAATATGTGATTTAATATTTAATATTTATCTTATTTTATTTATCAAAACAAATTAGACTGTGTTTTATATACATCTTATATATTGTTATGTGGGAGTGATTTGATGTTAAGGTGTGGATTTTTCAAGTCTTTGTTATCTTAATTAGTTAATTTCTTAACTCCTCCATGAGAAGTGTTGCTAGGGACAATCGGGGTTGCGTCCCGCCACAACACTATGTTTAATGGATTCCCTTCCCTATTTCGTCTTCTTCACAGGCACGATTTTCCCACAGAATGTGTAGAACACATCGTCAGCTCTTTCTACAGTCAATAACTTTGTTTCCCTCAGATACGTTGCTGGAAAGAGATTATTGTTACAAGTAGGTCTTCATAGTGGCAGAGTCAGAAATTTGCATTAAGTGGGTCAGATAAAATTAAAATAAAATAATATTTTTTATTTTATTTATATATAATTTTTTATGTGGTATAAATAAGTTAATAATAAAATCTAAAATAAAAATAAAAAACTTTTAATACAATTTATGTATTAAAAAAAATATATAATATGATAAAAATATGTCATCATAAATAAGTTAATAATAAAATCTACAATAAAAATAAAAAACTTTTAATACAATTTATGTATTAAAAAAAATATATAATATGATAAAAATATGTCATCATAAATAAGTTAATAATAAAATCTACAATAAAAATAAAAAACTTTTAATACAATTTATGTATTAAAAAAAATATATAATATGATAAAAATATGTCATCATAATAAAAATATATTAAAAATACATTAAAAATCATCAAATTTATTATTTTTTTTTATCTATAATAAAAACATGTCATCATTTTATTATATCATTTTATTTTATATGAGGTGTATTTTATTTTTAAATTAGATTAATTTTGTAGAGGGAAATCAAAATAATTTTAGAGAATGAGCTAATACAAAATAAAATTAATATTATTCTATAAAATTATAAAAAAATAAACATATTTTTCAATTTTTTAATTTTTTTTAAAAAAAAAGATATTATATATATATTTTTTATTATTAGAATAAGAATGAAGCCCGTGGGAGGGGAGAAGTTATTGATAGACAAGGGAGTCTTTGCTGGTCGGTTTCATTAGCAGTTATTGACTGATTTGGCTGAAGTTGATAGGCTCTGGGCTCCTGAGGTTAGGGATGATTCTGGTTTTGCAAATCAGAGTAATATTTCCATCCCCATGGTCTTGTCAAGTACAGAGTCTCGTTGCATTCCAGAAAAAACTGCTTCTTCATCGGCTACTGCCGTCATTGCTGTTTCGAAAGGCTGCGGTCGGGCGGTTACAGATAAATTAATCAGCAAAAGTTAAGGGAAAGCAGTTGGCAATTTTCTCGGACAAAGAATCAGAAATGACGGTTGACCGAATTCAGGGAAGCAGTTTTACACACTGCTCCGAATTAAGGCCCAAATCGGTTTCCACAAAAAAACTGGGCTGTATTGGGCCTGAGTCTGGTCCAAATAAAATTGTGGGTTCAGAAGCTAGTACTCCCTTGTTAGTTTTTAAGCAGCCCATATCTGTTGATTGCAGGATGCTGGAGAAGGACCCCTGGCCAGATAAGTAACGTGGACCCTTGCATAGCGAGTTATCTGATGGGATTCAGGCCGGTGCGCCTCGGCCCTCAAGGACCTGAGGAAATATCTAGTAACAAATGGAAGAGCTTGGGCGCGCAACCTGAGTTCTTGGAAATTAAACAGTGAATAATTATTAAGCTAACTGCTAGCCTTTTCATCAACTAAAAGATTGTAAAAATTTTCATCCCATTAGCTAAGATATGATATATTTATTATTATTAAATAATCTTTTATTGAATAATTATTTATTCTTTAATAATAATAAATATGTCACATTTTATATAATATGATAAAAGAGAGATGAGAGTGATGTATAGCTTAAATGAGGCAACAAGCGAATTGGAAATACAATACCCAGCCGACTCCCAAGTTGTTAACCAAAATGATGACCATCTTCTACTCCCAAAGAAAAGAAAATACCAAAATAATATTACTCAGAAGGTAGGACTCAACTTTAAAATAGGACCACATCAAGTCCTGAAGAATTGTCCAATGTTTAGGTAGCTAGATACTCAATCCCAGTTCTCGATCAATGAATATGCAGCCGAAGGTTCCCTGATCACTTCCATAAACGTAACATTAATAATATTTTTCATTATATTAAATATATAAATAGAAGCATAAATGACTAAACTGCTTGTTTATTTGGAGATGCGGAAATGAGATGAAGGGCAGAGGTAACATAACGTACCAGAAACATCAGAAAGAAGAAAAGCAGCTTGGGTGGTCGACCGACTGCATGATTCCTTTAATCTTGAGTTTTCGAGTACAAAGAAAAATAAAATCCACGATAGAAATCTAAATTTGAAGATCCAAAACCAAGACGAGGAGCAAGGCTATTGTAGAACTGTGAATTAGCATCATCCGGACATACTAAATGCATCCCGCACTCTTTCACTTCTACTTCTATTGGTTTACGATAAAGGCAATAATCCATTTCGACTGTAATTGAAATCTTAATAAAGCTCCGTTTATCCAAATTATTCACTTTCCAGCGTTCCAGAAATCCCGGAGCCGGTATATATGCCCAGAATCCAATCGGCTCGTCTAAAGAGACGTCCAGGAAAGGAAATAAAAGGTAGTAAAAAAATTCTTCTGGATGACCTTCATCCGTCTCAAAACAAATCGTAAACCCCACATGTGAAGAATAATCAAAGGATTCCTTTAATAATGCATAAATTGAAGTAGCTTGAGGGGAATGAAATTGATGATAATCACAAACAATAAAGATAGTACATCCCATACCCAGCTTCATATTACCCTCCAAATCTATCTTTACAGAGGAGCCATTACTTTTGTTGTGTACCCACTTCGGGATTCCTGATCCCAACGACCATCCATATATCTGTTAAACAACCCCTAAAAGATTAGATGTCAATTGATGCAAAATTAAGCAGTTGCGAGGCGATGATTAGTTTGATGTGATATATCAAATTTTAAAATTAATTTTTTTATATAATAAATATATAATATATTCTATAAAATTATACCAGTTTATAAATTACTTTATATAATATTTTTGTATATGTAGTAATTATCTTTCAACAGCACCCTACCTATATTTGTGTTATTTTCTAGAGAGAGAGAGTGTGTGTGTGACTCACCGCATCGGCATAGAATGAATTCCTAACACGACCTCCACCTGCCATGTCTAAAATATTTTGTCCTTCACTGTCAAAATCAACGTAAATTGCTTCTACCTCAAATATTCCTTTCATCTGATAGTCTACAAGTGATTCGATATCAAAGGTGGCATCTGAGCTTTGTTTTGGCTTCCACTTGCGTCCTTCGAGAGTAAAGGAAAGGATGCTTTTGGGGATTAGATTGACAGATGGTATTTGTGTTATAGCAGTTCCCAATGCCCTAAAATGCACTAGGTATTGCAATCTACTCAGGTCTGGAAATTTCTCTAGTCTTGACCAACCATACAAATCCAGAATTTCGAGAGATGACAAACTACATATAAAACTCGGGAAAACTGAAATGTTTTTGCAGTCTTTTGAATATAATGCGCGAAGGCCAGAATAACTCATAAACGATGATGGTAAGTCTTTTTTAAATATAAGAGCAAAGCTATTCAGTGATGTCATATCACCCAAAAAATCTGGTATCTTCTCAAGTCTTGAACATTCTATAAGACCCAAAGATTCAAGAGATTCCAAGCATGAGAACTTGTCTGGAAGTCTTCTGAGACATACACAATTAGTTAAAGACAATTTTTTTAGTCGTTTGAGAACTCCAACGGAATGGTGGACTTTATACAAGCTTTTACAACCTGAAAGAAATATTTCCTCAAGATTTGGGGCTCCTGTCAAATCTGGTGTCTCAATCAAGTTCTCAGAATAACTTAGATTAAAGTGCTTCAAAGTTCCTAAAACCTGTTATAAACAAGTAGTTAATCGTGTCAAAATATGATTTTATTAACTTATTTAGAAAAGGAATGGAATATTAAGATTAATACATGTTTATAACTTTATAGTAAAAAACTTACCATTGATCCCTTCCATAGTTGTTTGATGTGGCTGTAAGTCATGCGCAGTACAGTAAGATTTTTTGGTTGGAAATTGCTTGGCAAGGTTTTCAAATGATATCCAGACCAATGTAAGAATCGCAACTCATAGGTTGGCAAGGATTTTAAAGGATCTCCATTCCATTCTATAGTTGGTGAGTTATAAACTTGATTAAGTCGAGGAACAATTTTAAGATATCTCAATTTTCTCATCTTTGAAAATGTTTTGGCATTGAATCTGTGTTTGGTGTCAGGACAAAAATTCAGGACTATGCCTTCAATTGCTTCAGTTCCCTAGTAACCAAGAACAACTGATTAGCAGGTGTAGGGAAAATCTTTGACCTGAAGAATTAGAATCCAATTATACCTATTTTTATTAGAAGAATTAATATATATAAGTTTGAAATGCATAAGTCTCACGTAAATCTTTTATAAAAAAGTAGACCTCACTTATATAGTAAACTGTAAAAGCTTATTTTTTCTTGATGAGACCCACAATTTTACAAAGAGGAACGCTAGCTGCTTATCATCCGGATGCCGCACATCAATATGTGATTTATTATTTTTATCTTTCTATATAAAGTACATATTTACATATCAATATGTCCTTTTATATAGAAGGGTAAAAATGATAAATTACATGCATGATATTGATATGTAGAGTGCGATGATAAATAGTATTGCTTTTTTACAAAAAGTTTGTATAAGTCAGCTTGTAAATTTGAAGTTTGTAACCAACATTACTCTTATATTAATGTCGAGACAAATCAACTTACCGTATTATTCTTCAATACATGAAAGATATCTTCGTGATGAAAAAGTCTACTGCGTCGTCCAGGTTCTTCAAGACATTTGCGACGAACTATTTCCTGGCCCATTGTTTTCAGCAAATCATGCATGAACAAAATTCCATCGGAGATGATTAGGAGGGACTTGTCGACAAGAACGTCAATGTTGATGCCGGGATAATAACCAAAACTTTCTAATGTCTGCAAAAACACGTTATCTAGCCTGCATCGTTGGAATAAACATGCCATATCCAAGAACAACTCTTTCTGCAAATTCTCCAGCCCATCAAAACTTATTTGAAGTATGTTCATAATTTCTTTATTTGGGATTGCTTCTAGTTGATCCCTAGCACTTTTCCAGGCATCTATTGTTCTCCCAAATAAGAAGGAACCCAAAACTTTAAGAGCTAATGGAAGGCCTTGAGCATAAATCACAAAGTCCATCGATAGATCCTTGTAATTCTCTCTTGGATGGATTTGTTTGAAGGCTGACAGACAAAAGAGTTGCAAAGCTTCAGCAGTTTGAAGCTGCTCAACCTTATAAATATCATTCACTTCATGTGTTCTCAACAGATGACTATCTCTGCATGTTATAAGCACCCTACTCCCTGGACCAAACCAATCTCGACTCCCAGATAACGCCATTAGTTGTTTTTCACTATCCACATCATCAAGGATGATAAGAACCTTTTTATTCCGCAATCTGGTTTTTATCACCTTGATTCCCTGGTGATGATCCCATATATGTATTTCTTCTTGCATTATCATAGAAAGAAGTTGTTTTTGTAAAGAAACTAGACCATGAGCTCTTGACTCTTCTCTAATACAAGAAATAAAGGTACTTCCTTCAAACTGACAAGAAATTCTATCATAAATTATTTCTGCCAGAGTTGTCTTACCAACGCCACCCATCCCATGAATTCCTATGAAGCGAACATTATTCGATTCCATATCCAATAAGTCCAACATTTCATCTACATGGGAGTTAATAGCAACAAGTTTCTCATAATCATGACGTGAGAATCTACAATTCAACTTACGAGATATATGTCCACTAATTTCTTGGATCAACGTTGATTCGTACCTGTAAATTGATAGACAAATAATATTATTTACGAGGCATTAATCATAAGAAAGCAGAAAACAACAATAAAACTTGTAGGGAGCAGGTCGATGGAGAAGGAAACTTGGTTTTTCTCTTAAATTCATGAATTGTTGCTTACAGGTCCCAAAAAGGGCATCTTTATACAGAAAAGGAAAGTGCTAACTAACTATCCAAAACCACGATCTATCCTACTGTCATGTACAATGACCTGTAGTCATGGTATGAGAATCTAATGAAGCTTGTGCAATACAACCTGCAGCTTGGCCTGTGTCTTCTAACATTAATAGGGACAAACAATACGTTTTCTCTTTAGCAACACTTGGGCCTCAGACCAGACAAGATAAATGTTAGATCTTCTTTATATTAAAATTAATTTTCTAATCTGACGGATTCAATCCATAGTTTGTAAGATTAGTAATCTTCTTTGTGGTTATAAAAATATTTTCATAATAGTAATTTTCTCGAAGTTTCCAACTTATGTTTGGCAGGCGACAATGAAATGTTACCTGTCATGTAAATCCCATCCGGCGATATTGCCGACTTCCCGGAAAGCATTTTTCCACTTCTGCATCTTCTTGATGCCAACTTCGGAGTTGTTTTTATGGGCAGCGAAAGATTTTTCAAAAGACCCTGTCAGATTTCTTACATCAGAAGGATTCACGTGATAGAAAATTGGCAAAATTGTGAGCTCCGTCTTTTTAGCCCATTCAACGATGGCGGCAAGTTCCATGAGGCACCATTTGGAAGATGCATAGTTTTCCGAAATAATGATGCTTTAGAAATGAATTCTCCTCGCTTGAGTGTTTCGCCATCCTTAAAGACGAGAATGCCTTTTCGTTTTAAACCAACATACAGATGATCCGTAAAACTCTTGCGAGTGTCTTTGCCACGGAAACTAAGGAAAACATCGTGCTTCCATCGAGGTGTTGTGGAAGAGTACGATGAGGAAGAGGTTCTGATATTTTCATTTTTTTCTGAACAAGATGAAAGGGCTCTCGATCTCTCTCTGTTTTGAGTGGACATTAATACCATCCGAGAGATATTATGAGGCTTAATTGTGGAAGGGAATATTGCTTATTGAAAAAGCGATAGCAAATTACCTTACACACCTAGAGGGGGGTGAATAGGTGTATAACAGAAACTATGGCAGTTTAAAAAATTAATCAACATAAACAAGCAATCAACGAAGAAATCAACACACAGATTTTGGTTACGAAGTGGAAACTCATTTGAAGAACCTCTTCAAAATCTAAAACCACTCCGGGTGTAAGACACCACCTCTAATCCACTATAGAAATTTTAGTTTGTTACAACAAATTTAGAAACACTCACAAACCCACTGTAGCAACTAAACTTGGCTTGCAACACCACGAGTGACCCACTCGATCTCTACACGCATGTAGTGCCGGAACTCCGACCTTTCTATAGCTTCTCACACGAACAACTTGATTTCTTCATCCAAGCTCCTTGAAGAACTCTTCCAGCTTGATGACCACGTCCACTCCAATGAACTCACTAAAGGTTTGAATGTGTGTTGTGAGGGAGTAATATAATCCAAGAGAGAATGATCTTTGAAACAATGGAGAAGTTTCTCTCAAGGGATGAAATGTGGCTCCTTGGTTTTTCCTCTGTGTTTCTCCTCTACTACAGCAGAAGACTTAAGGATGTATTTATAAGCCACCTCCTGAAACGGCGCTTAAACCCTAGAGAAATTCGTGAAACCTTAACTTCGCTCGAGCGAAGTGTCGAGCGAAGGTCGAGCGAAGTCTCTGCCTGGACTTTGCTCGAGCGCCATGTCGAGCGAGTGTCGAGCGAAGTCTCTGCCTGGACTTCGTTCGAGCGCCATGTCGAGCGAGGGTCGAGCGAGATCACTGTGTTCCGTTTTTCTCGAGCCATTTTGATCCTCTTCAAGTGTACTCTGTCCACCCTTAGTTACAACTCAATTATATTAGGTTTTTCACTAGAAAATTGCCAACTACCAAATTTTACATCAACAATCTCCCCCTTTGGCATTTCTGTGACAAAACCTCTAACCTATACATTTGACCTAATCCTATCACACACAAACAACAGGACTTCCACATGTAGGTTTAGTCTTGGCAAGTGAAGTATCTGCACACTTAACAAACATGTAAACGTACCAACAGAAAACACTTGCAAGAACTTTAACAGATGAACTCAGAAGTAAAGAATTTTTGCCATAAAAATTTAACACTAAAACTTCAATAGCAATTAGTCCAACACAGAATACATCAAGAGTATAATCATATAGTAAAACTAAGAACAACAAGCTACTATTTACTCCCCCTACAAAGTAGCTTATCTCCCTCTAAATCTAGCTACTCCTCCCCCGATCACTCCCCCTTTTTGTCACAAATGGCAAGAGGTCTCAATCTTCATCAGTCTCTTCCTCATCAGCAAGAAGATGCTGAACTTGATTTCCAAGCTCAATCACTTGAGTGTCAAGTGTGTCAAACCGAGCATTGAGATGAGTATCCAATTGAGTGACCCGAGTCTCAAGACTGTTAAGTAGGTTATCAATGCGAGTATCCATGCTGGTCACAGACTGCTGAATGCTAATCAGAAAGTCCAATATGGTCTGCCTGGATGGTTCTGTAGCTGGTGGCATCAGACCCGAGCTGGAAGGACTCGAGCTGGTCTCAGGAGCGTGAGGAATAGGTCCGGTCTGGGTAGAATGTGTAGGAGCGGGTTCAACATTAGGAAGATGCGCCTGACTTAGCTGCATGGTCTTTCGGCCAATCGGTGTCTTCAGGCTCACTCTAAGCTCCTGGGGAGGGATTGACACAGACTTAGACAGGGCTATCCTCGTAATGAGACAGGCAAGATGAAGACCAGTTCGAAGGTTTGACGACATATGGGCCTCAATCATGACCCGACAGAGAAGACCGCCCAAATCAATAGGGACATCAGTGAGCAATGCATGTAGGAGAAGGGCACGATCCGGACCAATGTCACTATAATGTCCAGTAGGGTAGATGTTTGTCAAAACAATTCGACTCACAATTTGGTACACATGAGGAAACGACTTGGTCGCTAGAGGAGGAATCCCAGTCCAAGTTATAGGAGACCGGGTGAGAAAGCGACCCAAATCAGGTCTGCTAGGAGCTAGGGTACGGAGATAGGGGTAAATAGAATTGTTTACTCGAGGTGCCCCCAGCAAATTTGCCACAAGATCGGGAGTCACCCGGAAAGTGATATTTCGGATATCCACTTGAAACGTTCCCTCTGAGATGTCATGTATATTCGAGTAAAACTCCCTGACCAACTCCACCGAGGGAGCGGGATGACCAGTGGTTAAAGCAAGCCACTGGCGCGACTCAAAAATCTGAGGGACAATGGGATAGGTATCCCGAAACTCACTTAGAAGAACTTCACGTTCCACAAGAATGGAGCGATGGGAAAAGTTCTGCTTGTAGAGTTCCTCAGCTTGAGGACTGTGGAAGTAAGTCCGAGAGGCGGATGGGGCAGTGCGAGGACGAACACGCCGAGATGCCATGGCAGCTGTAAATGGACCAAGTACAGACAGTGAGACATATATGATATGATGTGGAGATGGATGTCCATCATGCCTAAAATGCCTAAAATGTCTAAAATGCCTTATATGCCTAACATGCCTAAAATGTGACCCATAATGTTCTAAACAAGGTGTGAGGACTATGAATGATACCTACATTTTGTCTAAAGAGCAATGCACCAAAGAAGAGACAAAATGGAAGACAAATTTTCATTGAGGCATTTCATCGAACAGGTAGTGTGCATGCTGTGCAATCATGAGTTTAACACCCAATTAATTATCCCATTCCTCCCTAAATACAACACTATGCTAATAGGTTCATCCATACCAAAAATGAACCACCAAGTTTCTAAAAACAAATCCGAAAAAAAATGGAATCCAAACACAACCCATGAATGTAATGAAACGAGAAAGAAAAGAAAAGAAAAAAAATGAAGAAGAAAAGGATAGAAGAAAGGCTTACCGTGAATGAGATCCTTTTTCTTGCTTAAAATGGAGAGAGTAAGGCGTGGATTGAGTGTTTGGGAGGAGGGAAATGTGAGAGAAATGTTTAGAAACTGAAATCTGTCATTTTTGGCTTATCGCGTGATGCAGAGCGCTATATAGGGTTTTTCGCTCGAGCGAAATTTTATGGTCGAGCGAGACATCAAGCGAAATTCCAGCCCTTTTTTTTTTTTATTTATTTAGTGACTTCAAGCTTGGGGACAATTTAAAAAAAAATTCATAGCAGAGCAAATGTAAAATAATATCATACTCTAAATGCCACGCAAGGATACAGACTGTATGTCACAATTAATATGACTATGCGTGTTTAGACAGTGCTCTTGCTCAATCAAGAAATTTTAACCGAGAGGTGTGAGTGGGGTTGGGCTAAACAAGAAACCATAAGAGCTTGGGAGACCCGTCAAAGCGCAGAAAGTCAAACCCAATGCTGCTAGGACCTAATTTCTTGTGTCTAATAGAACCAGAGTCAGGATTTCTATTTTGGCCCTTTTTCTTTCTTTCTGCCCCTTTTTTTTTATTTATTTTTATTTTTTTATTATTTTTTATTTTTTATTTTTTATTTAATACAATAATAGAGCCTCTTCATTTTCTTTCCTTTTTGGATACAAAGGTTCTTACACAGGTCATCTAGCCCGAGGTCAATTCTGATCACTCGTAAGGCTCCCCCTTACACTTTTGATTGCCTCCCCAAAGTCTCACATAATGTCAAATGTCAAGAGATTGAGCTAGGCGTGCAGTGTGTGCTGCAAAACGCATATTTAAGGTGACACACATCTTCCACCTTTGCAACATAAGCCTATGATACAATTTTCACAAGACACATGCTTGAAAGTGTGCTGTCTAGTAGTAAGGTCATGCATCACATTGAAGAAAAGGCAAATAAATCAGAGGAAAGACAAAGAAGAGAATGAAGACAAGAAAAATAACAAAGCAAAAAAAAAAAAAAAATGATATGCATGCAATGTATGAAATGCATGTTACATCTCTTGTGTTAAGGCACAAATACCAATAGCCTTTCTAAGACACTCAAAACGAAGACCATCTAATGGTTTGGTAAAAAGATCGGCTAATTGATGTTCGGTGGGAATGTACTCAAGAGTAATTACATGTGTTTCCACAAGTTCCCGAATGAAATGATGCCTAATGTCAATATGCTTGGTCCTAGAATGTTGGACAGGATTTTTAGAGATGTTGATGGCACTGGTATTATCACAATAGATGCTCATCACACCTTGAGTAATACCATAGTCACGAATCATTTGTTTCATCCACAGCAATTGAGTACAACAACTCCCAGCAGCAATGTATTCAGCCTCAGCTGTTGACAAAGAAATGGAGTTTTGTTTCTTACTCATCCAAGCAACAAGATTTGTTCCCATATAAAAACATCCACCTGAAGTGCTCTTTCTATCATCTGCATTTCCAGCCCAATCAGCATCAGAGTAGCCTGCAAGCTCAGTATTGGAATCTCTGGAGTACCAAATTCCATAATTCACTGTAGCATTCACATAGCGAAGTATGCGTTTGACAGCCACAAGATGAGATTCTTTGGGGTTTGCTTGGAATCTAGCACAAACGCCAACACTGAAAGCTATGTCAGGTCTACTAGCAGTGAGATACAGTAGACTCCCAATCATGCTTCTGTACAGAGATTGCTCAACCCCCTTTCCTGACACATCAGCACTAAGTTTTACACTTGTGCTCATGGGAGTTCTAGCATGACTACTCCCATCTAATCCAAATTTTTTCAGCAGGTCCTTTGCATATTTAGACTGGGATATGAAAAATCCTTCATCTAGCTGTTTTACTTGGAGTCCCAAGAAAAACGTTAGCTCACCCACCATACTCATCTCAAATTCATTCTTCATTTCTTCTGCAAACTCGAGAGCTAGGTCATCAATGGATGATCCAAACACAATATCATCCACATAGATTTGAGCTACAGTTATCTCCTCACCCACTTTCCGGATAAAAAGTGTCCTATCCACACTTCCTCGCAGAAACTTGTGCTCCAAAAGATACGAAGTTAGCCTCTCATACCAGGCTCTGGGAGCTTGTTTCAAACCATACAGGGCTTTCTTCAACCTGTAGACATGATTAGGATATTTTGGATCCTCAAAACCTTTTGGTTGCTCTACATACACTTCTTCTTGAAGGATCCCATTTAGGAAGGCACTCTTTACATCCATTTGATAGAGTTTGAAACACATATGGCAAGCAACACTTAATAGTATTCGGATTGACTCAAGCCTTGCCACCGGTGCAAATGTCTCATCAAAGTCTATTCCTTCCATTTGGGCATAACCTTGTGCCACCAATCTTGCCTTATTCCGTACAATCATTCCATTTTCATCAGATTTGTTCTTGAAAATCCATTTTGTACCTACAACATTGTGCTTTTCAGGCCTTGGGACTAAGTACCACACATCATTTCTCACAAATTGATTAATTTCTTCATGCATGGCATTTGTCCAATTCTCATCCTTTAAGGCTTCTTCCACCCTTTTTGGTTCAATCTGAGAGATGTAACATGAGTGAGCTAGTTGACTTATCACTTTCTTCCTCAACCTCATCCCTTCATTTACATTCCCGATTATATTATCTTGAGGATGGTTTAGCTTCACTCTCGAAGATGGCTCCTTGTGAGTATGAACTTTCTCAGTTGATGAGGTCTCTTGATCTTCATCAAGTTCACTAGAGTTCTCTTCAGTTCCACTTGGTGTATCAATTAGATTTTGATTCAACTTCTCTTTAGGAGAATCATCTATAACCACATTGATGGATTCCATGACAGTTTGGGTGCGTAGATTGTAACATCTGTAAGCACGACTGTTTTTGGAATAACCAAGGAATATTCCCTCATCACTCTTTGGGTCAAACTTACCCAGATTTTCCCTATCTCTCAAAATGTAACACTTACTCCCGAACACCCTGAAGTACTTCACATTTGGCTTCTTTCCTTTCCACAGCTCATATGGTGTCTGAGAAGTGTTGGGTCGAGGGTAGACTCTATTCACAATGTGACATGCTGTGTTCACAGCTTCACCCCAAAAATGAGCAGAAACATTTTTGGTATGCATCATAACTCGAGCCATTTCTTGGATAACTCGATTTTTTCTTTCAACAACTCCATTTTGCTGTGGAGTAATGGGAGCAGAAAATTCTTGACGAATGCCTTCTTCATCACAGAATTTCTCTAAACTTGAGTTATCAAATTCTCGTCCATGGTCGCTCCTGATTCTGACAATAGGGTTCCCTTGTTCATTTTGAAGCTTCTTACATAAGTTCCTTATCACATTTGAAGCCTCACCCTTTTCCCTCAAAAATTCTACCCAAGAGTATCTGGTGAAATCATCTACCATCACCAGTATGTATTTCTTTCCCCCCAGACTTTCAGTCCTAGAGGGTCCCATAAGATCAATGTGTAACAACTCTAAGGGTCTTTTGGTCAGGATATCTGTTGTGTTCTTGTGGGCTGCTCGAACTTGTTTTCCCACTTGACATGATCCACAAACAGATGTCTCCACTTTCCCAAGTTCGGGCAGTCCAATCACCATTTCTTTCTTAGCAATCTTTGACAAGTTTTTGTGATTCACATGCCCAAGTCTTTGATGCCAGAGAGTAGTGGCCTCACTTTTAGTACTATTGCAGCTGTACTGTGAAGTGGGAGCGATACCATAGCAATTGTCAGAGGTCCTGATTCCTTGCATCAAGCATTGTCCATTGTTATCAGAAACAATGCACATATCTTTTGAAAACCGAACTTCAGCACCATTATCACACATTTGGCTTATGCTAAGAAGATTCGCTTTTAATCCGTCAACATACAGAACTTCTCTCAATGCCGGTAGTCCAGTAATGTTAATTTCACCTTTCCCAATTATGTTCGCTTTACCACCATCTCCAAATGTCACTGTCCCACATTTGTACTCTTCAATTGTCTTAAAAAGAGTTTTGTCACCGGACATGTGTCGAGAACACCCACTGTCAAGATACCACAATGAGTTGTTCTGGGTCTTCAAGGCAATGTGAGCTATGTGACATGTGGCTCTTTTCTCCTTCTTGATCCACACTCTTTTAATTTTTGGAGAGTTGACTCGCACAGTCTTCTGGGTACTTGTCAGATTGTCTACCTTGGCATTTAGAAGGTCATTTTGTCTAGTGAGTGCTGATGAGTGCACAAAAATGCACTCTAAATACTCTATTTAAATACTAAAAGAAATGAGAAAATAATGGATATAACTCATGTTATCAAAATTAATGGTCATTTATCTTGAAATAGATATAAGCATGATTTAATATATTGATGAGAATATAAAATGCCATATTTTCCTCTCTTAATGTTTAATACTTTATTCTTATTTGATGCCTATATATACTCATTATTCTTATATTTTGATTTAGGACACAAATGGAGACATTAGGAGCAAATGAAGATAATTGCGGAATTTTAGACAGTTCTGACATCTTTTCGTAATATGGGCATAACTCTCTCATCCAATCTCCGATTGAGCTGATTCAAGATGATCTAGAACCACAAGAGAAATATCTAGAACTTTTGTGTTTTATGTTTGAAGAGATATCCACTAAATCTAAGACAAAATCGACCATCAAGTGGACGCACCTGCACTTGACGTTCCTGGATATTTTTCAGCCACTTGCATCAAATCCAAATGTTATCATAATATTTTCCAGCAAGCACTCCTACACCAACTTGGAAATTCAATGATCAATTCATATGCAAGATGAAGTGCACTCAAGTTTCTTGTAGACAAATTATTTGACCACAAGATATTAAGTCATACAAGACAACTAATGGATAGAGAAGCAAAATTGAAACACTCAACCTACAAGCAAAATCCAGCTCATGCATGGTGGGAAAACAAATGATCAAAATGACAACTCACAAATCACTTGGATTCAAGAATGGCACATGGCAAAACAAGTTGAAATTGTGATGATTTTGTCATGACAACTTGCATGAAGGATGCTTATAAATAGAAGGAAGGGGTGTGTGTTCTAAGACAATGCTTAGTGTGAGAGGATGCTTTGGAAGAGCCATTATTTTGAGAGCTTGAGAAAAGAAAAGAAAAACCAAAGAAGAGAGAAGAAAATAATGGTTGGCTCTTCCATATTATCCCTTGGAGAATTTTTGTTGCATATTTTCAATATGTGTAACTAAATTCTCAAGGAGGGCTAGGGATGAACTTGTGTGTGTGATGGTATTTGTAATTTATTTTTGATTCATGTATTTGGTCTTTAAATATTAAAACTCTTTTGTTCTATTATTCTCAATTTATTTGTGATGTTTTTCGTCTTCAAATAATTATAGAATCTATTTCGTTTATAGATTCAGTCATGCTTTTTCTATTGAGTGAATTAGTTCTATAATTATGTTTGAAGCAATTGATTGTCTATATTGATTTAATTCTCTGCTGCAATATCGCCTCTTGGGTATATTGTCGTCGTTGGATTTTCTCAATATCGATAACAATTTATGAGAGTTAAGCGTGAAGAATGATTTTTCAAAGAGTTACATATGATTTAAATTTTGGTTATTAATGTTATATCTTCCGATTAAGAATTTGGACATAGAATTCTTAATTGAGTTATCAATGAATTCAGAATAAATTTGAATACCACAAATACACAAGGAATTCCCTACACTCTACTTTTCGTCTCATTTTTATACTGTTCAAATTATTCATTTAGTTTTAATTTACGTCATACTCTAAAATTTACTTTTCATACTCATCTAAATCTTTTTGTTAATTTCGTTACTATTTTTCAATTTCTCAATCCATCTCCCTGTGGAATCGACACCCCAAAGCTATACTGCAAACGACCGCGTTATTCTTTGGGCGTAATCAAATTTTGGCGCCGTTGCCGGGGAGACGGTAAAAGAATTTGTAGCTTTTTTTTTAGTAGTTTGTTAAAAAAAAAAAAAAAAAAAAGAGAGAGCGGTAGCTTCGTTCATTTTCTTTTTAGCTTTCTGCATCTTTATTTTATTTTAGTTTTATTTTCGTAATTATTTTTTTCAGTATTACGCTTTTCTTTACTTTGCATGCGCAGGTACAGAGACGCTTTTGGACGGTTTGCTAGTAGACCCGTGCTAGAATCAGATTCAGAATCTAATTTTTCTAATCGCTTGTTTGATAATTCTTCCAATTCTGACGCGATGAGTGAACACGTGGACCAACCTGTTAGAACCCTCCAAGATTATCTTCATCCCGCACGAACAGCCACACCATCCTGTATTATGTTCTCACCTAATGTTCGTCATGTAGATTTTAAAATGAGAATGATACAATTACTTCCGACTTTCCATGGTCTAGAAAATGAAAACCCCTATGTTCATATTAGGGAATTTGAGGAAGTATTTGCAACATTCCACAGTCAAAATACCACTGACGACACGGTAAGACTAAAATTCTTTCCTTTTTCTTTGAAAGATAAAGCTAAGAGTTGGTTGTACTCACTAAGACCACGGTCTATTGGAACATGGAGTGAGATGACTCAAGTGTTTTTCAATAAATACTTTCCCCAACATAAGACTAATGCTTTAAAAAGACAAATCTCTACCTTTGCACAAAAGGATAGTGAGACTTTGTACCAGTCTTGGGAAAGATTTAAAGAATTACTGAGTATATGTCCCCACCATGGATATGAAAATTGGCGCTTAGTGAGTTATTTCTATGAAGGCCTTACGCCCAGGGAACGTCAATTCGTGGAAATGATGTGCAATGGAGAATTTTTACAAAAAAATCCCGATGAGGCCATAGAGTACCTCAATGAGCTTACTGAAAAAGCTCATACTTGGACTGGACCTAGTGCTACTGATAGCACAAACAGGTCACGACCTACAGGAAACTTGAGTGGTGGTATTTACCATCTCAGGGAGGAAGATAATCTAAAAGCTAAGGTTGAAATGCTTACAAGAGAAATAGAGCTGTTAAAGATAAGAAACTCAAAGCCAACACACATGGCTAATCAAGCAGACTCTTTTGAACCATGTGTTGTCTGTGGTGGGGTAGATCATCATGCCCAAGACTGTCCTACACATGCTAACATGAGAGGATGGCATAATCACCCCAACTTCAGCTGGAAGTCTGAAAACCAACAGCCTGCACAACCTTCTAGATCATATCCTGCACCATACCATGCACCTCAATCTTCTAGAAATTCTTTAGAAGACACTTTGCATGCATTTCTTGAAGTACAGAGTAAGACTAACCAAAAATTTGAGTCTTTAATTATGCAGGTTGTTGAAGAACAAAAGGAGATAAAGAGCCAGATATCTAAAATAACGAGTTTCTTGAGTGTAAATGAGCAAGGTAAGCTCCCTTATCAAGCTCAGTCTGTACCTCATGGTCAACATATGGCACAAGAAACTGTGAAGAATCACGAGTGCCAGCAGATATATATGATTGACTCACTCATAGACAGGGAAGTTTTCACAACTCATGATTCTGATCCCCTTGAGAATTTTATTGTTGATTTTGAGTATAATCCTACCAGTGATTCATCTGATGTAGCTAATATTTGTGCAATTTTTGACAATACTCAAGATTATAGCACACAGGCTTGGCAACCGAAGTTTGAGGAGTTTCTTGAGAAAAATGAAAAACAGATTCCTTCAAGTGGGCAAGTAACCAAAGTTAATCTTAAATCTTGCCACCTACATGTGAAGTTCGAGCACCGAGTTTATTGGGCAAATAAGCGTTTCGTTTTTGACCCAGGAGGAATAGTTCAAGAAGTGGAAGATAGTCCGGTTGTAAACTTGGTCTATCAACTTTGACCACAGCATGCAACAATAATTATTATTATTATTATAATTATTATCATCATTATTATTATTATTATCATCTTATTTGTTTTGTTTTGTTTTTATTTACTACTGTTTTCTTTATTTTTGTTTGCAGGATAGTATCATTTTGTCATTTCAGATCACTACTTTTGACGCTTAGCGAGCTATCTACATCATACATCAGGTGTATCCTACCCTTTTTAGTTACTCCCCATCCAATTTTGATTATTAAACATTGAGGACAATGTTTCATTTAAGTTGGGGGGTGGAAATACAAATCTGTTATTTAAACTCTGTGGCATATTTCAATCAATATATAAAAAATTGCCAAATTGTTTTTACACAGGCATCTTTTCACACATGATACTCATGCTCATTCATAACCATCTTGGTGAATTCAACAAACCCATCTTAAATCATTTTGCTAAAGCATCCACAGAACCATTTATGCACTTCTCCAAACTTTGTGGTAATATGGTGATTTGACACATGTAACTAAAGAATTATTTTGCTCAAGTATTCATGTGAATTTTGTGAGAATTGAGAGCTTACAAATACAGAAATTGTGATAAGTATCCATTGATCTGTTGAATTTGACACTTCTTTTGAGAATATCATTACATGGTTTGTGGTAAGATGGTGGATATACTTGGGATATGACGAAAGTCAACTTAGGATTAACGTTTGAGCCTTTCAAGCTGAGCCTTTTCATTATAGATCCCTAGCAGCCAATTTTGAGCCAATATACACATATGGCCTTTTCTTTTCATATCTACATCATCCATACCTCTCCACATTGGAGTATAGCTTATACACTATATTTTCCTACCATTTTACTTCCAAGTGTGTACTAGGTGTGAAATTATCATAAAAAAAAAAAAAGCCATGACAAAAATGGCATGGTGCTAGATGTGTCCATCAAATTATTCATGAAAGAGTTCATTAAATTGCGAAGACACCAGTGGCAAAAGAAGATGGAAAAGTGTACTTAGTCAAAAATCTAAAAAATTGAAAAGTACATCAAAAGGAAAGTATAGTCTACTGAAAAATTTAACAGATTCCCTTTTGTGTATACTTGGAAGTTTTTGAAATCTCTTCACCTTTTCTTCTTATGAACCCCAACCCTAAACCACATTACAACCCTTTGTGTTGATTTTTCCGATCCTAAGTATGCTTGTGGAAAGAATGGTGGAAATCTCATTTGTTAGTATTCCTATCATAAGATCAATGTTTACTTGTTACTTATATATAATTGGCTAAATTTCCATGAGAGTAAATGTACACCTTTGTCAACTCCATAGAGAGAACCCATACATGAAACACTTCTATACCCGTGAGTTATGGAGTTGAACCTTTTTGCTTAAGATATTCTAATGTTGCATGTGTCGAAATCTCTGATTTGATAAAAATAGTTTGGAACACATACACACTCTGTGGATTGCTATATTTGAATTACTTGTGAAAGGGTTATTGAATTTCTAAGATTGTTTTGATATGTAAATTTGAAAAATGTGTCTTGATGGCCCCTATGTGTGATTTTCTTTGGTCTTTCTCATCATTTTGCATGAAATTTGCTAGGGACTAGCAATGAGTAAGTTGGGGGGTGTGATGAGTGCACAAAAATGCACTCTAAATACTCTATTTAAATACTAAAAGAAATGAGAAAATAATGGATATAACTCATGTTATCAAAATTAATGGTCATTTATCTTGAAATAGATATAAGCATGATTTAATATATTGATGAGAATATAAAATGCCATATTTTCCTCTCTTAATGTTTAATACTTTATTCTTATTTGATGCCTATATATACTCATTATTCTTATATTTTGATTTAGGACACAAATGGAGACATTAGGAGCAAATGAAGATAATTGCGGAATTTTAGACAGTTCTGACATCTTTTCGTAATATGGGCATAACTCTCTCATCCAATCTCCGATTGAGCTGATTCAAGATGATCTAGAACCACAAGAGAAATATCTAGAACTTTTGTGTTTTATGTTTGAAGAGATATCCACTAAATCTAAGACAAAATCGACCATCAAGTGGACGCACCTGCACTTGACGTTCCTGGATATTTTTCAGCCACTTGCATCAAATCCAAATGTTATCATAATATTTTCCAGCAAGCACTCCTACACCAACTTGGAAATTCAATGATCAATTCATATGCAAGATGAAGTGCACTCAAGTTTCTTGTAGACAAATTATTTGACCACAAGATATTAAGTCATACAAGACAACTAATGGATAGAGAAGCAAAATTGAAACACTCAACCTACAAGCAAAATCCAGCTCATGCATGGTGGGAAAACAAATGATCAAAATGACAACTCACAAATCACTTGGATTCAAGAATGGCACATGGCAAAACAAGTTGAAATTGTGATGATTTTGTCATGACAACTTGCATGAAGGATGCTTATAAATAGAAGGAAGGGGTGTGTGTTCTAAGACAATGCTTAGTGTGAGAGGATGCTTTGGAAGAGCCATTATTTTGAGAGCTTGAGAAAAGAAAAGAAAAACCAAAGAAGAGAGAAGAAAATAATGGTTGGCTCTTCCATATTATCCCTTGGAGAATTTTTGTTGCATATTTTCAATATGTGTAACTAAATTCTCAAGGAGGGCTAGGGATGAACTTGTGTGTGTGATGGTATTTGTAATTTATTTTTGATTCATGTATTTGGTCTTTAAATATTAAAACTCTTTTGTTCTATTATTCTCAATTTATTTGTGATGTTTTTCGTCTTCAAATAATTATAGAATCTATTTCGTTTATAGATTCAGTCATGCTTTTTCTATTGAGTGAATTAGTTCTATAATTATGTTTGAAGCAATTGATTGTCTATATTGATTTAATTCTCTGCTGCAATATCGCCTCTTGGGTATATTGTCGTCGTTGGATTTTCTCAATATCGATAACAATTTATGAGAGTTAAGCGTGAAGAATGATTTTTCAAAGAGTTACATATGATTTAAATTTTGGTTATTAATGTTATATCTTCCGATTAAGAATTTGGACATAGAATTCTTAATTGAGTTATCAATGAATTCAGAATAAATTTGAATACCACAAATACACAAGGAATTCCCTACACTCTACTTTTCGTCTCATTTTTATACTGTTCAAATTATTCATTTAGTTTTAATTTACGTCATACTCTAAAATTTACTTTTCATACTCATCTAAATCTTTTTGTTAATTTCGTTACTATTTTTCAATTTCTCAATCCATCTCCCTGTGGAATCGACACCCCAAAGCTATACTGCAAACGACCGCGTTATTCTTTGGGCGTAATCAAGTGCCATGACTTGATCCCACAAATTGAAGTGACCTCTTCTTGAGTCTCTCTTTTCATTTCTCACAGGAAACTTATTAAGCACATAGCAGTTTGGTTGGATGTGTCCATACTTGCCACAATTATGACATGTCCGATTTTCTCTGTAGGTTTGCTGTCCCCTGAAAAGCAAGTCATCCTTAGGAGATTTTCTGGTGAGTCTTTTAAATCTCAAGCAATTTGTTTTCACATGACCCAACTTCCCACAATGATGACACACGGGTCTCGTGTTGTGAGCTATTTGTTTCTCTTGAGATGAAATAAACTTTTGTGCATGTAAAACTTTCTTTCCCTTTGCTAGTGAGTGATTTTTCACCATGCTGTTTTGAGGAGTTTTCGAGCTCGTACCCACTTCAAATTTTTCTCCAACATATCCTATTCCACTCTTGTCTCCTGAGGGCTTTCCAAGAGTTAGAATTTTGTCCAGATTTTGTTTTCCAGTGGAAAAGGCTTGCAATCTTCCCTTTAGCTGGGTTAATTCATTTTCCTTAGTTTCCATAGCATCTTCCAAAGCCTCACTTTTCTTTCGTAATTGGTCAGTCAAGATATAGGCTTCATTCAGTTTGCCTTGAAGCTCATCATTTTCTTGTTTGCACTGATTTATCTTTTCAGTCTGTGCTTTGTTGACTTTTCTCAGTTTCACGCACTCATTGTAAAGTTTTTCATAGATTTCTTGCAGTTGATCTTCACACTCGGACTCATCTTCCGGTATGTTACAATCATCAGAAGCTTGTTCACTGCACTGATCTATGTCTCCAACGGAAGAAGTAAAAGCCATGTAGTTGAGATTCCTTTTTGGAGTGGAGTTGCCAGATGAGTCACTTGATTCAGACTCACTTTCACTTAGAGAGGCAATCTTTGCCTTTTCTTTGCTCTTCTTATAATTTGCACACTCCAAACGAATGTGACCAAATCCATGACATTCATGACACTGTACTCGTGTCTTGTCCTTGTTAGGCCTAATGTAATCGTTGGAGGCTCTTTCCTTATTCTCTGAGCTTGACCCCTCAATATATCTCCCAAACTTCTTCTTCTCTGGTCTTTGGCTCCTGTGCCTTTTTGCTACAAACATTTTTCTGAACTTCTTAGCATAAAATGCTATTTCTCTGTCACTCATTGCTAATTCATCGAATGACTCATCTGAGTCCTCTTGAATTGTATTAAGAGCAATGGACTTGCTCTTCCTATCCAATGGCAGAGTATGTTCATAAGTTTGCAGGGAACCCACCAGCTCTTCTATTTTCATGACATCCAAGTCTTTACTTTCCTCAATTGCAGTAACCTTGGGACGAAATCTCTCAGGAAGAGATCTGAGGACTTTTCTTACAACTCTATTTTCTGGGATTTTGTCTCCCAAGTTGAACCGAGAGTTCACAATGTCATTCAATCTTGCATAAAAGACATCAAATGTTTCATCCTCCTTCATTCTAATTTCCTCAAAGCTGGTGGTAAGCATTTGGAGTTTAGAATTTTTTACAGCCCTAGTTCCCTCGTGAGTGATCTCAAGAATGTCCCATGCCTCTTTGCTTGTATTACACATGGAGATTCGTTTGAACTCCTCCTGAGACACGGCCATAAAAATTGCATTTAGGCCTTTACTATTCCAGTTAATTTCACTCAACTCATCCTTTGAGTAGTTGTCCACGTCTGTGGGAACTTCTACTCCATTAACAATGGTGACGGGCTCTTTCCATCCTCTTATCAAGGACACCCACACACGTTCATCTATAGACTTAAGAAACGCTCGCATTCGAACTTTCCAATAAGCATAGTTGCTACCATCAAAATATGGTGGTGATGAGAGGGATTGAGACCTATCCATTTTGACCACCAAAGCAGAATCACACTCAGGAAATTAATCCTAACGAAGTGTACCCGCTCTGATACCAATTGAAAAAGCGATAGCAAATTACCTTACACACCTAGAGGGGGGGTGAATAGGTGTATAACAGAAACTATGGCAGTTTAAAAAATTAATCAACATAAACAAGCAATCAACGAAGAAATCAACACACAGATTTTGGTTACGAAGTGGAAACTCATTTGAAGAACCTCTTCAAAATCTAAAACCACTCCGGGTGTAAGACACCACCTCTAATCCACTATAGAAATTTTAGTTTGTTACAACAAATTTAGAAACACTCACAAACCCACTGTAGCAACTAAACTTGGCTTGCAACACCACGAGTGACCCACTCGATCTCTACACACATGTAGTGCCGGAACTCCGACCTTTCTATAGCTTCTCACACGAACAACTTGATTTCTTCATCCAAGCTCCTTGAAGAACTCTTCCAGCTTGATGACCACGTCCACTCCAATGAACTCACTAAAGGTTTGAATGTGTGTTGTGAGGGAGTAATATAATCCAAGAGAGAATGATCTTTGAAACAATGGAGAAGTTTCTCTCAAGGGATGAAATGTGGCTCCTTGGTTTTTCCTCTGTGTTTCTCCTCTACTACAGCAGAAGACTTAAGGATGTATTTATAAGCCACCTCCTGAAACGGCGCTTAAACCCTAGAGAAATTCGTGAAACCTTAACTTCGCTCGAGCGAAGTGTCGAGCGAAGGTCGAGCGAAGTCTCTGCCTGGACTTCGCTCGAGCGCCATGTCGAGCGAGTGTCGAGCGAAGTCTCTGCCTGGACTTCGCTCAAGCGCCATGTCGAGCGAGGGTCGAGCGAGATCACTGTGTTCGGTTTTTCTCGAGCCATTTTGATCCTCTTCAAGTGTACTCTGTCCACCCTTAGTTACAACTCAATTATATTAGGTTTTTCACTAGAAAATTGCCAACTACCAAATTTTACATCAACACTTATAATTTGCGGGCTTAGACTATGAGAAGAACACTGAAGAGATCATGAGTTCTATATAGAAGCTAGCCATCGAGTACTGGTAGACCTGAGAAAACCTCCAAGTAGATGTAAGTACTGCAACATCATCTATTGTATTTGCGGCCAACTCAAAAGTCTTTCTGCTTGTTCATACTTCAGTTAACGTTACTTATGCGAAAGGAAAGACTTAAAACACGTACTTCCTCAAAAGAAGATAAAAAAAAAAAGAGTGACGCTGCGGACTGGTCCGGCTGTCCCCAGCGTCCAAAGCAGCCCAACGTTAACTAACGTTGGGCTGCTTGATGATGAAAAACACATAAAAATAAAATAAAAAATATAATTAAATTAAAAATTAAAAATTAAAAATATATTAAAAAAATAAAATGAACAAAACATAATAAAAAATACAATAAAAACATAATAAAAAACACAATAAAAAAATAAAATGAAGATGAATTTATGAGGGATTCGGCCATGGAATAAACGGAGCCGCCGCCGGTGGCGGTGGGCGACACCGCCCCCGCCATCGGGACCGGCGGACTCATGCGAGTTCACCCCTAAGACGGCGAGCTCCGGCGAGCTCCCGGCAGCCTTCAACCCGTTTCGGACCCGTACGGGTTGAAGGCTGCCGGGGGCACACCGGAGCTCGCCGGAGCTCGCTGTCTTAGGGGTGAACTCGCATGAGTCCCCCGGTCCCGATGGCGGGGGCGGTGTCGCCCACCGCCACCGGCGGCGGCGGGGCTGCTTTTAAGGAGGGGGGCAGACGGGCTGCCCCCAGGAATTCTCAAAAAAAAAATAGAAATTGATCACATGGTTTCGTAAGTGTTTCATTTCAATCTTAGAGCACTGGGATTGAATTGATTAAATTTTTTTTAAAATAAATACAAATTAACATATATATCAAAAAAAATTCGTCATATTAAATTAATAATTAAGAGAAAAATGAAATAAATGTATTCTTATTTTAAAAAAGTAAATAGTAAATTCAAAGTTTTGTTTAAATTTAACTCTTATTTTGAAGAGAATTTTGAATTTACTATTCACTTCTTTAAAGTAAAAATATTTTTATTTCATTTTTCTACATTTTTTTCCCACTATTGATCTAATATGACAAAAACTTTTTAATATATGTGCTAATTTGTACTTATTTAAAAAAAAAATAGTTAATTCAATGCTAGTGTCCTTAACAACAGTAACTTCAGAGTGGCTACGTAAGTTGAAAGTTAAAAAATTGTTAAAATATGTGTTTTTAATATTAGTTTTATTTTGATATTTGAAAAAATTAAATTATTAATTTGATTTGTGTGAAAATATAAAAAAAATTATAACAATTAAATAAAATGATATAAGTTAAAAATAGTTATGAAAATAAATGAGATTTGAAAATTCATGATCTGGTAAAGCTGTTTGCAAAATCAATATAGGAATTAAAGCTTCCCCATTAAAGGTTTAAAATTTGATGTCAGACGTTGACTGACTTGGCAAGAAATTCATCTGAGGCATTTAGGTCTTTGATCAGCCGAAGAGGCAATCGCTTTCAGCACACCTCAAACTTTGTATCCCTTTGCGTAAGAATTGATCTAGCTGATAGATCTAGTCAAAACGAGCATTAATCATCTTAAAGAGTCTCGACTATCTTCACACAAAAAATTCATTTTATTTTATTTCATTTAATGATCACAATTTTTCTTAAATTTTTATATAAAATAAAATAAAATAAATAATTGGGTTCTTTAATTAATTTTTAAAATAAAAATAATATTAAAAAAATATTATAATAAAATATTATTAATTAACTTTTAATTTTTTATCAAAATTTATTTTATTTTATTTAATCTTATTTATGAAAACAATCTCGATACAATCATGCTGCATGCAAGTAGAACAAAAGATACACGAAAGACTAGTCAGTTTGATCCGCAAAGCGAAAATTTGCGCAAAGGTGTTATCCTAGCTATACTTGGTTATTTTATTTTATTTTATTTTTCTGACAACCAAGTTGTAATAATTGCACAGGACGAAGAAGACAAGTACTTAGATTTTTAAATATACAAGGCAAGAGTTTTTCAGAAGTATTGATAGCTGGACGTATGAAATCTTGTTCATATTAATCAGCGTAATTGTAATTAATAATTAATGTACGTAGTGGGACTCACAACTGCTCATGTCATGTACATCGACGGTTTAAGACTTGATATAAGGGCGTGAGCGGATGCATCCACGTATGTAAACCAAGAGATTTTGCCCTTCCACCATGATTTTCCTTGTTTAAAATTAGCAAATTGGAATTGAAACATGATCCATCAACATGGCGGTCTACTCGCAAGTCGTCGATTACTTTCGTAGTCATCGTCATCGTTTTGAATAATGCAGAAAGGAAGAAATTAAAACGCGTAGTATATAAGAATAGACAAGATCTCAAAATCCACATCTTGATAAATGCACCCACGTAAGCAGTATTGTTGAGGAAACTTTTCACAAAAGAGCAAATGGAAGTGCAAAGATAAATTTATCCTATTTTTTTCTAATATTCGTTCAAATGGCGTGTCGAGCATGCATCACTCTTTTCCTATCCTTCGTGTGCATTAAGTGAACTCTTTGTCTAACCTTCACTTGAGCTATTTGTCAAGGCGACTCTCTATTTCTCAATTCTCAGCTTTCAAATCAGTCTTCACATGCAACTCAACGTATCATTCTTACCTTCTAATGATCCTACATAAGACCTTGTTTGAATTGAGAGATGATTTCAACTCATGCTGTCTAATTTATTTTATCATTACAACCTTTTCAAATCTCATATAATATATAATAAAAAATTCAACTTTTATAAATTTCAAAATAATAATAATATTAAAAATTAATATTTTAATAATATTTTATTTATCTTTCAACTTTTATCATAATTTATCTCATAATCTCAACCTACTATCCAAACAACACCTTAATGATAGCTACCTAAACCCTCGCTTTCCAGATCATTACAATATTATTCTATGAGATTCCAGTCTAGTATTTACATCAGTAAACATGATCTCATCATCCGCATTTATATTTTTTAGTTTGCAAGTATTTTGCGAAAGCCTACAAACAAGAAACAAATTAAAAAGAATAAAAGAAAAACAAGAGAATCTAAACGCGGCCAATCAAAACCATAATTTACAAGTAATGTAAAACTCAAGCCTTGTATGAAGATCAAGGCAAAACCCTAACCTAGAAGAGTAGAAGAAAGGGAAAAACGAAGGTTCTGGAATAAGACCTCGAGATGTTATTGAGAAATATAAGATTACTGTACATTTACACAGAATATATTTTTTTATGATGTGGTATTTTTTTATTTTAAAAAAATAATATTAAAATGATTAAAAATATATTTCTTTAAAAACCAAAACATAAAAAAGAAAATTTTTAGCCTAGGTGGATCCCATTCGGGACCGCCGTTTGTGACTCGAGCATTACTTTTTACATCTATCAGATTTTATACAAAGGAATAAAAATATTTGTAATAAATAGCACTAATCATTAATTCCAGGTCGTCGATCCATAATCATGCAAATAGTAAATGTAAATTCCTCATTTTGTATGTGGTTGTCGCCAGAGCACTGCAGTTTTATTTCACGGGGATCATAGAGGTTCTCACGGTCAGCTACAATTCCTCTTTCTTTGCACCCCCAACCTTGTCCACTAATTTACTTTTTTGAAGATTACAAAAGTTGGCAACTACTATTCACAACGAGAAAAATGGTCTTTCTTTGCAGCAATTTGTGTATTGTTGGAAATAAAATCAGTGCAATAAGTTGTCAACTTTGGCAATTTTGATGTCGCTGCAGAGTTTTTATATCAAGTTTGAAAATGATTTTTTGTGGTTTTCTGTGGCGATTTGTTCTTTTTTTTTTTATGAAAAAATTTGTCGCAATATGTGGACTAGGCTTTTGCAGCAATTTTTCACTTTTTGCCACGAAAAAAAGTGGCTGCAACTAATCATATGATCCATTGAATTACGAGCTTTCAGTGGATTACGGCATTCAGTAAGCTCAAAAGCTTTTGTGGGTTTCCCTATCCCCTTGTGAAAGTTTGGGTTTTTATATTAGAGACTATTCATGTAATGGATTATAGTTATATTGATGAAAATGATTCTACTGTTGATTTGCAAAGTGGCAAGACCACAAGCGAGTCAAAGAAGATGGAATTTAGGTAGAGAAGATGATTTATGACTGTCTAATATATATTGTATGTTTAAATGTTGTAGGAGGATCGAAGTACCTTGAAAATAAAACAAACATAAAAATCTGATGATTTGGCCACAATTCTCCTCAGAAAGGCCTGTAAAATTCAAGAAGTGTGTCTTCAGCTTCTTAGTGGGGCTCGGTTACTTGATTTATACTTTTATGTAGTCTGTCCCACTTTAAATTGTGATGCTAACTAAAAGTACTTTGGTTGATGGCAATGTTGTTTGCCGGTTTGACTATCTAGTGGTGATCTTGTAGAACTCTTTGTTCAGAAGTGTTGTTTGTTTGAGTCGGCAGGTTGATCTGGTTGTTTACAAAATGCTGCATGAAGATCCCGGTAATGTTAGCTACTCTGTTGTTGGTGGCTTATGTGATCAGATCAAAGATTTGCGAGAAAGTTGTTGGGATTCGGGCCGACAGACAAACAATAAATATGGAGCCACGTAGCGAATGGACACCAAGATTTGAAGTGGTTCAGCTCAAACTAAGCCTACATCCACTATTGGGTCGGTCTAAATCACTATAATAAACAAAGATGGAGTACACTTCTTAGAGGTTACAAAGTTCTCTCTTTCACAAGGCTCTCAAACCCTTTACAAGTAGGCTCTCTCTGATCTACAAAATCAAACAAGAAGAAAATGGGAGACGGACGCCAGTGTTCGTATTCTCGCTCGAGCGAGCCCTTCTCTCTCGAGCGGAATCTTCTGCTCTCCACAGCTCTCTGCTCCGCTCTCTCTACGTTCAAATGCCGAGATCCTTATATAGGCAGTATCTCGCTCGAGTGAGACCTTCTCGCTCGAGCGGAACACTATTCTAGACGGCGCTAACCCTAGTTCCTGGAAGAGATGCAACCCTAGGATTGATTCTCGCTCGAGCGGGAGGTCGAGCGAGAGTCGAGCGAAGTCTCTGCCTGGATTGAAAAACTTCTCTGTCTGATGTCTCGCTCGAGCGACTGTCGAGCAAGGGTCGAGCGAAGTTACGGGTTGAAAACTCCAAGTGCAATCTGATGTGCTTTATTCAAGCCACATCTCAACAAATCTCCACATTGGCTTGAATAAGCCCCACAAAATTATTCTGGACAAAAGACCCACAAATCCTTCAACCACAGAAGGAATACCCAACATGAAATACGAAGTCTATCTTTGAAGAACTCACTTTCCACACAAAAGTCTTCAACACCATAGACGACATCTGAAGATTCACTATCTTCACCCAAACGGCAATGCACCACAAAAGAGACTGCTTACTTAAACAAACGGCTTCTGAATACAAATGAAGACAACCAAATATTCTTCAGCCAAAGTAAGAACCAATAAAAGCCTGCATGAGCATACACAAAAGGTGACCAACTGCCCCCTTTATCTACCAACTGTAGACTTGCTTTCACTATGCACCAATGCCAATAAACTATGAAGCTCTCTGCAACTCCACCTTCTTGCTATAACTCTCTCTCCTTTCTATGGAAACAAAAGAAAAGAAAATTCACCAAATAGCAAGATGCATTGTCCGCTTCACTGACGATTTGTAGACAAGCATGGCAAACTAAAAGCATACTGTAGACTCTGTCACTCAAAGCCCACCTCATTCCATTCAGTTATTCCGTGGAGTGAAACAAAACTGTATGGTCTAAGTAACGCTCTACCTTCTTGTCTGTAGATCAATTGTCTTCTCAAAAGTGTTTGAACACCAAACACATCACAAAGAAACAGATAGACAAAACCAAACTTCTAATGATCATAAAATAAATATGAGTTTAATACAAAACAAGACTTTATACAAGATGTATCCTGATCAAAAATACTGCAGGAACCCTGATTCTACACTGCTTCCCAAGAATACAATGCAAATAAAAAATCAAGATTACTGTTTTCTAATCACACCAAGCAAAAGCTGCAAACTCATAAATGACCATCCTGTCTAGCGGATTCGCACGTGACACATACGAATGATATCTGAATCTGGAGCATGTGAGGATACTCCACCTATCACCACACTGCCCTCAAGGAAGAAAAGACTAACTGTCACCTTCTTCGCTGTCATCACTACTAGAGGAACTTTCCTCTTCCTCCACATTTTTCAATTGAGGACACTCACTTCTGTAATGACCTAACTTATGGCAGTGGTAACATTTCATTTTTCTCTTGTTAGATCTAGAGCTACTGGAACTGGAACTACCTCTATTCTTCCTTGAACATCCTTCCCCGGATCTATCACCAGAGGAACATTTCATAAACAAACCCTCAGCTTGATTGTTCATGCCTAAACCCCCAAATTTTATTCTCAATACCTTAGAATTCAAAGCAGACTTGACATCTACTAAGGAGATTGTATCTCTACCATACAACATTAAGTTTACAAAATTATCAAACGAAATAAGTAATGAACACAAAACAATTAAGCCTTGATCTTCCTCATCAATCTTAATGTCTATGTTCCTCAGATCTATAATAATCTTATTAAATTCATCTAGATGTGCAGAAATAGAAATACCTTCCTCTATTTTGAGAGTGTATAACCGTTGTTTCAAAAACAACCAGTTAGTGAGAGATTTCTTTAAGTACAATCTCTCCAGCTTGTTCCACAGACCAACCGCGGTCTCCTCCTCTGCAACTTCCCTCAAAATTTCATCTGATAGTGACAGTAGAATAGTACTGTGAGCCAATTCCTCATTCCTTGATGATGCAAGAGACTCACCAGTCACTCCTTCTACAACCTTGAACAGACCCTGCTGACGCAACAAAGTCTTCATCTTCAAGCGCTATAAACTGAAACTGTTCTGACCGTCAAATTTCTCTATTCCAAAATTTACTGAGGCCATCCCTTCAGATCTTCACAGAGCTCAAGAACGCTATGATACCAGTTTGTTGGGATTCGGGCCGACAGACAAACAATAAATATGGAGTCACGCAGCGGATTCAATAGAGAGAAATAAAACTAAAGACGGAGAACAGTAATGGACACCAAGATTTGAAGTGGTTCAGCTCAAACTGAGCCTACATCCACTGTTGGGTCGGTCTAAATCACTATAATAAACAAAGATGGAGTACACTTCTTGGAGGTTACAAAGCTCTCTCTCTCACAAGGTTCTCAAACCCTTTACAAATAGGCTCTCTCTGATATACAAAATCAAGCAAGAAGAAAATGGGAGACGAATGCCAGTGTTTGTATTCTCGCTCGAGCGAGCCCTTCTCGCTCGAGCGGAATCTTCTGCACTCTATAGCTCTCTGCTCTGCTCTCTCTACGTTCAAATGCCGAGATCCTTATATAGGTGGTATCTCGCTCGAGCGAGACCTTCTCGCTCGAGTGGAACACTATTCCAGACGGCACTAATCCTAGTTCCTGGAAGTGATGCAACCCTAGGATTGATTCTCGCTCCAGCGGGAGGTCGAGCGAGAGTCGAGTGAAGTCTCTGTCTGGATTGAAAAACTTCTCTGTCTGATGTCTCGCTCGAGCGACTGTTGAGCGAGGGTCGAGCGAGGGTCGAGCGAAGTTACGAGTTGAAAACTCCAAGTGCAATCTGATGTGCTTTATTCAAGCCACATCTCAACAAAAGTATTGAGCTACCTCCAACGAGTCTGGAGCTATTGGTCAAGAATAACAAGACCGGCTGTTGTCTAAAGCCAGATTTTTGTTTCTCTTCATGTTAATTTTTACCATGAATCGTGTTGGCTCTTTCATGTAAAAACCATACATTTTAACTGCTTTAATATTTTATTTGTGGATATTTATCAATTTGATACTTATCACCACTTGCTTAGAGTAAGAGATGCCTATAATACAAAATAGTGATAAGACCTAGTTTGACAATAATTTCTAGTGGGTTTTTGTTCTGATGCTATTCTTTCCTTTTGCATCCAGTTTTCCTCATTGAAGGTCAGGAAAGATGATGCATATTTAGCCTTCTTGAACCATATAATTGTCATTAGATAGAATATAAAATTATCAATGTTTTTGGCTTGGATTGAGATTCACTTGGTGGAGGCTTGTTCAGATTATTTACAAAATCATGTCATAAGCTGAATTCTGTTTAGATCTTGTTAATTTCTCAAGCCAAGCACCGGCAGCACATTTGTTGATCTGTTTGGCTCCTCGGTGCATAAAAATTAGCAAGCTAAATGGTTAGATTGTGCTCATTGTAAATGACGTCTTTTTGGAAATTGATTTTGTGAGAAAGAAGACGTTCTATTCGGTTTTGAGTTGTATTGTTTTCTAAAGTCAACTCCCAGCATCTCACTCCCCTTCTTAGTTTCAGTTTTAACTCGAAACAAGTATTTTAAAGTAAAAGTATAATTCAAATAATACAAAACAAGTTAGCTCTGAATGTATAGAGATTAGAGATCAGTTTTTTGAAATTTTCTCATATGGGCTTCTCCTGCTGTCTTCAATTGGGCTAGTTTTATTGTGGCATAGCAGAAACAGTGTTGCAGATGAAAGAGCTATGTCCTTCCACAACTAATAGCGAATGTAAATTATCACATGTTTTCTCTTACTAGAAGAACAAGATTTCCTTTCATTACAATGATGATAAATATATAGCAGGAAAATTATTGATCATGGAAAGGAAAGATATCAGCAAAACATGAAATAAATCAAATGTTGTAGACTTGTAATTCATAAAGAATATACTTTTCTGTACTTCTCTTATAGCTAGAGATCATGTAGAGTTGGAATGAGGCTTAGTTGTGTTGACAATGTTATGGTTCCCTTTAAAATCCATTTTCTTTCTTCATTGCTTTGTTTTATATGGGATTTGAAATGAGGTTTAGTTGAGTTGAGTTCAGTTGCTTTCTTTGAGATTAAAAGTTTTTTTGTTGAATTTTCTGCTAATAATTGTGGTATAAGATTATTTTGTAATGCATCTAGTAAATTATGAATATTTATGGATATGAAAAATACATTCTAGTTTATGCTAATGAGTTAGTTACTATAATTTGTCATTAGAGAATTCTGCTCATTTCTATGTTAAATTTATTTACAAATACCTCATTTGAGAATTTAGTTCACCAGTCTTTGTTGCATAAAATGTATTGAACATCCTTGAAGTGCAAAGAAGTCTCCTCAAACTTGCTTGGTTCTGCCTAGGTTTGCTTCATATCTTTATGGGTTCTTTATGTGATATTTAACTTATTTTTGTGGATGTTGTTCTGGTAGTCATTACTTAGAATAATGACCAGCTATCATAAGAGTCATTATAATGTGTTGCAATAAAATACTAGTTCACTAGTGTTTTATTTTCTATAAGATTATAATGTGTTGCGAAAGGATGTTTTTCGTGGAAAAATACTTATTGTAACGATTGACGTTCGTCGCGAATAATAATTGCGGCAAATTTAATGCGAAAAAAGATGAGACTATTGTTTTTCCTCGGCGACAACTAATTCGCTACAAATAAGTGCTATTGCGGCAACATACAAGATATTTGCGGGATCTATTAGTTTTATATCATCGCAAAAATATTTTTTCAACAATTTTTACATGAAATATAAGATTCAATGGCAACAAATTTCACCATATTTGCAGCATCGTTGAAAAAGATTTATTTGATGTGGCAATTTAGTTCATTTACTAATTGAACTTATAAGTGGAGTTATAATAGTACTGAACATGTGGTGCTTTAAAAATCTCTAGAATATGATATTTGCGGTGAATTTTGGACTTTTTGCAGTGCATATTTGTTGCCACAAAAAGCATTTATAAAGCCCATTTTTTTATAATAGTAACGTAGCCGTTTTACAACTTGAAACAGTATCCTCAAATCAGTCAGGTGGGGTAGTGTGTTAGATGATACAGGGCAAGATAAGTTGCAGGTCGTTTAATATTGCATAAACTTGCTGTATTTCTTATTCTTTGTGTATTATGTTTCTTTATGTATTTTCTAATTTATTCAAGTGTACAGATGTCATTAGATGGCTGGATTGGTTTGTTAGTCAATTAGGATATTTGTGTACATAACCACGCATTGTTACTATATCAATTCAATTCCGGAAAGGGGAAATTTCGTCTTCTTCTCCATCGCCTTTGCCTCTATTATTTTCCAGCTTTTATGCTTTGTTTGGTCATCGTTGCTGTGCAGCAGACCTTTGTTTTATTTCCTTACATGGTATCGAGAGTTAGCGAGAGTTAATTTCGATGGAAGAATCTGCCTCTAACTTTCAGCTCCTCCTAATTCCCCACGCCCTAACCCTACACCAAATTTATCCAACCCTCCATCACCTTCGCCCGATCCTAAAATCCCATTCAACTACAATAATACCCACACCCTCCCTTTTTTTTAACCTCGTAGATCCCTCCAATCCATTTTGCCTAGACCTTGGAGACAACCTAGCCATTACCCTCGTTCCCGAGCTCCTCACCTCGAAAATTATGCCACATGGTCTCGTGCCCTGCATCGTGCTCTCTGGGCCAAGAGTAAGCTTGGCTTCATCACTGGCTCTTTGAAGCAACCTGTCAATCCCTTGGATCCACTACTCGATCTATGGGAGAGGTATAATGATATGGTGGTTTCATGGATTCAAAATTCCATAAGTCTATCCATCAAGACCAGCGTGGTGTTCATCAATAATGCTCAAGCCATCTGGAGGAACGTTTCTCTCATTAGAATGGCCCGCGCATTTTTCAACTCAAGAAGGCACTCTCTAGTCTTCTTCAAGAGTACAACTCTGTGAGTATATACTATGGCAAGCTTAAAACACTCTGAGATGAACTCTCTCTTTATGATCTCTTACCTACCTATACTTGTGGAACCACAAAAATCCTTTCAGACCAATACTAGCGAGATTGTGTCTTACAATTTCTAATGGGTCTCCATGATTCATATTCCCCAATTCATGACCAGATTATGCTGAAGGATCCTATTCCATCTATTACCAAAGTTTTCTCTCCAGTCCAACAACAAGAGAGGCATCATCAGATGCTAACCACTGTACCCTCCCCTGACAATATGGCCATGGCCGTTAAGAAATATTATCCCCCATCCAAACATATCTCAAAATCAAACCAACCTTCTAAAAAGGATCGTCCTTATTGCACCCACTGCAAAATTTCTGGATATTCCTTGTATAACTGTTTCAAGCTTGGCAATGTTGTTGCCCCTACTTGTTCACATTGTCGTTTAACTGGTCATTCTGTTGACAAATGCTATAAGTTGGTTGAATACCCCCTGGTCACAAATTTTATAGCAAACATCAACTCATTTCTAGAAAATCCTTGTAGCATTTGTCCATTAGCAAAATTTCATAGTTTACCTTTTAATGACAGCACTCATCTTTCCTTAAGGATTTTTTAGCTCATTCATTTTGACTTATGGGGTCCTAGCCCTACCATTGCGCATGATGGGTCATGATACTTCTTAGCCATAGTGGATGACTTTCCCTGCTCAACTTGGCTTTATTTGTTGGCCAACAAATCTAAAACTAGAACCTGCATTGAATCCTTTTACAATCTGGTGGAAACTCAATTTGGACTCAAAATAAAAATCTTAAGAAGTGATAATGGTGCTGAATTCTCCATAACCAATTTTTTCAATAATAAAGGCATCATCCACAACAAAAGTTGTGTGCAAACCCCTCAAGAGAATGTCATTGTTGAGAGGATGCACCAACATATACTCAATATAGACCGAGCCCTTAGATTTCAATCAAATTTACCCTTGACATATTGGAGTGACTGTGTACTTACAACCACTTACATAATAAATAGGTTACCCACCCCGATTTTACAAGATAAATCTCCATATGAAATTCTTTTTCAAAAACCACCTTCTTATGCTCACATGAGAGTCTTTGGCTCTCTCTGTTTTGCAGCCACCTTATCTCACCCTAGACAAAAAATTGATCCAAGGGGAAGGAAATGTGTGTTTCTCGAGTACCCTTTTGGGACTAAAGGCTACAAACTTTTAGATTTCACCACTCACACTATTTTCATTTCTCGGGATGTTGTTTTTTATGAGTCCATTTTTCCTTTCCACCACTCCACATCTTCCACACCCTCCTCCATAGAACCTACACTACCAGTTTTTTCATCAACTCCTAATTCCAGCTTTGAGTCATTTTCCACACCTAATTCCACTTCACCACAAAATTTCAGTCCTGAACAAAACACTGGCAGCAACTCTCCTCCCTCCCTGCCCATAGTTTCCCCACCTCCTCCTTCATCTCTCATCACACCACCTCAACCCCTTAGAAGATCCACCAAACTCAGGAAAGCCCCTGCTTATCTAAAATATTTTCACTACAATCATGCTTTGCTGTCTATACCTAACTAGTTGACTTCCAAGGATGCACCTATTTTAAATGGTAAGGTTTTCCCTCTCAATCACTATTTGTCTTATCATAAATTTAACCCTTCCTTTCAAGCCTTTACCTCTTCCATTTCACTTCATACCGAGCCCACATCTTATAAGCAGGCTTTGAAGGATCTTGGTTGGTCTCGGGCAATGGAAGCTGAGCTTGAAGCTTTGGAACACAATCAAACCTGGACACTCATAGACTTACCTCCGGGAAAAGAAGCTATTGATTGTAAGTGTGTTTTCAAAACTAAATTTAAGTCTGATGGTAGTGTGGAGAGACTTAAAGCTAGATTGGTAGTCAAGGGCTACACACATCAAGAAGTCATAGAATTTCATGAAACGTTTTCTCCCGTTGCCAAACTTGTCTCCGTTAAATGCCTCATTGCTGTTGTTGCCATTAAAGGCTGGTATTTACATTACTTTGATATAAATAATACCTTTTTAAATGGTGACTTGAAAGAGGAAATCTATATGAGGAAACCTCCTGGATATACTAAAGGTCAGCCGTATCAAGTTTGCAAGCTACTCAAGAGCATCTATGGGCTTAAACAGGTCTTAAGATAGTGGAATTTCAAACTTGCCTCATCCTTGCTAGAGTTTGGTTTTAATTAGTCCAAAGCTGACTGTAGCTTATTTATTAAGCATGATGGAGACTCATTTCTAGTTTTATTAGTCTATGTTGATGATATCCTTGTGGCTAGCAACTCTCCAATCTTGATAGATACTAATCGGTCCTTTCTTAACTCTAAATTCAAAATTAAGGACATTGGCTGCCTACGTTATTTTTTAGGCTTAGAAATTGCTAGATCCTCTAAGGCAATTCACATTTCCCAAAGGAAATATGCCTTGGACATATTGGCTGATGTTGGCATGTTGGGTTGTAAACCCCTTAAACTTCCTTTTGACTAGAATTTTAAAATTAGCAAGGATGAAGGGACTCTTCTTTTTGACCCCAGCATTTATAGACTACTTATTGGGAAGCTTTTGTACCTCACCATATCTCGGCCAGACCTCTATTTTCCCTTGCAATTACTTAGTCAATTTATGGCCAGTCCATCATCTTCTCATTTGGCAGCCACATACAGAATCCTCCGATATATTGAATCAGCTCCAGGGCAAGGCATTCTCCTCCCTTCTTCATCTACTTTTCAACACAAGGCCTTTTTATGATTCAGATTGGGCCTCTTGCCCGGAATCTTGTCGCTTAACTATAGGATATTGTATCTTTCTTGATAATTCTTTGGTATCTTCGACTCCATGACTGCATCTATCATTTCTCTTTGTCATATGTGCTAATGCTTCAGAAATGATCTTATATCTTCATTTGTCATGCCCCACTTCCATATAAAGTATTCTCCGATGTTGACAGCTACATACTCAAATGCAGTTCCTGATCAATAAATTAATATGCAGTCGAAGATTGCTTGATCGCTTCCCATACACGTAGCATTAATCATATTTTTCATCATAAAAATAGATAGAAGCAGAAATGACTAAACTGCATGTTTTATAGAGATTGAGTCTGAGATAAAGGTAGAGGTCGCATGACGTACCATAAACATGAGAAGATGAAAACATTGAGCGGTCTACCGTTTGAAACATAAGGTTGTACAAATCTTTTACATAACCTTCCTCCTTCTCAAATCCATTTCTCCATACCAAATGTAAACTTTGACATGTGAAATATTTAAAGAAGATCCCTTCCATAACGAAGAACTTGAAGTCCCTTAGGGCATCAGAATTTATAATCACAAACAATAAAAATATCACAACCCATTCCCTTCCAATATATTACCATCCAAATCCATCTTTACATAGGAGCCAATATTCTTTTTGTACTGGACCCACTCCGGAATTCCAATCCCAACGACCACCGATACATCATCTGTACAATAACCCCCCATAAAGAGATTATGTTAATCGCAGCAAATTTCAAAAGAAAAAGAACAGAAGCTGACTCACCGCATTGGCATTGAATGAACTCGAACACTTGGACTCGGCACCCATTTTGTATGTTGATAACTTGAACGTTATGTGGAGAGGCAGTGCACCTTTTTGGGGTACACGATCAAGTCAATTGGCATTACATTTAGAAGAATAATGTTTGGTATAAGGCTTAATCAGACAATCACTTCAATGTCAGTTTTGCCCAAGCTTTGTTCACTTTCCTTCTAACTTTTCTCTAGAAAAAAACTAATCCCTCCATTCGAGTTCACCGGAGAGGAGCTTACATCTTCCTCTCCATCTCCTTTAATTTTCCTTTCCATTACCTATTTATGAATACCTTTTTAAAAAAGAAAAAAAAAAAGAGAGGAAAATATTCCAATTTTATTGATTGCCACTCATGATAGAGAATACCATAATAATAGGCATGACACTTGAGAGTTACAAATAAGCATGAAAAAATATCCTAGGCATTAGAAAAACAAATTGTTACGTGTTTTGTTACCAAACACAAAGAACTCAATAGCGAGATTAAAATCACTAGAACCAAACTTGACAAGAAAAGTAAAGTAAAGCAAGAATGTAAAGAACAATGAAAAGAAAATTGCAAGAATAAGCACACAAGATATTTTCGTGGTTCGACACTAATTGTCTACTTTCACGTGCGGTAGAAATAGCAGCTAGGAGATCTTTCATTGATGGCGATGAGTGTTACAAGCTTTGATCCTTGGGATCTTAAGCAACAACAAGAGTTTTCCCCTTCTGAGCAAATCCTAACCCTAAGTCATGCGAAAACCCTCAATCGCACCCCCTTTGTTCCTCTCTCAACTCAAGGACTTAAAAGGCAAAAATCAAAAGCAATTAATATGTACAGTATTCCAAAAAGCTAAATGCCTTATGTTACAACATTAAAAGTCAATAATGCCCTCAATACTTCTGCTTTAATAAATGAGATAATAGCTATCCATATTTGCACGTGTCACCATCTGAGAAGCTTGACATTAATACCACAAATCTCCACCTAAGTAAGCTTTCATCCCTTGCACAAGTCTGTATCTCCATTTGATGGTCTTGCATTGTTCTCCCTAATGGGTACTAGCAATTTCTTAGGTTAATCAAGTTTAAACAATGTTCAAACTTGATTGTAGGCAAGACTTTGATTATCATATCAAAGGGGTTATCTTCTATAGGAATTTTCTCAACTCCAATTTGATCCCCTAATGCAATGATATCCCTAACAAAATTCAATCCAGCATCTATATGCTTTGATCTCTCATGAAAGACTTGATTCCTAGCAAAATGGTACTTTGATTGTCACAGAAAACTGTGACATTTCTATCATACATACCTAACTCATGAGACAACCCTTTTAGCCATATGACCTCTTTAAATGGTCTATTTCATGACTATGTATTCAGCCTCAGTGGTAGACAAAGATACCACATATTGCAAATTTACTTTCTAGCTAACAGCCCCACCATAAAGAGTAAACACCATACCAGAAAGTGACTTTCTGGTGTCCACATTTCCAGCATAATCCAAATCCAAATCCACAACCCATTTAACCCTACTCTTTTATGGACTTTTTTTCCAAACTTTAACCATAAATATTTTGTTCCAAACAGATATTGAAAAATATATTTTAAAGTATGCCAATGATGTTTTCCTGATTTATTTGTAAACCTACTTACAAGACTAAGTTAAATCTGGCCTAAAGCAAATCATAGTATACATAATGCTTCCAACGATATTAGCATAAGGAATTTTGTTCATAAATTTTATTTCACCATCTATTTCAGGTGATTAGTTGATTGACAATTAAGTATGCTATCCAACAGGTGTAGTAACAAATTTCACTAGATTCATTTCAAACCTATTTAAAACTTTGGAAATATAAGATTTTTGAGATAAGTAGAGAAGTTTTTTATTCCTTTTTCTAGTTATTTCCATTCCCATAATTCTTTTAGCAGGATCTAATTCTTTCATTTCAAATTCAGCTTTGAGCATACACCTAACTTGATTAAGATGAATTTTATCTGTACAAGCCACTAACATACCATCCACATATAAAAACAAGTATATTGGATTACCATCATAGTACTTATAGTAAACACAATTATCAAAATTGTTCTACATAAATTATTTTGAATCATTTGAGCATCAAACTTCTTCTACCATTGTCTTGGTGATTGTTTTAAACCATGCAAGGATTTCTTTAATAAGTAAAAATGATTTTTATTGATTTCTAGATTAAAACCCTCGGGTCATTGCATGTGTATTGTTTCTTCAAGTTGACCATGAAAAAAAACTGTTTTAACATCCAATTGTTCTAATTGTAAGCCATTAAAAGCTACAAAAAAGAGTAAAAGTCTTATGGAACTATGTCTTACCACATAATTGAATATTTCATTGTAGTCTACTCCTTCCCTTTGGGTAAACCCTTTAGCCACTAACCTAACTTTGTATATAGGTAGTTCTACACTAAGAATGCCCTCCTTCCTTTTAAAGATCCATTTTGACCTTATCAATTTCTGGTTTATAGCCCTAGGCACTATTTTCCATGTTCTTATTTAAAGAATTCATTTTTTCTTATATGGCAAGAATCCATTAGCCTCTTTGCTATCCATGGCTTCTTTAAAGGTCCTAAGTTCTAGTTCTACTTCTATTTCAGCAATAGATAAGGCAAAAGATGTTAATTTAGCTTGTCCAAATCTTTGGAGAGGTCTTATAATCCTCCTCTCCATATCTCTAGCTAGAAGATAGGTATTGTTGTTTTCCAAGATTTTTATTTCTAAGCTTGAGTTCTTAGATTTATTCATGTTTGTTTCCTTATTGCAGTGTGGGGTTGAGTGTTGCTCCACCTCAAACTGAATATTAGTGGAGGCTTGTGAATTGACAGTTCCAGAAGGTTTTTCAGGTTTTCCTCACATTTGCATTTCATTAAAAATAACATCTCCACTGATTATATATTTTTGTTTACTAGGTTCTATAACCTACAATTTATAGCATTTTACCCTTTCTAGATATCCCACAAAGATGCACTTCAGTACCCTTGCATCTAATTTATTAGTTTTAAAATGAGTATATGTTACACCACCAAAAACTTTTAAATGATGATATTCAGAAAGTTTTCCTAATCATAATTCTTGGGAGCTTTTAAAACCTAAGGCTGAGGAGGGACACCTGTTTATGAGATATACTATAGTGGCAACAACCTCTGCCCATAAGGTTTTTGGCAAACTAGAGGCTGCAAGCATACACCTCACCCTCTCAATGATGGTTTTAATAATCTTTTCAGCAAACTCATTCTATTGAGGGATCTCCTTAATAGTCTTATACCTTGCTACTCTCTCAACTTTACAGAAATCATTAAACTTAGTAGACAAATACTCTAAGCCACTATAAGTCGTTAATCTTTTGACCTTCTGGCCCACTTGAGTTTCAACAAGTATTTTTCATTCCTTAAAATTTCCAAAAGTATCACTTTTGTATTTAAGAACATAAACCTACACTTTTCTAGAATAATCATCTATTATGGATAGAAGATATCTAGCTCCCCCATGAGACCTAATTTTGGAAGGACTCCACAATTAGAGTGAATGTAGTCAATGGTTTGTTTAGTTTGGTGAATAGACTTCTGAAAACTAATTCTAGTAGATTTTACTAGGACACAGTCGTCACAGAAGGGTAATTTCTCAAGTTTTTTGTCTCCCAACAGACCCTGTTTTTCTAATTCCCTAAGGCCTTGTTGGTTAACATGCCCTAATCTTTTATGCCATAGGAGGACTTGGTCTTTCATTCTGTGATGGATAGGTGATGCCTTACTTATCACTGTTTTTCCTATTAGAGTGTATAACTCATTCTTAACATTTCCTTCATTACTACTAGTGATCCTTTACAGACTTTTATGGTCCCATTTTCAAATTTAAAAGTGTACCTTGACTAGTATAAAATTCTAAGAGAAATCAGGTTCCTCTCAAGCCCATCATGAATGATTAGTCTCACAACTCCAATTCCTTGAATTTTACAGGATTTATTGTTGCCTAAAATAACATGACCCCTTCTAAACAGGTAAAAGATTCAAATCAGGTTTTAGATGGACACATGTGAAAATAACACCATAAGTCTAATATCCACTTCTTTCTAGAATCTACCTCAAAGTCATTCAATAATTCAGCACTGTCATAGCCATTTAAGACCATTGTTGCCTTTCCTTCTTCTTTAGTGTTATCATTCAATTTTTGTTTTCTTTTAGAGCAATCCTTTTTGAAATAACCTTCTCTATGAGAGGCAAAACATTTTAATTATTTGCCTTTAGACTTTGACCTAGACCTATTGTTCTTTCCTTTTTGACCTTTTATATCAAACCTTCCCCTCACATTCAACCCTTCCCTGGTCTTTGCTTTTACCTCAAATCTATTATGAAGTTCTCTTGTGCGCAGAATAGACTACACCTCCTCTAAGACAAGACTCTCTACCATACATAATTGTTTCTTTAAGATTAGTGTAAGTTGAGTCAAGAGAACTTAATAACATAAGTGCTTGGTTTTCATCATCTACACTAATATATATTAGCAACATCTAGAAGAATTATATTGAACTCATCAAGATGTTCATCAATGGTTATTCCTAAAGTCATCTTAAACGTATAGAGTCTGGTTTTCATATGGAGCCTGTTTACTAAAAATTTGGTCTTGTATAGGTTTTCGGACTTCAACAAAACCTCTGTTGTTGTATCCTCATTAGCCACTATGTCATCGAGATATAGTATGATAGCACTATGTGCTTTCTAGAAGATTTCAGGCTTCACCTTTTCAGAGGACAATAAAGATGGTTTCTCCTCCAAGTAGGAAACCACCTTCTTGTCTCCAAGAAGGGCGTCCTAAAGTCCTTGCTAGACTAAAAGTGCTCATGTCTTTATTCTCCAGAGGCCGAAATCATTTTTGCCAATGAACTTCTTGATGTCAAACTTAGGAGTCCTCATCGTAATCTAGCTCTTGATACCACTTGTTACATATTCTTTTACTGAACATAGAAAACTCAACAGCAAGATTAGAATCACCAGAACCAAACTTGATTATAAAAGTAAAGTAAAGCAAGAATATAAAGAATAAAGAAAAACAAATGCAAGAACAAGTATACAAGATATTTATATGGTTTGACCATAATTGTCTACGTCCACGACTAGAACAACTAGGAGATCTTTCATTAATTGCGATGAATATTACAAGCTTTGATCCTTGAGATCTTGAGCAACAACACGAGTTTTCCCCTTCTCAAAAAACCCTAACCCTAGGTCATGCGAAAACCCTCAATCGCGCCCCCTTCGTTCCTCTCTCAATTCATAGACTCAAAAGGCAAAAATGAAAAGCAATTAATATGCATAGTATTCTAGAAGCTACAGGCTTTATATATTACAATAGCAAAAGTCAATAATTGTGACGCCCCCAAATTTTTCTTAAAAAGAACACGGGGATCGAGGCATCGGAATGCTGACAACACGGGTCACACATCCCAACGACAAGTGCCAAACGTGTGTGCACACGTGACATACATAAATAAAAGCAGCAGATATTTAAGGTCAATAACTAAGTACCAGAATTTTAGAAATATTTTACAAAACAATTTAACATAAATTCTCCAATAGGAGATTTATACAGTCATCCGAAATACAATTTAACAAATACATATTTTTTTTAGAAGGGAAAAATAATTTCCCCAGATAACAATTTATAAAAACAATATATCAGCAGCGGAGCCGTCTCCTCAGGCTTAGTCTCTTCAAAATCTGCATCCAAAAACTATGATGCCAAAAATGGCATCGCAAGTAAGTATAACCCAAACAAACTAAAAGACAGAAATACATTCATGTAACAACACTATGCATAAACAGGACACCGTATGCATGTGACTTAAAATCATCATTCTCAGAATTAATAAAAGAACCACACATGCCAAATCTCATTTTTGCTCAAATAAAACTCCAGTAAAATCATTCATCATCTTCCCAGAAGATGATGTCCATAAATCCATTAAAACCACAACCATTTTCCTAGAAAATAGTCCACATAAAACCAATAATTAAAACCCGCCACTTTCCCAGAAAATGGCCTAAACATTTATTTTATTAACCGTATGCACCATGATCTCCCTTAGGGACCATCCGCAAACCCTGACTTTCATGATCACACCGAAGGTAACAACCACACATGTGACTTCAGAATGGGCGATGCCTAGCTAACTGCGCCCAGCATGTACCATGACCAGCCATCCCCTAACTCCATCCAGCAGAGGAGCCACGGCGTCGGCACGAGAGCGTTACCATCCCGTCCGATTTTGTCATCACCCGGTGACGACCCAGGGGACGTCACTCAGTATATTCCGCTCCCGAGTGACCAGAGGAGCTCCACCGGGATAATGCTCTATCCCGGCTTGGAGACGTGATACACACGCACCCGAAACCATAAATACAATGAAAACCCAGTTTTCATTTCCAACACATAAATATGCGCGTAAATACATAATGCAGATGACCATACACCAAATAACGAACAACTCATAATTTTCAAAAATAACCAAACACAATATTTTTTATGCCAAAAATATATTTAAATCTTGAATTTTATTTGAAAAATACTTACAGCGGTTAAAAGTGCAAATCCTTGAGTAGACGCCAATCTACAGCGCTCGTAGCGGTCACTTGTACGTTAGGCTATACGGTGGGTTATGCTCGCCGGAGGGTGGGGAGGCTGCTGGTAGGTCGTCGGTGCCAAGGGGTGGCCGGCAATGGTCGGAAAATGCAATGGAAGTTAAAATACTCATTTCGAGTAGGGGACTCACGCGCTGGCTAGGGGCCGCCATGAGGTGCACCACCGGTGCAGGGGAGGTCGCCGAAGGGTGGGGAGTTCAGGTGGAGGGGCGGTGTCACCGGCCGATGGCGCATGGCGGCACTGGGTGGAGGGAAAGAGAGCGGCAAAGAAGAGAAGAGGAGGGGATCGCGCGGGGTCTGAGGCCGAATGCAAAGGAAGAAAGGAGAAAAAGAAAATGAAAATGAAAAAAATGAAAAAGAAGGAAAAATGAGTCCAGCTAGAAAAATACAATAAATTAAATAAAAGCCGACTGATAATACTACAATTTAGTATCAATAAAATAAAATATTTAAAGTCCAAGAATAAGCTAATTTAATTTAAAGAACAATTTAAATATAAAACACTAATTATTATTAAGAAAGCACATCAAATAAAATCACATAATAAAATAAAGGAATTTAATTCAAATTATTAAAATAATTACCTCACATTAAAATTAATAAGAAAAGTAACGTAATTCAATATTTAATTATAAGAATAACGTAAAACTAATATTTACTAACGAATAGCTCAATTAAATATTTTAAACAAATGAAACACAACCAATAATATTATTAAAATAAATTAAAATAATTAATACAGAAAATAAAATTACGTGTAAAAATACACGTAAATCTGGGATTTCACAATAATGCCCTCAATGCTTCTACTTTATTACAAGAGATAATAGCCATCCAGATTTGCACTTGTCACCATCTGAGAAGCTTGATATTAATACCACACAAACAATAATAAATCCACCTATATTCTACTAAAAAAATAAATCATGGAAAAAAAACTAAACAATTACCACATAAACAGCAAAACAAACAAAAAGCAGCAGAGCAAAAGAAAACTTAAATAACCAAAAAAAAAAAAACTACTTAGCTTGAATTGTAGGAAGCCGCAACTTATCCAATCTGACGACACCTCTCAATAATCTTGGTAAGCTATGATCCATTCCATAATTACAAATATTGCCAGCTTCACCTTGTCTTGCAAGAAAATCTACTTCCTAGTTGCCTTCCCGAAATTGATGAACTACTTGATAAGTCAAGCCTTCAACCTCTTAAATAAGGTCATCCCAAAAATTCCATAAGTACCATAAATTATAGCATCGAGCAAGAACCAGTTCACTATCACCTTTAAATCACATTCCAAAATAAACATGTTGAACACCCATACTTTTGCAAAGCTTCACCCCTATAATAAAGCACGCAGCTCTGCCTCAGTGTTGGTGCCGAAGTGAAACTGCTCTGAAAATGATGCCCCAAGTAGCAACCCTTTATGGTCACGCACCACTCCACCACCACAGGTACTTGGATCTCCCCTCTACAATTCCATCATCATTTAACTTCCACCAACCAACAGTTGGCTTTGTCCACAAAATTAGTTGAACCCGTTGCAAAGGACAAGGATGCACACGAAATGCATAGCACACAGAACTTGTTTGTCAATAGCGCTAGAGAGATTTTTTCTTCAACGTCATTGACTATTGTACCAAGCCAGGTTTAGATAGCTTGCCAAAATCCTACAACAATCCATTCTATCTGAGCTTTGCATCATCTTCCATAATCAGCAAAGTCACACTCTCCTACTCACTACAAACAACATGCACATCATCAGACTGCACCACCACTATTGCATTTGCATCCTCCATCACAACATTATCAACTTGAAGATTCTGTTGTTCTTTCAATCTGCTAGATCTCACCTGATCATCTTGAACATTAACAGGCTTTTGTTTTTCTTGCTAGACTTTCTTGGCCCCCCTGATCTCATCCTTATATTTTTTTTGAAAAACCTTATTCAACCCTACAAACAATTGATATATGGCATTGCTTTCAGCATTTCACATAATAAAAATATTGTCTTTCATATCTTGCCTCCTACCAAAATTTCTTGTTGGCCACCATAATAGGGATACCCTACACTGGCTCAACTGCGAGATCAATCTCCACACACATACATGCACTAGAAGCCCGCTATGAAGAGTTGTGTGATCCATTCCTAGAAATCAACCACCGACCATTTCCTTAGTTGTTTGATTTGGCTACCAAACATTCTTAATTCTTGTAGTTGTTTGAGCACTTGGATGGATGGGTGGACAAGACGCAAGCTTGTACAACCTGAAAAGTCTATTATCTGAAGATGTGAAGCTTCAGTCAAATCTGGTGTTTTAATCAAGTTCTCAGAATCACTGAGATTTAAGTACTTCCAATTGTCTAAAACCTGTTCTAAATAAACATATTAACTTCTGAATATGTCAACTTATTTGGAAAAGGAAGGGCTACTATAAATAAGAAGAATACTTATTTATAAGAGTGAGATACTTACCATCAATGCACAATCGTTTGAAGCTACAACTGATATAAACACTAACTTCTTAATTACACAAGAATCTCATTGCTTTAAACACCTACTCCCAAAATCATTAATTATGAACGCCACTAAGTCTCAAAATAAATAACAGTCATCCAAAAACCCAGACAACAAAGCATACAAACCCACTACGATCACATGGCCTAATACAAGCTTTGTATTCTTGATCTTCAGTTGAAACAACCAAAGCATTTGAAAATATTGTGGAGATAAGGGGGTGAAATATCTAACAACTCAAAAACTAGAAAACATAAACCAGAGTGCAAACATAAACATTTACAGAGAATAGCATAATTTAAAATACCATACCTTATCGGTTGGTACATGTCGTACCTGCCAGATGGTACAGGTATACTACCTGTTTCATACCGGTTCAAATACCAGTCGTACAGGATTTTGACATTTTTTTTTTCATTTTTTGCTATTTTTTCTAATTCAGACTAAACTATTTATATATATGTATATATATATAATCTATTCATATATTAACTATTATTTTAAAATATAATTTATATATGTATTTATATATATAATTTTTTTTATATAGATTATTCCAAAACGATACACGAAATAGTACCGGTATTGAAATATTTCGTTCCAGTGCCTTACTGGTCTACTCACCAATATGGTATTCAAAAATTTGGTGTATATTATGTAGACAAAAGATATCTTTCCGAATTAGCTAGTAGAACAAAACACATCTTCAAACGTAACAGAGTGACGATTTTAAAATATATAAAATCCAAAGTATTTTGGCATAATAAAACTGAGTATCATCATCATATTAAAACAAAGTATCTCACAAAGTAGAGACTATGTTTAACCCTCGTGAGAGAGTTGTGCTATCTTCAATGGCCAAATTGGGTAGAGACAGAGGTGAATCTTTCCTTCATTCATTCTTAGAGTTCTGAGTGTGCACAGAGGAAAATTCACATAAAAACTTCCTTAACTTGATCATATATAATACTCATATCTCTAGAAACTATTATTGGAATCTAAATTTAATACTATTGACTTATAATGTAATAGGAAATCGTAAATTTCTTAAACAATAGTAGCTCATAAAATATCTTCAATAATACCTCATTATAAAAAAGAAGAAGACATTTGTAACCAATAATTTGTATTGCGATGAAAACAAACTCAATTTAGGTAGAAATAGTTATTTTGCTGGAAGTAACTGATCCCAAATAATCAGTTTTCTTGTAGTGGATCTTAACATTTAAAAAAAAATCTTGTAAACTTATCATATATAGTCTAATAAGGACAAGACATGGGCGTATTGTTTGAAATAATCATTTTGCAAAAACTCATCGAGGTGATTAAAATAGAAGAATTAGAGAAGTTGCGCAGAACCATTGTATGCCATTTATAACTAGGCCCTATGCGTTTTACCTTAAAAGAGTTGTTTAAAGGGTTTTTTTTTTGTAATGTAAAATCTATCTTGTGTGACTCTCTTGTTTTGCTTTGTCCTTTATTGTTATATCTCTCTTCAGAATTGTGATTTGATGCGTGTTGGTTGATTCAATAGAGTCATATATTGGATTAGGGAGTCTATCAGGCAAGGATCCGTCATTTGATAGAATGTCTGATGACAAGTCATAGGATAGTTTTGCTTTTTCATGTTAGTTTTTATTAAACAGAAACAAGATGATTTCTCACACAAGACTAAGAAGTAGAAAATTCCTCATATGCCACCTCAGCAGCCAAATCAGCAAATCAAAAAGCACTAGAATATTCTGAGCATTTGCTGTTTACCATCATTTGTAACAAAATTTGATTTGATTCTGTATGGAATTATTGTTGTAGATGCGCCTATATAAAGGCCACAATGTTTATAGTACAGAGCACCTTGAATACAATACAATCAATTTTAGGCCATTCTATTTTTATCTTTTATGGTATTAGATCTGCTAAGGCTAGCAGTCTCTCTGATTCATCTCTATCACCGTGGAAGCTAATTCTTCTCCTTCTCCTACCTCTGTTCCCTCCTCATTCTCACATCTAGTCTCCATTAAACTCAATTCTGAAAATTATATGTTATGGAAGGTTCAGATAACAACTTATCTGAAAGGTCTGGATTTATACTTTTTTATTGATGGCTCCCAAACACCACCACCCAAAATCCTCTCTCTCTCGAAAGTGATGGCAATTAAAAAATGAACTCATCCTTCCTTACATGGTAGAGAACAGATCAACTCATTTTCAGTATTTTATTCTCATCCCTAACAGATTCAGTGGCTGCTCATGCGGTATCTGCAAGTACATTGAGGGGGCTCTAGACTTCCATTGAGTCTATGTATAGTTCTCACTCACAAGCAAAGGAGTTCCAAATCAAATTCTAACTTACAAATTTATCTAAAGGGGATCAATCTATTTCAAACTATTACAGTAAGGTGAAGATGCTTGTTGATACACTTGCTGCAGCTGGAACTCTAATCTCAGACAAGGACTTTATATCTTCTCAATGGTCTCGGCTTCCACTATGAAGCTTTCGTTACAGCCATAACCACCAGAACAAAACCAATAACCTCAAATGAATTGTTTCATCTACTTCTCATACATGAGAGTAGAATGAATCACAACTCTTGATCTGGTTCATCCCCCCTTTGATCCCCTTGCCAACCTAACAACTAATGGCCCCAGAGACCAACAGGGTCGTGGCTATCATCGTAGAGAAAGAAATAATAGAGGCCATGGAAGATATCCTCCAAACAGAGGATGTTCATACCCAAACCAACCCTCTAACTATTTTCATTCTAGCAATCCTCAAAGACCCACTTGCCAAGTATGTAACAAACCAAGATATGTTGCTTTACAATGCCATTATCGGTTTCACCAAGTATACCAATATGCCTTGCTCCTTCACTACCAACTATACATCACCATCTACCATTCCAGATCAAGCCTAGTACCCAGAAGTATTGCAACCCATCACATAACCCATGACCTATCTCAGCTCAATCTCACATCAGAACCCTAAAATGTACAGGTTCAAATTTGGGTTGGAAACGGTGTGGGTCTTCTGATACAGAACATTGGCGAATCATCTCTTTTTGTCAATACTAACTCCTTTAAACTCTCTAATTTGCTTCATGTTCCTACAATTACCAAAAACCTCATCTTTGTTTTTCAATTTTGTACTGATAATTGGTATTTCTTTGAATTTCATGACACATTGTAAAGGACAAAATGATAGGGAGGCTCCTCACCAGCAGTCTATCCCGTGATGGTCTCTATCACTTCTCTTCCTCCTTGCCGTCGTCTTCTCCCTCCGTCAATGTCGGTGAATGAGCTTCACTGAGTCACTGGCACCAGTGATTCGGCCATCCTTCCCTTGCTGTCGTCTCCAAGGTTGTGCACAGTCACTGTTTGCCCTATTTTCCCACACAATCATCTTATATCGGCTCCAACTACTAGTTATGAAAGGCCTATCAATTACCATTTCCTTTACATCCTACTGTTTCTGTTAAGCCCTTGAATCTATTATGGGCTAATGTATGGGCCCAGCTCCAATTATGTTAAGAAGTGGATTCAAGTATTATCTTTCTATTGTTGATCATTTTACTAGATTTAAATGGTGTTTTCCTTTTAAACACAAATCCGATGTGTTCTTTGTTTTCCATCATTTTGTTACATTTGCCGAACGATTTTTCAATAAAAAAGTTATTTCCATTCAAATCGATGCCAGGGATGAATTTATTTCTCTCTCAAAACTTTTCAAAAATCTTGGTATAAATCATTAATTCTCTTGTCTTTACACACATCAACAAAATGGACTCATTGAATAGAAACATTGTCATATAGTTGAGACCGGGCTCATCCTATTAGCCTAAGCATCCCTTCCCTTCACTTTCTGGGCCGAAGCCTTTGAAACTGCCACCTATCTTATTAACCTTCTTCCTACCCTAGTCCTTCAAAATCGATTCCCTTATTTCATGGTCCATCGTAAACACCCGGACTATACTTTTCTCAAAACCTTTGGATGTGAATGTTAGCCCAATCTTAGAACTGATTACAAACACAAGTTAAGTTTTCGGTCCACTTCAAGCCTTTCCTAGGATATAGCCCATCATGAAAGGGATTCAAATGTCTTGACTATAAAACCAATCGGCTATATATATCTCGTGACGTCACCTTCAACGAAAACAACTTTTCCTACAAACATCATAACTCACCAGATATAGCCGTATACCAAGCCCACCCACTGCCACCCTCCCTATAATCCAATCTTCAATTCTTGGCCCACCCCCAACCCAACCCAATTTCCCTCATCCTCCACCTCTACGTCAGACATCCTCTCCTTATTCACATTTCCCAGGCCCATCTCAATCTGCTAGCCCAACCTCTAATCCCTTACCTACATCTTAGCCCATTATATCACCATCTCCTCAACCCACTGTCTTCTCCAATCTTCCCGATACCTCTTCGTCCTCCTAAAATCCCTTTGTTGAAATCCCTAATTTTCCTTCCTCTTCTTCTACTCATAATCCTCCTACACAATCTACTCGTTCTTCTGCTATTCTCCTTCCACCTCGTTAACCTATTTTTACTCGATCTCATACTCAGTCTTCCAAATCGAGAGTATTCACCGATGGAACTGTCCCATATCCCTAACAAAATTGCTTTCTCTCTACTGTAGTGGTTCCAAATGAACCATCCTCTTTCACTATAGCTTCTAAGTTTTTGGAATGGGAAAATGCTATGGCTGAAGAATACCAAACTCTCATGCGAACCAATACATGGAAACTTGTACCACCCACCACTGCATCTAACTTGGTTGTCTGTCGATGGGTTTTTCGAACCATGCTTCGGTCTAATGGGACTATTGAGCAAAGGAAAGATAGAGTAGTGGCCAAGGGTTTGCATCAACAAATCGATATTGACTATATTGAATCTTTCAATCTAGTGGTAAAACCCTCTACCATTCGCCTTGTTCTTTCCCTTGTTGTTGCTCATGGATGGTGCCTTTGTCAAATAGACATCCAGAATGCCTTTCTTCATGGTAAGCTTTCTGAAACTATATTTATGTAGCAGCCCCAAGGTTTGTAGATCCTTTCAAATATAAATTTGTCTGCAAGCTTAATAAGGCCATCTATGGCCTTAAATAGGCTCTGAGGGCTTGGTTCTCAGAGTTAAGCTCATGGTTGCTCAACTACTGTTTTACGGCCTTCAAAGATGATCCTTCCTTGTTTATCATGCACACATCTACTACCTGCATGTTCATTCCAGTCTACATGGATGATATGATCATCATCTCTATCTCCTCATCTACTATTGATAACTTATTGTCTACACTTGGTCACACATTTCTAGTTAAAGGCTTAGGCACGTTGTCATATTTTTTTGGCTTGGAAGTTGATCAACTTACTGATGGTATTCGGATCACTCAAGGGAAATATATTTCTGAGTTACTACACAAGACATATATGGCTAAAGCAAATCCCGTTTCTTTCCCAATGTGAGCTTCTACGAAACTATCTAAGTATGACTCTCCTGATTTTGATGATGTAACTTTGTTTAGAAGCACAGTAAGAGTCTTCAATATTTGTCTCTAATGAGACTTGATGTGTCTTTTGCTGTTAATAGAGTATGTCAATTCATGTATGTGCCTAAGCTCTCTCATTGGACATTGGTCAAGAAGATACTGCGTTATCTAAAATCTGTTGAAAATCAATATGCAAATGAAGAAGCTGGAGGCTTCTGGAAGATGAAGTTAGACACCGTCAGTAGCAGCTGGAAGGTAGGCACCGACTGGAAATTCAAGAATGTAGACCGCCGGAATTCCATCATTATTTCATGTTCACACTATTTATTTGTCCTATAAATATATGTAAGATTGTAATGAGAAGGTGTGTCTGAGGTGAGGTACGTTGGAGAGATTAAAAGCTGCGAGAGTTGAGAGAAATCATTGTAAATAGTTGGTTTGTTGTTTAATACAAATACTCATTTCTGTGTGTGTGGACGTAGGCTAAATTGGCCGAACCACCTTAAATTTTGGCCTCTATATTATTTGTGAGCTTCCGCCGATCACAAGTGGTATCAGAGCCAGCAGGAGGCCGAATTTGTGAATTTTTCGTGAAAGACCCATTTGAAACTTGATCGAAATCAAGTTTGGAGGATACCATTAGATTCCTCAAGTCAGGACGAAAATCCTAGTGAAAATTTTGTCTCGAATGGACACCGGGAGACACCCCACGCGCCTCACGTGCCAACTCAGCGCCGACCACGCGCAGGCCACTCCCTTCACGCGCGCTCCAGGAGGAAGAAGACCTCTGACCCGTTAAATTCTGGTGATCCGACCCGTATCGGTTTGACCCGGTTTATGACCCGCTTTGGCAACCAATCAGATAAGGAATATTTCGTTAGAATATTCTGTCGCCGACAAGAATATTCCGATAAAAAAGAATATTCTCGTAACAGATAGGAATATTCTGGTGAAAGAATATTTTGGTAGACGGGGAGAATATTCCGGTTACGGTGGGATATTCCAGTACTGTCAGAGAATATTCCGGTGATGTCAGAGTATATTCCATTTTAGAATGAATATTCTGTTTGTCTTATTTTTCAGGTTTCTGGAGCAATTTTGATCGTTTTGGAACGAGACAAGAGTCGTTTCCAAAGTTTTCCACCGTTCTAAACGCAACGGTGAGCTCCATTTATTGAGATTCAACTCTAAACAATGAGAAAAGGTCACTCAAATCATAGATTAAAGCCAAACTGATGGAGGACTCAGGAGCAGGTGCAATGATTAAGTTAACATCTACAAATTACGCACTATGGAGACCTCGAATGGAAGATCTTCTGAATTTTAAAGATTTCTTCGATCCAATTGAAGAGAAAAGCGTAAAACCAGATGATGTAGCGGAAAAAGACTGGCATAAGTTGAATAAGAAAACGATTGGTCAGATCCGACAGTGGATTGATCATAGTGTTTTTCACCATGTTACACAGGAAACAGATGCCTATCAGCTGTGGAAAAAGCTGGAAAACATGTACCAGGCAAAAACTGCTCGGAACAAGGCATTATTAATGAGACGTCTTGTCAACTTGAAACTCAAAAGCGGTATCTCAGTGCCCGCACACACCAACGAGTTTCAGAATCTTATAAATCAACTTGCATCCATAGACTTTAAGCTCAAAGATGAAGTGCAATCTCTACTACTTCTCAGTTCCCTACCAGATAGCTGGGAAACGCTAGTGGTCTCACTCAGTAATACAGCTCCAGATGGAAAGCTCGCCATGTCAATGGTGATAGACGCCTTGTTTAATGAAAAGGCTAGACGAAAGGAGGTTGGAGGAGACCAGACAAATGCCTTTGTAACAGAAGAAAGGCATCAAAGAAATAGTAGAGGTAGAAGTCGAGAAAAGAACGGAAGTCAAAACAAAGGAAGATCCCAAAGTCACGATAAACAACGAAAGAAGGAAAAATGCTTTTACTGTGGTATTGAAAGCCACTTTAAAAGAGAATGCCGAAAGTTGCAGAAGGAGCAAAATCAGCCAAGCAATCAGTCAAAGCACGAAGAAGGCGAAGCTACAGTGATGCTTTCTAAAGATTGTGTACTCCTTTCCGAGTGGGTAATAGATACAACAGCATCCTATCATGCCACTCCTTGTAAGGATTTTTTCAGTATTTACAAGGCAAGAGACTTCGGTACAGTCAGGATGGGAAATTCAAGTTTCTCAAAAATCGTGGGCATTGGAGATGTCAGAATAAAAACCAATGTTGGCTGTACTATAGTGCTAAATGACGTTCGGCACGTACGCGATCTTCAACTCAACCTAATTTCTATAAGAACCCTCGATCAACAGGGTTACGAGAGCATCTTCAGCAACAATGCTTGGAAATTGAAGAAACGAACAATGGTTGTTGCATGGAGACATATCTGTGGCACTTTGTACAAATCAAGTGCTAAGATATGTGCAAACAGTCTCAATGTAGCTGAAGATGATACATCACCAAACTTGTGGCATCGGAGACTTGGCCACATGGGAGAAAAATGGGTGTTTATGCTTACAAAGAAAGCATTGATCATAGTAAATAAAGGTATTGCTCTCAACCCTTGTGAATACTGTTTATTTGGTAAACAACATAGAGTTTCATTCCAGACATCTGCTGGAAAAATATCAGAGTTATTAAGTTTGGTACACTCTGATGTTTGCGGCCCTTTTCAAGTTGAATCAATTGGAGATAACAAATATTTTGTTACTTTTATTGATGATGCTTCATAAAAAGTGTGGGTGTATTTCCTAAAAAGGAAAGATCAAGTTTTTGAGCAATTCAAAAACTTCCATGCCATGGTAGAAAGAGAAACAGGCAAGAAGCTGAAATGCCTCCGGACAGACAATGGAGGTGAATACACTTCTTGAGAGTTCAGAGAATACTGCTCTAGACATGGCATCAGACACGAGAAGACTGTCCCCTACACCCCACAACACAATGGTATAGCAGAACGGACGAACCGAACCATTGTGGAGCGAACTAGATGCATGCTGAGTATGGAAAAGTTGCCTAAGCCATTCTGGAGTGAAACAGTAAGAGCAGCCTATTACCTGATCAACAAAACACCATCAATTCCACTGCAGTTCGAAGTCCCAGAGATGGTGTGGTCAGGCCGCAAGATTTCATACTCTCATCTAAGAGTATTTGGGTGTAAAGCATTTGCACATGTATCCAAGGAGAAAAGACAAAAACTTGATGAAAAGTTTACTCCGTATTTTTTCATCGGCTATGGAGATGAAGAATTTGGATACAGATTATGGGATCCAAAAGCGAAGAAGGTCATTAGAAGCAGGGATGTTGTGTTCCATGAAGACCAGATGTTTGGATCTAAACAAACAACTCCAAGTGCTCAAGAACCAGCTCTGAGTTCACTACCACTTCAGTCTGTCTCAAACACTGAAGATAGACAGGAAGTTTCCCCAGAAGAAGAAGAGGATACTAACAACGGAGAAACCAGTACTGAGCAGGGGGAGCAGTTGCCCTTTCCTTCAGAAACTGCAGAGTTTCCACAGTTGTCAGGTGATCAACCTCAAGAGGACAGATCCTCTAGAGGGCGATTGTTGATTCCGTCTCGAAGATATCCGGAATCAGATTATATTCTTCTTACAGATGAGGGGGAGCCAGAAAACTTCTCAGAGGCAATATCTCATCCAGATAGCGACAAATAGATGCAAGCTATGCAGGATGAGATGAACTCGATACAGAACAATCAGACTTATGAGCTGATGGAACTTCCAAAAGATAAGAGAGCACTGAGAAACAAATGGGTGTTCAAGCTGAAAAATGATGGCAAGCAGGTGAAGCACAAAGCTCGCTTAGTCGTCAAAGGATTCCAGCAGAAGAAAGGAATCGACTTTGATGAGGTATTTTCACCTGTTGTGAAGATGACTTCAATTCGAATGGTACTCAGATTTGTGGCAAGTCTTGACTTAGAGCTTGAACAGATGGATGTGAAGACAACATTTCTTCACAGCAACCTTGATGAGGAGATTTACATAGAGCAGCCAGAAGGCTTCCAAGTTCCTGGAAAGGAACATTTGGTCTGCAAGTTGGAAAAGAGCTTTTACGGTTTGAAGCAGGCTCCCAAACAGTGGTATAAGAAGTTTGACTCATTCATGGTGAGTAATGACTACAAAAAAACTGATGCAGATCAGTGCGTTTACATCCGGAGATTTTCAGAAGGTGACTTCGTGATGTTACTGCTCTATGTTGACGACATGCTGATTATTGGAAAAGATCCATCCATTATCAGGAAGCTAAAGAAGGATCTCTCCAAAGTCTTTGATATGAAAGACTTAAGACCTGCCCAGCAGATTTTGGGCATGAGGATCACTCGTGACAGGAAGAAAAAGAAGCTATGGCTGTCACAAGAAAAGTACGTTGAACAAATACTACGAAGGTTCAACATGGAGAAAGCAAAGCCAGTTAGTACTCCACTAGCTAATCACTTCAAATTGAGCAAGAGCTCGTGTCCCTCATCACTGGAAAGGTTCAAGAAATGGCTACAGTACCATACTCCTCAGCAGTAGGAAGTTTAATGTATGCTATGGTTTGTACCAGACCTGACATCGCTCATGCTGTTGGAGTTGTGAGCCATTTTCTTTCAAATCCAGGGAAAGAACACTAAAAAGCAGTACAGTGGATTCTCAGGTACCTTAAGGGTACATCAAAGTTGTGCTTGTGCTACGGGGGAGCTAACCCAGTCTTGGATGGCTATACAGATGCTGATATGGCAAATGATCTTGATGGGAGAAAATCTACATCAGGATATATTTACACATTTGTAGGTGGAGTTGTATTATGGCAGTCCAAACTGCAGAAATGTGTAGCTTTATCTACAACAAAAGTAGAGTACATTGCTATAACAGAAGCAGGAAAGGAAATGTTGTGGCTAAAGCGATTCCTCCAAGAAATGGGAGTTAGTCAAAAAGAGTACAGAATCTATTGTGATAGTCAAAGTGCTCTTGATCTGAGTAGAAACTCAATGTACCACACCCGGACAAAGCACATCGATATTCATTATCACTGGATAGGTGAAGTAATGGAGCAACAGCTGTTGAAGCTTGTAAAGATCCATACAAAAGAAAATCCAGCAGACATGCTAACGAAGGTAGTCACATACGAAAAATTTGAGCTATGTAGAAACATAGCTAGGTTAAGTATCTTGAACTAAAATGTGCCACGATATTCTTCGTTTGGTGTTGAGGGGGAGATTGTTGGAAATCAACACGCAAATGAAGAAGCTGGAGGCTTCTGGAAGATGAAGTTAGACACCGTCAGTAGCAGCTGGAAGGTAGGCGCCGACTGGAAATTCAAGAATGTAGGCCGCCGGAATTCCACCGTTATTTCATGTTCACACTATTTCTTTATCCTATAAATACATGTAAGATTGTAATGAGAATGTATGTCTAAGGTGAGGTACGTTGGAGAGATTAAAAACTGTGAGAGTTGAGAGAAATTATTGTAAATAGTTGGTTTGTTATTTAATACAAATACTCCTCTCTGTGTGTGTGGACGTAGACTAAATTGGCCGAACCACCTTAAATTTTGGCCTATATATTATTTATGAGCTTCCGCCGATCCCAACAAAATCTACCATCAATTACGGCATCTTTCTCAAAAGAAATTCTTCTTTTACCCTGCATGCATATTTTGAAGCTGATTGGGCGGGTTGCTTGGATGATAGGTGTTCTACTGGTGGATATTGTATTTTCCTAGAAAATCATTTGATCTCATGGAGCTCTTGGAAGCAACAAACCATTGCTCACTCCAGCACCAAAGCAAAGTACAAATCTCTTGCTAATGCTAGTGCTGAACTGATATGGCTGCGAATCTCTGGCCAGCCCCTCTATCTTGTGGTATGATAATTTAGAGGCCATTTATCTTACCTCCAATCTTATTTTCCACTCTCGCACTAAACATATGGACATCACTTTCATTTTGTGCGTGATAGAGTGGCTACTAAGACTCTTCACGTTCACTTTTGTAATAGCAAATATAAATTAGCAGATATCTTTATTAAGCCTCTAGTAGCTGATCGGTTTTCATTCTTGAGGTCGAGTCTAACTGTGTATGACACCCTGTTTGACTCAAGGGGGCGTAGTAAAAGAAGTAGAAAATTCTTCATATTCCACCTCAGTAGCCAGATCAGCGAATCAAGAAGCACCGGAATATTCTGAGCATTTGTCGTTTACCATCATTTGTAACAAACTTTGATTCGATTCTTTATGCAATTCTTGTTGTAGATGCGCCTATATAAGGCCACAATGTTTTCTGTACAGAGCACGTTGAATACAATACAATCAAGGCCATTCTGTTTTTATCTTTTCCATTCTGTTTTTATCTTTTAGTTTTTACCCCGGCCTGCTCTCTTCTTTTTCTTATTTAATGAATGCTAATTAATTATGGCGTTGCACCGAAGCTACCGCCCTTTGCACTGCATATAATATTGTAAGAATTAGAAAGCTTGTGAAAGATTCGTAATGATGCACACCCGAACTGATCATACGAACATCCGAGTCAAGATTTTACGTCAATTGTACTGAATTATTTTAATAATACATCGATGATAATGTTAATGAATTGCGTTGTAATAAAAAACACACCAAAGTGGGAGGAAGCTAGCGGAAGCATCTAATTCCTAATAAAATATGTAATCATTCGTATGATCTACGATATTCATCCTTAACTTGGTTTTTTTTTTAATATGACGTGCATGATTAGCGGTAGGAACACTTCCAAAGTCTATTTGAAGGATTATATAATTAATCCACCAAAACCATGTACGTACGTAATTACCAGGTGGCTTCCAAAAAAGCAAAACAAAAAAGTTAGTCATGAGTACTCAATTCAAGAGTGGTTGTGGAAATTGAATATTATTGCATTGATTAGAAACTGATGATCAGCTGCTTACAAAAGTAATACAGCCTACGCGTTTAGTTACTTAATTTCCTTTTCACTTTAATAACGATCACTAAAACAATACAGAGTTTTGACTTATAAGTCGATTCAGAACTCATTTCATTTTATTTTTCTAATTTTTATAAACTTTCATACAAAATATAATAATTAATATAATATTTTTAAATTTCAAAATAATAATAATACTAAAAAATAATATTATAATTATATTTTATTAAAATTTTCATCTTTTATCTAAATCTATCTCATCTCATATTGAACCAATTAAACCATCTCTTAGGCTCCCCTTATTAAAACTCCTATAAAAAAACATATAATTATTCATCGCATTTTATAATTAGTATCGAGTCAATTCGAGAGTGGTTGTGGAAATTGGAATGCATTAATTAGAAACTGATCATCAGCTGCTTACAAAGAACTAATAAAGAAACTGTTCAGTTTGTAATTTCTTTATGCTAGGTAGCTAGCTAGCTATGCACGGAGTTGCATGCAGCGACTCCCTTGTGTGAGTAATAATTAATTAAGATGTAGTAGTACTAGTACTACCACTTAATTAATGCAACTACGCGTTTTAGTTACTTAATTTCCTTTTTGCATGAATAACGATCACTAAAATCATACAAACTTTTGACTTAGTTCATTGAGAATTCATTTCATTTTATCATTTCAATTTTTTTAAATTCTCGAAGTATAATAATCATTAACACAATCTTTTTAAATTTTAAAATAGTAATAATATCAAAAGATATTATTCTAATAATATTTTCATCTGAAACTATATTTTCATCTCATCTTTAAATCTAAACCATCTCTTTAACTCTCTTTATTCAAAAAATATGATTACCTCATTTTATAATTATAATTTTAAATCCTCATACGATATACTAATCAATACAATGTTTTCAAATTTTAAAACAATAATAGTATTTTATTCAAATATTTAATTTTCATCTAAAATCATATCATCTCATTTTATCACATTTTATCTTATCAAACTATCCTAAAGTAAAATTTAAAGTGCAAAGCTCATATATATATATATATATATATATATTGGAAAATGTGTAATATTCCACCAAGGAAAGCCAGAAATTAGAAAGGCTAGCTACTATGGTGGTTTATTATTATTATTATATAATGATTGATATTTTTAATGAGTTAGTGAGTTTTTATCCTTTTTTTTTTTGGGTTAAGATTTAAAGTGATTTAAAAAGCATTTTAAAAAATATACAAAATAAAAAAACTACATTTATACTTATCGATAAAAACGCGGATAGATCATGATGTTGCATGATGTACTATGAACTTTTTCCCCTGATAAAATATGTAATCTAGCTGGAAATTAAGCACATACCGCTTTTGTTGTGAGCAGCTCCTTCCTACCACATTCTGATCAAAGAAATTCACCGATAGTTGACCATGTACCAGTACTAGTACATATATTAATTGATATAGATATACAGATCACCTCAGGATATCTTCATTGTTCTTATCATTGTCTAATCAAGCCTGCAAATTATCAATAATTCCTCCACAATATATTAAGTTTCTAAATCTCTCGCATTGCACTGCACTCATGCACTGAAATTGCAGTTTTAAAGTGATAATACCACATACTAAAAATGAGTAAATTTACTGTTTACATTGTGGAAGACATGGAATTAGGGGTGTAGAACCCTTGTATGCCAATCATAGGCCATACGCGTCTTACGTTAAAGTTTGAGAGTCGCTTATAAAAAGGGTTGGTCTTTGATGTAAAATGCGTCCTGTGTGACTGTCATGTTTTGATTTATCATTTACGGGGAGGGGGGAGGCCGAGGATGTAACTTTATTATAAATGCCCTCACTAAGCGGTGGCCGATGCCCCAAATTTTTTTATTTTTTTATTTTTTTTCAGTTATAGTTATATTTCTCTCTCATTTGATCAATCTTGTAATTTCACTTACAAAAGAGTTCAGGCCGTTATCTAGAAAATTAATGCCACCCCAAATTAATACAAGGCCGGCCGGCAAACAATAAACTATGACAATGGTAATGCGTTGAATTTAGTCCAAAAGTTAAGAGTATTAGTATTGGTTTCATCAAAATAAATTATTAAAATTTGATAAAAAGTATAGGTTTGCACACACATATCAAAAAATTTTCGTCATATTTAATTAAAAATGAAGAAAAGAAAGTGAGAAAAATAGCATAAAAGTACTTTTTGCTTGATTCTTAAATAGTAACTCATTAAATTTAATGAGTTTTGATTAATTACTATTCAAAAGTTAAACAAAAAGTATTTTTATTTTATTCTTCTTACTTTTTTTTACTCATTAATTTTGATCAAATATGACGAAATATTTTTAATATGTGTGTAAATTTATACTTTTTATCAAATTTTAATGATTTGTTTTGATGAGACAAATGCTAATGCTCCAATTAAAGTGGAAGGAAGAAGTGGAGGTGCGCAGAGCCATCTAATTAACTCCTAATAAAATATGTAAGCTCATTTGGATAGCAAAATAGATGAGATAGTTTAGATAAATATTAAGCCTGATTTAGAATGAGCGATGAGATGAGTTTAGTTTATTTTTTAATATTATTATTGTTTTAGAATTTGAAAAGGTTGAATTGGTATTTGAAAAATGTGTACTAAAATTTGAAAAAACTGTATTGGAATTTATGTTTTGTACATGGAAATTAAAAAAAAATGTAATGATTAGTTTGAAATGAGTTGAGACGAGTTCGTCTCGACTATGAATCCAAACTGGCCCTAAAAGTTGAAAGTTGAAAGTTGAAATTTAAATAAAAAATTATTAGAAAATTATTTTTTAATATATTTTTATTTTACTATGTAAAAAAAATTGAATTATTTTTTATATTTTATAAAAAAAATTAAGAAAATTATAATAATAAATAAAAATCAAATATTTTTTAACTTTTGTTAATTTTAGGCAGTTGGAAATATGTAATCATTCTTAATACCTGAGTGGTTGCATGTGGAAATTGGAATGCAATAATGATTAGAAATTGGTGAGTTTGTTCTTTATAGGAAAATGCTAGAGTCGCACTCCTACATTCCGTCCACTGTTTTACCGGATTTTTTTTTTTTTTGGTGTTGTCTGAATGATTAATTAGGTTTTTTTTTTTAATGATGTTATAATTTTTTTAAAATAAATATTAAAAATGAAAAAAAAAAAAAAAAAAGACAAATACACGAGGTGGATTCCAGTTAGGATCCTCCAGTTATGGCTCTAGAACCACTCTTCTTTGTACCAGCTAGCTATGGACGTAGGCGTCTCCGCGTCGGTGATCTTTTGTCACTATAGAAATAGGCCATTTCCCACAATAAATAGGTATTTGCAGTGAAATCGAATTTGCCGCGGCCTTTTAACATTGATCTTCATATTAAACCAGGTGGTCCCCTAATTTAATTGTTTACAACGATTTAGACCAGCTTTATTTTTCTAAATTATCTCATTTGATTTCATCTTAAATTTATCATTATATTTTTTTAAATTTTCACATAAAATAAAATAAACAATATTTCAACTTTTTCAAATCTTAAAATAATTTTTTCAAATTTTAAAACAAAACTAATATTAATAAAATATATTACAACAATATTTATTATTTTTTAATTTTTATCTTATCTCATCCTGAAAATAAACAAAGCCTTAATGCCTTTAGCTACCAAAAAAATCGATGGAATTAGAAATAACAAGTTCCCACAAAATAAAATCGATAAGATTGAGTCTGGGATGCCAAAACGCACAAAACATTTTATTTCCTCCCTCCAATCCCCCTTCCCCTCCCCCTCCCCCTCCCCCGCGGCGCCTTATCCATTCTTGCTATGCTCTAATTTCCTTGATGTTAAACTGAAGATTCAAACTTTTTTTAAGATGTGTAATATTATGATTGATCTATATAGCACTTTCTTTTGAGATATATGAATAACTTATTTTATTTTCACATGTATATTACTATTATTATGATTGATGTGTATACTACTTTACGCATTACTCCGCACTTATATACTACATATGTGGGTTGATCACTTTTTTTGTCACAAAGGGTCCGACTTTTTCTCACAAAATACAAGGACAAGACATGGACGTATTGTTTCAAATCATCATTTTGCAAAAACTCATCTGAGCATATTAAATACAAGAATTAGAGAAGTTGCTCAGAACCATTGTATGCCATTCATAACTAGGCCCTTATATGTGTTTTACCCTGAAAGAAATATTGTTTAAAGGGTTTTTCTTTGTCATATAAAATCTGTCTTGTGTGACTTGTTAGAGATATGGCTTGAATTGAATTCAATTAAGCATATCAGACAGTTCTCGCTCGACCCTCGCTCGAGCAGTAGTTCGACCTGTGACTTCGCTCAACCCTCGCTCAATATCTCGCTCGAGCGAGGCATTAAATAGAGACTTCGCTCAACTCTCGCTCGACATTCAGCTCGAGCAAAATCATGGAAGATCCAGGCAGAGATTTCGCTCGACTCTCGCTCGACGTCCCGCTCAAGCGAGAGTCAATTCTAGGGTTGCATCACTTCCAGATACTAGGGTTAGCGTCGTGTGGAATAGTGTTTCGCTCGAGCGAGAAGGTCTCGCTCGAGCGAGCTATTACCTATAAAAATATCGCGTTCATTTGAACGTTGTAGCTGTCAGGAGCACAGGATTTCGCTCGAGCAAGAAGAGTCCCGCTCGAGCGAGAAGTCGAACACAGCGAACGTGAAATTCCAGAAGTGTGTTTTCTTGTTTGATTTTGTGAGTGGAGAGTTATTTGTAAGGGTTTGAGTGTTGTGAGAGAGAACTTTGCAACTTGTAAGTGAGATTGAGTGTTTCTAGTATAAGAATCACATGATTCAATATCTGTACTCCATCTTTGTTTTTTATAGTAGAATTTATTGAGACCGATCCAACAGTGAACGTAGGCTTGTGTTAAGCTGAACCACTTCAAATCTTGGTGTTCATCGTTGTTCTGTGTGTCTCTACTTCATTTCTCTTTGTTACATCTGCTGCGTGACTTCATATTTGCTATTTGTCTAACTGTCCGATTCCTAACAAACTAGTATCCAAAGTAGTTGCTTTGAAGATATGAAGGGATGTCCTTAGTAAATTTTGGAGTAGAGAAATTCGACGGACAGAATAATTTTAGTTTATGACGGATCAAGATGAAGGCATTGTTGCGACAACAGGGTTTGTTCAGTGTTCTAGAGGTTACTGGAAAGTCTCCTGCACCGTCAAAGGATGAGGAAGAAAGGCCTCGTAGTACTATTCTATTGTCACTATCAGATGGGGTCTTGAGAGAAGTTGCTGAAGAGGAGACTGTTGTTAGTCTGTGGAACAAGTTGGAGAGCTTGTACATGAAGAAATCTCTCATTAACCAGTTGTATTTGAAACAACGGTTATACACTTTAAAAATGATGGAAAGTACTTCTATTTCTGCACATCTAGATGAATTTAATAAGATTATTATGGATCTGAAGAACATAGACATTAAGATTGATGAGGAAGATCAAGCCTTGATTGTTTTGTGTTCATTGCCTATTTCGTTTGATAATTTTGTAAACTCAATGTTGTATGGTAGATATACAATCTCCTTAGTAGATATTAAGTCTACTTTGAATTCTAAGGAATTGAGAACAAAATTTGGGGGTTTAGGCATGGACGATCAAGACGATGGTTTGTTTGTGAGATGTTCTTCTGGTGATAGATTCGGGGAGAGATGTTCAGGGAAGGATGGGGGTAGTTCTAGTAGCTCCAGATCTAACAAGAAAAAGGTTAAATGTTACCACATTCATAAGTTGGGTCATTACAGAAGTGAGTGTCCTCAATTGAAAAATGTGGACGAAGAGGAAAGTTCCTCTAGTAGTGATGACAGTAAAGAAGATGACAGTTAGTCTCTACTTTCTTGAGGGCAGTATAATAGTAGGTAGAGTATCCTCACACGCTCCAAATTTAGATGTTATTCGCATTCTATACATGTGGGTTTGCCAAATAGGTGTGGTCATATATGAGTCAACAGCTTTTACTTGGTGTAATTAGAAGACAACAATCTTGATTTTTTAGTTTACATTGTATTCTTGGAAAACAGTGTAGAATCAGGTTTCCTGCAGTATTTCTTCTCGGGATACATATTGTGTAAAGTGTTACTTTTGTTATACTCATATTTGTTTTATGATCATTGGAGTTTGGCTTTGTCTCTCTGTTTCTTTATGATGTGTTTAGTGTTCAAACACTTTGGTGAAGACAAGTGATCTACAGACAAGAAGGTAGAGCGTTACTCAGACTATACAGTTTTGTTTCACTCCCGATAGAGTCGCTGAATGGAATGAGGTGGGTTTGTGTTGAGTCCACAGTTTGCTCTTTGGTTTGCCAGGCTTGTCTACAGATTGGTTAAAGCGGTCAACTACAGCTTACTATTCGATAAACCTTCTCTTCTTTCATTCCACAGGAAGGAGAGAGAGTTATAGCAAGAAGGTGGAGTTGTTGGAAGAGTTTCGGAGTACGTGTGATACTCTAAATCATGCTTTTGTGATTGAGTAGGATTTTGTCCATAGCATTGGTGCACAGTGAGAGCAGGTCTATAGTTGGTAGATAGAGGAGACAGTTTAGTCACCTTTTGTGTATGCTCATGCAAGCTTTGTTGAGTTCTTACTTTGGCAGATAATATTGGTTGTCTTCATTCGTATTCAAAAGCCGTTTGTTCAAGTAAGCAATCTATATTGTGGTGTATTGTCATTTGTATTGGGTATTCCCTTTGAGGGATTTGTGGGTCTTTTGAAATTTGTGGGACTTGTGACAATTCAAGGCAAGGTGGAGATATGTTGGAGATGTGGCTTGAATTGAGTTCAATTAAGCACATCAGAAAATTCTCGCTCGACTCTTACTAGAGCGAGGCATCAAACAGAGAGTTCGCTCAACCCTCACTCGACATTCAGCTCGAGCGACATCACGGAAGATCCAGGCAGAGACTTAACTCGACTCTCGCTCGACATCTCGCTCGAGCGAGAGTCAATCCTAGGGTTGTATCGCTTCCAGATATTAGGGTTAACGCCATGTTAAATAGTATTCCGCTCGAGCGAGAAAGTCTCACTCGAGCGAGCTATTACCTATAAAAGGATCGTGTTCATTTGAACGTTGTAGCTATGAGGAGCTCAGGATTTCGCTCGAGCGAGAAGAGTCCCGCTCGAGCGAGAAGACGAACGCAGCGAATGTAAAGTTCCAGAAGTGTGTTTTCTTGTTTGATTTTGTGAGTGTGGAGCTATTTGTAAGGGTTTGAGTGTTGTGAGAGAGAGTTTTGCAACTTGTAAGTGAGATTGAGTGTTTCTAGTGTAAGAATCACATGATTCAATTTATGTACTCCATCTTTGTTTTTATAGTGGAATTCATTGAGACTGACCCAACAGTGGACGTAGCCTTGTGTTAACCTGAACCACTTCAAATCTTGGTGTCCATTGCTGTTCTGTGTGTCTTTGTTTCATTTCTCTTTGTTGCCTCCGCCGCGTGACTTCATACTTGTTGTTTGTCTAACGGCCCAACATGACTCTCTTGTTTTTCTTTATCCTTTATGGTAATTATATTGCTCTACATAATTTGGGTTTGATGCTTGACGTTGGTCGATTTAAATAGTCATTGGTTTGGATATAATGGGAGTCAATTAGGCAAGGATTTGTCTATTGGGAATCTAGGCCCCACCAGAATCTGCTTTTGACATAATATCAAAAAAATAAAGAAATAATAACAACACAAGAATTTACGTGGAAAACTCTCAAAATAGGAGAAAAAGGACCAAACCCAGAGAAGAAAATCTACTATGTGAAAAATTGTTACAATCACACAATTTTTCCCTTCACCTCAACGACGCCCACAAAAACTTTCCAACTAGTAAAACTTTAACTTTCACCTCTTTTTCATTTTACATACAAAAAAGGATAACAGAAGAAATTTTCTAAAACTAAAAGTTGCTAGATAAAGTTTTGACTGGAGTACATAAACTAAGGAAAGTAAGCCTCCTTAAATAGGCATTAGCCTTGCCCCTTCATCCACATATTTCTTATGTGAAATTCCAAAGGAGTAAAAAACTAACAATCTCCACCTTACGACTTTGACTAATCTCACAGCCACGCTCCACCGCAATGAGGATCTTCATAACTTTCGCTATCATTCTCCACCATAAAAACATATTCACTCAGAATAAACCAATTCCAAGCATTTCACTTCGGCCCATGTCAAAAATAATCTTGTTGAAAAATTATGGTGCAACTCCCACATTTGGCTTTCTTGGAAGTTCATCAGCCATCGACATGAATTTCCACCACACACCTTACATCAATACCAAACCAATGTCTGTGTGCAAATTTGTGGACCCACTAACATTAACACATTATCTATCATGGCAACTTTGGAATTAGCGGCATGCTATGAGGATGTACATGTCTCTTTTAACAGACATCTTCTTCTATAAATAGAGATACAATATTAGCTTCATTGTCAGTATCTTCATTTACTGACTTGGAGTCTTTTGCCGAACCTGCTCCACCTTTTGAACAATTTTTCTTGACGTGCCCAGATTGTCCACACACCCAGCATACTGCTTTCTTCTTCATGGAACTCTTCCTCTTCCAATCACCAATTGGCACCATTGCTAAGTTCTCAGGTGAACCATTATTTCCACCACTTAGTCTTATTTCTTCAGAAAAAAGTTTACTCGTAACCTCTGAAAAAATTATTTTCTCCTTCCCATGTATCAAAATAGACTTCATATGCTCATAGGAAGGTGGAAGAGACTAGATCAACCTCAAGGCATGAACCTCATCATCAATTTTAAATCCAATAGATTCCAGCTCAGAGACAATGCCATTGAGAACACTAAAATGATCTGAAATAGTCGTATCTTCACTCATCTGCAGTGTATGAAATTGCTCCTTCAGGTACACTCTATTTAAGACACCTTTTGTCTGATACAATTTTTGGAACTTTTTCCAGAGTCTCTTTGTCGTAAATATTCAATGCACATTTGCAAGAACATTCTTGGCCAGATACAGACGAATTGCACTTGCCGCTCTCAAATTTAGATCCTCCCAATCTTCATATCTCATTTCAGATCTGCTCTTTATTTCACTAGTAGTGCTTAGACCGCTACTGATTTTAGGGATTGATCTGCCTTTCAATGCCTTGTATAATCCTGGTTGAATCAAGATATCCTTGACTTGCACTTGCCACAAGCCAAAATTGATTATTCTATCAAATTTCTCCACCTCAAATCTGATAGGATTTGAAGTCCTACCTCTTGACATAGTTTTGATGAATTTTACTGTAAAAATGAATAGCACTCACTAAGTAAGTTCCCAGGAAAGATTGGAGGGTCACAACGGACACATTTAAAATTTTTAATCTCCTAGACAAAATCTCCTTAAACTGTACGTATCTACACTACCATATCAAAACTCCACCCCGCCAAAAGAATCAAGTGGCTCTAATACCACTTGTTGGGAATCTAGGTCTCCCAAATTCCTCTCATCAGGATCTACTTTTGAGAGAATACCAAGAAAAATAGAAAAATAATAACAAAACAATAATTTACGTAGAAAACTCCTAAAACAGGAGAAAAACCACTAGATCCAAAGAAGAAAATCTACTGTGTGAAAAATTGTTATAATCATTCAATTTTTCTCCTCACCTCAATGACACTCATAAAAACTTTCCTACTAGTAAAATTTTAACTTTCACCTCTTTTCTTTTTTACATATAAAAAAGAACAACAGAAAAAAATTTTTTAAATCAAAAGTTACTAGATAAGTTTTTAATTGGTATACATAAATTAAGAAGAGTAAGCCTCCTTAAATAAGTATTGACCTTGTCCCTTCACTCACATCTTTTTCATGTAGAATTTCAAAGGTGCAAAAAACCAATATTGTCATCGATAAATTGCTTTTTCAAATTTGATAGAATGTCTGTTGACAAATCATAAGATAGTTTTGCTTTTCTGTTTTGGTCTTTACCCCCGCTCTCTTCTAAATTTTCTTATTTAATGAATGATAATTATGTCGTGCACCGAAGCTAGCGCCGTTGCACCACATATATTGCAAGAATTAGAAGCTTGTGAAAGATTCGTAATGATACAAACCCCAACTGATACGGAGCTGCATATCAGTCAAGATTTTATATACGTACGTCAATTGTACTGAATTATTTTAATAATCAATATATATACATTAAAGATAATGTTAATTAATTGTGTCGTTGTAATAAAACACACCAAAGTGGGAGGAAGCGGATATGCGCGGAACCATCTAATTTCTAATAAAATATGTAATCGTCGTATGATCTACGATATCCATTCTTAACTTCTTTTTTTAATATGGCGTGGTTAGCGGTTAACTAATATATAATCACACCAGATAATTATAAAAAAAGATAAAGTTAAGATTCATGCATGCTGAGTCAATTCCAGAGTGATTGTCATGGAAATTGGAATTAATTATGCATTGATTAGAAATTGATCAGTTTGTTTCTTTATTCCTAGCTATCTATGCACGTAGGTGCATGCCACTCTTTTGTATGAGTAATAATTAATTAAGATATAAAACTAGTACTGCTACTTAATTAATGCAACTATGCGTTTTATGATTAGAAAAAAAAAAACAAACAAACCAACAAACTACGCCTTTTAGTTACTTAATTTCCTTTTTGCATGAATACCAATCACAAAAATAATACAGACTTTTCACTTAGGCTCCCCTTATGAAAAAATAGTTTCATCTCATTTTATAATTATAATTTTTTTTTAAATTCTCATACAAAATAAAAAAAATAATTCAATTTTTTTAAATTTTAAAATAATAATAATATTATAAAATAATAATTAAATAATAATTTATTCAATTTTTAATTTTTATCTAAAATTATATCATCTTATCCCATCTCATCTCATTATTCAGATAAGGCAAATAATTCCAAAACTCATATAAATGGAAAATGTCATGTATTCCACCAATTAGGAAAGCCCCAAAGAAGGCTAGCTAGCTAGCCGATGGTGGTTTATTTATTTATTTCATGATTGATATTTTAAATAAATTAGTGAATTTTTTTCTTTATTTCCTTAAGACTTAAAGTGATTTAGAAAGTATTTAAAATATATATATATAACACATTTATATTTCTCAATAAAAAATCGCATAGATCATATTGTTGCATAATGTGTTGGAAAATTTTATAAAAGAAAAGAAGAATCTAGTAAATAAATCAAGACTTTAAGGCATATAGTAATACTTTCTTTAAGACGATATTTGCCCCTACTCACAAAAATTTCCTAATAGGTTTCTAGTAAATCGTTTCCAGGATACAACAAAACCTTTAAACTCTACAAAAAATAATTTTGTAGAGTTCCTAGAGTTACTATTGAGAATGACAAAAACAAAAGAAGATGAAAGATTTTTCTTGACTTTACAGATCTGTCACCACACTATATTTATAAAGATTGAAAAGGCATCTGTGAAAAATTACATTTTTAGCAAAGTAACCGTTTCTCACTCGAGCGAGAGTGGAGCGAATTTTCTGCCTGACCACTCGCTCAAGCGTTACATCAAGCGAATATCGAGCGAAGTCCCGGCCTAACTCTCGCTCGAGCGACTTATCGAGCGAGATTGAGCAACCAATGGTAACAACACATATCGCTTCAGTTGAGACACATCTTTTCTTCAAACGTTGCATGGATTCGTTAAAATAGTTTCGCGCTCGAGCAAAACATCAAGCGAAGATCTAGTGAGATCACTGCCTGATTCTGACTCAACCGAGACGTCCAGCGAAGTCTTGATCTTGTCTTCGCTTGAGCGACATGTCTAGCGACAACCAAGCGAGATCTTAGTCTATGCATGATTCTCAACCATTTTATTCACAAGCTTTATTCCTTCAACTTTTAAATATATATTATAACCTATTCCAACAATCCCCCACTAGGTTGTATTTAAAGTTCTGTTTCACTATTGACATTATCATGCATAAAAGAATGTATCTTTCGACTTAAACCTTCTCTTAGTGTAATTAGTTCAAAGTTCTGAAAAATAATTGGTGGCCTAGGCTTAAACCAACACTCTTTAGTCCATAAACGGAACCAACACACACAATAATATTCTTTTCTCAATATAATTTCAAAATAATTAGCACTATTATGGCCTTATGCTACATCCTGGTTTAATGAACATTTGCAAGAGATAAATTCAAATCTCTTGTTAGAAGCGACACCACTTCTATGTTCATATAGGCAAAGTTCCTCTAGTCTCTGTTACTAAGACACTTCTGAATCTGAACTTCATTAACAGTAAAACTCATAATTTTTTAAGATAATAGTCAAGCACTTTCCATCCTGATTGAGACTTTATTAGTTAGTGCTTTACTAATCACAAATTTGTAACTCGTTATTATCCATTAAACTCTTCTAGATAAATCTTAAGAGTTGGGTTACCATTACAGGTAATTCTCTTAAAAGGATTCCAATCTTGTTGCTCAGATAACTAATACAAGAGAGGAAGTAAATTGAGTTATATTTAAAAAAATTAACACTTATAAACCAAATACACAATATAAAATTTAAACAAAATACGAAGTAGTAAGAAATATAAAGAGTAAGAGCAAGAAGAAGCAAACTCAGTATTTTAACGAGGTTCAACCCTACTACCTATGTCCTCGCCTCAAGCTACCCCTTAAGGATCCCAAATTCACTATTCAATCTCTTTTAGGTGGAGATAGAAACTTATTATACCTTTGAGTAACACCACTACAAAGAATCCGTATAAAACACCCTCTACACTTGCAATCACCTCACACTTGGTGATTCAACTATTCCCTATGTAGAACACATTCTACACACACAAGAATTATACGCACTCTCTTACAAATACAAGAGCTGATAATTGGTAGATTATCAGAGTACACTCCTCAATAAATGAAATAAAAACAATATAGTGCAACTTATATTTCTCTCAAAATGAACAAGGATTAAGGCACAAAACTTAGAAAAGAGAGAATGAGGGTTTTGAAAAAATGATGCAAAACTTAGCAATTGATGTGTAAGCTCTTATTGTGATTTTTGTAAAATTCAAGTGTGCTATTAATAGGCAAATGAGTCTTCATAATCAAATTTAAAAAGGTTCACATGTCAAATAAGGGTACTATTCATTTTTCAAAAGATTCAAATAAAAATATCTCCTTTTTATATTTATCAAAGACAATTCCATTCATTTTTAAAAAAAAATCAAACATAATCTTTTACTTTTCATATATGACAAAATGAGCATGATTTATTTTTCAAATCAAATCATCTTCTTTTTGCATGTCAAAAAAACGCATAACCACCATTCAAGATTTTCAAACAAAATCATCTATATTTATATTTGTCAAAAAAATACACAACTACTATTCAAGATTTTCAAACAAAACATGCTTATGTCAAAGATGACAATCAATTATCTTACAAATTCAAATCTTTATGTATATGTGGAAAAAAATTTAAAAAAATTGAATATTTTAATAAAGTTATACAAATGTAAAAAATGCAATTTGATACTTTATGAAAAAATATTAATTTTGAACCTTAATCCAATTTCAAATTTTAAGAGATGTACAAAATTACTCTGAGTTTCATTTATAGACTTGTTCTGTTTCTTGCTCATACTTAATTTCTTGATGTGTTTAGCTCCCTCCATGCATAGACAACTTGAGCTAGAGTTTTGAATTTATTTGTTATTATCAAAATCTATACGTAGAGATGAGACTTGAAATTTTGGGTTCAACAAGTCTCATTTCAATGGATGTTATCTTTACCAATTCTCACAATAAACCTTTGGTAAAAGGATCTGCCAAGTTATAACTTGACCTCACATAAACAATCATTATAATTCCATCAACTACTAATTGTCTAATATAATCATATCCTAGACTTATGTGTCTAGACTTTCTATTGTACACTTTATTGTACGCTTTAGACATAGTAGCTTCACTATCGCAATGCAGAGAAATAGCAGACATAGGTTGTGGCCACAACTCTATATCCATTAACATATTTCTAAGCCATTTCGCTTTTTTCCCTGCTGCTACTAAAACAATAAACTCTGATTCCATTGTGGAATGAGAGATACACGTTTGTTTTTTTGATGCCCAAGAAACAACACCTCCACAAAGGGTAAATATCCAACCTGTTGTGGATTTATTATCACTTATGCTAGTGATCCAACTCGCATCTTAAGTAGCTTTCAAGTACCGCTAGAAACTTTGAATAAAAGAGTCCTAAACCAATTGTTTTCTTTAAAAATCAAGGACTCTACCAATTGCTTTCTAGTGGTATACACTAAAACAACTAGTGTATTTTAAAAGTTTGCACACAGCAAAAGCAATATCAGGTCTAGTACAATACATAGCATACATCATGCTACCAATTACACTAACATACTTCAGTTGTGCTACTGCTCTTCCAGAATTTTATCCAACTTTACACTAGAGTCAAATGATGTATTAGCTTCTTTTATTCTTAAATGTTTGAATTTAAGAAGCACTTTCTTAATATAGTGAGATTAACATAATGCATAACCATCACTATGTTTCTTCACTCTAATATCCAAAATAGTATTTGCTTCATTAAGATCTTTCATTCTGAATTTTGAAGTCAAATACTTTTTGGTTTCACATATGCCTTCTATATTAGTACCAAAAATTAGCATGTCATTAACATACAGACAAACAATAACATCATAATCCTCAGTAAATTTTGAATAAATACACTTATGAGCACTATTATGTTTGAAACCAACAGCCAAAATAATATAGTCAAACTTTTCATGCCATTGTTTAGGTGCTTGTTTTAGTCCATATAATGACTTGACTAATTTACATACTTTCTTCTCATTTCCTGGTAAAATAAATCCCTCAGGTTGTTCCATGTAAACTTCCTCGTCAAGTTCACAATTTAAGAAGGTAGTTTTTACATCCATTTGATGCACAAATAAATCATATATTGATGCAAGAGCAATAAGTTCACGAATCGATGTGATTCTTGCCACTGGAGCATAGATATCAAAATAGTCTATCCCTTACTTTTGACTAAAACTTTTTGCAACCAACCTTACTTTAAAGGTATGAACTGTACTATCAGTATTATATTTCCTTCTGAATACCCATTTACAGCTAATAGCTTTTGAATTTAGAGGTAAATCCACTAGAACCCAAGTATTTAGATAAAATTGAGTCCATCTCATAATTTATTAATTCCTTTCAAAAGGCTGCATCTCTAGAAGACAAAGCTTCTTTAAAACTTTTTGGATCATCCTCCATGTTTAAAATAATGGATATTTTGTTAAGGACTGTGTTTAAGTCTCCATCCACAAGGAAGACTAACGCAAGAGTTGATACAAAATCAAGACCAAAATTCTTTTCTTTTCTAATTCTCTGATGTTTCTTTTGCACTACTAGCAAATCTATAGACTTTCTCTTATTTTTATTAAGAGAGTTATTCAAGTCAGAGTTAGAACTTTGTATTTGATTGGATTCTGAAACAAATCAGAATCAATGTTAAATTTATTTTCAATAAATTCAACATCTCTTGATTCCACTATGATATTAGAACTCAAGTCTAATAATCTATATGTTTTGGAATTTTCAATATAACCTACAAACATACTTTTTATAGCTCTTGGTCCTAACTTAGTCCTCGTAGAATCTGGAACTCTGTAAAATGTCAAACACCCGCATTCTTTAATATAATCTAAATTTGGTTTTCTTCTATTCCAGAGTTCATAAGGTGACACTTGTAATTTTCTAGATGGTATCCTATTATGCACATGGCATATTATAAGTAATGTCTCTCCCCACAAATTGAAAGGCAATTTTGCATTTAAAATCATAGAACTTACCTTGTCTACAAGTGTTCTATTTCTCCATTCTGCCAAACCATTTTATTGTGGTGTGTAAGGTGAAGTCATTTTATGTATAATTCCATGCTCTTCACAGAAATTATAAAATTCATATAAGAAATATTCTCCACCTCTATCAGTTCTAAGAATTTTAATCTTCTTTTTCTTTTGATTTTCTACTTTTGATTTATACCAATAGAACATGTTATAGGCATCATTTTTACTCTTCAACAAGTACACAGCAGTATATCTAGAGAAGTCATCAATAAATGTAATAAAATTTTTTCTTCCTCCTCTAGTCAAAATGCCATTTAACTTACAAATATTAGAATGTATAAGTTCTAAAATTTGTGAATTTCTATTAGCAATAGGAAATGGTTTCTTAGTCATTTTTGCTTGAATACATATTTCACATTTTGAATCAACTACATTTTCGTAAGCTATCAAGCCTTGCTTTGACATGTATTTCAAGTACTTAAAATTCAAATGTGCTAAACGACCATGCCACAAAGAAAATTAATCGAGCATATAAGCAGAATTTGAAGCATCTTTATTAATAATAATACTGAGTTTGAACATTCCATCACAGAAATATCCTTTGCCTATAAATACACCGTTCTTAGACAAAATTAATTTGTCAGACTCAATGACAGCCTTAATGCCCTTTTTACATAATAAATTGGCAAATAAAAGATTTTTCTTAATTTCTAAAACATGAAAAACATTGGTCAGCACAAGTTTCTTCCCAGAAGTAAGTTGAATCTTAACATTTCCTCTTCCGTAGACTTGGACGGCATTGTGATTCCCACAAGAACTTGTTGGCTATCAGTAGTATCAACATAATTCTTGAATTGCGCTTTATCATTGCACACATGCACTATAGCGCCAGAATCAAACCACCAATTAGAAGAATTTGTAGTAGAGGCGAGATGTACTTCAGTTATCATGCCAATCTCCATTTCTTCCACTATTGCAATGATTTCCTCAATTGCATTTGCAACATTTGAACTGCTGCCATCATCCTTTTTCTTGTTGTTTGAGAATCTGCACTCACGAATGTAATGCCTTTCTTTCCACAGTTGAAACATTCCCTATTTTTCTTCACTTTATCGATGAAAAAGTTCTTTTTGAAGGTGATTCCCTTCTTGGGCTTAAGAAAATTCTTTTTCTTTTTATTACCCTTTTGCACATTGTTCGCATTCATTTTAGAATCAAAATGGCTATCATCACGAATTCTACTCTCATCTTCAATTCGTTCTAAAGTGAGTTCTTCTGCCATATGTAAAAGCTTCTTCCTGTAATTATTACAACAATTGCTTCCACTTGGAATGACTCAGGAATGACAATGGACAGATCACGAAATTTGTTAACCAAGACTTGCAACTCATACATTTGGTCTAATACAGACAGATTATCCACCATTTTAAATTCGAAATACTTCAAAATTATAAATTTATCAATACCCAATTTTTTTATCTTATACATCACTTCAAGGGCATTCCATATTTCTAGAGGTGATTTTATAGCGGTAAATAAATCATACAAGCGATCAGAAAGAGTGTTTAGAATGTGACCTCTACAGACCAATTCATCCTTCTCTCGTTTCGTTCTCAATGCCTTGACCGTCTCAGAATCTTCAGGAGTTGGTGCAAGAATTGGCTTTAGACTTGGATCCAAAACATAGAAGATCTTCAGTGCAGTTAGAAGAAACTTCATCTTGTCTTGCCAGCGAGTAAAGTTGGTTTCATTGAATCTGTCTAACTTTACAAAATCTTGATTCATGACTTTGAAAGCAGTGGAATCTGATCCTCCTTCCATTACAAATATCATCTTAAATTTGTTGGAAAATTTTATAGAAGGAAAGAAGAATCTGGCAAATAAATCAAGACTTTGAGGTGTATAGTAATACTGTCTTTAAGACGATATTTGCCCACACTCACAAAGATTTTAGTAATAGGTTCCTAGCAAATCGTCTCCAAGATACAACCAAGCCTTTGAACTCTACAAATAGCAATTTTGTAGAGTTCTTAGAGTTACTATTGAGAATGATAGAAACAGAAGAAGATGAAGGATTTTTCGTGACTTTACAGATCTGTCACTACACTATTTATAAAGCTTGAAAAGGCATATGTGAAAAATCACATTTTTAGCAAAATAACCGTTTCACGCTTGAGAGAGGGGTCAAGCAAGGGTCGAGCGAAGTTACTGCCTGACCACTCGCTCGAGCGTTACATCAAGCGAATATCGAGCAAAGTCTCGGCGTGATTCTCGCTCGAGCGACTTGTTGAGCGAGATTTAGCGACCAACGGTAACAACACATATCGCTTCAGTTAAGACACGTCTTTTCTTCAAACGTTGCATGGATTCGTTAAAATAGTTTTGCGCTCGAGCGAACATCAGGCGAAGATCTAGCAAGATCACTGCCCAATTCTCGCTCGACCAAGACGTCGAGTGAGTGTCAAGCGAAGTCTCGGCCTTGCCTTCGCTCGAGCGACATGTCTAGCGACAGTCAAGTGAGATCTCAGTCTGTGCACAATTATCAACCATTTTATTTACAAGTTTTATTCCTTCAGATTTTAAATATATATTACAACATATTCCAACACAATGTACTTGAAACTTTCCCCCCTAATAAAATATGTAATCTGGAAATTATATACGTACCGAGCACTCGTGTTGCGAGCAGCTCCTTCCTCCTCGTTTTTGATCAATGTAATCTGTTATTTGTAGTTTGTCTTCTCTTGAAAATCTCAAGTTGCGTGGTTGGTCAAGACTAGAGAAATTTCCAAACCTGAGTATATTGGAATGCCTAAAGTATCTTGAGGCTTGGGGAACTGCTATAACACAAATACCATCTGTCAATCTATTCCCCAAGAGCATCTATACCATTGATCTCGAAGGACGAAAGAGGATACCACTTAAATCAAGAAATTTGGACATCTTCATTAATGACTGCTTTTTGCCAAAACAAAGCTCATATCCCACTTATCATACTGGATCACCTGTAGAATATGAGATGGAAGGAATGCTTGAGGTAGAAGCACTACAAATTAATCTTTGTGCCAATAGGACTTACTTTGGCGATAAGGTGACTCTCTCTCTCTCTCTCTCTCTCTCTCTCTCTCTCTTCTTTAGAAAAGAACAAACGTAATTATACGTTTAGGTTGATATGTTGAAATAAACAAAACAAGTAGACATCCACCAAAATAAAAATAGCTTAATTTGTGCAATAATTAACATCTCTTTTTGGGGATTGTTTTGATTTTACAGGTGATGATACATGGGTGGTCGTTGGGATCTGGAATCCCAGAGTGGGTACACAATACAAGTAATGGTTCCTCTGTAGAGATAGAGTTGGATAGTACTATGAAGGGGATGGAGTGTGCTATCTTTACTGCTTGTGATTATCATCAATTCTATTCCCTGAAGGTACTTCAATTTCTTTGTTATCCAAGGAACCATCATGTTTGAGGTTTCATATTGGTTTTGAGACGGATGGTTCTAGTGGAGGAGATGTTTATTACAAACTTTAGTTTACACCTTCCACGAACTTCTTTTTTGATAAGCCAATTGTCTTCTAGGCATATACACGGACTCCCTTTTTACAGAATAATTTGTACTATAAAGGAGGGTTCATTAAGATTTCAATTACAGCAAATATTACTAATCATTTGCCCTTACAAATTGCAATGGAACTAAAAGTGAAAAAGTGCGGGATGCATTTAATATGTCTGGATGATGTTGGTCATGGGTTGGGATCAGATTTATATTCCTATCATCAATTTTATTCGGCATGGAAGTGCGGCATGACGAGAAATGAAGATTAGATTAAGTAGAAGTAGTCCTTTAAAGCTGTTTCATTTTGAGTACTGGCTTTAAAGTTTTTTGTTTTAAGAGCAGAACATGTTCACCATTTTGTACTTGAAACCTCTCGATTACGTTGACGATGTCGAAGTGATCATAAAAGTTCAAATTGATTAATTAAAGGAATGTAGTCAACCACCCAAGCTTTCCTTATTTGTCGTGCTACTGGTATGTTATGCTATTTCAAACTCAGATCTCTATAAAACATACCCTTCAGTCATTTATGCATTTATCTGTGTCTAATGATTAAATGATATGTGCATGGACTTAATCAAGGGAACCTTTAGGTGCCAAAACTTGGGAGAATACTTGACATACATAAAGTGCTGCATGGTGAGAAATGAAGATTCGATTCAGTAGGTGCCAAAACTTTGTAAAAGTTATTCTTTAGTATTGGCTTTGGTATTGTTTCTTTAGTTAGGATTCAGGTCTGTAGTGTCGACTTTCCAATTGGTTTGTTGCAACTTGCCTCATTTAAGCACCATGAGCAATCAGATTCATATGGTTCTAAAAAAAACTTATATCTAAATGAGCTTCAGACATATCTAGACATAACGTGTTTGTTTGAGGAAGCCCCTATTATCAAACTGTTAAGAGGTTTGAGCCAAAATTATTATTGAAAATTGTCGAATTTATTGAACTTACACCATCATCAAAATAACAATAGATACTAGAAAATCAGCACCACTTGACTATAAGATGTATTTAAAACATTAGACTTCACTTTTGTCACTCACACAAGCATGCCAAAATTTCAATCGATTTGGGCTTAGAATTATTGCATCCTTACTCCAAATTGAGCCTTTACTACTAGTACTACTGATCCTGGTAACTATGAAAAAAAGGTTCTCGACTGCTTAACCTTGTCAATTAATGTAATATGCAATTGAATAGATATACATACCCTTAATATGAGCATTTTGTCAAGATAGAATTGTGTTAGCATAACATTTGTTTCATTATTTGATTAGGGACATAATGATATAATGTTTCAACACTAAGAGTAACTTGACATTGGTCTAAAGTCAACAGTCATCCTACTTTCTAAAAGCAAAAATGGCGCGCCATTAAATAATTTTTTCTTATAAACTCATACAAAGGGGTCAAATAAAAGGCAACCGCAGAGCTTTAATACCAATTTATCATACATAGGAGCACACATTTTGGCAGCTGCCACAACTAAGCTCCTCAATCGTTTTTTACAATTGGCACATAAATGATGGGAGAAGAGGAACATCAAAATCTCACTTTCTTTTGACTTAGCTAGAAACTCCTTGCAATTACAAAGGAATCAAGATATCGTCGGCCCATAACACAAACAAGCAAGATAGAGATTCTTTTGCCACTTTTCCTGCACATAAACCAGAAGCACAGAAGAATGCTTTAGTATATCACATCTCAAAAAAGGTGCAATGAAACCATATCTACACCTCAAGAAATAATCTAATCCCAGAAGAATATACTCCCCCATGCTCAAAATGAGGGCAGCTTGATCCCATGTGGCAGCTGTCAATGTAACTCGGTAACCACTGCCCCAAAGCCTATGTATGCCCTTGCTTGGATAAAGAAAATCAAGCTCCACAACCTTATACAAAACAATGGCAGCAAAGGTTAGAGAACACCACGGGGAAGGGCGGACAATAACAACCATGCCAATTTGTCTTCAAATATTAAGAAACAATGTTGAAAATATGATCGATCTGTCTACCAACTAGTTTCAACCCTAGGTCACATTGCTGAATTGAACATAAGCAGTGAAGTCCATCATCATAAGTTGTTTCTTTATTTGTTATTTGGTAACAAAATTAACACTATGACAAGTAGAGTGAAAAATAAGGTCATGAAAATTCCAACTATAATATTATGGATTTCCAACAAGTCAAATCATGTACATTGACAAGCCATTAAAGTAAATAGAATATGTTGTACATAGAACAAGCAAAATCCAACCTGATCACTGAAGCCAGCAATACGAGACATGACAACACCCCAATGGGCACATGGAACCCTTCCCTTCACTTCTTGTTTGTCCACTTGAAGGGGAAAGATTCGCTCACTTTGTAAGATTGCTGAGTGTATTGGGTTCCTGCAAAAATTTAGGTCAAAATGTCATTACTTAGTAGCTGAGATGAATACCATCTAGTAAAACCAGCGCACACAAATGTCCCAAAGCCACCAAACAGTATGCCTCTCACAGAGTTCTCATTAGAAATGACATAAGATGCACCACTTTTTCCAAGACAATGTGAATTATAGACTTGGATTGATTTTTTTTGTGTAAAAAGAGCAGAGAATCTATCAATCATCTACTAATACATTATAAGATTGGCAGATTGTCACGACTTTGTGGGGTAACCTTTTTGTTGATGTAGGTGTAGCTTGGATGATGCCTAGAAGGGTGATCAACCTTTTAGCTTCATGGAGAGGTCTCCAAGGCACTTCTCAAATTGCTGTAATTTGGAAGATGGTACCGATATGCCTATGGTGGGGTCTTTGGAGAGAGGGGAACGTGTAGCTTCGAACATTGTGAAGGGTCATTGGATGCACTTAGAAACTTTTTCTTAACACCTAGTTCCAATGGTCAATTGAAATAATTTTAATGGCATGACCATTCATGAATTTCTTGCATCACTCGAACATTACTCCTAGGTTACTCATGTATATGACCTATGTACTTAGGCTTTTGCCTATTCCTACGATCAATAAAATCTTATTTATCAATCAATTAAAATATATCTACGACTTTATGGGATGAGATCTTTTCTAGGCTTAGTACTACTTGGGTCATGCCTAGGAGGGTGGTTAACTTACTATAATGTTGGAGAGAAATTCAGCGCAATCATCAAATTATAGCTGTTTGGAAGATGGTGCCTCCATGCCTAATGTAGTGTACTTGGAACGAAAGGAATGATTGCTACTTTGATAATAGGGAATGTTCAATGGGAGGGTTTAGGGACTTTTTCTTTCAATCAGTGTTACTTTGGGCTTCAGTCATTGTATTGAATGAGACTAGTTTTGATGACTTTTGTGCCGATTTTCACTGCACATAAGGATGAGGTAATAATGAAGAGATTAGCCTTTCACACCCCTGGGCAAAGAAGAGTTCAACTTTTGCGTAGGATGAGGTAATATCCCACCCCATTTGATCCTAGCCTTGCAAGCGACTAGATTGCTAAGACAAGGATGTTTTGGATTCCTCGCTAGCCTCGTAGCACCACCTTCAGAGAGACCTAAACTTGAAGATATTCCCATTGTTAAAGATTTTCCAGACATATTTTCGAAGGATCTCCCAGGTTTATCCTTGGATCAAGAGATGGACTTTTCAATCGAACTACTACCAGGGACGGAACCCATATCAAAGGCACCTTATTGTATGGCCTCGATAGAGTTTAAGGAGTAGTTACAAGAGTTGTTGGAGAAAGGTTACATTCTTCCTAGTGTGTGACGCCCCGAAATTTTCCTTAAAATAATACGAAAATCGAGGCGTTAGAATGATGACAACACGGGTCACACATCCCAACGACAAGTGCCAAACATGTGTGCACATGCGCCATACATATATAAAAGCAGCGGATGAACTAAATCATTAGCTAAGTACCAGAATTTTTAAAATTATTTTACAAACTAATTTAACATAAATTCTCCAATAGGAGATTTAATATAGCCATCCAAAAGATAAATCATAAAAATACATATTTATAAAAATGGGAAAGTAATTTTCCAATATAACAATTTATAATAATAGTACATCAACGGCGGAGCAATCTCCTCAAGGCCAGTCTCTTCAAAATCTGCATCTAAAAACTACGAGGCCAAAAATGGCATCGCAGGTAAGTACAACCCAAACAAATCACAAGATATAAAATATACTCATGCAACAACAACAACCTCACACATGAATATGATACCTTATGCATGACTCTCAAAAATCATCTTTCTCAAAATAAGTAAATTAACACACGTCAAAATCTCATTTTATTCACAATAAAACTCCAATAAAAACCATCCATCATTTTGTCAGAAAATAAAAATCCGCAAATCCAATCATACCGGGTATTGCGTATCGCCGTCTCCGATATGATATACACACATCACCAATCATAATGGGCGTTACATATCGCCGTCCCCATTATGACTCATACACATGCATTTCATACCAAGCGTTACGTATCACCATCACTGATATAAAATATACACCCAATGACCATAACGGGCGTTATGTATTGCCGTCTCCATTATGCCATCCACTCAATACCAATCATAATAGGCGTTACGTATCACCGTCCCCATTATGATTTACACACACAATGACCATAATGGGCATTACGTATTGCCGTTCCCATTATGTCATCAACACACACGCTGATCATAACGGGCGTTACGTATCGCTATCCCCATTATGACTCAGCTAAAAGCCATTAAAATCCATAAACCCAACAACCACATCTCATATTAAAATCCAAACACCAAATCTCACATTAAAATCTCAAATATCAATATACACATGAATGAACATGCAATTTCACAATGCATATCACCATGTACAAAATGTCTAATATTCAATCAACCAACAATTAATAAATTACAACATCAACTAATAAATCCCAACGTCAAATAAATACAACATTGTCGATGCAAAAATATATTTAAATCTTTAAAATTTATTTGGAAAGTACTTACAGAGGGTAAAAATATAAGTCCTTGAACAAACGCCAATCTGCAGCATTCGTAGCAGTCACTTGTACGTTAGGATATAGTGCTCGGTTTGACACCAAAATTTAGGGAGATACTCTTTCAAGGGTGGGGAATCTCATGGAGGTGGTGGTGTGGCGGTGCAACCATCGGAAGGTGGCAGATCGGGCTCCAAAAGGGTGGAAACTCATTTTTGGGTTTGGGCTTGCACAAGGAAGGTGAGGCCACGAATGGAGGAGCTGAGCTAGGGGGTGGTCGGCTAAGGTTGGGGAACATCTTGGTGGTGGAGGTGATGGCGGAAGTTGGTAGACGGCGGCGGCACAAGGTGAGGGCTGGGTAGCTCACGCGCACAATAAGGCTGCCGTGAGGTGACACCGCCGGTGAGTAGAGGCTCGCCGGCGGTTGGTGGTCCCGGGATAAACGATGGTAAGGGCTGGGGGCAAACGGTGGCCGACGGTAATGGTTAGAACTGAGACTGCCAAAAAGGGAAGGGGATGCACGAGCTGAGGGGAAATGCAGGGGAAAGAAGAAGAAAAAGAAAGAAAAAGGAAAGGAGAAAAAAAAAGAAAAAAAAAAGAAAAAAGAAAAAAAGAAGGAAAAAGAAATGCAGTCCAACTAGAAAAAGAGTACACTGAAATAAATAAAAACCAACTGAAAAGGCTACAGTGCAATATCAATAAAATAAAATATTTAAAACCCAGCAATAAATTAATTTAAATTAAAGAGCAATTTAAATACAAAATATTAATTAATATAGAAAAAACACAACAATTTAAAGTCCACAAGTTAAAATAAAATAATGAGAAACACATTTAATTAAAACAATAGAATTATTAATTATAATAATTTAAATAATCCTTCTACAAAAATACACGTAAATATGAAGTATCACATAGTGTGTCACCATGGGGCACACCAATTCTCTTTGTGAAAAAAAAAGATAGTTCGATGCGACTTTGCATTGATTACCATGAACCGAATCGAGTAACAAATAAAAACAAATAACCCCTACAAGGAATTGATGACTTATTCGAGCAGTTGCAAGAGGCCCAAGTCTTCTCTAGGATTAATTTACAATTAGGCTATCATTAGCTTAAAATCAAGTCCGAAGACATTTCAAAGACAACGTTTAAAACACGATACGGGCACTACGAGTTTCTAGTCATGTCTTTTGGCTTAATGAATGCCCTAACAAATTTTATGGACATGATGAATAGAGTGTTCAAAGAGTATATTGATTAGTTTGTAATCGTTTTTATCGATGATATTCTCATCTACTCCAATAGTCAATCGAATCATGAGGAACACCTAAAAATGGTGTTGCAGATATTAAGAGAACATCAATTATTACAAAATTTAAGAAGTGTGATTTTTGGTTTCAAGAGATCATTTTCTTGGGACATATTGTGTCAAAAGAAGGTATATCGGTAGATCCAGCGAAAGTTGACTCAATTTTGAATTGGGGCAAGCCGACCAATGTGAATGAAGTCAAAAGTTTCTTGGGTCTGGCAGGATATTACATAAGGTTTGTTGAAGGATTCTCTAATATCGCAGCCCTGTTGACTAGTTTTTGTGGACTGAAGACTGTAACAGAAGCTTTCAAGAACTGAAAAAAAAAAGGCTAGTGATAGCACCAGTGCTCACCGTTTCCTCGAGCAATACATAATTTTTTAACTACAGTGATGCTTCTCTCAAGGGTTTGGGTTGTGTCTTAATGCAACATGGGAAAGTTATCGCCTATGCCTCATGACAACTCAAGGAATATAAGCAGAATTATCCAACTCACGATTTAGAGCTTGCAGCAATAGTGTTCGCCTTGAAGATATGGAGGTACTACCTTTATGGAGAGAAGTGAGAGATTTATATAGACTATAAAAGTCTAAAGTACTTCTTCACTCACAACGATTTGAATATGAGATAGCGTAGATGGTTGGAACTTTTGAAAGATTACAACTACAACATCAACTATTATTCAAGAAAAGCTAACGCGGTGGCAGATGCTCGAAGCCAGAAATCGTCTTTTGGAACCCCTTTCTACTATGTATACCCCACAAAACATATCCTTTTGGATATGGAACTAGTAGGAATAGAGGTGATTAGGTATACGTAGGCCCGTTTGAGTAGTTTGACCTTGGGGTCATCATTGATAGATCGTTTAAAGATTACCCACATTGGTGATTTAGACTTAGAGAAGATTAGAGATGGGGCTCAAGAGGACAGGAGGCCTGAATTTCCTATATCCGAGGACAGCATGTTAAGGTTCAAAGGAAGATTATATGTTCCACATGTTAAAGAGATTAGAGAAGTTATTTTGAAGGAGGCTCACCGCTCACTCTACACCATTCACCCAGGAAGTACTAAGATGTACAGAGATTTGAAGTAACTGTTCTTGTGGAGCGGTATGAAGCATGATGTGGCTGACTACGTCGCTCAATATTTGACTTGCCAACAAGTCAAGGCAAAACATCAGAGGCCCGTCGGGCTTTTACATCCACTCTCTATACTTGTTTGGACGTAGAAGGAGATCAGTATAGACTTCGTGTCAGAATTCCCTAAGGCACCAGGAGGTCAGGATGTAGCTTGGGCAATCATTAACTAATTGCCAAAATCAACCCACTTCATTCTTCGAATGATGTATTCCACAAATAGACTAGCGGAGCTATATGTATGTGAGATTATCATATTACACGGAATTCCATCTAAGATTGTCTCGAATAAGGACACCCAGTTTACTTTAGCATTCTGAAGGAATGTGCAAAAGGAGCTAGGTACAGAGTTGACTTACAGTATAGCCTTCCACCAACAAATAGATGGAAAATTAGAAAGAGTAATACAAATATTGGAAGATATGCTTAGATTTTGCATAATGGACTTCAAGGGCAACTAGACAAAATACTTACCCTTGATCAAATTTGCGTACAAGAACAGTTACCAAGAAAGCATTCAGGCAGCACCATACGAAGTTCTTTATGGTCGTAAGGGCCGATCCCCCTTTATTGGGATGAAGTGGGAGAACACAAAATCCTTGGGTAAGAGATTATACAGGATATGCATAAGAAAATAATGGCCATCCGGAAAAACCTCGCCATTGCTCAAGAGCAACAAAAGAAGTATGCAGCTTTGAAGCAATGAGAGTTGCAATTTGAAGTAGGAGGCAATGTATTCTTAAAGGTGGCACTAATGAAAGGAATTATGAGATTCGGATAGAAAGGCAAAATGAGTCCAAGATATGTGGGCCCATTCGAGATACTAAGTAGGGTTTTCCAGAGAAGGAGAATCAACATTTTCACTAAGCTTGAGTGTTGATTCCATTGTAAATTCCACTAGTTTACAGTCTGAGAAACCACTATCTTTTAAGATATCTAATACATATTTTCATTGGCACAAGGTTATGCCCTTTTCTAACCGAGCCACTTCAATCTCCAAGAAGTATTTCAGTTCTCCCAAATCTTTAATAGTAAAAAAATCATGTAAAAAATGCTTAACAATAGCTATATCATCAAGACTATTTGAAGTAAGAATCACATCATCCACATAAATCAAACGTGCTATTTGAGTTATGTTTGATGAAGAAAGAAGAGTCAGAACTACCTTGAACAAAACCAAACTGAAGCAAAGAAGATGACAATTTTGAAAACCATTGTCTTGAGACTTGTTTTAAGCCATAAAAGCATTTCTTAAGTTTACAAACTCTCGGGTCAGTGGGTGATGAATACTCTGGTGGTAGCTGCATGTACACCTCCTCATTTAATTCTCCATGAAGACAAGCATTATTTACATCAAGTTGATGTAAATGCCAATGGTTAATGGCTGTTATGGATAACAAGGTTCTAACAGTTGTCATTTTAGCCACATGAGAAAAAGTATCAAAATGGTCAAGCCCTTCCAGCTGGGTGTAGCCTTTTGCTACTAATCTAGTCTTGTATCTATTGATTGTGCCATCAACTTTGAATTTAACCCAATTGACCCATTTACATTCAATTACAGTCTTATTTGGAGGTAATATTGCAAGTGCCCATGATTTTTTAATTCAAGAGCTTTAATCTCTTCAAACATAGTTGATTGCCATTGGGGGTAAGATTTTGCTTGGTTAAAATTCTTAGGTTCAAAAGTGGATGAGAGGGCAGAAGTAAAAGCTACATATTTAGAAGACAGATGTTTTGTGGACAGTAAATTTTTAAGAGCATAAGGCTTACCAAATAGAGGAATGCGGCAACTGAATGAATCTTGAGATGTTGAATTAGATCTTGTCATGTTACCACTATAGAAATGCTACAGATATGAAGGAGGATTTCTTGTTCTTTTAGATTTTCTAAGATTTAGATTTTTAGAAATAGATGGAATAGATTAAGAAGAAATTGATTTTGTTGCCTTAGAAATGGGATTCTGTGAAACAGGTTATGTTATAGGTTCAAATATCTGTGAGAAATCAGGAAAGACAAATGGAGTGTGAATAGTATTTGGAATAGAATGAAAAATAGTTTCATGAACGGTAACATTTTTGGAAACAAATATTTTGAGGGTGGTAAGATCAAGCACTTTATATCCTTTTATATTTGGTGGATAACCCAAAAACAAACATTTTGTAGCTCTAGGATGAAATTTTCCTCAACCAACTTTGATTGAGTTAGCAAAACACAAACAACCAAATGCTTTTAGATAGTTATATGCATGAGGCTTATGAAAAAAAAGAGCAAATGGTGTAGCATTGTTCAGAACAAATGAATGGATTCGATTGATGAGATGGGTAGTTATCAATACACATTCAGTCCAGTATGTCAGAGGCAATTTAGAATAAAATAAAAGAGCTCAAGCAACATTTAATAAATGCCGATGCTTTCTTTCAACTTGAACATTTTTCTCAGGAGTTTCTACACAAGATAACTAATGGATTATACCAATTTCTTGGTAGAAAGAAGGCATGTTAAACTCTTAGCCCTTGTTTGTTCTAAGTGCTTGAACTTGAGCATTGAATTGTGTTTTGACATAAGTGAGGAAATTGATGAGTAAACCCGTGTTATTTTGTATTTTTATATATTTTAATTTAAGGATTATTTAATTTAATTTAATTTTGATTTTCCTGTTTTAAATTTATCGAATTTCTCGTTGGACTTATTTATGGTTTTAAGTTGTAAAATTTAAATTGATGTGTTTTCTTAATATTAATTAATGTTTTGTATTTAAATTGCTCTTTAATTTAAATTAGTTTATTATTGGACTTTCAATTATGGTGTTGTTGTTTTTTATTTATTGATTATTTTATTTTAACTAGTCATTGCGTTTAAATTAATTTATTCAACTTACTGTTTTGAAATTCTTTTCGTTGGATTAATTTTGTGACCTAAGTTGTGAGAATTGGATCTTTTTTTTTTTCCTTTCTTTTTCTTTTTCCTTTTTCTTTTTCTTCTCTTCTTTCTTTTTCTCTTTTTCTTCTTTCTTTTCTTTCTTTTCTTTCTTTTCTCCCCCATTTTCCCCCTAACCCGCGCAACACCCCCCCCCAAAATTCTCCTCTTCTGCCCGTTTTTCCCCTTTCCACTCAGCACCGCCGTGTGCAGCCGTGGTGGTCACCTCCACTCCAATCCTCTTCCCCACCGGTCGGCGACCATCCCCTATCAATCTCAGCCCAGCCCATGCCACCGATTTCCCCCACACACGACTCCTACGCCACACTCCTTTAGTGCTCCAGCACCGCCGTCACTCCACCATTGACCACCACCTCTTCACCACCAGCCTCCCAGCTAACTAACCCACCCATCCTTAGCTGCGATCCGCCACTGTTGAAACCCCTTGAGCTACATCTCCGATTATTACTTTTTGGCCTCCAACCACCGCCCACGCCACCACCCACGGCCAACACCCACGCCATCACCATTCACTTCACCAAGACCCCTAAACCCTTCCCTAGCTATCTCAAGTTTTCGTTTGTCCCAGTTCAAAAGTTGGGTTTTTGATACCCACGACCGTTGTCCATTTTGCACTGTTACAATGCTTTGCTATCGTCGCTTGCACCTCCGGGATCCTTCGAAAATTATATTTTTGCGCTGTAAGTATTTCCAAATGAATTTTGAGATTTAAAAATATTTTTCATTAACAATTATTTATGTTTGGTTGGCTGTACCGGACTGAGTCCAAGGAGCTTGGCGTCGGTTGGATTTGAGATCGAACTTGCAATATGATTGTTTGATGTTTGGACTTGTTGATTGTTGGATATTTTTGCGCATAGTCGTATGCATTGTGTAATTACATGCTCGTTCATGTGTATATTTGAAATCTGGATTTTCATGTGTGAATTGAATTTTTAGTATGTTGAGATGATTTGATTGATTAGTTTTAAAAGAGGTACTGTAGGGATGGTGGTAAGCAGAGACAGTGGTAAAGTCCCGCCTGTAATTCTCGCCTACAGTGCACGCGATTGGGATGGTAGTAAGCAGGGATGGTGGTAGAGTCCCGCCTGTGATTCCCGCCTACGGTACACGCAGTAGGGATGGTGGTAAGCATGGATGGTAGTGTAATCCTGCCTGTAATTCCCGTCTACGATGCATGCGGTAGGGATGGTGGTGTAGTCCCACCTACGATTCCTACTTATAGTGCACGCAGTAGGGATGGTGGTAAGTAGGAATGGTGGTAGAGTCCCGCCTGCGATTCCTATCTACAGTGTTGATTAGTTTTATAGGCTATTTTTGGGAAAAATGATGAGTTTTGATTAATGGATCTATGTGTACCAAATTTTGGGAAAATGGTAGTTGTTTTAATAGATTTATGTTGAGCCAAAATGAAATTTTGGTGTGAGTGGAAACTGTTTATTTTGAGAAAGATGATTTTTGAGTCTCATGCATATGTTGTCTTGTTCTTACGTATTGTTGTTGCATGAATGTATTTTTATATTTTGGTTTGTTTGGATTTTACTTACCTGCGACGCCATTTTTGGTATCATAGATTTTAATGCAGATTATGAGAAAGCTGAGCCTAAGGAGGCGGCTCCGCTGTTGGAATATCTTAAAGTAAATATTTATATCTTGGAAAATGTATTTTCACTTTTGGATAAATATGTATTTTATGTTTCGACTTTGGGATGACTATATTAAATCTCCTATTGGAGAATTCGTGTTAAACTGATTTTTTTTATTTTAAGAAAATTCTAGTACTTAATTATCGACCTGACTCATCCACTGTGACTATTATTTTATGTATATCACGTGTTCTCACAAACTTAGCATTTGACATTGGCGTGCGTGATCCGTGTTATCATCATTCTAATGTCTCGATTCTCATGTTTCCTTTAAGTAAGAGTTGGGGGCGTCACAAAACCTTGAGTTTCTGATTTAGCTTTTAGAAGAAAAAGCTAAGTAAAATGTTATCTCAAGAGCTAGATATGGGAAGGTTAAAACAAAACATTACAAAAATCCCATCCCTAATAAGATTTTCACCCAAAACTTGAGACTACTGAAGAAAAAGACCCTAAAATTTCCCAAAGAACGTTCGCAATCATCGATTTCGGACCATAAACATCAAAACAAGCACAAGGGGAAAACTCCAGAAATCAGCATTATCTCCACGAACAAGTGAAACATTCCAGCTAGCCAAGAATTCTGCCACGCGCAAAGGCATGACCCAAGCAATACCAGCCTTATTTAAGATCTCATTCCACAACGATGTCACCACCATACAATGTATAAAAATATAGCTAATAGATTCCCCATGGTTTTTGCACATAAAGCGCCAATTAATAATAAGCAGCCCCCGCTTTCTCAAATTATCAATAGTTAAGACTTTTTCAAGACATATCAGCCAACAAAGAAAGGCAACTTCACTAGGTACTCTTGGTTTCCAAATACATTTCCAAAGAAAAACATTATCACCCTTGCAGTTCAGCACTTTGTAATAGGATTTTACAGAGAATGTGGATTTGGCATCATGAATCCATAGCAACTTATCCTCCGTTGAAAGATCAAACTTTGTTTCATAGAGCATGGCAAAAAAGACGGAAGCTTTGCAAAGCTCCCAGTCCTAAAGGTCCCTGATAAACTCCATTTTCCAGTGAATCGAATTATTTAACTGTTTTCCTCAAATTTTCTATTGTGAGAATCTTTCCTAGCAATGTTATCCACATGAAAAGGGCCACTTTCGGGGGTGCTTTGTAACGCCATGTGTCTCCACAGATACTGAATCTCGGGTTTTTGAGTGAAGACCTTATAAAAAGAACGAATAATGAAGGTTCCTCTTCCTATAGGTGTCCAAATCAAGTCGTCTTCATCCTACAGGTTTGGTCGTTGAGAGTAAATGAGGCTATAGAATTCCACAAAAGTTCTATATTCCCAATCCTATGCCACTCGATTGAAATTAATGTTGCAAAACCAACCCCCCCCCCCGATTGGCCCCATGACCTTCGCCACAGTGATGTTTTTGGCGCTTGCAATCTAGAAATCAGCAATACCGTGCACCTATGGTTTCGGGTCACATTACTGAATTGAACATAAGCAGTCAAGTCCATCATCATAAGTTGTTTTAACACAAGCACAAGTAACGTCATGAATTCCAAATTCCAACTTATAATATTTAGTAGTAGGGAAGTAGTATGAGAACATCTGATAACCATGGTTTTGGGTCACATGTTGAACAGGAACAGCTTTAATGAGCTTTAAATCAAACTAATTAAAAAAATAACAAAAAGATCAAAATGTTTAGAATTCTTCTGAAGCGTGGAAGCTAATCTAGTATTATATTTCGCTTATGTTTCTATGTGAATCTGCAGATTGATGTTGCTAATGGAAGTTACTTTTCTCTCTCCCACTTCTCTCATAGCCAAGACTCAAAAGGCATAAAATTTATGGCATTACTCTGAAGGACAGATGGAATTCAATTTGGGTATGTACCTTGCAAATCTGTCACCTATGGCCTTGGGCATTGTTCGGATACAGAGATTTAATTTGGGATCACTACCAAGTAAAAAGAATGAAATAAATTTAAATAAACACACGAAATATCAAAATTTAAGTTACTAGGCTTAGAGAAAGCCTTATCTTTTACAAGAGGCAAGTGTTTTGATATCTACATTTGGAAAATGAGGGGTTCTGCTTTGTAGGGATGAACACCACAAACCTATGAATAATCCCAACCCAATCCACTAGGGATGAACACTTGGTTTGAACCAACTTCATCCATTGGATAGCTGGCTTCCACTTTTTTGTGAAGCCAAAGACTAATACCATCCATGTGAAGCAAAAATCTAAAGTTGAGCGGATGAACTAGAACGTACATTGAATGCATTATATTTTTGTATGATGAGTGAATTATATAAACAAGGAACTATTTTGATTGGATGCTTGCTTTCGCTCTCAGTTAGAAGCCTCGCAAGCTTAATTACTACTAATTAATGTGGAAAAACCTTTGTTAGTCTAATGGTTGTTACATTCATGCTATTTGAATCAAAATATCTGTTTTAATTAGTAGCGAACAAGTTCAAATTTGGAGGTTCTTCATTTGCAACGTTGTAATGCTTGTCTACTATTTGTTAGTTGGTGTCCATGCCACCTATGACGTCGCTCATGAAAACAAGTAGGATTCTAAACGAGTTGAGGGAAAGGAAGATATTAATCAAGGTGTGTAATTTGTAAATGTGAATGTAAAATCTTGTTGGTGGTTTTCACCTTCTCGATGTTACAGGCTTACAACCATATTCTTTGAATCAATTCTCTAATTTCTGGTACAAGTGCATAGGTTCAAGTCTAAAAAGCCTTCCAGTTCATGCATAAATGCTTTAGGGATAGATAGAATTATATCCATTTCCAATTAGTCAATCTTGAGATATCTATAGTTTCCAATTAGTCAATCTTGAATATCTACAGTTTCTAAAATTATTTTCTGATGAGAAAATCTTGTTGGAATAGGTTGTAATATATATTTGAAAGTTGAAGATATTAAGCTTGTGAATAAAATGGTTGAGAATTGTGTATAGGTTGAGATCTCACTTGAATCTCGCTCGACGTGTCGATTGAGCGAGAATCAGGCAGTGATCTCACTAGATATTCGCTCGATGTTTTGCTTGAGCGCGAAACTATTTAAATGAACCTATGCAATGTCTGAAGGAAAAAGACGTATCAACTGAAGCGATCTGTGTTGTTACCGTTGGTCGCTCGACCTCACTCGAGAAGTCACTCGAGCTAGATCTAGGTAGTGACTTCACTCGATATCTGCTTGATGTGACGCTCGAGCAAGGGCTCAGGCAGTGACTTCGATCAACCCTCATTTGACATCCCACTCGAGCAAGAAACGGTTAAATTACTAATAACGTATTTTTTCACAAATATCTCTTCAAGCTTTATAAATAGTGTAATGACACAACTGTAAAGGCATGAAAAATCCTTCATTTTCTTCTGTTTTCTATCATTCTCAATAGTAACTCTAGGAACTCTCCAAAATTGCTATTTGTAGAGTTCAAAGACTTTGTTGTATCCTAGAGACGATTTGCTTAAAATCCATTAGACAACTCTAAGTGAGTGGGAATAAATATCGTCTTAAAGATAGTATTTCCATATGCCTAAACTTTGATTTATTTTCATATTCTCTTTTTCATCTCCAAAATTTTCCAACAATTTTAAAACGATATTTTCACAATGGAAGGAGGGTCTAAGTCAATTGATTTCAAAGTAATGAACCAAGATTGTGTGAGATTAGACTGTTTTGATGGAACCAATTTCATGCGCTGGCAAGACAAGATGAAGTTTCTTCTCACTTCATTGAAGATCTTTTATGTTCTCGATCCAAGTTTGAAACCAATTCCTATTCCAACTCTTGAAGATTCGGAGACAGTAAAGGCGTTGAGAAAGAAACGTGAAAAGGATGAACTGGTCTGTAAAGGTCACATTCTTAATATTCTTTCTGATCACTTGTATGATTTGTTTACTACTATGAACTCTCCCATGGAAATCTGGAATGCCCTTGAAGTAAAGTATAAGACAGAAAAACTAGATACTGATAAATTTATAATTTTAAAATACTTTGAGTTTAAAATGGTGGAAAATCTGTCTGTGTTGGATCAAGTGCATGAATTGCAAGTCTTGGTCAACAAACTCCGTGATTTGTCAATTACTATTCTTGAATCATTTCAAGTGGGAGCAATAATTGCAAAACTCCCACCAAGTTAGATTAATTATAGGAAGAAGCTTCTACATATGGTAGAAAAACTCACTTTAGAACAGATTGAAAAACGTCTATGAATTGAAGAGGAGAGTAGAGTTTGTGATGAAAGCTATTTTGATTCTAAAGTGAATGTAAACATTATTCAAAAAGGAGATGACAGAAAAAAAACAAAAAAAACAAAAAGAAAAACAAAACAAAAAATTATTAAGCCTAAGAAGGGAAACACTTTTAAGAAAAATTTCTCCACAATAAAGATAAGAAAAATAAGCAATGCTTCAACTGTGGAAAGAAAAGTCATTACATTCGTGAATGTAGATTCTTGAAGAATAAGAAGAAAGAAGATGGCAGTAGTTCAAGTGTTGCAAATGCAATTGAAGAAATAATTGTAATGGTGGAAGAAATACAGATTGGTATGATAACTGAAGTGCATATCGCTTCTACTGCAAACTCCTCAGATTCGTGGTTTGACTCTAGTGCTACAATGCATGTGTGCAATGATAAAGCACAATTCAAGAATTTTGTCGAGGCTACTAATGATCAATAAGTTATTGTGGGGAATCACAATATAGTCTAAGTCCATGGAAGAGGAAATGTGGAGATGCAACTTACTTTTGGAAAAAAACTTGTGTTAGTTAATGTTCTACATGTTCTAGAAATTAAGAAGAATCTTTTACCTGTCCTTGAGTTTGATAAATTAATTTTGTCTAAAAATGGGGTGTTTGTAGGCAAAGGGTATTCTTGTGATGGGATGTTCCAACTGAGTATTGTTATTAATAAAGATGTTGCATATTCTATTTATTTGGTTGGGTCTTTTTCTTTGTGGCATGGTAGATTAGCACATTTAAATTTTAAGTATATGAAACACATGAATAAGAGTAGTTTAATTTCTTATGAGTATGTTGTTGATTCTAAATTTGAAATTTGTATTCAAACAAAAATGACTAAGAAACCATTTCCTACTACTAATAGAAATTCACAAATTTTAGAACTTATACATTCTGATATTTGTGAATTAAATAGCATTTTGACCAGAGGGGGAAGGAGATATTTTATTATGTTCATAGATAACTTCTCTAGATATATTGTTGTGTATTTGTTGAAGATTAAAGATAAGGCCCATAACATGTTCACACGCTATACATCAGAAGTAGAAAATCAAAAGGAAAAAAAGATTAAAATTCTTAGAACTGATAGAGGTTGAGAATATTTCTCACATGAATTTTCTAACTTCTGTGAAGAACATGTGATTATTCACCAAATGACCTCACCTTACACACCACAACAAATTGGTTTGACAGAACGGAGAAATAGGATACTTGTAGACATAGTCAGTACTATGATTCTAAGTGCAAAATTGCTTTCAATATATGGGGAAGGGCATTACTTACAGCATGCCATGTACATAATATAATATCATTCAAGAAATTACAAGTGTCACCTTATGAACATTAGAATAAAAGAAAACCAAATCTAGATTATCTTAAGGCGTGGGGGTGTTTAACATTTTATAGAGTTCCAAATCCAAAGTGGACTAAATTAGGAACAAGTGCTGTAAAAAGTGTGTTTGTTGGTTATGCTGAAAAATCCAAAACTTATCGATTATTAGACTTGAGTTCTAATATCATAGTGAAATCAAGAGATGTTGAATTTATTGAAAATAAATTTAATAGTGATTTTGAATGTATTTTAGAATCAAATCAAACATAAGGTTCTAACTCTGATTTAAATAACTCTATTAATAAAAATATGAGAAAGGCTATAGATTTGCCAATAAAACAAAGGAAAAGTCAGAGAGTTAGAAAAAGAAAAGAATTTTGGTCTTGATTTTATTTCAACTCTTGCTTTAGTCTTCCTTATGGAATGAGACTTAAATACAATTCTTAATAAAATACCCATTGTTCTAAACATGGAGGATGATCCAAAAAGTTTTGATGAAGTACTATCTTCTAGAGATGCAGCCTTTTGGAAGGAAGCAATAAATGATGAGATAAACTCAATATTATCTAATAATACTTGGGTACTAGTGGACCTACCTCCAAATTCTAAATCCATTAGCTACAAATGGGTATTAAGAAGGAAATATGATATTGATGGTTCAGTTCATACCTTCAAACTAGATTGGTTGCAAAAGGTTTTAGTCAAAAATAAGAGATAGACTATTTTGATACCTATGCACCAGTGGCAAGAATCACATCAATTCGTGTACTTATCACTCTTACGTCAATATATTATTTACTTGTACATCAAATGGATTTAAAAATTGCCTTATTAAATGGTGAACTTGATGAAGAAGTTTACATGGAACAACTTGAAGGGTTTGTTCTACCTGGAAATGAAAAGAAAGTATGTAAATTGGTCAAGTCATTATATGGACTAAAACAAACACCAAAACAATGGCATGAAAAGTTTGATTCTATTATTTTAGCTGGTGGTTTCAAATAAAATAGTGCTGATAAGTGTATTTATTCAAAATTTACTAAAAATTACGGTGTTACTGTTTGTCTTTATGTTGATGATATACTAATTTTTGGTACTAATATAAAAGGCATTTGTGAAACCAAGAAGTATTTGACTTCAAAGTTCAAAATGAAAGATCTCAATGAAGCAAATACAATTTTGGGTATTAAAATGAAGAAACATAGTGATGGTTATGCACTATGTCAATCTCACTATATTGAGAATATGCTTTTTAAATTCAAACATTTAGGAATAAAAGAAGCGAATACATCATTTGATTCTAGTGTCAAATTGGATAAAAATTTTGGAAGAACAGTAGTACAACTGGAGTATGCTAGTGCTATTGGTAGTATGATGTATGCCATGCATTACACTAGACATGATATTGCTTTTGTTGTGTGCAAACTTTCAAGATACACTAGTTGTCCTAGTGTAGACCATTGGAAAGCAATTGGTAAAGTTCTTGAATATTTAAAGAAAATAAATGGTTTAAGACTCTTTTATTTGAAGTTTCCAGTGGTACTTGAAGGATACTTAGATGCTAGTTGAATCATTAGCATAAGTGACAATAAATTCAGGATAGACTGGATATTTACCTTTGGTGGGGGTGCCATTTCCTGGGCATCAAAGAAACAAACGTGCATTTTTCATCCCACAATGGAGTCAGAGTTTATAGGTTTAACAGCAGTAAAGAAACAAACAGAATGACTTAGTAATATGTTATTGGATAAAGAGTTGTAACTACAACCTATGCCTGCTATTTCTCTGCATTGCAATAGTGAGGCTACTATGTCTAGAGCATACAGTAAAATGTACAATGGAAAACATAGATGCATAAGTCTAAGACATGATTATGTTAGAAAATTAGTAGTTGATGGAATCATAACGATCGTTTATGTGAGGTCATATTGTAACTTGGAAGATCCTTTTGCCAAAAGTTTATCATGAGAACTGGTAAGGGTTACATCTATTGGAATGGGGTTGATCAAGAGAATCACCAGTAATGGTAACCCAACTCTTAAGATTTATCTCAAAGAGTTTAATGGGCAAAAACGAGTTACTAATTTGTGATCAGTAGAGCACTATAATAACAAAATCTCATTCAGGATGGAAAGTGCTTGATTGTTACGTTTGAAGAGGATAAGTTTTATTCTTAACAAAATTCTAATTTATAAGTGTCTTGGTAATGGGGACTTAAAAAGAACTTCACATATATGAATATAGAAGTGCTGCTGCTTCTAACAAGAGACTTAGGTTTATCTCTTGTAAATATTCATTAAACCAGGATGTAGCACAAGGCCATAATAGTGCTAATTATTATAAAATTCTATTGAGAAAATAATATCTTCGTGTGTGTGTGTGTTGGTTCCGGTTTTAAACTAAAAGGTTTTGGTTTAAGCCTAAGCCACCAATTACTTTTCTTAACTTTGAACTAATTACATTAAAAGAATGTTTAAATCGAAAGATACATTCTTTTATGCATGATAATGTTAATAATGAAACAGAATTTGAAAAATATATCAGAACCTAATGGGGGATTGTTGGAATAGGTTGTAATATATATTTGAAAGTTGAAGGAATAAAACTTGTAAATAAAATAGTTGAGAATTGTGTAGAGGCCGAGATCTCGCTCAACTCTCGCTCGACATGTCAATTGAGCGAGAATCAGACAATGATTTCGCTAGATCTTCGCTCAACGTTTTGCTTGAGCGGAAAACTATTTGAATGAACCTATGAAACGTCTGAAGGAAAGACATGTCTTAACCGAAACGATCTGTGTTGTTACCATTGGTCGCTCGACAAGTAGCTCAAGCGAAAGCTAGGCAGTGAATTCGCTTGATATCCGCTTGATGTGATGCTCGAGTAAGGGTTGAAGCAGTGACTTCTCTCAACCCTCGCTTGACACCTGCTTAAACGAGAAATGCTTAAATTACTAATAATATGTTTTTTTACAGATACCTCTTCAAACTTTATAAATAGTGTAGTGACACATCTATAAAGGCATGAAAAATTCTTCATTTTTTTTTCTGTTTTCTATCATTCTCAATAATAACTCTAGGAACTCTCCAAAATTGCTATTTGTAAAATTCAAAAACTTTATTGTATCTTGAAGATGATTTGCTTGAGATCCATTAGCAAAATCTAAGTGAGTGGGTGTAAATATTGTCTTAAAGACATTATTTCCATATGCCTCAAAGCCTTAATTTATTTTCAGATTCTCTTTTCCATCTCCAAAATTTTCAAACAATTCCGACCTAGTTAACTTGTTTGTGCATTAATATTGAGTGTTTAGTAATTCTAACATTGTTAACTTGCTTGTGTAGGAGGCCCAAAAAACTTCTAGCCACAATCGAATGGAGCATTGTTGCGTTGATGTCTTGTTTTATAGATTTTTGGTGTTGCTTGTGTAGGAGCATTGTTACTTTTTGGCCCTAATTAGCATGGCTTTGTGGGCATGATCTTGTTGAAGGAAGGGAATGTTGTTGTTGTTGTTTGTGCTATTTTTGGTTACTTTCCACTTGTCAAGAGGAATATTAAGGGAGATTTATAATGAAGGATTTTGGTGTTTGATTTTCTGGGTTGGGATGGGTTTTTACCAAGGGGATTTGGTACTTTGCACTTGTAAAGTTTCCTTCATGTTTTGGATTACTTTGCATTGTAAAGTTTCCTCTATTTTTTAGGGCAACACCTTGAAACCTGATAGAAGTTTGTTGTTAACTATTGTACTAGATTTGTTAATTATAATGTAGTTTATTTTTGTTTTCATTGATTCTTGATATCTTCTTCTTCTTCATTTGGCCCAGGGGTTTAAATGTCCGGTCTGGTCTGGGAAATTTGTGGACCGGTTCCATTCGGTCCAAGAATTCTCTCACTCTAGACCGAACCGAACTCCTATTTGGTCCATACCGGTCCGGTCCAATTCGGTCCATGGGCGATCCGGTCCAATCCAGGGGTACTCCATATGATTTAATGAGCTAAATTTAATCTAAAATTTTACAATGATCAAATATTTTTTTGACCTAAATTTAATTATTTTCAGCCCAATTTACATATTTATCACAGATTTAAGTCAAAAAATATTTTAAAAAACTTACTCTTAAAACTACTATAAATTATAATATGTTAATATTATAAGAGTATATATTATATATTAATATGTTATTATATTAATCTATATTAATATTAATATTATAATTTATATACTATTATTTATATATACATATATATATATAATATATATGGTGAGGGTTTGGTCTAGTCCAAGGGGAGAAATCCCCTAGACCGGGACCGGGTCGGAATTATTTGGTGCATATATAAATTGGACAGGACCGAATCGAATTCCATTCGATTCGTCGGTCCGATTCAGATTTTTTACTGTCCTAATTTGGCCTATTTTTTTCCCTTGAAACAGAGCATCACCAAGCATATAGCTACATCAACTACCCTGGGTCAATTTCCAATGTGCAAAAAGATACATTTAAATTAGAAAACCAAGCATTCATTTTATAGTCTAATACATTTGCATGCCCATAATAAATAGAAAATTGAACACAGTAATGCAAAAACACAGCTCAAAAACATAGAATTGAACACAATACAGAAATGTCATAAAAAACAAACAAAGAATTGAACACAATAATACAAATAAAGAAGGTTCCCACAAATTACTTAAATACAAGTGCAAGTCCAAAATAAAATCACAATATTAAAGTGTGCTCTCAACTCCTCAATTTGCCTGTAATGTAATTGCATAGAGTATATTCAATGATGTGCTACTCAGAGAAAGCATGATCCTCAATAAGTATCTCTTCATAATTCTTGCGCATTTGTTGCCAAGCAATTGGATCAGATGGGATGCGTGCTTGGGCTAACCTACGACGCCTATTCTCAATTTCTATGTTCTGCCTTAAGTACAAATATTATCATCTTAAAAGAAAGATAAATAATGCAAATAGAGAAAAGAGAGTCTTGTGCATGAAAAATCCAGCAATACTTTTTCCAGCACAAACTCATTAAGGATGGAAAAGATAATCCAAGCCCCATACCTAGAACAGAAAAACATCAATTTTAATGAGGGAAAAATGAGATACCTTCTCATAAAGGCGACGCTCCCTAGATGGAGGAGTAGATATTTTTTCCATCTGTTCAATCATCATCCATTTAACATGCTTGCCCAATTTCAAACAGGATTATCAGGAGAAGATCTACAAAAACACACATCAATTTGAAAACCCAAGCAAAAAGTTAACACACTCACTAGTACCTAGCTTGCAAATTGATACTCTTGTTGAGAGCACACCTCTAGACCATGAGTTTTTTCTTGTGCATTGCTCCGTCTAAAGCCCTAAATAACATACACTCGTACGAAAATAACAAAGCCATACATGTAAAAACCAGTCAAAGGACTCTTGTAGCAGCATGAATGCATGACCAAAATAGCATAAGAGTCAAAAGGACTCTTGTAAAAACCATACAGATTTTTGCTCGTATATTCTCAACCCAACAGGCAACAACCCCAGTGATAAACAAAGAAGAAGAAGAAAAAGAAGAAGATTAAAAATATAAATCAATAAAGACAAAACCTCACATTTAGCATGAGAGAAAAGATTTATACAATTATGAATGGAGTAATCGTCGTATAAACACTTTAAAAAAAATGAAGAAAATATGAGATTCACATTAAAAAAATAATTTTGTAATAGTATACTCTACTCATTTTTAAAGTAGAATCAAAGTTTACACATATCACAATTGTATATAGCATTAATCACTTACAAATATTTTTGTTCAACATTTTGCAACCTCCAATCCGGATAGGATGATTTTGATACAATGTTGGGAAATCAGAAATGGAGAATCTGGAGATCCGTCCGGCTTATAATTCTTAAAAAGCAGCCCCCTAATCAAACAATGACACGTACGTGCATTCCATCGTATCAGTCTCATCTGCATAATACTCGACAACTTTCCTGTTTCCTCACACCTTCATACCCAGCCTGCCTCACTTCTTCCATTCCATCCAGATGGCAACAATGCTTTACCCAAACGGCGACGACAACCTAGGAGTTGACGGCGCGGCGCGACCCAGACGGTGTACAGGGGCCTAAATCGTCCGATAATTTTTCCTCTTTCAGATTTTTTTTAATTTTAATTTTTATTTTTCCATTCTCTAAGTTCCTCGTGATTTCACGGTCGATCTCCTTGTCTTAGTTTACCTGTTTCGGGAATCCGGAGCTTCGTCTATTGCAATATGAAATCTATATTACCATAATTGTGAGTTAGGTTTTTATTTGTTAGTTAAAAGCTCTCGGAAGAAACATATTTGTGCGTTGAAACATTAATATATTTTGAATTTTGTAGCCATCAATGATGAAGAAACAGAGGTGGCAACTGCGTCTTTGATGACCCTATCTAGTGGCTCTGTTTTTGCCAAAGGGAACAGAGGAGAGGGAACAACATTAAAAGAAACAAGACCCTTAACCAACCAACACATATAATACATTTTGGTGTCGTTTTAGCTTGCCTTTTTCATTTGGTTTTCAATATTCATGAAAGGAAGAGAAAAACCCCTTGATCATTTTGATTTGGGTTGTGAATTTCCTAGTTTATATCTCAACAAATTGGAGGGGTTGGATGCATTTTTTATAATTTATTTCTTTAATTGCTGTCTCTGAGGTGCTTTTAGGGTCGAGCCAAAAAATTTGGTAGAGATGGATGGTCGGCGACGGTCGGTCTGAGATGGTGGCGGTGGAACTTAGCTAAGATAGTCGGCGTCTAGACTGGTAGCTTGGAGACGGAAGACTCGAGTTGGGAGAGCGATTTTGTGAGTTGTTCGTGTGATTTCCTGTGGTCAGTTCCGGTGTATTTTTTTATATTTTTTTTAGCTTATGTGTCTTATTGTGAATGGAAGGCTGTTTTTTTTTTAATTATAAGGAGAGAAACAAAAAATAAAATTTCCTAGAATTCATAACTTTTTGTTACCAAAACCCGGATAAGATGATTCTGATACCCATAAATAAAACAGCCTCCAACCCTAATAAGATAATCTCGCTTTTCGTTAAGTTAATTTTATAGGCATCTAAACGCAAAGATAAGTAGGACATAATTCCATGAATACAGCAAACGGTCCTTGGTTAAAAAGTCGAAGATTTTCCCCAGAAAATGCATAATAAGGAAAAAAAAAATGAAAGGAAGAAGAATAACCCAGATCCAATGCGGCCAAAAATCATGCGAGAATTGGATTAATAAGGTCGAAATTTTCCAAAAAATAACACAATTATAAGCAAAATCCAAACTAATAACAAAAAAAACAAAAAACAAAATAATAAGTTAAGACCATGTGAATCGGATTCACGGCGCCTGGTAAGTGGTATGTCAATCAAAGCATGTTGAAATGAAGAAAAAAAGGAAAATGGTTTGTTAGGGTTTGGCTTCTGAGGAAAAGAGTCAAATTTGAATTTTGAATTCAAATTAAAATGATGGCGTTCTAATAATTGCCACGTGGGACACGGTTTTGCAAGTTACGCACAGGTCAGTTGTAAGTAACATTTTCCGTTCTGAGTTGTAAGGAAAATGTTATTTACAATCGACCGACTACGTAACCTACGAAATTGGCTGACGTGGCAAATCCAAAATGGCATCGTGCGGCAATTCAAATTTCAAATCGAATCTCAATCCCACCCCACGTCAAAATTGAAAAGGGTTCGACGCTTCATCCCATCCCCATCCCCATCCCCCTCCCCCTTTATCCCCATCCCCTTCATCTCCGTTTCAAACCCACCCAACCCAGATCGTTCCCTCCATCCCTCCCTCTCATGCATTCCAGACATCGGTCTACATCTCCTCACGATTTTTCCATCGGCATCTTCTCCAGTGAGTGGATGGAAGATGAGCAATAAAGAAAAAGATTAAGAAGAAAATTGTAAAAAGATAAAATTGTTGATATGAACGATATTGTAGTGCAAATTAATTGCAAAGTTGAATTCTGGGGAGAGGGAGGGAGGGCAGATTCATTAGAAAATTAGTAAAACATTTTCTTAAAAATATATGGATGGTACAGAGAGGATTATATATTTACCAGAATTGGTTGTATATGTGGTTCAAATTTGCTAGATGGGTTTTGGAGAAAGCTCGTTCGAAAGACACGAAGCAAAGATGTCTACCAATATAAGAGATCAAGTAAAGAAATATACAACTAAACAAATGAACGATCAGTGCTTAAAAGGCAAGGTTAAAGAAAAGGTGAAAGAAATATACAAGTTGTCCATGAAGAGAAGAGAAGACCAGTGTTCGTGGGTGTGGCTCTCTGGGGAAGACTGACCAGAGAGGTGAAAGAAAAGGTCCGAATGAATTTGGTGCGTGCAGGTGCATGATTTCATTTTTTGGACAAATTACGTGGCAGCTCTGTTCTATTTTCCTCCCATTCTGATTTCTGGGTATTTCAGCGCTTCTTTTTTTTTTTTTTTTTAATTTAGCTGACGTGGCATGTGCTGGTTTCGCAGATTACGCTTCCTGCGATTTCCAATAGCAGAGCCCGAGTTCTAATGAGTCAATTCGAGAGTGGTTGTGGAAATTGGAATGCATTGATTACAAAAAACTATAATAAAGAAACTGATCAGTTTGTAATTTCTTTACACTAGCAAGCTATGCACGGAGGTGCATGCGGCCAGTCCCTTGCATGAGTAATAATTAATTGAGATGTAGTACTACTAGTACTACTACTTAATTAATGCAACTACGCTAAAAGTTTCATCTCAGTTTAAAATTATTTTTTTAAAAATTTTTATATAAAATATAATAATTAATTTAATTAATTTTTAAAATTTTTAAAATTTTTAAAATTTTAAAATAATATTATTATTATAAAAATATATGAATAAATATTTTATTTAATTTTAAATTTTTATAATTTAAAATTATATGATATTATCTCATTTTATCTTACTATCCAATAAAACAGACCACAAAGCTCATTTATATAAAAATGTGTATTCCACCCAAAAAAGTCACAAAGAAAGGCTACTGATGGTGTTTTTTTTTTTTTTTGTTAATTTAATGATTGATATTTTTCAATAAGTTAGTAAATTTTTTCTTTATTATCTTAAGATTTAAAGTGATTCAAAGTTCTTTTTTTTTTAATACAATTATATTTCTCGATAAAAACTCAGATAGATCAAAATGTTGTATAGTGTACTTGGAACTTTCCCCCCTAATAAAATATGTAATTTGGAAAAAGAAAATATCTATAAATTGTGTAATTGTTATGTAATTATTTTGAAAAAAATAAATAAAATATAGAATTTATAATTAAAAAAATTAATTTTAAATAATAGATTCTAAATTTTTTCAAAAAAATTACGCAAAATTTAAGTAGCTTGCTTACAAATAAAAAATTAATGGGGTACTAGAAATCCAAAAGCTAGGTGGAGTTTGGAAAAAAATTTGGGGCCTTTGGGTTCCTTAACATTATTAGGAAAAGCAAAGACTTTGGAAAGTTAAGCCCAGTCCAATCCAGTTTCAGACTTTAGAAGTTGTAGCCTTTCTCTTCTGGTCCCATTCCCATTTCTATGTTCTGGTTCATTGACCTGGTAGTTCTGTTTACGTGGGAGGATCAACGTGACTTACATTTCTTAAAGATTCATGTTGCCATCAAGTTGTCACTATTTTTGGTGAGGAAGCTAGTCCTCTAATCACGTTTCTCGTATTTAATGGTACATTTCTATCACAATATATAAGAAATGAATAGTAAATAATACGTAATTAATAAATTTAGTTTTGTAATTAATAAATTTATTCTGGCTATTGACTTTTAGGAGAAGTTGAGGAACCTATATGTGATGACTTTGGATTTACTAAGATTTATTCCCATTTTGTCCTCTTCAGTTGGTAGATTTATTTGACAGGCGCTCTTGGATACAGCTTGATCTACACGAAGAAGGATATAAGGAAAAAAAATACCAAAAAAAAAAAAAAAGGAAAAAGTAAGACATGATGCAAAAATACAAAGACCTATATGTGTTGCTTGACTTCTTTGCTATTTGCTATTCATTCATACAACTGGCTTTAGTCCTCACCTTCCTCAATCCATTTCTTGTAATTTTCTGCACACACCTGCCATCTGGATGCAAATGGCTTTTGCTCTCAATGAAATTCTCTTTTGTTTTCTACTTCTATCAATTTCAGCCATTGCTCAAACTAGTGGCAACATGACTGTGGGGAGTTCACTCTATGCAAATAATGATAACTCTTCATGGCTCTCTCCCTCTGGTGATTTTGCCTTTGGGTTTCGCCATCTCATCAACACAGATTTCTTCATTATTTCTATTTGGTATGACAAGATTGCAGACAAAACTATAATCTGGTCTGCAAATGGAGATAATCCTGCCCCAAGGGATTCCAAAATGGAGATAACTACTAATCGTGGGCTATTATTGACTAGCCCTCAAGGTGTGGTGTTATGGATATCCCCAAACCTAACTGGTGTTGCTTCCTATGGTTCAATGCACGACACAGGCAACTTTGTGCTCGAAGACAACAACTTTAATAAGGTATGGGAAAGCTTTCTTAATCCTACGGAGACGATCTTGCCAACACAGAAAATGGAAAGGGGAGGGGTCCTATCTTCTCGACAATCAGAGAACAACTTTTCCATTGGAAGATTCCAACTACGTTTCATTCAAGGAGGGAGTAAACTTGTGCTCAATAGCATAAACTTGCCCACTATTGAACCAAATGAAGCTTACTATGAAAAGGAAAGTGTTGTGAGCGACACTAATACTTCAAGTCCTGCTAAGCAATTGGTATTCGATGAATCAGGCTACATTTATATACTAACAGAGAATGAGGAGCGTATCAATCTCTCACGGGGAGAGGTCTCAACGAAAAATTCCTATGTTCGAGCAACTCTCGATTTTGACGGGATTTTCACTTTGTATTCTCACCCAAAGACTCCTTCCAATGAAATCTGGACTTCTGTTTGGTCTGTGCCTGATAACATATGCAAGGATTTTCAGGTTCGTGCAGGTACTGGTGTTTGTGGGTACAACACGATATGTAGCCTTAAAGCAGATAAAAGGCCAAAGTGTGAATGCCTAAAAGGATACTCTTTTCTCAATGCAAATGATCCTTATGGAAGTTGCAAGCCAGACTGTACACAAGAATCATGTATAGAAGATGAGCATAATTCAAAAAAGGGACTTTATGCTATAGAGGAAATACCAAATACTGATTGGCCAGGAACAGATTACATTCGCTTGAGGCCTATTACTGAGGAGAATTGCAAGAATTCTTGTTTGCAAGATTGTATGTGTACTGTTGCTGTATTTGCCAATGGTGGTGCTTGTTGGAAGAAGAAGTTGCCACTCTCCAATGGGAGATTTGACAGTAATTTTTCTGGGAAAGCTTTTATCAAGGTAAGGAAAGATAATTCAACTCTACACAATCCTTGTAACCCGATATCAGGCAAGAAGCCGATCCAAAATAAGAAAAAGGAAAAGATTTTGATACTCGTAGGATCAGTGCTTCTGGGTTGCTCCGTGTTTGTTAACTTTTCAATTATTGTCTCTGTGTTATATGGTTTTTTCTTCTTTTACCAGAAGAAAATCAAAATAACCAATAAAAAAGGTACCGTCTTAGAAACGAATTTGCATTGCTTTACATACAAATATCTTCAAGATGCTACAGACGGGTTCAAGGAACAACTGGGTAAGGGATCTTTTGGTATTGTCTACAAAGGAACAATAAATATGGGTTCTAATTCTAATGTCCTTGTGGCCGTTAAGAAGTTAAACAGCGTTGCACAGGAGAGTGAGGAGGAATTTCAAGCTGAAGTGAACATAATTGCCAAGACATATCACAAGAATCTAGTTAGACTGCTTGGATTCTGCGACGAGGGAGAACAACGATTACTCGTATACGAGTTCTTGAGCAATGGCTCTTTAGCAGGTTTCCTTTTTAGAGACTTGAAACCAAATTGGAAAGACAGAATCCAAATTGCTGTTGGGGTTGCCAGAGGACTCTTGTATTTACATGAAGAATGTTGCTGTCAGATTATCCATTGTGATATAAAGCCACAAAACATACTTGTTGATGAATATTACAATGCTCGAATTTCTGACTTTGGATTAGCAAAGCTGTTGAAGATGAATCAAAGCCACACTCAGACTGCCATTAGAGGAACCAAAGGGTATGTTGCACCTGAATGGTTCAAGAACACGCCAATCACCTCTAAAGTTGATGTGTACAGTTTTGGTGTCGTGTTGCTAGAGATAATTTGTTGTCGAAAAAGCGTATTAGCAACAGAATCTGACAAAGCACATGATGCAATTTTAATTGATTGGGCTTATGACTGCTTTAGAGATGGAGGAATAGATGCTCTGGTGGAATTTGATGTGGAGGCCATAGATGATATGGTGAATGTAGACAGGTTTGTGAAGGTGGCAATTTGGTGCATTCAAGAGGATCAGTCTCTCAGACCCACTATGAGGCAGGTTACACAGATGCTTGATGGGGTTGTTGATGTACCTATTCCACCATGTCCATCTCCCTTTTACAACTAGTATAAGGATTTGAAACCCGAATTACTTGTGAGATCCCTTACTTTCATTGTGTTTTAAGTATTTTATTTTAACTTCATTATTATTTTGGTTATAATATTGTATTTAATCATTGCCTAAGTTATTGTGTGATTATATTTTATTTTAATGTGCTCTTTTTATTTATTTAGTTTGGTTCTATCTTTTTCGGATTGGGCTTTGTGTGTATGTGGTGTTGGTTGAGTTTTCTTTCAGTTGGGCCGTGGGTGTGTGAGCTAGGGCCCAACCAGTAAAACAATTGGCGCCGGCTGAAGAGAAACCTTATGGATAAACACCGAACCCCACCACACTCTATTTCCATGTACTCAATTCTTTCACTCGGCATCAGCCTGACAGCCATCAATACAAATAATTATTTAATTATTTTGCACTACACGAACCGAGTTTTACTTTTACGTGTCAAGGGAAGAGTGGAATGATCGAATTTTATAGATTGAATGTCACGCCAATTATTAAAGAGATTTACTGGGGTCGAGCGATTCTCTCGTTAAAAGAAGACAGTCGTATTTAATGATGGTGGGTGATATCAAACTCATTTCGATATTAAGTTTTTGTGGGATATATGGAGATTGTCGGAGTTTGTCGACGCCAATTATTAAAGAGATTTACTGGGGTCGAGCGATTCTCTCGTTAAAAGAAGACAGTCGTATTTAATGATGGTGGTGATATCAACCTCATTTCGATATTAAGTTTTTGTGGGATATATGGAGATTGTCGGAGTTTGTCGCTATCGATGATGATATGGACGGTGTGGCTTACTATTATTAAAGGTGGTAAATTTTGATTTAAGGTTGAAATTTTTTAAAATTTATTTTTTATTATTTTTTATTATTTTTTCTTTATTTTATTTTTTATTATGTTTTTTTTTATTTTATGATATTTTATTATATATTTTTTATTGTGTTTTATTTTATTTTATTATATTTATTATAAAAAAAAACAATTTAAATATCGTTGGTTGCTTTTGATACTAGGCAGTCCAATTGGCACCAACGTCTTTCTTATTAAAATTTGATTTTTTTATATAATAATAAATATGTTGAAGATTTTTTTTATATTTTTTTTATTCGTGTCTATTCATCAGGTCTCGTCTATATTATATTAATTGTTCTACCAAATTACAGGTACGAGTCAACAATTGTACAGAAATCAGTGAAATAATATTCTACAATTATACAATGCTAAATATTTTATTTCATGATTGCCAAAAACGTGGTAATATTTTAAATAAATAAGACACTATATTAGAAAACAAAAAAACAAAAAAAACTGCATTACCAAAAACGCAGGTTTATTTTTTATATATTTTTTTAAAAGACGTTGGCCGTTCAGAAAGTGTCGGCAGGGAAGTTTTCTCTCCCTAAAGTCATAGGCAGGTCCACAATGTCGGTAAGAAAAATTGGTTTTAGGCCCCGTTTGGATTCGGAGATGAGATGAATTGAGATGAGTTTGGTTTATTTTTTAATATTATTATTATTTTGAGATTTAAAAAATGTGTGTTAGAATTTGAAAAAGGTGTATTGAGATTTGAAAAAGATGTATAGAAATTTGTGTTTTGTATAAAAAATTATAAAAATATAATGATGAAATGGAAGTGAGTTGAGATGAGCTCAACTCACTTCCCAATACAAGCGGGGCCGTCTGATGTTACTTTATTACACAAACACAATTTAATATTGAAAGTGTTTAAGAATATTTATATATAATAAAATAAATAAATAAAAAATAACAATTAAATATTAAATAATAATATAAAAATATAAAAATAATAAATAATAAATAACATTAAAAAAATTTTATTTCCAAACTTGCTCTAAATCAATTTGGAGAAGCTAAACTAAGTAGAAATTGAGATCTTATTTAAATTAAAAAATGAGATGAATTGAAATGAATTTAATTTATTTTTTAATATTATTATTATTTTAAAATTTGAAAAAGTTGAGTTAAAATTTAAAAAGTATGTATTAAATTTTTTAAAAATTATATTAAAATTTATATTATATATAAAAATTTAAAAATATAATAATAAATTTAAAATAAATTAAGACGAGCTCATTTCTGTCTGTCTGTGAACTCAAACCAACCCTCAATCTACCAATTCATTAGCCCTAGGCGTATTAATTAAATTTCTTTCTTTCTGCATGCATTATTAATGATGGTGATGACTATAAAAGGAGAAAGACCTGCAACGTCGGCTTGTGAGTAGACCGCGTGCTATGTTGATGCATGATGTTTCAATTCCTATCGTTAATTTTAAGCAAGCAATAATGATAGAAGGGCAAAATAAGCTCTAATTGCTTTACTAAAATTTTAGCACTTCATCTTCTCTATTTTGTGCACCATTAATTTGATTGTCAGAAAAATTAGAAACCAAAAATAATAATAATAATAATCAATAAGCTACTAATTTTTAATCACTATATAAAATGAATTTCTTCAATACTCTACAAAATGTAGCCAATTAGTCAGTCAACAGCTTCACCAAATTTATTTAGACGTTTATTCATAGGCGGCCTTATATATGTACGTACGCGTTATTCGTTAATGAAAGGGTAGTGCTATTATGAGTCTATGGTGCCTAAGTAGAATAACCCAAATATACCTCTAGTTAATTTTTCACTTTGTAATTTTTTTTCTTTTTCTTCTTTTTTTATCATCTTAAAATAATTTTAAAAATAAAAAAATATCAATATACTAATAATCATTTTCTCAATCATTAAATTATTTTTTATTAAAAATAATAAAAATACATGAAGTATCAAATTAAGATATCAAAATAAGTGAGTATAATACTAGCATTTTTCATAATAATATAATTTACATTTTATGAAAATAATAAATATATTTATAATTTATTCATCTAACAAATATATTAAAAGGTAATAAAAATTATTTCAATAAATGAATAATAATTTTTTATATATGAAAGAAGATGTTGAAGTATTATAACTCAATGATATAGTTGATAAATTTATGAATTTAATGTAAAATTATTTTAAATAAAATTATTATATTTATATTTATGTTAATTTTTTTTATAAATTTAATCCAATGCTCTAAGAAATTAAGGACAACGCTGAATGTTCGACTTGTGATTAGACTTGGATAAATATGGACGTACGTTGAAGGTATTCACACAGTTTTTACGTTGAAAATCTACTTTAACAGTCAAAAGTTCTGAATTACGAAAGTTGATCTTCCTGGAACTTTCCTGCTCAGGTCGACCAGTATTACTAGTACTCCATAGCTTGCTTCTATATATACATGTACAGATCACTTCCGGATATTTTCTTCTCATTGTCTAAACCCGCAAATTACCAATATTTCCTCCCACAATTAAGCTTCTAGATCTCACGCATTGCATTCATGTCCACTCAAACACCCTCTTCATCTACTAATGCCCAAGATAATTCTGAAGAAGATGAAAAATCCATAACCATTTACTCACCTTCTTCATCTACTAATTCCCAATGCCTATCTTCACTGCTATGCTATACTACTCAACGATGCCTCCAAACGGTTATAAACTGGTTGAGGAGAGATCTCAATTCATCGTGTTCGGAAGAAGATGAAGAAATCATAACCACTTTCTCACCTTCTTCCTCGATGCCTCGACGGAAGCATGAGGTTTTCCTTAGTTTCGGTGGCAAAGACACACGCAAGGGTTTTACGGATCATTTATATGTTGATTTAAAGCGGAAAGGTATTCTCGTTTTTAGGGATGACGAAGCACTCAAGCGAGGAAAATATATTTCTCCAGAGCTTTTGCAAGCAATTCAAGAATCCCAATACGCCATCGTCATTTTTTCGGAAAATTATGCTTCTTCCAAATGGTGCCTCATGGAACTTGCCGAGATCGTTGAATGCGAGAAAAAGAAGAATCTCACAATTATTCCTATTTTCTACCATGTGGATCCTTCAGATATAAGAAATCAAAGAAAGACTTTTGCGAAAGCTTTTGCCGCACATAAAAGAAATTCCAAAGTAGACATCAAAGAGATTGATAAGTGGAGAAATGCTTGCAGAAAAGTCGGTAAAATTGCAGGAGAGCACATAAATGGGGACAGGTAACATTTAGTCGGCCTAATATATCTTTGAGATCAAAATAATAATATAGTCAACACTAGTACTGTTGTTATTATAATTAATTATTAGTGTTGTTATTAACATCTATCTATCTATCCACTTATATGACATTTATAATTTTTATACTAGATTAATAATGCTAAATATTATAATTATATGTTAAAGAGTTTTTTTTTTTTTTAATTGTTCGTGCCTATTCAGGCCTTGTATATATCAACTATTCTATCAATTTACAGGTACGAATCAACAATTATACAAAAAACCAGTGGTAGAATATCTCTTGAGTTGAGTTCTAGATTCTCACGTCATGATTACCATAAGTTTGTTGGAATAAACTCCCGTGTAGAGGAAATGATGAAGTTATTGGATATGGAATCGAATGATGTTCGGTTTGTAGGAATTCTTGGGATGGGTGGCGTTGGTAAGACAACCTTGGCCGAAATAATTTATGATAGAGTTTCTAATTGTCAGTTTGAAGGAAGCAGCTTTATTTCTTGTATAAGAGAAAAATCTACTACTGCTCGTGATCTAGCTTGTTTACAAAAAGAACTTCTTTCTACAATCATGCAAGAAGAAATACTTGTATGGGATCATAGCCAGGGAATTGGGATGATAATGAAGATGCTGCAGAATAAAAGGGTTTTTATCGTCCTTGATGATGTGGATAGTGAAAAGCAACTGACAGCATTAGCAGGGAATCAGAAATGGTTTGGCCCAGGGAGTAGGGTGATTATAACATGCAGAGATAGTCATCTGTTGATAACACATGGAGTGAATGATATTTATAATGTTGAGCTACTTCAAACCGCCGATGCTTTGCAGCTCTTTAGTTTGTCAGCCTTCAAGCAAACCCATCCTACAGAGAATTTCAAGGAACTATCTATGGATTTTGTGAATTATGCTGGAGGCCTCCCTTTAGCTCTTAAAGTTTTGGGTTCCTTCTTGTTTGGGAGAACAATAGATGCATGGAAAAGTGCTAGGGATAAACTAGAAACAGTTCCTAATAAAGAAGTTATGAATATACTTCGAATAAGTTTTGATGGGCTAGAGCAATCGCAGCAAAAGTTGTTTTTGGATCTGGCATGTTTTTCTAATATTTTAGGACTAGAGTGGCTCCAGAATCACAATTTGAAGAAAATATATCCAGACATTGACATTGAGGTTCTCGTCGACAAGTCCCTCATAAGCAAATCACGTCATGGAACGTTGGGCATGCATGATTTGCTAAAAGAAATGGGTAAGGAAATAGTTCGCAGCGAATGTCCTACAGAACCTGGAAGACGTAGTAGACTGTTTCATCAAGAGGATGTTTTTCAAGTACTAAAGAATGATACTGTAAGTTGATTAGTGTAGTAATTAATATAAAAATTTATATTTTCATCCTAATTCTTGCTAATCCGTTGTCCTTGTTTTCATCCTAATTACTAGGGAACTGATTCAATTGAAGTCATAGTCCTGGATTTTTGGCCAGAAACGAAAGATAGATTCATCCTTAAGGCCGAAGCATTCTCAAAGATGAGGAAATTGAGATTGGTTAAAATCCCTCGTTCTCCAACTATAGAATGGCATGGAGATCCATTAGAATTCATGCCAACCAATGAGTTGCGAATCCTGATGTGGTTTGAATACCCTTCGAGATCCTGGCCGACGAGTTTCCAACCAAAAAACCTTACTACACTAAGCCTGTTTGGCAACCGCTTCAAACGACTGTGGAAGGGATTGATGGTAATTAATTTCTCACTCTTATAAATACCTATTCTTCTTATAAGTTAATGTATTCATATTTTGGTCCAACTAACTACTTGTTTGTCTATAACAGGTTTTAGACAATTTGAAGACCTTGAATCTGAGTTGTTCCAAGAAATTGATTGAAACACCAGATTTGACAGGAGCCCAAAATCTTGAGGAAATAGACCTTTCTCATTGTAGAAGCTTGTGTGAGGTCCACCCATCCATCGGAGATCTCAAACAACTAAAAAGTTTGAATTTCTGGCATTGCGAATGTCTTACAAGACTTCCAGACAAGTTCTGCTTGGAATCTCTTGAATATTTGAATCTTTCCGGAAAAGATTTGATTTTCCGATCAAGGCTTGTGAATTTTCCGGATATTCAGGGAGATATGATAAATCTGAGGAAATTGCATTTTAGCTGCGAGCCTACCAAAAAAAACTTACCATCATCGTTTATGAGTTTCTCTGGCCTTCGCGAATTATATTTAAATGACTGCAAAAACATTTCAGTTTTTCCGAGTTATATATGCAGTTTCTCATCTCTTAAAATTCTGAAGTTGGTTGGTTGGTCAAGATTAGAGAAATTTCCAGACCTGAGTAAATTGGAATGCCTTACGGAATTTACGGCATTGGAAACTGCTATAACACAAATACCATCTGTCAATCTTATCACCAAAAGCATCCGTTACTTTAGTCTCGAAGGACGAAAGTGGATGCCCCGTAAATCAAGAGATTTGGACATCTTCATTAATGACTGCTCTTTGCCGAAACAAAGCTCATCATATCCCACTTATGATATCGGATCACTTGTAGAATATGAGATGGCCGGAATGCTTGAGGTAGAAGGACTGCAAATTCATCTTGCAGATAACGTGAGTCTCCCTCTCTCTTTTTTTTTTTTTTAGAAAAGAACACACGTAAATATACGTAGGGTACTATGTTGAAATCAATAAAACAAATCGACATCCACCAAAATAAAAAGAGCTTAATTTGTGCAGTAATTAACATCTTCTTTTTGGGGATTGTTTTACTCTTACAGGTGATGATGAGTGGATGGTCGTTGGGATCTGGAATTCCGGAGTGGGTACACAATAAATGTAATGGGTCCACTTTAAAGATAGAGTTGAATGGTACTATGAAGCGGAAGGGGTGTGCTATCTTTATTGTTTGTCATGATTACCAATTCTTATTCCATTTCCCTCAAGGTACTTCAATTCCTTCGTTATTCAAGAAAGCTTCATGTGTGAAGTTTAAATTTCGTTTTGAGACAGATGGTTCTGATGTAGAAGATGATTTTAAAGAACTTTGGTTTCCACCTCCCAACGACGTCTATTTCAATAAGCCAATTGTATTCTGGGCGTATACACGAACTCCCTGGTTTTTCAAACGCTGGATATCGAATAATTTGGATAAGCGGGGCTTCCTTAAGATTTCAATTACAGCAGATATTATTTATTTGCCCTCTCAACCACCGGTGCATTTAGGAGTGAAAGAGTGCGGGATGCATTTAATATGTTCGGATGATTCTGGTCTTGGTTTGGGATCAGATTTAGATTCCTATCGTCAATTTTATTCAGCATGGAAGTGCGGCAGGACGACAAATGAAGATTAGATTCATCAGGAGCATCCCTTTATAGCTTAGTCCTTTTGAGTAATGGCTTGTCATTGTTTATTTTGGGCATAGATCAAGATGTTCACCATTTTGTACCTAAAACCTCTCGATTCCATTTGAGTAATGCTTGGTTTGGGATCAGATTTAGATTCCTATCGTCAATTTTCTTCTTTGTCATGTTTATGGTACGTTATGCTATCTCAGACTTGGATCTCTACAAAACATGCACTTTATAGTCGTTTCTGTGTTTATCTGTTTCTAATAGGAAAAATATGATTAAATGTCATGTGCATGCAAGTGATCATCAGGCAACCATCAGCTGCCAAAACGTGGGACTAGAATACTTGACATGGAAGTGCTGCATGACGAGAAATAATGAATATTCGATTTAGCAGGAGTCCTTTATAAAAGTTACCCTTTTGAGTTTTGAGTATTGGCTTTGGTATTGTTTCTTTGGGAATGGAAGATGTTCACCATTTTGTTTACAAGTTAGGAGTCGGGTCTGTAGTGTCGACTTTCCAATTGATTTGTTGCAACTTGCCTCCTTTAGGCACCACCAGTAATCAGCTAATTAGGGGAGGCTGGAGCTAGAATATATTAATATATAAGAGATTGTTTTCTTTGAGAGATCCAGAATTCCTCATGTATATTAATTGTTAATTTTCCTATTAATCAGATTCATATGGTTCTAAAAAAAAATATTATAACAGAATGAACTTCAGACATATCTAGACATAATGCTTTGGTTTGGAGAAGAGAAATTGCCTATCCAGAGGTCAGCTTTCCATTCCCTCCTTTGCTTCAGTTTCTAATATATGTGAATCGATATTTATATATACATATTCTGACATGGGTATAGTGTTTCTTCTCATTTTTACCTCTATCTTTTGCTTTTTCGTTGATAAGATGTGGTGGGAACTGGGAACTGTGTAGCATTAATTCGATTTTATATCATGTTGGGAGTGAATTCCTGATTCTTTATTGCCCTTTGCATGGGATAATCAGTATTTATTTCCCTGATCTGAAGAGCTTGTTTCTTTTAACTCTGCTTTTAGTTAATACTGGGTTCAGAATTATAAAGCAAGAGATTCTGCTTTAGTTTGAAGATTTTTCTTATAATTTGGTAAACCCAGATCAAATCTTAGGCTGTTCTTTATCAGACATATTTGGTAGCATATAATTAGACTTTATGTGCTCTGTTACATTGTTCACCAATCACCTATGTCAAAGATGTGTTTATCTTATTCTAGTTGGTTCACTTTTTATTTTTATTTTATGTGAAATTGTTAAGTAATGACTTGGCTTTACCTTTTAAATGGCAGCAGAGTCGATTGACTTGCTGATGATGATAATCCATTGGAAACGTTGGACTTATCAGATTCGATATTTGTAACTTTTTGGTGATAAATATTTATATATAAATATCGATTCCATACAGATTGTATTCTTCCATGTTCCTGTTTTCTATAAAAACATTCTCTCAAGGAGTACCCCAACAACCACCCTTATTTTTTCAACTTTCTATTACGGAATGTTTGTTGGATCTCTTTGTTTATTCCCTTTTTTATACTTTGGGTCTCCCTGATTCCTACATTTGTTTGTTTTTCACCCTAGAATTTTCTCACATTGTCATATCACCTCAGTTGATGGAAAGTATTTCAACCTCAATCTTTATGTTTTCTATGGGTTATTTCTTCTCTGGCTTTCTTTGGGCTATTTCTTCTCTGTTTTCAGTTTATATCCTAATTTCTTGATTTTTGTATGTTACATTACATGTCAGTTTATATATGGATTTTTTCTCTTCTCTTCTTGTTGTTTTAGACTACTCAGAGAACATGTTGCAGCAATGCTATGAATTCGCTAAGCGGGAGGAAAACTTTCCGAAAGGGTGAAGAGTTTGAACTTTCAAATTTAGATGCAAATCATAAGACGGGTTAATTTCTCAAGTCTATGTCTATTTGAATTTCCAATCTGATTGACTAATTTGACTCTGTTAGGAGCTTAAGCCTTGTCAGAGATCAGGAACAAAATGCAAAACCATTCTAGCATACAAGGGTTGTTGCTCATTGGAAGTGACGGTCTGGTCTCCATTTGGACACTCTCCACACAATCCCCATAAAGTTGTGTAAAATGCTCCTTCACTTCCTCTTCCAGCACAGGAAAGCCGCGCGAGAGTCAGAAACGTTGTCCTTTCATCCTCTGTAACATGACCATCATTTGGTCGCCAGTCCCATAATCCTCCAATAGAAAACTCACGACCCATTGGCTTTGGCACTACAGTTATGGCACTATATATCATGTTTGGTTTTGAACATGTAAACTCATATTCAACTTGCTTCTTTAAAGATATAACTTTGGCCATTTCTGTTGGCTCTTGTTTAATTTGGAACTCATCAAGTTTCATTTATACACATTTTTTTTTTTTAGGGATTTATACACAATTAAACTAGTAGATGATAACGTTTATATATATGGAGATGGTTGAAGTAGTTGTAAGCCGAAGTTGAGAAGAAAGGGTTTTTTTATATTGAAAAAAGAAAAAAAGCCCCAACTCAGACTCCAACCCATCCCGACCCATTAGGGTCTGTTCAAGTTGGCGCCAAAAGCACTTCGAATTAAGTCAGTGGTAGTTGTCGGGTTGCAGCCCTACATACACCATCATCAATAACAAGCTCGACAATTGGACTTATTTTGACTTCCCTCTTTCTAAAAGAAACAAGAAAAGTAAAAATGGTGTGCCACTAAATAAATTTTTCTTATAAACTAGGATAAAGAGGTAAAATAAAAGGCAAATGTACAGCTTTAATATACCAATTTATCATACATAGGAGCACTGCTAAGCTCCTCAAACGTTTTTTACAATTGACACATAAATGATAGGAGTACAGGAAAATCAAAATTTCATTTTCTTTAGACCTATAAACTCCTTGCAATTATCAAGGAATCAAGATACCGTCCGCTCATAACACAAACAAGCATGATAGAGATTCTTTTGCCCCACACATTTACCTTAACATGGGTGCTCGAAAATTATATCACGTCTTAAAAAAGGTAAAATGAAACTATATCTGCACCTCATAGAAATAATCTCATCCCAGAAGAATATACTCCCCCACACATTTACCTTAACATGGGTGATCGGAAATTGGGATGTACGTACGGTCTCTTGTGTTTCATCACCAGGTTTGCGCCTAGGCCCACTCAAAATGAGGGCAGCTTGATTCCATGTGGCCGCTGTTGATGTGATTCGATAACCACTGTCCCAACACCTATGGATGCCTTCATTTAAATAAGGAAAATCAAGCTCCACAACCTTGTACAAAATAGTGACAGCATAGGTCAGAAAACCCCGTGCTGAAAGGGGGGACAATAACAAGTTAACAACCATGTCAATTTGTCTTCAAATGTGAAAAAATAATGTTGAGAATATTATCGATTTCTCTACCAACTAGTATCAACCCTAGGTTACATTGCTGAATCGAACATAAGCATTCGAGTCCATCATCATAGATTCATAAGTTGTTTCTTTATTTGGTAACAGAATCTACACTAAAACAAGCAAAGTAAAAAGTAACGTTATGAAAATTCCAACTTATATATGGCACTAGTGAAGTAGTATGAGAACATCTAACAACTATCATTTCGGGTCACATGTTCAACAGGAACAGCATTAACGAGCTTTAAATCAAACTAATTAAAAAATAACGAAAAGAAAATGTTGCATTTTTCTGAAGCGTGGAAGCTCATCTAGTATTATATTTCGCTTATGTTTCTGTGTGATTCAGATCGGTACCCTACATATCTATCATCTATGGGCATTGTTATGATACAGAGATTTAATTTTGGATCACTACGAAGTAAAAATGATGAACTAAATTTAAATAAACTCACGAAATATCAAAATTTAGGTTACTAATTACTATGCTTAGAGAAAGCCGGCGTATGTATGGTTGACACGACCTTACAGAAATTCACTAATCAAAAGATGGGAGTACAAGAAAGAGAATATTCAATTTGCAATCCCTTACACTTACTGATCTAGGGGTCTGCATCTGAATCCAGATCTAGATATCCGGACATAACCGGATCAGTGATCTAGATGTATCTTTTTCTCTCAGCTTGATTTATACTCTTTAGATCATGTATGCTATTTTCCACCAACCTATAACTTAATTTCCACTAGTCTAGGCTTGTCACCATGCCTTTTTTCTCATCTCTCATTGAGTAACTGCTCAGAAATTGTATAGGCTTGTCACTAGCATAATCAATGCATTCCATCTCCAGTACTCTGAAATTGCTACTCGTTTTAACTATAAGTAATGATAGTCTTACATATCTTTTACTATCATTTTACCACTCATACTACATTTCTTTTTTTTTTACTTTTTGTATTTTCTTTTAAATATTTTTTTAACATTTTTAATTATTAAAAAAAATTAGAAAATATACAATTTCATTAATAGTCACTTCTTTAACTATTAAGTAATTAAAAACATAAAAAATATTAAATAAAATGATAAAAATATAGTAAAAATATATAATTATTCTTTAACTATTTATTTTTCTTTTGCATAAATAACGACGACCACAAGTACTCGATCTAAAGAGCACTTAATTCCATCTCTCATGGAGTACTTAATGGTTGATCATGTATCTTTTTCTCTCAACTTGATTTATAATCTTTAGATCATCTATGCTTTTTTTCTCAAAGTAGATGCCGCGTGATCATCTACGTTCTCATTGACAACGCCCTTGTAAGCATCTCAAATGGAATGTTATTCATGCATGACTTGCTACAAAAAATGGGTTAGAAAATAGTTCATCGCGAATGCCTTGAAGAACCTGGACGATGTAGTAGATTGTATCATCACAAGGATGTCTTTCACGTATTGAAGAATAATACTGTAAGTTGATTAGCGTAGACATTCATATAAATTGATATATTTTCATCCAAATTCTTCAGGTCATAGATTTTACCCACACCTGCTAATCCAATTGTAATAGGCACTCCTCCCTGAAAATTTTCCAGTTTGGCGAGGCACAAATATTGTTTATCAGCATTCCTCCCTACTTCATCACTATTAAAAGTGCTTCTGACTAGTTGTTCATTCCAACTTCTTCCTTCTTCATCAATCAGTTCATACAGTTCAGAATGAGCATTAAGAATTTTGATGGGTGATTGTACACAAAAAGTTGTGTGTGTTGGCAGCCATTTATCTACCTGGATTTTTATCTCCCTTCCATTCCCAACTGATCTCCACCTTGTTCCCATTAGCACTACCTCTGTCACTCACCAAATGCTCATCCATATTAGAGAAGTGGTATTTCCAACTTAGCCTCAGTAAAGTGCACATTCTTAAAATACTTCTCTCTAAAGATCCTGGCCACTAATGAGTTTAGTTCCTTCAACAATCTCCAACCTTACTTTGCCACCATTTCCATACTAAAGCACTCTATATTTCCGAATTCAAGTCACCCATCTCTCTTGAACAACTCATCTGATCCCACTCCATCAATGTATACATTTATCCTTTTGAATATGTCTCCACCAGAAGGTTGGAGACATAGTCTCCAAGTCCCTACATAACTTCTTTGGGAGCATAAAACCACTCATTGAATACGTTGGAGCCTGTAGCATTGCCTTTATTAATACTTCCTTCCCTGCTTTAGAAAAAATTATTCTTCCAATCTGTATCCTCTACCATACCTTCTCTTTTTATGCTACTGAAAGTCTTACACTTTGCCTTCCTACAATTGCTGATAGGCCCAAATATGTCTCATAGTTCTCACGTGTTCCTATCCCAGCTTCATTAACAATTAGATTCATATTGGCCCTAGCTACTTGTATTAGAGCTAAGTTGGAAATACCACTTGTACTAGTACCACCCTTGTATTAGCCTCTGTGCTCCATAATCAAACTGATTAGTTTCTATCCAAAGCCTACTCTTCTTAGCACTCTTCTCAGCATTGTTCTAAGAATGACCATTCGATTTTATCATAGGCTTTGGACATATTTAACTTTATGGCCATACTACTAGTACCACCCTTCTGTCTTCTCTTCATACTATGCAACGGCTTGTAGGAAATCATGATATTATCGATAAGCCTTCTAGGGATGAAAGCACTCTGATTTGCAAAAATAATCTCATTTAATGCCTTTCATTCTGTTTGGTAGTACTTTAGAAATTAGCTTATATATTATATTACAAAGACTAATAGGTTTAAATTTCTTAATAGAAACTAGAGATTTTACCTTGAGTATTAAGGCTAGGTACGTATGGTTGAGCCCAGCCTTCATTTTCCCTTCCGACTGGAATCCAATACAACCATACCAGTCTCATTTCCTATTATCCCTCAATTATTTTTATAAAACCAGCTCCAAAACCTTTTGGGCCAAGTGTTTCCAGAGTTGACATTTGCTTCAAAGTCCTTTCCACTTCCTCAGAGTTGAAGTCTTTTTCTAACATAGCCTTCCTTTCCTCTGAAATTCTCGCCTTAATAGCACAAACTCACTCCTCTATCTATTCATTAGTGGGGTTAGAAGAAGTGTATTTCTGTACAAAGAATTTCTTGAATGCCTCTTCAATCTCCACCCTCTCATTAACCATCATTCCCCTTGAATCTTGTATCTTTAACTATAGTATTTTTCCTCTTTTTCTCTAAATTGCACATGTATGAAAAAAAATTGTGTCTGTGGCCTTGTTTGAGCTACTGGTTTTTTTTGTCCTCTACTTCCATCTCAAGTTTTCTTGGTCCAGCAGCACTTAATCTCCTTTTGTATTCTTATAATCTCTATCACATGCTCAGCGCCTTTTTTGTCATGGAGAAGGTTTTTTTTTTTTTTTGTCTTTAATAGCCTTTCTCTTCTCCTTTGTTAAGTTTCAGCTCCAATTGCCCAAGGCACTTCTACACCCAGATAACAACTTGTGAAACTTTTTCAGAGAGCTCTCTACTACATTACCATTTTCCCATTCTTCCTCTATAAGTTACTTACACCCCTCTTCCAGCTCCCAACTCAATTCATACTTAAAATTATTTCTACTCCCATTATCCCACCTGCCTCTATTTGATTCCAATAATAATGGTCTATGGTCTGAGCACAATGCCACTAGCAGTTCTACTCTTAACATCTGGGAACATACTAAGCCATGCATGGTTAGTTACAACTCGATCTAACCTTCCCTTAATAAAACTATTATCGCAATGACCATTTATCCATGTGAGTTTGTTGCCTATCCACCCAAGGTCTGCTAGATTACGCCCCTCCAATATCCTTAAACTAAACTGGTCCAATTTTTCACTCCTTTGTCTTCCAGCATATTTTTTACTCTGACTTACTATCTCATTGAAGTTCCCCACTGCACACCATCCCATATCTGTTTCAGGTTGAAAGGATGTGAATAATTATGACTATTTTCTTGCTAGTATTTGAATTCCCATAGAAACCTATTAACATCCACCTGGTGTCCTCAATCCCTTCCATTCCACTAACCATACATTTATGTGCCTTTGAGGGTAGTTTATTAGTTTTGCAGCTTCCTTTTTCTTCCACATCATAATCAAACCTACAGTACTTAACCCAGTAGGGTCCATCAGTACACACCTTTCAAAACTCACTCTCTTCCTCAAAAAATGGGCTTTTCTTGCTTTTATAATTGGGCATGTACCTTGCATATCTATCACCTATGGCCATTGTTCTGACACAAAGTGATTTAAGTTTGGATCACTACTAATTAAGAAGGATGAAATAAATTTAAATAAAATCATGAAATATCAAAATTCATGTGACTAGGCTTAGAGAAAGCTGGCCTATATATGCTTGACACGACCTTAAAGAAATTCACTAGTCAAAAGATGGAGTACAAGAAAGAGAATATTCAAATTGCAAATCCTTACTGATCTTTTTTTTATTTCCCCAATTGTATTCATTAGCTCAAACTGAAAGTCAAGTTACATCAAACTCAATTGACAAAGACATACAACCATGTAACAAAAACTAGTTAATTGGATAATACAACTTCAGACTCAACAACTTGAGCAATTAAACCAGAGACTTGATCAACCCAAACTACTAAAGTGCTCAGAAATCGTGCATGCTTTGCTAGACCATCTGCAGCTCCATTTGTAATTCGATTAACATGCTAGAATGTGACTTTAGGCAATTGCTTAATAAGATCCTTAATGGCATAAACAAGATTGCCCTGCATATACATAGGTACTTCCTCAGTTTGAATAACTTGCACACCAAGGAGAGAATCAGACTCTACTATTAAGTCTGGAATTCCCATTGGTAAGCATAATTACAAGCCACTTAATATGGCAATCAACTAGATTTCCAAGGGAGATTTAACCTCATGTTCTTTTCCACTTTCTGAAAGTAGTACTTTCCCTTGTGAGTCTCTTAAAATAATACCAAAACCTAATGAAGCTTGTTCCCCAAAGATAGCACCATCTATGCTCAGTTTCAATACTCCTATAAGAGGGGGTTGCAACTTATGGTTCAGTAAGAGCTTCTATTGAGGATTTTTGAGAACCATCATACTCTTTATATAAAGCTAAGGCATGTTCAATAGAGGCCTACGGACTTGTGAGAATACCCTCATACAAATACTTATTTCTTCTGTACCAAAAGGACCATGCCAGTAGGAAGACTTTCTCTAGTCCCCTTATTAATCTTGCCTGCATAATCTGATGAGATGGCAGTAGTAAATCAGTTTACTCCCATCCCAGCTTACTTAATTGAAATGGTGCTTCCAGTAAGGCCTTAATTGAGAGCAAAACACTAAGGCATGGCTTGTATCCTTGAGGTGATCCTGGCAAAAGAGTGTATATACAGCAACCACCTTCTTTTGTTTCAAATTATGCAGAGTTGGGAGACCATTTTTTAGAGATCTCCAAGCAAACACCTTAACTCTACTTAGGAGGTTTGTTTTCAGAAATAAGATGAGATGAGATAAAATTTAAAAAAAGAATAACATATTGTTGTAATATATTTTTTTAATATTAGTTTTGTTTGGGATTTGAAAGATGTGTTTTGGAATTTGAAAAAGTTAAATTTTTTATTATATTTTGTATGAGGATTTAAAAAAGTGTAATGATGAGTTTGAGATATGTTTTGAAGTTTTGGTTTCATCTCAATAAACAAATCATCTCCAGAGTTTCTTCCATAAATCTTGGTGATTTTGAGTGTTCGAACTTTCTCCCACATTGCTGCTATGTTTCAGAGAGTAAAACAAATTATAGACACTTTTTATAGAAAACAGCCCATTGCTTTCATAATTCCATACTAGTTGATCATCTCAAGGACTAGGACTCAAAGTTAAATGTGACACGTCATTGGCTTCTCACAAGGTCTATTTTCCACCAGTTTGTAGAATCATCAACTAACTGATCTACTGTTTTCACATTTAATATGCTGCTGCTTTCAAAAAGCTGAGGCTTAGGGATTGAGTCTTGGTTGGGCAACCATGACCCAGACCAAATGTTAATGGACTTACAATCCCCTACTCTCCATTTGCAACCCTTCAGCAAAAGAGATTTAACATCCCAAATTCCCCTCCAAGCATAAAAGGGGCTGAAACCAAGCTTTGCATCCTTGAATTCACATAGAGGGAAATATCTTGCCTAGTAAATCTCATGTAAAAGTGAATCAGCTTCCTTCATTATTCACCATCCTTGTAATGCTAGCAATGAAACATTAAAAGTTTGTAAATCTTGAAAGCCAATTCCTCTTTTTTCTTTAGCAGCACACATTTTCCTCCAACTAACCTATCTTATTTTGTTTTCTTCCTTTTTCTGGCCCACCAAAATTTTATTATCATGTTCTCAAGTTCCAAACACAAGCTGCCTGATAGTTTATTACAACTCATAGGAAATGTTGGAATTGCTAGTGCAACAACTTTGATAAGTACTTCCTTTCCTCTTTCGGACAAAAGGCTTTCCTTCCACTCTTGAAGTTTTTTCCACACTTTAGTTTTAATTTCAGCAAAGGCCTGCTTTTTATTCCTTCCAATCATTGGTGGCAAGCTAAGGTCATTGGTGGCAAGCTAAGGTATTTTTCATATTGCTGAACTTGTTGAACCCCCAAAAAAGACAGGATTTCAGCTTGTTGATTGTCCTCCACATTTGGACTAAAAACCATGGCAGTTTTTTCTTTTTTTACTTTTTTACCAGAAGCCTTTTCATAGACCCCAAAGAGATGTTGTATATTGAGACTGGCTTGTAAAGTAGCTCTACAAAACAATAGGCTGACATCTGCAAAGAGTAGATGGTTCAACTTGGGAGATCCTCGACAAATCTGAATACCTTCCACTCTTTTATTGACTTCAGCTTGCATTAGTAAAGAAATAAGCCCCTCAATGCATAAAAGGAAAATGTAAGGGATAGAGAATCCCTTTGTCCTAATCCCCTTGTAGAAATTATGGCCTTTCGGAACACCATTTACTAACACTGAGAAGAAAACTACCTTGACATACATCATGATCAACTTTCTCCATTTTTCAACAAATCCCATCTTTTCATAATGCCATCCAAGAAAGTTCGCTCTATGTGATCATAGGCTTTACTCATATAAATCTTTAGTGACATATAGCCCTTTCTTCCTTGTATTTTTTTTTTTTTTTAGAAAATGGACTACTTCATGGGCTACCAAAATATTATCAGTAATCAACCCCTTCGGCACAAAGGCTGATTGAGTCATTGAAATAGCCATTGGTAATACTATTTTAAATTGGTTTCTCAACACTTTGGAAATCAATTTGTAAACTATATTACACAAATTGATAGGTCTATAATCAGCAATACTTTGAGGCTTTGTCTTTTTGGAATCAGTGAAATAAAAGTATGGTTTAGCTCGCTAACCATTTCTCCTCTGTTAAGAGCTTGGAGGACTGCCTTTGTAACATCTTGACCTACCACTGTTCAGTTTTGTTGATAAAAGAAGGGAGGGCATGCCATCTAGACGAAGAGCAATGGAAGGGTTCATCTGTAGGAGTGCATCTTTAACATCTACAGCTGTGAATTCTCATTCATGTCTTCTAAAACCTTACCTTGCAAAGCCTCTAAGAAATCCAGCTGGCCTTGTTGAGAAGTGGTTGTAAAGAGGTGTTTGAAATAGTTAACAATTTTTCCATCTCTACTTACTCCCAAATGCCATACCTCATTAGCATCTTTAATACCAATTATATAGTTTCTTTTTCTTCTCTGAGAAGCCTTTTGATGAAAAATCTTTGCATTTTTATCATCCACCTTTAGCCATAAGGCTTTGGACCTTCGCCTCCACGTTAACTCAGCTCTCTCAAGCCAAATATTTATTTCTGATCTAACTTTTTTGTGCAAAGCAGAATTTAAACATTGAGGGTCTGAATTGAGAAGATAATGCGTCCTTTTTCGAGCAGGTTCCACTTTCTTGTTGACACTCCTGAACTTGTTCTTGTTCCAATGAGTTAGTTTTTCAACACAAGTCTTGATTTTTCCATAATTGTGTGCAAGCCAGAAGTTTCAGTATCCCTATGCCAAGCTTTATCAATAATCTGTTTGCATTCTCTTGTGCTTGTCCACATTGCCTCAAAATGATTTTATTTTTTATTTTTTTTGGTCTAAGCTGATCTGGACTGTTTACATGCTATTTCATTGACAAGGCTAAGTGATTAGAAGTAGCAACACAAATATGTTCCACACACAACAAAGGAAATGCTTCTTTCCAATCCATATTTGATATGAATTGATCAAGTCTAGGCAACATGCTTACCTCTTCGACTGACTGAATTAAGACTAGGCATTAATCGCTGAATGCATATGAGTTTAGGAAAATTCTATCTGCAAGTGCTATTGGGTAACCATTGCGTACCCATCCGACGTGGCAAGTCAAATTCAATACTTTATTCTCTTTTGCATCTGACGACTCAATTATATTGGAAGGCAAATAGAGGTTAAGAAGAACTGCATTTCAAATCCATCAAGAAAGAAATGGAATTTAATGATCAAAATGAAACGAAAGAAATTCATTAAATTGAAGTAGAAAAATAAACTCTTTCCGTTTTGATCTGGGCATTAGTCAGAGTTGGAAGAAAGAGGAAAATCAATTGGAAAAATAAAAACTTCACAAGTGGAGTCCATTGAAAGAAGTTAGGCTAAATCCCACTTACCCATAGATCCATGCGTATAGACCTCTGATACTACGCTTTGTTGTTGTCGTTGAGTGGTTTGGGTGTTTGCTTTTCTGGGTTCAAGCCCAAGATGGCGAGTGGCAAGGCCATCGATCTCGAGCAGATCAAGAACGAGACCGTTGATCTGGTATTCCTTCTTTCATCTTCCTGAAACTTGAATGGGATGTTTTTTTTTTCCGTCTCTTGTTGTGAAAGGTGGGTTTTTTGTTCGTCCTAGAAATTAGAGAGTCCAGTTCAAAGGACTGCTCTTCCACTTGATCTAATTCAAGCAGAAAATGCAGAATTTTGGTGCATTTTGCTTGATTTATGGTTCTAGGTTCGCAATGACTGTACAAACTGTAGATTTTTTCATTTGTGGGATGTATATCTTCAATTTTGAGTTAGGTTTTGGCGAAATTAGGATTTTGAGGTGAAATCCAACCCTTCGTCTTCGCGATTTGTTTTCCATCGTCCACACTCTTCGACGGAGAGATTTTTGCCTTGCCTTTTTCTCTACTGTTATTATTATTTTTTTAATATATATAACATCTGACAAATAGTATCCACGTCAGACATCGGTATACGATAGTTTTACAATACCGCTTGTATCTAGCAGCGCCCAAATTGCAAGCGTCTGTTAACAAACGAGAGACAAACGGCTGCCACGTCAGCCATTATTTTAATTAAAAAAATAAAGTTAAGAAATCAACCATTTCGATTTCAAATTTCCTTGAATCTGATTCATTCATCTCCCTCTCTCAAAACAAACCAGAACTCCTTCCGTTACCGTACATCTCCCTCCACCTCAAAGATGAACTAGAGCCACTTTCATCGTCGCAGTGTTAGGTGTGAGTTGAGTGTTTTGTTTCCTCCTTCTCATTTCCCTCCCCTCTCTGTTTTCGCATCTCTGTTCCCCTCCCCCACGAACCCATCTTCCCCCTTGAAACCCCAACCAGCAAGGGGTTCCCTCCCCTCAAACTCAAACCCACGAATCTTCCATCATTTCCCGATTGAACTCGTCTGCATTTTGTTCTTAGTGGTACTTTTCTGACGTCAAACAAAATAACGATTATTCTATAAGCTAGTTTCAACATATGAATTCACAAGAAAGAACGTAAAAAATTCGTCCAAAATACAGAAAGTACGTCTCTGAGAAAATAACTGAATATTATCAAATCAAAAACTGTCGAAAATTAGTCCACAAGCCAGACTGTATAGCTAAAATTCGTCTGTAACCGAATTTTATCAAAAATGGCAAAATCTCGAAAATAACGTAAAATTGAAATTCAAAATCAAATAAGTAATCTGCGAAAAATCCGAAACAAATCGGATCTAAAATGACTTCCTAACAAATATACAAAATATTACGAAAAATAATAAAAAATAGCTAAAAACAATGATTCAGAAGGAAAAACAGCAAAATTTGAACTAAAAAAAAAGGCATATGGAGTCGTGCTCAATGTAAAATAATTTAATAGTAAGATTTACAACAAAAATAATATACGTTTAATATAACTTATATATTAAAAAAATATATAATATAATAAGAACATGTCATCATAATAAAAATATATTAAAAATATATTAGAAATCATTCAACTTCTTTTTGTTTATCTATATCATCATGTTATTATATTATTTTATTTTATATGAGATTTATTTTATTTTTAAATTAGATTAATTTTGTAGAAGGAGACCAATATAATTTTTAGACAGAAAATCAACACAAAATAAATTTAATATTATCTTACAAAATTATGAAAAAAATTAAACATATTTTTTTTTTTGAAAAACATATATTATATATTATATTCTTTTTTAAAGAGTAGAGGTGAGGCCCATGGATGGCCCCCTCCCCCAACGTGCTCTGCCACGACTTATTACCCTTCGTGCATGTTTGAAATTACGGTAGAAAATATTTCTTTTAACTTAAGACTTATAGTTCAAAACTTAATATAATAAGTTCTACTATTAAAAAGTCATTTACTGTTTGGGATCTATATGTCTAAAGTACTTTTAGAGTTAATTACGATAATTTTTTTAAAATATGTAATTATCTGCATGAACTTTTTGAGAAAAATTACAATTTAGTACTTATTAAAAAAATGATTTTTAACTTTTTTTTAACTTACTAAAACATTTTTAATAAAGTTATCCAAACATATTATTTTTATTTCAAAATACTTTTAATTACTTAAAAACATTTTTAAAATATCAAAATGCAATCACAAACATGTACTTCGTCCTCGCAAGATCTGTTTCCTGCTTTTGATTACTCATCGCAAGATTTGTTTCCCTCCACAAGGACAAGCTGCCAAAAATGAAACAGCTACTAGATATAAGATCTTAATGCACTTTAACAAGACTCCTAAAACTTGTCCATCAACGACAGCATGTAGTATAATTGATGAGGAATAAGATCAACTGATACCAGACAGAATAATGATTATTCTGTAAACTAGTTTCAATATATAAATTCACAAAGAAAAACACAAGAAATTCGTCCAAAATATAGAGAACACGTCTCTGAGAAAAGAACTAAATATTACCATATCAAAAACTATCGAAAATCAGTCCACAAGCCGGACTGTATAACTAAAATTCTTCTGTAACCGAATTTTACCAAAAATGGCAAAATCCCGAAAATAATGTAAAATTAAAATTCAAAATCAAATAAGCAATCTGCAAAAAATTTAAAACAAATCGGATTTAAAATAACTTCCTAACAAACATACGAAATATTACTAAAAATAGTAAAAAAATAACTAAAAACAATGATTCGGAAGGGAAAACAGCGAAATTTGAGGTCGAAAAAATGGCAAATGGAGCTATGCGCGATTCGAAAAGAACTTTCCGAATTGGGGTCTTATGCGCGATTCTGACACTCGTAACCAAAGTTATGCTCAAAAGACTGAAACGCACATAAAACTCTCCCAATTAGAAAGAGATCATGGTCGCTTCCGGCCTTTTAACTGTCCTGTCAGTTCATGGCATCTTCGCGCCATCAACGTGCAATCAGACAGCTCAGCATCATCTGTGTTGGATTCTCCTGCATCATTTTGCCACTTGAGGTCGGGATGCTCTGGTCTGTTCAAAGAAGCTTCATGTTCGGCTTTGTGGTGTCGTCTACTATTGGAGCTTGTCGTTGGCATTGCGATCTTCAAGGATTTAGGCAAGTATTTTCGTGGGTCTTTTGGTCTTCGTTTGGGTCATCTTCAAGAGGCCGTAAGAGCCACTGAACTAGTCTTCTTCTTCGTTATGATGAAGTTCTTTTTTTACTTGCTTTTGTTCCCAGAATGATGGATCTTGAATGTAGCGAGAAAATGGTTTTGGTCTATAGAATTTTGGTCTTGATTTCTGATCTATACAGTTTGTATGTAGAGCTGTTGTCCATGATTTCTACCGGTGTTGGGGATTTTTGAACTCGGTTGTATATTTTTTGGCTGGTGGGTTGTTTATTTTGCAATGGCAGACCCCAATTTCTATATGGGGATTTTAGAATTATGGTGTTCTTTAACACTCTTATTTCTGTACGAAAATTTCACAAACCTTTCATTTCTCTATATTTAGGGATTTGAACAGAGCAACTATTGATAGCTAACACAAAGATACTAGTTGTTCTTGGTTTCATCTTACCTATAATTAGAAGAAATTTTTTCTCATTCATTTATCATCTTGTTAACATGAGATCTCTTTAGCACTTATTTAGAGGGCCGTGTCTAATTTGTTCTAAGAAAACTGTGCTTGCCTAATGAAGGAATTATTTGACCCCACTACTAATGAAAGAAGTAGTAATCATCTAATGCAACTTGACCTGAGCATATGTCCGACATACATTAAATATGAAATGAAGGTTTGGTCGTCTCAGATAGGATCAAAGATTGTTTCCCTTGGGACTTATGAAAAATCAGAAATGGAACTAGAATATCGCCAACATAAATTTAATGCTCTTAAATTGAAGTTTTAGGAATGTGAAAGAATTTGTTCATTTCTATTGATTGGGCTTATATGAGAGGTAAGTCTTCTTGCTCTGATGAGGTTTTGATGGTATTCTTCTAAATCTAAATTTCGTTTTGTGGTGTTTTGTTTTGGAGATGATCTGTATGAGTCATTTATGTGCAGGTTGCTGTTGTGTGCCTGTGTTCAGGTGCCAATAGTTTTGCAGATCTCATAGCTGCAATCCTTCAGTGGGTGGGAGATGATAAAGTTGTAATTAGAATCAGATAACGATCTAGCTACCGCTGTGGACCATGCAATGTCAGTTGGTTGGAAGGTATGGCTGATCTGTCTATTGTCCTTGAGATTTTTCGAGGAAACATAGGGGGTATCATGTTGTATAGTTTTAGAGGGGATCGAGAAAGTTCAAAATACAGAAACCCACGAAAACTTTGCCTTTTCTTTTTTCTCTATTGGTTTTTGAAAAAAAAAAACATTCAGAACTATTTTCCAACAGGCGAGTGTTGTAGCATTTTGCAGTCCAAGCACAATGGAGAGAGACATTGTTTCTTAGCAAAGGAATTTAGTTTTCTCATAAAAACTCTACAAAGTTTGACATTTGAGTAATTTGAACTTATTATCCCTGGAAATAGGTATTTCAAATATTTTTTTGGTAAAGAGAACCCAAAACACGAAAAGAGTAATTTTGAATTGATGACTCTATAATTTTCTTTTGATTATATGCCAATTTATGGGGGCTATAGCGAGGTCAAAGGTAACTAGAATTATAGTTGTTTTCTTTTGCAGTATTAAAAGTTGGGTGAAGACTTTTTCATGCAACTTTTTTTTGTGGATGTAGGTGTCGCTTCTTTGCAGATAAATGTAAAATGGTGCCGAGATTAATTGCATGCATCCCTCACAAAGTTCATCATCATCCTTGAGTTCCTCCTCATTGAAGATCAAGCTGTGATGATGACTGAAATATTGTCTCTCTCTAGCTCCATCGACATCTCTTGGGTTGACAAAACCAACCTGCAAACTTTGTGTTTGTCTTTTTGTGACCAAAATTTGATAGAGAAGGGAAGGAAGAGAGAAGGGGGGGGGGGATTTGAGGAGAGAGATAGAGAAGAGAAGGGGGCATGGGACCAAAATTTGATAGATCTTGCTCAATTGATCTCACAATAAACAGTGATGATACAACATTTTTTCAAAACTGTCAATTAACATGATAGGCAAATTGCTTAAGTTGCTTATGTTGGTCGATATTGTTAGTATTCATAAGCAAATTGATCCACATTCTTATCCAAGCCAAATTCATGCTATCATAACATGCACTTATGAGAATAGAGCATGAGGAATTTGCTTTACCGTATTGATGCAATATGTGTCAAATAATTTTATAAATTAATTGCTCAAATAAATCGCAAAAATAACTACTTGACACGTCTTAATACAAGATGAACTAAACTAGCAGGTGACATGTACCTGGAATTAGATGACTTTTCTTTTTTGTTCTTTGGCTCATTTGCAAAATCAGATTCATAGCATAAAAAAAAAAAAAACACACCCATTCAGAAATCATGACATCCGAATATATATAGCATAGGCATCTTAAAAAACATTTTTTGCATACAAAAAATCTATCTACACTTGAGTTGCTTGAACTATAGATTATATCATCATAATGCATCAACATTTCCTGCACTACTTGTGCATTATCTTCAACACTCCTGTTAGGCTGTTAGCTTGAATGGTGCCGATCACATTAGCAATATTAACCTGGAAATAGAAAAAAGTAATGACATTAATTTTCTATCATTTTCCCACAAACAAGTCCATAAAAAGGACAGAATGACCAGCTAGTCAACATAAAAATCGAGATAAATATAACCGAGAGAGCAAACCCAAAGAACTTCAAAATTGTTTCCACTTAATGACAAGTTTTAAAATTTCTCCAAGGTAAATATGATTTTTCTTTATTAAAGACATCAAATTGACATTTACCAGAGAACAACAAACCAGCAGAAGTAAACTTCTTTCTTTGGTACAACAATTAAATAACAGAGCATATCTGAGATTGTGGTAGCTAGCAATGACCCAAACTAAATCCAAACTCACTATTATCGTGTCGAGTTTGAATCAAAGATGTATTTCTTCATCAAATTGTCAAGGAGCCACAAAGAGTACACAGGTCTCAAGCCCTCTCTATAAATATGAGGGCTTCTCATTTGAGTGGAGTGGTTGACATAATGAATGACGAGGGATGATGAAAAAAAAAACACTCATAAATTGGGTGAAACACTTGCAAAGTTCTTAACAAAAAAGTAAACAAAAATGCAGCCATGTCTCTCCCCATTCATTTTTTTTTTCAAAATGTTAAATAAAAAGGACATGTACAAAGCCGTCTTCAACTGTATTTCATGCTAGAATAACCAGGAACAACTTGTATCTTTGTGTTAGCTATCGATGGGTGCTCTAAGTATAGAGAAATGAAACGTCTATGGGATCCCCGTACAGAAACAAGAGTATTAAAGAATACCATCATTCTAAAATCCCCAAACATTGTTAGAATAAGTGAAGATAGCATATTTAATGGAAGATAAAACACAAAATAGATGTAGGATAATAGAGGAGCAAACATGCTATTAAATTCTACTAATTGGGTCTTCCATTGCAAAATAAACAATCCAGCTGCCAAAAAAATACAACCCAATTCAAAAATCCCCTACACCACGTAGAAATCATGGACAAAAACTCTACATACAAACTGTATAGAATAGATATCATGACCAAAATTCTAAAACCAAAACCATTTTCTCGCTACATTCAAGATCCATCATTCTGGGAACAAAAGCAAGTAAAAAAAGAACTTCACCATAATGAAGAAGAAGACCAGTTCAGTGGCTCTTGTTAGTTTTTGTTGCCCAGATGACTAACACAAGAGGGGGGGTGAATTGAGTTGTATTTAAAAAAATAACAATTATAAATCAAATATATAATATAAAATATAAACAAAATATGAAACAATAATAAATATAAAGAGTAAGGGTAAGAGAGAAGCAAAGTCAGTATGTTAACGAGGTTCGGCCCCACTGCCTACGTCCTCGCCTCAAGCTACCTCTTGAGGATCTCCAAATCCACTATTCAATCTCCTTTAGGTGGAGATAGAAACCTATTACATCTTTGAACAGCACCGCTCCAAAGAATCTGTGTAGAACACCCTCTACACTTCTAATCACCTTACACTTGGTGATTTAACTATTCCCCGTGTAGAACACCTTCTACACTTCCAATCACCTCACACTTGGTGATTTAACTATTTTCCGTGTAGAACACCTTCTACACACACAAGGGTTATACACACCCTTTTACAAATACAAAAGTTGATAGTAGGTAGACTATCAAAGTACACTCCTCAATGAGTGAGATAGAAACAATACAACACAACCTATATCTCTCTCAACAAGAACAGGAATTAAGGCTCAAAACTTTAGAAAAGAGAGAATGAGAGTTTTGAAAAAATGATGTAAAACTTAGCAATAGATGTGTAAGCTCTTGTTGTGAATTTTGCAAAACTCAAGTGAGCTATTTATAGGCAAATGATTTTTCAATTTCAAATTTGAAAAGATTCCCATGTCAAAAACATCATCATTTACTTTTCAAAAATTTCAAATATAATATTTTTACTTTTTGCATGTGACAAAAGGAGCACACTTTACTTTTCAAAAATTTCAAACATAATCTTTTACTTTTTGCATATGACAAAAGGAGCACACTTTACTTTTTAAAATTTTCAAATAAAGACATCTACCTTTTACATAAGTCAAGAAAAGCATCCACTACTTTTGAAAATATTCAAATAAAACATGCACATGTGAAAGATGACAATCAATCATCTTAATATTTTCAAAATTCAAACCTTTAATCATGTCATGCACATGTGAAAGATGACAATCAATCATCTTTCAAAATTTTCAAATTTAATTTTCAAAATATTCATGCATATGTGGAAAATGTATTTTAATGCTTTATGATAAAATATTAATTTTGAGCCTTAATCCTAATTTTGAATTTTTAAGAGATTTACAACATTACTCTATGATTTTAATGTGAACTTGTTCCCTTCTTGCTCATGCTTGCTTCCTTGATGTGTTTGATTATATTGTGTGGACAACTTGAGCTTGAGACTCCTTTATTCTTTGGATTCATTTGTTATCATCAAAATCCATTTGTAGATTTACATGAAACTTGAAACCTTGGGTTCAACAATCTCCCCCTTTTTGATGATGACAAATGCTTGATAGAACCTGAATCCTGCATTAATACTTAAGCTCCCCCTGAGAATGTGCGTTAGTTTTTCAAGCAAAAATATAAACATAATTCCAAGCATATATAACAAGTTTAGCGATTTAAACAATGTTAATGTTCTAGTCTAAAACTTCTCCCCCTTTTGGTATCATTAAAAAGGAATCATAATTATCTCAATAAGATATATTCCTACAATAACTAACAGACAAATAAAACGCTGCGTTAGTAGAGACTGTAGAAGTTAGAACCACCCGTTTCCGACAAAACCTGCAAATGTTAAAGCCAAATTTTATCATCTCGGTGCGGAAGAAGATTTAAATCCGCTTGATGTTATTGACAAATTAGATGTTCCAGAGATTTGAAGTTGAATAATTAAAATTATTCATGTCCGACAAAGACAGCAAAAGCTGCAGGCCTAGCTCTGGCAATGCGGTGCGGAGCCATGCATGTCCGACAAAACCTCCAAATGTTGGAAGTCTAACTCTGGCAATTCGGTGCGGAGCCACGCGTATCTGACAAAACCTGTAAAGGTTGGAGGCCTAGCTCTAGTAGTCGGTGCGAAAGCAGATCAATCGCCTGATGTTGTTGACAAACGGGTTTGAAGGCTTTGAGTTTCTATAAAAAAATCATTTTCACCAATCGGATACCAAAAAAAAAAAAAAACATTGCTTCTTGACCTAAGTTCTGTTTCTCCATAACGATAGAATGGCCGAACAATTCTCTTCCACTAATGTTCCAGACTTGAATCAGGAACCCTTGACGCATCAACCATCAATCTTCTCTCCTAAGGCTATCAATGTCATGATAGGAGCAGAGAACCGTTTTTCTAGTAAGAAAACTTTTGACAATATGTGTCCAGCATATCTTATATTTCTTTTTACTAATAAGATTTGAAGAGACAATAGTTTGTCTTGTTCTTTATGCTATCTCTATAAAATCAGTTATAAAGATCATCCGATTTGCATCAAATCTTATTCTTATCTCTATAACTCATCTGCATTCCTTCAATATTCTCGCTTTAAGTTTTCAATTCTTTTCTCAATGGCTCATTCTTCTAACATTCCTCTAGATGCATCCATGAGGTATTCTACATCTCAATCTCATGTCCTTTCTGCAGCTACCATTGGCGCCATGTTGCAGCAAGAGAACAATAGTTTGGCTAATAAGCCAGACTCCGATGCTATCTACGACTTGGTGAGTCTCGGGACTCGCTACTCATCCTCTATTGTCGCTTTTTTCCAGCGGCTACAAGTCAAAAATCATGAGGTTGAAAAGCTTAAAGAACAAATTGTTGTACTTCAACGAATTGTTCAAGAGTCTTATACAAGAGAAGGAATCCTTCGGCAGAAGAATAAAAAGTTGAAATCTCTATTGGATTCTTCATTCCGCTTGCCAGTTCCCATGGATAGGGATGACATGATATTGTATGAAGAGAATGAGCGTCTCAAACGTGAGGCTAAGAACCTCAAGTTTATGTAAAAGTATTTAAAAAAATATCTCTATATTTTTATGAACTCTGATCTATCTTTCAAGAAATATTCATAACATGCATCATACCTATTTCTCTTCTAATCATACATAATCTATCTTCTGGTAAGGGTTTTGTGAATATATCTGCTAATTGATCGTGTGTGTTTGTGAACTCCAGTACTATATCGCCTTTCTGCACATGATCTTAAAAAAAATGATATCTTATTTCAATATGCTTAATTCTAGAATGTTGTATTGGTTTTTTTTTTTTAAGATTTATAGCACTTGTATTATCACATTTGATTGAAATGTGATTACACATAAGTTTAAAATCCTCAAGTTGTTGCTTCATGTAAAGAACTTGAGCACAACAACTACCCGCGGTAACATATTCTCCCTCATCAGTAGATAGTGCAACAGAATTTTGTTTTTTTTTTACTAAATCAGGAAAATAGTGCACGACCTAAGAAATGACATGTTCTACTAAAAAATTTTCGATAATCTTTGCAACCAGTATAATCGGTACCTGAATAACTAATAAGATCGAAAGAAGTGTGTTTAGGATACCATAACTCTAAGTCAATGGTACTGGCAAAATATCTAAAAATCCGCTTGACTGCAATCAAATGAGATTGTTTTGGAAATGATTGAAAACGTGCACATAAACATACACTAAACATAATATCTGGTCTACTGGCTGTCAAATATAATAAACTACCAATCATACCTCGATATACCTTCGAATCAACTAGTTTACCGGATTCATCTTTATCAAGTTTAGTGGATGGGCTCATTGGTGTTCCAGTTTCCTTAACACCTTCCATCCCAAACTTCTTCAGCAATTTTTTAATATATTTTGATTGATTGATGAATATCCCAATTTTTGCTTGCTTAATTTGCAATCCGAGAAAGAATATAAGCTCTCCCATCATGCTCATTTCAATTTCTTCCTGCATAGTCTTAGCAAAAACTTGGCACATATTTTCATTAATAGCACCGAATATTATATCATCAACATAAATCTGAATCAAAAGAATATCATCATTTTCGTATTTAATGAAAATAGTTGTATCAATTTTTCCTCTTAAAAAGCCTTTTTCAATCAAGAAACTACTGAATCTCTCGTACCACGCTCTAGGAGCTTGTTTGAGTCCAAATAGTACTTTTGTGAGTTTGAAAACATGATTTAGAGAAATATGATTTTCAAAACCTGGAGGTTGCTCAGTATATACTTCTTCATTTATAAAACCGTTTAAAAAATCACTTTTAACATCCATTTGAAAAAATTTGAAATCTTTATAATAAGCATATGCAAGTAGCATTCGAATAGCTTCTAATCTTGCGACTAGTGCATATGTCTCATCATAATCGATTCCTTCTTCTTGATTGAAACCTTGGGCTACAAGTCGAGCCTTATTTCTAGTAATAACTCCGGACTCATCTTTCTTGTTTCTAAAAATCCATTTTGTTCCAATAATAGTATGATTTTTGGATTTAGGAACAAGTGTTCAAACATCATTTCTTTTAAATTGATTAAACTCTTCTTACATAACTAGAATCTAAGATTCATTAAGAAGTGTTTCATCAATATTTTTAGGTTCAATCTGAGATAGAAAAGCAGTATGATTGCAAATATATCTGAGAGATGATCGAGTACTTACACCCCGTGAAGGTTCTCCTAGAATTTATTCTGCTAGATGATCTTTCACGTGTTTCCACTATTTGGTTGCATCTTGTACTAAGTTTTGATGATCTTTCCTTCTATTTCCATAATCTTTCATTTTGAATTGTTTCCAAATATCACACATCCTTTTTCTTTAGAAGTGAAGTCAATGAATTTAGTTTTGTCTTCTGTCACGTATCTTGAGCATCCGTTGTCTAAAAATCATTTATTTTTACCTGTAGAATACTTCATGCATACCTACAAAAGCAATTAAAAACAATTCCCGGTACCCAAGTTCTTTGGGTCCTTTATTTATTAGTATTAAAAGAAACAAGATATTTAGGTACCCATATGACCCTAATAGTCATTGTATGTTTTCTTCTAATAGGACAAGCAAGATAATTATGACCATTTCTATTACAAAAATTGCAAATAGCATATGACATATATGAAGAACTTGAGTGATTATAATAGTATCCTTTTTTAACAAAATTATTTTTATGAAAAGAATTTTGAATATTGGACTTTGATGTAGAAGGATTATCAAAGAAGTTTTTATAAGATTTGTATTTTTGTTTTGGCTTATATCCCAAGCCTGCCTTATCAAAAACACATCTTTGACTACCAAGAAGTTTTTCAAAATTTCTTTTTCCATTCGTAAAGTTTTCAATAATATTTTCTAAATCAGTTTTCTTTTTCTTCAATTCAAAATTTTCATCTTTCAAAACAATATTTTCTTTTCTTAAAATATCAATTTCGTTTGTTAAAGAAGAATTTTTCTTTTTCAAAACAGTATACTTGATACCCAATTTTTCAAATTCCTCATATACCTCTTCTAAAATATTTTGCAATTTTTCATATGAAGGATCTTCAATATTATCAAAATTTGTTACCTCAATATCATCTTTAGCCATAAGACAAAGATTTGCTGATTCTCCATTGCTTGCTTCACTATCTGAACTACTTGAATCATCATTCCACGTAGCTTTCATTGCATTTTTGCCTTTGTTTCGATCTTTCTTTAGCAGAGGACAATCTGGTTTGATATGACCAGGTTTATTGCATTTATAACAAATTAAAGTGTCATTTTTACCTGAATCTTTCTTGGAAAACTTATTGAAGGATTTCCTTGGAGGAGTTTTATTTTTCTTTAAGAACCTCTGAATTCTTCTTATTATCATCGCAACTTCTTCATCTTTGTCGTCATTTTCCTCATTTTCATCACTTTCACTTTCATGTGGAACAGTTTTAAGTGCCAAACTCTTCTTTGAATTTCCTTCTTCTTCTCCTCTTTTCAATGTGTACTCATGGGTGATAAGTGACCCGATGAGTTCATTCACTTCGAGCTTTTTGAGGTCTCTAGCTTCAAGAATCGCTGTCACTTTTGATTCCCAACGTTTTGGTAGAGAGTTGAGAATTTTTCTAACTATCTCCACTTTGGAATAAACTTTGCCAAGAGCTGTCAAGCTGTTTATGATGTTAGTAAAACGAGTGTGTATACTAGAAATAGATTCATCATCATTCATCTTAAACATTTCATATTCATGAGTAAGAATATAAATTTTTGATTCCTTGACTTGAGAAGTTCCTTCATAAGTAACTTCCAAGTTATCCCAAATTTCCTTTGCTGTAGTGCAAGTCATTACTCTATTAAATTCATTACCATTGAGAGTATTATATAATAAATTCATAGCAGTTAAATTCAAAGTATAAAGTCTATCGTCTTCACGATCAAACTCTTCTTCTTCCTTTTTGACATTTACTCCATCAACTACTTTTGTTGGAATATAAGGTCCATTTACAATGCAATTCCAGATTTCTCGACCTTGAGCGTGAAGGAATATTCTCATTCTAACTTTCCAGAATGAGTAATTGTCTCCGCAAAAGAGTGGAGGCCGACTGCTAGATTGACTTTCACCAAATGAAGCTGCAATGTTAGCCATAAGATCTTAACTCAAAAGATAGTTAATCTTATAATAGAGCTCTAGTTCTGATACCAATTGTTGCCCAGATAACTAACACAAGAGGGGGGGTGAATTGAGTTGTATTTAAAAAAATAACAATTATAAATCAAATATATAATATAAAATATAAACAAAATATGAAACAATAATAAATATAAAGAGTAAGGGTAAGAGAGAAGCAAAGTCAGTATGTTAACGAGGTTCGGCCCCACTGCCTACGTCCTCGCCTCAAGCTACCTCTTGAGGATCTCCAAATCCACTATTCAATCTCCTTTAGGTGGAGATAGAAACCTATTACACCTTTGAGCAGCACCGCTTCAAAGAATCTGTGTAGAACACCCTCTACACTTCCAATCACCTTACACTTGGTGATTTAACTATTTCCCGTGTAGAACACCTTCTACACTTCCAATCACCTCACACTTGGTGATTTAACTATTTCCCGTGTAGAACACCTTCTACACACACAAGGGTTATACACACCCTTTTACAAATACAAAAGTTGATAGTAGGTAGACTATCAAAGTACACTCCTCAATGAGTGAGATAGAAACAATACAGCACAACCTATATCTCTCTCAACAATAACAAGAATTAAGGCTCAAAACTTTAGAAAAGAGAGAATGAGAGCTTTGAAGAAATGATGCAAAACTTAGCAATAGATGTGTAAGCTCTTGTTGTGAATTTTACAAAACTCAAGTGAGCTATTTATAGGCAAATGATTTTTCAATTTCAAATTTGAAAAGATTCCCATGTCAAAAATATCATCATTTACTTTTCAAAAATTTCAAATCTAATATTTTTACTTTTTGCATGTGACAAAAGGAGCACACTTTACTTTTCAAAAATTTCAAACATAATCTTTTACTTTTTGCATATGATAAAAGGAGCACACTTTACTTTTTAAAATTTTCAAATAAAGACATCTACCTTTTGCATAAGTCAAGAAGAGCATCCACTACTTTTGAAAATATTCAAATAAAACATGCACATGTGAAAGATGACAATCAATCATCTTAATATTTTCAAAATTCAAACCTTTAATCATGTCATGCACATGTAAAAGATGACAATCAATCATCTTTCAAAATTTTCAAATTTAATTTTCAAAATATTCATGCATATGTGAAAAATGTATTTTAATACTTTATGATAAAATATTAATTTTGAGCCTTAATCCTAATTTTGAATTTTTAAGAGATTTACAACATTACTCTATGATTTTAATGTGAACTTGTTCCCTTCTTGCTCATGCTTGCTTCCTTGATGTGCTTGATTATATTGTGTGGACAACTTGAGTTTGAGACTCCTTTATTCTTTGGATTCATTTGTTATCATCAAAATCCATTTGTAGATTTACATGAAACTTGAAACCTTGGGTTCAACAGTTTTTACTTCTTAGTCCTACATGGAAAGGAAGTGAGAGTGCAGCAAGGCCATAGGCCTATTTAAGGGGGCATAGTTTCCTTGATTTAATTACACCAGTTAGAAATTTATCTAGTAACTTTTGACTTTAGTAAAAAATTTCTGTTATCCTTTTTTGAATGTAAAAATGAAGAGAGGTAAAAGTTAGAAATTTATTAGTGGGAGAAGTTTTTGTGAGTGTCATTAGGATGAGGAGAAAAATTGTGTGATTGTAATAATTTTCCTCATAGTGGATTTTCTTTTCTGAGTCTGGTGGTTTTTTTCTTGTTTTAGGAGTTTTTCACATAAATTCTTGTATTGTATTTATTTCTCTATTTTTCTTATTATTCTATCAAATGTAAATCCTGGTAGGGGGAATTTGGGAGGTCCAGATTCCCAACAAGTGGTATCAGAGCCACTAGGTTCTTTTGGCAGGGTGGAGTTTTGGTGTGGTAGTGTGGATACATATGGTTTAAGGAGGTTCTGTCTAGGAGATTGGAAAGTTTAAGTGTGTCCGTTGTGACCCTCCAATCTTTCCTGAGAATTTTGAAGTTCTGTTTAGGAAAGATCGGTCTTTCCTGGGAACTTACTTAGTGAGTACTATTCATTTTTATGATAAAATTCACCGAAACTATGTCAGGAGGTAGAGCTTCAAATCCTATCAGATTTGAGGTGGAGAAATTTGATGGGAGAATCAATTTTGGCTTGTGGCAAGTGCAAGTGAAGGATATCTTGATTCAATCAGGATTATACAAGACGTTGAAAGGCAGACCAGTCCATGAAGTTAGTAGCGGTCCAAGCGTTACTAGTGAAATAAAGAGCAGATCTGGAATAAGTGATGAAGATTGGGAGGATCTGGATTTGAGAGCGCCAAGTGCAATTCGTCTGTGCCTGGCTAAGAATGTTCTTGCAAATGTGCATAGAATATTCATGGTATAGGGACTCTGGGAAAAACTCGAAAAGTTGTATCAGACGAAGGGTGTCTCGAATCGAGTGTTCCTGAAGAAGCAGTTTCATATACTGTGGATGAGTGAAGGTACGACTATTTCAAATAATTTAAGTGTTCTCAATGAAATTGTTTCTAAGCTGGAATCTATTGGAGTTAAAATTGATGATGAAGATCAAGCCTTTAGGTTGATTTGGTCTCTTCCAACTTCTTATGAGCATATGAAGCCTATTTTAATACATGGGAATGAGAAAATATTTTTTTCAGAGGTTATCAGTAAACTTTTTCTTTTGAAGAAAGGAGGCTAGGTGGTGGAAGTAATTGTTCACATAAGAACTTAGCAATGGTAACAACTGGTGATTGGAAGAGAAAGAACTTCTTAAAGAAAAAAGTAGTCTGCTAGGTGTGTGGACAACCTAGGCACATCAAAAGAAATTGTCCAAGAGGTGGAGTAGGTTCGGCAAGAGGCTCCAAGTCAGTAAATGGAGATACTGACAATGAAACTAACATTGTATCTCTTTTTACAGAAGACGATATCTGTTAAAAAGAGACATGTACATCCTTATGGCATGCTGCTAATCTCAAAGTTTCCATGATAGAGGATGTGTTAATATTAGTTGTTCCACAAGTTTGTATACGAGCATTGGTTTGGCATTGATGTAAAGTGTGTTGTGGAAATTCATGTCGATAGCTGATGAACTTCCAAGAAAGCCAAATGTGAAAGTTGCACCATAATTTTTCAGCAAGATTATTTTCAACATGGGCCGAAGTGAAATGTTTGAAATTGATTTATTCTAAGTGAGTATACTTTTATAATAGAGCATGATAACGAAAATTATGAATCTTCATTGCGGTAGAGTATGTCTGTAGGTCCAGTCAAAGTCGCAAGGTAGAGATTGTTAGTTTTTGCTCCTTAGCCCCACATGGAAAGGAAGTGAGAGTGGAGCAAGACCATAGGCCTATTTAAGGGGGCATAGTCTCTTTGGTTTAATTACACCAATTAGAAACTTATCTAGTAACTTTTGACTTTAGTAAAAATTCTCTATTGTCCTTTTTTGTATGCAAAAAGAAAGAAAGATAAAAGTTAGAATTTTATTAGTAGGAGAAGTTTTTGTGGGTGTGGTTAGAGTGAAGAGAAAAATTGTGTAATTGTAATAATTTTTCACATAGTAGATTTTCTTCTCTAGGTCTTGTGGTATTTCTCCTGTTTTAGGAGTTTTCTATGTAAATTTTTGTGTTGTGTTTATTTCTCTATTTTTCTTGTTATTCTATTAAAAGTAAATCGTAGTGAGAGAAATTTTGAAGGTCTAAATTCCCAACAGCTCTTACGGCTCCTTTAAGATGACCCAAATGAAAATTAAAAGAACCCACCAAAATATTTGCAGAAATCCTTGAAAATCTCTATGCCGATGACAAGCTCCAGTAGCAAACGACACCATGAAGACGAACTTGAAGCTTCTGTGAGCAGACTAGAGCACCACAACCTCAAGTGGGAAAAGCACTACGAAGACCAAAATGCAGATGAGTTCAAGTGGGAAATGATGGAAGATTTGTGGGTTTGGGTAAGGGGAAACATTGCTGCAAGAACAAAGAGGGGAGGGAAATGAGAAGGGGAAACAAAACACTCAACATACAATGGCTCAGGTTCGTCCTCGAGATGGAGGGAGATGCACGAAAATGAAAGGTGTTCTGGTTCGTCTTTGAGGGAGGGAGATGAGGAAATTTGAAATTGAAAGGGTTAATTTCTTGAATTTTTTTTAATTAAAATAGCGGCTGACGTGGCATAATACCACGTCAGCAGTTTGTCTCTAGTTTGTCTACAGGCGTTTGCCTGTAGAATTTCTCACGTTATGGGAAACTACAAGCAGCACATTATTTAGTCCGTGCGTGCTAGAAATAAATCGTGCAGTAAAGTGGGAAGTACAGCTACATCACATACACCATTATATTTGTCATCAAATTTGAAGCATGCATGCACGAAGGATAAAAGGAAACAATTACACTTCTATATGGATGGCCTAGATACAGACTATTTAAAGCCTCCCAATAAAATAAAGACACCTCATTAATTTCACCAAATGCTCAATAGACTTGATTACACGTGATAGAACAATAAAGCTATTCAAGATTTTCTCTTCTACAAAAACATGTTCGAGTCCCAGAAATCGTCGCTCTAAATTGACCTCCCTCGCGTAACTCCAAATGAACTTCATCTCGTAGTGCAGTTTCACCTGTCTCCATCGTCCCCATCCAATTGTGTCTTCAAATCAACCACTTTTGTTGCGTATCTCCAATCAAAACAGAGGATGAAAGTCGTGATTTCAAATCGATACCAGATATTCTGTTGTTCAATTGATTCGATTCAACCATCAACGAAAAGTTAGGTCCTCGCATTATCTTTCAACTTGGACCCATTTTTGTCGCGTCTTCAAAACCATCAGTAGAAAATATTCTCTTATTCAAATCAATTTGGTTCAATCAAAAATTAAAAATTCCGTCGCGTCTTTAAATCAACCCCTTTCCATCACATATCCAAGTCATTGACATGATCAGGGCAAGATGGGGGAAGATATGGGTTAACAGGGGATAAGCATATTGTTGGGTTTTACATGATTTCATGATTTCCATTTCTACTTATTTTATTGAAAGCTGAAATTTGAGAAACACAAGTTATTTCATCCATTGTCCATTGTGGTTGTAATGATACAATAAAATGGATCGACGAAACAGAGGATGCTAAGGTTTGAGGTGAAGGGGTACGGGAAGAGAGGGTTTTCTCACGTTTCGAAGGGGTTTGGTTCGATGCCTTGCAAGAATATTATTTTAATTGCATGTGGTGTTGTACCACAATAACGTTGGTGGGAAGTTTACGTGACGATAAATGACTAGCGAGTTGTATCATTGGATTTTATAATTGGACCAGATAGAAGATATCCTTAAAAAGAAAAATATATTTATAATAATTAACAATCAATGAAAAATGAATGCCGCTTAATTGATTAATTTAGTATAACAAAAATATAAGCAATTTCTAAGCAATGCATTCCATAACCACTACTCTGAAATTGCTATGCGTTTTAACCAAAATTTTAAATATCGTACAGGTGGCTGTACCAATCAAGTCACTAAAATGAAATATTTCGATATCGGTACTGTTTCGTATACCGTTTTGAAATAGTCTATATAAAAATATATATATGCTCACATAAATTACAAACAGATAAAATTATTAATCGTTTTATGATTTATACAAACAAAATATATATATTTTTTATATATAAAAAAAATTAAAAAAAAAAAAATCCCGAAATCCGAAATCCGATACCGGTCGAAATCCGATATTTCGGCCGGTACCGGCCGAAACGGTCGAAAAATTGGGCGAAACGAAACATCCATTTCTTGGTACCGGTCGGCCGCCCGGTACAGAATATTTCAACCATACTGGCCGGTACAAAACGAATTTTAAAACATTAGTTTTAACTATTTATTTCCCTTTTGCAACAATCTCAATATTTTTCAACATTCTTTATTACTATTCAGTATTTTATTATTACTTTTTACATACTTTTATTACTATTTATTATTATTTAATATTTTATTATTATTTTTTTTCTATTTTTTTATTATTATTCACAAATATTCTTAAACACTCTCAACACCAAACATAACCAAAGTAATAGAAAAGACTTTTGACTGGACTGCATGATCTCTGTAGATAATCAATTTATGACTTCTTGCACAGCCCTAGATGATGCGGCATCGACTTGGAACTTGCTGATCATGTCGACCACAAGTACTCCATTTCTAACTTCTATATAGAACTCATGCACTCTTCACTGTTCTTCTCATTGCACAGGCCCTCACTGCCTTGCATGATTAGCAATATCACATTACCTTCAACAATTAAACTTGTAAATCTCTCGGATGGCATTCATGGCTACTCAAAGAGCCTCTTCATCTATTTCCGAAGATATTAAGAAAACAAAAAGTCCCCAATCATCTTTTTCCGAAGAAGATGAAAAAACCCGAACCTTTTTCTCAAGAGTATCACAATGGAAACATGATGTTTTCCTCGGTTTCTGTGGCAAAGACACTCGCAAGAGTTTTACGGATCATCTATATGTTGACTTAAAACGGAATGGCATTCTCGTCTTTAGAGATGAGGAAACAATCAAGCGAGGAGACTGCATTTCTCAAGAGCTTTTGAAAGCAATTCAAGATTCTCAGTACGCAGACGTCATTTTTTCTGCAAATTATGCTTCTTCCAAAGGTGCCTCACGGAACTTGCTGAGATCGTGAAATTGGAGAAAAAGAGGAAGCTCACAATTTTTTCCATTTTATACCCTGTGGATCCATCTGACGTAAGAATTCTGACAGAATCTTTTGCACAAGCTTTTGCAGCACATAAAAAAGACCCCAAAGTTGACATCAAATAGATGGATATGTGGAGAAAAGCTTTCAGAAAAGTCGGTAATATCGCCGGATGGCACATACATGATAGGTAACATTTAGTCCTCTTTTCTGCTGCCATTGCTAGTGTTAAAGCTTTGAGAAAATGAATTGTGTACAAACTGTTTGTAGAAATGCCAAGCTCATCACAAAATCAATAATTTCATTTGGTTTCCATTCTTCTCATTATTTTGAGTACAACAGACCACTCTATTTATAACTAAGGTACATAACAAATACTAAAATCGCAATACTCTCTTGATGACAGCTGGCTAGGTGGATTCTACATTCTGTTATGAGTCTAATTTCTAGAACTTGACATATTATTCTTCTTGAATATGTTTGGTTGAGTTGGACTTCTTCGAGGCACTGTGTTGTGCTGATGCAGTGGACTATGTTGCCTTAATAGCTAGAAAGCAATTAAGAACTTAAAAGCTTTAAGAGCATAATAATATGGTTAACACTAGAACTGTTGATGTTATTGTTATTATAAGTGTTGTTATTAACATGTATCTATCTACTTATACATTTATAATTTTTAAGGAAAATGTTATAGGAAACCGGCAAAGGCGTAACTTGCGAAATCGGGCCTACAAGTTAAATTGAAAATGTCGCCGTTTAAAATTTAAATAAAGCAAAAACCGGTTTCGCCATATCAAAATTGAAATTTCGCAACGCAATTAATTCTCCCCAACCCATAGAGAGCGAGCAGCCTAGGACTTCGTCTGCACTTCGTCTTCCCTCCATCCCCAACCCAAATCCCTCCATCCCTAGATCCTCTCACGCATACGAGACGAAGTCGGGCCCCATTCCCTCACGAAATTTGTGGAGGTACTTCATTCCAAAACCCTCTCATTTCATGAAATTTTAGGGTTTCTGGAAAAATCACTTCGGTCACTTTGGATTTGGATTTGGATTTTTATTTATTAAGTATTAGGTTTTGCTGTTGCGTGCGGGTACAATCGATGAGGCTTTGAGCGGGGCTTTGTGGATTTATGCGAGTTCGAGTTTTGTGAGAGTGGGTTGACTCAGTGAGTCCTGCTTTGGCCAAAAGTATCCTGTATCTGATTTTCGCAAAGAGGGCTTCTTTGGATTTGTCTAGTATGGTGCTGCGTGTTCTGTGTTTCTTTATTGTTCCTTTTTTTGTCTTTCATATAGTTTGAACATTTTTCACATGTTTATTATTTATAATGCTCGTTCCTTTGTGTAGAATGATATAATCAATTACTTTCAGGTGCTCAGGGCATTTTGTATACATGGGTTGAATCCTAGAGCTGTCAAGCTATTTCAGGTGCTCAGGGCATTTTTTGAGGTCTTTAGCTTTAAGAATCGCCATCACTTTTGATTCCCAACGTTTTGGAAGAGAGTTGAGAATTTTTCTTATTATCTCCAAACTAGAATAAATTTTTTCAAAAGCTGTCAAGCTATTTATAATGTTAGTAAAACGAGTATACATAGAAGAAATAGATTCATCATCAATCATTTTAAACATTTCATATTCATGCATAAGAACATAAATTTTTAATTCTTTGACTTGCGAAGTTCCTTCATAAGTTACTTCCAAGTTATCCCAAATTTTCTTTGTTGTCCTACAAGTCATTATTCTGTTAAATTCATTATCATTGAGAGCATTATAAAGTAAATTCATAGCCATTACATTCACTGTATAAAGTCTATTATCTTCACAATCAAACTCTTCTTCTTCCTTGTGGACCTTTACTCCATCAACAATTTTTGTTGGAATGTAAAGTCCATTTACGATACATTTCCAGTTTTATCGACCTTGAGATTAAAGAAATATTCTCATTTTAGCTTTTCAGAAAGTATAATTATCTCCACAAAATAGCAGAGGCCGACTACTGGATCGACATTCAGCGAATAGAGCTGTAATGTTAGCCATATAATTTTAACTCAATAGATAATTAATCTTATAATAGAGCCCTTACTCAGATACCAATTGTTGCCTAAATGACTAACACAAGAGGGGGGTAAATTGGATTATATTAAAAAATTAATACTTATAAACCAAATATACAATATAAAATATAAACAAAATATGAAGCAGCAGGAAATATAAAGAGTAAGGGTAAGAAGAAGCAAACTCAGTATTTTAACGAAATTCAGCTTCATTGCCTACGTCCTCGCCTTAAGCTACCGCTTGAGGATCCCAAATTCACTAGTCAATCTCTTTCAGGTGGAGATAGAAACCTATTACACTTTTTAACAACACCACTACAAAGAATCCGTGTAGAACACCCTCTACAATTGCAATCACCTCACACTTGGTGATTCAACTATTCATTGTGTAAAATACCTTCTACACACACAAGAGTTATACGCACCCTCTTACAAATACAAAAACTGATAGTGGGTAGGTTATCAGAATACACTTCTCAATAAGTGAGATAAAAACAATACTGTGCAACCTATATCTCTCTCACAATGAACAAGGACTAAGGCACAAAACTTAGAGAAGGGAGAATAAGAATTTTAAAAGAATGATGCAAAACTTAGCAATTAATGTGTAAGCTCTTGTTGTTATTTTTACAAAACTCAAGTGAGCTATTTATAGGCAAATGAGTCTTAATATTCATATTTGAAAATGTTCACATGTCAAATAAGATTACTATTCACCTTTCAAGATTTTCAAACAAATCATCTATCTTTTGCATTTGTCAAAAAAATACACAACCACCTTTCAAGATTTTCAAACAATACATGTACATGTTGAAGATGACAATCAATCATTTTACAAATTCAAATCTTTATGCTTATGTAGAAAAATAATAATAATTTTTAAAATTAAATATTTTAATAAAGTTATGCAAATGTAAAAATACAATTTGATGCTTTATTAAAAAATATTAATTTTGAGCCTTAATCCGATTTTAAATTTTAAGAGATGTATAAAATTACTCTATGAACTTCATTTATAAACTTGTTTTTTTTTTATTCATATTTGATTTCTTGATGTGCTTAACTCTCTTTATGCGTAGACAACTTGAGCTTGAGTTTTGAATTTATTTGTTATCATCAAAATCTATACGTAGATACGAGATTTGAAACATTGAGTTCTACAGTATTTAAGTAATTTCTACCTAGACAATGTAATATTGTATTCCTGTTTTTAATGGACTTTTCCGTACCTGTTAAGACAGAAGTCGTTGTATCCAATGCATGGTTTATAAAGACCATAAATGTCTCTGAATGTTTTTAATTTCCTGATCCTTTTAGTGAGCACAATTAGATTGATTTTGAGTCTTGAGCATTGATTACGCCCAAAGAATAATGCGGTCGTTTGCAGTATAGCTTTGGGGTGTCGACTCCACAGGGAGATGGATTGAGAAATTGAAGAACAGTAACGAAATTAACAAAAAGATTTAGATGAGTGCGAAAAGTAAAGTATCGAGAATCCTTTGTATATAATTAATATTTTAATTATTTTCGATTCATTAATAACTCAATTGAAAATTCTATGTCCAAATTTTCAATCGGAAAATAAAACATTAATAACCAGATTTAAATCAAATGTAATCTTTCGAAAAATCATTCGTCACAATATAAGAACAGGAATTGTTATCGATATTAAAGAAATTCAACGTCGACAATATACTCGTAGAGCAATATTGCAGCAGAGAATTAAATTAAAATAGATAACCAATTGAACCAAACATAATCAAAGGATTATTGCATTTAATAGAAAAAGCATGACTGAATCTATAAATGAAATAAATTCTAAGATTATTTGGTGACGAAAACATTTATAATAAATTTCGAATGACTAAACAAAAAAGTTTAATATTTGAAGAACACATATATGAATCAAAAACAATTACAAATACCATCATATATACAAATTCATCCCTAGCTCTACTAGAAAATTAGTTACACATATTGAAAATATGCAACAAAAATTCTTCAAGGGATAATATGGAAGAGCCAACCATTATTTTCTTCTCTCTTCTTTGGTTTTTCTTTTCTTTTCTCAAACTCTCAAAAACAATGTATCTTCCAAGGCATCCAAGCACACTAAGCATGGTCTTAGAACACACACCCCTCCCTTCTATTTATAAGCATCCTTCATGCAAGTTGTCATGACAAAATCATCATAATTTCAACTTGTTTTGCCATGTGCCATTCTTGAATCCAAGTGATTTGTGAGTTGTCATTTTGATCATTTGTTTTCCCACCATGCATGAGCTGGATTTTTCTTGTAGGTTGAGTGTTTCAATTTTGCTTCTCTATCTATTAGTTGTCTTGTATGACTTAATATCTTGTGGTCAAATAATTTGTCTTGAAGAAACTTGAGTGCACTTCATCTTGTATCTGAATTGATCATTGAATTTCCAAGTTGGTGTAGGAGTGCTTGCTAGAAAATATTATGATGACATTTGGATTTGACGCAAGTGGCTGAAAAATATCCAGGAACGTCAAGTGCAGGTGTGTCCACTTGATGGTCGATTTTGTCTTAGATTGAGTGGATATCTCTTCAAACACAAAACATAAAAGTTATAGATATTTCTCTTGCGGTTCTAGATCATCTTGAATCAGATCAATCGGAGATTGGATGAGAGAGTTATGCCCATTTTACGAAAAGATGTCAGAACTGTCTAAAATTCCGCAATTATCTTCATTTGCTCCTAATGTCTCCATTTGTGTCCTAAATCAAAATATAAGAATAATGAGTATATTTAGGCATCAAATAAGAATAAAGTATTAAACATTAAGAGAGGAAAATATGGCATTTTATATTCTCATTAATATATTAAATCATGCTTATATCTATCTCAAGATAAATGATCATTAATTTTATTAACATGAGTTATATCCACTGTTTTCTCATTTCTTTTAGTATTTAAATAGAGTATTTAGAGTGCATTTCTGTACACTCATCACACCCCCCAACTTACTCATTGCTAGTCTCTAGCAATTTTCATGCAAAATGATGAGAAAGACTAAAGAAAATCACACATAGGGGCCATCAAGACACATTTTTCAAATTTACATATCAAAACAATCTTAAAAATTCAATAACCCTTTCACGAGTAATTCAAATATAGCAATCCACAGAGTGTGTATGTGTTCCAAACTATTTTTATCAAATCAGAGGTTTCGACAGATGCAACATTAGAATATCTTAAGCAAAAAGGTTCAACTCCATAACTTACGGGTATAGAAGTGTTTCATGTATGGGTTCTCTCTATGGAGTTGACAAAGGTGTACATTTACTCTCATGGAAATTTAGCCAATTATATATAAGTAACAAATAAACATTGATCTTATGATAGGAATACTAACAAATGAGATTTCCACCATTCTTTCCACAAGCATACTTAGGATCGGAAAAATCAACACAAAGGGTTGTAATGTGGTTTAGGGTTGGGGTTCATAAGAAGAAAAGGTGAAGAGATTTCAAAAACTTCCAAGTATACACAAAAGGGAATCTGTTAAATTTTTCAGTAGACTATACTTTCCTTTTGATGTACTTTTCAATTTTTTAGATTTTTGACTAAGTACACTTTTCCATCTTCTTTTGCCACTGGTGTCTTCTCAATTTGATGAACTCTTTCATGAATAATTTGATGGACACATCTAGCACCATGCCATTTTTGTCATGGTTTTTTTTTTTATGATAATTTCACACCTAGTACACACTTGGAAGTAAAATGGTAGGAAAATATAGTGTATAAGCTATACTCCAATGTGGAGAGGTATGGATGATGTAGATATTAAAAGAAAAGGCCATATGTGTATATTGGCTCAAAATTGGCTGCTAGGGATCTATGATGAAAAGGCTCAGCTTGAAAGGCTCAAACGTTAATCCTAAGTTGACTTTCGTCATATCCCAAGTATATCCACCATCTTACCACAAACCATGTAATGATATTCTCAAAAGAAGTGTCAAATTCAACAGATCAATGGATACTTATCACAATTTATGTATTTGTAAGCTCTCAATTCTCACAAAATTCACATGAATACTTGAGCAAAATAATTCTTTAGTTACATGTGTCAAATCACCATATTACCACAAAGTTTGGAGAAGTGCATAAATGGCTCTGTGGATGTTTTAGCAAAATGATTTAAAATGGGTTTGTTGAATTCACCAAGATGGTTATGAATGAGCATGAGTATCATGTGTGAAAAGATGCCTGTGTGAAAAAATTTGGCAATTTTTTATATATTGATTGAAATATGCCACAGAGTTTAAATAACAGATTTGTATTCCCACCCCCCAACTTAAATGAAACATTGTCCTCAATGTTTAAGAATCAGAATTGAATAACTAAATAGGGTAGATTACACCTGATGTGGGATGTGGGTGGCTTGCTTGGCATCAAAGATGGTATTTGTCAAAATAAAATTAACCTGTAACAAAATAAAGAAAACAATAAATAAAAATAAAATGAACGAAAATAAAATAAAAGAAAAACATACCTGGAGATGGTCAAGATTGATATACTGGGTCCATAAGTGGAATGTCTTCCACTTTTGGAATTTGTCTATCAATTAAGATTTTGAGGCGTTGACCATTTACTTTGAAGATACATCCATCTTTTAGATTTTCTATTTCTACCGCTCCATTTGTGAAAACGTTTTTTACTATAAAAGGGCCGGTCCATCTAGATCGAAGTTTCCCTGGATGCTTATGGAGTCTTGAATCATATAAAAATACTCGATCATTAGGCATAAATGTTCTTCTCAAAATATTTTTATCATGAAATACTTTCATTTTAGCCTTATAGATCTTGGAGTTTTCATAAGCATCATTTCTCAATTCTTCTAATTCCGTCAATTGGAATTTTCTAAATTTTCCTGCTTTTTCCAAGTCAAAATTGAAATGTTTAATAGTCCAATATGCTCGATGCTCGAGGTCCACGGGCAAATGACAAGGTTTTCCAAAAACAAGTCTATAAGGTGACATGCCTAAGGGAGTTTTGAAAGCTGTACGGTAAGCCCAAAGCGCATCGATTAGTCTCAAAGACCAATCTTTCCGATCCGGGTTGACCGTTTTTTCTAAAATTTGTTTAATTTCCCTATTCGCAAGTTCAACCTGTCCACTTGTATGAGGGTGATATGCAGTAGAAAGCTTATGTATCACCCCATATCTTTTCATTAAAGCTTCAAAAGAACGGTTACAAAAATGCGTACCTCGATCACTAATGATAGCACGTGGGGTACCAAATCGAGATAATACATTTTCTTTGAGAAACTTAATTACCGTCCTGTTATCATTGGTCCTGCAAGGTGCTGCCTCTACCCATTTTGACACATAATCTACTGCCACAATAATATATAAATATCCAAAAGAAGGAGGAAATGGTCCCATAAAATCAATGCCCCAACAGTCAAAAATTTCAATTACCAAAATTGGGTTTAAGGGCATCATATTACGACGGGTCATAGCTCCTAACTTTTGACATCTTTCGCATGAGCGACAATAGATATTTGTATCTTTAAATAAGGTGGGCCAATAAAATCCACACTGCAGGATTTTTGCAGCGGTTTTCTTCATTGAAAAGTGGCCACCACAAGCTTGGGAATGACAAAATTCCAAAACGCTTGCAATCTCTTCATCAGGGATGCAACGCCTTAAAATTTGATCAGGGCAGTATTTGAAAAGGTAAGGGTCATCCCGGTAGAATTTTCGTACCTCAATCATGAATTTCCTTTTGTCTTGGGTGCTAAAATCCTTTGGTATTTCACCTGCAGCTAAATAGTTCACAATATGAGCAAACCATGGTAGAGAAGTAATAGAAAGTAAATGCTCATCGGGAAAATCATCTTTGATTGGTATGTGGTCAGAAGTGTCCTCGAATGTGAGTCTAGAAAGATGGTCTGCCACTACGTTCTCCACTCCTTTCTTGTCTTTGATGGTGATGTCAAATTCCTGCAAAAGTAAAATCCATCGTATTAATCGTGCCTTAGCATCCTTCTTTGTAAAAAGGTACTTAAGGGCTGCATGATCTGTAAAGATAATGATAGGAGAACCAATCAAATAAGCGGAATTTATCCAAAGCAAATACTAGCGCTAACAACTCTTTTTCAGTGGTGGAGTAATTCATTTGTGCATTATTTAGAGTTCGACTAGCATAGTAAATGACAAAAGGTTTCCCTTCTTTTCGTTGTCCAAGAACAGCACCTACAGCAAAATCACTAGCATCACACATAATTTCAAAAGGTAAATTCCAATCAGGTGGTTGCATTATGGGTGCTGAAGTAAGCTTGCCAATTAATGTTTTGAAAGCCTCTTGACAGGCTTGTGTCCATTCAAATGGGGCATCCTTAGCTAGGAGGTTACATAGTGGTCTAGATATGGCAGAAAAATTCTGTATGAATCTCCTATAAAAACCCGCATGACCAAGAAATGATCTTATATCCTTGATTGTTCTAGGTGTAGGCAATTTAGAGATTAATTCAACTTTTGATTGATCAATCTCCATTCCTTTGGAAGAAATAATATGCCCTAAAACAATACCTGAAGGTACCATAAAGTGACATTTTTCCCAATTTAAAACCAATTCTTTTTCTTCACAACGAGTGACTACTCTTTCTAAACTCATTAAACATGCATCAAAAGAAGATCCAAAAACAGTCAAGTCATCCATAAAAACTTCCATGCACTTTTCAACCATATCACTAAAAATACTCATCATGCAACGTTGAAAAGTAGTTGGAGCATTACACAGTCCAAATGGCATTCTGCGGAAAGCATAAGTACCGAAAGGACAAGTAAAAGTAGTTTTATCCTGATCTTCTAATGCAATTTCAAATTGATAATAACCAGAATAACCATCCAGAAAGCAATAAAAAGGATGACCAGCCACCCGCTCAAGAATTTGATCAATAAAAAGAAGCGGAAAATGGTCTTTTCGTGTGGCAGCATTTAATTTTCTGTAATCAATGCACATCCGCCAACCAGTCACCAGTTTTGTAGGGACTAACTCTCCAAGGTCATTTTTTATCACAGTTACTCCTGACTTTTTAGGAACAACCTGCGTAGGACTTACCCATTTACTATCAGCAATAGGATATATCATTCCTGCATCTAATAGTTTCAATATTTCATTTTTCATAACTTCTTTCATTGTGGGATTAAGTCTACGCTGGGGTTCTCTTCGAGGATTAGTTCCTTCCTCTAAATTTATTTTATGAGTACAGATTAGGGGACTAATGCCTTTTATATCAGCAATACTCCATCCTAGGGTTGATTTATATTTGCATATAATCTAAATTAATTTCTCACCTTGGGACTCAGATAATTCAGATGAAATAATAAGAGGAAAAGTATCACCTGGACCAAGGAAAACATGCTTTAAACCCTTAGGTAGGGATTTTAATTCAACTTTAGGGGCTTCCCTACTTGAAGGAATCTGTCTTTCTCTTTTTTCAGGCAACTTCTCAAACTTTGGTTGCCATGCCTGTGTGCTATAATCATGAGTTCTGTCAAAAATAGCACAAATGTCAAATACATCAGATGAATCACTTATAGGATTAAATTCAGAATTAACAATAAAGTATTCAAGGGGATCTGAGTCATGAGTTGTAAGAACATCCCTTTCTATAAGTGAGTCAATCATGTATGTCTGATGACACTCGACATCCTCTTCTGGCTGTTTTGTAATATGAAAAATATTTATCTCAAGAGTCATATTGCCAAAAGAGAGTTTCATCAATCCATTTCTGCAATTTATAAGAGCATTAGAAGTAGCAAGAAAATGTCTACCTAAAATTAATGGAATTTTAGAGGTGGTTTCTACAGCAGAACTAGTGTCTAGAATTAAGAAATCAACAGGATAGTAAAATTTGTCAACTTGAATTAAAACATCCTCTACCACACCCCGTGGTGCTCTAACTGAACGATTAGCCAATTGCAATACCACAGAAGTTGGTTTGATTTCTCCCAATCCTAATTGCAAATAAATAGAATATGGCATCAAATTTACACTAGCCCCTAAATCTAGCAAGGCCTGTCCAAGCTCATGATTGCCAATATTGCATGTGATGGTTGGACATCCAGGATCCTTGTACTTAGGGGGAATCCGCTGTTCAATTAGAGCACTAACTTGCTCTGTCAAGAATGCAGTCTTCTTCACATAATGCTTCCTCTTAACTGTACACAAATCTTTGAGAATTTTTGCGTAAGTAGGAACTTGTTTAATTACATGCAAAAGAGGAAGATTAATTTTTACCTGTCTAAGATTTTCCAAAATATCATTGTTATGATCTAGAGTTTGTTTGCTTGACTTTAATGCTTGAGGAAAAGGTACCTTACCAGGATTTTTTGTTACCGCAGGTTCCTCAGGTTTTGTTACCTCAAGTTCTTTGGGAAGCTCAGGACTGCTGCTATCTTGATCTTTCTCTACATCCTTTTTTTTGTCTATTATTGGATCACGTAGAGACTTACCACCCGTGTCACAATGGCGTTTACGTCCTTTAGATCTCCTTGTGCCATATGTTGACCATGAGGTACAGATTGAGTTTGGGAAGGAAACTTACCTTTCTCATTCATAGTCAATGAACTCATTATTTTAAACACCTGGCTCTTGATTTCCTTATTTTCTTCGACAACCTGCATAATCAAATATTCAAATTTTTGATTAGTCTTACCCTGTATTTCAATAAAAGTATGCAAAGTATCTTCTAAAGAATTTCTAGAAGATTGAGGTGCATGGTATGGTGCAGGATATGATCTAGAGAGTTGTGCAGGCTGCTGGTTTTCAACCTTCCAGCTGAAGTTGGGATGATTACGCCATCCTGGGTTATAGGTTTCAGAGTAAGGTGTGAAGGGCTTTTTGTACATACCTAGAGCATTACTTTGTTCCTCATACATACCATTCATGTTAGTATGTGTAGGACACTCTTGGGAATGATGATCTATCCCACCACAGACAACACATGGCCCAAAAGATTCTGCATGATTAGCCGTGTGTGTTGGTTTTTAGTTTTCAGTTTTCAATAACTCTAATTCTCTGGTGAGCATTTCAACCTTAGCCTTAAGGTTATCCTCCTCCCTTAGATGGTAAATACCACCACTCAAGTTTCCTGTAGGTCGTGACCTGTTTGTGCTATCAGTAGCACTAGGTCCAGTCCAAGTATGAGCTTTTTCAGCAAGCTCATTGAGGTACTCTATGGCCTCATCGGGATTTTTTTGTAAAAATTCTCCATTACACATCATTTCCACGAATTGACGTTCCCTAGGCGTAAGGCCTTCATAGAAATAACTCACTAAGCGCCAATTCTCATATCCATGGTAGGGACACATACTCAGTAATTCTTTAAATCTTTCCCAAGGCTGGTACAAAGTCTCACTATCCTTTTGTGCAAAGGTAGAGATTTGTCTTTTTAAAGCATTAGTCTTATGTTGGGGAAAGTGTTTATTGAAAAACACTTGAGTCATCTCACTCCATGTTCCAATAGACCGTGGTCTTAGTGAGTACAACCAACTCTTAGCTTTATCTTTCAAAGAAAAAGGAAAGAACTTTAGCCTTACCGTTTCGTCAGTGGTATTTTGACTGTGAAATGTTGCAACTACTTCCTCAAATTCCCTAATATGAACATAGGGGTTTTCATTTTCTAGACCATGGAAAGTCGGAAGTAATTGTATCATTCCCGTTTTAAAATCTACATGACGAACATTAGGTGAGAACATAATACAGGATGGTGTGGCTGTTCGTGCGGGATGAAGATAATCTTGGAGGGTTCTAACAGGTTGGTCCACGTGTTCACTCATCGCGTCAGAATTGGAAGAATTATCAAACAAGCGATTAGAAAAATTAGATTCTGAATCTGATTCTAGCACGGGTCTACTAGCAAACCGTCCAAAAGCGTCTCTGTACCTGCACATGCAAAGTAAGGAAAAGCGTAATACTGAAAAAAAATAATTACGAAAAGAAAAGTAAAATAAAATAAAGATACAGAAAGCTAAAAAGAAAATGAACGAAGCTACCGCTCTTTTTTTTTTTTTTTTACAAACTACTAAAAAAACTACAAATTCTACTACCGTCTCCCCGGCAACGGCGTCAAAATTTGATTACGTCCAAAGAATAACGCGGTCGTTTGCAGTATAGCTTTGGGGTGTCGATTCCACAGGGAGATGGATTGAGAAATTGAAGAACAGTAACGAAATTAACAAAAAGATTTAGATGAGTGCGAAAAGTAAAGTATCGAGAATCCTTTGTATATAATTAGTATTTTAATTATTTTCGATTCATTAATAACTCAATTGAAAATTCTATGTCCAAATTTTCAATCGGAAAATAAAACATTAATAACCAGATTTAAATCAAATGTAATCTTTCGAAAAATCATTCGTCACAATATAAGAACAGGAATTGTTATCGATATTAAAGAAATTCAACGTCGACAATATACTCGTAGAGCAATATTGCAGCAGAGAATTAAATTAAAATAGATAACCAATTGAACCAAACATAATCAAAGGATTATTGCATTTAATAGAAAAAGCATGACTGAATCTATAAATGAAATAAATTCTAAGATTATTTGGTGACGAAAACATTTATAATAAATTTCGAATGACTAAACAAAAAAGTTTAATATTTGAAGAACACATATATGAATCAAAAACAATTACAAATACCATCATATATACAAATTCATCCCTAGCTCTACTAGAAAATTAGTTACACATATTGAAAATATGCAACAAAAATTCTTCAAGGGATAATATGGAAGAGCCAACCATTATTTTCTTCTCTCTTCTTTGGTTTTTCTTTTCTTTTCTCAAACTCTAAAAAATAATGTATCTTCCAAGGCATCCAAGCACACTAAGCATGGTCTTAGAACACACACTCCTCCCTTCTATTTATAAGCATCCTTCATGCAAGTTGTCATGACAAAATCATCACAATTTCAACTTGTTTTGCCATGTGCCATTCTTGAATCCAAGTGATTTGTGAGTTGTCATTTTGATCATTTGTTTTCCCACCATGCATGAGCTGGATTTTTCTTGTAGGTTGAGTGTTTCAATTTTGCTTCTCTATCTATTAGTTGTTTTGTATGACTTAATATCTTGTGATCAAATAATTTGTCTTGAAGAAACTTGAGTGCACTTCATCTTGTATCTGAATTAATCATTGAATTTCCAAGTTGGTGTAGGAGTGCTTGCTAGAAAATATTATGATGACATTTGGATTTGATGCAAGTGGCTGAAAAATATCCAGGAACGTCAAGTGCAGATGCGTCCACTTGATGGTCGATTTTTTCTTATATTGAGTGGATATCTCTTCAAACACAAAACATAAAAGTTATAGATATTTCTCTTGCGGTTCTAGATCATCTTGAATCAGCTCAATTGGAGATTGGATGAGAGAGTTATGCCCATTTTACGAAAAGATGTCAGAACTGTCTAAAATTCCGCAATTATCTTCATTTGCTCCTAATGTCTCCATTTGTGTCCTAAATCAAAATATAAGAATAATGAGTATATTTAGGCATCAAATAAGAATAAAGTATTAAACATTAAGAGAGGAAAATATGGCATTTTATATTCTCATCAATATATTAAATCATGCTTATATCTATCTCAAGATAAATGACCATTAATTTTATTAACATGAGTTATATCCATTGTTTTCTCATTTCTTTTAGTATTTAAATAGAGTATTTAGAGTGCATTTTTGTGCACTCATCACACCCCCCAACTTACTCATTGCTAGTCCCTAGCAATTTTCATACAAAATGATGAGAAAGACCAAAGAAAATCACACATAGGGGCCATCAAGACACATTTTTCAAATTTACATATCAAAACAATCTTAGAAATTCAATAACCCTTTCACGAGTAATTCAAATATAGCAATCCACAGAGTGTGTATGTATTCCAAACTATTTTTATCAAATCAGAGGTTTCGACAGATGCAACATTAGAATATCTTAAGCAAAAAGGTTCAACTCCATAACTTACGGGTATAGAAGTGTTTCATGTATGGGTTCTCTCTATGGAGTTGACAAAGGTATACATTTACTCTCATGGAAATTTAGCCAATTATATATAAGTAACAAGTAAACATTCAATAACCCTTTCACGAGTAATTTAGCCATAGACTCACCCGTTCGGTGTCCCGAGCCGGCTTCCTCATCATCGTCCTCGGATGGGCTTCGGTTCCTGCAGACCGAGGGAATAAGGGCTGAGGCCGGGAGGATGGTCATGGAAGCCCAGATCGAAGTGACTGATCTGGCCGGGGTCGACTCCTCAGACGAAGAGGAGATAGATCGTGCCTTCCAGGAGGCTCTGGATCGTGCTGCCGACTTGACTCCAGGGGCCATGCCTTTCGCGCAAGTCTTCCGACAGGAGTCGGAGGAGCAAGTCGCTAGGGCGAATCAATTGCCCACCCCCCCTTCATCTTCCGAGCGTCACTCGAATGCTTCCGAGGGGGAAGATGAAGATTTTGGCGAGGAGACCGACTCCGAGGGCGTCCGTGAGGGACTCGGTCAGCAAGAGGCTCCAGACGAAGAACACCGGGACGAGGCCGTCCTCGAGAGGTCGAGCGGGTCTGACACTCCCGTGGAAGGGAGCCCCGTGGAGGCCTCAGACGAGGGCGGTCGACCTGCCATCGAGCCCGATGAATCTCCCGAACGTCCACCCCGACTTTCGAGAGGGGGTCGAATTCAGGGGTTCATTCCGAGGATGTGCGTCCATCCCCGGACTCGGAAGTTCCTCCCCGACCCCCGTCTCCCTTTCGATTTCGAAGTAGGGTCGCGGTGCTCGGTCGACTCTTCGAGTCGGATCCGGAAGGAGGATATCAAGCCGGTGAAGCTGGTTCAGAGCGGCCCTCTCGATTTGAACAAGCCAAGGCAGATGCTTCCGACCGAGTGGCCTCGATGCTGGAGCCTCTACTGACTCAGGTTTGGCCGGTAGACTTTGTCGAATTTTGCATAGTCTTTCTTTTTTTCTTTTTTCTTTTTTTTTTTCGAGTTGCTAAGTTCTTTTCCTGGTGTTCAGGTCGCCAAGGAGATATCTCGGGCTGTGGGTTCCGAGTTGGCCGAGCTCGCCGAATTCAACAGTGAGCTCGGGACTGTCTGCAAGATCGGGCTGTACAAGTTACAGCAGGCGCGGGACCAGTTCGAGCTGTCGCAGCAAACCTACGGGGGGCTAATCAAGACGGTCGAGGAGTTGGGGGCGGACAAAAGCAGGTTGGAGAAGGCCAACTCCTCTCTTCGGGCCGAATTAGAGGCGACCCGAGAATCGCTGGTGACAGCCCATCGGAGGAACGCCCGCCTTGTAGACGCGAGATCGGCCACTGAGCAGGACAAGATCCTCCTTCAGTCTGAGCTAACTGCTTGGACGGCAGAACTAGCTGCTTCTTCCCAGATTCTTTTACTGCGGGAAGAAGAGCTAGCAATTTCCGAGCAGGCTCGGGTTGCTCGGGAGGAGGAATTGGCTAGTTCGGAGCGCGCCTGAGAGGCTTTGGAAGCGGAGCTGGCGCAGTCTGAGGAAATCCGGGCTGCCCGAGAGTCCGAGCTGGTGGGGGCTCGCCGTGCCTTAGAAGAGGCTCACTCGAGGATTGCTGATTTCGAGCAGCAGATATCTCGAGTGGTGGCGATTCGTAACTCCACCTGGGGGCACGGTTATGCCGAGAGCCTCCGCCGAATAGGAGCCCAGCTTCTGGTAGACCCTCAGCTCGATCCTCGGAAGATAAGTGCGAAGTCTCTCCGTCCAGACTAGGCTGCGAAGAGATTCGTCAAGAAGATCGGGAAGCGTGGCTACCCTCCCTTTGACGACCTGAATCCTCCTCCTCCCCCTCCTGAGGCTTGACCTGGTCGATGTACAAGTTGTTTTTTGTTGTTGTTGTTTTTTTTTTTTTTTTTTGTAATTGAACATGACGTTCGAGTTTGATTCAAGCGAGTTTGTATGACCGACTACATATGACATTCGAATTTAATCTTTGTTTAGATGCTTTGTTCGTTCTGTCTTTACCCTTCGGATGCTTTGTTCGTTCTGTCTTTACCCCGTGAAATTTTTTGGTTAAGTGTAAACTTAAGAAAAAAAATTTTCGAGCGTACTGGGTCGATGTACTTAAGATCGGGGTTTAGGAGTTGTGAATTGCTATGCGTGGGTGGGTAGACCGACCCCGCGGGATTCCGAGAGTGTTTACTTCGCGTGGGTGGGTAGACCGACCCCGCGGGATTCCGAGAGTGTTTACTTCGCGTGGGTGGGTAGACCGACCCTGCGGGATTCCGAGGCGGATACATCGCTTGGATGGGTAGACCGACCCCGCGGGATTCCAAGAGTGTTTACTTCGCGTGGGTGGGTAGATCGACCCCGCGGGATTCCGAGGCGGATACATCGCGTGGGTGGGTAGACCGACCCCGCGGGATTCCGAGAGTGTTTACTTCGCGTAGGTGGGTAGACCGACCCCGCGGGATTCCGAGGCGGATACATCGCGTGGGTGGGTAGACCGACCCCGCGGGATTCCGAGAGTGTTTACTTCGCGTGGGTGGGTAGACCGACCCTGCGGGATTTCGAGGCGGATACATTTTGGTCCTTCCCATTTTGGTCCTAGTTTTCCTTGTGCTGGAGTCGTGATGCCCGTCTGTCTTAGCACTAAGTCCCCGACTTTGAAGCTGCATGGCTTTACTCTTTTGTTGAAATATTGTTCTGTCTTGCGCTTGTTGTTGGCAAGTCGGATACCGGCCTCCTCTCTGTGTTCTTCTAAGGAGTCTAGGCGTTCCATCATCTTGGCATCATTAGTAGCAACGTCATAGTGCTGGATTCGTAGCGTAAGCATCCCGACTTCGACTGGAATTACAGCCTCGCAGCCATATGTCAGGGCAAACGGCGTCTCGCCCGTGGGGGTTCGGACTGTTGTGCGATATGCTCATAGGACTCCTGGCAGCTCATCGGCCCAAGCCCCTTTGTGCATTCCGAGTCTTTTCTTCAGCGCGTTGAGGATGGTTTTGTTGGTTGCCTCGGCTTGCCCGTTAGCCTGCGGGTGGCCGGGAGAAAAGTACTTCACTTTGATTTTTAACTCGGAGCACCATTTTCGGTAATGACTACAATCGAACTGCTTTCCGTTGTCTGATATAAAGCTCTGAGGTATCCCGAACCGGCAGACAATTGATTTCCATAAGAATTTTGTGATGGCTTGAGAAGTGATGCTGGCGAGGGCTTCGGCTTCTACCCACTTCGTGAAATAATCCACTGCCACTATAATGAATTTAGTTCCACCCCTCCCTACAGGGAATGGTCCTATAAGATCTAGTCCCCATTGATCAAAGGGCCAGGGGGATGTTATTGAAGCGAGTTCCTCCGATGGGGAATGTAACACTAGGCTATACTCTTGACACTTCGGGCACCTTTTAACGAACTCTTTTGCTTCCTGGAACAAACACGGCCAGTAATACCCTGCGCGGGTGGTGCGGGCGGCTAATGTTTTAGACCCCGTGTGAGCCCCGCAGATTCCTTCATGGATTTCGGCCAGTATATATTGTCCTTCTTCTTTCGTCACACACCTAAGCAGTGGTTCGGAGAAACCCTTTCTGTACAGCGATCCGTCAATTAGCGTGAATCTGGCTGATCTACTCTTTATCTTGCGGGCCTGGCCTGGGTCAGGAGGTAATGTGCCTGTCCGGAGGTATGCTGTGATATCGGTTGTCCAGTCGGGATCTGCAACAGCCACTACTCTGACTTCGCTACCCTTGGAGGGAGTATCTACCGTTCTGATCTCTGTGTTTTCTAGGGGCGGGTGTTCATCTTTTCCTGATGCTATTTTTGCCAGCCGATCTGCTATATGATTTTCTTCCCTTGGGATCCGCAGCAAATGGAAGTATCTGAATTGATCTCTCTCGATGCATACTAGCTCCAGATATTTTTTCAATTTTTCGCTCTTGGTGATATATTGGCCAAGTACTTGATGAAACACTATTTGAGAATCAGTTCGGGCCTCCAACTCTGTTGCCCCAAGGACCCTAACAATTGTCATTCCGGCTATAAGGGCCTCGTATTCTGCTTCATTGTTGGTTACCTTGAAAGTTAGGCCTATACCGTAGTTGTGCTGGACGCCCTGGTCGGTGACGATGTGTACACCTGCTCCACCCCCGGCTCGGCATGAGAACCCGTCAACGTACAGCTGCCATGCCTGCCCCCGAGGTTCACTGGGGATCTCTTTTGGAAACCCAGTGTACTCTGCTACAAAATCCACCAGTGTTTGTGCTTTCATCGCTGTCCTGGGCTGGAACGTTAGATCAAACTTGCTCAGCTCGATTGCCCATTTGGCTAATCGTCCGGACGTATCAAGTTTCTGGAGAATAGTTTCGAGGGGCTGATCAGTCATTACTTTTATAGTGTGGGCTTGGAAGTAAGGACGCAGCCGACGCGCAGCTGTCAGCAAGGCGAATACCATCATTTCTGTACAGGGGTACCTGGCTTCTGCTCCCTGAAGGGCTCTGCTAACGTAGTATACAGGTTTCTGACCCTGATCGGTTTCTCTTACTAGAACTGCTGATGTTGCATGAGGTGAGACCGCCAAATAGCCACAAGGGTTTCTCCGGGAGCCGTCTGACTGAGTAACGGGGTACACGTCAGATAGCTTTTGAGTTGTTCAAATGCCTGCTCGCACGATGTATCCCACTCGTGTGCTTTCCGGAGGACTTGGAAAAAGGGAAGGCATCGATCGGTTGACCTTGCTATGAATCAGCTAAGAGCGGCAATTCGACCAGCCAACCGTTGAACTTCATTCAGGTTCCTCAGGGACGCCATTCTGAGGATAGCCTGTATTTTCTCGGGGTTGGCTTCAATTCCCTGTTCAGACACCATGTACCCTAAGAACTTCCCGAATTCGACCCCAAAGGTACACTTGGCGGGGTTGAGCTTCATCCGATAATGCCGCAGAACAGAGAAGGCCTCTCTTAGGTCCGCCACGTGGTCGTTAGGGGAACGGCTCTTGAGTAGGAGGTCATCGACGTAAACTTCCATATTTCTCCCGATTTGGCTTTTAAATATACGATTGACCAACCGTTGATAAGTAGCCCCCGCGTTCTTGAGTCCAAAAGGCATGGCGGTGTAGCAATAGAGTCCGTGATCTATAATGAACGCCATTTTTTCCTCATCGTCCGTGCTCATTTTGATCTGATTATAACCCGAATAGGCGTCCATGAAGCTGAGGAGAGAGTGCCCAGCAGTTGAATCTACAATGAGGTCGATGCGCGGCAGGGGGAAGCTATCTTTAGGGCAGGCCTTGTTCAAATCGGTGAAGTCAACGCACATACGCCATTTCCCACTGGTCTTCTTTACCAATACTACGTTAGACAGCCATTCCGGGTAGTGAGCTTCTCGGATGAACCCAACGGTCAGGAGCCTGTCCACTTCTTCTGCAATGGCGGCATATTTCTCAGCACAGAAGCTTCTTCTTTTTTGCCTAACTGTCCGAGCTGTCGGGTTGACACACAGCCGGTGTTCTATTACGGACCTGTCGATCTTGGGCATATCAGCATACGTCCAGGCGAATACGTCTTTCTGCTCAATGAGGAGAGCCTTGAGCTCTGCATGCATTCTTGGATCCATTCTGGTTCCGACTCGCACTATCCGATCCGGGTTGTCGCCATCGACCGGAATCAATTCCAGAGGCTCGTTGGGTTTCGCTTGACATAATGTCGCTTCGTCCCTGACTTCATCGTCCCAAACCGCTCAGGGAGGCGCAGGTGGAAACTCGGCATGCTCGCCCTCCAGGGAGATCGTAGCCACGGAATTGACCTTGTGTTTCAATTCCCGGGCGTAGCATTCCCTGGAGGTGACTTACTCTCCTCTGACTTCACATATTCCTCTGTCGGTCGGGAACTTCATTTTGAGGTAGTAGGTAGAAGTGACTGCCCTCAAGTTATTTAGGGTTGGCCTCCCTAGGATGGCGTTGTAGGAGGAGGGAGCTTTCACTACCAGGAATTCGGTCATGACAGACATGGTCCTGGGCGCGGAACCCATCAAGACCGTGAGTGTTATCACGCTTTTGGGGTGTATTGCTTCACCCGTAAATCCTTTAAGGGGGGCTTGGACGGGCTGAAGTTGACGGGGGTCGATTCCCATCTGCATGAAGGCTTCCTAGAACAAGATGTCGGCTGAACTCCCGTTGTCAATCAGTATCCTTTTAACCGTGAAATTGGCTACCAATGCTGATATCACCAATGCGTCATCGTACAGAAAGGCGATCCCCTTTCCATCCTGCTCGTTAAAGACTATTGATTCTTCTTTGGGACCCAGGTTGCCCTGTCTCGGTGCTCGTCCCAGTGAAAAAACTTCCACATATCTGGCCCTTCGCGCATGTGCCCTTTGAGAGGAGGACGTAGTCCCTCCTCGGGATGGTCCCCCAACAATGGTTCTGATCTTGCCTGGTGGATGGCTAGATACGGGTTCGCCTCGGTGTCTGCTTGACTCTCGTTCCCAACGGGGGGTCCTTGACCGGGTTCTATCTCTTCGATCGTTCATCTGTTCATCCCTTTGTCTATTCTTCAAAGCCTGGCAGTCTTCAGTGTTGTGGCCCTTAGACTTGTGATACTCGCAATACATATCCCCCCTTCTTCTTCTAATGGACTCTCGCCTCGATTCAGTTCTACTTGTGGGATCTTGAATTTGGATGAGAGAGGGACGGCTAGGACGTCTCCACTGTAGGGTGTCCCTATGCTTCCCTGTGAGGAGAGGTGCCCTGCTGCCGGGCTGATTAGTTTTGCCATTTCAGCGTACTTATCGCCCAACTCCTTTAGCTCGGTGTTCATCCGGCGTCGTTCTCCTTCAGAGGCCTCGCTCTCCTCAGGAAGTCGGGAGCTCACATTCTCTCCCAGATTGGTTTCGCCATGGGCCGATGCCTCTTCACGTGGTTGCCGGAGGGCGGCGTTCTCCTCCTTCAGCTTCCTCACCATTTCTTCCAATACTTCTAGTCTTTCTTCCATCGACAGATCCGGCTGCTGGTCGTGCTTGGTCGTTTGGAACAATTGTAGGGTAGACATGCAGAAAGTACGTTTATCAGAGACAATAGAATCCCACAGATGGCGCCACTGTTATGGACGTATTCTGCAGTCTGGTTTATCAGATCCCGACCTGACCGTAACCTGTAAAACAAGAACAAAGGGGGATCGGGGTCCGAGACCGCTCCGATGCTCAAGTTAGTTTTAGGGAGAAAATATAAGAACGTTTGCTTTAGAGAATTTGAGAATGTACCCTCTTTCGTCTTTGGTCTGGTGTTATTTATAGGTGTTCCATTTGAAGGAGAGTTCCTGTGATAAAAGAGCTGGAAATCGGGACATCACTTCGTTCGCATTAATTGAATATCCTTTCATTTAATGCTCAATTAGACCCTTTTGGGAAGGGTCATTAAATGCCGCCGTGTCTTTTGCCAATCTAGCAATTAATGATGTGCATTTATGGCGTCTCCGCATTTAAGAGGGGAGATCTGTAGGCCGGCGGTTGTCTGTCGTTCATAAATGCGGGAGTGATCTTGATGTGAGGTGGATCTAGGAGATATATCAGTACGTGAACTGTCGTTCTGGCCTTAGCGTGTCCTCGAAGCCGATTCGATCTCATTATACCGAGATCGGGATAACCAGGGACTTGGACCGTCCCCGGTTTCAGTCTCCCTAGTTCAATCCGGACGCTGCGTGGTGGTGGATACAAATAACAGGCCTTGGGCCTGATAACCTTGTGGGCTCGGGTCTGGGTGAGTTGGACACCCTTTCAATAATGAATCACTCTTAGACCCATAAGCCTACCTCAAGACTGAAATACGAAAATGTTATTCACAACGCAATGACGGCAGATCGAGAGGAGAGACATGGGTACTGAACAGAGCTGCGTACCGATCTACAAGATAGATCAAACCCATCTACAAGACCTGCATTTTTTAACTCAAACAAAAACCCTAAAAAGTTGCAGTTGAGACACAAAGGGGCTCAAAGGTTTTTTTACGATTTGATCTTGAGAGAGAGAGCGACACAGAGAGAGATCGGGAATGGGGACGAACGACACAAAAAGGAATAGAAGTGCGAATGTGGGCGTACTGTTTTTTCCCTCCCAATTAATTTTGGGCCTTTCAACTTTTTTTTTTTGTTAAAAAAGAGCTAACGTGGCATCGCCGGTTTCACATCCCTCGGTTTCCTATAGCAATACTAAATTTTTAATAAATTCAAAATGTCTGGTCTGGCAGCTCAAGTGTTGGAATTGGGAAATTACGGAAGTATGAAGTAAAGCGTTCTGCTTTTTCTACTAAACAATGCTAAATATTCCGAGCTAGTACTATAAGTTAAAGCCTTTTTTTTTTGTTCATGCCTATTCAGGTCATGATGTCACTATTAATTGTTTTATTAATTTATAGGTATGAATCAAGAATTATACAACAAATCAATGGTAGTATATCTAGCAAGTTGAATTCTAAATTCTTAGTCATGATTGCAAGAACCTTGTTGCAATAAACTCCCGTTTAGAGGAAATGATGAACTTATTGGATACGGAATCGAATGATGTTCGCTTCATAGAAATTCATGGGATGGGTGGCGTTGGTAAGAAAACTTTGGCCAAAATAATTTATGATAAAGTTTCTTGTCTGTTTGAAGGAAGCAGCTTTATTTCTTGTATTAGAGAAGAACCTAGAGCTCGTGGTCTAGCTTCTTTACCAAAAATTCTTTCTATGGTCATGCAAGAAGAAATATATCTATGGGATCATCACCAGGGAATCAAGATGATAAGGAGCATGCTGCACAATAAAAGGCTTTTATTGTCCTTGATGATGTGGATAGTGAAAAACACTTAATGGCATTAGCAGGGAATCATAAATGGTTTGGTCCAGGGAGTAGGGTGATTATAACATGCAGAGATAGTCACATTTTGAGAACACATGGAGTGCATGATATCTATAAGGTTAAGCAGCTTCAAACTGCTGAAGCTTTGCAACTCTTTAGTTTCTCAGCATTTAACAAAACCCAATCTACAGAAAATTACATGGATCTATCTAAGCATTTTCTGAAGTATGCTCAAGGCCTTCCTTTAGCTCTTAAAGTCTTAGGTTCCTTCTTATGTGGGAGAACAATAGATGCATGGAAAAGTGCTAAGGATCAACTAAAAGCAATTCCCAATAAAGAAATTATGAATATACTTTAAATAAGTTTTGAGAGGTTGGAGGATTTGCAGAAAGAGTTGTTCTTGGATATGGCATGTTTGTTTCAAGGGCATTGGCTAGATAACATGTTCTTGAGACATTAGAAAGTTTTGGTTATTATCCTGGCATCAACATTGACATTCTCATTGACAACTCCCTCGTAAGCATCTCAAATGGAATGTTGTTCATGCATGATTTGCTACAAAAAATGGGTCGGGAAATAGTTCATCGTGAATGCCTTGAAGAACTTGGACGACGTAGTAGATTATGTCATAACGAGGATGTCTTTCACGTATTGAAGAATAATACAGTAAGTTGATTAGGGTAGACATTCATATAAATAGGTATATTTTCATTCTAATTCTTCTGGTCAAAGATTTTCCCCATTCCTGCTAATCCATCAATGTTCTTGGTTACTAGGGGACTGATGCAATTGAAGGCATAGTCCTGGAGTTTTGCCTTGAAACGAAAGATAGATTCAACACCAAAGCATTTTCAAAGATGAAGAAATTGAGATTTCTTAAAATCCATCCTTCTCCAACTATAGAATGATGTGGAGATCCTTCAGAATTCATGCCAACCTATGATCAGTTGCGATTCCTCGACTAGTTTGGATATCCTTGGAAATCCTTGTCGAGTAGTTTCCAACCAAAAAATCTTACTGTACTGAGCATGCCCTGCAATCGCACCAAACAATTATGGAAGGGGTTGATGGTAAGTTTTTCATGTGTATAAATACGTATTCTTCTTAATAATCCCCTTTCCTTTCCTATATATGTTAAAAAAGTCGTGTTTTGATCCAATTAACTACTTGCTTATAACAGGTTTTAGACAACTTGAAGTACTTTGATCTAAGCTATTCTATGAACTTGATTGAAACACCAGATTTGACAAGAGCCCCAATCTTGAGAAAATATTCCTTCCAGGTTGTAGAAGCTTGTGTAAGGTCCATCCATCCATTGGATTTCTCAAACGATTAAAAGGATTGAATTTAGATCATTGTGAATGTCTTATAAGACTTCTAGACAAGTTCTGCTTAGAATCTCTTGAATTTTTGAGTCTTATAGAATGTTCAAGACTTGAGAAGTTACCAGATATTTTGGGAGATATGATATCTCTTGAGAGCTTAGCTTTTAGCGAACCTACCAAAAAAGACTTGCCATAATCATTTATGAGTTTCTTTGGGCTTCGCTGTTTACATTTACAAGATTGCAAAAACATATCAAATTTTCCCAATTTTATCTCTAGTTTGTCATATCTTGAAAGTCTCCGGTTGGATGGTTGGTCAAGACTAGATAAATTTCCAGACTTGAACAGGTTGAAATGCCTGAGGCATCTTAAGGCACACGGAACTGCTATAACACATATACCATCTGCCAATTTAATCTCCAAAAGCACCCGTTCCTTGGATCTTGAAGGAATAAAGTGGATGCCACATAAATCAAGAGATTTGCCCATCTTTATGAATGACTGCTATTTGTTAAATCAGTATGATCAGATGAATGGCATGTATAAGTTAGACGCAGAGTACATTGATGTTGACATCAAAGGAGAAAACAAATTATGCCTAGCAGGTGGAGGTATTCAGAATTCATTCAATGCCAATGTGGTGAGTAACAGTTTAGTTTTTCTTCTTCTTCTTTGGAAAATTTGCTGAATAAACATCTCTTTTCGGGGTTCGTTTTTACAGATGAAATATGGGTGGTTGTTGGGATCAAGAATCCCAAAGTGCGTCCACAATAAAAGTAATGGCTCCTCTAAAGATAAAGCTGGATGGTAATATGAAGGGGATGGGGTGTACTATCTTTATTGTTTGTGATTATCATCAATTCCATTCCCCAGGAGGGAGTTCAATTTCTTCATTATTCAAGGAATCGTTTTTTTTATTCTTCACATATCAAGTTTACATTTTGTTTTGAGACGAATGCAGGTTATGTAGAACATTTTTACTGCTCCCTTGTATTTCCTTCCCTAGACGTCTCTTTCATTAAGCCAATTGAATTATGGGTGTATATACCGACTCTGAGGTTTTTGGAACGCTCCAGATCTAATAATTTGGATCAACTGAGCTTCATTGAGATTTTAATTACAGCAAAAATGGATAGCTTTCGCTCAAGTACTCCAATAGAGGTGAAGGAATGCGAGGTGCATTTAATTTGTCTAGGTGATGCTAATTCAAAGTTCTATAATAGCATTGCTCATCTAGGTTTGGGATCTTCAAAGTTAAATTTCTATCGGCGATTTTATTTTACTTTGTACCTGAAACCTCCTGATTTTAGTGAGGAGCTCAATGAATTCGTAAAATCCCAGATTGTTTAAGGGAATGCAGTCGATCGACCACCCAAGCTTTTCTTCTTTACCATGTTTCTGGTAAGTTATTATGAGTTACATCTTCATAAAGCATGTAGTATAGTCATTTCTGCTTCTATCTATATAAAATCTAATTAATGTTATGTGTATGGAAGTGATCAGCGAACCTTCAACTGCGTACTTATGAGAGAATACTTGACATGGAAGTCCTGTATGACAATTGACATGAAAAGATTATTAGATTCAACAGGAATCTTTAAAGTTGAGTCCTTTTTAGCATTGCCTTGGCATTGTTTCTTTTGGGAATAGAAGATCTTGACCATTTTGGTTACAAGTTAGGAGTGGGGTCTCCTGTAATGTCGTCTTTCCAATTGGTTTGTTGCCTCATATAAGCACTGCGACTTATCAATTCAAGGAAGCTCAAGAATATAATTATTAGGAAAATATAATTATCATTTAAGCTCAAACCAAAGTCAGGCTTATAATCGAAAAGAACTAGTCAATATTATAACTGAAGTCAAATGGAGTTCTTGTAAAGGACATGAACTTCCTCCTAAGAAATTTGGAATCAAATTCACCATCTCGTATTCTCAATTTGAGGTATTACACGTACCGCATCTACAGCTGTCTCAGTAGGACCTCTTATTGTTACCAAGGAAAACTCAATTAGACGACGGTATCCTTGTTCATGAGCAATTAGGTGAGGTTGATATCCATCTGCCTCGGTGATTAGCTTTCTCACGTTTTCCATTGAGAGATGTTTTTCAAATTGCAACCTTTTTAGAGCAGCTGGAAGCTGATTATCAAACACACTATAGATCTTATCACCACCTGGGTGCCTGCGTATAGTATTAGAAATACATAGTGTTTCTTTTATTTGTATTTCTTTTATCTGTAAAGTTCCTTTTCTGTCCTTAAATGTAAATTTACATTTACATTCATACCCTCTTTGTTTTAGTCTTACAGAAGTATAAATACTTCTTTCGCTTGTAATTCTTTTCAACTGAATATAATAATACGAAGTGAATTTTCCAATTTCTCTCTCTATGTCTCGAACCCTAGCACATTTGTCTTTGGGTTGATCTAGTTTTCATGGCAGAACTCATGTTTTGTCATGGTATTAGAGAGTAAATAGCTGCTCTAAGAGTTCTATCATGGATTCAGATTTGTCCGATTCTGATTCTCCTTCTTCCAATCTCTCTCCTTCATTCGAAAACCCCTCAAATCCCTATTTCTTACATCATGGTGAGAATCATGGAGTTACGCTTGTTACTGATCGATTGAATAGTGATAATTACCACTCTTGGTCACGGTTTATGTCCAGAGCCATCAATGCAAAGAACAAGATCAGATTTATCACCAGAAGTATCAAGAAGCCGAAGTCTGAAGCCGATCCGCTTTATCTTCCATGGATTCGCTGTAACGATATGGTTGTGTCATGGATCCTCAATTCAGTGGCCAAAAACATTGGAACAAGTATTCTCTACATCGATAATGCATCAGATATGTGAAAAGATCTCCAGGACCACTTCTCACAAGGTAATCATCCACGAATCTTTCAATTACATAAGGCGATTAGTTCTTTAAATCAAGATCAGAAGTCTATGAGTGACTACTATACTGAATTGAAGTCATTTTCGGATGAATTAGCAAACTATAGGCGCTTCCCTAACTGTTTTGTTGAAACCCTAAGATTTTTTGAAGAAGTTCAACAAGAAGAGTATGTAATGCAGTTTTTGATGGGGCTAAGTGATGCTTTTAATAGTATTCAAAGTCAGATACTGTTAATTGATGATTTTCCTTCTATGAACAAAGTCATATCTTTAATCTTACAACAAGAGAGGCAGAGAGAGATTGTTGTGGAGTCATATGTTCCTAGCATTGAATCAATTGCTGCTCTGACAACAAAGCCTCCGAGAATTGGTCTTGATGCTCCTAAGCAAACCAATTCTCGAAAGGATAAACCTGTGTGTAGTCATTGTGGATACACAGGTCACACTTCTGAAAAGTGTTATAGGATTCATGACTTTCCTCTTGGTTTTAAATTCAAGAGAGAAAACAATGCTTCAACTAATCAAACTTCTTCTCTCGTTGGTAAATCAAGTGATGATGCTCTGAAGTTCTCCTTGTCTCAAGATCAATAACAACAGCTACTTGCCATGCTGAAACCACAAATTACTTCCACGTCATCCGTGAATCAAGCCAGCACTAGCTTTGGCACTTTACCAACTCCACAGCTACCTTCCACTGATCATTTTCCAGGTAATCCTTGGATAATTGATATTAGAGCAACAGACCATATGGTCAGCTCTATCGATCAATTTTCCTCCATAACTTCTAATTTTTCTTATGTTGTCAAATTACCAAATGGCCATTCGGTTCCAGTTACACATACTGGTACTATTCAATTACTAAACAACCTCATTTTACGCTATGTTCTTTGTGTTCCTAATTTTTCTTTTAATTTGATATCTGCCAGTAAATTAACCTATGATCACTCATGCTGTCTTATTTTTCTTTCCAATCATTATTTCATTCAGGACCTACCTACATAGAAAACGTTTGGGATGGCTGAGGAAAAGGCTGGCCTCTATTACTTAAAGCAAGGATCTTTGGTTGGTTGTTCTATTTCTTCTCCTTTAATATATCAAAATGTAAGTCTGTGGCATTATAGATTAGGTCATATTCCTTTTTCCAAGCTGAAATTTCTTAGCAATATTGTTTCAAATTTACATATATCAAAAATAAATGATTCTTGTACGTGTACAATCTGTCCTTTAGCTAAACAAAAAGTTCTACATTTTCCTTCTAGCGAATCAACTTCTGTCTATCCATTTGAGTTGATTCATTGTGATTTGTTGGGACCTTTCTCTGTTTTTGCTTTAGATGGTTCGAGATATTTTCTTACAATAGTAGATGATTACTCAAAAACCCCTTGGGTATATCTTCTACAACATAAATCTCAAACCAAGCCTTATTTGCATTCTTTCTTCCAATTGGTTCAAACTCAATTCAATTCTAAAATCAAGAAAATCAGAACTGATAATGGGACTGAATTTCATATGCCAGAATTTCTTTCTTCCCAAGGTGTTATACACCATAAAAGTTGTGTTGAAAGACAACAACAAAATGGGGTCGTTGAAAGAAAACATCAACATATGTTGAATGTTGCTCGTTCTCTTAGATTCCAAGCTTCTTTACCATTAAACTTTTGGAGTGATTGCATTCTTTCTGCTGTCCATTTAATAAACTTAACACCAACTCCATTACTCTCACATAAATCTCCTTATGAGGTTTTGTACTCCAAACCTCATTCTTATAATACCTCAAAGTTTTTAGTTTTCTTTGTTTTGCTACCACATTGCATCATGATAGATCCAAATTTGATCCAAGAGCAAGAAAATGTATCTTCATTGGATATCCTTTTGCTATAAAAGGATACAAATTATATGATCTTGAAACACTTAAAACTTTCATTGTTCGTGATGTTGTGTTTCATGAGCATATTTTCCCTTTTTCTTCCACTTCTTTTCCTATCAAACCTTATAGTTCTTCTGTTTTTCCAAAATCAGCCTCTGATTTTTCAAATTCCATTTTTCTCCTTTACCTTTGCCTTATTTTCCTAGTTCATCATAATTGCCACTAATTTCTTCATCCTCAAATCCAGCAGCAGTTATAGATAATTCTCCTTCAAATTCTGTCAATTCTAGTGTTCCAATTCGGCATTCCACAAGAGTCAGCGATACTTGCAAGACTATCATTGTCAGCTAGCCTCTCAACATTCATCCTAATCTACTTCTTTGTAGGACAAGTCTTCAGGTATCAAATTTCCTCTTTCTCATGTCCTTTCTTATGATAAACTCTCTCACTCACATAAACATTTTGCTTTAACCATTTCTTCTTTTCCTGAACCTAAAACTTTCTCACAAGCAAACCAAATCCCTAAATGGCAAGAAGCTATAAATGCTAAAATCAAAGCCCTTGAGACAAATAGAACTTGGACTCTCACTACTTTGCCTTTGGGAAAGAAGTCGATAGGTTGTAAGTGGGTTTACCGGGTTAAATATAAAGCTGAGGGTACAATTGAAAGGTACAAAACTCATTTGGTTGCAAAGGGGTACAACCAAATTGAGGGGCTTGACTTTCGGGAGACTTTTTCTCCGATTGCTAAAATGACTACAGTGAGATGTTTATTGGCCATAGCAGCTGCCAAAAATTGGTATTTGCATCAATTGGATGTAAATAATGCATTTTTGCATGGAAATTTAAATGAAGAGGTGTATATGTCCCTTCCACCCGAATATGCCAAACAGGGGGACTCTAGAGTTTGCAAATTACAAAAGTTTCTTTATGGGTTAAGGCAAGCTTCTAGATAATGGTTCTCTAAGTTATCATCAGCCCTTATTCAATATGGTTTTCAGCAAGCGCAATCTGATTATTCTCTCTTTCTTAAGTCAGAAAACAATTCCTTCATTGTTTTGTTAGTTTATGTTGATGATATTATTCTAACTAGCAATGATTTGAACTTAGTTTTTGATTTAAAGACATTTCTGGACAATAAATTCAAAATCAAGGATTTGGGCACCTTGAATATTTTATTGGAATGGAGGTTGCTAGATCTTCCAAGGGCATAACCTTATGCCAAAGAAAATATGTGTTAGACATTTTGCAAGATTCAGGTTTTCTAGCTGCTAAATCAATTGTTTTTCCGATGAAGCAAAATGCTAAATTCTCAAGTTCAGATGGTGAACTTTTAGAGGATCCTTCTTTGTATAGGAGGTTGAATGAGAGGCTTGTTTACCTCACTATATCCCGGCCAGACATATCTAATTCTGTGCAAGTTTTAAGTCAATATATGGACAAATCAAGGCAGCCACATTTAAATGCCTTATACCGAGTGCTTAGATACTTGAAGGGGGCACCTGGTCAAGGCCTTTTCTTCCCAGCCAGCTCTAATTTTCTTAAAGCATTTTGTGATTCAGATTGGGTCGGCTGTATGGATACTAGAAGATCTATTACCAATTTTTGTGTGTTTCTTGGCAATTCTTTAATTTCCTGGAAGTCCAAGAAGCAACAAACAGTCACAAGATCCTCAGCTGAAGCTGAATATGGGCTATAGCCTCTACCACTTGTGAGATTTCTTGGTTAATTACTTTGTTAGCAGATTTTCAGATCACTCACACAAACCTAACTCTATTGTTTTGTGATAGCAAAGCAACTCTTCACATTGCTGCTAACTTGGTATTTCATGAAAGAACAAAGCACATCAAAATTGATTGCCATATTGTGAGAGAAAAGCTCCAAGCAAAGATGATTAAAACTCTTCATGTTGCTTCCCATTCACAACTCAGTGACATTTTCACCAAGGCACTTGGGTCTCATCAATTTCATTTGCTGCTTGGCAAGATGAGTGTATTGAATATATACACTCCATCTTGAGGGGGACTATTAGAAATACATAGTGTTTCATTTATTTGTATTTCTTTTATCTGTAAAGTTCCTTTTTCTATCCTTAAATGTAAAGTTACATTTACATTCATACCCTCTCTATTTTAGTCTTACAGAAGTATAAATACTTCTTCGCTTGTAATTCTTTTCAACTGAATATAATAATACGAATTGAATTTCCCAATTTCTCTCTCTGTGTCTCGAACCCTAGCACATTTGTCTTCGGGTTGATCTGGTTTTCATGGCAGAACTCATGTTTTGTCATATAGTGATCATATTTTGAAACGAGCACAAAATAAACAAAACAGATTCCAAAAGGAAAAGTACATTATGCAGAAAAAAAAAAAAAAACATACACGCCATCTAGATGTTCTTTAAATATTTGATCAAATGTTCGACAAATTTCCATTATGGCAAACAATTTTCCCTGCATTTCAAAAGAGAATGAATTCCAACGCTTAATATTGTGTGAGCAAAATCTTAAAGGCATCGTAAATTAAAAAATCGGAGAAATAATATAATATCCAGCGAAACAAAAAAATGAAATTACATACTTATCAATTCAGGGTTCTAAATCTAAATGTAATCAATTAATTTAATAGTGAATTTGAATATCGTGGCCAAGTACTGAAGTGCCTTTTCTTACGAAAAGTTCTTTCAAAGTTTTCTCTTGGTGACAAAAACTCGGCCAAAATGCGTGGAAGTGGTGCTACACAGAACACAATCTTCCCTTAATAAAATATGTAATCGTTTCTTAGACAAGACTGTACCCTAATTATATTAATTAGCCCTCACTTATAGCAGATAAAATATAAATTTTGGTATGAGTTGTTAAGAGAGGATCTTCTAGAAAGAGTATAGGGATTATTTTTTGTGTTATTTGGTTTCCACAGATTATAGAATACATATATTTTAGCCTAGAGGGATTACTTTTGTATTATTTGCTGCCACTGATTATAGATTAATACGTATATTTTAGCCTAGATTAGGTTTTTCTGTACATACTTTACAAGCATACTTGTGTACTCTGAAAAGATGCTTAATTGAATGGCAGCAGAACGGACTCCCTTAACAAAGAGCACCCAAGGAGAGAATCCAATTCTTGTAACTTGACACCAACCTTATTCATGAGTCACGAATCTGTCGTTGCACCGATTGACATTAAGTTGGATGATACCACTTATGGACTTTGGTCTCAGATTGTTGAGATGTACATCACAGGCAAAAACAAGTTGGGACCCTAAATTCAATTATCAATGACATTAAACACCAACTTCAATGCATGGATTACAAGAAAAATTAATCAATCTCAAAATTGATGTGCATATAATCTAACGTATTGGGTAACTTTAATGAAGGCCTATAGAAATATTCTTTTAATAAAAAACCCTCATTCAAAGCTAGACTTTTACAATAGGAAAGACCCTCTGAACAACCATATATGCTATAATTTGTTTTACTATTGTCTCTGTTGAAATCTGTTATGTATAGTTGTTTTATGGAATGGAATGGAAATTTGTTTAGTGGTGGGAAGACTTCCAAGTCTATTTGCAGAATTATGTAGTAAATTAAAAAGTAGAATATAAAGTTAAAAGAGTCATGATTAGTCAATTCGAGAGCGGTTGTTATAAATTTAAATGCGTTTATTAGAAATTGACGATCAGTTCTTTGTTTCTTTATGGTAGCTCGCTATGCACATGCATAGGTGCATGCCACTCTCTTGTATCATATAATTATTCCTTTTTGCACGAATAACGATCACCAAATAATGCAGACTTTTGACCTAGGTTCGTTTGATTAAGTTAAGGCGTTGCGTATTGACGTTATCTTAGATATTTTATAAATAATAATAAAATTATAATAAAATATTTAATAATAAAAATAAATTAATAAAAAATAATGTTAAAATATTAAATAGTAGTAAATATTCTCATAATTATATTTGAGACTTCTCCTATTAGATCATATGATGTGTTGCATGTGAATTTAATAAATATAGATTCTTTTTTATTTTCTTCAAGTACTATCTCGAGGAGGTACAATGTTTGGTCAGGTACAATGTTTGGTCCAAAGAGGTATGACACTTAATCCGAGGCATGACACTTAACCCGAAGAGATATGATGCTTAGTTTGAAGAAGTATAATGTTGGGCCTAAGAGTCACTATGCCTGAGTCGAATAGATATGATACTTGGACTAAAGAAGTACAATGTTTGGATTGAATAGTCATGATGTTGGACCGAAGATACAAGTCAAGAGTTATAATATTTCGTATGGTGTCACTTCATTCTCTATAAATAGGAGATGAAACCAACAAATTTTATTCATTTTATTCTTAATACTAGACAAAATATTCTATAAACTAATTTCAATAGATGATTCATAATATAGAATACAAGTGAGTCACCCAAAAATATAGAGAAAACACATTTAATGTTCAATAAAAAATTATCAAATCAAGCAATATCAAAAATTATTCACAAGCCGGACTGTATAGTCAAAATTTTTTGGTTCAAAATTTACAAAAATTAGCAAAATCTCAATAATCATGTCAAAATAAAGAACATAATAAAAGAAGTAATTTGTCAAAAAACTGGCTTAGATCAGATTCAGAATCATTTCCTAAATGACAGACGAAATATTATCAAATAAAGAAAAGAATAATTGAAATTGGAGATTTGAAAGAGAAAACATTGGATTTCGAGGTCGAAAAAAACACATACCAAGTATAGCTGGGTGGTCACGGCATGAGCACGAAAAGGAGATTTTTAAATTACATTTACTATTTACATTATGGATCGAAGACATAGAATTAATGATCAGTGCTATTACTTGTAAATTATGGTTTTAATTGGCTAACGTTTAGATTCTCTAGTTTATCTTTTGTACTTTTTAATTTGTTTCTTGTTTGTAGGCTTTCACAAAATACTTGCAAACTGAATAATATAAATGTGGATGATGGGAACATGTTTCCTGATGTAAATACTACTGGAATCTCAAAGGATAATCTTGTAATGATTTGGAAAGCGAGGGTGTAGCTAGGTAGGTATAATTAATGCGATACCCTATATAAGAAGGATAAGGTAGGTGGTATATGAAATTCTGCATTGTTTGAGAATAATAAGTTTTTATTTTTTATAAAGTTCTAATGAGGTATTGACTAGTCCTTTTAAAACATAGACTATGTAGTTTGGATCTTCTATTGGGATTTTATAAATAGTATTAGAACCAAGTTATTGTGATTACCCCATATGAGAAAGATAAGATAGGTAGTATATGAAATATCGCATTGCTGTGTATGAAGTCTAGCGTTGCTTGCGGATGAGAAATTCTTACTCTTTATAAGATTTCAATGAAATTCTAATTGTATCATTGACTAGTCTTTTTGAAGCACAAACCATATGATTTGGGTCTTCCATTGGAGCGTTACAAATAATATCAAACATATCCCAATTAGAAATATGATATTTGAGTTGTGCTACCTATAATGGATAGGCTCGACGAAGACGTCTAGCATTTAAGGAAAGTAAATTGTGATATCCCATATGAGAAGGATAAGATGGGTAGTGTATGGAATCCCACATTATTTGAGAATGAGAAGTTTTTGCTCTTTATAAAATTTCAATAGGATTTTAGTTCTATCTTTGACTAATTCTTTTGGAGTATATACTATATAGTTTGGATCTACTATTGGGGCATTACAATTGAAATATAGTTTGGATAGTGAGTTGAAATGAGATGAGTTCTGATAAAAGTTGAGAGATGAATGAAATATTAGTTTTAAATATTATTATTATTTTAAAATTTAAAAAAGATGAATTTTTTATTATATATTATATAAAAATTTGAAAATTTGTAATAATAAAATAAATTAGACGAGATGAGTTGAAATTATCTCTCAATCCATATGAGACCTTAAGTAGGATCATTAGAATGTAAAAGAATATGTTAATTGCATGTGGAAACTGATCTAAAAGCAAAAAAATCAAATAACAGAATTATCTTAACTAATAACTTAAGCAAAGGTTAGAAAGAGAGTTTATTCGACGCACGTTCGACACTCTACTCAATTGAAAGTTAAAAAAAGAGTTTGTTTGATGCGCTTTCGACATACTATTTAAGCGAATATCACCAAAAAGAAAAAAGATAAACTTATCTTTCACTTTCATTTGTTCTTTTGTGAAAAGTTTTCTCAACAATACTGATTACGTGGGTGAAAATTTTTGTCAAAAGATGATGACTCCGAAAGTAAAACCACCGACGACTTGCGAGTAGACCGCCATGTTGATGGATCATGTTTCAATTCCAATTTGCTAATTTTAAACAAGCAAATGATGATGGAAGGGCAAAATCTCTTGCTTTACATTCGTGGCTGCGTCCGCTCATGCCCTATCAAGTCTTAACCGCGATGTACATGACATGAGGAGTTCTGAGTTCCCACTTCACTAATTATAAATTAAATGATTAATATGACATGATTTTATGTCCATCATTTCTGAAAAACTTTTGCCTCGTATATTTAAAAATTCAAGTACCTATTTTTTTTTAAGGAAGAAATTCATTAGATTTCATATAATAAAGTTATAACTGTGATTAAAATATAAGAAAAACTTAGATTACAATCAATTACAATACTAATTGAGCTCTTCTACATACAAATAAAATTTATGATGAATATTATCTTTAACTTTTAAACACTCTCGCATGATAATATCATAAATTTGATTGGTTAAAAAGTGAAATATTCCGTTGAAACAGAGATAGTTTAACCTACCAAATCTCCTCCCTCAAAAATCTTAAGAGGAGCAAAACCCATCTCTTCCGAGAAGAAGATTGGGACAAAAAATTTAAGTACCTGTCTTCTTTGTCCCGTGCAATTATTACTACTTGGTTGTAAGTAAAATAAAATAGTGTGAAGTTAGGTACAAGCCTGCGCAATTATTACGCACCGATACTGACTAGGATGCTTATATTAAAAAAAGGAGAAATTTTAAGCATACATCTACACTCCAATATCACTTTTTTTATACACATTTAGAATATAAATAATAAGTAAAAAAAAATTAATTAGTTAAGAAAAAGAATTTTTAAAAAAATTCAAAAAAATTTATTTATTTTTTATTTTAATTTTTTTCAATCTCTTTTAAATTTCTTTTTCTTAAATTATTAATTTTTTTTACTCATTATTCACATTCTAAATGTTTTATAAAAAGAAAAAATTTTATAAATTAAAAAAATATATATAATGTATGGTGTATAAGCGTATGTGTAAAAGTCCTCATAAATTATTCTCTTAAATCAATATTTTTCTATTAGATAACCATTATATATATATAATATATATATATATATATATATCTTTATATTTATAATATGACTATCTAACAGAAAATTGTGAGTTTAACATAAAATTGTTGGTTTAATGAAATTTGTTATTTTATGTGAAACTTTCATTAAATCTATGTTAACTCAGTAAAATCCCTATTTAAGAATACAAATTAAAGAAAATAAATAAATCCATTAAATCTATTCACATCCGTCTGTTGAAAGTCTGACTGTATTTTTTGAGAGTGCAATCCATTATATCCATTCACGTATCTGTCAAAAGTCTGTATGTATTCTTTAGGAATGCAATTCATGAAAAAGTAGACTTTTGGAATGCTATTGTCTTTAATATTCTCAAATTTCACATGTACGCCTGCAGTGACAAAAACAATTTTATTGAAAAACCAATCAAACTTATCTTCACCCATGCATATCGATGAACTTATTGTACAACCATTTTTAAAATCTAAACATTGACATTTTCAATAATGACTCTTGATTCCAAAGCTTTTACTGTCGTAACTGACTCTTGATTCCAAAGCTTCTACTGTCATATTTAAACGTAAACTTAATATAAAAATTAATTGAGTTAACACTAACCCAATGGGGGCTTTCTTTTCTTTATTGCCTTAAGTAATATTTAAACAAGATCAAATGGTAAAACCTGGAATTATACTTTGAGGACCTGCAGGAAATTCTTAAGTAATATTCTTCTTTTTTATGTTCATTGTTTGTAAGTATATTTTATTATATATATTGTTTTATGTTTGCCAGTGATATATTGTGCTCTATTTATATATTGTTTTAAGTTTTTAAATTGTTAAATTCATAATCCAAAATTCAAATTGTTGAATTTGAATTTTTTTTTTACTCTCGTTAATCGATAAAATACAGACTATTTTTAAAACTTCAAGCATGCAATTATTGTCTGTCTTATTTCAAATGCTCTACTTCTTTCAGAGTTTATCTGAGTAGCAAGCAGTCACTGTGAAATAGCTTATTGACACATTTCAAGGTGTTCCTCTCATGTTATTATATTATTTATGTTATCTAAGGTAAATTTTTAATATAAATAAAACATTAGATTTTGTTGCTTGCATTCACTTTAAATAAGTATAGTTATTTTTTTTTTACCTATGTTTTAATAAAGATTATCTATGGTTTCTAATTTTTGTTGACTGCATCTTTTTGTGTTCAAAACACTAACTCAAAATCTTATGAAGTTTTTTTTTTTTTTTTGGTGTTATCTAGTTTCACTCTGGTTAGTTCATGTGTTTGAAAATTTTGGTATTCTAATGATTTTTTGAATTTCTCTTGTTGAATAGACTATTTTATAAATTTTTAGCATGCAATTCCTGTCTGTCTTATTTCTAATGCTCCACTTCTTTCAGATTTTATCAGTCCTAAGCAAACCGTTATTGTAGAATAGCTTATTGACACAGTATTATTACATTATTTAGCTTATTTACATTATTTGTATCTATGTTTTAATGCAACTTATCTATACTTTCTTTTCTTTTCTTTTTGTTGCTTGCATTCTCTTTAGAAAAGTATTAAATTTTGGTTAATGTATTAACATGTTCAAATTAATAAACACACAACTCTAGAAAATAAATTAATATTATATATAATTCATATAGTCAAACTATAAGAAGCAAAACTTAGGAAAACTAACTAAAAAAGCAAACACAAAAATCGAGAAAATAATCCCAAACAACGCTGATATCATTTCAAACTGATAAAGAAATAACTGACCAAACAAATATTAATAAATTACCTCTTCATTTTATTTTGTAGAGTTGTGTCATGTGTCAGCTAAGATGATGGTCTTCTCTAAAAATTTCTTCCTCCAAAGCCATGTCTTGTGGTCATCCATTCCAGCTAGAATAGTGAAAGGACTTTATACAAAGAATATGCACAGAACATTGAAAGAAAAATGCATGACTGCTGTTTTATATCAGAAATTAACTTGGATCACATGAGCATATACAGTAATCTTAAAAAAAACTCTTTTTGCAACAAATTTTCTTCAAATTATAGTTCCATTAATTAGATATTTTTCAATTTTTTTTAAGAGTGAAGTAAACATTAAACAAAAAGAACATAGGGGTGCCATCAAAACACACGAGAAGCATACAAGAGATTCTGACAGGTAAATTATTAACATAAATATGATATTAGACTTTTTTACTTGCATTCTCTTTAGAGAAGTATTATCTTATTTTTTGTATCTATGTTTTAATACAGCTTATCTATGTTTCCTTAATTTTTGTTTACAAACTAATAAAAACACACCACTAGAAACCAAACACACCACCACAGAGCAAATTCATAGAGTAACACTGAACAGATTTTGTTTACAAACCAAACTGATTAACAGAACAAATAAAAACATCCACATAAACCAGCCCACAACTTAAAGTGCTTTGCTCTATTTAACTAAATCGATACATATATATGTGTATGTGTGTGTGTGTGTGTTAAGTAATGTATGCATTAATAAATCGATACAACAGTCTACTTCAATAGACACGCCATTGCAAGAAAGTTACATAAAAGCACAACAATTTTATTTTACAAAAGTCCAACCATTCAAAATGCTCATAAATAGAACATCAAATAGCTTCCTTCAATATACACGACTAACAAGAATAAAGCATGAACCAAATAAATCTCACAATGGAATTAAAAGAGGTAAAGATTTTAAAAATACAAGCCTTCAACTGTAAATGGTAAGGTTAGCATTAAACAACAATCCGACCAAAGAGATCCAAGTTAGGGTAGATTCAGTCTGGGAAACTAGAGAGCATACGATATCCTTGGCTAGAAGTAAAAACCAAAGTATTAACAAAATCCACACTTGATTAAACCATAGCTGAATTCGAAATACCCCAATAGAAAATGGATTAAAGTTTTCTTAACTTGATGTTTCTCTTTTAAGAAGATGAAATACCAAGATCTTGAGCTTAAGATTTGAAGAAATCGAAAATGGAGAAAGGGAGAAGAGATATCGCACGTAAAGAACAAGTGCAATCAAATGTGAAGAATCTAGAGAGCACAGAGTAAGGTGTGAGATGAAGTTTCGAGCTGAGAGAGAGAGGTGGAGAAGATTAAGGAAGAATGAAGAATGAGGAAGAAAAGGTAATATTAAAAAAAATAAATAGTTTCTAAAGAGAGAAAAAATTAGTCTGCCGAATTGATATAAATGATATATACGTATCATTTTTCCGATAAAAAAGAGGATCTAATTCATGAGTAGATGATCAAAACGTAAACAATTAGCAGTCATCAAATTTTATGATTTGGTGGGATCCACAAATATAGATATATTCATATAGTTTTATAAATGAGAAAATACAATGTAAGAGCCATTTGTAATTTACTTACATCAAAACAGAATAATTATATGTATTTATTTATTTATCTAGCATGACAACCAATAATTTTCTCTCATTTAATTTTGATCTAGAACAAATAAATTATTATATTTTTAGTAAAAGTGGGATACAAGCACACTAGACATGGAAGAGTATTCTATTATTTAGTAACGGTTTCATATGATATAAAAAATAAATAAACATTTCGCATCATAATAATATTTTATAAATAAAAATATAATATTTATTAAATAGTTACCTTTATCAATTCACATCAATTTATCATTTACTTTTATTAATCCTTCCCTTGTTAAAATATTTTTCTTTTATTAATTATTAGTATATACTTGATTTGTTTTAATGACATTTAAAATAATTTAATAAATTTCACATGACAAAAAAAATATTTTCTGTAAATAATTATTTGATAAGAAAATAACTCTTTAGGTTAATAATATATTCATTTTAATAAAAAATAATAATCCTAAAATTATCAAAGAAATTATATAATCTATGAAAAACTGTAATTATTATCATCTATTTAATTATTATTATTTGTCAATTATTTGTTAAAACTAAATTTATTTACTCTATATATTATATTATTGATTAAAAATTATATTATTTTTAAAAAAATTATATTATTTTTTTAAAATAATTATTATATTAAATTAAACAAATGTGCTTAATACTTTGTTACTAAAATATCTATATATATATATAATTTTTAATAAAAATTTAATGATTATTCATAATTAAGTAGATGATAAATAATTATACGTTTTCATATATTATAAATAAAAATTAATAAAAACAATAAGATAATCTCATAAATAAACATAATATATATTTTTATCAAACTTGTTTGAGATAATTTTGATTAAAATTTTAATAAAATGTTAGTTCAAGATATGATATTTTTTTAATTTCAAGATGATAATTTAACATTTGTATTATTTTGTACAGCCTTAAAACAGAAGACATTAAAATATCTATATTTTTTAGTTATGTGAGTATTTTTAAGAAATAATATGAGTTTTTTGAAAAAATAAATTATATAGATGATAATTTATATAAGAATGTTATACTATAATTTATAATTTATAATTTATATAAATTTATTTAATCATATATATTTCAATTAAATATCAAACATATAATATTAATTATATTTATTGCTTATTATTACCAATTTAATATAATTATAATAAATTGTATATACCATATATTAACTATATATACTGTATATATAGTTAATTTAATAAATAATGCATTCATTTTAAAATTATAAATTATTTTTAAAAAAATTAAATTATTAATCATATAATAGAAATAAAATTTTCATGAATAAAATTAAACTCTCTAACGTATAAATTGTTATGAATGGTTTATTTCTATATATATTGTTATATTTATATATTCTATAATATTATTGTATTATTCTATATTATTATTTGTTGCCCAGATGACTAACACAAGAGGGGGGGTGAATTGGGTTATATTATAAAATTAATACTTATAAACTAAATATACAATATAAAATATAACCAAAATATAAAGCAGTAGGAAATATAAAGAGTAGGGTAAGAGAAAGCAAACTCAGTATTTTTACGAGGTTCAGCCCCACTGCCTACGTCCTCGCCTCAAGCTACCCCTTGAGGATTCCCAAATCCACTATTCAATCTCCTTTAGGTGGAGATAGAAACCTATTACACCTTTGAGCAGCACCGCTCCAAAGATTCCGTGTAGAACACCCTCTACACTTCCAATCACCTCACACTTGGTGATTCAACTATTCCCTGTGTAGAACACCTTCTACACACACAAGGGTTATACACACCCTCTTACTTCCAATCACCTCACACTTGGTGATTTAACTATTCCCCGTGTAGAACACCTTCTACACACACAAGGGTTATACACACCCTCTTACTGATACAAGAATTGATAGTGGGTAGGCTATCAGAAAACACTCCTCAATGAGTGAAATAAGAACAATACAGCACAAACTATATCTCTCTCAACAAGAACAAGAATTAAGGCTCAAAACTTTAGAAAAGAGAGAATGAGAGCTTTAAAAGAATGATGCAAAATTTAGCAATAGATGTGTAAGCTCTTGTTATGATTTTTGCAAAACTCAAGTGAGCTATTTATAGGTAAATGAGTCTTCAATTTCAAATTTGAAAAGATTCCCATGTCAAATAAGAGCACTATTCACTTTTCAAAAAATTCAAATAAAAACATTTCCTTTTTGCATTTGTCAAAGACAACTCCATTCATTTTTCAAAGAAATCAAATCAAATCTTTTGCTTTTCATACAAGACAAAATGAGCATGATTTATTTTTTAAACCAAATCATTTTCTTTTTGCATATGTCAAAAAAACACACAACCACCCTTTAAGATTTTCAAACAAATCATCTATCTTTTATATTTGTCAAAAAAAACACACAACCACTCTTTAAGATTCTCAAACAAAATCATCTACCTTTTGCATTAGTCAAAAAAACACACCACCTCCCTTCAAGACTTTCAAACAAAATATGCACATGTCAAATATGATAATCAATCATCTTATAAAATCAAGTTTTTATAAAAAAAATATAATTTTCGAAATTATTTTGTTTGATGGTGTTATGCACATGTGAAAAACATAATTTTCAAAACTAAGACATTTAAAAATGTCTTGCATATGTGGAAAAAGTAATTTGATGTTTTATGAGAAAAAAGAGTAATTTGGAGCCTTAATCCAATTTCTAATTTTATCAAGAGATGTACACAAATAATCTATGAGCTTCATTTGTAGACTTGATATCTTTCTTGCTCATGCTTGATTTCTTGATGTGTTTAGCTCCCTTCATGCATAGACAACTTGAGCTTGGGTTTTCAATATTATTTGTTATCATCAAAATTTATACGTAAATACGAGACTTGAAACCTTGGGTTCAACAATCTCCCCCTTTTTGATGATGACAAATACTTAGTAGAAATCTGCAACCTGCAGTAATACTTAAGCTCCCCCTGAAAATATGCGTTAGTATTTCAAGAAAAATATAAACATGATTCTAGCATATATAACAGGGTAGTATAATACTAATATAAGACTTCTCCCCCTTTTGGCATCATTAAAAAGGAACCGTAATTGGTTTCAATAAGATTTTTTTTTTTTCGTAATAAGTAATAATCAAATAAAACGGTACGTTAGAGAGTAGAAGTTGGAACCACCCGTGCCCGACAAAACCTGCAAAGGTTGAAGCCGAATTTTATCATCTCGGTGCGGAAGAAGATTTAAATCCGCTTGATGTTATTGACGAATTAGATATTCCAGAGATTTGAAGTTGAATAATTAAAATTATCCGTGTCCGATAAAGACAGCAAAAGCTGCAAGCCTAGCTCTGGCAATGCGGTGCAGAGCCATGCATGTCCGACAAAACCTGCAAATGTTGGAAGTCTAACTCTGACAGTTCGGTGCGGAGCCACGCGTGTCTGATAAAACCTGTAAAGGTTGGAGGCTTAGCTCTAGCAGTCGGTGCGAAAGCAGATCAATCGCCTGATGTTGTTGACAAACGGGTTTGAAGGCTCTGAGTTTCTATAAAAAAAAAATCATTTTCACCAATCGAATACCAAAAAAAAAAAAATTGCTTCTTGACCTAAGTTCTGTTTCTCCATAACGATAGAATGGCCGAACAATTCTCTTCCACTAATGTTCCAGACTTGAATCAAGAACCCTTGACGCATCAACCATCAATCTTCTCTCCTAAGGCCGTCAATGCCATGATAGGAGCAGAGAACCGTTTTTCTAGTAAGAAAACTTTTGACAATGTGTGTCCAGCATATCTTATATTTCTTTTGACTAATAAGATTTGAAGAGACAATAGTTTGTCTTGTTCTTTATGCTATCTCTATAAAATCAGTTTTAAAGTTTATCCGATTTGCATCAAATCTTATTCTCATCTCTATAACTCATCTGCATTCCTTCAATATTCTCGCTTTAAGTTTTCAATTCTTTTCTCAATGGCTTATTCTTCTAACATTCCTCTAGATGCATCCATGAGGTATTCTACATCTCAATCTCATGTCATTTCTGCAGCTACCATTGGCGTCATGTTGCAGCAAGAGAACAACAGTTTGGCTAATAAGCCAGACTCCGATGCTATCTACGACTTGGTGAGTCTCGGGACTCGCTACTCATCCTCTATTGTCGCTTTTTCCCAGCGGCTACAAGTCAAAAATCATGAGGTTGAAAAGCTTAAAGAACAAATTGTTGTACTTCAACGAATTGTTCAAGAGTCTCACACAAGGGAAGGAATCCTTCGGCAGAAGAATAAAAAGTTGAAATCTCTATTGGATTCTTCATTCCGCTTGCCAGTTCCCATGGATAGGGATGACATGATATTATATGAAGAGAATGAGCGTCTCAAACATGAGGCTAAGAACCTCAAGTTTCTGTAGGTCATTTAAGATAATGAAATAAAAGTATCTAGCAGATATCCATGGCATGCATCATTCCTATTTCTCTTATAATCATGCATAGTCTATCTTCTGGTAGGGATTTTGTGAAAATGTCTGCCAATTGATCATGTGTACTAGTGAATTATAATACAATATCGCTCTTCTGCACATGATCTCTAAGAAAATGATATCTAATTTCAATATGTTTGGTCTGAGAATGTCGTATTGGATTTTTTTTTTTTGAAAGATTTATAGCACTTGTATTATCACATTTGATTTGAATGTGATTTATACATAAGTTTAAAATCCTCAAGTTGTTGCTTCATGTAAAAAAACTTGAGCACAACAACTACCCGCAGCAACATATTTTGCCTCAGCAGTAGATAGTGCAACAGAATTTTGTTTTTGTTTTTTTTACTAAACCAGGAATCTAGTGCACGACCTAAGAAATGACATGTTCTACTAAAACTTTTTCAATCATCTTTGCAACCAGTATAATCGGTACCTGAATAACTAATAAGATCGAAAGAAGTGTGTTTAGGATACTATAACTCTAAGTCAATGGTACTGGCAAAATATCTAAAAATCCGCTTGACTGCAATCAAATGAGATTGTTTTGGAAATGATTGAAAACGTGCACATAAACATACACTAAACATAATATCTGATCTACCGGTTGTCAAATATAATAAGCTACCAATCATACCTCGATATACCTTCGAATCAACTAGTTTACCGGATTCATCTTTATCAAGTTTAGTGGATGAGCTCATTGGTGTTCCAGTTTCCTTAGCACCTTCCATCCCAAACTTCTTCAGCAATTTTTTAATATATTTTGATTGATGAATATCCCACTTTTTGCTTGCTTAATTTGCAATCCGAGAAAGAATATAAGCTCTCCCATCATGCTCATTTCAAATTCTTCCTGCATAGTCTTAGCAAAAACTTGGCACATATTTTCATTAGTAGCACCGAATATTATATCATCAACATAAATTTGACTCAAAAGAATATCATCATTTTCGTATATAATGAAAAGAGTTGTATCAATTTTTCCTCTTAAAAAGCCTTTTTCAATCAAGAAACTACTGAATCTCTCGTATCGCGCTTTAGGAGCTTGTTTGAGTCCAAATAGTACTTTTGTGAGTTTGAAAACATGATTTAGAGAAATATGATTTTCAAAACCTGGAGGTTGCTCAGCATATACTTCTTCATTTATAAAACCGTTTGAGAAAGCACTTTTAACATCCATTTGAAAAAGTTTGAAGTCTTTATAACAAGCATATGTAAGTAGCATTCGAATAGCTTCTAATCTTGCGACTGGTGCATATGTCTCATCATAATTGATTCATTCTTCTTGATTGAAACCTTAGACCACTGGTCGAGCCTCATTTCTAGTAATGACTCCGGACTCATGTTTCTTGTTTCTAAAAACCCATTTTGTTCCAATAATAGTATGATTTTTGGGTTTAGGAACAAGTGTTCAAACATCATTTCTTTCAAATTGATTAAGCTCTTCTTACATAGCTAGAATCTAAGATTCATCAAGAAGTGCTTCATCAATATTTTTAGGTTCAATCTAAGATAGAAAAGCAGTATGATTGCAAATATTTCTAAAAGATGATCGAGTACTTACATCTCGTGAAGGTTCTCCTAGAATTTATTCCGCTGGATGATCTTTCACATGTTTCCACTATTTGGTTGCATCTTGTACTAAGTCTTGATGATCTTTCCTTCTATTTCCATGATCTTCCCTTTTGAATTGTCTCCAAATATCACACATCCTTTTTCTTTAGAAGTGAAGTCAATGAATTTAGTTTTGTCTTCTGTCACGTATCTTGAGCATCCGTTATCTAAAAATCATTTATTTTTACCTGTAGAATACTTCATGCATACCTACAAAAGCAATTAAAAACAATTCCTGGTACCCAAGTTCTTTGGGTCCTTTATTTATTAGTATTAGAAGAAATAAGATTTTTAGGTACCCATATGGCCCTAATAGTCATTGTATGTTTTCTTCTAATAGGACAAGCAAAATAATTATGACCATTTCTATTACAAAAATTGCAAATAGCATGTGACATATATGAAGAACTTGAGTGATTATAATAGTATCTTTTTTTAACAAAATTATTTTTATGAAAAGAATTTTGAATATTGGACTTTGATGTAGAAGGATTATCAAAGAAGTTTTTATAAGGTTTGTATTTTTGTTTTGGCATATATCCCAAGCCTGCCTTATCAAAAACACATCTTTGACTACCAAGAAGTTTTTCAAAATTTCTTTTTCCATTCGTAAAGTTTTCAATAATATTTTCTAAATCAGTTTTCTTTTTCTTCAACTCAAAATTTTCATCTTTCAAAACAATATTTTCTTTTCTTAAAATATCAATTTCGTTTGTTAAAGAAGAATTTTTCTTTTTTAAAACAGTATACTTGATACCCAATTTTTCAAATTCCTCATATACTTCTTCTAAAACATTTTGCAATTCTTCATATGAAGGATCTTCAATATTATCAAAATTTGTTACCTCAATGTCATCTTTAGCCATAAGACAAAGATTTCCTGATTCTCCATTGCTTGCTTCACTATCTGAGCTACTTGAATCATCATTCCACATAGCTTTCATTGCTTTTTTGCCTTTGTTTCGATCTTTCTTTAGCAGAGGACAATCTGGCTTGATATGACCGGGTTTATTGCATTTATAACAAATTAAAGTGTCATTTTTACCTGAATCTTTCTTGGAAAACTTATTGAAGGATTTCCTTGGAGGAGTTTTATTTTTCTTTAAGAACCTCTGAATTCTTCTTGTTATCATCGCAACTTCTTCATCTTTGTCGTCATTTTCCTCATCTTCATCACTTTCACTTTCATGTGGAACAGCTTTAAGTGCCAAGCTCTTCTTTGACTTTCCTTCTTCTTCTCCTCTTTTCAATGTGTACTCATGGGTGATAAGTGACCCGATGAGTTCATTCACTTTGAGCTTCTTAAGGTCTCTAACTTCAAGAATCGCTGTCACTTTTGATTCCCAACGTTTTGATAGAGAGTTGAGAATTTTTCTTACTATCTCCACTTTGGAATAAACTTTGCCAAGAGCTGTCAAGCTATTTATGATGTTAGTAAAACGAGTGTACATACTAGAAATAGATTCATCATCATTCATCTTAAACATTTCATATTCATGAGTAAGAATATAAATTTTTGATTCCTTGACTTGAGAAGTTCCTTCATAAGTAACTTCCAAGTTATCCCAAATTTCCTTTGCTGTAGCACAAGTCATTACTCTATTAAATTCATTACCATTGAGAGCATTATATAATAAATTCATAGCAGTTAAATTCAAAGTATAAAGTCTATCGTCTTCACGATTAAACTCTTCTTCTTCCTTTTTGACCTTTACTCCATCAACTATTTTTGTTGGAATATAAGGTCCATTTACAATACATTTCCAGATTTCTCGACCTTGAGCCTGAAGGAATATTCTCATTCTAACTTTCCAGAATGAGTAATTGTCTCCACAAAAGAGTGGAGGCCGACTACTAGATTGACCTTCACCAAATGAAGCTGCAATGTTAGCCATAAGATCTTAACTCAAAAGATAGTTAATCTTATAATAGAGCTCTAGCTCTGATACCACTTGTTGCCCAGATGACTAACACAAGAGGGGGGGTGAATTGGGTTATATTATAAAATTAATACTTATAAACTAAATATACAATATAAAATATAACCAAAATATAAAGCAGTAGGAAATATAAAGAGTAGGGTAAGAGAAAGCAAACTCAGTATTTTTACGAGGTTCAGCCCCACTGCCTACGTCCTCGCCTCAAGCTACCCCTTGAGGATTCCCAAATCCACTATTCAATCTCCTTTAGGTGGAGATAGAAACCTATTACACCTTTGAGCAGCACCGCTCCAAAGATTCCGTGTAGAACACCCTCTACACTTCCAATCACCTCACACTTGGTGATTCAACTATTCCCTGTGTAGAACACCTTCTACACACACAAGGGTTATACACACCCTCTTACTTCCAATCACCTCACACTTGGTGATTTAACTATTCCCCGTGTAGAACACCTTCTACACACACAAGGGTTATACACACCCTCTTACTGATACAAGAATTGATAGTGGGTAGGCTATCAGAAAACACTCCTCAATGAGTGAAATAAGAACAATACAGCACAAACTATATCTCTCTCAACAAGAACAAGAATTAAGGCTCAAAACTTTAGAAAAGAGAGAATGAGAGCTTTAAAAGAATGATGCAAAATTTAGCAATAGATGTGTAAGCTCTTGTTATGATTTTTGTAAAACTCAAGTGAGCTATTTATAGGTAAATGAGTCTTCAATTTTAAATTTGAAAAGATTCCCATGTCAAATAAGAGCACTATTCACTTTTCAAAAAATTCAAATAAAAACATTTCCTTTTTGCATTTGTCAAAGACAACTCCATTCATTTTTCAAAGAAATCAAATCAAATCTTTTGCTTTTCATACAAGACAAAATGAGCATGATTTATTTTTTAAACCAAATCATTTTCTTTTTGCATATGTCAAAAAAACACACAACCACCCTTTAAGATTTTCAAACAAATCATCTATCTTTTATATTTGTCAAAAAAAACACACAACCACTTTTTAAGATTCTCAAACAAAATCATCTACCTTTTGCATTAGTCAAAAAAACACACCACCTCCCTTCAAGACTTTCAAACAAAATATGCACATATCAAATATGATAATCAATCATCTTATAAAATCAAGTTTTTATAAAAAAAAATATAATTTTCGAAATTATTTTGTTTGATGGTGTTATGCACATGTGAAAAACATAATTTTCAAAACTAAGACATTTAAAAATGTCTTGCATATGTGGAAAAAGTAATTTGATGTTTTATGAGAAAAAAGAGTAATTTGGAGCCTTAATCCAATTTCTAATTTTATCAAGAGATGTACACAAATAATCTATGAGCTTCATTTGTAGACTTGATATCTTTCTTGCTCATGCTTGATTTCTTGATGTGTTTAGCTCCCTTCATGCATAGACAACTTGAGCTTGGGTTTTCAATATTATTTGTTATCATCAAAATTTATACGTAAATACGAGACTTGAAACCTTGGGTTCAACATTATTATTCTATATTTATTTTACATAAGATAAAATTAAAAAATATGTCCTAAGTAAGAATTTTAAAATAGAAATTTTTAGCATCATTTATAAGCTTAATGAATTATGTTTAAAGTATTAAATGGTATTAAATAGATGTTAAATGAATTTTAAATGGAAAATTTACTATTGTATAAAGTTGAAGATGTGAAATTAATTTTAATGTCAAGAACTTTATTTCAATAAATAAATTTAATAAATTATTTTTAAAATGATAATTCTCATTAAATACAGTATAAACTTTAATAAAAATTGATGAAAAATATTAACTTTAATGAAGAAATAAAAATTTTTATTAAAATAAAAATTTTTGTCAGGTAGTCACTCCATATATATATATATATATATATATATATATAAAGATTTATTGTGCCGTCCAAATCCGTTTCCGTAATTGCGATCCCCCCAATGAATTAATAATGCTATCAATTAAAGAGTTGGGTTCATTTTTTAATAAAAAAAATTGAGGAGTTGCTTGCGGCGCTAGAAGTCTTGGCCCGAAAGTGTATTGCTGCATTCCAAAAGTCGAGTGGAGCCTCCCCTATTCAATTCTGTTCTCATCTCATAAGTTGCGTCGATCAATTGAAACCCTAGCGGCGCAACATACGGCTTTGAAATCCCAATGCTAGCGTTAAAACATTGGCATTGGATTAATTACAATTTTTTAAAATATATATATAAATTTATACATATATTAAAATATTTTAACTATATTTAATTAATAGTTAGAAGAAATTTAAAAAAGATTTTGAATTTATTATTTACTTTTAAAAAATAATAGTACTTTTATTTTTTTTTATATTTTTTTTTTTCACTATTGACAAAATGTGATCAAAATTTTTTAATATGTGTATAAATTTATATTTTTTAAAACAAAATATAACAATTCTAATGCCAATACTCTTACGGAGCTCATTGCACGTTGAAGTTAAATGGGATTCAAGAGAAGTATGGTCCATTCAACTTGAGAAATGCAACATGCGACTTTATTATATCACTAGCCCAAGTGCGTTTACATGCAGCCTACGATAAATTTTCAGTGTCTCTCCTATTTTGTAATTTTTTTTATTTATTTTTTCAACACAATCAAATAAAAAATATATTGTTGAAGCCATAAAAATTGGCCAACAAGTCGGGGTGAGAGAAAGAATTATTTCCAACCCATTGGTGCGAGTTGGGTTTCGTTCGAGGTCGTTTAGGGCTCTCAGTGAGGTCCCGACGTAGCTGTACGAGATTAAATAACAAATGAAATAAATAGGGATAGACACACAATTTTACATGGTTTGATAAGTGCCTACGTCCATGGTATTTAGAGATGAGAATCCACTATAATAAAGATTTTTACAGTCTCTCATAACTTACTGTACAAGAAAAAATATAGATAAATATGCAAATAAATTCACCAGTTAAAACTCTCGAGAAAGGCTGGAGAAGCTAATGTTGGGGAAGAGATGCTGCCTAAATTGTTCCGGAGAGAGAGAGAGCATTTTTGTCATATGATCAAGCCTTTTTACACTGCTATTTGAGGTTGCATGTGTCAGACAGTTATCTTTTCTTTCTTCCTTTTTTTTTTCTTTGCATGTGCACCCATGTGTTTGACATCCTTCCCCATGTGACCTCACCTACCAGACTAGTCTTTCCTGACCCCTATGTGCTCTTTTCCCATCATGTCCCCTTTTGTCCCCTAGTACCATAAATGCATAGCTTGGGTTGTGGGTTTTCCGTTTTATCCTTTTTAGTATCCCGTGAATTCTTAGCACATGTACTTTGATGGAAATTCTATCTTGTTATCTTATATCCTAAATTCCGAGAAGGTGGTAGTTTGTCTCTTGATTCCTAAAAGTACTAATTGCATAAAATGTAACTGTGGAGCTAGGTTAAGGTAGAAGATGGACTTGATTGCTAAAAATAGGAGTGTGGAGCTCAAAAGTAGCGGGAGACGGACTCGATCGCTAAAAGTAGGAGCGTGGAGCTTAAAGATAGCAGGAGATAGATTCGACCGATAATGACGAAAGCGTGGAGCCCGTTACGTCACGAGAGGTGTTGTCGCGTGGGACCCAACGGGAAGAGCATCGTGTCGGTGAGCTGAGGCATGAGGCTGGAGCTCGGCCGTCACCTCGCGGGAGGAGTCATCGTGTAGGTGAGCTGCAGCGCGAGGCTGGAGCTCGTCCATTACCCCACAGGTTTGTTGAGCGGGATGTAGGTGATCCGACAACTCCGCGAGTCTTCCAGTAGGATATGGGTGATTCGACAACCCCGCGAGTCATTGCTAAGATTTTGCTGTGATGAGAACACAAAGCCTATTCCATCAGCCATCACCCCGCGGGAGGTGTCATCACGTGGGACCCAGCAGGAGTGCATCGCTTGGGATCCTGCCAGAGATATCATCGCATGGGACCTAACGAGATTTGATTGATTTCACATAGGTGGGTAATCCGACCCAGCGATACTTCGCTTGAGTGGATAGACCGATCCCGAGAAATTCTGTTACTTTGCGTGGATGGGTAGACCGACCCCGTGGGATTCTGTTACTTCACGTGGGTGGATGGACCGACCCCGCTTGATTTTGTTACTTCGCGTGGCTGGGTAGTCTAACCTCGCGGGATTCGATAACGGGCCGATGTCCCATGCTGTAGACAATAACTTTGTCAGTAGAAAAATAAATTCACATGTTGTACGAAAGACAAACTGATGTATTTTTGTATATGGCAAAAAGTTTTCGAGTGTCGAGCGTCGAGCGTCGAGCGATGAATTGTCAAATGTCAACTCCCGAGCGAGAAGCCGTGAGACCCCGAGTATCGACTCCCGAGTGTTGACTACCGAGTGAGGAGCCATGAGATCCCGAGCGTCAACTTTCGAGTGTTGAGCCATGAGTTCCCGAGGGTCGACTCCCGAGTGAGAAGCCGTGAGATCCCGAGTGTCGAGCCATGAGTGGTGGTTTCTTGATTACTGCAAAAAGGAGAGGAAGATAACTCTTATAGAGTGTGAGTATTCTGAGCTTTGCGAGGTTTCCATGAGCGGGTGAGTCCCGAGTACTTGAACAGTGAGATCTCGAGCTACTTGATCCCCGAGGCAATATTACGCAAGTTAAGTGGTGCAAACTCATGGGATCTTGTGAGCAAAATGTCCTAAAAGAGAGTGTTCCTCTAGAGGTGTCCTGTTAAGTGTCTCGAGAGGTGCTCAAGCCGTGAAGGTTTGTGTCTAGAGTTGAGCGTGAGTGGATTCCCGAGACGACTTCCTGAGTGAACGAGGTGCAGCTCGAGATAACTTTCCTGCATATTTCCAAGCAAAAATGATTCAAGACCACGCTCGGCATGCATGACGTGGTCGAGTTTAGTGAGATTTGGAATAATAGTGGCTTAAACTTATGTATAAGGAGGTTTGTGTGTATTTGATTTCCGAGTACACAAACAGTGAGGTCCGAGCCTGAGGAAAAGGGTTTCAAGCTTTGATCGAAGTTGCGAGCCCAAGCTCGAGGTGTGGGCAATACACCAAGCAGTCCAAAGTGGAGGTGGGGGTTTCTGAGCTGGTGAGGTGTTGATCTCGAGTTGACTTTCCCGAACTAGGGGAGTCCATATGTCGAGCTCATGGAGGTTCCGAATGCATGAACAGTGTAGTTTTGAGCTGTGGGGCTCTGTGAGCGAGGGGGACTCGTGGCGGATGGTCCTGAGCTCTCAGAGGGCAAGCCCCTGGATCCCGAGTTGTGGGGGTCGAGGGTGCTCATTCCCGAGCACGGGAGTTTTTCCCTAGCATGTGAGCCCGAGAGGTGGAGAATCCTGAGCTAGTGTTCGGTCCAAAGAGAGTCCCAAGCATGGGGTCTTGTGGTGAGCCCCGAGAGTGACTTTTCCAAGCTGAGGAGTCCAAGAGGTGGAGACCCGAGCTGCCCCATCTGAGGAGGGCATGGAGTCCGACCCTAAGTGCATACCACGTCTATGGAGTGTACCTTACCAACTGGTGGACCAGCTAACCTGAGGGAGTCGAAAACCACTTTAGAGGTGGCAGACAGTGCCGGCGGTTTTGGCTGGTAATGGTGAGCACCTTGGCGAGCGATGGAGGAGGTTCGAACGAGAGCTTGCCGTTCAGGAGACCCCCATGCGATGGACTCGCTGTTCCTGGTGTGGTCTCCAGTCGGGGGTGGTCTCGCTGGAGGCAGAAGACACCAGCGGCCTTGGTAGGGGGCGCCGGTTTCCTCCTCCCTACTCCGGCGTGATGGGCTGAATTGCCCCACCCACGCCAGAGGCTGAGTGCTCCTAGAACACTGTTCTCGGCCTCCTTCGTCGGAGACGAGGGCCTCCAGCGGGACAGAGACTTCCGGCGGTCATGAAGGTGACCGCTGGCAGCTATCCCGGTGCCTGAGACGCGGGGACCGGGGGCTTTGAAAGCCCGAAGCGTAGCCTTCGAGCACTGTGCATGCACAGTGGACGTGCATGCACTCTGGTTGAAGTACTGTGCATGCATGCACGGCACACACCTGTGTTACTGTACATTTTAGGTGCACAGTACGCTATACCTTCGAATCGTGTCCAAGGCGTTATGTATTAGTGCAGGTGTTTGTAATTTTTTTGAACATCTCGATCGGGAAGATAAACAAATAAATGGTCCAGCATAAGAGCTCGAGACCGATCGAGCTGGTGTTAGCATCTTTCTTACCGTGTTAGTGATAAAAGTAAAAAATAAAAATGAGAATAAGGTGGTCGAGCACACTTATATAAAGGAAAATTTTTGCTAAGTTGATCAGATATTTTTATTCAGTGGGCTGGAAAATCATCACTCTCCTACTTTCGATTTAAAGATCTCACAGACGGTGCTACTATTGAAGTAATAAAAATCGGCTAATAAGTCAGTATGAGAGAAAGAATTATTTCCAACCCATTGGTATGAGTTGGGCTTCTTTCAAGGTCGTTTAGGACTCCGAGTGAAGTCCCGGCGTGGTTGTACGAGCTTAAATAACAGATGAAATAAATAGAGATGGTCACACAATTTTACGTGATTCAGTAAGTACCTACGTCCATGAGTATTTGGGGATGATAATCCACTATAATGAGAGTTTTTACAGTCTCTCATAACTCACTGTACAGAAAAAAATATAGATAAATATACAGATAAATTCGCCAGTTGAAGCTCTTAGAGAAGGCTGGAGAAGCTGATGTTGGGGAAGAAGATGCTGCCTAAGTTGTTCCGGAAAGAGAGAACATTTTCATCATCTGATCAAGCTTTTTTATACTGTTCTTTGAAGTTGCGTGTGTCAATGAGTTATCTTTTCTATTTTCCTTTCTTTTCTTTGCATGTGCATCCATGTGCTTGACATCCCTTCTCCATGTCATCTCACCTACGAGACGAGTCTTTCCTACCCCTTGTACTCTTATTTCATCATATCTTCTTTTGTCTTCTAGTATCATAAATGCATAATTTGGATTGTGGGCTTTTCATTTTATCCCTTTCATATATATATATATATATAATTAACAAATTTAATAAATAAAAGAATAATAATAATCATATAAAATTTATATTTATCATATTTCTATTCATAATTGTGGTTTGATGCGCTTGTTGGTCGATTCAAATAGAGTCAATATTCATTTGTATGATCTACGATATTCATTCTTAAATTCTTCTTTTTTAATGTGGCGTGATTTGCGGTTTGAAGACTTCCACCGTGTACATACGTAATTACGAGGTGGATTCCAAGCGCTCACACCAGAAAGAATTATAAAAAAAACAGAATAAAAAAGTTAGTCATGAGTCAATTCAAGAGTGGTTTTGGAAATTGGTCGAAAGCATTCACTAGAAACTGATCAGTTGCTAGCTATGCAAGTAGGTGCAGGCGGCCTCCACTCTCTGAGTAATAATCACATACTTAATTAATGCAACTAAGCGTTCTAGACTTCTAGTTACTTAATTTCCTTTTTAAATGAATAAGGATCAGTAAAATAATACAGACTTTTGACTAAGGCTCCCTTATTGAAACATAGATTCTTCTTATTTTATTATTATTTATTAAAAGTTTTATACAAAATATAATAAATATTTTTAAATTTTTAAATAATAATAATATTAAAATTATTTTTAAAACTATATTATTAATTTTTTAATTTTTATCTAAAATTATATCACTTTATCTCTTTATTCAAACGAGACATTCCACTGCAAAGTTCAAATAATATATAAATGGAAAATGTGTATTCCACCTAAAAAAAACCCACAAAAAAGGCTACTGATGGTGGATTTTATATTGATTGATATTTTTAATGGATTAGTGGTTTTTTTCTCTCTTAAGATTTAAAGTGATTTAATAAAAAAAAAAACTCGGATAGATCATGATGTACTTCAAACTATTTCCATTTTTCACTCACTTTCTACCACTAAAATTAATCGATAATTGTGCTGCATCTACTTTTAACCTTATTTGAGCAGGAAAGTTCAAAGTAGATGCAAGGCTAGCTTATATATATATATATAATAGATATATTAATCGATAGTTGTGTTGCATCTAGTGCTGCATCTACTCTGAACCTTCTTGCTGATCTGAGTAAGAACGTTCAAAGTAGATGCAAGACTAGCTTTTATATATATATATATATATATATATAATAGCTATATCAATCGATAGTTGTGCTGCATCTACTTTGAACATTCCTGTTGATCCGAGCAAGAACGTTTAAAGTAGATGCAAGGCTAACTTATATATGTATATAATAGATATATTAATCGATAATTGTGCTGCATCTAGTACTGCATCTACTTTGAACCTTCCTGCTGATCTGAGCAAGAACGTTCAAAGTAGATGCAAGGGCAAAGTGTAATCGATAGTTGGGCTACATCTAGTACTGCATCTACTTTGAACCTTCCTACTGATCTGAGCAAGAACGTTCAAAGTAGATGCAAGGGCAAAGTGGCAAAGTAGATGCAAGGCTAGCTTTTATATATATATATATAATAGATATATTAATCGATAATTGTGATGTATCTAGTGCTGCATCTACTTTAAACCTTCCTGCTCACCTTATATCGCCTTAGTTCTTTTCATTATCTAAGCCCGCAAAATTAGCAATATTTTCTTCCACAATTAAGCTTCTAAATAACTCGCATTGCATTCATGGCCACTCAAAGTCCTCCTTCATCCTCTTACTCCGTATATACCAAGATACAAAAAAGAGACAATTCATTTTGTTTGAAAGAAGATGAAAAAATCATAACCTCTGCCTCATCTTCTTCCTCAAAGCCTCCTTGGAAATATGATGTTTTCCTTAGTTTTTGTAAAGATACTCGCAAGAATTTTACAGATCATCTATATGTTGATTTAAAACGAAAAGGTATTCTTGTCTTTAGGGATGACGTCACACTCAAGCGAGGAAAATGCATTTCTCAAGAGCTTTTGCGAGCAATTCAAGAATCCCAATATGCCATCATCATTTTTTCGACAAATTATGCTTCTTCCAAATGGTGTCTCATGGAACTTGCCGAGATTGTTGAATGGGAGAAGAAGACGGAGCTCATAATTTTTCCTATTTTCTACCATGTGGAACCTTCTGACGTAAGAAATCTAAGAGGCACTTTTGCAGAAGCTTTTGCCGCATACGAAAAAGATTCCGAGATAGACATCAAAGAGACTTATAAGTGGAAAAATGCTTTTAGAAAAGTCGGTAATATTGCTGGAGAGCACATACATGATAGGTAACAATTGAGTTAATTTAGATATTGAGATCAGATACTTTTAAATAAATATAAAAATAAAATAAAATATTATTAAAATATTATTTTTTAATATTATTATTATTTTAAAATTTTAAAAAATTAAATTATTTGTTAAATTTTATATAACAATTAAAAATAAAATAAAATCGTTTATGAATCTAAATCGGCTTAGATAACTTAGATACTTTGAGGAAATAGCTAGTGATATAGTCAACATTACTAGTACCGTTGAGTTGTTGTGGTTATTAGTTGTGTTGTTAACATCTATCTGTCCATTTGCTTTTGGCATTTATAATTTTTAAAATGGTTATATTGTCTTGTCTGACAACTCGAGAGTTGCCAGAGGGAAAATACTGAAAATGAATTAAAGCGTTTTGCTTTCTCTACTAAACAATGCTACATATTAATGTTTGAATTTGGCATCAGTCGGTATAGTCGTGTTTCGACCGGTCTATCGAATTTCGACCGATATTAAAGTCTCACCGTCACAGTCGGCCCTGCTAATTTCGGTGCTACTTTTTCTCTAACAAATCGGATAATTTCGGCCTTACTTTTTCTGTAAAAGTGGGGCGCCCTAATTAAAGTCTTGTGGTTTTTTTTTCTCGAATTAAGCTAACTCGTGTCCCTATGCAGTTCTAACATTTATTGCTCTATTTTGATGTCTTTATAAAGGCAATTAAATCAAAGATTCAAGATCGCTTTTAATCTGGCACGCGTCATGAGGTAACTTTTAAAAGTAAAAAGTTATGAGCTGTGTTAGGGCGAGCCTGCACACCGGCAGTCCCTTCATGGTTACAGTAAAGCTACAATATAACTGTATTGTAACTGTAAGGAGGCTGCTGGTGTGTAGCTGCCCCATATTTTCATAAAAGTTATACACAACAACGAAATATTTTAGGGCAGTGTGTCATTCATCCCGTTAATAGCATTTCGATGGGTATCGTTTAATTTTTTTTAAAATTTTTTTATATAATTTTTAAGTAAATATTTTTATATACTTTTTTTATGATCTTAAAATATTTTTAAAAAAATAAAAAAATAAAATATTATTTAAAAATACTTATTTAAAAATTATATAAAAAACTAAAAAAAAAAATTTAAACGGAACACATTGAGATGCTATTCACTGAAATGAATAATATTTTTTAATATTTTAATAAAAGGATGTTTAAAAAATATTTAAATTAACTAAAGAAAATTCATATATATAATTAATTTATTTATATATATTATTTTAAAATAATATTAATATCAAAATATCTTATTATAATATCTTAATCGACATAATCACTAAAATAATATTTAAAATCTTGCTCCAAAGGACTTAACTAAATTTTTTTTTGGCTCGTGTCAACTCAGGTCTCATCATTATTAACTCATGTTCTATCAATTTACAGGTACGAATCAGAGATTATACAAGAAATCAGTGGCACCATATATCGTGAGTTGAGCTCCAGATTCTCACATCATGATTACAATAAACTTGTTCCAACAAACTCTCATGTTGAGGAAATCCTGAAGTTATTGGATATGGAATCAAGTGATGTTCGCTTCGTAGGAATTTGTGGAGAAGGTGGTGTTGGTAAGACAAAACTGGCCGAAATAATTTATGATAAAGTTTCTCATCATCAATTTGAAGGAAGTAGCTTTATTTCTTGTATTAGAGAAAAATCTAGAATCCGTGATCTGGCTTCTATACAAAAACAACTTCTTTCTATGATCATGCAAGAAAAAATACATGTATGGGATCATTACCTGGGAATTAGGATGATAAGAAGTACAATGCGGAATAAAAAGGTTTTTATCGTGCTTGATGACGTGGATAGTGAAAACCAACTAATGGCATTATCAGGGAGTCGGGATTGGTTTGGTCCAGGGAGTAGAGTGGTTATAACATGCAGAGATAGTCATCTGTTAATAGCACATAAAGTGAACGATATCTACGAGGTTGAGCTGCTTCAAACCGCCGATGCTTTGCAGCTGTTCGGATTGTCAGCCTTCGACATAACCCATCGTATAGAGAATTACATGGATCGATCTAAGCATATTCTGAAGTATGATCGAGGCCTTCCTTCGTCTCTTAAAGTTTTGGGTTCCTTCATATTTGGAAGAACGATAGATGCATGGAGAAGTGCTAAGGATCAACTAGAAGCAGTTCCTTATAAAGAAGTTATGAATATTTATAATTTGTTAACAATACCACTACACTCACTCAAGATGAGAAGGACAACTCAGCCTATCCACCAAAATGACCTCAGGAATGCAGATCTAGAGTAGTCTAGAATATTTTGTGATTTCGTACGTGTTCCTTTTTGCTATAACAAGAATATTCCCTCTTGATTGTGTGTAAATATCACTATTGTACTGCATATGAAACGATGAGAATCACAAGAATATTTTCATATTTGGTTTGTTATATCCTTTCCATTATGGTATCCAGAGCCGAATAGGACTCGCGCGTCCAAACCCTACCATGGCCGTAACATCATCATCCCCCAGTTTTGCCCTCCCATCTCCTACACATTTGATCACCGACAAGTTGAACCATGATAACTATCTTTTGTGGAAGGCTTAGCTTATGCCTTACCTCAAAGAACAAATCTATATGGTTCGGACCCCCCTCCTCCCTCCCAAGTTGCTTGATGAAAGTTTTACAAAACTCAGTTCAGACTACCTAGCCTGGAAACAACAAGATCAGGCCATTATGAGTGTACTTATCTCTTCTTTATCAGAGAGCTTGATAGATATGTATAAATTGATGCATCAACGTCTTGTGAAATATGGACAATCTTGGAGGATCTCTTTGAGGCAGTCCCAAGCTCGTACTATGCAGATTCAGTACCAACTGATCACACTTAAAAAGTGAGAGACTTCAAATTTATGTATTTTACGTATTTCTTTTATTTTTATTGTTAGATGTTTTAAGTTATTTTAATATTATTATTGATAGTTTATTATACTTATTATTATGTTATGTTATTTTATTTATTATTATTATTGATTCTTGTGAAATTTTTTAATTTTAATATTTTTAATTATTTTATTTAATGAATAAAATTGATTCTTTTATTTAAATTGTTATTGTTGTTATTTTTGATTTAATTGTTTTAGTTTTATTATAGTTTAATTTATTATGTTTTTTTATTTAATGGACATTTTATTTTATTAAACTTTTTCGAATTGATTTCTTTATTTAATTTATACAGTAATTAACAACCCTTTTTAGGGTTTGTTTGGCAAGTTTGATTGCAAAAAATTCTTTAACAATTTGCAATATCTTCTACTATTATTTGTTATTTTATCATTATTATTTTTTACATATTATTATTATTATTTATTATTGTTTTTTTATTATTTAATATATATATTTTTTACTATTATTTATAAACATTCTCAACCCCTAAACAATTTTACCAATTTTACGGATAATGATGACTAGGTGGTCGTTGGGATCTGGAATCCTAAGGTGGGTACACAATAGAAGTAATGGCTACTCCGTCAAGATAGAGTTGGATGGTACTATCAAGGGGATGGAATGTGCTATCTTTATGGTTTGTGATGATCAACAATTCCATTCCCCCAAAGGTACTTCATCATGTTTAATGATCATTCTTATTGTTTTGAGATGGATGGTTCTGATTATCTAGAATATGGTTTTCCCAAAATTAACTTTCCACATTTCACAGACGTCTGTTTTGATAAGCAAATTGTATTCTGGGCATATACATGGACTCCCTGGCTACCAAATAATTTGTATAAACGAGGGTTGATTAAGACTTCATTTACAGCAGAAATTACTTCTTTCCCCTCTCAAACTCAAACGGAATTTAAAGTGGAAGAGTGCGGGATGCATTTAATATGTCTGGATGATGTTGGTCATGGGTTGGGATCAGTTTTTAGATTCCTATTGTCAATTTTTATTCAGCATGGAATTCCAGCATGCAGACGAGAAATGAAGATTAGATTAAGTAGAAAAAACTTGAAGAGGGAGAAGAGAACATAGATGGAAGAAGGAGACTAGGGAAAGGGGAGGGGAGGGGAGGGGAGGGGGGGAGCCAAAGCTCCCACCCCACCCTGGCGGCGAAAGAGTTTTAGAGAAAACTAGGTTTCAGAGAAGGTCGAGAGCTTCTTGTGGGGAGAGAGAGCCCCGAAATTGTATCTTATATTTATATTTCTAACAATGTTAGACTCTAAACAAAATTCATGTTCAAAAGATAAGTTAACAACAATCAATATTAAAGTAGCTTACTACAGTAATTGTGGCCACAAAAACAAAAAAACTAAAATAAGACAGCTAGAAAACACAAGCTCAAGTGTGCAGGTCAACACAAACAACGTATTTTTTTTTATATAATTAATAAGAAATTTTATTACCAACAATAGGCAACACACAAGCACACAGGACATATATAAAGGAAATGCCTCCTACACTCTAGAAAGCAGAAAAAAGAAGGCTAATACAAATCTGAAAATTACCATCACTCAGTACAAGAGTCTTAGCCCACGAACACAAATTATTAAACAACATATAAGGTGAAATGTAAATAACGCAAAAACACAAATAAGGTGAAAAACGAATGTTAAAAAGGTGAAAAACCAAACATAAAATATTCCCGATGATGAATTGTAACGCCCCGGTCATGAGTGGTCCGGAAAGTTAGGTCTCAGTCCTTAATATTTACAGTACTCTTCAAGAAATACTAAACCAAACCTCAATCACCCCTCCACAAAACTCCAATTTATCTATAGTTCAACCTACCAAAATTACTTCCAAAGATAAATCTATATAATACGATCTTCAAAACTTTCTATATTTCCAGCTCAACCATCAAAATTATCTAAAAAAATATTATAAAAATAAGGGTGAATTACCAAGAACTCTGTAAGCAGAGTCTAAAATAATACCTATGATCCGATCAAAAATATTTTAAAGAACAAGACCATCCCAAAAATATTTACGTCCAAAAACATAACTTGACATAACTCACACAGAAATAAAAAGAAACCCAAATAGAGCCAAAGCCCATGGTCCGAATCAAAACAACCTAAAATATCACTGAAAGCTCTTAAGTTTTGTTTTAAAAACAAGAGGTAAAAGTGTAATTCAATAAGAAAACACATGCTTCCTGAAAACTCTACAGCTTACGGGAAAGCAACAGAAATCGTCTCCTATTTTGAGACCATGAAAACATGCGCGGTGACCCCGTTGAGGCTTACCGAAGAGGGGAGAAAACCAGCTGGGGAATGCGAAGTGCCCAACGGCACCATCTGAGCGGGTGGACACGACGTGGAGGCTGTCGAAGTCGCTGGGTTTCGCCGTGCCATTGCTGGTGCACCTAACAGAACTGAGAGCTAGAGGGCAAGGGATGCTCTGTTTTCGTGAGTGTAAAACAGGGGCTGACATCTAAGTGGTTTCCGGTGGTTGGCTGCTGTGAAGGAGCAAGGGTGGTGGTGCTGATTATCGGTTGGTTGGTTTGTGCGTTCGCTGTGGGGTAATTGGTGGAGGTGGCCGTGCGCCGGATGCTTCCAGATGCAGTAAAACAGGTGCGTTTGTCTTGACGTGGGCTGCTCTTGATGTTAACGAAAGTGCATGGAGGTCACGGCTGCTCTTGGTGCAGTGAAGCAGCGATGCACAGCTGGAGTGGTGAACTCTCAAGGGGTTTGGAAGGGTGAGATCCCGAGCGGCGGCCAACGTAAGGTTGAGAGGAAAAGAAACATGAAGTCTGAAATGTAAATTACGGCTTGGAGTGTTTTAACCGTAGTATAAGTATATCGAAAAATCTTAACGCAGGCAGACTTAAGTAACCATTGCGCATCTATCAAGCATGGACCCATAAAATAAAAAACTTATTTATTTATTTTTTCTTCCGCTTCTGAAAGTCTTGACTTTTCTTTGTCCACTTCGCTTATTAATCCTGATGGTTACTGCCTTGTCCGCCATTTTCTAAGCAAAACAAAATCTCTCTCTCTCAAATTCACAAGCCCTCACTGGTAGAAAGTTAAAATTTTGTAATGAAGATTTCATCTTTTTATAATATTTGGATTTTGTTTGCTGCGTATTGAAATTTTATGGATTATATTTGTTTTTTTCATTTTTTCCCAAAATCTATGATGATAAGTAAACGACCTTTTTCCTAAACAGCCCGCACGCGTTCTTCCTGTCCCAAGTCTTTCCAGACCTGAAGATGAAGTAGAACGCAGCTAATTTTTGATTGTGGGAAAATATTTCCCAATTCTTTCTCCGATTTCTGAATTTTTTTTCTCCTAATCCTTCCAAAATCTGTTTTTTCTTTTTTATCCTAATCCTTGGCTCCTGGTTCGATAATCTCCAAATTTTTTTCAGCAAATATTGAAAAAAAAAAGAGTAACCAATCAGATAAGTGGATTTGGGGAGTCAATTGGGACTGTGAAATTTATATGAGATTGGTTTGTAGCGTGAATAATGATACATTTCTTATTCTTTTACCACTCTTTTCCTATTTCTTTAGTTTTTTAAATTTTTTTAAAAATTTTATTTTACTTAATGATTTAGAAAATAATTATTAATAATATTATATATTTTTAAAATTTTTTCTTAATAATTAAAGATGCTAAAAAGATATTTTAAAAAAATAATAAAAAAACAAATATACTAATAATAATAAAGAAGTGGTAAAAGAAGAATAGGTTCCGTTTGTTTTCAAAACTCAATTTTATTATTCACAACTCATTTCATACTTTTAACTCATCTCAACTATTAATTAATTTATTCAATTAATTTCAACCACTTATTTTATTATTATTTATAACTAATATTATCTCATCTTTAAATTCAAACTAAACTTAAATATATTATTACTATTGTAGTGTAGTTTGCACTCTGCAGTGCAAGAAATTGGACTCGAGAGAGAAAGAGAATATGAAACGTAAAATATAAATGAGAAATGGCTTTCTCCCGATTTTTATCTTTTGCTTTTTCTCACTTTTGTTTTTTAAACCAAAAAAGTAAAAATGTAATAAATAAAATAAAAATGGTTATGAATGCATAATTGGGTGGCGGTACCCGCCTCATGTCCATCAATAATTTTGTTAATGATTTTATCATTATTATTTTAAATCTTGTATAATAACTTGTATAGTAATTTGCATAATAACTTCAAAACCTATAAATATGAGTTTCAATCGTTCTAAAATTCATAAAAAAATATATAGAACGAAAAAAGTTTCAGTTCTTAAAAATTCTAAAGAGTTTTTTTTATATTTCTTTCTTGCAATAGTAGTTTCTTCTTTAGTTTTATACCACGTTATCAGCACGATGATTCTACTAATTTTAAAGGTAGTGGTCTTATTCCTCAAATAAGTTTTTCAATATTATTATTTGCAATCTTTGATATAAATATGAAATATTTTATTAATTAAATTTACTAATTTTGAAATTCGTTGCTCTAGACATTTCTTGAAAAAATTATTTAGCATGAATTCTTGATACTGAAATTCATTTGGTTGCTATGAACCTGGGTAAAACAATTAAAGAAAGAAATCAAACATCCTTTTATGACCATGTTAAAGTAATGATTTTTTTTCGCCACTATCTTCACGAAGAATTAAAAATTGAGTATCTTACAATAAAAAATTCTTTTATTTTGTGGAATAATTTAAAAGAGATATATGAACATTAGAAAACTGTCATCCTCCAAAAATTTCGTTATGAATGGTTGCACCTAAGGTTGCAAGATTATAAAAGTGTTAGTGAATATAATTCTGCACTTTTTAAAATAAACTCAGTACTAAAATTATGCAATAAGAAAATCACCAATGATGATATGATATAGAAGACATTTACTACTTTTCATGGCTCGAATGTGCTCCTGCAGTAGTAGTATCGAGAGAGAAAGTTCAAGAAATATTCTGAACTTATATTATGTCTTCTAGTAGCTGAGCAGAACAATGAATTTTTATTAAAAAACCAACAGTCACGCCTTACTGGCTCAACATCATTCTCTGAAATGAAGGGTAATAGATTTGTATAATTCCCAGAAGCGAATAGTGCATCCTTTTGAAAAAATTGGTGGCGTGGACGTGATAGAAAAAATTATAGAAATGTTGGTCCCATAAGTGACAACATCAAAATGGATAATAATATACAGTATCACCAGAAGTGGTATAACTCAGAAAGGGATAAAAGTTTACAAAATAATTTTTCAAGGAGAAATGAAGAGGTGTGTCATAGATGTGGTATGACTAGACATTGGTTATGTACATGTCGTACGACCAGACACTTAGCTTATTTATATCAAGTATCTAAAAAAGGAAAGAATAAAATATTTAAAACAAATTTAGTAGAACCATCAGATGAGTCATTAGATTAAGTAGATATGGATGTCACTCATCTTGATATTTGTGATTTCTTTAAAAATTATGATGTTAGAATTGATCATTTAATTGGAGATGAAAGTATTCCACTAAATTAATGTATTTTCTTTATTATTTGTAATAAAAATCTTGTATATTTTGTATAATCATGGATCATATTGATGAGTTTTTATCTATGAGTTGAATGATTAAGATGTATGTCTGACTGACAATGCTATAACTCATACAATTTTTAAAGATAAGAAATATTTTCAAAATCTAAAACAAAGCAAAGCCTATGTCCATACTATATCAGGTTCATCAAATTTAATTGAGGACTCCGGAAGAGCTTATATTATGTTGCCTAATGGCACTAAATTTTGTATTGATGATACTCTATTTTCTTCACAATCTAGAAGAAATTTATTGAGTTTTAAAGATATACGTCGTAATGATTACTATATTGAAACGACCAATAGAGGCAGTAAAAAGTATCTTCTTATTACTAAAATAATATTGGACCAGAAGCTCGTATTAGAAAAACTGTCTGTTCTTTTTTCTGGATTGTACTATACAAAGATGAGAATAATTGAATCATATATAGTAATGCACCAGAAGTGCATTGACTCCAAAATATTTATGACTGGGCATAATCGCTTTGGACATCCGAGATCAATAATGATGAGACGAATCATTGATAATTCACATGGACATCCCTTAAAGAATCAAAAGATTCTTTTACTCAATGAATATCTATGCTCTACATGTTTTCAAGGTAAGTTAATTATCAGACCACCTCCCTCAAAAGTCGTCGTTGAATCTCCATCCTTTTTATAAAAGATTCACTAAGATATTTGTGGGCCTATTCATCCATCATGTGGGCCATTTAAATATTTTATGATTTTGATTAATGCATCTAGTCGATGGTCACATGTTTGTCTGCTTTCCACTAGAAATATTGTATTTGCTAGACTTTTTGCTCAGATAATCAAACTACGAGCACAATTTCTTGAATATCCAATTAAAACCATTCAATTGGATAATACAGGTAAATTTTCGTCTCAATCTTTTGATAATTATTGCAAGTTAATAGGAATAGATGTTGAACATCCTGTTGCCCATATAAACACTCAAAACGGTTTTGCTGAATCTTTGATCAAAAGGCTTCAGCTAATCACTAAATTTTTACTTATGAAATCAAGATTACATGTTTCTGTTTGGGGACATGCTATACATCATATAATATCATTAATTCACATTAGACCATCTGCATATCATAAATATTCTCCATTACAGCTTGCATTTGATCAACAACCAAATATTTCTCATCTTCGTACTTTTGGATATGTTGTATATGTTCTAATTGCACCTCTACAACGTACAAAAATGGGCCCTTAACGTAGACTTGGAATATATGTTAGTTTTGTTTCTCCATCTATTATTAGATACCTTGAACCTATTACAAGAGATATATTTAAAGCACGTTTTAAGGATTGTCACTTTGATAAATCCACGTTTTCATTATTGGGTAACGAAAAGTTAGTGCCTGAAGCACGAGAAGAAATTACTTGGGATAATAAAGTCATGTCTCAATTTGATTCTCCTACAAATGAATGTAAACTAGAAGTTTAGAAAATTATTCATTTGTAAAATGTTGCAAATCAATTACCGAATGTATTTACTAACACTAGAAGTGTGGTAAAATCATATATTCCTGCTGTTAATGCTCTAATAAGGATTGAAGTTCCTAAATGACAAGTTGTCAAAATAGCAATAGGTGAGTCTAAGACACACCTGAAGCGTAGAAGACCTATTAGTGCAAAAAACAAAATTTTTTGAAAGAAAAAGATACAAAATGAATTTGATATTCTCGAAAAACTCATACTCACAATACAGACTATAAATATCAGCACTACTATATCACTAAAGTGGACTGTATTGCAGTCCAAGATACAAAAATACTATATAATCCTTATTTTGTTGGAAAAATTATTAAATTGCCCTCCTTCCTCCTCAACAGAAAACACAATTTCTAAATTGAAAGATACTTGCGAGACAACTCTTTAAGCCACACAATGCACTTTCAAACAAAAAGAATACCATTCTTGCTCTTATGTCGTTTGCTTTCTTGTGGTTTTTTGTTTTTGTTTTTTTCCTTTTTGCATTGCCTCGGTTTGATGATACTGGATTGCTAATTTACCCCAAAAACACTGCCTCGATTCCTTTTTGCATTGTCTTGGTTCCTTTGTTTGTAAAGAGTAGACAGGGGAAATCATTTATTGTCTTTAGGGGTGTAAATGGTTTGGTACGGAAAAAATTTATCCTATCCTGGACTGGACCAAATAGAATTCGGTCCATACCAGTCCGGTTCAATTCAGTCCAAAGATGGTTCGGTCCAGGTGTACCCCATATGATTTAATGGGTTAAATTTAATCCAAAATCTTGTAATAATTAAATATATTTTTTTAGCCTAAGTTTATAAAATATTAAATATATATTAGTACTACTTTCATAAAAAAATAATCATTTTTGTCCATTGTCAATCTCTATCTCATCTAAATATTAAACAAAATATATAATTATAACTTATAGTTTATAGACTTAATACTTATACTATAAGTTATAACTAATATTCTATATTATATATAACCCATAAGTTGATTAGTTAATTTAATCCTCATAAGTCATATCAATTAATCAATGAAATTAATGATCATTGATCATACTTCATATATAGTCAAAAACAACATTAATAATTAATATTTATAATTGCTACATGTAATCATAAGAAGAATAATTATTAATTAGTTAATAGTGATTTAGTGATATATCGTTGATTGGTTAACTATAACTAATAATACTTTTACATAATTTACATTAGTATATTATAAATTTATATGTTAATGAATAGTGATAAATTAGTAATAATATATTAAATAATAAAAATATACTTATTACTTATAAGTTATTACTAATTTTCTATATAGATATATTATAATTTATACTTTTATACTACAACTATTATAAATTATAATATTTTAATATTATAAGAGTATATATTATATATTAATATGTTATACTACCACTCTTAATCTATATTAATATTAATATTAATATACTATTACTTATATATATATATAAATAAAATAAAAAATATGTGTACATTCGGTCCGGTCCAGGGGGAGAAATGCTTTCGCCCTGGACCGGACCGAAAATTTCCGGTCCATAAAAAAATTGGATCGGACCGGACCGAATTCCATCCGGTCTCGGTTTGGTCTCGGTCTGATCCAACCGGTCCAATCCGGTCCATCGGTCTAGTTCGATCTTTTTACAGCCCTGATTGCTCTGCTGAAGCTCAATAATCTCCTGATCATAGGGTAGAAAAACTGATGGTGATTTGCCAACTTCAGTAGTATGTAGGACATTAACAACCCCCGAAAATGAAGTAATTCTATTTTACATTCCTGGATGAGCTTACCTTTAGGGTGATTCACTTGTCGTTAGCACAACTTTGTTTATTACAAACAATTACTAATTACTATCAACAATTCCTGTGATACATCATGGATTTATTGAAACGATTACTAATTACTTTTACTTATTCTTCCATTCTTCCTTTGTCCTTGTTTCCATTGGTTTGTTGCAGTCATGGGTTTAAGGTTTATTGCAGTCCTGGGTTTATGTCCACTAAATGAAACGCTTAGTTTCGTTTTTTCATTTCAATGAAATGCAGTGTTTCATTTAAATGAAACACTACATTTTTATAGCGGACTGTATTGCAGTCCATTTTTAATGGACTGCAAAAAGCATTATTCTATAAATATAGTTGATGCTTTTGAAGATGTCAAATCTTCTATCCTAAAATCTCTTGAAAATGGACCTTCTGAAGAGTTGTTTCATAAATTATTTTTCTCTGAAGAGGAACAAGTGCCTGAAAATAATGAAATCTCAATACATTTTATGAATACTGAAAAAATTGTGAATAGAAATAAAACTGTTGTTGATAACATATTTTCATATAAAATGGCATTTGACATTATCAGAAATAATGAAAAAAGTGAGCGAAGAACAGTCAAACAATGTCGACGTAGAAATGATTTGCTAAAATGGAAAACAGCTATTGAAACTGAGTTAAACTCGCTAGCAAAACGAGAAGTGTTTGGACCTGTTGTCCAAACACCAAAGGGTGTAATGCCTGTTGGATAAAAGTGTGCATCTGTATGAAAACGTAATGAAAAAAATGAAATTGTGCAGTACAAAATACGGCTTGTCGCACAAGGTTTCCTGCAGAAACCTGTGATTGATTCTAAAGAAACATATTCTCCTATTATGGATGCAATCACATTCAAATTTTTGATTAGTCTGGTTGTTACAAAAGGATCAAAAATGTAGTTGATAAATGTGGTCACTGTATATTTATATGGATCCTTAGACCATGAAATATATATAAAAATCACTGAAAGATATAAAATGTCTGAAGTATCTACAAGTATATTTAGAAATATGTACTCTATCAAATTTCAAAAATCTTTATATGGATTAAAGCAATTCGGACGCATGTGGTATAATCGCTTAAACGAATATCTATTGAAAGAAGGATTTGAGAATAATCCTATATGCCCATATGTTTTTATTAAGAAATTAGAATTCAGATTTGCTATTATTGCGGCTGATGACTTAAATATTGTGGAAATTCCTGAAAAGATCTCAAAAACCGCTATATATTTAAAGTTTGAATTTGAAATGAAAGATCTTGACAAAACAAAATTTTATCTCGGCCTGCAGCTCGAGCACTTACTAAATAGAATTTGTATTCATCAGTCCATATATATAGAGAAAGTCCTGAAACATTTTTATATGGATAAAACTCATCTCCTAAGTACTCCAATGATTGTTCGATCACTTGATATAAAGAATAATCCATTCCGTCCTTGTGGTGGCGATGAAAAAATTATTGGTCCTGAAGTATCATATCTCAGTGCAATTGGAGGCTTGATGTATCTTACAAATTGCACTCGGTCTGATATTACATTCTCAATTAATCTGCTTACAAGATATAGTTCTGCACTAACTTGAAGGCATTAGAATTGTATTAAACATGTCATTCGTTACCTTCATGGTACGATTGATATGAGATTATTTTATCAACGTGGATCAAGTCCACAATTGATTGGGTCTGCAGATGCAGATTATCTTTCAGATTCACACAGAGCTAGATCTCAAACTGGATATTTTTTTACTTATGGAGATACTGTCATATTATGAAGATCTGTCAAGCAGACATTATCTTCTACATCTTCAAATTACTCAGAGATCATTGGAATTCATGTTCGAGAGTGTATTTGGTTGAGATCAGTGATCCAAGATATCTAAGAAAAATGTGGTCTTCCCATGATCAATGATAGCCCAACAATTTTATATGAAGATAATACTGCTTGTATCACTCAAATCAGAGGAGGATATATCAAAGGTGACAGAACCAAACATATTTTACCTAAATTCTTTTATAATCACGAACTTCAAGAGAAATGTGAAATTGATATCAAGCAGATACGATTAAATGATAATCTGGCAGATTTATTTACGAAAGCATTACCAACTACAATATTCAAGAAGATTGTGCAGAACATTGGAATGCAAAGAGTTAAAAATCTATCGTTGTACACTTTCCAGGGGAGTAAATGTCCTGAAAATTTGTACTGATTGTACTCTTTTTCTTTCGCTGAGGTTTTATCCCACTGAATTTTTCTCTTTAAGTTTTTAATGAGATAATCTTAAGCCACTTGGAGATACATAAAAATATTGTACTATTTTTCCTTCGTCATTAGTTTTTCTTTCCAATGAATTTTTCCTTGACAAAATTTTAACGAGGCAGATTCTTTACGAGTGGTCATTCAAGAGGGAGTGTTATGAATGCATAATTGGGCGGCGGCGGCCGTCCCCTGTCCCCACCAATAATTTTATAAATGACCTAACCACTATTATTTTAAGTATTACATAGTAACTTAATTAGTAACTTCAAGGCTTATAAATATGAGTTTCAATCGTTCTGAAATTTATAAGAAAAATATATAGAACGAAAAAAGTTTCAATTTGTAATAGTTCTAAATAGTTTCTGTTATTTTTCTCTCTTGCAATAATAATTTATTCTTTAATTTATAACAAAAACCAGATTTTTTCTCATGAAAACAAGTAGCGAAGTGGGATAATCAACACTTCTCAAATATTTTTAGAATATTTCATAATTATTTATTATTTTATTATTATTTATTTATTTTTATTATTTACTATTATTATTTTATATTTTATTATTACTTTTTACATATTTTTTATTATTTATTTATTATTATTATTATTTTATATTTTATTATTACTTTTCACATATTTTTTATTACTACTTACCATCGTCCTTAACATCCAAACCTACTGAAGACGTTCAAGCTCTTCGTTCGTCTCTTTTTTTATTTTCATCTTCGTTTTTTTATTTTAATTAAAATAAGTAAATATTTTTAGGTACGCAATTTGTCAGGCAAAGCTGCTTGTACCTAGCAGCTATCGTGTCCCGTGAAAGGAAAACGAAGAGATTGGGCGTGCAAGGGCTTTGTCACTCGTAAGGCGTGAAAGTCAAAAGATTGGGCTTGGGAAAGAACGGGTAGGCTCAACTTTTAGCAGTGTAAGAAAATAATAAATAGGCCTCAACCTGAGCTCTAAAAATATATAATCCAAATTGTTTAACAAAAAATTAGCTCGGATCGTAAAAAGATTTTTAACATAATCGAACTCAAAGAAAATTCTAGTTGAGCAAAACAAAAACTTTAGGCCCTTGGTCTATATAAAAAAAATTTCGAAAACTCTAATGGAATTTTCACACATATAAATAAATAAATAAGATTTTTTAAAAGTCAGAATAGAATTGGAACCGTGTGTTATACGAATTGACTAAATTATCTACATTTGTAACAAGCTAAAATATGTTGAAATCTTTACCACTACAAGTGCCCCCTAAAAAAGCATGGACAAGATTTCCATCACCCCCACCCCCTCCTTTTTATATGGGTGGGTGTAGGAAAGGAATGATGGGTGGATCATCATTTCACTTTTTTAAGATAATAGAAAAAGTTGAAATTTTATAACAGTTTAAGATTAACAGATGAAGATAAACTAGCTAGTTAGGTGTGTTTCTTGTATGGAAAATGTTTGCTTTCTCTGGAGTCACTTCACTTCGTAATTGTTAAGTCATATATTAATATTTTTCTGTAAACATTTTCTTTTTTTTATTCTAATTCCTTGTTTATTGGGGGATCCTCCCCCCGAACCTCCTGTTTCATGGGACACATCCCCCCAAACGTTCTAAACGAGGGACTACGGACCAGTGTGAGATCGTTCGTATCTTCTCCCAGAAGTCACTTCACTTCCTGATTGTTTATTCACATGATTACGTAAGTGACTATTGAGACTTCAAGGTCTCGATTTTGGGATCTTGATTACATCCCCTTTTTATTTATATAGTTTTTTATATGATTTTTAGGTAAGTATTTTTAAATAATATTGAGATTTGTTTTTGTATTTTTAAAAAATATTTTAAAATGTTAAAAAATTCATGTAAAAAATATATTAAATCGTGTAAAAAATAATATATTTTTTTACACGATTTTTTTAATATCTTAAAATATTTTTTAAAAATATAAAAACAAATCACAAAAATACTTAAAAATACGTACTTAAAAATTATGTAAAAAAAATTAAAACAAAATCAGGATGCAATTGAAGATCCCAAAATCGAGATCCCTAGCCTCCCTTTTTATATTCCTTTTATGTACTTGGATCAAGTCTTTGCACCTTTTTTTTAATCAAATTTATATTACTTCTCAAATAAGATTATATTAACAAAAGCAGGATGCCACATCCACCTAAATATTTCATAACCAAAGTGGCATAGGACATTTTTATATCAATGGGCTGGCTGCGGATAGTTAAGATGACAACCACCTGACTACAAGATTTCTTGATTTTGAAAGAGAATCCAAAAAACAAGTCTGTACAAACTCCAAACTATCATCTTAAACTGAAAATATCACCACTATTAATCACATTTTTGTTTCTTTCAGAAATCAGTAAGAAAATATAGTTAAAAGGACAGTACAAATCGCTCTTTGCTGCTTCATTACAAGGTTAGCCTATAAAGGTCATGGAAGTGATCTTTAGTTCCTTCTTGTATCTTTAGTTCAAAACTCGCGCTTGGTTGCCACTCTAATATATGTTCCGTGTACTAGGGCTATGCCTACCTATTTCATTAATAAAACTCTGTTTACTGACAAAGTCATATATTTTCGTGAAACAACTTGTGACTGGTTGCAGGTTGCAGCATTCTTCGCAACAGAGCAGTAGAATTTAAATCACAGGGTTTTGCAGTTTAATTTGAATCATGTTGATTTCACTGATGCTCTTTAATGGTTTTAAGGTATAAAATCAGGAGTTTTGGTTAGATCAGAGTTGTGGATTCCTACTTTTAAAGACTTTTTTCTGCATATTTACATCCTTTTCCCCCTTATTTTCTTTTGAAGTCAGACCCAAAGCTAGTCTAGTTTCAGATATTATAAACCAGTGGTCTAAAAGTCTTTCCTTTAAATAACTTAATTGAGCTTTGCCTCCAACAAAGCCCACAACCGCCATCTACAACAAACTCAAGTTTAAGATTTCAAGACAGCACAGGACATTAAAACAAAAAAAAAAAAAATATTATGACACTCTAGGATGTAAAGAAAGATACTAGTATGGGATACTCACGCCTACCCTGAAGTATTCCAAACATCCCACAAGCTGGGACCTAGCATGTCCATAACCTGCATATAAAGAAGTATAAAAGTTAAACCAACATGCTATAATGGAGAGATGATAAAGATGATGCAGTTTGTGTGGATCATACCATAACATAATAGTTTCCTTGCCTCCCTTTATAGTGTACTTTTGGCACTCCATGACTACCATTAAGAGTGCTGATCAAGCAAAATGAGAGAAAAAACCATAAATAAATGCATATAAAAAGACAAAACACACATATATGGTACAATCATCCACAATCCTTGTAAAGAATTACCCAACTTTGCCTAGTTTCCTCTCTATCTTACATATGGGTGACCCTCCTACCGAGACCTTCCGAATCATGAAAGCCCGCATGAATGACCCAACAGACCCTTACCAAGTAAATTAGAGATACAAGCATATTTTATATATATGTATATATGTATATATATATAAATAGTGAATCATAGGCTCATAGCCCAACAGACCCTTACCCTTGAGAGGGAACAAAATTCTTCATCATAATGATCACAAAATAAATTAAATTCTTCAAATAACAATAGTGAAAACCACCATACAACCAGTAAGCACAACACAAAATGTCAATAACTCATTCACAATAGAACCATACATCCAGTGGCGGACCCACGTTGGGCTGATTTTTTGAAATTTCAAAATCCCGAATTTTCTTATGCTCTCTAAAAATTTCTCCATATGCTCTCTAAAATTTTCTTAAATTTCAATATACCTATAAGTACCTCTCTCCAATTTTTTCCTATAGTCCAAAATATGATTAATGTGACACAAAAACATCTAAATTTTATATGAAACTTAATAAACTAGATTACACACTAGAATGTAAGATTGCCTTCTAAAAAATCACCTGAATAAATTTTATGAGAAAGAATGAATTCTAAATATTTCATCACAAAAATAATAATAGATGAATATTATCATCATAAATCTGAAACATATATTATGTTGTGTTTTTAAAAGTTCAGAAAAATTACTATATATAAAATTAGTTCTCAATAATTTGCTGCATACGCTTATATCTAAAATTATAATAACACATCCAGGACTACTAGAACACCTCGAACTAAACAGCCACAGCAACTTTTTTCACAATTATGCCACCAACTAGTTAAGCTACAAACAAACCCATTTACAATAAAAAAAAAATTGAGGCATTCCTATTCAATAAAAAATTGCTTTTGGAAGGGCTGTGTTTTTTACCAAAGATGAACTCATAGTGCTGTATAAATCCCACAAAGGAAATGAGACTTTTCTTAGATCTATTAGTGAAAATCATGAAATCGTCTGCAAAAAGGATGTAACAAATATACAACCACGAGAGACAACACAAGAAGTGGCGTGACAACCCCCTGTTATATATATATATATATATTCCCTGGTTAGATTCCTCTGTTTTCCACCACGACAAAGTATTAGATTGCTCTGATTTTTTCATTTATTTAGTTTTCACTTATGGGAGATAGGATTGAAAACGGAGATGGTGTTACCATGGAGTTGGAAATGAACTGGGATGCGAATCCACATATAGTTCTCGATATCAAAACTAGACTTAGCGTAGGACTTGCATCTGCTTACTAGTGACTGATGGATTGCTTTTGAGTCTCCTAGAGCATTTCTTGTATTGTTGATGACTGTTATTCTTGAGTTTTTTTTTTTTTTTCTAATTGAGTCTAAAGCGCCACATCCTCTTCTGGGGATTGATCGTCATGTCAATGCTGTCAAGGTTCTGCTTTTCCATTTCAGCTGAACAACCATTAAACCTATATTTAAGCCACTCGTCTGATTATATTTCCAAACTTAATGAGGGTTGAAAGGACTCGGACAGGAAGTATTTGGTAACAATTGACAAGGAGAGGGAAATGCAAGCAACGCTCACCCAAGTATCTATTATCAAAAGTGAATAATAATTTTAATGTTTGAATATCACTCCTCCACAACTGGTTCTAGCATCTATTCAGAAACAACTATTTATCGTAGAGGTCCCATACACTGAGTAAGTGAAATACATTCTCACAGCTTACTAGGAGACAATTCAATGTATGGTTAATAGACCATTTATTTGATCTGTAGTTCTCTAAAAATATAATGATCTGCTTGCCTTATTTTATTGTAATAATTTTCCTACCTTTATTGGTTATTTTGGATAGAAACTGCATTGGACTGGATATTGTACAATTCCTACATCTTCGATAGTTAATTCAGAGAGCATACTGCCATTTATTTTACCTGTATTTTTATTTTATTATTCATTGCACCTCCATTCATTTTACTTGTATTTTTATTGTAAAGTCTGAGAAGGAAGTGGGATCGACATCACTAGGAATCATTTTGAATGAAAGAGTCTTGTTGGGTTATGGAGTTTGGTTCCTAGCTCGAGCAGAGGTAAGCCAAGAGTTTCCTTGAAGTTCATTCGACATATTGTGTAAGGGGGGAATCTGTCATTAGGCCCTAGGCCAACCATTTGTAGCACCAATGGGCAAGAAAGGAGGCATGGAAGGACAAACGAGAATTGGTAGGTGTAGGAGTAGGTGCATAGGGCAGCGTGCAGCCAAGGAGTGAATGAGAAGCAAATGATGGAAAGTATAAAAGAAAATAGACTGATACATATACAACCCAGGAATCTATAAAAAGGCAGTGATAAGATAACGAAACTCTCTTTGGAACAATTTCGGTCTCTTCTCCCGCATCTTCTTCTTCAGCCTTCCTAGAAGGACTCGAGCTCCGACCGATAGATTTATGTATATTTCCTATACAGTGTATACCATGAGAGACTGTAAAAATATTTATTATAGTGGATCCCTTTCTCCAAACCCTCGTGGGTGTAAGTTTTAAGCCGAACCACGTAAATACGATGTCCCTCTCTATTTATTTATATACTATCCACGTACGTACAGCCATACTAGAATCTCACTAGGGGTCCCAGATAACACCGAGCGAAGCCCAACCTGCACCAATGGGCCGAGAATGATTCTTTTTCCAGCCTGTTGGTCAATTTTCGCGGCATCAATAGTGGTACTGTCTATGGAATCTTTTAAACTGGAGGTGGGAAAATAATGATTTTTCAGAACATTGGGCAACTCATCATATGAGCAAAGAATGCCCCCCGATGAGTATCCTCTACCTTTATTTTTAAGCATTCATATTCGTAAAACAAAGAGCAAGTGGTCTGGGAATGATTCTTTTTCCTACCCTAGCTTATTGACCGATTTTCATGATATCAACAGTGGCTCCGTCTGTGGGGGGGCACACCGTGGTGATTCTGATAGTACCCCATTAAAAACCACCCTAGATTATGCCTTGACACTGCTAGGAGAAAGTCAGGATTGTCACTTGGCTAGCCTGCATGCATGCCTTGGCTTAAACCTTGACACGCAGCAAGCAACCATGGAGGCTACTTGCAACGTGCAGCCCATGCGCCCAGACCGCCAGCTCGGGCCATTCATGGCCATCACCCCAGCACTCAACCCGGCCATGCAAGAACACCGCCCAAGTCACCTAATTGGGCCACACTACCACAGCACGGCATCACCCGAGACATATCATCAAGCTTAGGCATGTCACCATGTCATGCACACTATCAGATGTCATGCAGTCAGGCGCCATGCAGACAACCATCCGTGGGCCATGCCATGCCACAGGCCATGCCTAGGCCACAACATGCCACGGCCCCATCATCATTGGTGCCACCTTTGCTTATTTATGTATTTATTTTATTTATTTATGCATTTGTTTATTTTAGTAATTATCTCATTTTGTTAGGGCCTTTTGGGGAGTTTCAATTTGTTAGACTCTATAAATAGGATTTCTAGGTTTTCATTTCACATCTTTTAGAGAATTTGAGAATTAGACTTTTGTTCTTGGAAAAGATTTAGGCCGGCCACAAGCATTGTGGTTTAGAATTCGGTACTTAGCACTTGGGCTTCCCTAGGGTGCAATTCGTGAATCCCTTTGGAAGAGGATCATCGTGCAATTCGTGAATCGGTGATCCACATCTATCATTTTATTTGTTTTCATTTTATTTATAAAAAAATCTTGAGGTTATTCATAAAAAGTGTTTTGGTATTTGTGTGTGTTTTATTGGTTGATTTCATGTTTTTGTGTTCTTGAGCCGTTTATTGATTGTTGAGTGAGTTTGTGTTTATGAGGCCAAATCCACACTACTTGTGGATTTGAGAACTTGTGTGTGTTCTCTAAAGGAATTCGAAATTCTCCTCCATTGGGAGATTCGGATTGCTCAAGAGTGTGAGTGTTGAGAGTGTGTGAGTGATTGAAGAAGAAAGAAGAGTTGAAGGAAGGGCATTGCCGAAAACCCCTTGGTGCCTTGAAGGAGTTGGCTTGTTCTTCTATGGTCTTTTGTTCAATCATCATTCTCCTAAACCTTTTATACCCTAATCTACCACTTAGCCCACCACATCTCCCTTCCCAATACCATAACCAAGACTACCATAGCCTAAATACTACCTTATTGCTCCATGCACTTAGCCATCCAACCCCATTGTCATACACCACTCTACCCTACCAGACGAATTCAATCAATTTCTCTTAACCACCTCAACCTCATATCACCCTTTCATCCATTGTTGGTGTACGCAAACCATCACAAGTAAAAGGAGTCTTACTCGGTCATTAAAAAGCAACAAGGCGAGGAGGACCCGCTTGGTTGAATGGGGACACGACCGAGGTCCTTATCAGAACCTAGTGGCTCACAATGCCGTGCTGTGATCCCCATAGTCCTACTGGTAGTTTCTATTTTCGCCAGGCAAATGACCGACCGGTCATTCTGCCAGAAACGAACTCACCAACACCCACGGGTAACTCACCCAAACTTGGCGCCCGCCTCGTTGTGGAGGGTCCCATAGGCAACCGCCAGATGCGTAGCTGGAGGTTTCTGTCCGGGACCGAAGTATCTTATTGGACGGAGACATCCCGCCGAAGCTGGCTGCGCCTTCATGGTTGTATCTCTCGCCAAGAGTGGTGTGGCTCACCACCACACCATCCGATTACTCGCCCGAGACCTTCATGAGGACCATCGGCGTTTTCTGTCCAGGACTAGAGTATCCTATCCGACAGAAGCTTCCCGCCGGGGCGAACGTGCCTTCGTGGATGTTTGCTCACCCTTTCCCACACGGCTCGCCCACCTCACCCATAGCAGCTAGGGCTCGCCCACGGCAACTGGGCGCTCGCCAGCTCGCCCACACCTCACTCACCTACACGGAACGCCCTCACGCCACCTTTTACGGACTCCCTCACCTCACTTAACTCCCCTCGCCTCAATCAGTTACATAACATCCACGACTCACCCATTGCGCCACCCTGGACTCGCCTATTCCCAACTTGGGACAGCACTCCCTCACGGCCTGCCAAGCACGCCAGCACCCTCTCATGGCTCGCCTCTCAAACATCACACGGATCAAACGCATTTCACCGTGATTCACGGGACTCATCACCCTCACCTCGCACATATGGACTTGCCTCTCGTTAGAACACCCTTTGTCTCATATATGGTCTCACCATGCACACTAACTTGCCCCACCACCTCACCAAGTTGCCACACGGACGTGCAACAAGTCATCACTCACAGATCGAGAACCCACTCACAGCTCATCCACTTGTGATAGCACATCAACACTCATCCCCTCCATTTAGAACCACCATGCACACCCTTGGGACTCCAACTATAGAGCTCATTAGATAGCTCACATATGGCACAACTCACCTGCAGCTCTCCTTACTTGCTCAGAAACACTCATTGACTTACATGCAGCAAGTCTCCCTTTCAGGACTCGCCTATTTTCTCTTTTGTTTACATGGACAGATCACTCACGGGAACTAAAAACACAGCAATACAATGGAATCGATTTTGACAAAATTTGTACTTCGACTATGCACACGCAAACTCAAACTCAGCACCTGGATTCAGCGGCATGTGAAGTCACTTTTTTGCTAGCAAAATTATTTATTTTGCAGCGCAAAGCCACGTCACACCTTTCGTGACAATACAAGCTCTGTGCTCTCATCATACATGGTCAGGCCTATTCATGGGGTCATCCGGCAGCCCATGACCAACCCAATGATTTGCTTGCCAGGGGCTCGAGACTTAAGGTTCGGTATCCAAGTGCACTCGCCAAACCCTCACATCCAGGATAGGCTCGAGGCTTGCGATCCGCCTACCACGCACACTTGACAAGCCTTGTCTTGGATGCTTACGAATCGTGGAGTAAAGTCCTGGGTCTAGGCCCGCTCGTAAGCCCTCACACGCCTGTTCTCCCACCAATGACCACTTGTGAATGGCGGGGTTGAACACCCTCGCATGCCGATTCGCCTACCAGTGGCCGCTTGCAGTCTACTCCATTGGAAGCTTTGGAATATCGGTGTATTACGACATTCTTTCAATAAAATATGTATTGCATGTTTTTATGTCTTTCTTACCTCAAGTTCGAAAGATGAACCGCCGTCTTTTCAGAACTCAAAAATGGGATATCAATAGTGAATTCTTACCACCCAGACCACCACCTTCTGGGTGGTAAGAATTCGCGAGGTAAACAAAAGCAAAGAAATAAGAAATGTCAAAATAACTCACTTCATGAGAATTTCCACCAAAGTACTTTTGCTAAGAATTTACGGGATTTTGTAAGGGGGAAATTTGCCAGTGGGCCCCAAGCCAGCCATTTGAAGCACCGAGGGACAAGAGGGGAGGCATGAAGGGACAAAGGAGGGTGTGCAGGTGCATAAGGCAGTGTGCAGCCAATGAGTGAATGAGAAGCAAATGACGAAAAGCATAAAAGAAAGTAAATTGACACACACGCAACTCAGGGATATATAGAAAGACTGTGATCAGATAACGAAGCTCTTTCTGGAACAATTTCGGTCTCTTCTCCCGCATCATCATCTTCAGTCTTCCTAAAAGGACTCGAGCTTCAACTGGTAGATTTATGTATATTTTTCCTGTAAGTGTGAGCAGCCATCAGAGACTATAAAAATACTTATTATAGTAGATCTCCTTCCCCAAATTCCAGTAGACATAGACCTTATGCCAAACCACGTAAATACGATGTCCCTCTCTATTTATTTATATGTTATCCACATACGTACAGCCACATCGGAGTCTCACCGAGAGCTCCAGATAACACTAAAAGAAGCCCAACTCGCATCAGTGGACCGAGAATGATTATTTTTCCTACCTTAACCTGTTGGCTGATTTTCGTGGCATCAACATATCGCTCGACTGAAGCTTAGGTAGAGAGTTCGTTCGAGGGAACAACTGAGAAAAAGTTCACTTGAGGCTCATTAAGCGAATAAGAGTGAGGAAGTATGAATGAGAGACTATTGTATTTCGACTAGGGGTGGGCTCTGACTGCAATGGAGTCAGAGTTTGAAGTTTTCAACTCCGATTCTGACTCTCGTCGGAGCCCAAAATGGCATACGACTCTGACTCCGAATCCGAAATGGAGTCAGAGTTCGATTCTGATTGCAAGTAGGAGTCCTGATCGGAGGTCAGAATTTCGACCTCCGATCGGAATCCCTTACCAGTTACTCTGTCGCCAACGAAACAGTTGATACCATCATTAACTCCACACCAAGCATTCTCCGCCGATGTCTCCAAATCCAAGATCCTAAAAAAGCAACTCTCCAGAGATCGACCAATGGGCAACCCAATAGTCTCATCAAAGTTTCAAACCCAGTCGTCACGCTCTCCATCTCCTCCAAAATCTATTCGGTTATCCTCTCCAGCCTCGACCCCGCCGCCTTCCCTCTTCTCCACCAGATCCTTTGTCTTCAACCTCACCAGACTGAAATCTCCAATCTTGGCATTAAAATCAGCATCGAGATTTTGAGAAGAATATTACTAGGCAGCTTCTAGAAGAATGTATGGTTAACTGGTTAGGGTTTTTAAAGGTTGAGATGAATATATATCACCATCTGGACGACATCGTTTAAGGTAGTTTGGTGCGAAAATTTTAAAATGGCAAAAGCAAGACTAACAACTCGAACCCAGGAACGAATGCATGATGTAGAGATAAAAACTCTTTTACCACTAGGCCATTTAAGCATTCATATTTTTTTTACAACACATAATATATAATCTATAAATGTCAGAGTTCAGAGTCGAAACTCGGAACCCCGCTAGACTCCAGCTCGAATTCCGAACTGCAACTTTTGGAGTCAGAGCCACTCCAACTCCGACTTCCGACTTTCGACTTCGATCGGAGTCAAAATCAGAACGGAAGTCGGCTGGAAGTCACAAGTCGGAATTTTTGCACACCCCTAATTTCGACTATGTATTTTAATTTTTCTATTCCCAACTTGGGATAGCCCTCCCTCACGACCTGCCAAGCACGCCAGCACCCTCTCGCGGCTCACCTCTCAACCATCACATGGATCAAACGCATCTCACCGTCATTCACGAGACTCATCACCCTCACCTCACAGAACACCTATAGGAGCGAGTGTTCCAAGCTCACCCACTCACCACCCATGGACACGGAACTCACCCCTCGAACACATGGACTCGCCTCTCACCAGAACACCCTTTGCCTCATATATGGTCTCGCCATGCACACTAGCTTGCCCCACCACCTCATCAAGGTGCCACACGGACTTGTGCAACAAGCCATCACTCACAACTCGAGAACCCACTCACAACTCATCTACTTGTGATAGCACATCAACACTCGTCCCCTCCATTCGGAACCACTATGCACACCCTTAGGACTCCAACTATGGAGCTCACCAGATAGCTCACATACGGCACAGCTCACCTGCAGCTCTCCTTACTCGCTTAGAAACACTCATTGACTTACATACAGCAAGTCTCCCTTCCGGGACTCGCCTATTTTCTTTTTTGTTTACTTGCACAGGTCACTCACCACCTCGGATCATAGGAACTAAAAACACAGCAATACAACGGAATCGACTTTGACAAAATTTATACTCCGACTATGCACATGCAAACACAGATTCAACACCTGGATCTAGCGGCATGTGAAGTCATTTTTTTGCTAACAAAATTGTTTATTTTGCAGCGCAAAGCCACATCACACCTTTTGCGACGATAGAGCTTCGTGCTCTCATCATACACAGTCGGGCCTATTCGTGGGGTCATCCGGTAGCCCATAACCAACCCAATGATTTGCTCGCCAGGGGCTCGAGGCTTGAGGTCTAGTATCCAAGCGCACTCGCCAAACCCTCACATCCAGGATAGGCTTGAAGCTTGCGATCCGCCTACCACACAGACTCGAAAAGCCTTATCTTGGATGCTTGCGAATCGTAAAGTAGAGTCCCGAGTCTAGGCCCGCTCGTAAACCCTCACATGCCTGTTCCCCCACCAATGACCACTTGTGAATGGCGGGGTTGAACACCCTCGCACTCCGATTCGCCTACCAGTGGCCGCTTGCAGTCTACTCCATTGGAAGTTTTGGAATATCGACGTATTACGACATTCTGTCAATAAAATATGTATTGCATGTTTTTATGTCTTTCTTACCTCAGGTTCGGAAGATGAACTGCCATTTTTTCAAAACTCAAAAATGGGATATCAACAGTGAATTCCTATCGCCTTATCGGTGATAAGAATTCGCGGGATAAACAAAAGTAGAGAAACAAGAAATGTCAAAAAAAAGCACTTCGTGAAAATTTCCTCCAAAGTACTTTTCCTAAGAATTTACGGGGTTTTATGAGGGAGAAATCTGCCAGTGGGCCCCAGGCCAGCCATTTGTAGCACCAAGGGACAATAGGAGAGGAATGAGGGGACAAAGGAGGGTTCGCAAGTGCATAAGGCAGTGTGCAGCCAATGAGTGAATGAGAAGCAAATGACGAAATGCATAAAAGAAAGTAGACTGGCACACACAACTTAGGGATCTATAAAAAGACTGTGATCAGATAACGAAGCTCTTTCTGGAACAATTTCAGTCTCTTCTCCCGCATAATCTTCTTCAGCCTTCCCAGAAGGACTGGAGCTTCAACCAATAGATTTATGTATATTTTTTCTATACAGTGTGAGCCATCAGAGACTATAAAAATACTTATTATAGTAGATCCCCTTCCCCAAACTCCCATAGATATAGCCCTTATGCCGAACCACGTAAATACGATATCCCTCTTTATTTATTTATATGTTATCCACATACGTGCAACCGCACCGGAGTCTCACCGAAGGCTTCAGATAACACTGAAAAAAACCCAACTCGCACCAGTGGACCGGGAATGATTCTTTTTTCCTTCCTTAGCCTACTGGCCGATTTTCGTGGCATCAACATATCGCTCGACAGAAGCTTAGGTAGAGAGTTCGTTCGACGGAACAACTGACAAAAAGTTCACTTAAGCCTCATTAAGCGAATAAGAGTGAGAAAGTATGAATGAGAAACTATTGTATTTCGACTAGGTGTGGGCTCCGACTCCAATGGAGTTGGAGTTCTGAGTTTTCGACTCCGATTCTAACTTTCGTCGGAGCCCAAAATGGCCTCCAAATCCGATTCCGACTCTGAAATGGAGTCGGAGTTCGACTCCAGTTGGAAGTAGGAGTTCTGATCGGAGGTCAGAATTCCGACCTCCAATCGGAATCCCTTACTAGTTACTCTGTCGTCGAAGAAATGGTTGATACCACCATTAACTCCGCACCAAGCATTCTCCAGCGATGCCTCCGAATACAAGATCCTAAATAAGCAACTCTCTGGAGATCGATCAATGGGCAACCTAACAGCCTCATCAAAGTTTCAAACCCAGTCGTCACGCTCTCCATCTCCTCCAAAATCTATCTGTTATCCTCTCCAGCCTCGACCCCGCTGCCTTTCCTCTTCTCCACCAGATCCTTCATCTTCAACCTCACCAGACCGAAATCTCCAATCTTGGCATTAAAATCAGCATCGAAATTTTGAGAAGAATATTACTGGGTGACATCTAGAAGAATGTAGGGTTAGTTGGTTAGGGTTTCTAAAGGTTGAGATGAATATATATCACCATCTAAACGACATCGTTTAAGGTAGTCTGGTGTGAAAATTTTAAAATGGCAAAAGCAAGAATAACGACTCGAACCCAGGAGCGAATGCACGATGTAGAGATAAAAACCCATTTATCACTAGGTCATTTAAGCATCCGATATTTATTTTACAACATATAATATATAATCTATAAATGTCGGAGTTCAGAGTCGGAACTCGGAACCCCACTAGACTCCAGCTTGAATTCCGAACTCCGACTTTTGGAGTCGGAGCCACTTCGATTCCGACTTTCGACTTTTGACTCTAATTGGAGTCGAAATTGGAGCAGAAGTCAGCCAAAAGTCGGAAGTCGGAATTTTTGCACACCCCTAATTTCGACTATGTATTTTAATTTTTCTACAAATCAAATTTTCTAGAGCTCCGTGGATGTAGATAGAAGGAATCTTCTCTATAAGTAAACTGACACGTCATTCCTATTTTCAGCTTTCCTTTTTATCTTTCCTATGTTTGTGAGATCACTTTATCAGACGATTGCATCCCGACTCCCCTAAACCGACTGTATATAGAGTCTTCCTTTTGGAAAAACTCATCAACCTATTAAATACAAGAGAATTAGAGAAGTTGCGCAGAATCATTTGTATGCCATTGATAGCTAGACCCTACGTGTTTTACCTTAAAAGAGTTGTTTAAAGGGCTTTTCTTTATTATGTAAAAGAGTGCGTTGATGCATTTGGTTGATTCAAATAGTCATTGGATTGGATATGGAAGTCACTTAGGCAAGGATTTGTCAATATTGATGGGTTTGCTTTTTGACATTTTCGTTTTTACACCCTGCTCTCTAGTCTTTTGCTTTTTTAATGAATGATAATTATTATGTGACTGCACCGAAGCTAGCATTGCACTACGTATATTGCAAGAATTGGAAGCTTGGGAAAGCTTTTAAGTTGATTGCACTGAATTATCTTAATAATTAATAAACGTCTATCATGATAATGCAGATAATTAATTGTGTTTTAGTCAAAAACGCACCAAATTAGTGTCAGGAAGCGGAACTGCGCAGAACCATCAATTCCTATTAAAATATGTAATCATGGTGTGATTAGGGGTTGGAAGACTTCCAAGTCTATTTTTAGAATTTTATATATTATTGAAAGGGTGTCCAACTCATCCGGACCCGAGCCCAAAAGGGTTGTCAGGTCCAAGGCCCGTAATCTGCACCCATCACCACGCAGTGTCCGAATTCAACTAGGAAGACTGAAACCGGGGACGATCCAAGTCCCTGGTTATCCCTAACTGGCAGAATGAGATTAAATCGGTTTCGAGAACACGCTAAGGTTAGAACGACGATTCACGTATTGATATATTTCCTCGATCCGCCTCACATCAAGATCACTCCCGCATTTATGAACGACAGACAACTGCCGGTCTACAGATCTCCCCTCTTAAATGCAGAACCAGACAACCGCTGGTTTACAGATCTCCCCTCTTAAATGCGGAGACACTATAAACGCACATCATTAATTGCTAGATTGACGAAAGATATAGCGGCATTTAATGCCCCTTTCTAAAAGGGTCTAATTGAGCATTAAATGAAGGGATACTCAATTAATGCGATGAGACCGACCGAATCAGATCAGATTTTTCCCTATCGAAGATGACGATCGAATGATGTCCCGATTTCTAACTCTTTTATCATAAAAACCCTACTTCAAAAGGAACACCTATAAATAACACCAAACCAAAGACGAAAAAGGGTACATTCTAAAATTCTCTCAATCAAACGTCCATATATTTTCTCCCTAAAACTAACTTGATCGTTGGAGCGATCCCGGATCCCGATTTTCCTTGTTCTTGTTTTGTAGATTACGGTCGGTCGGGATTTGATAAATCAGACTGCAGCATACGTCCTTAACAATTATTATCCCACTTGTCCAAAAGGCATTGCCCATAAAAGCATGGCATTATATTGGGTATGGGAGTTAATTAGGCAAGCATCAAACATGCATGCTTACGTTTGTCATTGATTGTTAATTACGCATATTTTTCCGGCACTAAAGAAAGCGACCGAGAAAGGCTGTCAACGGTTGCTTTTTTTTTTCTTTTTTATTTAATCGTTAATAAAGTATTTTTAAATGACTTCGTAAATTTTTTCCTTTTTTTAATGTTTAAAATTATCTAAAAAATACTTAAAAAATATACAAAATAAAAAAAAAGTACAATTTTCACTTCTGATAGAAACTCTCAAACCCAGTATACTGATCTAGGTGCTGGCCCTAACAATCCCCTGCCTGGATAGGTCATGACGCTGCATGATTTACTTGGAATTTTCCAGCTGAGGTCTCTTCAGTACGGCTGGCTTCTTTATTTATATAGAAGGACAATGCTACGGGTCCAAAAAGCAGGACCCATTTTGTCATCCCGCTTGACGTGGGAAATACGCATAGCAACATTAGTCTTCGTTAGTTGACTAGTAGCATATCCACGTCTCCAAGCTCGAGTTCGTATCTCCACCAATAAGCCTTGTGGTTCGCAGGTCCCCGTTGAAAAATTTGAAGACTTTTGTATATTGATTTGTCTTGATGAATATCGAATTACAGAGAGGTATTTATAGAGAGCCAGAGCCCTATACTGAGTCGATCATAACGACAAGCAGGTGGTGTGCACCAGCAAGCCTATGCCACCTATGATATGCCTATAACAGAAAATAATATATTCCTTAATACAAGACGTAAAATAATACAACAGTCTCACAAAAGAAAAGCCTATAATATTCTACTGACTAGGATGTACAAATTTCATCTTTAGAAGCTGAGGTGGCTTATCTGCTTTCGGCGTTGTTGACTAGAGCTGAGTTGGAGTCAATAGAGGATGTATTGCTGATACCCATCAACAAGCCCTGCAGTTTGCGGAAGTTGGAAATGGGGAGAAGTGTTGCCGTTGGGGATGCGAACTGAAATGGGGACTGCTGAACTATGGTTCAAGTGAGACAGGTTGTCTTGCCAGGTACTATGGCCGAACACATAAAGCGGGATGCAGTGGCCGAATCATTGATTTATTTTATGGGGCAATTAAAATTAGAATAAAATATATAAAATATTTTTTATTTTTTATTTTTTTTATATAATTTTTTATGTGATATAGAATAATTTGATAGTAAGATATATAATAAAAATAAAATATATTTAATATAATTTATATATTAAAAATATATATAATATACCAAAAACATGTCATCATAATAAAAATATATTAAAAATACGTTAAAAATTAACTAACATTTTTTTTTGTCTATAATAAAAATATGTCATCATATTATTATTTTATTTTATTTTATATAAGATGTATTTTATTTTTAAATTAAATTAAATTTTTGGAGGGGGCCAAAATAATTTTTAGAGAAGGGACCAATAAGATCAAATTAATATTATTTTATTAAATCACAAAAAGTTAACATATTTTATTTTTTTCTTTAAAAAAAACATATATTATTTCTTATTTTTTATTTTTTTAGAAAAGGGGTCCTCCGTGTCTCAACGTGGCTCTGCCACTGGCGGGATGTGAAAACGGGATATCGCTAGGAGTGTCAAATCGTGTCAACAAGTCATGTTCGTGTCGTGTCAAGATATGTATATTATATTATATAGGTCAATCCTAACCCGACCCATTAATTTTATCATATCAAAATTTCAAAACCTAACACGATCCGTTAACATAACGTGACGTATTGTGTCAACCCGTTATGACCCATTAGTAAATATTACGAAATGAATTAACATGACAAAATATGATACGTTTCAACCTGTTTATGTAAATATGTTGAATATGTCAAAAATTAATCTGTTTGACTTAATTAAACTTAGTATAATTTTATACAAATGTTAAAATTACAATATCTATAAAAATTATAATACAAATTACAAATATAAATTATAATATAAATAATAAAAATATTGAAATTAAGATTCTAATAATTTTACCTTTAAATGTAAGGATATATTTGTAATTTTAACTTTCTTAACATGTCATAGTGAGTCAAAACAAGTTGATCCGCTATCAACCCGTTAAGCAATCGTGTCATAACGAGTCTATTCATTTTGACTCGAAACTTTTTAAAACTAAACTTTAACTCACTATTATCGTGTCATGTTTGTATTAATTTAATAGGTCATGTCACATATTACTACTTTTAGATATTGCTAATATTAGCATTTTTTGGCATCATCCTATTAAGGACGAGACAAGAAAATTTGCACAGAGCCTTCGTATTCTTCCGTGGTAAGCCCAGCGTTTTAATGAGTTGCAGGAAGAGTTGATAGAATCTTCTCCATCGTGTCATTCAAAGAAATTACTTCTTTTACGCGTTCAAAGAACGATGAATGCGATCGAGACTTGTGATTAGTGTTGGATAAATTATTAAATATGGACGATGAAGGTATCATGTGTTAGTATATTAATATGAGTTGGATATGACCAACACAACCGTTCCAGCTTATAAATACCACTTAGCCAGTATTTTTTATAAGCTGGATAAATACTAACATAATCCATGCTTGAGTTGGGTTTGATAAAAGTGTCCATGATTCTTTGTGTTTCGGTCAAAAAAGTTCTGAAGTGGGTGGAAGCCACCCTGGAAATTACATACCGAACCATCACCCAAAGTTGATTAAAAATTAAAAAAAAAATCAATATACTAATTACTTCTTTAATTATTAAGTAAAAAAAATTAAAAAATATATAAAATATCAAAATAAAATATCAAAATAAGTAGATATGTTAATATTTTTATTTATTTAAAACGTACGTTTATCTCAAAAAAATAAAAAAACGTAGATTTAGAAATACATAAGCAGGTCCACAATGTCGCGTGGGTAAGAAAGTTGGTTCCAGTCATGATTGGAAAAAATAAAGTAGCCAAGTCAGTCAACAGCTTTACTAAATTAATTTACATTTTTGGCATCTGCACCATATTAAGTACAAGAAAAGAAAAGTTGCGCAGTGCCTTCGTATGCATTCATAGGCACAGAGTAAGTGTCGTCAAGAGCTTTTCTTGTCTTTAGGGATGATGAAACACTCAAGCGAGGAAAATGCATTTCTCAAGAGCTTTTACAAGCAATTCAAGAATCTCAATACGCATGCCATCGTCATTTTTTCAGCAAATTATGCTTCTTCCAAATGGTGCCTCATGGAACTTGCAGAGATCGTTGATCAATGGGAGAAAAATAAAATCACAATTATTCCTATTTTCTACCATGTAGATCCTTCAGATGTCAGAAATCAAAGAGGGAGTTTTGCAAAAGCTTTTGCCGCACATGTAAAAGATCCCAAGGTAGACATCAAAGAGATTCATAAGTGGAGAAATGCTTGCAAACAAGTCGGTAATATTGCCGGAGAGCACATAAATGGGGACAGGTAAGATTTCCTATTTCTTTGTGATCAAATAATAATATAGTCAACACTAGTACTATTGCTGTTATTGTACGTTATTATTAGTGTTGTTATTATCATTTATAATTTTTCTACTAAACAATGCTAATATTCTAATTATAAATTAAATGAGTTTTGTTTTTTGGTTCGTCCCTATTCTGGTCTCTTCTATATTGATTGTACTATTAAATTACAGGTACGAGTCAACAATTACACAACAAATCAGTGGATTAATATTCCACAATTACACAATGCTAAATATTCTAAATCATGGTGACCAGAAACTTGTTGGAATAAACTCCCGTGTAGAGGAAATGATGAAGTTATTGGATATGGAATCGAATGAAGTTCGGTTTGTAGGAATGCATGGGATGGGTGGCATTGGTAAAACAACGCTAGCCAAAATAATTTATGATAAGAGTTTCTTGTCAATTTGAAGGAAGCGGCATCATTTCTTCCATTAGAGAAAGATCCAGTGTTCGTCATGATCTAGCTTCTTTACAAGAACAACTTCTTTCTATGATATTCATGCAAGAAAAAATACACGCGGTATAGGATGAGCACGAGGGAATTAGGATGATAAGAAACTAGATGCTGAATAAAAAGGTTTTTATCGTCCTTGATGATGTGGATAGTGAAAAGCAACTGACAGCTTTAGCAGGGAATCAAAATTGGTTTGGTCTGGGGAGTAGGGTGATTATAACATGCAGAGATAAGAATATGTTGATAACACATAAAGTGAATGATGTCTATGAGGTTAAGCTGCTTCAAACCAATGATGCTTTGCAGCTCTTTTGTTTGTCAGCCTTCAACAAAACCCATCCTCCAGAGAATTTCAAGGAACTATCTATGGATTTTGTGAATTATGCTGGAGGCCTTCCTTTAGCTCTGACAGTTTTGGCCAAATTCTTGTTTGGGAGAACAATAGATGCATGGAAAAGTACTAGGGACAAACTAGAAGCAATTCCATATAAAGATGTTATGAATATACTTCAAATAAGTTTTGATGGGCTTGAGGAATCGCAGCAAAAGCTGTTTTTGGATCTGGCATGTTTTTCTAATATTTTTGGACTAGCGTGGCTACAGAATCACAATTTGACGAAAATATATCCAGACATCGACATTGAGGTTCTCGTCGACAAGTCCCTCATAAGCAAATCAAGTGATGGAAGGTTGGGCATGCATGCTTTGCTACAAGAAATGGGTCAGGAATTGTTCGCCGCGAATGTCCTGAAGAACCTGGAAGGCGTACTAGACTGTTTCGTGAAGAGGATGTTGTTCACGTACTGTTAAATGATACTGTAAGTTTAATATTAGTGTAGAGATTAATATATAATAGAAATGTATATATTCATCCTAATTCTTGCTGATCCGTTGTTCTTGGTTCCTAGGGAACTGATGCAATTGAAAGCATAACCCTTATTTATCTTAAAGCGAAAGATAGATTGATCATTAACGACAAATCATTCTTAAAGATGAAGAAATTGAGATTTGTTCGAGTCCATATATTTGAATGGATAAAAAATAGAAAATGGATTGGAAATCCTTAAAAATACATGCCAACCGATGAGTTGCGATTCCTAGAGTGGAATTTTTATACTCCAACATCCTGGCCGACCAGTTTCCAACCAAAAAATTTTGCTGCACGAATCTTGCGTGGCAACCGCTTCAAACGACTGTGGAAGGGATTGATGGTAATTAAGTTTCTCACTAATCTTATAAATACATAATATTCTTCTTATAAGTTAATATATTCATATTTTGGTCCAACGTCTAACTACTTGTTTGTATATAACAGGTCATAGACAATTTGAAGACATTGAATCTGACTGATTCTAAGAACTTGATTGAAACACCAGATTTGACAGGAGCCCCAAATCTTGAGGAAATAGACCTTTCTAGTTGTAGAAGCTTGTGTGAGGTCCACCCATCCATCGGAGTTCTCAAACGACTAAAATATTTGGATTTCCATAATTGCGAATGCCTTACAAGACTTCCGAACAAGTTCTGCTTGGAATCTCTTGAATATTTGAGACTTCTCGGATGTTCAAGACTTGTGAATTTCCTAGATATTCAAGGACGACTCATGAGAACCAGAACCTTGTATTTTGGCGGGCCTACCAGAAAAGAGTTACCATCATCGTTTATGATGAGTTTATCTGGCCTTCGCAAATTATATATATTTGATTGCAAAAATATTTCAATATTTTCGAGTCATGTTATTTGTAGTTTGTCATCTCTTGGAAGTCTTATGTGTAGCAATACACTTATAAAATAAGAAAAAATTATGTTTATCATTATCTACATTACACACTACAGTTTTTTTTTAATCAAAAGTTTGTTATAAGAATAATAAGTAAAAGAATTCAATTAGCTTAAAAAAAATAATTTTTTGAAAAAATATTTTTCAAAAAAAAAATAATGTATGATGTGGAAGATGATGAGTACATAAACTTATCAACCAAATCCACATTCAAGCCTATTGCTTAATTAAGGAACAGTCAAATACACAATAATCATAATATTATCAATCTATATTTGTAAGACTATTAGCATTAGATCTATTATTAAACTCATCAAATATAAATTTGATGGATTTATCTAAACTAATCTTATATTAGTCTCATTAAAATCCATCAATTCAAATTTTGAGTTACAGTACTTGAACATCATCTTTTATATTTAAAAAATTACTATTCAACCATAAAAATATTATTTTATTGTATTCTAATATGTTTATTGAATTAACAAATTATAAATATGTTTGTTAGTTTTAAAAATTATATATTATATTATTATTTTAATGAATCTAATATTAAATTATGAATATAAAGATATTAAATTTTTTTTTATCAAATTTATACTTTTATTAAATTTAAAAAAAAAAACTAATATAACCAATGTCAAATTTTTTGTATATATGTCAATCACTACGATATCTTTCGCTGTTTCTTACCCACGACATGGGGGATTCTTTTCCTCCTTGCATTACAAAAAGCTGTACATATAAATTTAATGCATGTCACAATTTAAATTCGAAAATATTATCTCTGTTTTTTTTTTCATTGGATTGGATTTGAAAGTCTATTAGGCAAGGATTTATCACTGATAAATTGTCTTTTCAAATTTGATAGAATGTCTGATGACAAATCATAAGATAGTTTTGCTTTTTGATGTTTTGGTTTTTACCCCCTGCTCCCTTCTTTTTCTTATTTAATGAATGATAATTAATTATGGTGTTGCCTTAAAGCTAGTGTCCTTTGTATTTAGAGGTGGCGATACGTGACATGGTATATTAACACAAAACAAATATGACATGATAAAGTGAGTTAGTGTTTAGATTTAACGGATTTCGAGTCAAATTATATCGACCCGTTAAGACATGATTTGATAACAGGTCAAACTCGTTATGACCCTTTAAGACACAATAAGACACGATTTGAGATATAACTTATTTTTAATTTTTTAAACCAAAAATGAATTTTGAAAACCCTAATGCCTAATCTAATATACCACGCAGCCCATGCCCCTCATTTTATTTTCGTTCTCCCATTTGTTCGAGCCTTTTCCCTCCCAAACCTAGATGGCACTCCAAGCCCACACTCCATAGTTCACAAACCACAACAATGGGCAAACACTAGAGTTCTCAAATGTGGGTTGCGGAATGATCGAATCATGACTTCTCATTCTCATTTATCAGTTCTCGACCTCTCTCAATCTCTCAGACACTCATCTCTGACCTCTGTTCTCTCATTCTTTTCTTCTCACAGTCACGAGCACAGCCCATCTCGGCAGCCCACGCAGCGGCACAAGTCACGCCACCGGTAGCCCACGCAAAGGCACAGGTCACGCCGTTCCTGTCCAACCACTTCTCTGAGTTCTCTCTTTGCGGAATCACCCACCCATGCACGAGCAGCATGACTCCTCTCAACCTCTCCACTTCTCACGCCATACCTCTTCACACCAACCCTATAGGTAAATTCATTTGTTGATTTGAAAATGAGAGATTGATTTTATAACTTTGTTAGGGTACTTAGGGTTTGATTTTTACAATTTAATATTTGTATTTTATTTTTCCAAAGCATGTTTGTGGTTTGACTGTTTCGACTGAGTTGTTCTTCATATTAATATTTATATTTTGTATTTCTTTAGTGATGATTTGGATTTGTTGTGTTTAAAGTATGACAAGAGCAAATTTTCACTTTGCTTTGTCCCCATAGGCAGCCTACACAAAAAGAAAAAACAAAGAGCAAAAGTGACTCATTTCACTTTGCTTTAATTGTTTACCAATCTCAAATGTTTATCTCATTATCGTTGATGAATGGAACAATAGAGGTGCTAGGAAAGGAAATAGAGGTCCCTTTTTTCTTGCTACAAGCATCCTCAACTGAATAGAAACTTTTCTTAAGAAATTGTTTATTAAATTTTTAGTAATGTAAAGGGATCAAAATCGAGTGTCGCTTAACTTGCTTGCATATTCCATAGACAAGAATTATTAATTAGTGGACCAATAGATTATACATGCACCCTTACACATTGTTAAATCGTGATGGACCTATCTCCAACTATTACTAATCCTTGTGTTCTATCATTCTTAGTTTTTTTTTTCATTTATTTGTTTTTGCTTTCTGCTAACTATAGCTTGTAAGTTTTAAAAGATGAATGAAACTATTAAGTTGCATTCTTGATGAGTTAATGTAAGTAGGATTGTTTAGGGACTCTTTTTTAGGGAATTATTGTAACCAGCTGAGATTTATTGTGTAAACTATTTGAGAAAAGTTTAGGGACTATTTTTTTTTTTTCACAAAACAGCTTATTTGTATTTCATATGACCCATTTGTTTTTATTGTTTGTTGTCAGATAACTAAAGTAGAAGGTGAAAAAAATGACTTTATTGATTTGGACCAGTTTGAATTTGAAGTTGAAGTTGAAAGTGAAAATTTTCAAACTACGGAAACTAAAGCAAAATGAAGGAAATGGTTATACATGTGGAATTCTTTTAAAATGGTTCCTGATTCTGAGAAATTTGAGGATAAGAAATCATGAGCTAGGTGCAAGTTATGTGGAGTTACGTACATTGCATTGAGTAAAAATGGAACCGGAAATATGAAGCATCACATTGATGTATGCCCTAGGAAAAGCTTACGAGATGTTAGTTAGATGATCTTAGGACAAAATAATGGAGTTATGTCGGTAAGCAATCCTAAATTTAACCCTGAAGAATATAGAGAAATATTGGTAGCTGCTACTGTCAAGCATGACTTGCCTTTTCGATTTGTTGAATACGGTGAGAGCTTTATTACAATATTTGTACCCCAATGTTCCAATTATTTCTAGGAATACTGCTAAGGCAGGTTTGATTAAGATGTATCAACAAGAAAAAAATAGGATTAAATGTATGTTAAATGATTCTCTAGATAGAATTAGTTTAACATTTGATTTGTGGACTTCTATAACCACTGATGGTTATATGTGCATTACAGCACATTTTTTGGATAAGAAATGAGCTCTACTAAAAAGGGTTTTGAACTTTTCTTATATGCCACCACCACATAATGACATATCTTTATTTGAAAAAATTTATAATTTGTTATGTGAGTTGGGAATTGAGAATAAGATTTTTACATTGACTTTAGAAAATACTTCTTCTAATGATGTCTCAGTAGAATTGTTAAAAACTCAATTGAACATTAAAGAAGTTCTTGTTTGTTAGGGTGAATTCTTTCATATTCGTTGTTGTGCTCATATTCTGAATTTAGTAGTACAAGAGGGGTTAAAAGAGATTGAAGATGCTACTCATAAAATTTGTGAAAGTGTGAAGTATGTCAAAGGATCACAAATACTGAAACCCAAGTTTTTAACTTTAACAAATCAAATGTCTTTGGATAGCAAAAAAAGGTTGAGACAGGATGTCTCCACTAAATGGAATTCTACTTATCTTATGATGGATAATACTCTTTACTATTGGAATGCCTTTAGCCATTTGGCGTTAACTGATTCTAATTTTAAGTATTGTCCATCAACACTTCAGTGGGAACAAGTGGGGAAGATTAAAGATTTACTGAGTGTTTTTTATGACCCCACTTTAGACTTCTCTAGGATCAAATATCCTACAACCATCAATACAGATTGTAGGATCAGATATCCTACAATCTGTACTTTCCATCAGTATTTCTGATTTATTATAATTTAAAGGAGTACTATGTAGGTGATGATGAGTACATGAAATAGATGGCTAAGAAAACGCTTACTAAATTTGAGAAATATTGGTCTGAGTTTAATTTGTTGTTGGCTATAACAGTTGTATTAGATCATCGATTCAAGTTTGTTTTTGTTAATTTTTCTTATAAGAAGTTTTATGGAGATTGTTCCTTAGAGTTTCAAAATGTTCAGATCAAACTGTCATATCTTTTCATGGAATATACTTCTTCTACCACATGTTCTATTTTTTATGTCATTGGTTTTAACTTTCTAGGGGCATGTTTGGGTCATTTCCTTTTATATTGATCGATTGCTCCTCTTCTTTGAAAGCAATCTTTACATGATATGAATTGGTCATTACGTCTGAGTTTAATGGGATAAATAACTCAGAGATAAATCATTTTTGTTTTCCCATGTGCTTCCCTTGATTTATGTACCTATGCATTATACACGTCTACACCCTATATGGAGTGTAATCATAAATAGATAAGTCATAAACTAGCGTGGATCCATAGCACTGTTTGGAAGAACGTGTTCTACTCCATAATTGAATGGTGTTGCCTTAACGTAAGAAGCATTGAGAACTGATTCCCTTCTATTATCTTGTGTTTTAGCTATAAAATAGGAGGAAATGAGAAGGTTATAAACAATGAATGTCAGAAATATTAGTTGTACCGTAAGATACAAGGTTGCCTGCGTGTTCTTTGTATTGTATCGGATGTTAAGATCCAATTTTTATTCATGTGCTTTATTTGGATGATGAGAAGATACCGGAATGGAAGATATATTGTAGATGGGTTGGTTGAATAATTTAGTTACCTATACAATTTTATTTTGCATTGCCAACTTATATAGAGAAAATGTTTAATAATTTTGTTTATTGATATATATATATATATACAAAAAGATTCTGAATTTAATGAGATAACAAAATATGTAATGGAGTTGACCATCAACTCCATTACAATAATAATGTTCCAGCAACTCCACCTCCTTTTACAAGTTCTAGACATATTTAAATTTGTGTTTTTATCATATTTGGGATTGTAAAATTAGTTTGTTTATAATGTGTGTTGCTTATTATTATATATATTTGGAATATAATTTTAATATTTTACAATGTCCAGAATGTGATGGTGTGACTATGGATCATCATATTGATTATTTGTGGGGTATTTTAATTCTTTATGTTTAATAACTATCATTTATAGTTTAATACTTGTATAAAATAAATTACTCAACAAACGAGTTTAAACGTGTCAAACATGTCATCAGGTTGAACATGTCGGATCGTGTCACGTCGTGTTGTATTGTATAAATTTATTGTATTAACTAACGTGTCGTATTGTGTTAACACGTTATCTTAAATGATCGTGTTAGTGTTGAGATTTTTTACACGAAACATTTAACGGGTTATGTTTGTGTTGATCCTTTAAGTATAACGTATATGCTTTGACACGACACGATGACACATTTTGAAACTCTTATTTACCCTACATATATTGCAAGAATTAGAAGCTTGTGAAAAAGATTCGTAAACACCCGAATTGATCATATGTCGAACAATTAAGTCAAGATTTTACGTCAATTGTACTGAAGTATTTTCATAATACATCAATGATAATGTTAATTAATTGTGTTGTAATAAAAAAAAACACCAAAGTGGGAGCTGCGCGGAACCATCTAATCCATTCTTAACTTAATGTTTTAATATGGCGTGATTAGCGGTTGGAAGACTTCCAGTCTATTTGCAGAATTATTTAATTAACCGACCGAAACCGTGTACGTACGTAATTACCAGGTGGCTTCCAAGCGCTAATCACACCAGATTATATAAAAATAAAAGAACAGAGTTAGTAATTAGTCAATTCCAGAGTGGTTGTGGAAATTGGAATGCATTGATTAGAAACTGATCATCATCAGTTGCTTACAAAAAAATAGTAATAAAGAAACTGATCAGTCTGTAAGTTCTTTATGCTAGCTGTGCTAGCTAGCTATGCACGGGATAAGCCTCATCCGGACTATTCGATTGGATTTAAAATTTTATTTATTTTTTAACACTTTTGAATTATTTTTTAAAAATATTTAAAAAAATTTCGAATTCGAATTCTAGATTTGAGAATCTGGAACCTAATCAACATCCCTATACGGGAGGCATGGGGCCACTCTCTTGTATGAGCAGTGCCAGCGTCTTGTATGAGCAGTGCCGGCGGAATTAGACATTTGTTTTAGGAGGTTAATTAAAGTTAAAATAAAATATAAAAAATATTTTTTATTTTATTCTTATATAATTTTTTTATGCGATATAAAATAATTTAATAGTAATATTTATAATAAAAATAAAATACGTTTAATACAATTTATGTATTAAAAAAATATATTAAAAATACGTTAGAAATCGTTCAAATTCTTTTTTATTTTCTATTTATAATAAAAATATGTTATTATTATATTATATTATATTATTTTATATGAAATATATTTTATTTTTAAATTGAATAAAATTTTGTAGAGAGGCGCCCATATAATTTTTACAAAAGAAATTAATACAAAATAAAATTAATATTATTCTAATAAATCATTACAAACTTTTAAAAGATATTATATATTTTCAATCTTTTCTGAAAGGAAAAAATCTACTTAACCTTCTACTATTTACATAACTTCCACACACCACACATTATTTTATTTTATTTTTAATCAAATATTTAATATATAAATAATGAATAAAAAAATTAATTTAATTTAAAAAAAACAAATTCAAAAAAAAAATAATATGTAGAAATTAAAAAATTGTGTAAAAGTGCCTTTTATGAGAGTGGGATGGGATCAGAGGGAGGGGGACCTTGTGCCTGAGTAATAATTAGGGTAATGTTACATACAGTCGTGGAGTTACAAACGGCGTGCAGTTGTTTTAGAAAAAAAGTTAACTTTTTCACGTGAATCCCATATATATTCATTTTTTTTCAAAATGATTGCACGCCGCTTACAATTCCATGACTGCATCTATTATTTTTCTAATAATTAATTAAGATGCAGACGAGTACTACTACTTAATTAATGCAACCAGGCGCTTTTGTTACTTAATTTCCGTTTTGCGTAAATAACGATCACTAAAATAAGAGAATAGTTATAATAACAAAAAGATTTCACAGAGTTTTATAAGATCTATTAAATTTATTTTATAATAAAAATAATTTTATAATCTATTCCACGTAATGAAGTCACATTATTTTGTAAAATTTATTTTGTAGGATCTCTATATGGCTAAATTATTTCTCCTAAATGACCCAGTCCATTGGGAACTCATCTTATTTTCTTATTACAATTTTTTAAAATTTTTACACAAAATATAATAATCAATATAATCTTTTCAAATTTTAAAATAATAATAATATCAAAAAATAATATTCTAATAATATTTTATTCAAATTTTCATCTTTCATCTGAAATCATATTCTCATCTCATCTCTGAATCCAAACCATCACTTAGGCTCCCCTTATTAAAAAAAATTAGTTTTATCTCATTTTATAATTATAATATTTAAATTCTCATAAAAAATATAATAATCAATACAATCTTTTAAAAGTCCAAAATAATAATAATATCAAAAAATAATATTTATATATATATGATAATAATATTTTTTTTTCAATTTTCAAGTTTCATCTAAAATCGTATAATCTCATTTCATCTCATCTCACTATTCAAATGAAACTTTAAACCGCAAAGCTCATATATATAAAGAGTACTTCTACACAACTTCCTACGTACTATTATTTTTTAATTTTTTTTAATTTTTTAATTTTTATTTTGAATTTTTTCTTTTTAAACTAATTTAATTTTTTTATTCATTATTTTTATATCAAATATTTGATATAAAAAAAGTGTGGTGTGTAGAAATTGTATAAATAGTAGGAGATTGTGTAGATTTTTTCATATATAAATATTGGAAAATGTGTATTCCACCAAGGAAAGCCACAAATTAGAAACGCTACTATGATTGATATTTTTAATGAGTTAGTGAGTTTTTTATTTTTTATTAAGATTTTAAGTGATTTAAAAAGCATTTTAAAAAATACACAAATTTAAAAAAAAACATGTATACTAGGGTTTGTTGTGATCAGCATGATATTGTTGCATGATGTACCATGAACTTTCCCCCTAATAAAATATGTAATTTAGCCGATAGTTGTGTGACTGTCATGTCTTGTGTTGCTTAAAAGGGCTGTTCTTTGATGTAAAATGCGACTTGTGTGACTCATGTTTTGACTTATCATTTGAGCAATGTTGTAAATAAATGTCTCGAGTAAATGATGGACAAATATAAATTGATATGACATAAAAAATAAAATGTAATATTTTCATTTTTTTTAATTTCGGATCTATTTATTTATTTCTCAATTTACAAATATTGTACAATATACATTAGACACTAAACACCACAAATTATCAATTAGTATTTGTTCATAATATTTTTTGTTATCATTTAGATCAACAATGTTATGAACAAACGCTAAAAACAAATGATGGACAAATGTTAATTAATATGGCATAAAAAATAAAATGCAACATTTTTATTTCCTTCAATTTCGAATCTATTTATTAATTTTTTAACTCATAAATATTGTGAAGCACATAGTAGATATATCAAATATCATAAGTTATCAGTTGACATTTATCCATTATATATCTCGGATATTATTTCCTAACATTTTTGTTATTATTTAGGGGGAGGCCAAGGACCTAACTTTTTTAATACCCTCACTAAGCAGAAGCCGATGCCCCAATTTTTTAACTTTTTTTTTAATCATTTATGGTTATATTTCTCTTTAATTTGACCAATCTTGTAATTTCACTTACAATAGAAGGGTTCAGGCCGTTATCTAGAAAATTAATGCTACCCCAAATTAATACAAGCCGGCCGGCAGACGTTAAGCTGTGATGATAAAATAAGATGAAATGTTTTTAACTTTTGTTTTAAGCGGTTGGAAATATGTGATCATTCTTAATATCTGTGTGGTTGCATGTGAAATTGGAATGCATTAATGTTTAGAAATTGGTGAATTTGTTCTTTATAGGAAAATGCTCAAGTCGCACTCCTACATTTCCGTCCACTGTTTTGGACCGGATTTTTTTTTTTTGGTTTTTTTTTGTCCGAACCAAAATTCTGAATATCGTATCAGCGAGCGTGTATCGGACAAAGTACTAAAACGAAATATTTCGATATTAATATCGTTTCATATACTGTTTTAAAATGATCTATATATAAAAAAGTTATTTATATAAATACTATAGGCCGGTATCGTCGGGTACGACTGAAATAGGTTAAAATGACCGAAATTTGTAACAAAATGAAACAGCAAATTTTTTATACCGGTCAACTGGTCGGTACGGCATATTTCGACCGTACCAATCGGTACGGTACAAAATTTGATATTAAGGTCCGAACGATTAAGTAGGTATTTTCTTTATTGATGTTATAAATTTTATAAAATATATATTAAAAATGAAATAAAAAAGACGGAAAAAAATGGCAAAAGTACGAGGTGGGTCGCAGTCAGGAATCCTCTAGTTGTGGTTCTAGAACTACCCTTCTTTGTACTAGCTACCTATGTACGTACAGGGGCAGTCCTACAGCTAAGGTAGGAGGGGCTACCGCCCCTCCCCTTAAAAAAAAAAAAAAAAAAAAATATTATATAAATATATAATCTTTTTATATATAATTAAAATCATTCTCTCAAATTAAAAAAAAAACTGCCCTCCCAATATTCAAAAAATTATTATTTACTATTTTATATTGAGAAAAAAATTATCAAAAATTTCACTATTTTATAAAAAATCGTCGTCGAGCTTAATGTGAAGGGAAAATCTAAATTTGTTTATTTTATTTTTAATTTTTTTATAATGGTCTCTAACTAGTAAATTACAAAATCTTAAAAAAAATTATTTTATAAAATGATTTATAGGTATATATCTTTGCATATAATTTTATAACATATGATTATTGTTATTTGTATATAATCACGTACAAAAAATACATATTATATATTTATACTTACACATAATACATATTTTATTAATCACTCCCTAAATATTAAATTTTAGTTCCGCCCGTATACATAGGTGTTGCTGATCTATTGCCATTATAGAAATAGGCTATTTCCCAACAATTTTATTTCTAATGCAATGGAAATCGACGCAGTAAGTTGGTATTTGCAACGAAATCGAATTTGCTGTGGCCTTAATTTTAACATCGATCTTCAATTTAAACCAGGTGGTCCCCTAGCTTAATTTTTTGCAACGATTTAATGCTTTTAGCGGCCAAGAAAATCGATGGAACAGAAATAACAAGTTCCAACGAAATCAAATCGACGGGATTGGGTTTGGGGCGCCAAAACGCACAAAACATTTTAATTCCCCCCGCCTCTCTCTCTCTCGTACCCATTCTTGCTATACTCTTTCCTTATGTTGAACTAAAGATTCAAACTTTTTTAAGATTATAATACTATGATTGATCTACATAGCACTTTCTTTTGAGATATAAGGGTAATTTATGTTATGTTGACATGTATATTATTATTATTATGATTGATGTGTATATTATTTTATTTTATTTGACATGTATATATGGTTTATATATATCATTAGTTTATTTTCTCCTAGACAAACGTGTCTTGCACATTACCCTACCACTAATATACTACGTATATATATGTGCGTTGATCACTTTTTTGTCACCAAGTGTCCGACTTTTTCTCACAAAATACAAGGACAAGACATGGACATATTGTTTCAAATCATCATTTTGCAAAAACTCATCTGAGCATATTAAAGAGTCGTTGCGCAGAGCCATTATGTATATGCCATGCCATTCATAACTAGGCCCTATCAATTATCATGTGTTTTACCTTAAAAGAGTTGTTTAAAGGTTTTGTCTTTGTCATGTAAAATCTGTTTTGTGTGACTCTCTTGTTTTGCTTTATCCTTTATGGTTATATGTCTCTTCACAATTGTGGTTTGATGCATGTTGGTCGATTCAAATAGAGTAAATATTCATTGGTATGATCTACGATATTCATTCTTAACTAATTGTTTTCTTTAATATGGCTTGATTAGCGGTTGGAAGACTTCCAAGTCTTTTGCAAAATTATATAATTAATCCACCAAAACCGTGTACGTTACGTAATACCAGGCCGTGGCTTCCAAGCACTAATCACAACACATCTTAAAATTAAAACAAAATAAAAAAGCTGAGTCATGTATGCGTCGAATATTCAAGATCAGTTTGGTTCTTTATTCCTAGCTAATCTATGCACCTACGTAGGTGCATGGGCCACTCTCTTGTATGAGTACTAATTAATTAATTAAGATGTAATACTAGTACGTAGTACTACTACTTAATTAATGCAAATATGCATATTAAAAAATAGTTTCATCTCAATAAAATATAATAATTTTTTTAAATTTTTAAATAATAATAATATAAAAAATTATTTGAATAATATTTATTTTTATTTAAAATTATATTATCTCATCTCACTATTTAAATGAAATTACAGACCGTAAAGCTCATATATATAAATATATATATATAAATGGCCGGAAATGTATATTCCACCAAGGAAAGTCACAAAGAAAGGCTACTGATGGTGGGTTTTTTTTTTATTTAATGGTTGATATTTTAAATAATTAGTGATTTTTTTTCTTTATTTTCTTAAGATTTAAATTGATTCAAAAAGTATTTAAAAATCTATATATATATAATACATCTATAATATTTCTCGATAAAGAACTCGGATAGATCATAATGTTGCATAATGTACTCGGGACTTTCCCCCCTAATAAAATATGAAATCTGGAAATTAAGTACGTACCGCACTTGTTGCGAGCAGCTCCTTCCTCCCACTTTCCGAAAGTTGACTTTGAATTTTCCTGCTCAGGTCGACCACAACTAGTACTCCATGGCTAACTTCTATATATACAAGTACAGATCATCTCATGATATCTTCATTGTTCTTTTCATTGTCTAAGCCCACAAATTACCAATATTTCCTTCCCCAATTTATTAAGCTTCCAAATCTCTCGCATTGCATTCATGGCCACTCAATTAACATCGTTCTCATCTACTATCTCCCAAGATACCAGGAAAAAAAAAAAGACAATATTTCATCTTGTTCTGAAGAAGATGAAAAAATCATAACCTCTTACTCACCTTCTTCATCTACTAATTCCCAAAGCCTACCTAATTCACTGCTATACTATACTCCACGATGGCTCCAAACGGTTATAAACTGGATAATGAGCAGAGACCTCAATTCATCTTGTTCGGAGGAAGATGAAAAAATCATAACCACTTTCTCACCTTCTTCCTCGACGCCTCAATGGAAACATGATGTTTTCCTTAGTTTCTATGGCAAAGACACGCGCAAGAGTTTTACAGATCATCTATATGTTGATTTAAAACGGAAAGGTATTCTCGTCTTTAGGGATGATGAAAGACTCGAGCGAGGAAAATGCATTTCTCAAGAGCTTTTGCAAGCAATTCAAGAATCCCAATATGCCATCGTCATTTTTTCGGCAAATTATGCTTCTTCCAAATGGTGCCTCATGGAACTTGCCGAGATCGTTGATCAATGGGAGAAAAAGAAGAATCTCACAATTATTCCTATTTTCTACCATGTGGATCCTTCCGATGTGAGAAATCAAAGAGCGACTTTTGCAGAAACTTTCGCAACACATGAAAGAGATCCCAAGGTAGACATCAAAGAAATTGATAAGTGGAGAAAAGCTTTCGAAAAGGTTGGCAATATTGCTGGAGAGCACATTCGTGATGACAGGTAACATTAGTCTTCTTTGAGATCAAAATAATAATATAGTCAACACTAGTACTGTTGCTGTTATTGTAATTAATTATTAATGTTGTTATTAACATCTATCTATCTATCTATCTATCTATCTACTTATATGACATTTATAATTTTTCTACTAAACAATGCTGAATATTCTAATTATATGTTAAAGAGTTTTTTTTTTTTTTTTTTTGTTAGTGCCTATTCAGGCCTTGTAATATTAACTGTCCTATCAATTTACAGGTACGAATCAACAATTATACAAGAAATTAGTGGTAGAATATCTCTTGAGTTGAGTTCCAAATTCTCACGTCATGATTACCATAAATTTGTTGGAATAAACTCCCGTGTAGAGGAAATGATGAAGTTATTGGATATGGAATCGAATGATGTTCGGTTCGTAGGAATTCATGGGATGGGTGGCGTTGGTAAGACAACGCTGGCCGAAATAATTTATGATAGAGTTTCTAATTGTCATTTTGAAGGAAGCAGCTTTATTTCTTGTATTAGAGAAAAATCTATTACTGCTCGTGATCTAGCTTGTTTACAAAAGGAACTTCTTTCTACAATCATGCAAGAAGAAATGCATGTATGGGATCATCGTCAGGGAATTGGGATGATAATGAAGATGTTGCAGAATAAAAAGGTTTTTATCGTACTTGATGATGTGGATAGTGAAAAGCAATTGACAGCATTAGCAGGGAATCAGAAATGGTTTGGTCCAGGGAGTAGGGTGATTATAACATCCAGAGATAGTCATTTGTTGATAACACATAAAGTGAGTGATATCTATGAGGTTGGCCTGCTTCAAACCTCTGATGCTTTGCAGCTCTTTTGTTTGTCAGCCTTCAACAAAACTCATCCTCCAGAGAATTTCAAGGAACTATCTATGGATTTTGTGAATTATGCTCGAGGCCTTCCTTTAGCTCTTAAAGTTTTGGGTTCCTTCTTATTTCGGAGAACAATGAATGCATGGACAAGTGCTAGGGATAAACTACAAGCAATTCCTAATAAAGAAGTTATGAATATACTTCAAATAAGTTTTGATGGGTTGGAGGAATCGCAGCAAAAGTTGTTTCTGGATCTGGCATGCTTTTGCCATTCAATATTACAGTGGCCAGAGAATGACTATTTTAAGGAAACATATCCGGACATCGACATTGAGGTTCTCGTCGACAAGTCCCTTATAAGCAAATCATATAGTGGAGGGTTGAGCATGCACAATTTGCTAAAAAAAATGGGCCAGGAAATAGTTCGTCGCCAATGTCCTGAAGAACCTGGAAGACGTACTAGATTGTTTCGTCATGAGGATGTCTTTCACGTACTGAAGAATGATATTGTAAGTGGATTAGTGTAGAGACTAATATAGAAATGTATATTTTCATACTAATTCTTGCTAATTCGTTGTTCTTGGTTACTAGGGAACTGATGCAATTGAAGTCATAGTCCTGGATTTTTGCCCAGAAACGAAAGACAGATTCATCCTTAAGGCCAAAGCATTCTCAAAGATGAGGAAATTGAGAGTTCTTATATTAATCCATCATTCTCCAACTATAGAATGGCGTGGAGATCCATTAGAATTCATGCCAACCGATAAGTTGCAATTCCTACAGTGGTTTGAATGCCCTTTGAGATCCTGGCCAACCAGTTTCCAACCAAATAATCTTACTTCACTAAGCATGCGTGGCAGCCACTTCAAACGACTATGGAGGGGATCGATGGTAAGTTTCTCACTGGTCTTATAAATACCTATTCTTCTTATAAGTTAATATATTCATATTTTGGTCCAACTAACTACTTGTTTGTATATAACAGGTTCTAGACAATTTGAAGACCTTGAATTTGAGTGATTCTAAGAACTTGATTGAAACACCAAATTTGACAGGTGCCCCAAATCTTGAGAAAATATCCCTTTCACGTTGTGGAAGCTTGTGTGAGGTCCACCCATCCATCGGAGTTCTCAAACGACTAAAAATCCTAAGTTTCCATAATTGCGAATGTCTTACAAGACTTCCAGACAAGTTCTGCTTGGAATCTCTTGAAAATTTGGATCTTTCCAAATGTTCAAGACTTGAGAATTTTCCGGATATTCAGGGAGATATGATATATATGAGGAAATTGTATTTTAGCTGGGAGCCAACCAAAAAGGACTTACCATCATCGTTTCTGAGTTTCTCTGGCCTTCGTGACTTATATTTAGAAGATTGCAAAAATATTTCAATATTTCCGAGTCATGTTATATTTAGTTTGTCATCTCTTGAACGTCTCCATTTGAATGGTTGGTCAAGACTAGAGAAATTTCCAGACCTAAGTAGGATGGAATGCTTGAGGCATCTTCACGTAGACGGAACTACCATAACACAAATACCATCTATCAATCTATTCCCCAAGAGCATCTATACCTTTAGCCTCTTCGGACGAAAGAGGATGTCATGTAAATCAAGAGATTTAGGCGTCTTCATCAATGACTGCTCTTTGCCGAAACAAAGTTCATCATATCCCACCTATGACATCGGATCACCTGTATATCAAGATGAGATGGAAGGAATGCTTCAAGTAGAAGCACTGGAAATTAATCTTCGCGACGATATGATTTACATGAGCAATGGGGTGCGCCTCTCTCTCTCTCTCTCTCTCTCTCTCTCTCTCTCTCTCTCTCTCCTTTAGAAAAGAACACGCGTAAATATACGTAGGGTGCTATGTCGAAATAAACAAAATAAGTCAACATCCATCAAAACAAAAATGGCTTAATTTGTGCAGTAATTAACATCTCTTTTTGGGGATTGTTTTACTTATACAGCTGATGATACATGGGTGGTCATTGGGATCTGGAATCCCGGAGTGGGTACACAATAAAAGTAATGGCGCCTCTTTAAATATAGAGTTGGATGGTACTATGAAGGGGAAGGAGTGTGCTATCTTTATGGTTTGTGATGATCAACAATTCCATTCCCCTCATGAAGGTACTTCATGTAAATTGAGGTTTCATATTGGTTTTGAGACGGACGACTTACATTGTATAAACGAGATCATGGTTTCTGATGATCATCTAGAATATGTTTATCCTGAAATTGACTTTCCACATTTCCCGGATGTCTGTTTGGGTAAGAAAATTGTATTTTGGGCATATACACGGACTCCCTGGCTACCGAATAATTTGTATAAACGAGCTGGGTTCATTAAGATTTCAATTACAGCAGAAATTTTGTGTTCCCTCTCTCGAACTCGAACGGAAGTAAAAGTGAATGAGTGCGGAATGCATTTATTAGTATGTCCGGATGATGCTGTTCATGGGTTGGGATCAGATTTAGATTCCTATCGTCAATTTTATTCAGCATGGAATTGCGGCATGACGAGAAATGAAGATTAGATTAAATAGAAGTAGTCCTTTAAAGTTGTTTCGTTTTGAGTACTGGCTTGGCATTGTTTGTTCTAAGAGCAGAAGATGTTCACTGTTTTGTACCTGAAACCTCTCGATTTCGTTGATGATGGCGAAGTGATCATAAAAGCTCAGATTGATTAATTAAGGGAATGCAGTCGACAACCCAAGCTTTTCTTATTTGTCGTGTTTCTGGTACGTTATGCTATCTCAGACTCAGATCTCTATAAAACATACACTTTAGTCATTTATGCGTTTATCTGTTTCTAATGATTGAATGTTATGTGCATGGAAGTAATCAAGGGAACCTTCAGCTGCCAAAACTTGACATGCATGAAGTGCTACATGATGAATGAGAAATAGAAGTTATCCTTTAGTGTTGGCTTTGGTATTCTTTTTTTGGGAATAGAAGATGTTTCAACATTTTGTTTACAAGTTAGGAGTCGGGTTTGTAGTGTCGACTTTCCAATTGGTTTGCTGCAACTTGCCTCATTGAAGCACCACGAGTAATCCGTTAATTTAGGGAAAATCTCACTATATAACAGATTGTTTTCTTTGAGAGATCGAGAATTCCTCATGTATATTATCTGTTCAATTTTCCTATTAATCAGATTCATATGGTTCTAAAAAAAATCTTATATCTGAATGAGCTACAAACATATCTAGACATAATGCATTGGTTTGGGGAAGCCCTTAATATCAAGCTGTTAAGAGGTTTGAACCAAAATTATTATTAAAAAATTTCGAACTTATATTTGAACATACACCATCATCAAATTAACAATAGATACTTGAAATCACTCCCACATGACTATAAGATATATTTAAAACAGTAGACTTCACTTTTGCCACTCACTTGACAATATGACTAACTCTGACTCACTTGCACTTGCACCCTAGTAAATGCATGCAAGTCAAACTTTGAATCGATTTGGGCTTAGAATTATTGCATCCAAATTGAACTACTGATCCTGGTCCAAATTGAATTATTGCATCAAACCCTTGATCCAAATTGAACCTTCACGACTAGCACTTATACTGATCCAGGTAACTATGAGAAGAAGGTTCTTGACTGCTTAACCTTGTCAGTTAATGTAATATGCAATCAATGACAAGCGAAATGGAGAAAATCATCACCTTCTTGTGGAATAGGGGAATAAAGGTTATAACTACTAGCATCCCTTCACGAATAGACATACATACCCTTAATATAAGCATTTTGACAAGATAGAATTCTGTTGGCATAACCTTGGTTTCATTATTTAATTTAAGGATATAATGATATAATGCCAACTTTAGGGGTAACTTGACACTGCTCTAAATTCAACAGTCTTCCTACTTTCTAAAAGAAACAAGAAAAATAAAAATGGTACGCCACTAAATAACTTTTTCTTATAAACTCGTACAACAAGGTAAAATAAAAGGCAACCGTATAGCTTAAATACCACTAGGGGTGTAAAAAAACCGAACCGGACCGGCGGACCGGACCGGACCGGTTGTCCCAGACCGAGACCGGACCGGTTGGAGTTCGGTCCGGTCCGGTCCAAAAAATATATGGACCGGAAAATTCCGATCCGGTCCCAGTCCAGGGAGTTCATCCCCCTGGACCGGACTGGACCGGACCGAATCCCTATTTTTTTAAATTTTTTTTAAAAATATATGTATATATAAATAATAATAATAATATTAATATATATTAATATATAATATATACTCTTATAATATTAACATATAAATAATAAGTGTATTATTATTATTTAATATATTATTACTAATTTATTTCTATTTACTAACATATAAATATATAATATACTAATGTAAATTGTAATAATGTTATTATTTATTAGTTATAGTTTATTAACATATACTAATGTGAAAGTGTTATTAGACTATTAGACTATTAGTTATAATTTACTAACATACTTAATATATAATATATACTAACATATTAATATATAATATATACTTTTATAATATTAACATATTATAATTTATAGTAATTAAATTTGGACCAAAAAAATATTTGATTATTGTAGAATTATATATTAAATTTAGCCCATTAAATCATATGGGGCACCCCTGGACCGGACCGGACTGCCCCTGGACCGAATTGGACCGGACCGGTATGGACCGAACTCCTGTTCGGTCCGGTCCAGGGTGAGAGAATTCTTGGACCGAATGAAATCGGTCCACAAATTTCTCGGATCGGACCGGACCATTTACACCCCTAAATACCACATTATCATACAATATAGGAGCACACATCTCGGCTACTACCGCAGCTAAGCTCTTGTTTTTTATAATTGACACATAAATTATAGGAGATGATTAACATCAAAATCTCACTTTCTTTTGACCTATAAACTCCTTGCAATTACAAAGGAATCAAGATACTGTCCGCCTATAACACAAACAGGCATGATAGAGATTCTTTTGCCAGTTTTCCTGCACATAAACCAGAAGCACAAAGAATACTTTAGTATATCATGTCTCATAAAAGTTACAATGAAATTATATCTGCACCTCATAGAAATAATCTCAATCCCAGAAAAATATACTCCCCCACACATTTACCTTAAAATGGGTGCTCAGAAATAAGGGCAGCTTGATCCCATCATGTGGCAATCGTTGATGTAATTCGGTAACCTAAGTCCCAATGCCTATGGATGCCCTCACTTGGATAAAGAAAATCAAGCTACACAACCTTATACAGCATGGTGACAGCATAGGTGTAACGCCCCGGTCCTGGAGGGGTTTGAGAGTTACTACTTATCACATATACTCACATTCAACACTATAATTATAGACTCCAAATTTCCAAATATCATATAAAACTTGGTTTGAAGATCACTTTTCTCAATATCACTAATTCTAAAAATGTTAAGTCACCAGACTACAATAATATTTTCTTACTAAACCTTATCAATGTTCATATAAATTCTTTATACTTAATCAACCATTCTTGAGTCATCTCCCCCAATGCTTCGTAATCAAATCCTTGGTTGAAATATCCAAACTCATCTGAAAAATATTCAGAGATAAGGGGTGAGTTTAACCACAACTCAGTAAGCGAAGGACATATACCAGAGTGCAAACATGAGCATTTACAAAATACTGTATGCAAAACAAAAATAATTCTCAAAGTTAATATGCAGAATAAAACATATTTTCAAATGTAACAGAGCGAACATTTTTAAATTATATAAAACACAAAGTATTTTGGCATAACAAAACTGAGCATCATCATCATATCAAAACAAAGCATCTTACAGAGCAAAGACCATGTTTAACCCCCGTGGTAGGGTTGTGCTAATCCCGGTGGCCAAACCAGGCAGAGGCAGAGGTGAAACATTCCCTTAATCATTCTCGGAGCCCCGAGTGTGCACACAGAAAAGTTCACAATAAACCACTTTGTTTCCAAAATGGGTGCACTCAGAGACAGAGAAGTTGGTACCAACCCAAACAGAGCAGAGACAGAGCAGAGCAGAGCAAAGCAGAAATAGAGTCAGATACAAACCAGTATTCCATGCCAAAGGTTTTCAGAGTCACACTAAAATAACATATAGTTCCAGAATATTTTCAGAATCCTTGTTATGTAAATAAAATAGAGTCAAAGTATCTCTATAAAATCAATGCACAATTTTTCAGATAATCAATATCGCTCTTTTTCGCATTTTCAGAAACACATGACAAAAACTAAGCTCATGTCTACACAATGCATGATAGAAATATTTTTCTTTCTTTCATATAAGTTTCATGAGTAATGCAAATAACTGACTGAGGTCGGTTTTTCTCAAGTTCTCATTTCATAACAAAACATGCACAATTTTTCAGAAAATCAACCTCAGACTACATTTGGTATAAAACCAAGCATATGAACCCCGCTTACCTAGACTTCCTAACCTTTCTTAACTTTTGCTTAAGAATGCCGAATCCAATCATCCGTCACCTATAAAATATTCACGTAGTTCATTAAATCCAACTAAACACATACTTTGCATTAAAACTTGAGATATGAAAAATTCGTCATCTTCCCTTAACATCTAAACGTCATCTTTAAAACCAAACCTCCCATAATGTTTTAGACTTACTAAATTCTTCTGAAGTCTTAAAATATTATAAAATCTCTAAAATCTCGATTTTTACTTAATCCAAACCCCTTAATATCCCATTATTTTCGGCTAAAACATTAAAAGTCCCACTTAGAAGCAATTGAAATCCGACTATAAATTATAAAACTATAACATAAATCGATTAAAAATAAGAAAGCATTATTTCGTTTAATAGAAGAAAAGTAAACTTAACTCGTTCCTTTTAAAGGGTTTCGAAAACATAAATTTGCATTTATTATGCACTACCAGAACTCATATTTTAAAAACAATATATTATTACGAAAATAATATAGTTCAAATCTCTCTTTATTTTCTTTATGTGGTATACATAAATAAAATACTTACCAAAATAAAACTCAATCTAACAAAATAAAACTCAATCTAACAGAGGCCCACGCAGAGGGTGTTTTAGTAACAAAAAGAATATAAATGCATGGCCCTATATGAGAAACACTAAAACACAAGGGCACCGAAGTTTTAAACTCCAAATTCTTGACCAAGCAGTAAAGGGGAGCTCACCGAGAGGAGAGGGAGTCGCGACGGGGATGGACGGCTGAAATGAGTTCTCCAGTTAGTTGGCGACTATGAAAGCGAGAGTGATGAGAGAGAGGCCATGTGATGAGAGGGAGTGAGAATATTGTAATATTGAGAGAGAGGGATGGAGTTTGTACGGGGAAACTTACGGGGAGAACGTGCGGTGCGTCTGGGCTGTCGGGAAATTCTGAGACGGCATTTTCTGCTATCCGCTACATGGTTTGAGGTTGCGGCAACTGGCGTAGGTAGTGACTTCAGAGCAGTGGTTATTTGAGTCCACAATACTCTGTTTTCGGAGCACTGAAATAGAGGCCTCTCATTTCTATGATGGACAACTTGGTTCCATGTGAGGTGGAGGTGGTAGCGCACGGGGAGGTGATGAAATGCTGACTGGTGATTTACGTAAGGTGGTAAATATGGGGCTGCACGGTGGTTCCCGGCGTAATAGACTCGCGGTAGAGTTGGTTGTAAGGGTGGCCGCAAGGTGAAAGTGGTGCTCTGTTTCGGGGAGCCAAAACAGGGGCCCTTTTTCACTCGGTTTCCAGCGGTGGTACCATCATTTTGGACTCTCGATGATGGTGGTTAGCCATTTTTGGCAAGTGCTTTCATGGGCTTGGATTTATATATACATATATATATATATATATATATATATTTTGTTTTGCTGGCTGTGCATTGGACCTAACTCATTAGTGACTTCCGTGAGGGCAAGAAACCGCAAGTCGTTTATATGGCTGGCTTCGGTTTGGGGTGCTCTGAGAGAGTATTGATATTGGAACTTCCCTATGATGGTGATGATGCCGGGGTGATACGGTGCAACGTAGGGCAATGTTGTCGTGGTTGGGTTTCTCCCGGTGATTAGGTGCAGTGGCGGAAACGCTTTGAGTGCATACCGTGATGAGGAACTCTAGTGCTATCAATATATATGCAACTGCAACCCTAGTGAAAAGTGGAGGGGAGTTTTTAACTAATCTGAAATCTACCCCCTACGGATATGGAGACGTGAATTCTGCACGCGTGGGATACGGACGGTGAGGGAAATTGCAGCTTGAAAGGAGACTTCTAACTGCACCGAAATAGATGAAGAAGTTACTAGATGGCAGGTGTGTATGGCGTGGGTTTAGGAGTTATATCTATTAATAGAAAATCAGAACAATAATCAGGAAACATAAAATAAAAGAAACGTGAATAAATATCTATTAAGCACAAAACTATTGCCGTGAAGAACGGAAGATAGGAACGTGCAAGTCATGGATGTGAAAAAAATACACTAAGAAAGAAAATCGAGAGAAATCATACGTGAGATGCGAATCGGAATAGAATTTTAATCACATAATATCGATATCTTTAAATACAAAAAGAAAACAAAAAAAAAACAATTTGGATATTAAAGAATTTTAAAGGAAAAGGAACTTTAGAATCCGTTTAAAAAAATATATATAGAAAATAACTAAATAAACTTAGCCCCAAAATCTAAATATTTGAAAATCTCAAATGGACTATAGATGCATGTAAAACCAATAATTTTAGAAGAAAGTACGGCGCTGGAGCGGAGTGTTATAATAGGTCAGGGGGACAATTATAACAACCAGTTTGTCTTCAAATGTGAAGAAACAATGCTGAAAATATGATCAATTTGAACATAAGCAGTAAAATCCATCATCATAAATTGGTTCTTTATTTGGTAATAAAATTTACACTAAGACAGGCAGAGTGAAAAAGAAACGTCATGAAAATTCCAACTATTCTCTCCTCATGGATTTCCAACAAGTAAAATTAACATTGACAAGCCATTATTAAGTTGTCACCTAATTAAATGATATAAAATATATATAATCAAATATCCCCCCCCCTTCCCACAAGCCAATAGAAAAACCGAAGAAACACTAAGAAAACAAACGGGTTGTCTCTCACTTTCACCATATTTTTGTCGGAAAACAGAAAAATCGAAGTGAAAACAGAATATGTTGTGCATAGAACAAGCAAAATTTAACCTGATCACCGAAGCCAACATTACGAGACATGATGACAACATCACAGCGGCTCCCTGCAGTTGCCATTGAGGTCACATGGAACCCTTCCCTCCACTTCTTGTTTATCCACTTGAAAGGGAAAGAAGCGCTCACTTTGTACGACTGATGAGTGTATTGGGTGCCTGCAAACATTTAGGTCATAATTTCACAACTTAGTAGCTAGCTGAGCTAGCTGATGAGATGAATACCATCAAGTAAGACCAGCATACCGCAGATGTCTCAAAACTTTTTAACACGCAAGAAAAGAATCTTTTTGACCAAAACAAGCCACCAAACAGTATGCCTCTCACAGAGTTCTCATTACAAATGACATAAGATGCACGACTTTTTCCAAGACATTGTGAATTATAGTCTTGGATTGATATTGTTTGCGTAAAAAGAGCTTAGAATCCGTCAGTCATCTACTAATACATTATGAGATTGCCATGACTTTGTGGAGTGACTTTTTTGCTAGGATAGGTGTAGCTTGGTGATGGACAAGAAGGGTGATCAACCTCTTAACTTTATGGAGAGATCTCAAAGGCACTTCTCAGATTGTTGCAATTTGGAAGATGATACACTATAAGAAAATATAGTATTTAGGACTACAGAAATTTTTGGCTACAGAAATTTTGTCACAAAAAGCGGCTTTGGCAATCCAACTTATTCCTTTTGTCAACAAAAACATTTAGCCGAAATAAGTTAAAACGCAATACACAATATAAACTTATCTGACGCCTAATTTTCCGCGATATTTAGTCTCCCCATCCCAATCTCTCCCTTTTAGGCTCTACCGATAGCTTGTTCTTTCTGTTTCTCGCTCTCTCTCTCGGCTTGGCACAGTGGTTTCCATTGCCCGCACAGTGATTTTCTCGCCGCCTTTTGGCCACCTCAACGACGCTGGTGAGTTCCTCTTCACCATTTTAGGCTCAATCTCTCTCTCTCTCTCTCTCTCTCTCTATGTGTTATGGACCCAATTGTAACAAATGTCATTTGTGGATGAACAATATGAACCATTTTCTACCCATTCTCTGTGTTGCCCCTTTTATCTACATCTCATCATAGCATTTGGAATTTCGTACTCCATTACAGACCATATACAAGCAGGTCCATAACACACTCTCTCTAACTGCCGCTCAGTGACCCCCCCTTATCTCTACATAGAACAACCATTTTGTTTTTCATTACTATGATTTGGTTGCATTAGGTCATGAGAAATGTTTTCCATTTACAGAGTCCTAAGGAATCGAGTCCTTACGTGTCCCTAATTTCAAGCCTAATCTCAACCTAAATTCTGTAGTTTTCTTCATATTTTCGTGTTATACAATGTTACATAGTGTCTGTAGTAACTTTATAATTTTCTTTATATAATATTTTCTTTTTTTTTTAATCGATCCCTAATTTACAGTGCATATGCTTGACTTTAGTCTGACTTCCAGCTTCTTTGGAGTGGTACTAGTTGCTCGATATTTTGCAGCAATCTCCTCCCCCTTGAGAATTTCTTCCCTAAGAGTAGCTTCAACCATTGCCCTCTTTTCTTCTACTTTCTTGTGAATCATAGCAGCTTTGTTCTGTAGGAACTAGTTTAAAACTTACTAGTTTTTGCTTGGTTTTTTTCAGTGGATACTAGTTATCATGTTAAAATATTGGAAAAATAATTAAATGGATTTGTCAATTTGAGGTGGCCCTAATTACCATTTTAAATTAAAATATGTGTAAATTGCTCTGCTCTCTTTTGAAAAAGTAGACAGAAATAAGACAATTGTGCTCAGTTTTTAATTAGCTTAAATGCGCATTCACTATGACACTGCACCAGATTTGTAAGTCAAAGGTCTTCAACCAACAAAAAATGAATTTATAGGAAACTGAGGGCGCAAACAGGAAACCTAAGTATTTTGAAAAAAGTCTTCAAATTTAGTTTAATGGGGTTAGAAGGTCTTTTTGTTTTCTGTTCTTCCTTCACTTTGCTTCCTTTGTCAATTTTTTTAGAATTCTATAGAAAGTTAGTAATTAATTGATCTTAGTTAGATAGATACTCTCTTCCCTATATTGGTTTTGAAATTCTACTGGATGAGTTCATGGATCTGACTTTATTGATGCATTTATTTGTTGCTCTCTTGAAAGTAGTATCATGCAGTGAAAAGATATACTTCTTGGGTCATTGCCTACTCCTACTGCTGCTGCTGTTCTTTATCAAGCACTTTCCAATCTATTTGAGAAGTTTGGAAGATAATCATCTACTTTTGGGTTCACTATTTCCTCCCAATGTAACTAGGGAGGCTCAGACCATGTATAGCTAGCTAGATTCCTATCATCCTCCCAATTTCATAAATTATTATTTGATGCACATGAAGCTATTGGTTCCCAATTGTTGTACAGCTAGAAGAAATGTGGAAAGTGTGATTAAACCACCAAATCAGGTTCAATGTGTTAAACTTTTTCGGCTACAAGAGATTTCATAGACTTTTTGTGTTTTTTCTTCTTCTTCCCTTAGTTCTTTGAACTTGAATATGCATGTTCTTCTTCTAACTTCTCTTGTGAGTTGTGATTGATCATGATCATCTCCTCTAGATAAGAGAAAAGACCGTGACCATATCTTTACTGCTAATTGAATGCAATTTGGAGTTTCTGCCACCTGATCAGCAACAAGTGCTTATGTATATACCAGTTTTGCAAAAGCAGGCAGTAGCTTTGAGGTTAGGATTCTCAATATTTTATTCCAGAAGTTTTCCTCTTTCTTCATTATAGCCTATTTGGATGTCGGTTAACATCCTAGCTGGACAGTCACCTAAGTGACTCAGCAGTAGTACTAGTTGACTGCTTCAAATAAGAATTCTAGGGATGAGACTAAAATCATAGATGACTTTGATTTTATATTAATCGACCTAATTAATGTAATATATTAGGGCTTAATATTCACGTACAAAACGTATATATATATATACACTAAGTAATATATAGGCATGAGATCAATCAAACTGATGGATTAAAAAATAAAAGGTATTCATGGTTAATATCTTTGGTCTTAGGAGAAATTTGGGGTTATTAAATTGAAAACAATTTTGGAGTAGGTAGAATGGGGTAATTAAAATGCACATGTATGAACAGGCCATTCCCTTTTCTTTTTTACCCTAATCAAGGCTGCCACTAAAATTGATTTTAAAAAAATGATTATCGTCTGCTAATACCATTCGTCTTCTCAGAATAGGTGAACTTTTGTGTCTTTTGTAATCTTAATTTTTTTTTTACAGGTAAATGGAGATGACTTTGAATTTTGTAATCTTAAATTGTAATTTTTTATTACATTATAGACGGTAGTTTCCATTAGGAGCACTTTTGAAAATTAAGCCTTTGGTACTACATATTATTTCTCTGTTCTCTTTTCCCATCATTATAGTTGTTTCCATATGAGTTGGTATTTATTTTTTGGGCTGGAGCAGGTGAGGGGCTTCCCAAAAGAAGGTTAAATCTGGTGTCACTTGAAATTTATATATCTTCTTCCTTTCCTAATATTTGTGTTATTTACATGTTCTCTCTTCTTTGATAGCTGAAATATTAGTTGATAGATTTCTTTGTATGGTGCAGGCCGCATACAAAATTAATGGCCATTTCGCAAGTGCAATGCAACAGAGAGCTTTCATGAAAACAATTTGATGTTAGCTAGATAACAATTGTTAGAAAGAATTCAACTTGTAAATCGTTAGAGTATTCCATTGTGATATGTTTGACTGTCTTCTATAAAACTGAAGATTATAAAGTATGAATTTCAAATATGTACATTGAAAATATTTGAATGATGTTGACATGTATGTCGGCAAGCAAATATAAATTTCTCCAAATCTAACATTTTTAATTTATAAGCAAGCAAGTAACTATCATAAAAGATATAATATCAAGGGAAAAACCCACAAAATAGAAAAAAAAAAAGTTTCAAACAATTCGCCAAAAAAACAAATATGGCGACAATTGGTTGTTATTTTGACTAGATGTTTTGCGACGACTTTACACTTATTTGTGGCAATATCTTGTCGCAGGAAAAGATAATTATTTATGTAAATTTTTACTGTAGCCGAAAAAACCTTTTTTTGGCTCTCTATAAGCGGCTACTTCAGGGCGACATGCTTTAGCCGGAATTAAGTAATTCCGGCGATTTCTGATAGTATTTCCGGCGACTTTAGTTGCCAGAAATAATGTTATATTTTGTAGTGGTACTAATATGCCTCCGGCGAGGTCTTTGGAGAGAGAGGAACGTGTGGCTTTGAAGATCGTGAGCGATCATTGGATGAACTTAAAAAACTTTCTTTAAGTATGCCTAGTTCCAATGGTCAATTGTAATAAAGTTTAATGGCACGATCATTTATGAATTTCTTATATCACTAGAACATTACTCCTAGGCGTTACTCTCGTATATGACCCACGTATTTTGGCTTTTGCCTATTCCTACAATCAATAAAATCTTATTTAACAATCAATTAAAATATTTCTACGACTTTCTGGGATGAAATATTTTCTAGGCTTGGTATTGCCTGGTCATGCCAAAGAGGGTAGTTGACTTACTGTCATGTTAGAGAAGAATTCAATGTAATCATCAAATCACGGTTGTTTGAAAGATGGTGCCTCCATGCCTAATGTAGTGTACTTGGACCGAAAGGAATGGTCGCTGGTTTGATAATAGGGAATGTTCGATGGGAAGCTTTAGGGACTTTTTCTTCCATACATTGTTACTTTGGGCCTCAACTAGTCTTAGTGACTTTTATGCGGATCTTTTATTTTTAATTTTATAAGAAACTTCATTGATGGAATGAAATTAGGCTCAGCCTATGTACACAAGTATACAAAAAAGACACCTACTAGCATTCTAAAAAGCTGAAAAGAAAGCAAAAACTCAAAAACATTCCACCCCTTTGGTACAATAGCAGCAACCCATTGAACCATTGGGCTTCTCTTCTTTTTTATGTCGATTTTCACAGCGCTTAACTTGTAATTAGGTTCACCTCTTGTATATTTCCTGTGTACTTAATCTATGCCTAAATATGTGGACTAACAAATTCTTCTTGAGAGGTGACGGGCAGAAGCAGCATAGCACTTTAGGAGGTTGCCATCTTTTTTTTTTGCAAGCTAGAAATGATTTGTTATCTCCCTATGAGAGAAAAATGGACAAATATAAAGCATTAAAAACATTTCCAAAAATAATACAAATACTCAAAACTCGTGGTATATGTGTTAGTACCTGATAGCCTTGCCAAGGCAACCTGCCACAATGGAGAACGATGTGTATATGCAAGAGATTCAAGATCATCTCTTCCACTGTCTCCACTGTGTTGCTGCAATCATGTATTGACCATGGCGATAACTAGTATCAAGCAGAGACATGATTACCAATTATGGAGATTCAATATTTCACAATAAAATGGCCAAAAAAAAAGCTATTTGATATAGCATTACCAACAATTTTTTTTTTTTTAACAAAAGGGCAACCGAACCCCACAAAGTGGAGAAAAACTATTACAATCACATACCCTCTTGCGTGCATATTCTCTAGAATTGACAAGGACTCTACTGCTAGTCTGCTATACAAGCAACCATTTCTGAGGACATCCTGTGTGTATATTGTTGGGAATCTGGGTTTCCAAATTCTCCCCCACCAGGATCTACTTTTAACAGAATAACAAGAAAAATAGAGAAATAAACACAACACAAGAATTTACGTGGAAAACTCCAAAACAGGAGAAAAACCACCAGACCCAGAGAAGAAAATACACTATGTGAAAAATTGTTACAATCACACAATTTTTCTCCTCACCCCAACGACACCCACAAAAACTTCTCCCACTAGTAAAACTCTAACTTTCACATCTCTTCCTTTTACATACAAAAAGGACAATAGAGGAATTTTACTAAAGTCAAAAGTTACTAGATAAGTTTCTGACTGGTGTGTTTAAACCAAGGAGGCTAGGCCTCATTTTATAACCCCCTTGGCATTGCCCCTCTCCCACTCCTTTCCCATGTGGGATTCAAGGAGCAAAAAAAAAGTCCAACAATCTCCACCTTGCGACTTTGACTGATCCCACAGCCACGCTCCACCGCAATGAAGATTCATAGCTTTCGCTATCATGCTCCACCATAAAAGCATAACCACTCAGAATAAACCAATTCCAAGCATTTCACTTCGGCCCATGTCGAAAATAACCTTACTGAAAAATTATGGTGCAACTCCCACGTTTGGCTTTCCTGGAAGTTCATCAGCCATCGACATGAATTTCCACCACACACTTTGCATCAACGCCAAACCAATGCCCGTGTGCAAACTTGTGGAACAACTAACATTAACACATCCTCTATCATGGCAACTTTGGGATTAGCGGCATGCCATAAGGATATACATGTCTCTTTTTCTATGGAGAGAGACACAATGTTAGCTTCCTACCAGTATCTCCATTTACTGACTTGGAACCACTTGCCGAACCGGCTCCACTTCTTCTTGACAACTTTTCTTGACATGCCCAGGTTGTCCACACCTCCAGCAAATTGCTGATTTCATGGGTTGGTCTGCTCTTGTGTAATTGATGGAATCAAAATATCTGTGACTTGTACTTGCCACAAGTCAAAATTGATTCTCCCATCAACGTTCTCTACCTCCATTCTTGACATTGCTTCGATGAATTTTACCATAGAAATGAATAGTATCCACTAAGTAAGTTCCCAGGAAAGACCGATCTTTCCTAGACAGAACTTCAAGATTCCCAGGAAAGATTGGAGGGTCACAACGGACACACTTAAAATTTCCAATCTCCTAGACAGAACCTCCTTAGATCATACGTATTCACACTACCACACCAAAGCTCCACCCTGCAAAAAGAACCTAGTGGCTCTGATACCACTGTTGGGAATCTGGGCTTCCAAATTCTCCCCCACCAGGATCTACTTTTAACAGAATAACAAGAAAAATAGAGAAATAAACACAACACAAGAATTTACGTGGAAAACTCCAAAACAGGAGAAAAACTACCAGACCCAGAGAAGAAAATACACTATGTGAAAAATTGTTACAATCACACAATTTTTCTCCTCACCCCAACGACACCCACAAAAACTTCTCCCACTAGTAAAACTCTAACTTTCACCTCTCTTCCTTTTACATACAAAAAGGACAATAGAGGAATTTTACTAAAGTCAAAAGAATTTTACTAAAGTCAAAAGTTACTAGATAAATTTCTGACTGGTGTGTTTAAACCAAGGAGGCTAGGCCTCATTTTATAACCCCCTTGGCATTGCCCCTCTCCCACTCCTTTCCCATGTGGGATTCAAGGAGCCAAAAAAAAGTCCAACATATATATCATTGCGTGAAAGATTTAGAAACAAGACATACATTTTGGGAGACAAGGAATGAAGAGAGGAAGAAGAAACATTTTAGAGCAATAACATGTTTCTAAAATAGAGAAAAACAATGTCAGACTCTAAACAAAATTCATGTTCAAAAGATGCAGTTAACAACAATCAATATTGAAGTAGCTTACTGTAGTAATTGTGGCCAGAAAAACAAAAGAACCTAAATTAAGACACCCAGAAAACACAAGCTCAAGTGTGCAGGTCAACACAAACAAATGTAATTTTTTTTTTATAATTAATAAGAAATTTTATTCCCAAGAATAGGAAACGCACAAGCACACTGGACATATACAAAGAAAATACCTCCTACACTCTAGAAAGCAGAAAAAAAAAAAGGCTAATACAAATCAGAAAATTACCATCATTCAGTACAAGAGTCTTAGCCCACAAACACAAATTACTAAACAACATATAAGGTGAAATGTAAATAACGTTAAAAAACAAATAAGGTGAAAAACAAATGTAAAAAAGGTGAAAAACGAAACATAAAATATTCCCCATAACGAATTGTAATGCCCCGGTCCCGAGTGGTCCAGAGAGTTAGCTCTCATTCCTTAATATTCACAAATATTTATAGTACTCTTCAAAAAATACTAAACCAAACCTCGTTAAATAAAATAACACCACCACAAAACTCCAATTTATCCATAGTTCAACGTACCAAAATTACTTCCAAAGATAAATCTACAAAATAGGATCCTTCAAAACTTCCTACCCTTATCTCCAGCTCAACCATCAAAATTATTTAAAAAATATTATGGAAATAAGGGTGATTACCAACCACTTAGTAAGCAGAGTCTAAAACAATACCCACGATCCGATCAAAAATAATTTAAAACCCAGCCGAGCCCAAAATAATTTAAAGAACAAGACCATCCCAAAAATATTTACGTCCAAAAACATAACTTAACATAACTCACACAGAAATAAAAAGAAACCCAAATAGAGCCAAATCCCACGGTCCGAATCAAAACAACCTAAAATATCACTGAAAGCTCTTAAGTTTTGTTTTATTAACAAGAGGTAAAAGTGTGATTCAATAAGAACACTTGCTTCCTGAAAGCTCTACAGCTTACGGGAAAGCAACAGAAATCATCTCCTATTTTGAGACCATGAAAACATGTGTGGTGACCCGGTTGAAGCTTACCAAAGAGGGAGAAAACCAACTGGGGAATGCGAAGTGCTCAACGGCACCATCGGAGTGGGTGGAAGCGACGTGGAGGCTGTCGACGTCGCTTGGTTTCGCTGTACCATTGCTGGTGCACCTAACAGAACCGGGAGCTAGAGGGCAAGGGATGCTCTGTTTTCGTGAGTGCAAAACAGGGGCTGACATCTAAGTGGTTTCCGGTGGTTGGCTGTTGTGAAGGAACAAGGGTGGTGGTGCTGATTATCGGTTGGTTGGTTTGTGCGTTTGCTGTGGGGTAATTGGTGGAGGCAGCCGTGCGCCTAGGATGCTTCCAGAGTCCAGACGCAGTAAAACAGGGGCGTTTGTCTTGACGTGGGCTGCTGTTTTCCTTGATGGAGAGATCGCACGGGATATGTTCTATTTAAGCAACGCCACGGAACGGGCTAGGTTCAACTGCCATGCCCAGTAGCTGGGTCAGTTTCTTACTGCAGTGTTCCTATTTCGAGTGGCTTGATGGCTGTCGCGCGGTGGGGGAAATATGATGTGAACGAAAGTGCATGGAGGTCACGGCTGCTCTTGGTGCAGTGAAGCAGCGGTGCACAACTAGAGTGGTGAACTCTCAAGGGGGTTTGGAAGGGTGAGATCCCGAGCGGCGGCCACCGTAAGGTTGAGAGGAAAAGGAACATGTAGATTACGGCTTGAAGTTTTTTAAGCGTAGTTTAAGTATATATAGAGATGAAAGAGAACCACAAAAATAAAACCCTACGGGAAAAAGATTTGCCTGCCAAGGAAAACGTACGCGATGAAGCCGTGTGTCCCGTGAAAGAAAACGGCAAGCATGATGTGGATGAAGCAACACGGTGCAGTGAGGATTGGGTGTAATCAGTTCGGTTGTATTCGATTTTGAATAAAATTTAAAATCGAATTGATATTATTGATTTTTTAATTTTTAAAATTAATTATATATCAGTTTATCTTCTAAAATCGATAGTACTTGTTTAATTAAGTCTATATTAATTTATTAGACCATTAATTTATATATATTATTATCTATAATGTTTAAAATAATTATATATTAATATTTGTTATAATAAGTTTAATTTTTTATAATTATATCATTAATATTTATAACTAATATTATTAGTATTAGCTCAAGAAAAATTATATTAATATTATTATATCATTATTTTATATGTAATTATTTAGTATAATAATTTATATATAGACTTAAAATATATTACTAATAGTAATATAGTATTATACTATTAGTATTAGGCAATAAAATATAAATTGTAACTAATTTATATTATATACTAATGTATAACATATTATATATAATTAAAAAAATATTTTATATTGTGTATTATATTAAAAAAATTAAATTAAATTATATATATTATATTAAACCGGTCTGGTTTGGTCCGATCCGATTTTAAAAAATTTAAAACCGGAATCAAACAGGTACCTACTGGTTTTAACATTATGAAAATCGATTTCAAACTTATACCTACCCAAAACCGGACCAATCTCACCCGTTCGGTTCGGTCCGGTCCGGTTTACCGGTTCACCAATTTTTTCTTACACCCCCTAAATGAGGAAACCAACTTGGTTACTGCTAAAAGTTGGGCTTTTGGAAAAGAATGGGTAGGCCCAACTTTTAGCAACGTAAAAAACTAATAAATGGAACTTGAGCTCTAAAAATAAATAATCCAATTTGTTTAACAAAAAATTAGCTCAAATGAGATTTTCGTACAAATAAATAAATCAATAATTTTTTTTTTTAAATTGGAGTGGAGTTAAAATCGAGTGTTACACAAATTGACAAAATTATCTTTATTTGTAACAAGCTAAAATAGGTTGAGATTTTTGCCTATTACAGGTAGGGGTGTTCATCCGGGTTCCGGATTTGGAATCCGGAACCCGGATTCGAAATTTTCTTAAACATTTTTAAAAAAAAATTTCAAAAATGTTAAGGAATAAATAAAATTATAAACCGGGCCGGGTACAACCCAGCCCGGATGAACACCCTAATTACAGGTGGCCCTAAAAAAGCATGAACAAGATTTCCATTCCCCCCTCCCCCCTCTTTCATTCGTGAAACAACTTGTGGCTGGTTGCAGCATTCCTCGCAACTGAGCATATAGGAAGTAGAATTTAAATCACGGGATTTTGCAGTATAATTTGAATCATGCTGATTTCACAGATGCTCTTTAATAGTTTTAAGGTATAAAATCAGGAGTTTTGGTTAGATCAGAGTTGTGGATACCTACTGTTAAAGACTTTTTTCTGCATATTTACATCCTTTTTCCACTTAATTTCTTTTGAAGTCAGACCCAAAGCTAGTCTAGTTTCAGATATTATAAACCAGTGGTCTAAAAGTCTTTCCTTTAAATAACTTAATTGAGCTTTGCCTCCAACAAAGCCCACAACAGCCATCTACAACAAACTCAAGTTTAAGATTTGAAGACAGCACAGGACGGTAAAACAATAAAAATTATGACACTCTAGGAGGTAAAGAAAGATACAAGTATGCCCTGAAGTATTCCAAACATCCCACAAGCTGGGACCTAGCATGTCCATAACCTGCATATAAACAAGTATAAAAGTTAAACCAACATGCTATAGTGGAGAGATCATGATAAAGATGGCAGTTTGTGTGGATCATACATAAATGCATATAAAAAGACAAAACACATATATATGGTACAATCATCCACAATCCTTGTAAAAAATTACCCAACTTTGCCTAGTTTCCTCTCTATCTTACATATGGGTGACCCTCCTACCGAGACCTTCCGAATCATAAAAGCCCGCATGAATGACCCAACAGATCCTTACCAAGTAAATTAGAGATACAAGCATATTTTAAATTTTCTTAGCTCTCTAAAAATTCCTAATATGCTCTCTAAAATTTTTTTAAATGTCAATATACCTGGAAGTTCCTCTCTCCAATTTTTTCCTGTAGTCCAAAATATGTTTAATGTGACACAAAAACATCTAAATCTTACATGAAACTTAAGAAACTAGATTACACACTAGAATGTAAGATTGCCTTCTAAAAAATCACCTAAATAGATTTTATGAGAAAGAATGAATTCTAAATATTTCATCACAAAAATAATAATAGATGAATATTATCATCATAAATCTGAAACATGTACTATGTTGTGTTTTTAAAAGTTCAGAAAAATTACTATATATAAAATTAGTTGTCAATAATTTGCTGCATACGCTTATATCTAAAATTATAATAACACATCCAGGAATACCTGAACACCCCAAACTAAACAGCCACGGCAACTTTTTTTACAATTATGCGACCAACTAAATTTAGAAAAACCAAAACAACAGTAGTTAAGCTACAAAAAACCCATATACATACAACTACGACGACACCAAAAAAATTGAGACATTCCTATGCAATAAAAAAGTGCTTTTGGAAGGGGTTGTGTTACTGACCAAAGATGAACTCATAGTGCTGTATAAATCCTACAAGGGAAATGAGACTTTTCTTAGATCTATTAGTGAAAATCATGAAATCGTCTGCAAAAAGGATGTAACAAATAGACATACAACCACGAGAGACAACACAAGAAGTGGCGTGACAACCCCCTGTTATATATATATATATATATATATATATATTCCCTGGTTAGATTCCTCTGTTTTCCACCACGACAAAGTATTAGATTGCTCTGATTTTTTCATTTATTGAGTTTTCACTTATGGGAGATAGCATTGAAAACGGAGATGGTGTTACCATGGAGTTGGAAATGAACTGGGATGCGAATCCACATATAGTTCTCGATATCAAAACTAGGCTTAGCGTAGGACTTGCATCTGCTTACTAGTGACTGATGGATTGCTGTTGAGTCTCCTAGAGCATTTCTTGTGTTGTTGATGACTGTTATTCTTGAGTTTTTTTTTTTTTTTTTCTAATTAAGTCTAAAGCGCCACATCCTCTTCTGGGGATTGATCCTCATGTCAATGCTGTCAAGGCTTTGCTTTTCCATTTCACCTGGACAACCATTAAACCTATATTTAAGCCACTCGTCTGATTATATTTCCAAACTTGATGAGGGTTGAAAGGACTCGGACAGGTAGCATTTGGTAACAATTGACAAGGAGAGGGAAATGCAAGCAATGCTCACCCAAGTATCTATTATCAAAAGTGAATAATAATTTTAATGTTTGAAATCACTCCTCCACAACTGGTTCTAGCATCTATTCCGAAACAACTATTTATCGTAGAGGTCCCATATACTGAATAAGTGAAATACATTCTCACAGCTTATTAGGAGACAATTCAATGTATGGTTAATAGACCATTTATTTGATCTGTAGTTCTCTGAAAATATAATGATCTGCTTGCCTTATTTTATTGTAATCATTTTCCTACATTTATTGGTTATTTTGGATAGAAACTGCATTGATGGACTGGATATTGTACAATTCCTACATCTTCGATAGTTAATTCAGAGAGCATACTGTCATTCATTTTACTTGTATTTTTATTTTATTATTCATTGCACCTCTATTCATTTTACTTGTATTTTTATTGTAAAGTCTGAGAAGGAAGTGGGATTGACATCACTAGGAATCATTTTGAATGAAAGAGTCTTGTTGGGTTATGGAGTTTGGTTCCTAGCTCGAGCAAAAGTAAGCCAAGAGTTTCCTTGAAGTTCATTCGACATATAGTGTGAGGGAGAAATCTATCATTAGGCCCTAGGCCAACCATTTGTAGCACCAAGGGACAAGAAGGGAGGCATGAAAGGACAAATGAGAATAGGCAGGTATAGGAGTAGGTGCATAGGGCAGCGTGCGGCCAAGAAGGTAATGAGAAGCAAATGATGGAAAGCATAAAAAAAAGTAGACTGACACAAATACAACCCAGGGATCTATAAAAAGGCAGTGATCAGATAACGAAGCTCTCTCTAGAACAATTTCGATCTCTTCTCCCACATCTTTTCTTTAGCCTTCCCAGAAGGACTCAGCTCCAACCGATAAATTTATGTATATTTTTTCTATACAGTGTGTGCTATGAGAGACTGTAAAAATATTTATTATAATGGATCTCCTTCCCCAAACTTTCGTAGACGTAAGTTTTACGCCGAACTACGTAAATATGATGTCTCTCTCTATTTATTTATATGCTATCCACGTACGTACAGCCGTACTGGAATCTCACCAGGGGCCCCAGATAACACCGAGCGAAGCCCAGCCTGCACTAATGGGCCAAGAACGATTCTTTTTCCAGCCTGTTGGCCCATTTTTGTGACATCAACAATGGCGTTGTCTATGGAATCTTTTAAGCCGGAGGTGAGAAAATTATAATTTTTCAAGACATTGGGCAACTCATCAAATGAGCAAAGAACGCCCCCCGATGAGTATCCTCTACCTTTATTTTTAAGCGTTCATATTCGTAAAATAAAGAGCAAATGGTCTGGGAATGATTCTTTTTCCTACCCTAGCCTATTGACTTATTTTCATGGCATCAACAGTGGCTCCGTCTGTGGGGGGCACACTGTGGTGAACACCGTGACTCACAGTGCTGCGTCGTGATCCCTGTAGTCCTACCGGCAGTCCCCATTCGGACCGCCAGTAGTTTCTATTTTTGGCAGGCAAATGACTAGCCGGTCATTCTGCTAGAAACAGACTCACCAACACCCACGGGAAACTCACCCAAACTTGGCCCCCGCTTCGTTGTGGAGGGTCCCATAGGCAACTGCCAAATGCGTAGCTGGAGGTTTCTGTCCGGGACCGGAGTATCCTATTGGACGGAGACATCCCGCCGGAGCTGGCTACGCCTTCATGGTTGTATCTCTCACCAGGAGTGGTGTGGCTCGCCACCACACCATCCGATGACTCGCCCGAGACCTCCATGAGGACCACCTGCGTTTTCTGTCCAGGACTAGAGTATCCTATCCGACAGAAGCTTCCCTCCGGGGCAAACGTGCCTTCACGGACGTTTGCTCACCCTCTCCCACACGGCTCGCCCACTTCGCCCATAGCAATTAGGGCTCGCCCACCTCTCCCATGGCAATTGGGCGCTCGCAGCTCACCAGCTCGCCCACCTCACTCACCTACACAGAACTCCCTCACGCCACCTTTTACGGACTCTCTCGCCTCACCTAACTCCCCTCATCTCAATCAGTTGCATAACACCCACAGCTTGCCCATTGTGCCACCCTGGACTCGCCTATTCCCAACTTGGAATAGCCCTCCCTCACGGCCTGCCAAGCACGCCAGCACCCTCTCATCGCTCGCCTCTCAACCATCACACGGATCAAATGCATTTCACCGTCATTCACAGGACTCATCACCCTCACCTCACGGAACACCCATGGGAGCAAGTGTTCCCAGCTCACCCACTCACCACCCATAACATGGAACTCACCCCTCGCACATATGGACTCGCCTCTCGCCAGAACACCCTTTGCCTCATATATGGTCTCACCATGCACACTAGCTTGCCCCACCACCTCACCAAGTTGCCACACGGACTCGTGCAACAAGCCATCACTCACAGCTCGAGAAAGCACTCACAACTCATCCACATGTGATAGCACATCAACACTCTTCCCCTCCATTCAGAACCACCATGTACACCCTTGGGACTCCAACTATGGAACTCATCAGATAGCTCACATACGGCACAGCTCACCTGCAGCTCTCCTTGCTCAGAAACACTCATTGACTTACATGCAGCAAGTCTCCCTTTTGGGACTTGCCTATTTTCTCTTTTGTTTACTTGGACAGGTCACTCACAAGAACTAAAAACACAGCAATACAACGGAATCGATTTTGACAAAATTTGTACTTCAACTATGCACACGCAAACTCAAACTCAGCACCTGGATTTAGCAGCATGTGAAGTCACTTTTTTGCTACCAAAATTGTTTATTTTGCAGCACAAAGCCGCGTCACACCTTTTGCGACGATACAAGCTCCATGCTCTCATCATACATGGTCAGGCCTCTTCGTGGGGTCATCCGGCAGCCCATGACCAACCCAATGATTTGCTCGCCAAGGGCTCAAGGCTTGAGGTCCGGTATCCAAGTACACTTGCCAAACCCTCACATCCAGGATAGGCTCGAGGCTTGCGATCCGCCTACCACGCACACTCGACAAGTCTCATCTTGGATGCTTGCGAATCATGGAGTAAAGTCTTGGGTCTAGGCCCGCTCGTAAACCCTCACACGCCTGTTCTCCCACCAGTGACCACTTGTGAATGGCGGGGTTGAATACCCTCGCACGCCGATTCGCCTACTAGTGGCCGCTTGCAGTCTACTCCATCGGAAGCTTTGGAATATTGGCATATTACGACATTCTTTCAATAAAATATGTATTGCATGTTTTTATGTCTTTCTTATCTTAGGTTCGGAAGATGAACCGCTGTCTTTTCGGAACTCAAAAATGGGATATCATTAGCGAATTCCCACCACCTTCTCGGTAGTAAGAATTCGCGGGGTAAATAAAAGTAAAGAAACAAGAAATGTCAAAATAATGCACTTCGTGAGAATTTCTACCAAAGTATTTTTGCTAAGAATTTACGGGGTTTTGTAAGGGAGAAATATGTCAGTGGGCCTCAAGTCAGCCATTTGTAGCACCAAGGGACAATAGGGGAGGCATGAAGGGACAAAGGAGGGTGTGCAGGTGCATAAGACAGTGTGCAGGTGCATAAGACAGTGTGCAGCCAATGAGTAAATGAGAAGCAAATGACGAAAAGCATAAAAGAAAGTAGACTGACACACACGCAACTCAGGGATCTATAGAAAGACTGTGATAAGATAACGAAGCTCTTTCAGGAACAATTTCGGTCTCTTCTCCCACATCATCTTCTTCAGTATTCCCAAAAGGACTCGAGCTTCAACCGGTAAATTTATGTATATTTTTCCTGTAAGTGTGAGCCCTCAGAGACTATAAAAATACTTATTATAGTAGGTCCCCTTTCCCAAATTTCAGTAGACGTAGACCTTATGCCGAACCACGTAAATACGATGTCCCTCTCTATTTATTTATATGTTATCCACATATGTACTGTTGCATCAGAGTCTCACCGAGGGCTCCAGATAACACTAAAAGAAGCCCAACTCGCACCAGTGGACCGGGAATGATTATTTTTCCTATCTTAACTTGTTGGCCGATTTTCTTGGCATCAACATATCGCTCGACTAAAGTTTAGGTAGAGAGTTCATTCGAGGGAACAATTGACAAAAAGTTCACTTGAGGCTCATTAAGCGAATAAGAGTATGGAAGTATGAATGAGAGACTATTGTATTTCGACTAGGGGTGGGCTCCAACTCCGAATCCAAGATCCTAAATAAGCAACTCTCCGAACATCGATCAATGGGAAACCCAACAGCCTCATCGAAGTTTCAAGCCCAGTCGTCACGCTCTCCATCTCCTCTCAAATCTATCTATTATCCTCTCCAGCCTCGACCCTGCTGCATTCCCTCTTCTCCACCAGATCCTTCGTCTTCAACCTCACCAGACCGAAATCTCCAATCTTGGCATTAAAATCAGCATCGAGATTTTGAGAAGAATATTACTGGGCGACATCTAGAAGAATGTAGGGTTAGTTGGTTAGGGCTTCTAAAGGTTGAGATGAATATATATCACCATCTGGACGACGTCGTTTAAGGTAGTCTGGTGTGAAAATTTTAAAATGGCAAAAGCAAGACTAACGACTCGAACCCAGGAGCGAATGCACGATGTAGAGATAAAAACACATTTACCACTAGGTCATTTAAGCATCCAATATTTATTTTACAACATATAATATATAATCTATAAAAGTTGGAGTTCGGAGTCAGAACTCGGAATCCCACTAGACTCTTGTTCGAATTCCGAACTCCGACTTTTGGAGTCAGAGCCACTTCGATTCCGACTTCCAACTTTTGACTCCGATTGGAGTCGAAATCAGAGTGGAAGTCAGCCAAAAGTCGAAAGTTGGAATTTTTGCACACCCCTAGTTTCGACTATGTATTTTAATTTTTCTACAAATCAAATTTTCTAGAGCTCCGTGGATGTAGATAGAAGGAATCTTCTCTACAAGTAAACGGACACGTCATTTCTATTTTCAGCTTTCCTTTTTATCTTTCTTATGTTTGTGAGATCACTTTATCAGACGATTGTATCCCGACTCCCCTAAACCGACTGTATATAGAGTCTACCTTTTGCAAAAACTCATCAGCCTATTAAATACAAGAGAATTAGAGAAGTTGTGCAGAATCATTTGTATGCCATCGATAGCTAGACCTACGTGTTTTACCTTAAAAGAGTTGTTTAAAGGGCTTTTCTTTATCATGTAAAAGAGTGCTTTGATGCATTTGGTTGATTCAAATAGTCATTGGATTGGATACGGAAGTCACTTAGGCAAGGATTTGTCAATATTGATGGGTTTGCTTTTTGACATTTTCGTTTTTACACCCTGCTGTCTAGTCTCTTGCTTTTTTAATGAATGATAATTATTATGTCACTGCACCGAAGCTAGCATTGCACTACGTATATTGCAAGAATTAGAAGCTTCGGAAAGCTTTTAAGTTGATTGCACTGAAGTATCTTATCTTAATAATAAATAAACGTCTATCATGATAATGCAGATAATTAATTGTGTTTTAGTCAAAAACACACCAAATTAGTGTCAGGAAGCGGAACTGCGCAGAACCATCAATTCCTATTAAAATATGTAATCATGGTGTGATAAGGGGTTGGAAGACTTCCAAGTCTATTTTTAGAATTTTATATATTATTATCCCACATGTCCAAAAGGCATTGTAAAAAAGATCTTATATATTTAAATTTAAAAATTTAATATATATATATATAAGATCTTTTTTACAAATAATATAAGATTATTTTTCAATACTCATCTCATGTATAAGTTAATATTTTTTTTATATCCTTATCAGAGATAAGTGATATAGACTATAGACTTTATTCGTCTTGAGATCGATTCTGATATTATAAAAAAAATTTATGAGACTAACTAATCTGGTAAAACTAGTTCAATAATAAAAAATTATCTATTTCTCATAAATATATTCAAGATTTTATCTACAAGATGAATGAAAGTCCACACCATTTACCTTATTATAAAGATCAAGAAAAAATTATTGGTCGAGGGCTAAAAGTGTTGAAGGATTATAGATAAGATCTTAATTAAATATATTTATAAATAATATATAAATCTCTGTCATTAAATCAGTTTTATAAAATGAATTAAGATTATGAATTTTACACTATTCTTTCTCATTGTCTAATCTTGCAAATTACCAATATAATTCCCAGCTTCCACAATTAGGCTTCTACCTCTCGCATTGCATTCATGTCCACGCAATGTCGGTAAGAAAACTTGGGTGTAGCCTGATATTACTTCATTATACAAACGCAACTTAAAGTCAAGTATGATTGTTAAGGAGAAGCGAAGCTGCGTAGAATCTTAGGCCTTATTTGAATTTGAAATTGAGTTAAATTCATCTCAAATTTATTATTATATATTTTAAAATTTTTATATAAAATTTAATTTATTTTAATTTTAATATAAATTTTTTTAATTCTAATTTAATTTTTTTAATTTTTAAAATAATAATAATAATATATTTAATTTTCAAAACTTATTTTAATTTATTTTATGTCAATTTTAAATTTAAATGAAGCTTTAGGTTCTGTTTGGATTCGGAAATAAGATAAGTTGAGATGAGTTTAATTTATTTTATAATATTATTATTATTTCGAAATTTGAAAAAAGTGTATTGAAATTTAAAAAATGTATATTGAAATTTGAAAAATATGTATAGAAATTTATATTTTGTATAAAAAATTATAAAAATATAATAATAAAATAAAAATAAATTGAGATGAAGTCGACCTATTTTTAAATTTAAACGAGACGTTAGTGTGCCAATTTATTGGCCTACGCGTTTTAAATTTCTTTCTTTCTGCATTAATTAAATGCGTAGGCCAAAAAATGCATTAATGCGTTTTAAATTTATTGGCCTACGCGTTTATTGGCTTACGCGTTTTAAATAAATGCATTAATTTATTGGCCTACGCGTTTTAAATTTATAGGCCAATAAATGCGTAGGCTGTTATAAAATTTAAAGAAGGGAACTACTATTGCAAAAGAGAAATAAGAAATTTTCTCTGAAACTCTTAAGAACTGAAACTTTCTTTCTCTCTCTATTTTTTCTTATGAATTTTATTACAACTGAAGCCCCTATTTATAGGCTTTGAAATTACTATGCAAGTTACTATACAAGTCACTATGCAAGTCACTATGCAGAATTTAAAATAATAGTGGTGCGGTCATTCACATAATTTAGTGGTGGGACATGGGCGGCTGATAAATTTCGTTCGTTCATTATACTCCCCCTTGAATGACCGCCAATAAGAAATCTGCCTCGTTAAAACCTTACCAAGTAAAAACCCAGTGGGAAGAAAAACTAATGGCGAAGGAAAAAGAGTACAGTCTTCTTATATATCCACAAGTATTTTAAGATTGTCTCATTAAAACCTTGCAAAGGAAAACCCAGTGAGACAAAACCTCAGCGAAGGAAAAATAGTACAATCAGCACATTTACTCCCCCTGAAAAGTGCATGACAAAAGATCTTTGAGTCTTCACATTCCAATGTTATGGACAATCTTCTTGAATGTGGAAGTTGGTAACGCCTTTGTGAATAAATCTGCCAGATTATCACTAGATCGTATCTGCTTAACATCAATTTCACATTTTTCTTGAAATTCATGAGTATAAAAGAATTTCGGTGAAATGTGTTTGGTTCTGTCACCTTTGATATATCCTCCTCTGATTTGAGTGATACAAGCAGTATTATCTTCATATAAGATTGTTGGGCTATTATTGATCATGGGAAGTCCACACTTTTCCTGGATATGTTGAATAACTGATCTCAACCAAATACACTCTCGACTTGCTTCATGAATAGCAATGATCTCTGAGTGATTTGAAGAGGTAGCAGATAGTGTCTGCTTAACAGATCTCCATAATATGACAGTATCTCCATAAGTAAATAAATATCCAGTTTGAGATCTACCTCTGTGTGGGTCTGAAAGATAACCTGCATATGCATACCCAATCAATTCTGGACTTGAACCACGTTGATAAAATAATCTCATATCAACCGTACCATGAAGGTAACGAATGACATGTTTAATGCCATTCCAATGCCTTCGAGTTGGTGCAGAACTATATCTTGCAAGCAGATTAACTGAGAATGTAATATCTGGTCGAGTGCAATTTGCAAGATACATCAAAGCTCCAATTGCATTGAGATATGGTACTTCAGGACCAAGAATTTCTTCATCGTCATCACAAGGACAGAATGGATCTTTCTTCACATCAAGTGTTCGAACATTCATTGGAGTACTCAGGGGATGAGATTTGTCCATATAAAAATGCTTTAGGACTTTCTCAGTATACATGGACTGATGAATAAAAATTCCATTTGGCAAGTGCTCAAGCTGCAGGCCGAGACAAAGTTTTGTTTTGCCAAAATCTTTCATTTCAAATTCATTCTTTAAATATATAGCGGTTTTTTAGATCTCTTCAGGAGTTCCCACAATATTTAAATCATCAACATAAACCGCAATAATGACAAATCCGGATTCTGATTTCTTAATAAAAACACATGGGCATATAATATTATTCTCAAATCCTTCTTTCAATAGATATTCGCTTAAGCGATTATACCACATGCGTCCGGATTGCTTCAACCCATATAAAGATCTTTGTAGTCTGATTGAGTACATATTTCTAAATGTACTTGTAGATGCTTCAGGCATCTTATATCCTTCAGGGATTTTCATATATATGTCATGGTCTAAGGATCCATATAAATATGCAGTGACCACATCCATCAACCGCATTTCTAATCCTTTTGTAACAACCAGACTAATCAAAAATTTAAATGTGATTGCATCCATAACGGGAGAGTATGTTTCTTCATAATCAATCCCGGGTTTCTGCAGGAAACCTTGTGCGACAAGCCGTGCTTTGTATCGCACAATTTCATTTTTCTCATTACATTTTCGTACAAATACCCACTTATATCCAACAGGCATTACACCCTTTGGTGTTTGGACAACAGGTCCAAATACTTCTCGTTTTGCTAGCGAATTTAATTCAGCTTCAATAGCTGTTTTCCATTTTGGCCAATCATTTCTACATCGACATTCTTCGACGCTTTTTGGCTCACTTTCTTCATTACTTCTGGTAATATCAAGGGCCATTTTATATGAAAATATGTTGTCGACAACAGTTTTATTTCTATCCAGAATTTCTCCAGTTTTCATGAAATGTATTGAGATCTCATTATTTTCAGGTACCTGTTCCTCTTCAGGGGAAAACATTTCATGACACACCTCTTCAGGAGGTCCCTTTTTAGGAGATTTATACTCTTCAAGAGTTTCCTCTTCAGGAGGTTCTGGAATAGAAGATTTAAACTCTTTAGGAGCACCAATTCTATTTGTGGCCTGTATTATGGTACGTGTTCTTCAGGAACACCAAATTCATTTTGTATTCTTTTCCTTCTAGGAATTTTGTCTTTTGCACCAATAGGTCTTCCACGCTTCAGGCGTATTTTAGATTCACCTATCGCTGCTTTGACAATTTGTCCTTCAGGGACTTCAATCCTTGCTGGAGTATTAACAGCAGGAATATAAGATTTTACTACACCTTTAGTGTCAGTAAATAAATCCGGTAACTGATTTGCAACATTTTGCAAATGAATAATCCTTTGAACTTCCCGTTTACATTCATTTGTAAGAGGATCAAAATGAGACAGGATCTTATTATCCCAAGTAATATCTTGTCGTGCTTCAGGCACCGACTTTTCTTTACCCATTAACGGAAAATTTGATTCGTCAAAATGACAATCCTCAAAACGTGCTTTAAACATATCCCCTGTAAGGGGTTTAAGGTATCTAATAATGGATGGAGAATCAAAACCAACATATATCCCAAGTCTACGTTGAGGGCCCATTTTTGTACGTTGTAGAGGTGCAATTGGAACATATACAGCACATCCAAAAGTACGAAGATGAGAAATATTTGGTTGTTGACCAAATGCAAGCTGTAATGGAGAATATTTATGATATGCAGATGGTCTAATGCGAATTAGAGATGCTGCATAAAGTATAGCATGTCCCCAAACAGAAATAGGTAGTCTTGATTTCATAAGTAAAGGTCTAGCGATTAGTTGAAGCCTTTTGATCAAAGACTCAGCTAAACCGTTTTGTGTGTGTGTATGGGCAACAGGATGTTCAACATTTATTCCTATTGACATGCAATAATCATCAAAAACTTGAGATGAAAATTCACCTGCATTATCCAATCGAATGGTCTTAATTGGATACTCAGGAAATTATGCTCGTAGTTTAATTATCTGAGCAAGAAGTCTAGCAAATGCAACATTTCTAGTGGATCGAAGACAAACATGTGACCATCGACTAGATGCATCAATTAGAACCATAAAATATCTAAATGGTCCACTTGATGGATGAATAGGTCCACATATATCTCCGTGAATCCTTTGTAAAAAGGATGGAGATTCAACAATGACTTTTGAGGGAGATGGTCTAATAATTAACTTACCTTGAGAACATGCAGAGCACTGAGATTCATTGGGTAGAAATATCTTTTGATTCTTTAAGGGATGCCCATGCGAATTTTCAATAATTCGTCTCATCATTATAGAACCCGGATGTCCAAGGCGATCATGCCAAGTCATAAATACTTTAGGGTCAATGCACTTCTGGTGCATTACCACATATGATTCAATTGTTCTTATTTTTGTATAATACAATCCAGAACATAGAGCAGACAGTTTTTCTAATACGAGCTTCTGGCCCGATACTGTTTTAGTAATAAGAAGATGCTCTTTACTGCCTTCATTGGTCGTTTCAATATGGTAATCATTACGACGTATTTTTGAAACTCAATAAATTTCTTCTGGATTGTGAAGAGAATAGAGCATCATCAATGTAAAATTTGGTGCCATTAGGCAACACAATATAAGCTCTTCCGGAGCCCTCAATTAAATCTGATGAACCTGATATGGTATAGACATAGGCTTTACTTAGTGTTAGATTTTGAAAATATTTCTTTTCTTTGAGAATTGTGTGAGTTGTAGCACTGTCAGCCAGACATATATCTTTATCATTCAACTCAGAGATAAAAAGCTCATCAATGTGATCCATGATTCTACAAAATATACAAAACTGATAGAAAGAAAATACATTAATTGAGTGGAACACTTCCATCTCCAATTAAGTGTTCAATACTACCATCAGGATGATTAAAGAAATCAGATACATCAAGATGAGTAACGTCTACATCTACTGAATCTAATAAATCATCTGATGGTTCTACTAAATTTGTTTCATGCACTTTATTCTTTCCTTTAATAGAAGCTTGATATAAATCAGTTAAGTGCCTGGCCGTACGACAGGTACGTGACCAATGTCCAGTCATTCCACATCTATGGCACACCTCTTCACTTTTCTTTGAAGAATTATTCTGAGGATTTTTACCCCTCTCTAAATTGTACCACTTCTGGTGATATGGTATATTATAATCCCTTTTAATGTTGTCATTCCTGGGACCAACATTTCTATAATTTCTCCTACCACGTCCACGCCTCCAATTTCTTTTTAAGGATGCACCATTCAATTCTAGGAATGATGCAAACCTATTACCATTCACTTCAGGGAATGATATTGAGCCAGTAGGGCGTGACTGGTGGATTTCTAATAAGAGCTCATTATTCTGCTCAGCTACTAGAAGACATGATATAAGTTCAGAATATTTCTTGAACTTTCTCTCTCGATACTGCTGCTGCAGGAGCACATTCGAGGCATGAAATGTAGTAAAAGTCTTCTCTAGCATATCTTCATCGGTGATTTTCTTACCGCATAATTTTAATACTGAGCTTATTTTAAAAAGTGCGGAATTATACTCACTAACACTTTTAAAATCTTACAACCTCAGGTGCATCCATTGAGAACGAGCTCTTGGGAGGATGACAGTCTTCTGGTGTTCATACCTCTCCCTTAAATTGTTCCACAAAATATAGGGATCTTTTACTGTAAGATATTCAGTTTTCAATTCTTCATGAAGATGGTGGCGAAGGAAAATCATTACTTTAGCACGTTCCTGCAGGGATGCTTGATTTCCTTCTTTAATAGTTTCTCCCAGGTTCATTGCATCAAGATGTATTTCAGCATCAAGTATCCAGGATAAATAATTTTTCCCAGATATATCAAGAGCAACAAATTCTAATTTTGTAAGATTTGTCATTTTCTACACATATAAATAATAAATATGTGTATCTCAGAAAATATATTTATAAATTCACACAGATAATCATCAATAAAATATATCAAAGATTTCAAATAATATATTGAAAAACTTATAGAGGAATAAGGTCACTAGCTTCAGAATTGGTAGAACCGTTGTGCTGATAACGTGTTATGAAACTTAAAGAAAGGAACTACTATTGCAAAAGAGAAATAAGAAATTCTCTCTGAAACTCTTAAGAACTGAAATTTTCTTTCTCTCTCTATTTTTTCTTATGAATTTTATCATAACTGAAGTCCCTATTTATAGGCTTTGAAATTACTATGCAAGTCACTATGCAAGTCACTATGCAGAATTTAAAATAATAGTAATAGGGTCATTCACATAATTTAATGGTGGGACAGGGGTGGCTGATAAATTTCGTTCGTTCATTATAGGCCAATTTATTGGCCTACGCATTAATTAAAGATGACGAGAGACCAACGTCGACTTGTGAGTAGACCGCGTTCTATATGATGCGTGATGTCTTCAATTCCTATCGCTAATTTTAAGCAAGCAATGATAGAAGGGCGAAATAATCTCTTGCTTCACTAAGCTCTTGGATGAGATAAAAATTTTAAAAAAATATATATTATTATAAAATATTTTTTAATATTAATTTTATTTTAAAATTAAAAAAAAATCTAATTTAAGAAAGTTAAAATTTTTATTATATTTTATATAAAAATTTAAATATAAAAATAAATTTAAAAAATATAATAATAAATTTTAAAAAAAATTAAATTTATCTCTCAAAATATATAAGAATTAAAATATGAGTACTTTATCTTCTCTATTCTGTGCACCACTAATTTGATTTTCAGTAAAATTAGAAACAAAATAAAAAAAATCAATAAGCTACTAATTTGCAATTACTATATAAAATGAATTTCTTCGATCATCCTCCACAAAATGTAGCCAATTAGCCAGTCAACATCTTCACCAAATTTATTTTCATTTTTATTCATAGGCGGCCCTATGTATGTACGTACGTGTTAATGAATTGCTGGGCCAATTGACCGGACCTGTGACATTCAAAGGAATTATTTCTTTTACGCGTTTCATTTTGATCTTTTTTTAGATGATGAAGACTTGAAGTATTAGTATTATTTTTATCAATTTTTTTTTTTAACTTCATAGAAAATACAAATTTAATTGAAAGTTAATAGCTCTACGTTTATATATATATATATATATATATATATAGGAAATGTGTTTTCCACCAAGGAAAGTCACAAAGAAAGGCTACTGATGGTGGGGATATTTTTTTTAATTTAATACTTTATTTTTTTAAATAAGTTAGTGAATTTTTTTTTTCTTTATAATTTTCTTTAGATTTAAAGTGATTCAAAAAGTATATATATATATATATATATACTTTGAATAGATAAAAACTCGGATAGATTATAATGTTGCATAATGTAGTCGGAACTTTCCCCCCTAATAAATATGTAATCTAGAAATTAAGTACGTACCGCGCTTGTTGCGAGCAGCTCCTTCCTCCCACTTTCCAAAAGTTGACTTTGAATTTTCCTGCTCAGGTCGACCACAACTAGTACTCCACGGCTAACTTCTATATATACAAAGTACGACGCATCACCTCAGGATATCTTCATTGTGCTTCTCATTGTGATCTAAGCCCGCAAATTACCAATATTTACTTCCACAATTTATAAGCTTCTAAATCTCTCGCATTGCATTCATGGCCACTCAAACACCCTCTTCATCTACTAATTCCCAAGATACTAAGAAAAGAAAAAGAGACGATTCATCTTGTTCTGTAGAAGATGAAAAAATCATAACCATTTACTCACCTTCTTCATCTACTAATTCCCAAAGCCTACCTTCACTGTTATACTATCCTCAACGATGGCTCAAAACGGTTATAAACTGGATAATGAGCAGAGATCCCAATTCATCTTGTTCGGAAGAAGATGAAAACATCATAACCACTTTCTCACCTTCTTCCTCAACGCCTCGATGGAAACATGATGTTTTCCTTAGTTTCTGTGGCAAGGATACTCGCACGAGTTTTACGGATCATTTATATGTTGATTTAAAACGCAAAGGTATTTTCGTCTTTAGGGATGACGAAAGACTCGAGCGAGGAAAATGCATTTCTCAAGAGCTTTTGCAAGCAATTCAAGAATCCCAATATGCCATCGTCATTTTTTCGACAAATTATGCTTCTTCCAAATGGTGCCTCATGGAACTTGCCAAGATCGTTGATCAATGGGAGAAAAAGAAGAATCTCACAATTATTCCTATTTTCTACCATGTGAATCCTTCAGATATAAGAAATCAAAGAGGGACTTTTGCGGAAGCTTTCGCCGCACATGAAAAAGATCCCAAGGTAGACATCAAAGAGATTGATAAGTGGAGAAACGCTTGCAGAAAAGTCGGGAAAATTGCCGGAGAGCACATAAATGGGAACAGGTAACATTTAGTCCTATATCTTTGAGATCAAAATAGTAATATAGTCAACACGTTGCTGTTATTGTACGTTATTATTAGTGTTTTATTAACATTTATAATTTGGGAGACACTGGGACCGGTCGGACTGTCTCCACCGTCTAAAGAAGCCCAACTTTAATTGGGCTGCTTGATAATAAAAGAATACATAAGAATAAAATAAAAAATATGATTAAATAAAAAAATGAAGATTAAAAATATATTAAAAAAATAAAATGAAGAAAACATAATAAAAAACACAATAAAAAAATAAAATGAATATGAATTTAAGAGAATTTGACCATAGAGCGATTGGAGCCACCGTCGATGGCAGTGGGCAATACTGCCCACGCCATCGAGACTAGCGGTACGGGTGCGAAACGGATTTAAGGTTGCCGGATGCACACCGGAGCTCGCCAGAGCTCGCCGTCGTAGGGGTGAGATTGCCTGAATCTGCTGGTCCCGATGGCGGGGGCGGTGTCGTCCACCGCCACCGGGGACGTCGGGGCTGCTTTTGTTAGGGGACAGCCCGTCTGCCCCCAGGATTCCTCTTATAATTTTAACTAAACAATACTAAATATTCTATTTATAAGTTTTTGTTCGTACCCTATTCAGGTCTCTTCTATATTAATTGTACTATCAAATTACAGGTACGAGTCAACAATTATACAACAAGTTAGTGGATTAATATTCTACAAGTATACAATGCTAAATATTCTAAATCATGATGACCAGAAACTTGTTGGAATAAACTCCCGTGTTGAGGAAATGATGAACTTATTGGATATTGAATCTAATGATGTTCGGTTTGTAGGACTGCATGGAATGTGTGGCATTGGTAAAACAACGCTAGCCAAACTACTTTATGATAGAGTTTCTTGTCAATTTGAAGGAAGGAGCTTTATTTCTTGTATTAGAGAAAAATCTAGCACTCGTGATCTAGCTTCTTTACAAAAACAACTTCTTTCTATGATCATGCAAGAAAAAATACGCGTATGGGATGATCACGAGGGAATTATGATGATGAGAAGCAGGATGCGGAATAAAAAGGTTTTTATCGTCCTTGATGATGTGGATAGTGAAAAGCAGCTGACAGCTTTAGCAGGGAATCAAAAATGGTTTGGTCTAGGGAGTAGGGTGATTATAACATGCAGAGATAGACATCTGTTGATAACACATAAAGTGAATGATGTCTATGAGGTTAAGCTGCTTCAAACCAATGATGCTTTGCAGCTCTTTTGTTTGTCAGCCTTCAACGAAACCCATCCTCCAGAGAATTTCAAGGAACTATCTATGGATTTTGTGAATTATGCTGGAGGCCTTCCTTTAGCTCTGACAGTTTTGGCCAAATTCTTGTTTGGGAGAACAATAGATGCATGGAAAAGTACTAGGGACAAACTAGAAGCAATTCCATATAAAGATGTTATGAATATACTTCAAATAAGTTTTGATGGGCTGGAGGAATCGCAGCAAAAGTTATTTTTGGATCTGGCATGTTTTTATTATAATTTAGAAAGTCACCACTTCCAAAAGGAGGACAATTTGAAGAAAATATATCCGGACATCGACATTGAGGTTCTCGTCGACAAGTCCCTCATAAGCAAATCAAGTGGGGGATGGTTGAGCATGCATGCTTTGCTAAAAGAAATGGGTCAGGAAATAGTTCGCCGCGAATGTCCTGAAGAACCTGGAAGGCGTACTAGACTGTTTCGTGAAGAGGATGTTGTGCACGTACTGTTGAATCATACTGTAAGTTTAATATTAGTGTAGAGATTAATATATAATAGAAATGTATATATTCATCCTAATTCTTGCTGATCCGTTGTTCTTGGTTCCTAGGGAACTGATGCAATTGAAGGCATATACTTTAGTTATCTTAAAGCGAAAGATAGATTGATCATTAACGACAAACCATTCTTAAAGATGAAGAAATTGAGATTTGTTCGAGTCCATGGATTGAAAAAATATATAAAATGGAGTAGAAATCCTTTAAAATACATGCCAACCGATGAGTTGCGAGTACTAGAGTGGGCTTGGTATCCTTCAAAATCCTGGCCAACCAGTTTCCAACCAAAAAATCTTGCTGCACTAATCTTGCCTGGCAACCGCTTCAAACGACTGTGGAAGGGATTGATGGTAATTAATTTTCTCACTAATCTTATAAATACATAATATTCTTCTTATAAGTTAATATATTCATATTTTGGTCCAACGTCTAACTACTTGTTTGTATATAACAGGTCTTAGACAATTTGAAGACATTGCGTCTGACTGGTTCTAAGAACTTGATTGAAACACCAGATTTGACAGGAGCCCCAAATCTTGAGGAAATAGACCTTTCTAATTGTGGAAGCTTGTGTGAGGTCCACCCATCCATCGGAGTTCTCAAACGACTAAAATATTTGGGTTTTCAAAATTGTAAATGCCTTACAAGACTTCCTGACAAGTTCTGCTTGGAATCTCTTGAAAATTTGGAACTTGGCGGGTGTTCAAGACTTGTGAATTTCCCAGATATTCAAGGACGACTCATGAGAACCAGAACCTTGCATCTTGGCGGGCCTACCATAAAAGAGTTACCATCATCGTTTATGATGAGTTTTCCTGGCCTTCGCAAATTATATTTATTTCATTGCAAAAATATTTCAATATTTCCGAGTCATGTTATTTGTAGTTTGTCATCTCTTGAAAGTCTGGAGTTGATGGATTGGTCAAGACTAGGGAAATTTCCAGACCTGAGTATGTTGGAACGCTTAAACTTTCTTCAGGTACACGGAACTGCTATAACACAAATACCATCTGTCGATATGATCCCCAAAAGCATCTGTCGCTTTACTTTCTCCGGACGAAAGAGGATGCCACTTGAATCAAGAGATAATTTGGACATCTTCATTAATGACTGCTCTTTGCCGAAACAAAGCTCATCATATCCCACCTATCATATCGGATCACAGCCTGTAGAATTTGAGGTGGAAGGAATGCCTGACGTAGAACAACTGCAAATTATTATTTGGAACAAAGATAAGGTGACTCTCTCTCTCTCTCTCTCTCTCTCTCTCTCTCTTCCTTCTTTAGAAAAGAACAAGCGGAAATATACGTAGGGTGCTACGTTGAAATAAACAAAACAAGTCGACATCCAGCAAAACAAAACAAAATTAGCTTAATTCGTGCAGTAATTAACATCTCTTTTAATTTCTTTTACTTTTACAGCTGAGTATAAGTGGGTGGTCGTTTGGATCTGGAATTCCGGAGTGGGTACACAATAAAAGTAATGGCTCCTCTTTAAAGATAGAGTTGGATGGTGCTATGAAGGGGATGGACTTTGCTATCTTTGTTGTTTGTGATGATCAACAATTCAAGAACACTGGATTAGTGAATATTGCATTTAAATTTTGTTTTGAGGCGGATGGCTCTGATTTAGAAAATGTTGATTATCAATTGCTGCATTTTACGCTGTTTTTTCCCCGGGACATCGTCTATTTGGTTAAGCCAATTGTATTCTGGGAGTATAAGACTCCCGGATTTCTCAATCGCTGGATACCGAATAATTTGGATAAACGAGAGTTCATTAAGATTTCAATTACAGCAGGAATTGAAAATAATGATCCCACTGAACCTGCAACGGAAATAGAGGTGAGAGAGTGGGGGATGCATTTAATATGTCCGGATGATGCTGGTCATGGGTTGAGATCAGATTTAGATTCCTATCGTCAATTTATTCAGCATTGAAGTGCGGCATTGTGACAAATGAAGATTAGATATATCAGGCTTGGCATTGTTTTTTTTTTTTTTTGATTTATATATTTATTTTGTATGCTTGTAACCCTTTTGCCCATTAATAAAATGGATTATCTTTGGCAATAAAGAAAAGAATTAATGTAAAAGTAGAACATTATTGAGTGATAAGCCGAATTAGCATCAAATCCATTGACGATTCGAACTGATCGTAATTAGATCTCAGATTGATTAAGGGAATGCAGTCGAGCGCCCAAGCTTTTCTTCTTTGTCATGTTTATGGTACGTATTTAAAACATTAAACTTCACTTTTGACACTCACACACACAAGCTTGACAATTGGACGGACTTAGACTCACTTGCACATGCCAAACTTTAAATTGATTTGTGCTTAGAATTATTGCATCCTTACTCCAAATTGAGCCTATACTACTAGACTATTAGTACTACCGATCCTGGTAACTATGAAAATAAGGTTCCTCACTGCTTAACCTTTTCAGTGAATATAATATGCAATTGATGACAAGTAAAATGGAGAAAATCATCACCTTCTTGTGCAATAGGGGGAATAAAGGTTATATCTACTAGCATCCATACACGAATTAGACATACATACCCATACCCCAAATATAAGCCTTTTGACAAAATTGAATTGCGTTAGCATAACCTTGGTTTCATTATTTGAGTAAGTACATAATGATATAATGTCAACACTACGAGTAACTTGACCCTGCTCTAAAGTCGAAAGTCTTCCTACTTTATAAAAGAAACAAGAAAAGCAAAAATGGTGCGCCACTAAATAATTTTTTCTTATAAACTCGTACAAAGAGGTCAAATAAAAGGCAACCGTACAGCTTTAATACCACTTTATCATACATAGGAGCACACATCTCAGCTGCTGCTGCTGCCGCAGCTAAGCTTCCTCAATCGTTTTTTACAATTGACACAAATGATAGGAGAAGAGGAACCTCAAAATCTCACTCTCTTTTGACCTAGAAACTCCTTGCAATTACGAAGGTATCAAGATACCGTCCGCCCATAACACAAACAAGCAAGATAGAGATTCTTTTGCCACTTTTCCTGCACAAAAACCAGAAGCACAGAATAATAGTTCAGTAAATCACGTCCCAGAAAAGGTACAATGAAACTATATCTGCACCTCATAGAAATAATCTCATCCCAGAAGAATATACTCCCCCACACATTTACCTTAACATGGGTGCTTGGAAATTGGGATGTACGTAAGGTCTCTTGCGTTTCGTCACCAGGTTTGCGCCTAGGCACACTCAAAATGAGGGCAGCTTGATCCCATGTGGCAGCTGTCGATGTAATTCGGTAACCACCGTCCCAACGCCTATGGATGCCCTCACTTGGATAAAGAAAATCAAGCTCCACAACCTTGTACAAAACAGTTACAACAAAGGTCAGAGAACCCCGTGGGGGAGGGGGGACAATAACAACCATGCCAATTTGTCTTCAAATGTGAAGAAACAATGCTGAAAATATGATCCATTTGTCTACCAACTAGTTTCAACCCTAGGTCATATTACTGAATTGAATAAGCAGTCCGTCCATCATCATAAGCTGTTTGTTTATTTGGCAACAAAATTTACACCAAGACAAGCAAAGTGAAAAGTGAGGTCATGAAAATTCCAACTGTTATCTCCTCAGGATTTCCAACAAGTCAAATTAACATTGACAAGCCATTACTCTTCCATGTGACCACATTCTTGTAGGAACACAGAAAAATTAAAGTGAAAACATAATATGTTGTACATAAAACAAGCAAAATTAAACCTGATCACTGAAGCCAGCATTACGAGACATGACAACACCCCAGCGGCTCCCAGCAGTTGCCATTGAGGTCACATGGAACCCTTCCCTCCACTTCTTGTTTATCCACTTGAAGGGGAAAGAATCGCTCACTTTGTAAGACTGCTGAGTGTATTGGGTGCCTGCAAAAATTTAGGTCATAACTTCATAACTTAGTAGCTGAAATGAATGCCATCAAGTAAAACCAACATACCACAGATGTCCCAAAACTATTTAACGCGCAAGAAAATAATCATTTGACCAAAACAAGCCACCAAACAGTATGCCTCTCACACTTTCTCATTAGAAATGACATAGATGTACCACTTTTTCCAAGACAATGTGAACTATAGTCTTGGATTGATGTTGTTTGTATAAAAAGAGCCGAGAATCCGTCAATCATCTACTAATACATTGTGAGATTGCCACGGCTTTGTGGAGTGACTTTTTTGCTTTGGTAGGTGTAGCTTGAATGATGCCAAGAAGGGTGATCAACCTCTTAGCTTCCTGGAGAGGTCTCCAAGGCACTTCTCAGATTGCCGCAATTTGGAAGGTGGTACCAATATGCCTACAGTGCAGTCTTTGGAGAGAGAGGAACGTGTCGCTTCGAAGATCATGAGCGGTCATTGGATGAACTTAGAAACTTTTTTTAACACCTAGTTCTAATGGTCGATTGCAATAAATTTTAATGGCATGACCATTCATGAATTTCTCGTATCACTAGAACATTACTCCTTGGCATACTCTTGTATATGACCTGCGTACTTGGGCTTTTGCCTATTCCTACAATCAATAAAATTTTATTTATCAATCGAAAAAATATATCTACGGCTTTATGGGATGAGATCTTTTCTAGGCTTGGTATTGCCCAGGTCATGCCTAGGAGGGGGGTTGACTTACCATCATGTTGGAGAGGGATTCAGTGCAATCATCAAATCACGACTGTTTGGAAGATGGTGCCTCCATGCCTAATGTGGTGTACTTGAACGAAAGGAATGGTTGCTGCTTTGATAACAGGGAATGTTCGATGGGAGGATTTAGGGAGTTTTTCTTTCATACATTGTTACTTTGGACTTCAGTCATTGTATTGAATGAGACTAGTTTTAATTACTTTTACTCCAATTTTCACAGCACTTAGCTTGTAAATAGGTTCACCTCTTGTATTCTTCTTGTGTCCCTGGTCTACGCCTAATTATGTGGAACAAACAAATTCTTCTTACTTATCAAAAAATATATATATATCTAATAAAGTAAACAAACCTTTAGACATAACCACAAGGGAGCTCCCATTGTTGGCACCAGCAATAGAACTAATGTAATAGTTCTTTTCCCATTGTTCCATGATCCATTCCTGTGGATTTGAAAAATCAAATTTAATTGTTATTTCATGTATCCCCTGAGATAATACAGACTATAATATCCGTGTATGCATGCGGCACAGAAATTCACCTTGTGCAAGAAAAAAGGTGACAGCTCATAAACTTGGCTTGTAAAACCAGTTCCAGCATCCATGATAAGCGCCCAGAGATTGGAACAAGATGCCACACAACTTATAAGCAGGCCATCTGCAATCCCTCTCTCCACATGTTGTGCCAGCCTTGCATCTGCTACATTATAATGGTACCTAAACATTAAATAAGTGAGGTGGTCATTTTTTTTCAGATAAGTAATAAGCAGGTCATAAAGCAACTAAATATGTGATCCCCTATGGATGTTCCTTACAATAAAGCAAATACATAAAACTGGTATGTTAATTTTTTCTAACACCAAATCCTTTTCCAGCAAGGAAATAATAATGAGGTGATTAAGCCTTTCAACCAAACCAGGGATCACAGAAACCAAAAGACCAGGTGACCCCAAAGGTAATCCAACAGCAAACGTCTAACGCCCTATAAGTCCATCTCCTCAATATGGTTCCAATTACATTCTCAGTACAATAATTTCCACCATTGATGTCCAATAGCTTTGATGGTAATGGCTGGATCTACTACTACCTCGTCCATTGAGTATAAGAGAGCAAATGATGGTATAGCAATGAACATCGAACTCGTCGATACTTCACCCCAACTGCCGAGACATCTCCCCCAATTAATCATTCATCATATGATATATAGGATTAAAAACCAGGCAGGTGCCCAACTCATCCCCTGGCGAACGGGTATGGTGGAAACCCAAGGCACGTATCGCCAGAGGATGGGAAGGCCAAAGGAGATCCACTTTGATAGATCCCACCATCTTGACGACACAAACAAGTCAGTGTGCTAGACTGGTATGAAGATGGAGTGCCGAACACCCTGTTAAATGTCAGTTTTGAACCACAGTTCCCCCCCCCCCTTCCGGCAGCGCGAAGAGGATGGTACCCTTGTGATTTTATTAATAACCTCCCCTTATGGTGCTCACTTAATCAATTTAACAACCCTATCAGGCTTACTAGTATGGGGAACCCTCTTTATAGGCTTTTTATAACACTATGTACACATAAAAGTCAGGCTTATCCTTTTTTTTTTTTTTTGACAAGTAATAAGAGAACTATCATATCAATAATATTTCTCTTATCAGATAACAAATAAGAGAACTATCATAAAAGCGCAAAAGGCACAACCTAAGTACACATGACAGACAAGTCATTCAACAATCTATAAAGAAAAAAATATACAAAAAAAATCATGTAAATTAAGCCCATTGAAGTCTATAGAAATTGTTCAAAAGGAGTAAAGTTTTGAAAAATAAAGTCTTTAGCTCCTCCATTATCCTTCCACAATACATCAATACTTCTTTTGCTTTCTTTCCCTCCAAATACAAGATATGGGGCAAGTAGGAACCATTTTCCACACTGCTGCAATTGGACAGCTAGCAGCTAACCTTCTCCAAGCTTTGTTTAATTTATTGAATGAAAGAATCAGGAGGCAAAATCTAGAAGTAAGATGGAACCAGACCCAAAAATAATTGTTGATCGGTAGTGTTGCCACTCAAACTTCATACTATAATATAGGCTTTTTTGGCTCCCAAGATTAGTGTCTAAAAAATCTAAATCAAGCTTCTTCCAATTCTTCATCTTTTTGATAGTTGGATAAGAAGAGGCTAGTCTAATTCTATGCGATTGAGTTGATATACCACATGGAACAATTTAGAGCATCAATTGCAGAAGAATACAGACCCCCCACAAATAGAAACACACACATGCACATGAAGAAAGTACATGTTACAACTCAAGAAAAAAAAAATATAGGGAGATGTAACTAGAAATTATTGACCAGGCGGCCCCACTGCCATTTTACATTAAATCTGGCATCAAGCAACGATCTTTCATGAACAAATAAAGCGATGGTGATAAAAGGACATATAAGCCAATAGCAATAAGTAATTATTGAAATACTGAACTATGTGATCATTAAGCTTTTCGGTAGGAATGTTCTATGCCATTCACAATCAAGGATTCTAGAGAATTGTTTCATCCACATGAATTGGCAGAAGCACTGGCCAATTGACTCTTCCTCACTAATGCTAATATATGATGTCACATTTAGCAGCTGATATGGAATGACTTGTTGATAATTTAGCAAAAGTTCCAAAAAGAGAACCAACCGAGTTTAGGCTAGTGACGTCATTCCAATACCCAGTCAAAACCATGCTCTCTTTTCAACTGATTATTCAACTAATAGTTTTTATTCTAATTATTCAATTAATAAATCTTCAAAGTCTTAAATTTCTAATGCATATTTGGACTTGCTGAAGAGAGAGAGAGAGAGAGAGAGAGAGAGAGACTAAAAGCAAAAAGCACACCTACCTCTGTTTCATTGGTAGCCTAGCATTGTAAACTGAAATCCACTGCGTAGCAGGAACTCCTAAACGAACCTTCTTCTTAGGCTGCCCATCATCATCATCCTCAATATTCAACCTACCTCGTTTTTGACCAACCTGACAAGCATGTCAACAGCAGTTGCATAAAACACCTCTGAATAAAATTACAGAACCAGAATTCAGCCCAAAGTTCATATATTACCAAAATTACCTTTTGAGCACCATCGGTGCTTATTGGCCTTAAAGCCGGATTAGGGCCAATTAAGCCCTCAAACAAAGATATTAGCTTGGCATAGTTAGGCTCCTCATCAAATTTCATGTTCACCACAATCTCAAGGAATTGCTTAAGAGGTGGCGGGCAGAAGCAGCATAGCATTTCAGGAGAGGTTGCCATCTTTTTTTTGCATACTAGAAATGATTTGTTATCTCCCTATCAGGAAAAAAATAGACAGAAATAAAGCATTCAAAACAGTCCCCAAAGCAACTCCAAAGACAATAACAAATACTCAAAAACCATGGTATATGTGTTGGTACCTGATAGCCTTGCCAAGGCAACCTGCCTCGATGGAGAAAGATGAGTGTATATGCAAGAGACTCAAGATCATCTCTTCTACTAGCAGTTCTTCCCAGGTGAGCGTGAACACTAGCATATCGAACAGTTCCTCTGGCACAGAGAAGAAAAGGTGTCAAGACCAGCTGTAAAATAGTTGTATTGCAAACCAGTAGCCTAATGACAAAAAGATTCATCACCTAAACATATCAGGACGTTGATCATATTCAACATGCTGTCCATTAGAGCTATCCCTCCACTTTGTTGCTGCAATCATTTACTGATAACAACGTAAGTAAATGTGTAGAATAAATTAATTTGAGTGTGTAGGAATTACATGATATTTACTCGCCTAATCCAAGGTCAACAAGAAACAACTTCTTCTCTTGTGGTGAAGACGGCTGCCCAAGTAAAAAGTTCTCTGGCTTGACATCACCATGGACATAACTAGTATCAAACAGATGCATGATTACTAATTTTGGAGATTCAATATTTCACAATAAAAGGACCATGAAATAAAGCTATTTGATGTAGCATTGAACATTTTTTTTTTGCCATCACATACCCTCTTGCGTGCATCTTCTCTAGAATTGATAAGGACTCAACCGCTATACAAGCAACCATTTCTGAGGACATCCTGTGTGCATATATCATTGTGTGAAAGATTTAGAAACAAGACATACATTTTGGGAGACAAGGAATGAAGAGAGGAAGAAGAGACATTGTTAGACCAATAACATATACTTCTAAATAAAGAAAAACAATGTTAGACTGTAGACAAGATTCATGTTCAAAAGATGCAGTTAACATTTCAACAATCAATATTGAAGTAGTTTATTGTAGTAATTGTCTAAAGGGGGACGTGTCACCTTGATAAAGAGTACTCTTTCTAACTTACCCACTTATTTTTTATCGCTTTTTCCTATTCCGGCTAATGTGACAAGTCGTCTTGAGAAACTGCAAAGAGACTTTCTGTGGGATGGCATGGGGGAGAAGTTCATGTTCCACCTGGTAAAGCGGGGGATGGTTTGCCGCCCCTTGTCAAGTGGCGGACTAGGCATTCGCAACCTGAGGTGTTTTAACCGAGCATTACTTGGAAAGTGGTTGTGTAGGTATCATCTGGAACCAATGAGCCTTTGGAGAGTGGTGATTGATCATAAGTATGGGAGAGCTTTTTTTTTGGGGGGGGTGGGGGGTGGGTGCAGTTGTGGAAAAACATTAGAAGTGACTGGAGGGCTTTCCAGCGGCACAGTAGGCTTCGCTTGGGCGCCAGTTTAAGAATTAGATTCTGGAATGATGTTTGGTGTGGTGACCGGGCCCTGGATGTTGTATTTCCCGCTTTGTATCAAATTGCAAGCAACAAAGATATTACTGTGGCAGAGGCCGTGGAGTCTACCGGGGGAAGCTTGGTTTGGAACATTATTTTCAACCGGGCGGCACAAGATTGGGAACAAAGCCTTTTGATGGAATTCTATAGCCTCCTGTATTCTCAACAACCAAACACGCAGAATGAAGACAACTTGAGATGGACCCCTATAAGAATAGAACTCTTCACTGCTCATTCCTATTACAAGGCTCTCACTCAAGGTCCCGAGTCTCAATTTCCGCGGAGACAGATATGGCATCACAAAGATCCTCCAAAAGCAACTTTTTTTGCATGGACAACCTCGCTAGAAAAAATTCTCACAACAGATAACTTGAGGAAAAGAAGAATTATTATAGTAGACTGGTGTTGTATGTGCCGTAATGGGGGTGAGTTATTAATCATCTTCTGTTACATTACGAGACCGCTAGGGCGCTCTGGAATGAGATTTTCAATCGACTGAACATAGCTTGGGTCATGCCAGAGAATGTGGGGGCAGCAGTGGCGAGTTGGCCCCCTATGCAAGAAAGACAAATTAAAGCAATGTGGATGATGATTCCCATTTGCATTTTATGGTGTCTTTGGCAGGAACGCAATGAGCGGACATAGACAGAAAGATCTCGAGAGGAGCTGATAACTTTATTTTTTTGAACTCTATGTACTTGGACCATTGCCTTAGATTTTAATGGCATGGATCTCCACCATTTCCTTGTATCCAATGTGCCGTCCTGCTGGGCCATTGTTTTATTTTGTAATTGGCATTTTTGCCACCTTTTTTTATTAATAAAACTTTTACGTATCAAAAAAAAAAAAAAGCAAAAGAAACTAAAATAAGACACCCATAAAACACAAGCTCAAGTGTGCAGGTCAGCACAAACAAATGTAAATTTTTTTTACAATTAATAAGAATTTTTTTTTTTTTTGATAAGTATAATTAGTCAGAAATTTTATTACCAAAATTAGGCAAAGCACAAGTACCCAGGATATATACAAACGAAATACTCCTACACTCTAGAAAGCAGAAAAAAGAAGGTTAATACAAATCAGAAAATTACCATCATTCAGTACAAGAGTCTTAGCCCACAAACACAAATTACTAAAGAAAAAATAAGGTGAAATGTCAATAAGGTGAAAAGCAAAATGAAAATAACGTGAAAAACCAAACATAAAATATCCCCATAACAAATTGACAAAATTATTTTCATTTGTAGCAAGCTAAAATATGTTGAGATCTTTGCCTATCGCAGATGCCCCCTAAAAAAGCATGGACAAGATTTCCATCATCCCTACCCCCTACTTTTTATATGGGTGGGTGTAGGACAGGAAAGATGGGTGGATCATCATTTCAATTTTTTTAAGATAAATTTAAAAATATATATATATTGCAATTTTATAACAGTTCAGGATTAACTCCAAGATTAACAGTTGAAGATGAACTAGCAAGTTAGGTGTCTTTCTTGTATTCGTCTGTGTACATGGATCGAGTCTTTTGCACTCTTTTTTTAAATCAAGTTTATATTACTTCTCAAAAGAGATTACATTAACAAAAGCAGGATGCTACATCCACCTAAATATTTCACAACCAAAGTGGCATAGGAGATTTTTATATTAATGTTCTGGCTGCGATTATTTAAGATGACAACCATTATTTAAGATGACAACCACCCACATACAAGATTTCTCAATTTTCAAAGAGAATCCAAAAAACAGGCCCGTACAATCTTCAAACCATCATCTTAAACGGAAAATATCACCACTATTAACCACATTTTTGTTTCTTTCAGAAACCAGGAAGAAAATACAGTTAAAAGGGGAGTACAAATCACTCTTTGCTGCTTCATAAGACTATAAAGGTCATGGAAGTGATCTTTAGTTCCTACTTGTATCACTGGACACTTGTTCTTGGTTGCCCCTCTTGTATATGTCTCGTGTACTAGGATATGCCTACCTATATCATCAATAAAATTCATTGTTTACTAATCAAAAAAGTTCAAAGTCCTATATTTTCGTGAAACCACTTGTGGCTTGTTGCAGCATTCTTTGCAACAGAGCATACAGGCAGTAGAATTTAAATCACGGGGTTTTGCAGTATAATCTGAATCATGCTGATTTCACAGATGCTCTTTAACAGTTCTAAGGTATAAAATCAGGAGTGTCTGTTAGATCAGAGTTGTGGATGCCAATGATTCGTAGTTTTAAAGAGTTTTTTCTGCATATTTACATCATTTTTCCCCTTATGTTCTTTTGAAGTCAGACCCAAAGCTACGTCTACTTTCAGATATTATAAACCGTGACTTTGAAGGCATGATACTTAGTCTATTAGGGTCTAAAAGTCTTTCCTTTAAAAAACTTAATTCAGCTTTGCCTCCAACCAAGCCCACAACAGCCATCTATAACATACTCAAGTTTAAGATTATAAGACAGCACAGGACAGTAAAATAATAAAAATTATGACACTCTAAAAGGTAAAGAAAGATACAAGAATGGGATACTCACGCTTGCCCTGAAGTATTCCAAACATCCCACAAGCTGGGACCTAGCATGTCCATAACCTGCATATAAACAAGTATAAAAGTTACACCAGCATGTTATAATGGAGAGATGATAAAGATGCAGTTTGTGTGGATCATACCATAACATAATAGTCTCCTTGCCTCCCTTTATAGTGTACTTTTGGCACTCCATGACTACCACCAAGAGTGCTGATCAAACAAAATGAGAGAAAAAAACCATAAATAAATGCATATAAACAGACGAACACAAACATATGGAACAATCATCCACGATCCTTACAAAAAATTAACCCAGAAGAACCCTAAAAAAAAGTACCTACTTGTACACTTGCCACTCATACGGTGGACCATAGTTGCAGCCTTTACTGTTTCTATGCTCGAATTTCAAAGCTACCTGATATAACAAAAGCAATCAGAAATTGTATTCAACTGACAGATAAGCTTAAAGGAGAGAATCTGAAGTGAGCCAACCTCCAAAGCTGCAGAACCGGTGGCACGTTCAGTTCCACCTGAAACACGACGACCAACAAATACCTGACCAAACCCACCTTTGCCTAGTTTCCTCTCTATCTTATATATGGGTGACCCTCCTACCGAGACCTGCCGAAAAATTATAAAAGCCCACATCAGTGAACCAAACAATTAACTAAAATAATATACATCATTAGAGAACTCAAGTTCAATATAATCGCAATGAAAAAAAGAATAATAATCAACCATATATCTGCTAGCAGAATACCACCAAGTAAATTAGAGATACAAGCATATATATAAATAGTGAATCATAGCCCAACAGACCCTTACCCTTGAGAGGAAACAATATTCTTCATCATAATGACCACAAAATAAATTAATTTTTTCAAATAACAATAATGAAAACCACCATACAACCAGTAAGCACACAATAACTCATTCACAATAGAACCATACATCCAGACCCACGTTGGCTGATTTTTTGAAATTTCAAAATCCATCCTACATTTCATTTATAATTCTATAAATATAGAGAATGGCCCCCAAAAAAACCTTAATAATCTCCATATGCTCTCTAAAATTTTCTAAAATTTCAATATACCTAGAAGTGCCTCTCTCCAATTTTTTCCTATAGTTCAAAATATGTTTAATGTGAAATATGTTTAATGTGACACCAAAATACCTAAATTTTACATGAAACATAATAAACTAGATTACACACTAGAATGTAAGATTGCCTTCTAAAAGATCACCTGAGAGATTTTATGAAAAAGAATGAATTCTAATATTTCATCACAAAAATAATAACGGATAAATATTATTCCATGAAATATTATCATCATAAATCCGAAACATATATTAAGTTGTGTTTTTAAAAATTCAGAAAACATAACGAAGTATAAAACTAGATATCAAGAATTTGCTACATAGGGTTATATCTGAAATTATAACAACACATCCAGCAATACCAGAACACCACGAACTAAACAGCCACAACAACTTTTTTCACAATTATGCCACCAACTAAATTTAGAAAAACCAAAACAACACTAGTTAAGCTAAAAAAAACCCATTTACATACAATTACAACACCAAAGAAATTGTAGAAAAACAACATTGAATCGCCAAAGAAGCCTTTTGTTTTAGATTTAAAAGTATGCAGCAAGCCGAAACGAGAAAAGCTAACATCCAAAACGATCGCATACCTTCTCGGGAAAAGGTGCCGTGTTACCCTCTTCCTCTTGACCAGCGGCCTTATTGGCACTCAAGCCGCCACTATCGTCAGCCATCGCACCCTTCTGTTCCTTCCCAACAACCTTCTTTCCCTTCTTCCCCTCCGAACTACTATCCCTCTCGGAAATCAAGATCACCTGCTGCTTCTGTTCCTCCTCCTCCTCCTCCTCCTCCTCCTCCTCAAGCTTCAGCTTCTTCGCTCTGGCAACCGCGGCACGGGTCTTCACGTAGTTTCCAACCGGGGGCTCGGGTTGCTTGTGGGTGACCTTAGCACGGCCTCGGCGGACTCCTCTGCGAAGCTCCGGCATTGCTCAGACCCATACAATAGGAGCCAGGGTCTAAAAATCCGATCATTATATTGCTCAGCTCACATGGCCGAAATGGAAGATTTTGGTTTGGGGAAATGCGAAACGGCGAGGACCCGATCGAGGATTCGGTGGAAGTGGGGGTTTGGAGAAAATCGTGTTTGGATATTGGGGCGGAGTATGGTTAGGGTAGGGTAAAAATATGGCAAATAGATTTTTTCAATTTGAAAACTAATGGGGTAGAAGCCGACTCGAAGCGTGTAGATCATAAGGATGGCGTTGGAAGTTTGGAACCAAATGGAAAAATAAATTATGTTCATCATCTATTTTCTTATATTTTTTTAATTTTATAATATCGTATTAAACAAAATATAATAAATAATATCTAATTGTTTTTTAAAAATATAATTTTTAATTATCTAATAACACGTCATAAAATAATAAAATAAATAAATAATCACTAACTTTGGCAATGATATAATAACACATCATAAAATATTTATTTATTATAAATAAAAATAATAATATAATATCTAATAGAAAATTATTTTGCAATCTCTTCATGATCCTTTAACTTTTGCCCTCGTTTTTTTTAATAACTTTTAAACGAATTTTTAAAAGATCAACGGGGGCACATCAAAAGTCGTCTTGTCGTTGTATAAGTGAAATCGTCGGCTCCCTCTGATCACAATGGGATGGGCGGTGTTGTCCACCACCAATGGAGACGACAGGGCCTGTATTTGGGAGGGTTTCGGTTGGACCGAACCCCAGATAATTTTTTTTTTTTTTGTGTTTTTATAAAAATTATAAGAGTTTAGGAGGTAGACAACAAAAACGCTGGGGTGCAACCCGATCGCATTCCAACGTCACCTAAAAAATTAATAATATTTGTAATTTTATAGGAGTTTAGTATGTGTTTTAAAAAATAATTAATTAATTAATCTGATATTTATATATAAAAATTAACTTTTTAATAATAAATTTTATTTTAAAATATATCAATATAGTTTACATATTTTAAAAACTGTATTTAATATTACTAAAATATGCACGTAGCATTGTCTTATTCTCTTATAATCAAAGTGGATTATCTGAGTTTATTATATATAAATACAAATGGTCAGTTAATATCGATATGATAAGATACTCTGTGTAAGTATGAATTTCCATATGTTCATGTTTATATGATTTTCTCACCACAATAATATGAAGTTTATGACAACATACATCTACATATATATAAATTGTTGAAGATGTGAAATTCAAAAAACTGTTGTAATTTAAAAGCTGCCAGTAGGACAGAGAAGCTATGATTAGAGCTGGTGTGGCTGCTGTGAGGGGAGGATTTCGAGTCAAATCATTTACAGATTATTGTGTGATTTTTAGAAAGGCTGTCATTAATGAGAGAAACATGTATTCGATCCTTGAATGTTATGAAAAAGCTTCGTGACAGAAACTCAACAAGCAAAAAACTTTCATCTTCTTAATTAGTTTCAATACTAAAGAGTGGGTTAGAGGTGAGATCTTCAAAGAGGCTAGTTCTGCAATTTGCGACAGATATGCACGTAGCATTGTCTTATTCTCTTATAATCAAAGTGGATTATCTGAGTTTATTATATATAAATACAAATAGTCAGTTAATATCGATATGATAAGATACTCTGTGTAAGTATGAATTTCCATATGTTCATGTTTATATGATTTTCTCACCACAATAATATGAAGTTTATGACAACATACATCTACATATATAAAAATTGTTGAAGATGTGAAATTCAAAAAACTGTTGTAATTTAAAAGCTGCCAGTAGGGCAGAAAAGCTATGATTAGAGCTGGTGTGGCTGCTGTGAGGGGAGGATTTCAAGTCAAATCATTTGCAGATTATTGTGTGATTTTTAGAAAGGCTGTCATTGATGAGAGAAACATGTATTCGATCCTTGAATGTTATGAAAAAGCTTCGTGACAGAAACTCAACAAGCAAAAAACTTTCATCTTCTTAATTAGTTTCAATACTAAAGAGTGGGTTAGAGGTGAGATCTTCAAAGAGGCTAGTTCTGTAATTTGCGACAGATATGAGGAATATTTAGATTTGCATGCCATATTAAGAAGATCAAAGTATAATGCTTTGAGGGGTCTAAAAGAGAAAATATGGTAAAAGATTCAGAATTTAAAAAATGGTTTTTTGTCAAAAGCAAGGAGATGTTGATACAAGCTATCTCTATCTGCATTATGAATGTATTTAAACTGCTCCAAAGATTGTGCCTGGAAATTGAGGAGTTCTTCTCAAAGTTTTGGTTGTCTCAATTTAAAAAAGATAATGAGATTCATTGAAGGAAATAGATAGGTGGAGACAAAGTAAGAATTGCGATGAACTGGTGATAAGTATAATTTTTACTTTAACTTTTATTATTATTTTATTTATAAAAATTGTTAATTTTTTATTTTTTTTTATTTTTATGTTTATTTTTATTTTTATTTTTATTTTCTTGTATTGAATGAATGAGGGAAAAAATTTTTTGAAAAGAACAAGAGGAGCAATCGGTTTGGACTAGAAGAATAGAGTTCGTTCGGCCTAAGACAACTACAGCCATTCATCTCTTCAATTCACATTTCACTTGGGTCAAGTTCAACACATGGGCCTCACGATTTTGGACCGAAAGTTTTACTGATGGGGAATTCTATTCCAGCGCCCACCATTTGATTTCATTGTGGCATCTAAGGCATGGCCTAAATCCACACGGCACATATAGATTAAAAGACTTGTCTTTTCGAAAACGTAAAAAGCATTTTATCCACGGAAGTTTTTCAAAAAATTTGTCATTTGATTGAAAATCAAATCGAAAGGAATCCTTAAGGATGAATTTATTCACGTCAACAATTTCTCGGGAATATCAAAAATCACATGTTTTCTTAAAGCAAAAGAAATTTTGTAAAAAAGAAATCGATTTGGACATAACTAACTAAATTGTGTTTCAAGAACGATCAACTAACCGATGGAAATCTTTTTTAACAATGATTAAATGTATGCTGTCGAATCTCTATAAACAGAAGACTTCCCTCAACATAAGGGGACGAAACTAGTAGTCCTTTTTACCCTTTTTGAGAGTTTTCCCATTTTTTCAACTATTGCAACGCACCTTCTTGAATAGTTGAGAGTTGCGGCATAGCAACTTGGACTACTTTTTCAAGTTTTTCATTTCTTTTTATTCATTGTTCTTAATTATTTTGATGTTAAATTTTTCTATTAGATTTTTATTTAGTTTTCTCATGAACTAATTTGATTATGTGAATTTTTTTGTAATTGGATTAATTTAATATTTGTTTCATATCGTTAAGTATTTTATTTTAAACTTAATGTTTGTGAATGCTTGATCACTATTTACAAGATTTGAAACTTAGTTTAAGACTAAGAAGTGATAATTATTTCAACTTATATTTGAGATACTATAGGATGCCATAAGATAGAAATATCTATAGGCCTATGTAATCTTTATGGAATTTTTTTGTTTATAATGAATTTTAACAGGTTCAGAATTGTCACAAAGATATTGAGAATTTGCCTGTTGAAATATTTCATTAATGCTTGAAAAAGATTAATGAGTACATCAAAGAAACCTGATTATCAACAATAAGAACTGATATTTTTAATTCAATTAGGGAAATTGCATAGAATTAGTTATGGTGAATCAGAAACTCTGGATTCTTACTTTCTTAATAAAAACTTGCGTCTTTAATTTTTTAGTTTAGTGTTCTAGTTTAGTAATTAATTCTTTTATTCGATTTATCAGATAGATCTTAATTGAATATATTTTAGTATTTATTAGTAATTTTTTAATCTTCGTGAAACGATGTTCTTACTCATCTACTTTATTATCTACTACGATTCGTGCACTTGCGAAATCTACGAATAGCTAGATTTCAAGCAGCTAGAAGACTTTAATATGTCTATGCTAGCCAAGCAAGGATAGAGATTGTTAAAGGATCCTTCATCTCCATTTGCAAAAATTCTCAAAAAGAAATATTTTAGAAACTCATCATTACTTGAAACACCTTTGAATAAAATCTCCATATTTCATTTGGAGGAGTGTGTGGTCTACTTTGGGAGTAATAATGAGAGGTATGAGGTAGAGGGTTGGAAATTGGGAAGATATTAGAATCTGAGGCCAAAAATGGTTACCAAGACCTGGTTCTGGTTGTGTGCAATCCCAGGTTAAAATATTACATGTTGATGCTCGAGTATGTGACATTCTCCATTGAGATGTTAGAGGCTGGAAGGTGGATTTGGTGAGGCAAATTTTTTATGAAGAAGAAGCTGAGTTAATTCTGTCACTATCAATATGCCCTGTGAATTCATAAAATAGGCTTACTTGGGATCATACAAAGAATGGTAGATATTCTATAAGGAGTGCCTATCATTTAGAGTAGCAAACCAGAACACAAGAGAGTTAGGAAACATCTAAGATGACAGAGAAAAAGCTATGTGAAAACAATCTGGTAGTGGATGTATACAAAGTTGAATTTGAGAGTTATGTGAAAAAGCTATGGAAATTGAGAGTTTCTGGGACTGTAAAACACTTCCTATTGAAGTTAGCACAAGATATCCTACCTAAAAAGTTGAATTTGTTCAAAAGGACAGTGGTAGAGGATGCTAAGTGTCCTATTTATTTGGTAAATGAAGAATCGGTGATGTATACAATCTAGTAATGTCCTATTCTCTCGAATGTTTAGAGTGCAAAAGGAAATCCTACATAGAAATAGAGGGAAGGGGTGGAGAATTTTTTTGCAGCTTTGAGAAGAAACGTATAGCAAACTCACAAGAGATAATATAGATAGAATGGCCATGATTATGAGAAACATATGGCATAGAAGAAGCAAATTTGTATTTGATAAAAAATTTGTTAATCCTGAGAGAGTTGTACAAGTTGCTATAGCAGGATATGAAGATTATAAATTGGCTTTGGAAGGATTATATGTGGTGAGATTTCAAATTTCTGGTGTAATTAATTGAGGGAGCATAATAGAGGGTTGGAAGAAACCAGAGGGATTGACTCTTAAAGGCAATTTTGATGGTGATATCAAATATCAATGTCTCTTCTCAGAAAGTTGGGATTGGTGTGATTATAAGAGATCAAAAGGGTGAGGTTTTTGCTGATAAATGTGCTGTGAGTGAACAAAGAAGCTGTGCTTTTGTTGCAGAATGCTCTACATTATGGAAAGCCGTGACTTTATGTGAAAACTTGAGTCTAGTGGATGTGGTTTTTGAAGGGGATGATCGAAGCTGTCAAGGCCGGGGAGCAAAACGATTCCAATTTTGGTCACTTGGTGTAAAGTTTGCTATAGAAATTGAATTCATACTTCCAGTGGAAGCTGTCCTTCAGTCATCAAGAAGGCAATGAGGTGGCTCATCCATTGGCAAGAATGGTTTTACATTGTGAGCATGACATGTATTGGGTAGAAGAGGATCCTGAATCAATTTCTAATCATTTGACAATTGATAAATTGTGTATAGTTACGGAGACACTTTGAATATGAGTAGAATGAGGTTTCCTTTAAAAAAAGAAAAAAAAAGAGCTGCCAACAGGGTAGCTATGTGAGTGAAATTAGAGAGCAACTATAAAACATTAGGAGAATGAAAAGCTCTAAAATGGCTAAATATGTCTGTAAGGATAAAATATATCCAGCTCACAATAAACTTATTAAGTCCAACCCAAGGGGAGAAGTCCTACTACTTGAAGACAAATGAAGAGAGAGAAAGGAAAGACAGGGAGGACAAGGAAAATAAGAGTGTCCTAGGGGCACATGAAAAAATGGGGCATATAAAAGAAAATGGCCAGATGATTTGAAGGGGCTTCTTCGACATCTACTTAAAATTCTTCAACTTCTGAAAAGGGTCTCCAATGAAAAGATATTCTACACAAAATATATTCGAGAGTTATACATTGTATAACGAGAAATGAAAGGATATGAAAAACTGTAAAAAGCTTATTATAGTGGGTATTCGGTATATTCCCTCTCCAAAAACTCTCATGGCCATAAACTCGATACCAAACTAAGTAAATTTGTATGTCTATCTATGTTTCACATGCCTAGTATCATTTTACGTTCACATACAACCATACCGGATCGTGTTGGGGGCTCCATATTGCATTGATTGAGGCCCAAATCAGCGTAATAGATCAAAAATTACTCTCTCTACTTTCGGACGGTGCAATTTTTGGCATTAATAATATCAATGAATTTACATCATGTCCAAATTGTTAATGGTATGTGCTTTATGCCTTTGTGTTAATTATTTAGTTTTAGAAACAGATACATTCCTGCTTTCAATTGTTTTATTGTTATTCTGAATGTCTAGTGTTCTGGATAATGGATATCGTCTGGAAATTATTGTAAGACTTGGGATCCTTTTTTGACAACCAATAGGTATGAGCACACTCCGTCCGCTTTTCTTGAGTCATTGTACCACTACTCACGGGGTAGTTTCGGTTAAAGAAAGTTTTGAAAATTGCTTGAGATTTTTTTAAAGAAGATTTAGGACATTTATTTTCACTAAAATCTCTCCGATTGATCTCATGAAAATATATTTAAAGATAAATAAGAAAAAAAAATGAGACGGAAAGCTGCTTAGATTGGAGTTGAAAATTCTTTTCGAACTTTGAAACGAGGAAATAACAAAACCTGGCCACAGTAGTTGAAATTTCAGTGAAGACATCCTTAAAAGTTTTCCCACTACAAGAAAATGAACATCCAGAAGTTGCAAAGGGATTTTCGAACATGTCTTGAACTTCCCAGGAAAGATGATAAAAGCCTTCAGAATGGGAATAAAGCCTTCTAGCACCGTAAATTATATATTTAATGGAAAATGTGCTATTTATTTCTGTAATTTGGATATTTTTTAGTGTTAAATATATCATAGCTCTTCATGATCATAAATAACGCAGGATGCATATGAAAGATCAAGCGAAGAGATCAAGCAAGATAAGGCCACTTCAATCTCATCTCATCACATCATTACAATTTTTTCAAATTTTTATACAAGATATATTAAACAATTCATTTTTTGCAAATTTTAAAATAATAATAATATTAAAAATTAATATTCTAACAATTTTTTATTTAATTTTTTATCTAAAATCATCTAATCTCATCTTACTAAACGGGTTCTATTCCATTCTTTTATTTTATTGTCAACAGAACAAATAATAGAAGATTGTATTTAATTTATTGATAATGTAAATCCCTTCTTTCATCTGTTGACAAACAATAAAAAGAATCCTTTTCAGTTCTTAGAATAACATATATGTATAAAGTAGGCCTGTTCATCCAGGCTGGGTTGTATCCGGCCCAGTTTAAAATTTTATATATTTATTAATTTTTTTTTTAAAGGTTTAAAGAAATTTTGAATCCGGATTCCGGATTCCCGAATCCGGAACCCGGATGAACACCCCCAGTACGAAGTGGTTTGGATGTTCCGTCCCCGGACCAAACAGAGTCGGTCACATTAATTCTTGGTAAAAGAATTGAGAGTTGGTTATCCTATGAGTTAATATTTGAAACCACCTAAAAACCTCTTAAATAAATGCCCTTTGTGATTCAAGATAAAAAAACTAAAATCATTTGACCGATATAACCAGAAATCATAACCTGAAAATCAAGGTGAGCAACATGTCTCACAGACTCACTCTGTGGATCTGTAAGAGAAGTTTGAAATTCAAGACTGAATGTTGGGCAGTCTGCTGAGAACAGAGTGCTCTGGTTTGTGTTCACATTCGAAATCAAGGTGAACAAACGCCCGCTCAACCTCTGGAAGTTTCTCTAACTTATTTTGCAAGCTCTCTCCAATGGCGTGGGCCTCTTTCAAGTGTAGGTCTTCTGGAAGTTCGATGTCAACCTGTTTCAACAATGTAGTGAAAGATCATCATGCTATATGTTATGAGACTAATGTAACTTCTGATGGTAGACAATAGGCAATGCCGCCCTCATTGCATAATAATGTCCAAAAGCAAATGTCTCCTAAAATATTTTTAGTTTTTAAGATTTATTTTTATAGTGATCTTAAAAGGATGACGGTTGATTGCTTAATTTAGACTGAAGGCCTTTTTTACAAAAAAAAAAAAACGAGAATAGAAGATTGAAGATGTGATTGAAAGAGCACCAATATTTAATCGGAAATTTACACAACTAACCTCTACAAAATAAAGCACGCCAAAGGTATAAGCACGGACAGTATCAATACGCTTGATTTGAGGGTGCCTTATGACAAGATATGTCAATTTCTGCAAGACTTCAGGAGGTGCAGACTGTCCCACAAGTGAAACTGCACCAAAAAACACATCTTAATATGCCGTGGATATGAATATTAGAGTCATATAAACCAAGTATTAATGGAAGTTTGAAAAGTTCTGGCATGAGCAATCTACTCGTCAAATGGCAGAGTTAATGAAACAGTTTTAAGATTTGTTTTCTGTTTCTATATCTGGATCAAATAAGAGATTCTGATATCAAACGGAACAAAGACAAGGCAGAAAGAATACCTGCATTTTCTAAGACAGTTTTAGACCAATTTGTAACAGTGTACACGGCAAGGATGATAGCACCAGCAGGATCAATCCACCAGTAAAACTTATCACCAAGCACAGCTGCAACTAATCCGACTACATTCGTTACCACATCAAAAAAATGATCCTGGGCATTGGCACTTCAAGAAGTTATGCAGCTGTAACCAGTGGCTAATGTACAACAGAAGCTTATGAGTATAAAAATAGAGAAGTAAAACCTTTGCATATGCACGGACAATCTCATTTCTTGAGCTTTTACAGTATAACCACAGCAAAAGTTTCACCACAGTAGCAGATATCATGATTGTGCACATCCATATCATTTGACTTGAGGACATATCTTCAGAAGGTTCATCTTCAACCAGTTCTTCCACAGCCTGGATCAATATCTGAAAGCCTGCAAGAAAATTGAAGGGGCATAAAAATGCCATCTTATGAAAGGAATCTATCGCAGATTTCGAGAAGTTAAATACTTAGTTTTATAAAGGTAAAGGATACGTCTTATAGTTTCATCACGGTGTTTAATTTTGAAATTGATCAAGCTCTTTAAATTTGCTGCAACAGCACATTACAAAGTTAAAGTGCAAACATTGCAATTTACCATTGGAGGATATTAGAAGAATCCTGTGAGAAGCCCAAAGGTGTCAATCACACATATTTTACCAGTCATAGAAAACAAAGTTTAGCTAAACATTACATATGTCCTTTGTGAATATATTTGAATGAATATAAACTTCTTTCCAGTAAACCAAAGTTTATCAAGTAACCAATCATACTGATTAGTTATGCTTATTTCTTTTTCTAAAAAAAAAAAAAAAAAAAAGAAGTTATGCTTATTTCTTTGTGTCCCTAAACAGTAGTTATTGTAATTAATTATTCTTATAATCCAACAAAACCTTTATCCATTGTAGCATATAATCGCTCCAAGGGTAGAGATTAAAGAAGTCGTCTCTCCTTGATTAGGAAATTGGAAACTTCTAAATTGGATTTTGGCTTAGAGAGTTACCCACTGAAGTTTGAAGCATCTGTGCTTTAACCACAGAGCTTCTTCATAACCAACAGGGGGGATGTGACAAGGACATTCATCTATCTCTGTCCAAGTTTTAGATGAACCCGTTTGGAATAGTACTAGAATCAAGCCTGAAGCAGTGCCTGCCTCATACTGCAAGTAAGCAATGTTGTTTTCATGGGATCATGAAGGTTTGTATCCACGGTTAACAGGAAAAGTATTTACTTCATCTTAATCAAAGCAAACTCCCCTTTCATTTACCCGCGGAAGAGAAGAAATTAGGAAGTAGAAAAAGTTCCTTATGTGTTCTTCATAATTCCTTGTCTAAGTCATCTTATCGAACAGCATATCAATAACCTTGCCAGTAATAAATAATTTTTTTGATAAGTAAAACCAGAAATAAATAATGTATTTAGTATTTAACTTCCCAGTGTCTAGGTCATTCAATATTGTTGCACATTATACCAACCACAGCAGTGATGTGGATGTGCATGGAAATAGAAAGCTTCATTTATTTAGCCCCAACTATCAATAATAATTGCAGTAGAAGAGTACGAGGAACAGTTTCTTCATCCTTCTTTTATTTTGTACGCCATCTTGCTGATTAAAAAAGAGAAGTGTTACAAACACAAAAAAATTACAAAAAAGTAAACCTTCAAACTAACATGGCTTTATGTGATCCATTAGATCTAATTTACAATAAAAATAACTTTACAATTTGACCCACCACATTGATCTACATCAATTTATGAGTTTACTTTTGTGTAATTTCTATATAGCTAGAGTATTTCTCACCACATAGTATATGGGGAACATTTTCAATCCATTCAACGTTGCAACTGTCACCTATGCTAGTAATCATGTTGAGAATTAAACAGATGTAAAATTGCATTCTCTTCACTTATCTCATCAACCAAAGCTACCTCATATAATAACACAAGTCCAATTAATGATGAAACTTACCATACGTATTGCAATCAACAAGCATGCATATGTGACAAATGAAAAGTATGGAAACTTACAGCAGGTAAAGGTCAACATACCGAGTGTAGCCATGACAGCAGCAAATACGATTATGCCTACTGGCTGCATTCTCAACTTTCCTATAGGATACTTATAGACATTAATCTTCTTCATCGACAGGTGGGTGAACCAAAGGATGCCACCGGCCATGAGATCCAGTAACGAATCAAGTGTTGATGCTGCAATGGCTATCGATCCACTCTTTATCGTGGCATAGAGCTGAACGTTGTATGTAAAAATTTGCATGTATATGAGCAACGAGAAACGGGTTACAGAAAAATATTATCACAAGTATAAATTTGATGATTTTGGGGTGTACGGATACTTATTCAGTTCATATACATAAACACACAGAAAGTTAACACACGTCTATTACATATACGTCCGATAAAGCATTGAAAAACACTTCCATTCAAGTCAATATAGTCAGCTTCAATTCGTGCAGTTTGAATTTGACAGACAACCTTAAATGCCAGTAGTACTACGTTGGCATAATTAGAAATCCGCATCGCTCTTTCATGCTGAGCTTGTTCGTCGAGGTTTTCCTCATCGACGCCATCAGACGCCATCACGGTATCAACTTCCTCGAAGGATTTCAAGGTGTCGAATTGTCTTTCATAGTACGCCTTTTGTCCTACACACAAGACGAGAAGACGATCAACGTAAGAAGAAATCAAACAACTAACCATGCTCTGTATGTACATATCATCTTACTTTATTTTTCCTGGTTTAATTTTATAAAAAAACCAAATGGAGAGAGGGTTACCTTTGCTTAAGGCTCTGGTTGTGGAAAGATCAAGGACGGAGGTGGAAGACTCAAGGTCGAGAGCAGAGCGGACACCGTCAGGGAGTCTGGAGACAAACTCTGTCCGCAGTGAGTTAACCGAGTAACGCCGACTGAGTCGGCCACGTCGGCCGCTGCGACTTGAGCCCCGACTATCTTTCCCCAAAATCGGTGCTTTCGGATCCGAATCCTCCATTTTTCGAATTCTGTCTCTCGATCCAGAATATCTTTACATAAAGTCAAAGACGAGAAATGCCATGAAAAATGCCAATGCCACATGCCACATGCCACATGCCACATACAAGATTGTCATGCCCCAAGCCTAATTTATTTTTATAAATTAAAATAAAATAAGATAGATAAAAATTAAAATATAATAAAATATTATCATAAAATATTTTATTAATATTAATTTTATTTAAAATTTGAAAAAATTATTTTGTTAAATTTAAAAAAGTTAAATTATTTATTTTATTTTATATAGAATTTAAAAATATAATGATGATTTTGAAATAAGATAAAATAATTTAATAAAAGAAACCAGGCCTTAATTTTCACCTAATTATTGTAATTTTTTTAGTTTTTAAATAAGATATAATAAAAGATGGGAATATTTCAATTGTATTTTTTTAATGAAGAAGTATTGAAAGGAGCTTTAAACTAAAGGTTGGATACATTGGGACAACTTCCAAAGAAATCATTGGGTCACTAATGGTTAGAGCATTTTTGTTCCAAGGCAATGAGAAACAATATTGTTGCTCTTACAATGTGCCTTATCGATCATGAAGTTAAAGAAGTGAGAGTGGCCTTAGTATTAGAGATAAGTTGACCAGTATAAAAGTGAGTATCTAAATTTGATTGGAGGTCGTTGATAACAAGCGGAGAATCTCCTTCCAGTATAATGTCATGGTATTCCAATAACTTGCAGAAAAATAGAGGCATGTAATGCTGTATGGGTCTCAACTAGTAGAGGCCGATTAGGAAAAAAATCTCTCTTCATCCTCAAAAATGCTTTCACCTTTTCCTCACAATCCCTAATTACAACACCTACTTCCACCCTACAATTGGTTTTGTTTAGAGCTACAGCCTAGTTCAATTTCAAGCTGCTTCGCGATGGAGCTTTTCAAGAGTTGAGTGATTGTAGATTAATAGCAGTCTTTTTTGCTTGTTGCTGCTTGTGACTAAGTTCCTCAATTAACTGGTTAGCTTTGTTGACGTGGTAAGAATCAATCAATAGGCCAGAGGGAGATAAAGACTCGCTCCCAACTTGCTGAAGCGACTCAGGCTTTGTTCGGCTTCATTTGGAGCCCCTTGATGGTGTTCCGATGTGGTTATATGTTGACAACACGTACGTGTTTAGTAGATGAAATAAATAATAAATGGACACGTAATTTACGTAGTTCAGTATACCTACGTCCATGAGCATCTGGGGAGAAGAATCTACTATAATAAATATTTTACAACCTCTCGTATCTTATTGTATAAAGAAATATACAAATTGTTAAGAAGAAAATTTCATTCAAAGGAGATTCTGAATATCCCCAGGAAGAAGAAAAAGAAGTTGAAGTCAAGGTTGTGAGAGAGAGAGAGAGAGAGAGAGCTCCCTCTTTCATCTGGTTGAGACCTTTTGTTATAAGACTTTTAGTCTGCAGTGATATGATTTTTCTCTTGTGTGTGTAAGTCATTTTTCTATTTCCCGAATGCATGTGCCTGCCTCTTCTTTTCTTTTCTTTTCTTCCTTTTCCTTCTTTTCCCTGACACCGATCCTTGACCCTTGCAACGTATACTTGCAACACCCTTACCCTTATTCATTTCTCTTATCATTTCTTGTCCCTAGGTGGGTTTTGGGGTCCACATTTTCCCCCTCCACAAGCTTGCTGGACAATAGTATTTAGATGAAAAAAAATATTTTTAAACACAATTTCATATCTTCTCTTTAATATCTTCCATGAGGTAATAGCAAGTTAAATCATTTCATCATCCTCAAGTAACTCAAAAAGGCCTTCCACAAGCTCTCTAAAAGTCTAGAATTGCAAGTTAAATCATTTCATCTTCCTCACACTCTGTCTCCATACATCTCAAGCTGATGGACAGTCCCAAAGAGTGTGCTTAATTGTTTTTGGTTTTTATTTTGTAAATTGGCTATGCCGAATCTTCTTGTACCTTCCTTCTCTACAAGTTTGCTTTGGTTGGAAGTGCATTGAGGCAAGCCTTTCATAAGAAAGTCCTTGTAGCATTAGTATTGCCCATGTGCCATAACTTGGTCCAAGAGTCCTTCATTATTTATGTTGGAGAGGACTGGCCCAACTTTTGACTGTCCAATTTTGTTAGCAGGTGATAAGTACTTTTGATACAGAAAGTTCTTGAAGTTGTACATCTCCAAATCATTCTGTCAAGTTTTGGATAAGGGCTAATGAGAATTTCTTTAATTAGAGCTGCTTCTTCCTTTGTGAAAATGGCATCAACCAAAGTTTGTTTCCATTGATGAATATCTTTATCAATGAGAACAACAACTATATTTTTTGCTTGAAGGAATCTAATAGAGCTTTAAGGTTTGAAAGTGGACTGCTGAGCAATCCACTTATCATTCCAAATCTCTACTGATTTTCTATCACTAATTATCATGATCAAGCCTTCATTTAGTAATGGTCTAGTTTCTATGAAACTTCGTTGTAGAAATGAGGAATTATGGCCTACCTTTACTGACAAAAATGGGCTTTTATGGAAATACTTCTATTTGAGAATCTGTGTAGCAAAAAAGTCTAATATTAAGATGATCCTCCATCACTACTTGGCTAACAAGGCAATGTGGAAACTCTCAAAATCCCTTAAGCCCAAGCCACCATTTCTTTTATATTTCCTCATTTGATTCCAGTGTACCAAGTGGATATTGTGTTTTTGAGCCTATTGCCCCCACCAATAATTCTTAGTTTGTTAAGATCATGAACCAGCTATCTTGGAAGCTTGAAGATTTCCACGCTATATGTGGGGATGGAGTTAATCACTACTTTGATTAAGACTTTTTTGCTTGTCCGTGAGAGCAATTTAGGCCTTGCTTGCTTTCCCAAACTATCTTATCTCATTTCAACTAATCATTATACTTTTTCAAATTTTCATACAAAATAAAATCAACAATTCAATTTTTTCAGATTTCAAAACAAAATTTTCAAATATCAAAACAAAACTAATATAAAAAAATATATATATTCTAACAATATTTTATTCTTTTTTTAAGCTTTATCTCATTTTATTTCATCTCATATTTAAAAACAAATCAGACCATAATCTTTCAATTACTTAGCCTTGCCTGCACCTTGTCAAGAATTTCTTTAAAAGAATGAGCTCTGGCCAATAAGGGCTAGGATATTTAAGTATTTTTCATAGGAATTAGTACCTCTAATCCTTTCTATGTTGGTGATGATTCATTGATATCCTTTGCGTCTTGCTTAGTATTCTTGTGAAATATATTGAGATTTTCTCCTTGTTCAATCTTTCGACTGAAGCTTTTTCATAAGATTCCAGCATATAGAAGAACCTGCTCCACTCAAGTGAGTTAGCCTTACAAAATAGAAGGTTGTCATTTGTAAAAAAAATAAATGGTTAATGTGCATTTTGTTCCTTCTAATTGGCAAGCCTATGATTAAACCTGTTTGTTCAGCTTTATTGAAAAGGAAGCTAAGAGCTTCTGTGCATAAGATGAAGAGATATGAAGATAGGAAACCCCCTTATCTGATTCCTCTTGCTAGGCAAAATAATTCTTGTGGAACCCCATTAATAATAAGGAAGTAAGAAACTGAGGTAACACTGCATTATGAGGTCAATACAACCTTTAGCAAAACTTAGTTTCCGCATGATTAATTTCAAATATTCCTATTCAATTTTGTTGTAGGTCTTACTCATGTCAAATTTAAGGGTCATAAAACCATCTTTTTCCTCCAATCTGGCTTTCATAGTAATGCAAGGATTCAAAAGCCTCGATTATATTATCTATAATGAGCCTTCCTGGTACAAAGGTGGTCTAAGGTAGTGAAATATAGTAGGCAATGTGAGCTTCAACTTGTTGGCCATGAATTTTGCAATGATTCTGTAAAAAAAGCATTGCACATAGTGTTTAGCCTGAAGTCATTAGCATGTGAGGGTGTGACTTCTTAGGAGTCAAGGCTATATTAGTCTCATTAACTTATTAGACCACTTACCTCAATGTTTTCCAATACTTTTGATAGAAGGCTAATGGAAATCCATAAGGCTCAGGAGAGTCTAATCAATTCATACTAAGGCCTAATTTGTTTACAAAAACTATCTTATATCATCTCAAACTCATCATTACATCGACTGAAGTCCCTTTTATTTATTTATTTTGATTCGTATTGTATAGTTGCGGTCCCTTCCTTACGTCCTGATTCCCGTACCGAAGCAATTCCTGAAGAGGAGTTCCCTGTGTCAGTGTTGTTCAAAGTTTCCCTTTCTTTCCCTTCAGTCTAAGTAAGGAGTTGTTCAACTCTATTCCTTCAATGGATAAAAGCTGTAGGTGCAAAAGCAATTTTTTCAAGTTTTCATACAAAATAAAATAAACAATTCAATTTTTTCAAATTTCAAAACAAAATTAATAATAAAAAATATTTTATAATAATATTTTATTCTTTTTTTTAACTTTTATCTCATCTTATTTCATTTCATCTCTAAAAATAAACTAGGTCTAAATGACCTATTTAACGTCTAAAATAGTGAATACTTTGCTAAGTATCAAGTTCATATCCTCATTCACATCCTGAGGCATGAAAGCAAGACAACCTTCAATATCTTTTAGATTTGAGGTAGAGAAAAAGTCCTTAAAGAATTTTTGAAAAACAAGACTAATTCCCTTTAGTTCTTTAATTTCCTATCCTAAGTTAGTTTTGATTCTGTTGATGGTGTTAGTATTTCATCTTTGGCTAGCACATTTGTAAAAATATTGTGTTTCTATCACCATCTTTCAACTATGCTTATTTTGCTCTTTGTTGTTATTTTGTGTTTTCTACATCAAGAATAGAGTCAATCTATTTCTATAAAACCTTGATATCTTCATGAAGATGTCATTCATTAGTCTCTTTTAAAGAATTGAGTAGCTAGAGTCTTGATTTCGGAAGCTTTCCTTGGCTTTTATGCATATATTTCTACTCTAAATCTTCAAGTCTTCTTGATAGTTGTGCCAGCCTTGTAAGGTTTTGTGTAAATAATCAGCCTATCCCCTAATTCTTTTCCATAAATATTTTATTAAACCATCACACCCATTTTTGTAGCTCCAATTAGATTCATACCTAAATATTCACTTTTTTCTTATTTGGAACATGATCCTATATCTTAATGACAATGGGCCTATGGTCTAAGCTATTTGCAGACAGATGATGTACTGAGGGCTTTTCAAACATAGAAAGCCATGCCACATAGCCGAAAGTTCTATCAAGTCTTTCCTTAATAAAGTTGCTCCCCTCTCTATTGTTGGCCCACATATATCTGTCAGACTAACTCCACTACATCCAAAATCATTCAGGTCACAATGGGCCAGTTTAACCCTGAAGTTCTCAATCTGCTTATAAGGCTTGCAAGAGGCCCCAAATTTCACCTTTTCGCTAGTAATTTCATTAAAGTTATTAAAGCAAAGCCAAGCGATGTTCACTGCAAAAATGAGAGCTTTAAACAGATCCGAACTATCAGTCCTTTTAACTATTATGGAGTGACCATAAAAGCCAGTTGATTATGCGTAAAGAATTACGTAGTAGTTACACTACAACTTTAAGGTATCGATTTTATAAAGAGAGAAATTAAAATTATAGCAGAAAGAACAAAAATAAAAAAGTATATTAGATGATTAATAAAAAAAAAAAAATTAATTTTGAATGCAAATTAAAATAAAGTTAAATGATTAACGAAAACATTTACTCAAATTGACAAACAGTAAAGTTTTGAAAATCTTTTGCACATATTTAATATTTTAATTTTTCTTAGTCTATTGATAACTCAAGTGAAAATTTAATCTCAAAATTTTCAATCGGAAGATATAGCATTAATAACTAAAATTAAATCAAATTTAACTCTTTTAAAAATCATTCATCGCGTTTAAATTATGTAAATTGTTATCACTATTGAATAAATTTAATGACGATAATATTATCAATGAGCGATATTACAGCAGAGAATTAAATCAATATAAAAAATCAATTTATCTAAACATAATTAAAGAATTAATTCATTCAATAAAAAAAATTATGACTAAATCTATAATGAAATAAATTTTATAATTATTCTGAGAAAAAAAATCAATAATAAATTGGGAATGATGAAATAAAAAAGTTTTAATAATTAATAATTAAATATATAAATTAAAAATGAATTAAAGATATTATCTAATATACAAATTAATATCTTTAATTCAATTTTTTATAAACATGATAGACAATAAAAATATCTAAAAAAAAAATAGTAAAATAGCCGACGGTATCTTAAAGTTCTTCTTTCTCTGTACGTTTGTATACGTGCTGCAGCGCTCGTGAAATATATGGAATAATATATTATGAGGTGCCGTGTCCAAAGAATCGAATTAAAGTGTAGCCCCCAATTGACAAACCATGCGGCCTTTCCTTGGAGTCCAAACATTGCTTGCTATTGAAACCTACTTGAAATAAATGTGCTTAATCATTAATCAATATAGAAATTGAATTCAATAATAGAAATTATATTATATTATTTATATTTATATTTCAATAATTTATTTCAATAATAGGATAATAAGAGTGCACTTTTGTGCATTAATCATAGCCTCTAACTTGCTTATTGCTATTCCCTCATAATTTTCATGCAAAAAGAATAAAAAAATTTAAGAGAAATACACAAAATTTAAAAATACCACCAAGCCAAACTTTCCAAATTCTTCTATCAAAATAATCTTAGATATTCATCAACCTTATCATAATCAATTCATCTATAGCAATATACAGAGTGTGTGTGTTCTCCAAATTATATACATCTAATCAGAAGTTTTGACACATGCAACATAAAAGACATCTCAAGCAAAATGTTCAATTTCATAACTCACGAGTATAAAAATATTTCATGTAAGGGTTTTTCTATAGAGTTGACAATGAGTGTACATACTTTAGAAATTTTATTAAATATCTCAATAGACCACACTTTTCATTTGAAGTACCTTTCAACTTTTTAGATTATCGAATAACAATTCCTTTCATTCTTCTTCCTCTCCTCTCTTTTATTTTTTATTTTTTATTTTTTATTTGTTTAAGTCAACAATTTGATGAACAAACACATGCCATTTTGGCATTCTTGCCATTCCTATCCAACCTTCAATTTTTTGTTTTTTGCTTTTTTGTTTTTCAGTCTCACTCAATTGAACACTTTGCAACTTGTACTCTTCCCTTTTTCATTTCTTTTTTTTTTTTCACAAAAGAAAAAAAATAAAAATTTTACACCTAATACACACTAGGAAGCATTAAAGGTAGAAAAAAAAAATCAATGTATAGGCTATACTCCAATGTGGAGAGGTATGAATGATGTGGGCATATGAAAAGAAAATGCTACATATGTTTATTGACTCAAAATTGGCTAATAAAGGTTTATGATGGAAAGTGTTAGTTTGAAAAGTTTAAATGTTAATTCTAAGTTAACTTTCATCATATCACAAATATATCTGCTATCATACCACCAACTATGTAATGATATTCTCAAAAGAGGTTATCTATGTAACAGATTAATAATATTTATCACAATTTACTGCATTTGTTGGTTCTCAATTCTCTCGCAAAATTCACATGAATTCTTAAACAAAAGAGTTCTCTAGCTACATGTGTCAAACCACCATTTTACCACAAAGTTTATATAAGTGCAATAGGAGTTTTGTGAATGTCTCAACAACATGATTAAGATGTATTTGTTAAATTCACTAAAATGACCATGAATGAGCATGAGTACACATGTGAAGTGATACATGTGTGATGCAAATTATAAAAAAAAAAATGGACACATGAAAATATGCCACAGATTTTTAACAAGCATTTTAAATGCTGAATTTGTATCCTCACCTCCCAACTTTAATGAAATATTGTTCTCAATGTTTAACAATCAAAGTCAAATGAAACATTGTCCTCAATGTTTAACGATCAGAATCATCGAAGTAGAATACTTAAGATGCTTGGGAAGCCAAAATAAAAGTGTTATCTTTATATCATTTTTTTGATGTATTAATATTGAAAAAATATTCAGCATGGCATCTTTCCTTCAAGAGTTGCTAAAATTCTACTAATCACACTTAAATAGATATACCACAAGCTTTTCCAAATATCTTATTCCAATTATATTGACAATAACTTCATAGAAATCAACATTGTCTCCTTCATGACTTCTTTCAACTAGGACACCACTATCTTGTGCTTTCATATAACGTTCTCATTCCATTGTGTGATACATACTTCCTTAAGAAATAAATGCAAAATATCAGATAGTGCTCCTTGAAAGGTCACATGCCAGTGTATATAGTTTGTACAATCTACGTATTAAATAAAGTCTAAACATCCAACAATAAACAATCCAATATATCTTTTAATTTAGTACAAACTCACATTTGTAATGTCATTACATGTTCTTCAAACCATTTTGGGAACTCCTTTACATGTTTTTGATTTATATCATTTACTCTCAAATCTTTGAGCACGTTAATAGGATTACTAAAATTAAACATTAGCAAAAAATCATATTTGTATAATTATGTAAAGTAAATTAAAATATTAATTGATAAATAATGTGAACTTACTTCTAGTGGATTTCTATCTTAGGAAAATGGTTTAACATGTACTATTGAGCTTTTTTAAACTCTTTTCCATTCAAATTATAACCACGTACTGCACCAAGTAGACGTACTTATTGGAAAAATACAAAAAAATCGTTTTGTTGTCTTGTTTGGTCAATATCAAAGTTTCTTTCAAGTCGATTGAACATTGTGTCAACAAAGTGAAAGTATTTAGAACAGAATGTATGCTATTCATCATCCATGTATAATTATGCAATTGATTCTTCTAGGCTGGCCTTGCTATCCACTATGCATTTCAACCTCTCAAGAAACCATTCAGTGGGATACATCCATCTCCATTAGAGTGGTCTTGCGAGTCAAGCCTCACGTGGCAAAAGAATGACAAAGTGAACCATGATGTCAAATAATGAACGTGGATAAATATTCTCCAAATTATACAGTATTATAGCAATTTAACATTTCATACAATCCAAAGTTTCTATATTTAACGTTCTAGCACTTAAGTCTTTAAAAAATACACCCAACTTAGTCAAAGCCACCTGTACATATCTCGTCAAGTACTCACGTATACTAACGAATAAAAAACAACATACAAATACATGAAAATCATGACTTTTTAGTCCAATAATTTCCTAGTTATTTATTCACATAGAACTTGTTAGATTCGAGACATATTCGTCCGGTAATTTAATCTTCATCAGCTCCTCATAAAATGTAGTTCTTTCATTTGTTGACAATGTATACCACCTAATTGGTAGGTAGACAAACAAAACACCTTGGTGCAAGTACATTTTTAGTCTTATTCCCAACCACTTTAGTGATTCCTTTCATTTCAATAGCATTGAGTCAACTCAGTCATTGCTGAGCTCATCTAGATACCATTCGAACATGTTTACCACATGTTCGAACAATTAGAACTAAAGGGTCAGAGTTCAAACAACTACTATACCATTCAATCCTTTGTTAAGTAGCGTTCGAACACTAATTAGACGTTCAAAGGCGTTCAAACAGTTTCACTAAGATTTTTAAATTTCAAACATTTGGATAATCGTACAAACGAGAAACCCCCTCATTCGAATGGTTAAGCATAAAACAGATTTAAATTTTTTCATCAATTATATATTTTGTGTATTATATTTTGTAATCAATCTTCTTTAAATAGTACGACTGATACATTTTTAAGCTCCTGCTTCTAATAGTACAATCGATACATTTTTAAGCCATATAGTTTTATTGGAGCGTCATGTGTAGATCAATGATTTTCAAGATCTACTCTGGGAGGGTTGCTCCCAGACATCGATATTTGTGGAGCCCAATTGGACACTAATTCTAGACTAGAGGGACGAGGTGTTCAAGCACGTGCCATACATCAATCTTCTCATCGAGTTTTATAGAGCGCTCAGTGCCTCCAGTCTGGATTCTGATGGTAGATATACTGTCACTATACATGGAGCTTCAGTTTTGTTCTCGGTAGACATACTTGCTGATTTTATCGGCATCGCATATTTAGGACTACATATCCGAACCTAGTGCCCATAGAGTCTACATCTCACAGGGAGATGACTAAGGACAAGGGCTCTAATACTAATGGACTTGATCGCCTTATGGGTCTTGAGGTGAGGCGGTTGGTTTCTGGTCTAGATGCTCCTCCTTATGATAGGACGAAGAGCATTAAACAAGTTGATTTATCAGCCTTCTTCAAAACCATAAACTTAATCATTTCAATAACAATGACCCTCAGCAATACAGGATGTAGGTTGACATCGATTGAATGAGGTTTATGATACACGTCGCTCGTATGGTGATTATAGACCAATTGGATTATATATTCACCAGGATTCGATCAGAGGTTTCTAACGTTACGACGGATATTTTGCCTTTTGGTATCTTGATCACATGATTCCTACTATAGGCCGGGTTTTACTAGATATTATTGAGCGTGTCCATGAGCTAATTGAACCATTCAACAATTTTGTCCTGTCACTAAGCATGGGGCACTCGAGACTTCATGTTCGTGCTCCTACTAGAGAGCCGATCGATACTCAGGCCGAAAATGGACATTCGATAGATCATGAAGTATCGATCGGTGAGACATCCACGTAGTCCGAGGCATCACGCACTATTACTTCTAATCAGATTGTTGATATAGTATGTGCAGAGATCCGTGCATAGATTTAAAAAATTGTCGCTACAGTGTGCATAGAGATCTAGACTGCCTTCTTTGACTTACATACAAAGATTAGTAATGAAGATTGATGTCGTGTCTGAGACTCATATCACAATCTGTACTCGACTAATACAATTAGAGACACACGTAGTTGCAATCGATGATGTTTGTAGATAGTTGGGATTGTAGTATTTTATATTTTATATATATATTTTCTTTTATTTTTAGTATCGATAATATTTGATATTTTGTAAGTCTACTTAATTATGAATTAAACTTTTTTTTTATAAATTATTTGTTAATTTCCTATTATATATTCTTTCACTGATTTTTTTTTTATAAAATCAATGTCACCATCAAACAAAACATTACCATTCGAACAAAAATGGATGTCCGAACGTTGTTACCCACATTCAAATCTTGATAATCTACCTGTTCGAACGGTATAGTAATGTGTTCGAATGTGAATTAATTTTCCGCACTTAAACTGTCAATTTTTTTCCCATCATCAAACTATTATTTTACTAGGGACAAAATTTATCGTCCCTATGTGGCGTTCAAACGTTCTTGTGGGACAAAATCAAAATTTTGTCCCTCGATCTCCTTTTTTCGGAACAATTTTAATTTTATTTCAAAGAAAAATCATCCCAAACTCAAAAATTTGTTGCAGTGTTGTAATAAATAAAGGGGTGGCACTAGGCATTTGGAAGGAACTTCGATACCAAAGTAGAGATTTATATGATTACAAATGTATCAAGAAGTCAAATGAAGTATTTGTTACCTCTATAGACTATTTATAGAGAGACATGAAAGTACTGGGGATGTTGATAATTACTTATCCCATATATTTATCTTTTATTATCCATTAATAAGAGGAGAAGATAGTTGTTTTGTCTTATACGCATTATTCCACCCAAAATGATTATGTCAATTCATGGACTTTATCTCACAATCTCTGTAGAGTTATCAGCTACTTGGTCGTGACCATGGGCCTCCTGGCCTGAGACAACAACTAATTATGGGCTTCGCTACTGTCCCAAATATCCTTCCGCCTTGTCTAATTTTTCTCTACTTTGTCTCATAGTCTAGTTTTTCTCTCGTTTATAATTCGAGAAATGAACAAAGAATTTATAAGCTTACCAAAAAAGACTTCAATGTATGCTATTAAATTAATAGATAATATTTTTTTACTATCACAATGTATTGTATGCTACTGAATTATTCATAAAAATATAAATACTAATTTTTTTTAATGAATTTGAATATGACAACAAAAAAATATTACATATCTATAACCTAAGGTCATATGATAGTTATTTTTTAAGATATACTCACGTAATTTCCGCTTAATAAATTGTAAGAAAAAAAAATATATATATATATATATAGAATATCATCGGGGTGAGGCTAGGTGAATCCTAAATGTGAGGTCTTCCATACTTTTCCATTGAGAGAGAGAGAGAGAGAGTAGCAACTTAATTCTTCCAAGCTCCCAGTCATCCACAACGTATGTCTTGCTCTTGCTTCCTCATGGAGTCCAGTCCAGTAGCTAGTAAGTAATTTCCAGTTCTCTCTACACAGACCACTACAGAATTTGAGCTTATTGATAAGAGAAAGGCTAGGAGCAGGATGAGTAATAGGGCTGTTATACCTGACCAATGAGAGCAAGTCACTTCGGCATGTACATTTTAAAGAAGTTGGAATCGAACACAGTATTACACGATCTCTGTCCTCACCTCCCCCTTCGGGAACCCATTCCTCTACCTCTCTCCCTTTCTCCCTTTGTGATTTCACAGGCCAAGAATACACTAAGTTGATGAAATCTCACCACAACATGAAATTTGGAGCTTCAATAGTAACAATAATACACCAAAACTTGCAAAAAATAACAACAAAAATACCAAATAACAGCAAAAATACCCAATAACAACAAAAATATACCAAACATTACAACAAAACTTCTCCCAAATTGGAAAATCTGTGACAAGCAAACCTAGAAATCGCAACTCACAAATGACGTATCTTCGTCGGACTGCAGGTGCTTCGGGTGTTTACCTTTCGCGCGTGGGTTTTTTCGAACCCTAGAATTTGGTGTTTAGAAGCTGTCGGCTTCGAAATCACAGTTGTTTAGGGGTTGGGCTTTTGGGTCGAGGTTGTCGCATTTGGGGTCGGGATTTTGGGTCGAAGTGACAGGTTTTTTGAAGTTGCTGACGTTGGCGTGTTCGACGACGGAGAGTGGTTTGGCCTGGCCTGTGAAATCATAAAGGGAGATAGGGAGAGGAATGGATTTCCGGTGGGGGGGGGGGGATAGGGATCATGTAATACTATGTGTTCGATTCCAGCCTCTTTAAAATGTACCTGCCCACGTGACTTTCTCCCATTGGTCAGGTGTAATAGTCCTATTACACTCATCCTGCTCTTACCATTTCTCTATTGATAAAGAGTTTTGCTACATATAAGCCCACATACCACACACCATACATTTTTTTTTTTGCAATTTTTTTCTTTTTAAACTAATTGAATTCTCTACTCATTATTTATAGATTAGATATTTTACAAAAGAAAAAAAAATTAAAAAGACATATGATGTTTGATGTGTAGACTTATATATAAATTTTTTCATTGATAAACGTCCTCTATATATCTTTATCTTTATACTTAAAAGTAGTTATAATCAAGTGAACAATAATGAATAGTATTTTCGTTTAACTTTCATATTCCACTTCTACCCTCTGTATTCAATCCTGTTAAACTCCATAATTCCCTCTCTCTTCACGTAGTTTACGATAGCACCCCCAAAATGTCTTCCTTTTCCTTCAAGCAACCCTCGGTTAAGCCTCTCCGTCGACCACCCAACCTCACCACCACCTCCGGTATCTTTCCCTAGATCCGGCGAGCAACCTCAACTATCGAAGTCCCTTGAAAGGCCTTCCTTCACCCGCACGCGAGTACAACCCAAAATGGGTTTCTTGTAGGTCCTCCCCCTCGCACAACCATACGCCGCCATAAATAGCCACCACAGCCACCGTTGAGCACCACGACCACCCCTTTCCTCCTCCCTTTGACCCGAAACCAACAGCTCCTCCCTAGACCTAAGGCTGTTCGCCCGACCCAACCCACTAAGATAGATTCCACTTCGACCTGTTTTGAGACTGTACCGTTTGGCTGATATCGAATGCCTGATAACTCAGCCGATAACATTTTAACAAGTATCCTGATACCGTTTGACAAAACTCATTGGCACCGTCCAAATCCAAGCTCAGACAATCGCTTCCGACAAACTCATCGCCAGGTGGTTCCCAATAATCACACCCTCTGGAAAGCATGAAGTCTTCTAGTGGTGGTGAAGTAGAGTATGATTCATGGGAAGAGTTAATGGGTTTTTTCTCAAACCCACAACTTTGAGTTAGATCCCAACATCCTGGCCACTTCAGTTCCATCTGAAGGCGAAGGAAATTTCGTCTATTTATCATCATTGTTTTGGTGAGGGGAGGAAGGCAAAGGTGTGTTGAAGGTAGACCATTTCGTTGCGAGCTTTTCGGGCTTGGGGATGACAACGATGAGCTTTGGTGACGGAGATTTTGTCTAAACGAGTTGTGAAAAAGGTTTACCATCGCTGTGAGAGAGAGAGAGACAGAGAGAGAAGCCTGTAGCATTTCATAGGATTTGAAGCTGAACTTGAATTTGAGGAGAGTAAATTGGGTAATCGGGTAATACCCGTTATCTGATTAATCGAAAGTGGGTCAGAATAATAGGTCGGTACCTATCGGAATAGCAGATGGGTCGGGTTTTCGGGTTACTTGTATAGCCTTACCTAGACCCACACACGAAACCCACCCCTTTATACTCGGGTTCCCCACCTTAGCCACCGCACACCGCCGATGAGAAAAGAAGTACCAGGAGCTTGAAGCGCAAGCCGATCCGATGAGGGAAGAAGTTGCATCAGTCCGCAAGAAGATTGATGGAGGAGAAGGTAAATGACTTATCTAATACCTACGAGAAGAAGGTAAATGACTTATCAAATACCAAGAAAATATCTTTGGATTTATTTGAACTTGTTTTGTTTGTTCAATATCTTAATTTATTTTAAGGTATTGATAAGTTGTTAGTTCACTGCTTGGAGGTAGTGGGTTTCGCGAGTGCACTGCGTGGGTGAAGGGAGGAGTTTATTGTTGTTGTTATTGTGGGATTTGTGGTCTGAGACTTTGAAGTGGTTTGTGTTCTTTAAAAATTCTTTGTTCTAATATACTAAGATTTTGTACTCTTTTCAACATGTTAACATTTTCATGGTGATAAGATTTTCATTGCTTATCAATCCCACCTTGGTCCATTGAGCTCATCTTGTATGTGGTTATTTTGCATGGGTTCATATCTTATAGTAGTTTTAGGTTGTAGATATGTCCCTCGATTAAATAGTACAGGAGATATAAAGAAGTTAAAATACATTTTTAAAGTAGTTCTTAAATCCCATTTTGGGTAAACTCTGAATGCAAGAAAACTTGCATTGTGATTATTGATCTCCTCATGAAAAAGGATTTTTCATTTTTTCTTGCATTTAGAGTTTCTGTCATAACAAAGAATACTTTATAGAATATGATCGTATTAAGCTGTTTTTTGATTGTGTGCTTTATGGATTTGTAAAAAAATAGAATTTATTGTTTTTTATGTTTGTTTATGTATTGTAGGTTTGAAAAAATACAATTTTTTTTCTTTGACTCTTCGTATGTTCAGTTTATGGTGAAGCTTTTGTTTGATTTTGTGATTTACAGTTTTTTCAAAAAAATATATTTTTTTTCTTCTGTATGTTATTTATTTGTTTCTTGTGGATTTGCATATTGTGACTTCTGTCTATTGTTTTCGTTGTTTGCAAGTTTGTATTTTTTTTTTGTTGGTTCTGTCTTCAGACTTTTTACAAAATCCTAATTTTAATATTTGTTCTCTCTTTCACACACATTTATAGTCTGACTTGATTTTGGAACTTGCAAGTTGCATATGTTATTGCTGTTTTGGTTCTCTTTCCCTCTTGCCCCCCCCTTCTAGCTCTGTGCTGAAGGTGTTGTATATATTTTACCTATGTATAGCTATGGCAGGTTTGGCTCCAGAAGGTTCACAATTTGATGCTTGTCAATATGATACTAAGATGAACGAGTTGTATGTAGTTTTCTTACTTTCTTTAGCTGCATGCTATCATTTTTGCTGTATGAAACATATAATAGGACTATTTATTCTTTGATCCTCTCTTTCATACTGTGGGATCTGTTTTGGCCCAAAAGCCCACTAGCGATAAAAGTCCACCAGAAATGAAAAGCACACAGTGGGCTCAACTCTGCAGAGTCCAAAATACATATCAACCCGTTGCCAGTTTTCATGAGATCTTATACAGATACGAAATATCGCCAAACTCAGAAAGATATCTCATGCAGATACGCGATCACGATAATGACGGAAAGTGTTACACAAGATATGTATCGCCTCGGAGGCCTATATATACCAGATAAACCTCAACTGTGAATTTCATGATTTTCCCTCATAAAATACGTGGTTATTAACTTAAGCATCGAAGTTTTCTAGGGTGGAGAACCACCGTTTCCTCTTGATTTTTCTTACAGGTATCGAAAACAGGAGGCCGGTGAGACACGTCCTCAACATTGGCGCCGTCTGTGGGATTTGACTTTACAAACGATTAACGTGGCTCTCGCATGTCAACTGTGACACGTTCTGTAGCAAGCCGAATGACAGAAGCATTAATGGAAGCGCGGTTAGCAGCGGTGGAGGAAAGACTGAGAACAACATTGGAAGCCTTGGAAGCGCTTCAAAAGGAGAACGAGACTTTGCGGCAAAGGAATACTAAATCCAGCAACACAGCCGTACTGCCTATCAATGGGCAATGAGAGCAAGAGGCAGATAGTAACGTTGGGGTCGAGCTTGAGCACGTGGAAAAACAAAAACTGCATGACGAATTGAAGGATCTTGTAAGCAAATATGAAAAATAGCAAAGAAGATGGGGGGACATTCTTCGGTCGACAGCTTACTGAGTCAGACTGACCTACCATATATAACGAGCGCATCATGGGAATCCCTTTGCTGCCAAAATTCAAATTTCTCCAAATCGAACTGTACGATGGGTCCAGAGACCCCGTGGACCACTTGGAAAACTTTAAAACTCACATCATGCTCCACGGCTTCCCAGGTGAGATCGCTTGCCGAACTTTCCCTTTAACCCTGAAGGGGACAGCGAGAGGCTGGTTCGGAACCCTCCGGCCGAGGTCGATCGACAGTTTCGAGGAGTTAGCTAAACTTTTCATAACCCAATTTTTGCCTAGCAGAAGGCGCCGGCGTCCAGCTGCCTACCTACTAACAATCAAGCAAAAGGAGGATGAGGATCTCAAGACCTACCTCACACGGTTCAATAAAGAACGCTTAACAACGGATGACCAGGACGAGAAGATCACTCTGGCCGCCCTCCTGGATGAAATCTGGCCTCAGAGTCCCTTCATGGTCGATCTGGCAAAGAAGACTCCCTCCACCCTAAGGGAGTTCATGGATCAAGCGGACAATTTTGTCAATGCCGAAGACACGCTGCAAGTGTTGGTAGACCCCCGCAAAGAAAGCAGCAGGGGCGAAAGGCGAAATGGGCGCGATGACAAGAAAGCGGGAACAAGTCGGCAGGAAAGAAGACGAGAAAGGTACACAGATCGAAACACCAGGTCAATGCATAACAACCTGAGTGTTAGGGAGGAAGAGGATGGCAAGGCCGAAGGGCGCCCACATCAAATGGGAGACCGGTATTGCAAGTACCACCAGACAACGTCACGTTGGACCGAAAATTGTACAACCATGAAAAAGAGGGTCGCTGACCTAATAGGAACATGCAAATTGGAGCACATGATCGCAGAGCGATCAAAACCAAGGAGGTGCCAGGAAACCGGGCGAAGAGGTAAAAGGAGCTTCAGCCTCGAGCGGAGAAACCGCGACAACAACCCTCGGAATGATCGCAGCTGGGCGAACAACAGAGGGAACGTTGGTAGAAGCAGGACCCCCACCAGAGGTGGCAGGAATAGGACACTCCCGAGAAATAACAATAATAGAGAACCAATCGGGGAAATCAGGACGATAGCAGCAGGATTCGCCGGAGGTGGAATATCCACATCCAGTCGTAAGGCACATGCACAAAGAGCTCGGTACGAAGAAGTATATGTAACGGACAGGGCGCCTAAGCAGTAGAGACTGAACCAAGAACGAGAAGTGATATCCTTCGGAGAGGCAGATAGGCAAGGGATACTATATCCGCATGACGACACCCTAATAGTCACCCTCATTATAGCCAACTACACGACTAGGCGGGTACTAATTGATAATGGAAGCTCAGCTGACATATTGTTTTGGGACGCGTTCAACAGAATGGGCATTGATACCGGACAGTTACGACCTTCCCCAACACCACTGAAGGGTTTTTCTGGTGAAGCCATCCAGCCAGTCGAAGCCATCACACTTCCAGGTTACCACCGAGATTGGAACACAAACAGCGACTACAATGACCGACTTCCTGATAGTGAAAGCCCCTTCCTCCTACAACGTTATTCTCGGGAGACCGACCCTTAACCACCTCAAAGAAATAACCTCCATGTATCACCTCAAGATTAAATTCCCGACCGACAGCGGGGTAGGAGAATTAAAAGGAGAATAGGCACTGGCTAGGGAGTGTTATGTACAGGAATTGAAGAAAAATGGCAACGAGGTTTGCACAATCGAGGAGCCAGAAGGAACTTTCCTCCCGCCACTTCCGTCCACCATGGCCGAGGCATCGCAAGAAGAAGTAGAGGTCGGAAATGAACAGATTCAACAGCACTCTGAGGTCAACGAACCTTTGGAGCTTATAACTCTGTTCGCAGACCGCCCAGGGACAACTGTGCATGTAGGCACAAACTCCTCCCCTGCAGATAGAGAGAGTCTGAAACAACTGCTGATAAAGCATAGAGACATTTTTGCCTGGAGCCACGAAGAAATGCCAGAAATAGACAGCGCCATCATTGAACACAGACTGGGCGTGAACCCTGCGCATAAACCTGTGCGCCAAAAAAAGAGGTCTTTCAGTGTGGAAAAATACGCCGCCATCGGCTTGGAGGTCGAGAAGCTGCTCATCGCCGGTTTTATCAAAAAGGTCCACTATTCGGAATGGTTATCCAACGTCGTCATGGTGAAGAAAACCAACGGGAAGTCGAGAATGTGCGTAGACTTTACTGATCTCAACAAAACCTGCCCGAAAGATAGTTTCCCCTTGCCACGCATCGACCTCATCGTGGATGCAACAGCGGGACACCAGACGCTCAGTTTCATGGACGCATACTCAGGATACAATCAAATACAGATGCACGCGGCGGACAAGGAGAAGACGGCATTTATAACCGACCGGGGGTTGTACTGCTATCAAGTAATGCCATTCGGATTAAAGAACGCAGGAGCAACTAACCAAAGGTTAGTCAACCGAATGTTCGCAAAGTAGATGGGGCAAACCATAAAAGTCTACATAGACGACCTCTTAGTGAAAAGTAAGGAGCCTGCCCAACACATTATTGACCTGAGAGAGGCATTCGAGGTGCTCCGCCAGTATAAGATGAGGCTGAACCCTGCCAAACGAGCCTTCAGAGTCGGGTCGGGGAAGTTTCTAGGATTCATCGTATCAGAGAGAAGAATCGAGGCCTTCCCCTAGAAGATAGAGGCTATAATCAATATGAAACCACCAAAGAACCTGCACGAGACACAACGGTTAGCAGGGAAAGTAGCCGCCCTCGGGAGGTTCATAGCCAGATCAACCGATAAGTGTATGCCTTTCTTCCACGTATTGCGTAAAACACATCCTTGGAATGAAGCGTGTGACGAGGCGTTCAGGAACTTGAAATAGTATATGGTCAACCCACCGCTCCTAAAGCAGCCCGAAAAGGGTGACGTGCTTTGTGCCTATCTGGCTGCCTCCCCGCATGCGGTGTCTGCCGTCCTGGTAAAAGAAAACGAAGTCGATCAACATCCCATATATTACGTAAGCCGAGCTCTCGGGGAGCGGAAGTAAGGTACCCTAAGATTGAGATGCTAGCCTTTGCCTTAGTAACAGCGGCCAGGAAGTTACGCCCGTATTTCCAAGCCCACACAGTAAGGGTACTCACAGAAGCACCATTGGCAAAAATCTTGAGGAAACTAGACTGCACGGGAAGACTGATAGGATGGTTAATCGAATTGAACGAATTCGACCTGAGGTACGAGCCCAGGAAGACAGTAAAGGGGCAAGCACTGGCAGATTTTGTAGCAAAGTTCACAGGTTTCCCCCAAGAAACTCAGGACGCCATCACGACACCGACAAGAACACCATGGGTAATGCACATAGATGGATCATCCTGCAAGAACGGTGGCGGCCTGGGAATACACCTCATAAGTCCCAATGGCGAAGAGAGATACTACATGGCTACGCTTGCGCTCAGAGTAACAAATAACGAAGCAGAATACGAAGCACTAATCGCTAGTCTCTAAGTAGCCGCCCAGATTGGAGTGACAGAAGTAGAAGCCAGTTCAGATTCACAAGTCATTGTCAACCAAGTCCTGGGACTGTACGCCACTACGAGTATACAATTGAAGAAGTATTTGGAACGGGTATGGGAAGTACAAGACATTTTCTCATATTTTACCATAACTCAGGTCCCGCGAACAGACAATGAAGTGGTGGACAAGCTGGCCAGGACAGCTTCGGGGATGGAGATGGAGCCCCTTCCTTGGCGAGTAGAAAGGAGAGTCATTGAGATATCCGCCGTTGGCGCGGAGATAGCAGCGTTAGATCGTGGTTTTCCAGAATGGGCAAATGGAATAGTGGAATATCTAGCATCGGGCAAACTTTCGGAGGGATGAGATGAAGCAAGGAAAGTAAGGAGGAAAGCGACGAGATTCGTGCCCATCGAAGGGATCCTTTACAAGAGAGAACTCTCCGCCCCTCTGTTGCGATGCGTCTCGCCCTAGGACGCGCAGTATGTCCTCGTCGTGATACACGAAGGGATCTATGGAAATCATTCAGGGGGAGAGCCCTGGCCAAGAAGGCAATCAGAGCGGGTTATTACTGGCCCAATGCGATAAAGGATGCGTAGGAATTTTCAAAGAAATGCGTCAAGTGCCAGGAATATGCACCCATACCTCACGCACCGCCAGAGGAGTTGACCTCCATTACGGCACCCTGGCCTTTTGCCCAATGGGGCGTGGACCTGGTGGGACCTTTCCCACCAGGCAAAGGTGGCGTCAAATTCATGATAATGGCCGTGGACTATTTCACCAAGTGGGCGGAAGCCGAACCCTTGGCGACCACTACTAGCAAAGCGGTAACACGATTTTTATGGAAGAACGTAATTTGCCGATTTGGAATTCCCCACAGCATAATAACAGACAACGGGTGGCAATTTGACTTCGACCAATACAGAGAATGGTGTGCCGAGCTAAGAATCAAACCCAAGTATTCTTCGCCAGGTTACTCCCAAGCTAACGGGCAAGCCGAATCAACTAACAAGGCTTTACTCTCTATCCTAAAAAAGAAAGTCGCAGAGAAGAAAGAGGATTGGGCAGATGAACTTCTGGGAGTACTTTGGGCGTACAGGACGTTAGTCAAAATGCCAACCGAGGAATCCCTATTCACCCTAGCATATGGAACAGAGTCCATACCGCCGGTGGAGATAGGACTACCCAGTTGCAGGACAAGTCATTTCTCGATTGACCAAAACAACAGCAAGCTCGAAGAAAATTTGGATTTAGTGAAGGAAGAAAGGGAAAAGGCAGAAGCCAGACTGTTGCAAGAAAAGGCCAAAACCGAACGATATCTCAACAAAAGAGTAAAGCCCCGGACTTTCAAAGTCGGAGACCTGGTTTTAAGGAAATGTGGGGTGACTACCCAAAATCCTGGAAAAATGGAACCTCAATGGGAGGGACCTTACATAGTAGTGACGAACAATATGGGGGGATCGTACCGGTTGAAAGATAGTCAAGGGAGAGAGCTACCTTGGCCCTGGAACGCGGAGCACTTGAAGAAGTTTTACCAGTAGTAATTTCAGCAATGGCTTTTCTTGTGATTTTTTATCAATTTACACTTTCCGGCAGTAATTTCAGCAATGTCTTTTACTATGATGTTTGTCAATTTTTGTTTAATCAAATTCCGTTTGGCATCTTCATTTCCATTGGACTCTTGAAGTATTTCATTCTTACTGTCCCAACAAATGCAACACAAGGGACGTAGAGTTAATTGACCTCACCATCTCAAACACAAATAAGGGGCGTAGAGTCAATTGATCTCGTCACCTCAAACACGAGCAAGGGGCACAGAGTCAATTGACCTCGCCACCTCAAACGCTAACAAGGGGCGCATGGTCAATTGACCTTGCCACCTCAAATACTAACAAGGGGCGCAGAGTCAATTGACCTCGTTACCTCAAACGCTAGCAAGGGGCGCAGAGTCAATTCACATCGCCACCTCAAACACTAACAAGGGGTGCAGAGTCAACCGACCTCGCCACCTCAAACACGAGCAAAGAGCGCAGAGTCAATTGACCTCGCCACCTCAAAGACTAACAAAGGGTGCAGAGTCAATTGACCTCGCCACCTCAAACACTAATAAGAGGCGCAGAGTCAATTGACCTCACCACCTCAAACGCTAGCAAGGGGTGCAGAGTCAATTGACCTTGCCACCTCGAATGCGAACAAGGGGCGCAAAGTCGACTGACCGCCCCCCCTTAAACACTCAAGACGAGTAAAAGACACGCTACACAACCCAAAAAACGAACATAGTCATGAGGGCAAAAATAAGCATGCGGCAACAAAGGCCAAGGAAAAGACCTATGGCGAATTACAAACGAAGTCTGATTACAAAAAATATCTGACTACAAACATGGTTACAGCTTACAACAAAAAAAAAAAAATAGCAAATAATACAACGACTCCTTGTCACAGGTCGCCGCTTTCTTCGGGAGGCGGCAAAGGGGGCACCCCTGCAAAGGCATCAGGAATTTCATTACGCCCGAAAGTGTCGGCCAGGCGATAAGCAGCCATCTCCGGGGAAAACAAGCTCATATCCAGCGCCTGCAGGTTAGTCGCCGAATCAACTAGGAGACGGTTCCGAAGACGTAAGATCCCATAGCCATGGCCAAAAGTGAAAGTCGTGTCCCGAACTTGAGGAACCAGGGCCAGCTGATCTCAAAGGCGGGAATTTTCCTCCCGAGCAGCAGACAGTTGAGCAGCTTTTCTGGCCAAGTGCTCATCCCTGGCCATAGCAACTAGGTTGGCCTTCCTTAGCTCCTCATCCGTGTTTGCGCGGCTCGCCTTGTATTTTTGATGACGCTCACGAAGCTCAGCCAGCGAACCCTGCGCCACGGACACTTCTTGGGCTGCCAAGCGAGCTTTCTCCAAGGCGTTCAGTAAATCCTTGGTCAGCCCGCTGCATCTTTCCTTGAGGCCAACGAGTTCCCCCCTGGTTGAGCAAAGCTCCCCGCTGGCGGCATGAAGCTCAGAAGTTAGGCGAGCAATCTCAGCATTAAAGCCTCGACGGGCCTCTCGAAACTGCACTATAGCCAGGTCTTTCTCCGACTGTAAAACCTGGCAAGAGAAATCATCCCTGACTTTCGCCTCCTGAGCAAGGCGAACAGCGTCCCGGAGCTCGAGGACCTCCCCCTTGCGCAACTCGAGCTCCCCCTGGAGGGAATTGGCCACACCCTCCGCTTGGGTAACCGTAGCTCAAGCTCCCAGTTCCTCTCAATAAGGGCCTCCATTTCAGCCCTATCGGCTCGCCACTTCCCAGTGATTCTTTCATCCCGTTCCAAGAAGTTGGTCGCGAGCCGCGCCGCCAAACCCTCAACCCCCTGTAGAGAAAGACAAACAACCTAAGCTAAAAGCAGAAACAACAAATAATCAATGGCAAGAAATAGCAGCAAAAAGTATAAACCCGAAGAATATCGTGGAGAACCATTCCCTTAGCTGGTTGGCCACGTCGGTGGAGGCCTCCGCATAGGAAAAGGCAGGCAAAGGAGAGGCTTCCCGGGGAGCCACGCCCATTACCGGATCAGCCATATGTCCAGATACAGGCAAGAGCCCCGGATGAACAGACTCAACCCACGCGGCATGGGAGTTATCATGGAGCATTTGGTCCAACTCCTCATTGGTAAGGAACTCCGAGCCCTCGTCAAACGAGGGGGCATGAAGCTGCGGCAGGGAGAAATGCTCCCCACTCTCAACCAAGGACGGACTTTTACCTCCAGACACAATAGTGGGAGGCGTCTCTGAGCTAGGCGGGCCAGTCAGATAGGCATCGCGGGTGCCCCCAAGAGGGGGAGACGTAAGGCCCCCTTGACCAGAAGGTTGGGCGTCGATACGGTCCGTTTCCTCTACGCCTAAAGGTGGAGCGCCCTCCTCCTCAGAAACACCCTTGGAGGGCGATTGGTGGCGTGAACTAGGCCCCGTAATTCTTTCCAAGTGAAGGGCGGCTGCCACACAAAGAGGAAGTTCGCCTCCCCTTACTGGTCCTTCAGTAGTTGGCGCCATGAAAACTGGAGTGGACGCCTGGGAGCTCGATTGAAGAGGGGTGTGAGCCTGAAAAGTGGTGGCCAGTTCAAAAAGAGCGATATTAGCCAGCATCTCTCTGTCCCCCAAATCGGCGGAATGTGGCCTTGCGGGAGAGGTGCCCACAGGCGAAGTGGGCGCCACTGCCCGAATGCCTGAAGACCCAGACCCCTCTAGCGGGGTTGGCATTACGCCCTCGCCGCCTCCTGGAGAAGCCACGCATTCTCGAGGCGTTGGCTCAGGGGCGCTCACTTCGGGCGCCAAGCCCCCCTCAAGAATTTGGGTCGCCGGCGCCAACTCCCTATCACCCCCAGTGGGCGCCCTGTTTTTCTTGGGCGGAGGTTTGCGCAAGAACCCTCTGGGCATTCTTGTTTCCTCTGGCCCTCATCGTTCTTATTCTTGGACCTCTTCTCCTTCTTGCCCTCCACCGCGGCAATCTCTGGTCGATCGGTTTCCCTAGTCTTACTCCCGGTACCTCGCACAGAAAGAGCACCCCTCGCCGTCTTTTCTGAAGGAACTCATAAAGGGGAGGGGATGACATCTGTGACCATAAAGTTGCAACCCTAGACAAAGGAACGGTTCAGAGACGTCAATAACCGATCTATATGCGCAGGCATCAGCAGCTTGTCAGTCCAAAGGTCCTCCGGATGGTCCGTGGCCCAGGCATTGGAAGCATCAATCTGAGCAAGCTCTCGGCGGGACAAATGGGGCATGGTTGCCCACAGGCATCGAATATCAGGAAGTGGGTGCCAAATGGCCCTAACAGGGAAATCCCTAAAGACCTCCTCTTGACCAGGAAACTCCCATCCTTGATCACTAATGAAAAAGAACTTGGCGGTCCATGCCTTGGCATTAGAATACATTCCCTCAAATCTCGCTAGGGATTGGCCTTTCTCCTTTTTGCGAAAACAAGCCACGCACCCCTTAGTGGCCACCCTCACGTCATAGAAAGCCAAGAACTCACGTGCAATGAGATCAGGATAATGATCACGGAGGGGCTCCAGCACCATCCGGAAGACGATGCAAGCACATAAAAACACCCTCAAGGCGAAAGGGTGACGTTGAATAGGAGCAAGTTCAAGAAGGTCGAGAATATCTCGAAGGGGGCGACAGAATGAGAGTTTCAAACCATGCGATAATAGGGCGACGAAGATAACCATCCAACCAGAAAACCCCTTGTCATCACAGCACCTGAATCAGGGGCTTTCATCAGAATCGAGCTCGGGATTTTAAATTCTTCCCTGATCTTGGCCAAGTGTTTCTCGCAAACATTGGAACGCCACAAGTAACCGTCGAAGGTCGTGCCTTCAGGGATGTCAAAAGCTTGAGCCGATCCGCTACCTTGGTCTGCCATAGGAGTAGTGAAGAAAGAAGAAGAGGAAAGCAAGAAGCAAGAAAAAGGAAAGAAGCAGAGACAGAAAGAGCCTAATAACAAGAGAATATAGAAAAGTAAAATGAAGAGAGAAAAAGAAAAGGTATTTAAAGAAATTAAGTGCGGCATGCCAACAGACGGAAATATGATGACCTGATATAAATACAGAGGTGTAACCGCCAAATAAGAAGACCAGAAGACAGCACGCACCCGATGATCAGTGGAAAGGAACGAATTCCCAAGTTTGTCTTCACGGGAAATCAAAACCAAAAAAGAATTAAATTCCCTACGCCTCAAGGCGAAGGAAATTTGCGGGGTAACTGTGGGATCTGTTTTGGCCCAAAAGCCCACCAGTGATAAAAGCCCACCAGAAAGGAAAAGCACACAGCGGGCCCAACTCTGCAGAGTCCAAAATAAATATCAACCTGTTGCCACTTTTCATGGGATCTTATATAGATACGAAATATCGCCAAACTCAGAAAGATATCTCATGCAGATAAGCGATCACGATAATGACGGAAGGTGTTACATAAGATATGTATTGCCCCGGAGGCCTATATATACCAGGTAAATCTCAACTGTGAATTTCATGATTTTCCCTCATAAAATACGTGGTTATTAACTTAAGTATCGGAGTTTTATAGGGTGGAGAACCACCGTTTCCTCTTGATTCTTCTTGTGGGTATTGGAAACAGGAGGCCGGCGAGACACGTCCTCAACACATACTTTGTATTTTTTGCATCCTTTCGTCTTTTTGATAAATTGATTATTGCAGGATCTCAGCTTATGGGCAAGACCTCTTCACCTCATACGAAGAAGTTTATGACAGTTTTGATGTAATGAGATTCCATCCAAAAAACTCTTGTTGGTGCTTTTATACTTTTTCTAGATATGTTTTTTTTCATCAGTAAGAGTTCTAATTTAATGCAGAAAAATTTGGAATTGTCATTTTATGAAGAGTTTATTGGAGTCATTTCATAATAATATGAAGAAATTACTTATAAAAAAAAATTAATCTGAAGAAATTGAAATAATAATTTCATTAGAACTAATAGGATTAAGTGTAATTTATTGCTTCTCCTATATTTGGAGTAGATGATTTGGTCTCTTCCAAATTTTCTCCTACATATTTTGCATTAGATGAAACAATGGGACAGATTATGAATATAATGAAACATTTCTATGTTATCATTGTAAACATGCATGCATTGCACAACTATGTTATATACCTTTTCTCTAATCTTTTACTTTTGATCACTGACTTAAACATTTAACGTATAGATTCTATATGTACTAACACAACTATATTTTTGTTAATAATAGTTGTTGAGCATATGTTGAAATCAAAGATCTTATAGAACATTTAGTTGCAATCATATTTGGTGAAATTACAGAGGGAATACATCGGTCATAAATTGATTTTATCAATCATATTGATGAGGTAACGTAACATTATAATTTTTTACTGTTTCAATTTAAATCATAAAGTCTTCTTTCTTTATACCGTCACATTTCAATTACTCTAATTTACGAAAATATGATACATCTAAACATAAATTTTTATAATAAACTATGTTTCCATTTATTGTTTTTTGATACTTCAATTTGTACTTTATATTATATTTTCTATTTAGCAAATCCATTAAAATTATTACATTACTTACATATATTGAGAAGATTCCCCTTAGAATTTGTCAATTTTTCGCTCCATAGCCCGAGCCATCTAAAATCAATTAAATTGGCCAATTCACTTCTCGCTTTTTATCTCTCAGATACAAGATAGTTGATACTCTTTTGATTTTGTTTCCTTAACTCTTTCATGCTTTCTTCAATGCTTTACCGCAAATAAAACATAAAGCTTGCTTTTGCTGTTGAGAAATGTCTAGAAAATATTTTTTCGACTTTCATAACTAATGAAGATTTTTTTTAGATTATTTTTTTTTCTTTAATCTTCTCTATTATTTCAGTGGGTTCATCGCCTGTGAATTAACTGTTAAGAAGGGCTTTAAGAAGCCCCTGCTGTTTGTTTGATAGCTGCAAAATTTAACTGCTCAAAAAATAAATCGAGAGAGTTGAAGCTCAAATATTATTTGGATGGAAGAATTGACTTGTAACTGTTGGATGAGTGATAAAGAAATGATGAACTTCAGAGGGTGAGCATCAATTCCATAGGATAAAAAGTTTCAAATCATAAATTCCTAGACACCCATAACACCATAGAAGCCAATTCCAACAAAATGATAGGGGTAGGGATTCTTCCACTCTTTTCTTTTCTAATCCTTGCCTCAGTTGAAAGTAAAAGAAAAAAATTGCTGCAGAATGTGCTGCTTTGCAAGGCTCCAGTGGGTTGTAACTTTTCGAAAACTTTCTTTTAGCAATTTTCTGAGTTAGACTAGATTCTAAATGTTTCAATTAATGGGGAACCATCTAATTAATTGAATTATGGACAGTGGCTTGCTATGGATTTAGTGGAAGCAGCTCTTAATGGAAATCACTGGAGACTAAAGCTCGTTTGGATTCAGAGATGAAATAAGATGAGTTATGAATAGTAATAAAATAAGTGGTTGAGATGAGTTAAATTTAAAATGAATTATTGAGATGAATTGAAAGTACGAAATGAATTGTGAATATTAAAACTAAGTTTTGAAAACAAACGGGACAGACTATCAGAGCTTTGCATGTTATGTGCTTGAGTAGTTTGATGCTATTTGTTGTTGAGATTTTAAGCACATTTTTGCTTCCGTGTATGCGTTTATGTGGAAATGGTAATTCAATGGTGAATACTGAAACATTTTAGATGGTAGACAATCAGAATGAAAATATGATAAATATATGTTAGTAAGTGGAGTGTATTCTCAACTTTTTAATGATTCCAAGGTGCACTAGATATTCTATTTTTTGTTCTTTAGATTTCATGAGCGACTGAAATTATGTTTGTTGACATAAAACTTACAGGATTCACTTGTAACTAAAGGATCAGCTTAGGTCCTGTTGTTTGGGAGCATGCATGCTTCTGTAGGTGATTTTACTACTTGTGCTATTATTTCAAAGATGTTGATAGTCTGAACTTGGCTGTTTCACATTGCATAACTTCAACGTATTGGATTAGAGTAGAATCTTACAAACTATCTCAAATTATGAAGAGGAACAATCTGGTGTGAATATGCTGAAAAGTTTGGTATTTTAAAGCAAATTTTATTATTTTAAGTCTAATAATTTGGTAGAAATTGCTAGCCATATTACTAAAAGTACTTGTTCAAAAGTTTGAAAAATAAATTCTAGGAACATTATATTTACAAATTGGTAATGATGATATATTCTCAACTCTATTGACATGGGAATATTTGATCTGTTACAGAATTCTTATTTATTGCGAGTAATCTAGCTACCCTGAAGAGCAGGAAAGATTCTTAAGGAAATAAAAAATCTAAAGAGATGAATTTAAATATTATGCAATGTTTTGTTCCCGCTATTTTTAGCTTCTGTGAATATTTTGGTTCCTTTCTATATTTTGTACAAATATGTAATTGGTTGTACATTTTTTTTCCTCTTTTGACATTTGTTAATGATTTCTTCTTAATCATTTATCAAGATGTATAATTTTGAAAAGAAAAAAAGTTGCATCATTTGCCTATGCATTATATAATTATTATTAACTTTATGTCAATTTTAAAATTTAGAAGTATGTATATAACATGTTTAGAGTATGAATTAAGGCAAATAAGTTCTAGCTCAAATAATTCTCTTTCTCCATGAGAATGGTTCTCTTCAGGTTTGTTTTTTTCAATGTTGGTTTTCTTTTCATTTCATTGAAACTGATTTTATTTTTGTTTGTCTAATGTGCATCTTTTGATTTTCAGATATGTGGTGTTCAATTTGTGTTGATGGATTGAGTCGTAGCATTTTTTTGGTTTTTGTGCATAAAAATTTACCTATCCATTTAGATAGCATGAATGAATATGTATGAATATGTAAGCTGATATAAAAATGTTTTTTAGATATTGATAAACCTCAATTTCAAGGAGCAGCAAACTCTATATATAAAGCTTGGAGAGATCTTGCAGGAGAGGCTTGTGAGAAAGTCTTAGATATGCATGACCAGTGTCTTGTATTGTGTCCTTTTTCTCCCCTGCCTATTACATGCCGGCGGCATGACAAAAGAGAGAGGATTATATTTTTATATGGTACCATACTCTTATATATATATATATATATTTATATATAAGTATACAGTGCCATACACTTGCTTGCATTCTCTTTAAATTTTTCATGTGAACTCTTTGCTAGGTTTGTTGGTGCGGATGACGATGTGAATTCTGCATGTGGATGACCATTAGGATTTTGGAAGCATTTGCATCATAACCTTCAGTTTTTTTTTTTTTATTAATTTGCTTCATCTCACAAGTTTTGGGTTTAGAAGTGTGTGCTGAACCCATGGTTGAAGATGAAATGTTGAGGGATATTTCTAGAGGACAAAGAAAGCGTTGTTTGCATGTCATTGCGTTATTGTATTTTTATTTTTGTTGTTCAAATTGATATGGAGACAAAAGAAGTCAATTCTGATCTTATTCTGACATGGGACTCTTTTTTTTCTTTACCTTTTCATTTTCCTAGATAATCTGTCATGTATCTACAGGCTTCCTTTTTTATTATCAATGCATAGGTGACATGAAAGTTATCCACTTCCTGATCATCAACACCATTACATAGATCATTAACGAACTTTTTCAATAATGACTTAATTTCCAATCACTTGAATGCAAATGTTCTTACTTAATTTGCTTGGGCAATCCACTGGTAGAATGCTTAGAATCATCTATTGCGGGTGCAACTTGTATTAGGAGGGTGTGCAGTGAGTTCAGCTATGTCATTTATTTTTTCTTTCATTTAGTCATTGTTTTGGTTTGTCCAATTTAGCAACTTAAGTGATAAATGTTTGGGCTGTGTTTTCTTAAGTCTTGGACAAATATTAGTCTATTATTTGGTCTCTTTAATTCATTCTCATGATTTATTTTATTGTAATGGATGTGATTCTTGTTAGTTGGGTTTTGTCATTTGTTTACTTTTACTATTTTGTGGTGTGACGATTGAAGGTCGAGATGATGTTGTGGCCTGTTATGGGAGGGATGGAGGGCAAAGTATTATCTTCTGATTTTTGATGATCTATTGCAGTGCTTTGAGACTACGAGATAGAAGATTTTTTATTTCTTTTTTTTAGCATTGCAATGCTTTGAGACTGGGCTGCGAGAGAGAAAGGAAAATTTCTTGTCGTGCGTTGAGGGTTTTTTGCTGGTATGTTTTTGTTGTCTTCATTCTCATTTTTTATTTATTTATATATTTGTTTATTTTTTAGTGATAAATATTTATTTATGTTTTTGGACTTTGATACCTTTATTTTTGTTTTTGTGTTATAACACTTTTTTACGCATTGCCTGTAGCATTATCATATTTTTATACTCCATGATCTAACATCATCAATAAAACAGGGAAAGAATTAAGTTTTCTTAGTGGTTATAACTTACTCATAAAACTATTTATCTGACAAGTTGAGATGAATGAACATATGGAGTATTGTTCTCTATTGGTTTCTACACCCTTTTTTTTTCCTTTTAGCACATTGTCACAGTAGGAACTTTCATAGAACTTGCTGTTTAAAAATCATTAATCTAATTGAGATAGTTGCAACTTGATCAAAATTAGTGCAGAAAGGCAGCATTTTAGGATAATTCCATAGTATTATTCCCCATGATTTCTCAACAAGGGCCCACCAATTGCAAATTGCAAATCACATGTTAATGAATATTGTCAAACAATTGAGGACTGACAAGATATAAAAATCTCTCATGATGAACAGAAAAATAAATGGTAAGACACATGGTATAAGAAATATGGCCATTCTAGATGGTCAGATAACTATAGTGCTACAAATAGGAGGCGATACTTGTATTATTGGAGTACACTGAATCAGGATAGGAGTAACAGAGCGCCACTCTAAGGCCTAAGGGTGGGCACGGTTTCCATCTATATTTCATGCAAACTGTACAAGCCAGCTGAACTTTAAAAAAAGCATTCTTGAATTGTTATTTTGAATCGGGGATTTGTTCAATCATGATATCATATACAGAAATATGCCAAAAAGAAAACGAGAAGAAGAAAAAGGAAAAAAGATGCAATTAATCTTATGAGAGTTCAGACCTCCATTTATAAATGTAAATGGATCAGTAGATAATCCATGTTTTTTTCCTCATTGATTGATGGGTAAACATAGAATATTATGAGAATCCGCGTCTGATTTCGCAATGAACTCATGTATATTATGCTAAAAATGATATGGTTTTCGGGAGTTCAAAATCATATGGCAAAAAACTCAATATTGTTATGAATGTAAATGAACGAACGGCGCCGCCCCCTGTCCCACCACTAAATTATGTGAATGACTCCACCACTATTATATTAAATTCTGCATAGTAACTTGTATAGTAACTTGCATAGTAACTTCAACGCCTATAAATATGGGTTTCAGTTGTAATGAAATTCATAAGAAAATATAGAAAGAGAAAGAAAGTTTCAGTTCTTAAGAGTTTCTTTTCTTTTGCAATAGTAGTAGTTTTCTTTTTAGTTTTATAACACGTTATCAACACGAGGTTCTACCGATACTGAAGCTAATGGTCTTCTACTTCAAGTAAGTTTTTCAATATATTATTTGCAGTCCTTGAGATAAATATTAAAAGTAATATTTCTGAATATTACTTGATAAAATTTTATTTTTATTCTCATGATAATGTGAATATATTTCTTAAATTCACAGATTTATTTTTGTAATATAATGTCAAATATTGAGATTTATTACTATTGACATTTCTGAAAAATGTTATTTATCCAGATCCTTGATGAGATCTATTTAGATATGATGATGAACTTGAAAGATACAATCATAGAAGAAAACCATGTGTCCCTGAAGGACCGTGCTGTTTATCTCATGATGAAAAATCATCTTACTGTGTGAAATGAATTAAGAGAGTGATATAAGCACCAGAAGATGTAATCCTCTCAAAAGATCATTATGATTTATTGCACCTGAAATTGTAAGATTTTAAGAGTGGTATTGAATATCCTGCACTCTTTAAAATCAGCTCAATATTAAAATTATACAGTGAAAATGTCACTGATGATGATATATAAAAGAAGACATTATTTTTCATACCTCGAATGTGCTCCTGTAGTAGCAATATCGAGAGTGAAAGTTCAACAAATATTCTGAACTTTTATTTTGTCTTCCAGTGATTGAGCTAAATAATGAGTTTTTGTTACACCAGTTACGTCCTATTAATGATATCGAATTTACACAATTCCCAGAAGTGAATGGAAACTAAGGGCGTAGACGTGGTAGAAAAATTATAGAAGTGTTGGTCCCAAAAGCGACAACACTAAAGATGATAAAAATATATCGTATCACCAGAAGTGATCAAACTCAGAGAAGGGTAAAGGCTCTCAGAATAATTCTTCATAAAAAGATGAAGATGTTTGTCATAGATGTAATATGACTAAATAGTAGTCACGTACCTGTTGTACGGCCAAGCACTTGATTTACTTATGCTAAGTTTTTATATATAAGCTTATTAATATTTTATCATGTTTTGAAATAATGAAATATCGGTGTCTGAAGCACGACAAGAAATTACTTGGGATAATAAAGCCCTGTTTAAATTTGATCCTCTTACAAATAAATGTGAACCAGAAGTTCAGAAGATTATTTATTTGCAAAGTATTGCAAATCAATTACATGATGTATTTACTGACACTAAAAGTGTTGTAAAATCATATATTATTGCTGTTAATGCTTAAGTAAGAATTGAAGTCCCTGAAAGGCGAGTTGTTAAAACAGCAATAAATGAGTCTAAGATACACCTGAAGCGTTGAAAACCTATTGGTGCACAAGAAAAATAAAAATCGGTGCTCATGAAGAGACCGTATTTTCTGTATAAAATATAATCCTCCTGAATAGGAAACCTCCTGAAGAGGTAACTCCTGAAGAGGTAACTCCTGAAGAGTGTAACTCTTGAAAAGAAAACTCCTGAAGAGTATAAACCTCCTGAAAAGAAACCTCCTGTAGAGGTGTTTCATGAAATGTTTTCCCCTGAAGAGGAACAAAGAGATCTCAATACATTTCATGAGTACTGGAAAATTTATGGATAGAAATAAAACTGTTGTCGACAACATATATGATAACACTTGATATTACCAGAAGTAATGAAAAAAGTGAGCCAAAAATCGTCGAAGAATGTCGACGTAGAAATAATTGGCCAAAATGGAAAGCAGTTATTAAAACTGAATTAAACTCGCTAGTGAAGCGAGATGCATTTGGACCTGTTGTCCAAACACCAAATGGTGTAATATTTGTCAGATATAAGTGAGTATTTATACGAAAGCGTAATGCGAAATGAAATTATGCGGTATAATTTGTCGCACAAGGTTTCCAGTAGAAACCTGAGCAATTATGAGGAAACATATTTCCTTGGTATGAATGCAATCACATTCATATTTTTAATTGATTTGGTTATTACAAAAGGATTAGATATGCAGTTAATGAATGTGGTCACTGCATATTTATAAGCATCATTAGATTATTACGATACTTGAAGCATCTAATCCAAGTACATTTAGGAGTATGTACTTTATAAAGTTTCAAAGATCTTTATATGGGTTAAAGCAATCCGAACACATGTTGTATAATTGAATCAACGAGTATCTATTGAAAGAAGGATTTAAGAATAATCCTATATATTCATGTGTTTTATCAGAATCCGGATTCGTCATTATTGCAGTTTACGTTGATGATTTACCTTATTAGAACTCTTGAAAAGATTACAAGGGTTGCTATAAATTCAAGGAATGCATTTGAAAAGGAAAGATCTTATTATTCAATTCATAGATGAGTTACAAGAATTTGAGACTTCTAGCCTCATCTCTCAAATGCATTTGCTCTTCATAAAGCAACATACCATCCTTATCTAAAGGATTAGGCAGTCGAAATGAAGAGGCAAGTAAGGATTTTAAATCTTTATTCTCCTGTTTTAAGTCTGCAATTTTTTTGTCAGACTCTTGAACGAGTCGTTGAAATACAGAAACTTTCTCATTAAGCTCCTCAATCTCACGATTTTTAGATTGTAATCGGTTGGAAAATCCAACAATAGAGGAGGAGTATCGGGTGCCGAGAGTCACCAGCTCATAAACAGTTTCACGATCTGACTTATTAGCCAGATCATTTGCTTGCTGCAATATTGCACCTGTGGAAGATGCAGGATCAACTTGTAATTGAGGTGAATGATACCTCATATGTTGATTGTGAGAAATAGTAAAAGGAAATTGATGAGTCATTAGAAATTTGTAGAATAAGAATACAAATACAGATAAATTATAGTTATGAGAAGAAGATTTGATGCGTATTAAATGAAACTAAAGACGGTTCTTATAGAAATGGAAATAAGAACAAGACAAACCATTATCTCTTCAAATCTCACTTTACAAGATATGCTGGATGCATAATTTCAAAAGCCAGCGAGATTAATTACAGCTATCCCTATTTTCTTGTAAACGCTGAACCTCTGCCGTTAGCTGCTGTTGTTGACTTTGTATCTGAACTCTCTCTCGTTCCAGTTCTTCTACTCGTGTTTTCAGGTCACGAGAATAAAAGTCTACAAGATTTTTCAGCTCCTCGTTATCTTGTTTTAAATTTTTATTTTTTCTATCTTTAGTTGCAAGCGTTTGATGCAACTCAGATATTTGATTTTTAAGATGATCAACCTCACTCGTTCTCGCCAATAGCCTCTGAGACATGGTTGTAAGAGAGGCAGCATATTGAGCACTGAGAGTTATTGATGTTGCAACAATTTCAGGATCAGATTTACTAGATAGATATATCTCTGCTCCTATCATGGTATTTACAGCCTCAGGAGAAAATATAAGTGGTTGAGGTATAAAAGGTTCATGGTTTAAATCTGGGATATTAGAATTTCTATCAAACATAATATCGTTCTGGATGAACAACAACTGAATCTATGAGGAATGCGAGATCTTTTTGCTGGAGTAAACCAATGGTAAAATTGGTTATATTTAAACAACAACAACCCGAAACCTTCAAATCTCTTCAAGATCTCGTTTGTCCACAATGTCAAGCGGATTTGATTTTCCGCCGAACCGATAATATTAAATCTCAAAACTTTTATAGCTTTTATCATACATAGATGGTTTACAATGTTATTTCCACCGTATATAAACAAGTTCTTCCTAATAACGCCGAATGAGAGGGAGAAAATTTAGATGAAAATATTAGCATACTCTCTCTAATGCATTATTTAGTTGGAGATCATGTTTGAATTCTTAAGTTGTTATATATACTGAAATCATATTTGCTTATTACTTGAAATACTTACGCATATTATCAGGGGGAGTTTAAGTATTACTGCAGGTATCAGATTTCTATTAAGTTTGTCAACCAGATATTATTTTTCATCTTCAAATCACTCAGAGATTATTGTAATTCATGAAACAAGTCAAGAGTATATTTGGATCAGATCAATGACTCAACAATTTTATACGAAGATAATGCTACTTGTATCACTCAAATCAAAGGAGGATATATCAAATATACGATCAAGTGATAACCTGGCAGATTTATTCACGAAGACATCACCAACTACGACATTCAAGAAAATTGTGCAGAATATTAAAATGTGAAGACTCAAAAACTATTGTCATGCACTTTCCAGGGGGAGTAAAAGTCCTGAAGACTTGTGCTGATTGTACTCTTTTTCCTTCGCTAAGGTTTTATCCCATTGGGTTTTCCTTTGCAAGGTTTTAATGAGGCAATCTTAAAGCACTTGTGGATACATAAAGAGACTGTACTCTTTTTCCTTCACCATTGGTTTTTCTTCCCACTGAGTTTTTACTTGGCAAGGTTTTAACGAGACAGATTCCTTATTGGCGGTCATTCAAGGGGGAGTGTTATGAATGTAAATGAACAAACGGCGCCGCCCCCTGTCCCACCACTAAATTATGTGAATGACCCCACCACTATTATATTAAATTATGCATAGTGACTTGCATAGTAACTTCAACGCCTATAAATATGAGCTTCAGTTGTAATGAAATTCATAAGAAAATATAGAAAGAGAAAGAAAGTTTCAGTTCTTAAGAGTTTCTTTTCTCTTGCAATAGTATTAGTTTTCTTTTTAGTTTTATAACAAATATATATATCTTCATATATTTGTCTGTCTGCCCCGTCCCAAGCCGTGTGATACAAAATAGTGGTATTTTGCATATAGAAATGCTAAATGGTCCCATCATTTTGTCCTATTATTTTCATGATCGCTCTTTTATTTCATTTTACTTTTAATATTTATTTAAAAAGCTTTATTGGCCACGTAATCCAAGCACTACAGTCTAAATTTATATTTGTTCAGTATATTTTATATAATCTATATTAATATGCTTTTAAATTTTTGATAACCATGCTTTAACTTCAATTTTTTTTTTCATATAGTAACATTTATCATATATCTAAAATATTGCAATAATATGTTTGGAAAAAAAAATGAATAACACAATTAGGTACAGACAAAGATCTACATGAAAAATAGCAGTACAAAAATTTCAATATTCTCTCTATAAATATTGTGAATAAAGAGAACATACCACCTTTAAATGTATAATCTCCAAAAAAATTTAACTATCATTTCAATAGCAAAGAAAAAAATTTCAAGCAATTTTATATTTTAAGAAACAAATTGTAATATGAATTTGAAAAATTATCTTTTATTTTTTAAACTTGCTTGGATTATAGTTTATCTAAACTTATTGTTTGAATTAGTATCTTGAAACTTGAATGAACTATGTTATTTTTATTTATTTTTTTTTTTTGTACACTAAATATTTATATTTTTAAATAATTTATTTAATAATAATACAGGACAGCGTGCCTCACATATAATATAATATAGTGACACTTATGTTCTAATAAAAAGATTCATCCTCTAATAAAAAGAAAAATGTTCTTATATATATATAATGTAGTGACACTTATGTTATTCTCATTTATTTTAATTTTTTTTATACATTAGATATTTATATTTTTAAATAATTTATTTAATAATAATACAGCCTCTCACCATTAGTGTATATATATATATATAAGAGAACATTTTTCTTTTTATTAGAGGATGACTCTTTTTATTAGAGGATGCGTGGCTGTGCTCTTTTATATGTTTCAAGAGTGAATTTGAGCATATATGTATATATATATATATATATATTCGGAAATCCATTAACCCATCCCATCTATCTGACAATGGCAGTCAAACTTGAAGTGAGGCAGGCCATTCATTCCTGTGAGCGCTATTTTAGGTAAGGAAATGGTACCGACACTTCAAATTTTACAACAAAGTACACAACATAACACACGTGTCACTTTTTGCTTTTTCCATTAAATCTTCTAATAAAGAGATGTGAACTGCAAAAATTCAAAAACTCCAGGTTGCAAATCTCAAACTCATCCCGCTCCCAATCCTTGCAGACGCAGAGAGCTCTTCTCCCCCAAAAAGTTTTGAACCAAAATCTGGCCGCCACCTTCGTCCACACTGGCTTCGTAGGTAAGATGTGTGCAAATTACAGTAAAGAGAAGTCTCTACGATGTCGATGTAGACGATAATGATCAGAACAAGATCATCTCTCAAAACCCATCTCTTACCCATTCCATTTACCAATCGTACATGCACCAATTTATACTACAACAGAACCACATCCAGGGGAAAAAAACACTCACTTTCAGATCTGGGCAGTCACGAAGAGGGCGAAGCTCCAAATATCTTTTTTTATTTATTTACTGAATCTTCAAATATCGAAAATGGCCAAAATAACTAAACGTAACTGCAATTGCTTTTAATTTGCCACGGATTCTTCCAGAAAATTCATGATTACTTGAAAAACTGCATTCCAAAAAACCCATCTGCATTTCTGGGAGATTCGACCCATTGCAAAATCGCAGAATGATGTCTAAGCACAAATCGAGTACAGTGAAAATTACAAAATCACAAAATCTTAATTGCAAAATCGCAGACGATGTTGTCGTGTGGATTTTGCGCTTCAGAGGAGTAGTGCGACGCTGCAAGAGACGTGCGAATCGATTTGCAGGAAAATGCCTTTTTTTATTATTATCCATCTTTAGTGCCAAGCATCTTACTTCTATGAGAAGCCTCACTTTGAGAATAAAAAAACAAAAAGATGAGAACTAATGACACGTGTTATTGTGTAATATGTTGTAGAATTTGAAGTGCCGGTATCATTTCCCTTTAGGTAAACGACCAGCAAAGTCCAGGTTAGTCTGACTGACAACCCATCAAACCCAGCAAAACCAATGCAGTGAGTTAATATTACTTCGGAACGACGTCTAACCTCAGTCGTTTTTTAGAGCCAAAATCATTCAGCTGAATAGATGCCATCCACTGGGTGAAACTTCTTTCATCTATGTTTGAGGCCGGTGCCTTTAACCTTATGTCAATAATCGAGATGTCATTTTCTGCTTTAGTTTTTAATATTATCCTTAACTTGCTTTTTAATTAACCATAAAAATAACTGGAAAAAAAAAACCAAATAGTTTATTATTAACTTAAAGGTCACGTTGGAGTGCGGTTAGATTTCACCCACTATTTTTGCAGCCCCTTAATCTTCTATAAAAATATAATAAAAAATATAATAAAATAAAAAATATAATAAAAAATAAAATAAAAATAAATTTTTAAGATAAATTTCATCTCATTCAACTCCTGCTGCCGCCGACAATAATGGAGACTGCAAATCACGTGAAATTTAGGCCCCGCTTGGATTCGGAAATGAGATGAGTTGAGATGAGTTTGGTTTATTTTTTAATATTATTATTATTTTGAGATTTGAAAAAGGTGTGTTGAAATTTGAAAAAGGTGTATTGGGATTTGAAAAAGGTGTATTGGGATTTGAAAAAGGTATATAGAAATTTGTGTTTTGTATAAAAGATTATAAAAATATAATGATGAAATGGAAGTGAGTTGAGATGAGCTCAACCCACTTCCGAATCCAAGCAGGGCCTCAGTCGGTCGGATCGAATTAACCCCAGCTTTTCTCTATCTTAACTTAATTGGAAAAATATTGCAAAAATATATTGGCATTCAACGCATTAGTACCTAACCCATTGGGCCCTACTGATCACCACAAAACATTAACCCATCACATTGTACCACATGGCTCGTCTGAAATGGACATGGGAAAAGATAGTAAATAAAGATGCGAAAGAGAGGGTTTAAGACTTTAAGTTTCCGTTTAGGCTCGAAATTGACTTAAGATTCGAAATTGAGATAAATTTTAAAAATTTGAATAAAATATTATTATTATTATTTTAAAATTAAAAAAAATTATATTGATATTTAAAAAAATTGTATTAAAATTTTTAAAAAATTATATTAAAATTTATATTTTATATAAAAATTTTAAAAAATATAATAATAGATTTAAAATAGAATAAATTAAATTGAAATAAGTTTGCAATCCAGCCTAAATTTACATGCTCCAGAAAAGAGATGGACAGGATATTCTAGATGCTAGAAAAAGGTTGCTAGAAGCTTGGACCCGGAGCATAAATTATATGAAAAGTGATACACTACAACATATTTTATAACATATATTAAATGATAAGTAATTCTATAAAATATTTTATATAAATATAATATTTTACAGAATTATTCTACATTTAACGTTTGTTATAAAATGTATTGTATATTTATATTGTGTGTATATTATTTTTCAAATTATATATGAAAAAAGATATTTATCGTTATGAATTGTAAGAAATTTTTTGAAAAAAATCAATTATTGAATTTATGTAAAAATATTATTTTTTTAATAATAAATTTTAATTTCTTTAAATGATTATATTGCGTACTTTATAATTATATATAAAATTACTCTTTTATATTTATCTATATTATTGGATTATTATTAGATAATTGTTATAATTATAAAAAGATTATATATAAATTATTTTAATTTGATATAATTTATTAAATTTATTTTATAAAAAATAATTTTATAATTTAATAAATGACATAAAATTATATCAATTTATAAAATTATTTTTATATAATTTTTATATAATCAATATTTCTCTTATTATTTTTATCTCCGTCACAATGTCAAAGTCCAAAACTAGCCTAGTAGCTAAACTTCGAATCATGCAACCCTAGCTAGCTAGCACGTACAGAAATATTAATTGGTGAGCGTCCAAAAGTAAATTACATTATTCCACCCTTGGAATTATATAAATTTTCAACCACATGCACGCCGACAAGTACTGTACACCCGAACATTTCAAATCAACTTTACGACTTTTAAGGAGCCCATGCATGAACTTTCAAATAAACTTGCTAGCGTGCTCTGTAAAATAACGTGTTTGTCACTTTATAAATAAAGGCTCCAATTTGGTCTCTGTGAAAACTTAAAATATCGAACAGTCCTTTTTCCCCAGAGATAGAACATTTCTCAGAGACATCATGTCGTCTTCCCACTGCACCGCGATCGTTCTATTCTGCATTGCATTCTTGCTGGGAGGAACATCATTATCCCATGCCCAGCTTTCCTCAACATTTTATGACGAAACATGTCCAAACGTGACGACAATCATTCGTGATATCATCAACAATACGTTGCAGAGCGATCCCAGGATTGGCGCCAGCCTTATTAGGCTTCATTTCCATGACTGCTTTGTCAATGTATGTTCTACTTCTCTCCATGTATCCTCCTTGCTTTTTTTGTTTTTTTTTTCCTTTTAAATAGGCGGCAGGGGCGATCAGAATAGCTAGCTACTACTCTTTCTGAACATGATTATAGGAGTCCTTCTCTACTGTAGAATATCAAGTCTGAGCTACTAGTTATAGCTACTACTCGATGAGCTAACCCGTCACAGCTGCACTACCAAAGTGTCAGCTCGTTCAAAAGACAGGCGTTACTAACAAATAGTTTCAATTTATATTGAAAAAATATTGAGTGAATTCACGCTCAGTACACTCACCCTCATAGTGCACCCTCATAGCTAGCATCACTCATTTATATTATAACTCGAACCTCAAACTTCAAAATCATAGAATACAAACTCGTAATAAGCGGGCTACCACCTTGATAGCATCCTTGCTTATTAATGGGTTTCATGCATGTTTTTGTTTTTGTTTTTATAAATTGTGTTGAAACGTGTTTTAACTTTGTTGCAGGGTTGTGATGGATCAATTTTACTGAACAACAGTGATACCATAGAAAGCGAGAAAGAAGCTGCCCGAAATAATAACTCGGTTAGAGGTTTTGGCGTTGTCGACGATATAAAGACTGCGTTGGAAAGCGCTTGTCCCACCACAGTTTCCTGCGCTGATATTCTTGCCATTGCAGCTGAAGAATCAGTTTATTTGGTACAACGACAGCATCAATTTTTGTCCCCGATCACTCTGCTATACACAACTTGAAATAGAAGGAAACTAAACTGAGGAGAAAATAAACTAACAGCTTGCTATCTATGCTACTTAAATGATATCTCTTACTCAACCCTAGTCATTAAATACCTTTTTCTGTACCAAAATTTTCAGTTTCTTCTATCTCAGAAAATGTTATGTTGTGATCTTCATAGATGGCAAAATATGAACCATTTAGTTGAAAATAATGGTTAAGATTTAACACAGGTTTTGATCTATAAAACATTTTTATTGACCCCAAAACATAAATCATGCCACAGAAAACACAAGGGAATTAAGTATACTGCCACTCCAAAACAAGTACTTTCTGTTTTGCATGTGAAGCTAACTAATTAATTGGTGCTCATGACAGTCAGGGGGTCCGTCGTGGACAGTTTTAGTGGGAAGAAGGGACGGCACAACAGCAAACCGTACTCTTGCTGATATTTCCCTTCCAAGCGCCGTCGATACCCTTGACACTCTTAAATCTGTCTTCTCAGCCGTGGGGCTGAACACCACCGATCTGGTTTCCCTCTCAGGTACCATTTCTATACTCATTACTAGTGTCCAAAAATACACCAATTTATTTATTTATTTATTTTTTAAATAAGCAAATTTCATTAAATTAGAAGAGGTGATACAAGAGGAGGGGGTAGAATGTCCAACAATTATCCCAAAACATAAAACTATAGTACAAGTGAGATGGGAAATTTTCCTGGGATAGTCGCCGGAAATCGCCTTGGGAGGAAGAGATTTTTAGGAGAGAAAGCATGCGTGTTTTTTATACACACCAATTATTAACATGTCACGATATTTCAATCATTTATTTTTTATAAAATTATCATTTATTTTAGTAGATAAATTTTATTATTTATTTTATATTTTAATACTCTCACGTGAACTAAACTCAATATATAAAATATTTAATTATATAAAATAAAGTATAGAATCAGAATTTAAAATCAAGAATCTGCTCTCATTTCATATAAAATTACTACTTATTTCAAAACGAAGGAAAGATGTAAATTTTAATATTTATGTTATATCTGATTGATTTTCGCAAATATGTATTAGATGATAAAGTTGACATGCGTAATTTTCAGGCGCTCACACGTTTGGACGCGCACAGTGTCCGACTTTCAGTAGCCGATTGTACGATTTCAACAACACAGGTAGTCCTGATCCAACCCTGAACTCAACCTACTTGGGAACTCTCCAAGGAATATGCCCCCAGAATGGAACCCAGACTGGCTTGACAAACCTCGACCTCACAACACCCGATGCTTTTGACAATAATTACTTCTCCAATCTTCTAGTTGGCAATGGATTACTGCAGACCGATCAAGAGCTGTACTCAACGACAGGAGCGGACACCATTGATCTTGTCAGCAACTTTAGTAGTGATCAGACTGCTTTCTTTGCCAGCTTTGTGGAGTCAATGCTTAAAATGGGGAATATCAGTGTGTTAACGGGGTCGGCTGGAGAAGTTAGATTGAACTGCGCCTTAGTGAATACAAACTCTTCTGCATCAGAAAGCTTTTTACATAGCTCAATTAATGAAACCAAAGATGATGCTGAGTACAAATCTGCCATATAATACCAGCTTGTTTTAATAAATGATGTGTTAAGCCATATAAGATTTGTTAGACAAGTGTTGGAGTTATTTGCATACGTTGTCATAGTTTGATCATGTTTTGATAGAAGTGGCTGGAAACTTCTTGTATTGAAGGATTTGGTTATGAATAAAGATTTGTCTTTTGGCCCTTTAATTAGAAGTATTTGGGTTCTCATTTTACTTTTTTCTATTCTTTTACGAATTCAGAATAGATAGTATTCTGGAACATAGATCATGTCATATTTTGCTGATTCCTTAGTACTTGATCCCCTTCTAATTGGTATTAGCTGCTGTGTCACTTTCTTTATGCACAACAATGGATATGATTGGATCTTAGATTGCATGAATTTAAGATTTCTCTGTACACTGCCTTTTATTTAGCTGTACCAGCCACCAGGAAATGATTTAGTGGTAGAAGAAGTTGCAACAGAAGAGAAAAGGGAAAGGTAAACCCTAAAACAAAACATCTCAGCAGAAGCGATTGAACAACAATTGAGGTCCGTGGCAATCTCGGAGAAATGATGGAGACGCCACAATGTCTTTGAAAAACTCGTTTTCAGGAATCTGACTTTTTTTTTTTTTTTCGGGGGTGGGGGGGTTGCAATTATTTCGTGGCCTTTTTTCTACGTACTTTATATGATTTGAGATTTGGAGTTGAAAAGAGCAAAAAAAAAAAAAAAAAAAGGGAAAAATGGAGATGCGGGGTATCGATCCCCGTACCTCTCGCATGCTAAGCGAGCGCTCTACCATCTGAGCTACATCCCCTTCCGCTGGTGGTGGAAAATTCAGCAATATAATTATTAACGCCCAATTGACTTTATAGATGAAACCAAAAAAAAAAAAGACTCAAATATTCCTAACTAACAAAATGTGTATGCACAACCAGGTCGTCAGTCTGGGCCTAATAGACCAATTAATGGCCTGGCATGGGTCAACTACTCTCCATGGAGAAAGGTCCATGTTCAAAAAATCAGAGAGAGATTATAAACTTGACATGAAAATGCAAAATTTTGAAATGCTGGCTTAAAAGTGATTAGGTTCAGTTTGAAAGTTTGGATAGAGATAAAATAATTTACCAACAATAATCAGATAGTCTCAAAATACTTAAGAATAATTGTGTTTTCAAACGAGTCTTTAACGTGTACGCATTTTCAAACAAGCCTTTAATACGTACGTTTGATTGTGTGAGAAAGAGAGAGAGAAAGGGGATCTAGAAAAAATGCTATAAATTGTGACAGAATGCTATCAAATATCAATTGTGACTAATAATTAGGAGAGAACTAAAATAGTCGAAACGCAAAATAATCAAAAATAAACTGCAACTCATTTCTTGTACAATTTCTGCACAAAATTCTCTCGAAGTATCATTTTGATCCTTTGCTAAATGCATTGCGAATCGGACGCCATGCTTGCATCCATTTTATTGTTTGCGGCAAGCACCCCAGCCGAGTCGAACAACCTATTACTGAAGGTGGTACATCTGGCCAGTCCAATGGTATGACCTCCTGCACAAAATAACATGCATACTCAATTATGGGACCAGATATAGAAACATCTGGGATATTCCTATATCTAATTGAGTATGGGACCAGATATGTTATTGTGCAGGGGACCAGATTTTCCTATATCTGGTCCTCTGCACAATAACATGCATACTCAATTAATTATGAGATGTTTTAGTCGACAAGAATATCTTAACGTTGTTTGATGTAGTATGTTAAATGATACAATTATTTTATTGTAAAATAAATTTAATAAACTATATAAAATTAAGTCAATTTATAAATTCATATTTATTATATCTCTTTGTGATTATATATAGTACTTCTCTTCCTTTTATATTACTAATGGCAAACATTAGTTCTTACTTTTTCAGCGCATAGCCATGAGGTATTATATATTCTCCTGTACTTATTTTTAAAAAGTAACTGCAAGTGGAAAACATTAATTTGGTTGGTAGTAAGTAATGGAAAATGCTAAAGACTTAAAGTCATTCTCTAACGTCACACTCCATAAATTCCGATTGGGTGCATGATGGATTTGAAATATAGTTTTTGGGATATCTTGGGGTTTACCCAAATTTGATAGTATCCTGACTGTAAGTTCAACTTAGAAAAATTGAGACACTTCTCAATTCGTCTAAAAGTTAATCAATGATAGAAATAAGATACTTATCTTTAGAGCTTGATCATCCACACATTCTCCAGATAGCATCTGCCTTGTGTACCAATAACATGGGAGACGAATAAAGGCTTTGCCTAGGTCATATGATTCCATCTTTTATCAACTATCAATGATTCTTTCAATTTTTGTCTTTTGACAATAATGATAGCAATAAGGTTGAATACTTACGGTTTGGTGCCATCCATAAGGAGTATTTTGTGGTCCTGACTTTGAGTGGAGGGAACTCTTTTGACTTTTGAAAAATTGAGTGGAATTTCTTTAGCAATGATTGTAACTCTTCGGGGATAGTGCTTGAGTTATCTCCATGTGAAACCTCCCTTAATTGTAGCACTAACCCTTTGTGATTACCCCTTGTTTATATATAGAAATGTTTTACATCTTCCTCAGTTAAATCTAAGGGACTAATCCCCTAGAGTTGTATCCATTTTCCACACCAGGTAAACTTCATTGTGAGGTGTGTGAAATTCCATAAAATCACATCCACCCGAAGGACAAAATCACATCTCGCTAAAGGTAGCAAATATAGATTAGCATAAAAATAATTATCTTGGAGGTAGAATGAAATTACCTCACAACATCTTAAGCCTGGTAGCCAATCCCCATTTGCTAACATTACCGAGAGGTTGTGGCTCCGTCTAACCCCTAGATTAGTTTTCTTGGCTATGTTAGGGTTGACGAAGCTATGTGTACTCTCGGAATCAATTAAAACCATCACATAGTAGTGCTATAATATTTTCCATAATTGCATAGTTCAAGGGGTAGGAGTACCTAAAATTGCATCAAGTGATATGCCCAAAAATGCTCTTGTTCTTCTCTTATGGCAGGTTCTTCTCGAACATCTTCGAAGACTTCCTCCTTAACTTTAGCTTCCAATCCTTTCAAAAGAAATAGTTTGGGAGTTCTACACCTATGTCTTGGGACCCATTTATCATCACATTGGTAGCAAAGGCCATGATCCCTTATTTCTTTCATATGTGTTGAAGTAATGTGCCGTATGGGAAGATTGGGATTATTGGGTTGATCTTTATTTGGTTGTGGAAGGAAATTAAGAGGTGGGGGACCCAGTAACTTAAAAGGGTTAGGTGTTAGGAGTCTAGGAAAGTTAGGTTTTGGGGAAACTTGGTTAATTGGGATTGGCTGGAATAGGTTGGTATATATTTTTTTTTTAACTTGTGCCATTCCTCTTCTCCATATAGTCAGGCTAGATCAAAAGCAGTGGGAAGGGTAGTAAGTCTAAACATACTGACCATGATTTTAACATCATCCTGTAGGCCACTAAGGAAGGTACTAATCCGAAAATCTTTCAAGAGGCCTGAAATACAATTGGATAATACATCAAATTCCGTCTAATATTCTTCTACAATAGAGGTATGTCTTAATTTTGTAAAATATGCTACTAGATCATCAAAAGAGGTAGGTTCAAATCTAACTTGGAGTGCTTGCACAAATTCGGGCCAAGTAGCTATTGGAGGAGAAGCTAATAGTCATTGATACCATGTGAGGGCCTTTACTTCCATATGGAAGGAGGCTGATTGTAATTTCTAGATGTCCGGTGTGTGATGATAGTCCAAAAATTCTTAGGCCCTAAGGACCCAACCATTTGGATCAAATCCGTCAAACTTGGGAAAAATCAAGCCTTACAGTTACGGTTCTACTTTTTGGGTCATGATGGTTGGTTCAGGTGCTGTTTGTAGGGTATGCTGGTTATGGTATGGAAAGGGTAGTATAATTGTTCGTAAGATTGCCCACTTGTAGGATGAATTCTTCTAGCAAAGTTTTCTATTGAGTTTGTGCTTTTTTCGTATCTGCATTTTCACTTTTCCGTTGTGTAACAACTTTAAAAAGTTGTGACAGTCAGGTGTCTTCCACCATGAAACCGATCTGGTTCTGGGTACCACTATTACGTTTCCCTAATGTATTGACATATTTCGCCACTTCAAGGGGCCAGTACTTCCAAGGCTTATACGGGATAAAATGGGCTCGATACCTTTTATTGAAAACAACATAGACTTAAATAATACAAATCCAAATGTAACTGCCCAGATCCACTACTTACTAACTGAACATGACCGTACCACTAATTACTTAACTGACTCCATACGGCCCACTAACATAGGATTAACTGAACACGCAGACTGACATAGGACTGGGCAGTCATAATTTAAAAAAAAAAAAAAACAATAAGTTGTTTCTGGGCCGCGTAACACGAGCAGACTTCATAGCATTGTTGGTAAATTTGGATTGAATATAATTATCTCTTTACAAAGAAAAATTCTACATATCATCTACATATCATACACGATACATTTTTTTTAATTTTTTTTTCTTTTATTATAATAAATATATAGTGTATGAATAATGAGTAAAATAACTTAATTAATTTAATAAAAATAAAAAAAATATGTGATATGTGATATAAGATAATAAGTAACATTCCTATTTAAAAGACGTCATTTAATACATAAATTATTTTAAATGATTAAAATATCATAATTCGTACAGTGGGAAGCGCTAGAGACGTCAAAAGGAGTATACGTCTAATGTTGATTAACAAACTGCTTCTTACCATATAATAATTAATTTTTAATTATTTTTTAACTACTTTTTATTATTATTAATTATTATTCAATATTATATCATTATTTTTTAATTAGATTTTCACTATTATTTTTAGAATATTTGAGCTCACAAACGCAACTAAAAAGAGGCCGCTTCAAAATGAAATTGTAGGAACGAACCTTACCTTTATACAAGAGAGAGAAGCCGAGTCGAAGATTTGTTGGATGTTACCTAAAGATTATGGCAATAAGATCAGCGTGTATTAAATTCAAATATTCTATGAATATTTTTGTAATGTAAATACTAGCATATTTTACTTAAGAATGTTAATATGTTTCACGATACGTTAATTCAACACAAACACAACACGATAATAACATGTTAGAATTTAGTCTCAACGGATTTCAGATCAAATAGGTTGATCCGTTATGACACGTTAAAAAAATTATAATTATAATTATGCCCTTATATCTAAAAGTAAAATTGTTAGAATTTTAATTTTGACTTTTTATTATTTAGATTGTTATTTCAAACTTGTATAGTTAGTGTTATCGTTTTTTTTATGGATATTATAGTTTTAATATTTATATAAAATTAAGCTAAATTTAATCAAGTCAAACGGTTTAATTTCGGATATATTCAATTCATTTACATAAACAAGTTGAAATATATTATATTATGTCGTGTTAATCTATTTCGTAATATTCACTAATGAATTTTAACGAATTGATACGACATGATTCGTTATGTTAACGGATCGTATTAAGATTTGAGATTTTAACATGATAAGTTTAATGAGTCAGATTATAGTTAATTTATATAATATAATATACATGTTTTAATACGATACGAACATAATTTATTAATATGATTTGACATCTTAATTTTAATGATGTAAATAAATTATAAATAATATATAATCGAATAACAATCCCCCACGTCGTTTGTGGGGTGGTGAGATTCTATAACATCATAATTTTTTTTTTGGGTCCTTTAATCTTATCTCAAGAATTGAGATGTTATTTTTAGGGTTAAGTTTTAATATTATCCTTAATTTGTTTTTTAATGAACGAACAAAATAACTGAATAAGTAAAAAATTTTAATATTATCCATAATTTTCTTTAATGAACGATAAAAATAACTGAAAAAGTTCAAAAAAAACCAAATAGGTTATTGACTTAATTGGAAAATATTGCAAAAATACATTGGTATTTAACGCATTACCTAACCCAATGGGCCCTACTACATCACCATAAAACGACAACGCTATGACATTGCCCCAAAAGTCAGAAATGGACAGCAAAAGATAATAAATAGGGATGAGAAAAAGAGGCCGTCAAAATCTACGTGCTCCAGAAAGAAATGGAAGGATTTCTAGACACTTGAAAAAGTAGCTAGTCGGCTGGGCCCGTAATACGATTTAAATTGGAAGATGAGATAAGGTTAATTTAATTTTTAATATTATTATTATTTTAAAATTTATAAAATTTAAATTAAAAATTAAAAAATGTATATTAAAATTTTAAAAATTTGTATTAAAATTTATATTTTATATGAAATTTTTAAAAAATATAATAATAAATTTGAGATAAGATGAGATGATTTGTCTCGTCTACAAATCCAAACCGACCTTATTATTTTATTTTTTTTAAGCATATGGATGGACTATTATTATTAGAAGATTGTTATAAAAAAATTAGAATTTTTTTTTACAAATTAATATAATTTTCTATGATATATTAAATTTATTAATTTATAATCCAACGAATTACTTAAAACTACATAAATTTATAAAATTACTTTTGAGCGCTGTTATAATTCTCACTCAAGGTCCTCCTTTGCAAGCCTATTTACATTTGCACGTGGACGTGTATAGCATGCGAATAACCAAATTGTCCTTCGTTTATGTTTCAAAAACAAAATAGCGAGTACTAAAAATCGAAAGCTGAAAAATCTCCCATTGCCAATCCGTGCAGTTCCTGGTGTAAAGTTGTATCGTTCTTTATGAGTCCAATAAATGGATTTGCAAATTTCATTATAGTCCCAGTTTGCAAAGTTCTTTGCTATATCCTTGTATTTATATTTGGATAAATACTGTTCTGCATGATTTGGTGAAATTGACAGTGCAAAGCATGACAGTCACTATAAAAAAATTATTTATTTGTGATTATTTATTTTTAGCAAAATAATTATATACAATTAGAATGAGTTTATTTTCATTATAAATAATCATTTTCATTGCAAATGGTTGAATTTATCTTAAAACAAAACTCACGAAAACAATAAAGATTTCAAAAATAACCTTTACAGTTCCGAAAACTATGCCAAACTTGTTTTAAAAAATAAAGTGAGTAACAACTTGCAACCGATCAAAGAAAATATCAAGATCAAACTAAGAAACAATAGAAAAAGATCAACATAGTATTTAACGTGGTTTAGCCCTAATGGCCTACGTCCACAGCAAGAATCTAAGGAGAAACATCTTATTAATCAAGAATAGAGAGTTACAGAGTACAACCTCAGTGCTTACTCACATAAATATCTCAAAAATTAGCCTAAGAACGAAGCCAAAACCTAACCCTAATAGTTTGCTTCTCAACCCCTCTTTCTCTCTCTCTGATTTCATAAGCGGCATAAGTGAATAATCATCCAGCACTGTAGCATCACTTTGGTATTTATACATGCCAACACAATTACATAAATGCCCTTAAAAGAAACCCTAAAGAGCCAGTCACTTTACATTATATCACAATCGTTCGATTGTCTCTCACAGTAAGCTTCATCATTGGTTGTAACTCCTGCCATATGTCACAAGCTTGACACATCAACAATTCTCCACATTGGCAAGATTGTAACCTTGCATCCAGCACCTTCTCCCTGCAAAACAATTCCTGTTTGTTTCTCTTAATGGGTACTAACAATTTTCTAAGTTAATTAAGTGTAAACAATGTTCAAACTTAATTTTAGGCACTGACTTAGTGAACATATCAGAGGGATTATCATCTGTTGGGATTTTTTTAACTTCAACTTCACCAGCAAAAATAACCTCTCTCACAAAATGTAGCCTAATATCAATGTATTTAGACTTTTGATGATAAACATGATTTTTAGACAAATGGATAGTACTTTGGTTGTCACAATAGATCGTGACAGCTCCACTATACATCTCTAACTCTAGACTCAGTCATTTTAACTATATAGCCTCTTTAAAAGCTTCTGTTAAGGCTATATATTGTGCCTTTGTGGTAGACAAAACTACCACAGACTGCATAAGTGATTTCCAGCTGACAGTGCTTTCCAAAAAAGTGAAGACCACACCAGATAGAGATTTTCTAGTATCCAAGTTTTCAGCATAGTCAGAATCAGAGTAACCCTTTAATCATAAGTCACTGTACACAATTTTACCAAAAATTAATCCTAAATATTTTGAACCATTTAAGTATTGAAAATTTTGTTTTAGAGCATGTCAGTGTGTTTTCCCAGGTTTTCCCATAAACCTACTTACTGAGCTCACAACATAAGATAAATAAGGTCTAGTGCATACTATAGCATATATTATACTCCCAACCATACTAGCATAAGGTATTTTATCCATAAACATTGACTTAGACTCAGTTTCAGAACATTGTTTATTGAACAATTTTATATGATGTGCAATAGGAATAAAAACAGGCTTGTCATGACTCATTCCAAATCTGTTTAAAACCTTTGAAATGTAAGACTTCTGAGATAAGTAAAGAAGATTTTTATTCATTTCTCTAGTTATTTCCATGCCTAGTATTCTTTTGGCAGAACCTAACTCTTTCATTTCAAATTCAAATTTAAGCATGCACTTAACTTGATTTTACAGATTCATGTCTACACAAGCAACTAACATGTCATCAACATATAGTAACAAATATATATGACAATTATTACATTGCTTATAATAAACACAATTATCGTAATTGCTTCTACAGAAATTATTTTGAATCATGTATGAATCAAATTTTTTATACCACTACCTAAGTGACTGTTTTAGTCCATATAAAGATTTCTTTAAGAGACACACATGATTTTTATCCAATTCTGTATCAAAGCTTTCAGGGGGTTGTATGTAAATAGTTTCTTCTAAATTTTTACGCAAAAAAACTATTTTAACATCAAATTGTTCCAAATGCAAGTTATGTACAGTAACAAAGGATAATAAAAATATGATTGAACTATGCCTGACAATAAGGGAAAATATCTCATTATAATTAACCCCTTTCCTTTGAGTGAATCCCTTAGGCACTAACCTAGCTTTGTACCTAGGTAATTCAGTTCTAGGAATACCTTCTTTGTTCTTAAAGATCTACTTGGATTCTATAAGTTTCTGATTCTTTGGTTTAGGTACCACTATCCATATCTTGTTTTTATTTAGAAACTCAATTTCTTCTTGCATTGCAAGAATCTATTTCTTGGCCTCTTTACTATCCATGGCCTCTCTAAAAGCCCTAGACTCCACCTCAATTTTTGTCTCAGCAACCAAAAAAGCAAAACCTGTCAAGTCAGTTTCTCCATACCTTTGAGGAGGTCTTATGACCCTCCTCTCCTTGTCTCTGGCTAGTAGGTATGTTTTTCTGGGTCTAGAGGATTCAATCTTTGAGGCTTGTATCTCAGAGTCTTCATTCTCTGTTTCTGGCCAGCTTTGAGAGATGGAGGGTTGCTTCACCTCAAGCTGCATTCATTGGTACCAGGACACTGTACTCAATCCTGGGACTTTTTTGGTTTACCCCCCATGGCAGTCTCATGAAATACCACATCCTTACTAATTATACATTTTTGTCTTTTAGGTTCAATAACTCAGAGTTTATAGCCTTTAACCCCCTTTGGATATCCCACAAAAATGCATTTAATAGCCCTAGGTTCTAACTTATCAGTTTTAACATGTGCATATACAGTACACCCAAACATTTTTTAATTCTAATAATTAGCAAGTTTTCCAGACCAAATCTCTTGAGGGGTTTTAAAACTGAGAACTGAGGAAGGACACCTATTGATAAGGTATATTGCAGTAGCCACAGCTTTTGCGCAAAATGTCTTAGGCAGACCAGAGGTGGCTAGCATGCATCTTACCCTTTCAATAATAGTCATATTCATCATTTCTTCTAATCCATTTTGTTAGGGAGTTTATCTAATAGTCCTATGTCTAGTCTAGTAATACCCTCAATTTTATAGAATTCAGAAAACTCATTTAACAAGTATTCTAAACCATTGTCTATTCTCAATATTTTAACCTTTTTGCCTACTTGAGTTTCAACCAAAGTTTTTTATTCTTTAAACTTCTCAAAAGTATCACTTTTAGGTTTTAAAACATATACCCATACTTTCGTAGAGAAGTCATCTATTATAGATAGAAAGTACCTTGAACCACCATGAGAATTGACCTTTGCAGGTCCCCATAGGTCTAAGTATATGTAGTCAAGGGTCTGTTTTGTGGTATGAGTGGACTTCTTAAAACTAACCCTAGTACACTTTCCTAAGACACACTTCTCATAGAATGGGAGATCCTCAAGTTTCCTATCCCCAAGAAGTCCCTGTTTCTCCAATTCTTTTAGACCTTGTTGACTAACATGCCTCAGCCTCTTGTGCCACAAAGAAACTTGATTTCCCTCCCTGTGAGTGATAGGTGAAGCCTCACCTATCACTGTCTTACCTACCAAGGTATACAGCCCATTCTTGAGTACCCCTTTCATTACTACCAGTAAACCTCTACACACCCTAAGACTACCCCCTTTAGACTTAAATGAATATCCAGTCTTATCTAAACTGCCAAGAGAAATCAAGTTTCTCTTCACTCAGGTATGTACCTCACATCTTTCAACACCCTCTCTATCTCATCATGCATTAGCCGTCTCACGGTCCCAATCCCCAGTATTTTACAAGACTTGTTATTACCTAAGATCACTTAACCCCCTTCCTAACCCGTAAAAGACTCAAACCAATTCTTTAATAAACACATATGGAATTAAAACCCTGAATCCAGTATACATTCCCTACCAAAGTCTATTTCAGACACATTCAGGATTTCTGAACTATCGTATCCATCGAAGACTACATCTACCTTACCAGTAGGTTCTTTTGTGGTGGCATTGGTTGTTTGCTTTCTTTCAGAGCAATCCCTTTTAAAGTGTCATTCCTTGTCATAGGCAAAGCACTATAAAGGTTTGCCCTTTTACTTGGATCTAGACTTCTTATCCTTGCCTTTCTTGTCCCTTTTTTTAGACCTCTCCCTAACATTTAAACCATCCCCTACCTCTGATTTGGATTCTGACTTAGCATACAGTTCCCTGGAGTGCAATACATAATGCACTTCCTCTAAGGTTAGACTCTTTCTCTCCCATACATCATAGTTTATTTTATATTATTATAAATGGAATCAAGAGAACTTAATAAAATAATTGTTTGGTCCTCATCATCTATACTAATATCAATATTAGCAAGATCTAAAAGAATTTTATTGAATTCATCCAAATAATTATCTATAGATGTACCATAGTTCATTTTAAAAGTGTAGAGCCTGTTCTTCTTATGGAGTCTGTTTGCTAGAGACTTTGTCACATACAAACTCTCTAGCTTTAGCCAGACTCCTGCTACTATTTTCTCATTTGCAACTTCCCTAAGTACTTTATCTCCTAAGAACAAGATGATGCACTGTGTGCCTTTTGTAGTATTTTGGATTTCACCTTCTCAGTGAGGGAGAAATCTGATTTCCTTTTCTAAGAGGTATCAATGCTCTTTTTGTCATCAAGAAGGGCATCTTGAAGCCCCTGTTGGACCAAGACAACTTGCATCTTGATCCTCCACAATCCAAAGTCAATTTTTCTATCAAATTTTTCAAACTCAAACTTGGCTGTCCCTATCGAGAACCTACCTCTAGATACCACTTGTTGGATTTATCTTAAAACAAAACTCACGAAAACAATAAAGATTTCAAAGATAACCTTTAAGATCCGAAAACTTTGCCAAACTTGTTTTAAAAAATAAAATGAGTAATAACTTGCAACCAATCAAAGAAAATATCAAGATCAAACTAAGAAACAAAAGAAAACAGATCAACACAGTATTTAACGTGGTTTGGCCTTAATGGCCTACGTCCACAGCAGGAACCCTAGGAGAAGCATCTTATTAATCAAGAATAGAGAGTTTACAGAGTACAACCTCAATGATTACTCACACAAATACCTCAGAAATCAGCCCAAGAACAAAGCCAAAACCTAATCCTAATCTCCTGCCTCTCAGCCCCTCTCTCTCTCTCTTTGATTTCATAAGCAGCAGAAGTGAATAATCATCCAGCATTGTAGCATCACTTTAGCATTTATACATGCCAACACAATTACACAAATGCCCTTAAAAGAAACCCTAAAGAAGCCGATCACTTTACATTATATCACAGTCGTTCGATCGTCTCTCACAGTAAGCTTCATCATTGGTTGTAATTCCTACCATGTGTCATAAGCTTGACACATCAACACAAATAATTAATCATAAATGTCATTTTTCTTTGTTGTGACTATGGAAGAAGCTCTTATATAGACTAGACAAGTGCTTCAAAAGTTATAGGTATCAAGTGTCGGTTTTGGATTCGATTATCCAAAATATGCTTGCTCTGATCTCGAGAAAATAAAGAAGTTAAAAAGAAAAGGCTGAATTTTTAGGTTTTCTTATAGTTATTTGATATTTGTTCAAGAATAACTAAGACCAATAATTACCACTTGACTTTCTCATGATCTTGAAGATTCGTTTGAGAAGGGACATAATGGCAATGAAGATGACCATAACAAAGAACAAATAAGAAAATTGTGGGAGTGTTTTACCTTGTTGATTGTAGTTTGCAAATCCAAGAGAAAAAGATGATTAATGTTACGTTTAAATAGTGAGAAATTTAAAAAAATATTATGAATAATAGTAAAAAGATAAAAAAAAAATTAATAGAATACTAAATAGTAATAAAAAGTAATGAATAATAATAAGTGAAAAATAATAATAAAATAATAAATAATACTGAAATATTGTGAGAATATTCGTTGTCGTACGTAGCCTAAGACTAAGGAAGGAGATGATAGCATGATTTGATCAGGTCATTCAATACACACCGTTTTGAGATTTTTCCACTTAAATTAAAGAGCAGTGTTGGGTGCAAGCTGCCTGCGTGCGCACACCCACTCTGTGAACAGTGTTTTCACAGTTCACATGAACTATAAAAATACTGTTCACAAAGTGGTATGCGCATACAAGCGGCTTGCACCCAGATTTTTTCTAAATCAAATGAACCGTTTCATCTCTATATTTCCATGTTAGGCATGTGCAATGAGTCCTAAATAGGAGATTGTATGAAGCATGAAAAATAATAAATATATAATATATTCACAATACTTTACACAATAATATTATAAAAAGAATTATATTTTTGTAAACTATCTCATAAAATTAACATTATTTTATGAAAATATTCTTATTATATAATACGAGCATATAACCGAGGCAATAAGGGGACTTACATTTAAACTGAAAATTACAACTATATATTTCAATCTACATAATTACTTCCTCAATTATTACTAAAATATATATTTATCATATTACAACATCACAACCTGCATAATCCAATACAATGATAACATGCCATTTACATTATTTATTAAATACTACATTTTAATGATACATCATCTTATAATAAGTTAGAATTGCCTCATATCGATATTTTTGAAATTTATATTAATATTTATATATGACCTTATTTAGCATATAATTGAGGTCGACATCAACTGCTAAATTGAAAAACTTATATTTTCCATGATCAATGCCAAATTGTACATCCTGACCGACTTTGACTCTCATTCCTTTTAGTTCGATTTCCCATTTTAGGTCACATAATAGGTATTCAATACAATGTCTCCTTAATAAATGCAAAAAAAAACTCTATGAAGTGTCAATTAAAATAGAACATCAATTACTATTAGAAGCTTTAAGAAGAGAAAAATCTGTTCCACCAAGCCACATTGACACAAAGAAAAAAGAAATCTGGGCAAAGTCTATTGCTTTCAACCATATAAGGGAACCCATTAATGAAATGAAGATAGAATGCAAACCCAAGATAAATTCCCATGACACAACTTACTTTCCATAGAAACCAACAAAATAAAAAATTCAGTCATTCAACAGCAAACCTTCAGCAAAATTTCAGTTTTGTTAGATATGTGGAGCAGGTGACAAAGCCCATATATATATACAACATATATCAAGCAAGTATAAAGCAAAAAATCTACATAAATCTAAGTCTCATTCAAGCAATTATAGATGAATAGAAAATGCAACTGCAAAAAGACTGACTAATAAATAGGAACACACACTATAGATGAAACACTCCCGCCTTATCTATGTAGTCTCATACAGTGTAAATAATAATTAGAACCCAACAAACCAATAGAGAGTATCTTGTTCAAACACCACCTTTAACTCTCTCTCTCTAGACCAAAAAAAACTGATATCATAGCTATCTAAAAACCCAATTTGAAATAAAAAATACACTAAATAATCACATTTTTTAAAATACTTTTTGTCATTAGCTTTTTTTATAAGGCAGTTTTCATCGATAACCTAATACTTGACATGATTGACTTGTGTATTAACTTAAAAGCACCAGATTAAGGCTATTCCTTCATCTCTTTCATGTAAAAAAGAACAACAAAAGAATATATTTTTAGCTGAATTTTTGAAAATGATCTTAACTACATGTTGTCATTTTGACATGTAGAAAAAAAGTCAAAAAGATATAACCCATTGATATGGTTTCTTCCTATGATCAAAATATGTCCTACCAAAAGTCAAAAAACATTTTAGTAGTAAGAAATAAAATTACAAACCTATTAATCCAGAAACAAAGTTTAATGCAAAAAACAAATAAAAATTTAAAATTTAAGTAACCAAAGAAAAATGAGTATATGCATTTTAAACAACTCATTATTCTTGAGGGTGTAAGCATCACGATTTCAACAATCAAGACACGTTTCCATTTTTTGATATAGTAGAACTGTAATAACTCAATTTTTTTAAGATAAAACATTTACTTAAGAATATCTTAAAGAGATTTATTGGAAGAATTTTTTTTTTCATGAAAATAGAATTTAGACTTAGATGCATTCTAAGATAAATTTTGGATAAACCTTTGAGATTTGTGACAAGGTATCAACTAAAGAAATTTAATTTGGACCTAGAAAGAGGTAAATTTTCAAAATTGGAGGAAGAAATTCAAGAGGAAGTGATAGAACAAAACATCAAACACTTGGTGTGCCAAAACGAGTTTTTGGGCTAATCCATCGAGTTTTGGTGTAATAAGTATAACTCCTTCATATGAGGTCAGAATGAGATGATTCCAATTCGTGTAGAACTTTAAGAGGCATATCTAGACATTTTATGTTTTGGGTTTTCAAAGATAAGGAATGGATCAAGAATTAAATCTGGTATGAATTGGACGGATGAGAATGGGAGTCAACTGGTAACCGACTTAGATGAGTTGTTTTATGTTCGGCTATGTGATAAAAATTATGATTGCCTATCAATTTTTCTGAGGTCTTGACATGTTTATAAATATGTGGAAAGTTGATAAGAATTTATCTAGAAGCCTTGGTGGGCAAGAAAAAAAAAAACAAATGGAGAACTCGGATTGGGTGTTCTCGGGTAAGTTTTGACGTGTTTCAATAAAATAATCATATCTCTTTCATTTGATTTCATAATGATGTGATTCAAAAATCCTATAGAACCTTAAGAGGATGATATTGAACTTTCATGTTTTGAGTTTTTGAATAATCGAATTTTATCAAGAACGTATTTGGGCTGGAATGTGGCTGGCCTTTGGAGAAACCAAGTGGCCGATGCATGCATAGGTGGATAATTTTTCAGATTTTGCTTCATCCTCTTTCCATGTGTTGGAATCATTTTAGCCATTGATCAAAAGGATTTTTAGGCATATCAAAGATTAACCATTGGATCAAAACGTGACTCACCAAGCCTAAGATTTAGAAGTGATCATGAAACCACAAACCTATAGGACACATCACCTAATCAGTCAAGCAAGGTGGCTGAAATACTCAAGCCCTCTTCCCTTACTCCCCATGCCTCTTATGCCCATAAATAGATGCATGGGCTTCTCTTCTTTCCCCATGAGAGATACCAGTCGGTCATAGTGAAAAATAGTCAAGAAAAATACACAAAAACCCACTCACATCACCTAAGTGCCAAAAGAGAGATAGTTGGGGGCATTGGAGAAGAAGTGGTGCAAGACCAACCATAGACATCCAATCTATCTTTGGGAAAATTTGCAAGTGGTTTGGCGATTGGATTATGTTTGATATTTATTTGAGCTTAATATTTATTTATGTGTTAAGTTGAAACATATTGGATTTAGGAGTGGTTTTTGCTATGAAAAAATACTAGAAATATTATGATACCTTAGAAATATATTCTATGATGTTATATGAAGAGAATTATGTGAAAATATGAGGTCTTAATTTGGAATAAAATAAAGGAACAACCCTAGTAACTTTCGGACTTCAAAGGACTTAAGTAGACAAATTTAACATCTTTCAGTAAAATGGTCATAACTTGTTAGTGTGATATCTAAATTGAATAATACAAAAGGCTATGAAAAGATAAGACATATATCTACAACTTTTATGTTTTAAGTTTTAAAAAATAAGGACTCAATAAAGGATGAAATTGGGAGAAGTGGCAGAACCGAAGTTTAGCTCGACCCTCGCTTGACCTATGGATCGAGCAAAGAACAATCAGAACCATTTGCTTGACCTCGCTCGATATTCTACTCGAGTTAAAGATAACCCGAGACTTCCCTCGACCCTCACTCGATATCCTGCTCAAGCGAGATACAACCGAGACTTCGCTTGATGTTCGTTCGATACCTTACTCAAGTGAGATACCATGTTTGCTTAAATTCTGAGCTTTTACTTGGATAAATGTTGATGTTTTAATAAAGAAGAATTTTATATGTCATCTAAGTGTATAACTTATATGATACATGTTACAGAATCGAGTTTATCATAATAGGCATTGATGTTTATAGATTAATGTAACATAAATTTATGTGTATGTGATGTATGCTATTGTGAAATGTTCTCACATGTTATAAAGCTCATATGGACATAAAATATGCATGTCATAAGTCTAAGTTTACGCGTACGTTACATTACGCCACCTATATGTGTCATGAAGTATGTTTTTAAAAAATACATTAAGAAAACTTAACAAGTGGAAAGATTAATAAGCCTGTCTAGTATTTGAAAACTGGCAGGAACCTAAACCTGTCGATAATACGAAATAAGTAATATTCGATGGGAACGCCTGTCGATAATATGAAACAAGTAAGACTCACAATGTTACGAAAGAAAAGAAATAAGAGTTTAGGTATGATAGAGTAGGTCCATGAAGAACATAAGTCTAAGTCATGCATGAGTCACATGAAACATGTAATAAATGCATACTCTAACTGTCTGGCTTGTATTTGATTATTTCACGATATCTATATTTTTATTAAGTTACGTGTGTACTTACTGAGATTTTTCTAAAAGTTTCATTCTTGTATGTTGCCTTTCTTTTAGAATTTGATTTTCATTGCAGGGTTAGATAACGATCATGGACTAGGTCCTAGTAGTTAGAGAGATTCGTAGAAATCCTGAGGGGTCCCCAGAGTACTCTCTCTCTAGATTTTTTAACACAGTTAGTAGTAAGGACCGATATCAGTATGGAGAAAGAATTTTTCGAAGTGAAAAATGAGCCTAGGCGGTCCTAAGTCAAAGTTCTGATAAGTTTGTATATGTATATTGGCTGAGAAAACTAATTGGGTTATGCATGTAAAGATAAAAAAAATGTTATTTTTAAGAATAGATGATGTAGATATTGTGATTTTATTTCACCATGTAATCATTAGTAAATATTTTAGTCAGAACTTTTTTACTGCGATTTGCAATGTGAGGATGTTTTCATCTTATTTAAGCTTCTTATATTTAAACTACCTTTTATGCATTTTTCCTTGTCTATTCATTTTTTCAAGAATATTCATATGAGATTTTGTAGAATTTTTATGCGATACATTTCATTAAAAACTCAATTAATTTTCTGTTTTCAACAACTAAGAAAATTAATAAACCAAGACAACATTTGTTAATACCCAGTAATAACATAAAAAATAAGCCATGTCAAAAGTTTGTTGCAACTTCAATATATCATACTTGTGTAACTTCTTCATTTTTATAATCAAATCAAGCTGTAGCATGTTTTACATAAAAAATTTCTATCAATATTTTTTAAATGTATTATATACCCACCAGTGGTGTTAATGTCATTTGTATGGCTGTAATTTCAAATTTTCATTCTACAAATATGCATATATGTCTTCAAATATGCTTAAAATATATCTCCACTGTTATCAGAGATCCTACTTCTTTTCAGTCCTTATAATTCTTATGAATATGTAAATCTTATACATATAATCACTAAATATAATTTGGGATTCAAGTAATTCAGTCTTGCTATCACCCGCATTTATATAGTTAATCTGCTTATAATAACTAGAAGATAATAAGATCTTGATATCAGATAATTAAATCTTGATATCAAGAAGGTCATATGAACATAGGATAATCACTAACAGACAATCATTTTACCCAAAATTTATGAGCATATTCTGTTAGGATAACTACTCAGTTACCCTATATTAGATCATATGCAGAGCATGCCATAAACTAATATATAAACTAATATATTATATCTGCACAATCTGCGCTAATATATTAGTTTACATATTATCAAATATGTAAACTAATCTGCATAATATAAATGATGTAAATCAATCTATAATTTGAATTATATGCCATAATTATAAACCAATCTGCACAAATATAAATATACTCTAATATATTTGTAAAACAAAATATATGTAAACTAATATAAATTATGCTCTAATATATATTAGTTTACATATTATCGATTATGCTATAATTAAGATTAGTGCAAATTATGCTCTGCACAGTTTGCAGAACTATCTTGTTTTCTCTTATGAGGCTTTAGTGCAGATTATCAATTATGGTGCAGAGCATGCCATAATATAATGTAGTGTAGTATCAATTTTTTTCTTATGAGACTTTAGAATGAAGTGAATAAAAAAATATTGCACTTTTAGTAGTAGCTATAGAAATTATTAAACGAAATTATATTCATATATATATATATATAAATGAAATGGAGCATGCTTATATTTCATGATTTTCATGGCAATTTGCAACATCTACGGATTCTACGTACACTAATACTTCCAATGGTTAGATTTCATTTGTGAAGAGAAGTCTGAAAATATTGTCAAAATTTATTTTAAAATAATATCATCAAGACATTTTATCTCGATTTCTATAAGAAAAAATTGCAAAAAACTTGTTAAAACTAAAAGAAAAGGGCAAAATTTTAAATTTATTGTTAGTATATTACATCAAAAGAGAGAAGTAGAAAAGTCGATCAAGTAAAAAACAAACTATAAGTTTATTGTTAGTATATAATCCAAACTCTCGCTAAGCTTTCAAGAAGAGTAAAGTTTAACTCACGATACTGGAGTTGAAGGAGTGAGAAGGTTGAGATGGTGGTGCTGGTTGTATCGAGGTAGGAGGTGAACTAACAGATTGCGGCCTACACAGGTAAGTGGCTCTATTGGAGCAACTTCAAATGGCAATAATGACTACAATAAAGAGTTAACAATTAAAGAATAGAGTAGAATAGAACTTTAATAAAAATATATCTATTAACATTTTTAACCAAAAAATATTTTCAATAGAATTAAAACTTTCATGAAACTAAGAAATTCGTCTCTGATCTATTAAAATAAGTAGCAGGCTGTCGGTGCATAAATATAATCAATTATTGAATTCATTGCTCCCTAATTTAACATAATTCCGTCAATAGAAACGTATTTTAGAAGTTCCTGCTGCTCTATATGTGAAGTGTCAATAAAAATCTCAAAATGTTACATTCCCATGCATTGGGTGTAATGCAATAAATTGTATGTTGTCAATTTGGAAAAATAATTATAACATTTTGCATTGATCTGCTACTTTTACCTTCATGAATATAATATGGATGCATATACGACACTTGATTGGAGGTAGTAATTCAATATTTTATAAATATAAATACTTAATTACATGTATACATACATATATATATATATCATGTTAATATTCTTTTAATGTACTATGAGTACGCAATGTTTTGACGTATATAATTTCAATGTATAAATATCATATTCTCACAAAATATATGAAATTAATAAAGTTCATCGCAAACGTATGAAATCAGGACATCGATCAGTACTATTGATTTCTTAATTAAAGGCTGATAATTAAGATTGATCGAGTTTCATAACTGTCCAAGAAACTGATAGCAACCCAGCGGCCATCATCAAATTAAACTCTACTATATATAAAATGGTGTTGTGTTATGTTTTACTGGAAGAAAACAATTTCCAGCAAAAAGAGTTTGATGCCCGAGAGAAAAAAAACATATATTGATCAGTTCAATGGATAGCCATGCGAAAGACTCACCCAGAGGAAGTAGAAATTGTGACGAAACTGGTGGCTGGACTGAGGCTACCACAAAGAAGGCTTATGTGCAGCAGAGATTAATTTAGCCTTCATTAGGATCAAGAATGCTAGTAAAGGAGAAAAGAAATTACGGGTGGTTTTTTTTTTTTTTTCCAACCATTGCTGATTCTATCAATATCAGTACTAAAGCTTATAGCTTAAAAGTTTAACATAAAAAACTCTGTCATTAAAAAGTTTTTTATCATTTTATTTTCATATGTTTAAAGTACTTTTTAACATATTATATTTGTTTAGGAACAAATTTAAAAAGTATTGTTTAAGAGAGAAATTATATAAAAGACATATTTTGATAATTATTGTATTCAGGGGCGGAACCACTAATGCCACTGCCCCCCAAACTTACAAAAAAAATAATTTAATATATAAAAAAATAATTTTTTTAATATATTTAAAATTGTCCCCCCCCCCCAAAATTCAAATTTTCAAAATTTTTATTAAAATTATTTTCCCAATATTTTTTTTTTCTTTACTTGTTTTTAATTTCTTCATACCCCACCGAAAATAAGAACAATAATTTTTTTTTTCTGTTTGTAATGATTTATAGTTAGCAAATTACAAAAATCTTAAGAAAAATTATCTTATAAGATAATTTATAAACATATATTTTATTTATATAATTTTACGTTCACACATCGTCCCTCCAAACACTAAATTCTAGTTTCATCCCTGATTGTATTGTAGTAACATTGAAGTAAATTACGAGATCATGACTACTAATCGAACGATGTTTGCACACATAACAAAAGTCAAGCACAAGATGTGATATTGACGATAATTCTAGATTTTTTTTAAATGTTTTTCAAAAGAAAAGAAGAATACTTTGTATTTAATATAAAAAATGTTAAATTACTCTATAAGATTTCTTAATTATATCTCGACACTAATTTTTTTAACCTTTTTACTTAATGATTAAAAAAATATTTTTTTTAATATAATTGTGAATTTTATATTTCTTTAAAAATAAATTTAAAAAGTACTCTTTTAGAGAAAATGACATAAAATAGTATATCTTGATAAAATATTATTAAATATTATTATTAAATAACGATGAAAATAGTTGTCTCATTTTATTTATTTAATTATTATAATTTTTTAAATATCCACACAAAATAATATAAATAAGTTAACTATTTCAAAGTTTAAAATAAGATTAATATTAAAAAAATATTTTATTCAATTTTAAAATATTATTCCAAATCATCTAATTTCATCTATAAATACAAACAAGGTGGTAAAGATATATCTATTCTTGATCACCAGCATTACTAGAATGATAGGCGAAATAGCTTATTTATCTTGAACATCACAAATCAATTTAATTTTTTTTAGGACGTGAGTCTTATAATATCAAATCGAATAAAATTTTATGTGTGTTCTTTTGTTTTTAGTTTTTGTCGTTCATATTGATATGCATATAATTTTTTATAGCTATTATACAATTCTTATTAAATCAATCAATATAAACTACTATTATTAAATAACGATGAAAATAGTCTCATAGAATTTTTAGTAATTACAATGAAAAAAAAACTCTTAAAGAAGCGTAAGTGAAATAACAATACAATCACGTTCAATATTCATAGTATTTTCACTAAATATCTCTGATTGTTGCATGCTTGAGTAATCTTCTATTTCCCCTTCTTCATCCTCCATACTTCTAAGAGGTAGATAATCATTGTCATCATCATATTGCTTAAACTCGATATCATTTAATGCATGATTTCTAATAAAATTATGAATAGCCATAAAAGCCATAACTATAGTTTTAACTTGTTTATCATAAGAAAAATTTAGCATATGATATAATATATTCCATTTATTTTTTCCAACACCAAATGTTCTCTCAATAGTGTATCTGAGCGACGAATGTGCATGATTAAATATTTCATGCATACCCGCTAGTCGAGGACCACAACAAAACTCCGACAAATGATATCGTTCCCTTCTGTATGGCCCCATGTATCTATTCATATGAGAATATCCAACATCTACTAAGTAATATTTACCTACATACAATTTAGGATAATAGATTAAAAATAAAACAAATATAATTTATTATCTTATTAAAGTTCATTAATATCATTCTTATTAAATTCAAACCTTTAGGTGGATGTGGAAAGCGCAATTCCTCCTTTCGAATAGCTTCCATAAAAATACTTATATTGTGTGCTGTACATTTTCATCCAACCCAAACAAAAGTGAAGCGCTTATGAAAATCACAAACTGCCATGATATTTTGATTAGGTATGCATTTTCTACCAATAAATGAAATTTGTAGTGCTGGAGAAATAATAACTGGCACGTAGGTTCCATCAATAGCTCTAATATAATCTTTAAAGTATGGCCAACATTGCTTATCTTCACAGATCTTTCTTGGAACATCCTTAAATTTCCTGTCATTAGGGTTGATAATGTCAACCGCCATTCGTGAAACACTCATTAGTACATTATTAAACTGCCTACTAAAAGTCTCTTTGGAGTGTTGAAATCTTTTTTGTGTCATTCTATTCCCAAACCCATGACCTAATGTAATTACGAAAATTCCTATCATTTATTCGATAGTTATATTTCGAGTACCAACTAAGTTATATCTTTCATTCAACTCTTTACATAATGTAAGAAATGCATGTTTTCCATCCTAAATTGTTGATGACATCTAGCATGATGACCATTTAGAATCTCTATAACAAACTTATGACCTATATGTGGCGAGGTCCTACAAGGTTCATATACAATATATGTTGTGTAATATTTACAAGCCATCATTAATTGTAATGCTATCACAAAGTCAATATCATTCCCTTTTTCTTCTTCTTCACCGTTATCAATATCGCTCGTAAAATCTGCAGTGTCATGACTATTATTCTCCGTATCTATAACAAAATAACAATATGAAGAAAAAATAAATTATAAAAATGTAATGCTTAAGAACAAGCATCACTAAAAAAGAATGTATCAAAATTCAACCAAAGAATATAATAAATAAAATTAAATGTCAACAACCTCTAAAATAGTTCATTACAAATTATAATGAAAAATAATAATAATGAATCCTTAAAATGACATTATGATAATTAATATTAACGTGATTTATTTTTCCTTCGTTTAATAAAATAAATCTAAAATGTAGAATCCTTTAGGGCAATAAACATTTCTATATGTGATTTAGAAAAAAGTACCTCACTTACATCCCTCAGAATTTCAGTTATTTTCTATCTCAGCTAGCTAACGCCCGTACAACAATCATAACCTCGTCAATGCTACAACTAGGTTTATCAAAGGATGATATTATAATCCGCTTTTTAAGTGCATCACAAAGACGTGTGAAATGTTGATCAAATATTTGAACTCTTTTTTTCTTTTTTCTATCTTGGACTATAGAACTAATTCGTTTATTTTCTTTTGTCTGAGTATCTAAATTAGTCTGAATATCACCAGGTTTGTCATCTGAGTTCTCAATCTCCTCCACATTTAACAATACATTGTTATACTAGTCACATCTTATTGTATCTTCAAAATTCAATCTAGAGGATGGTGCCCAAGCTCTTTCACCAGTTGCAGTTATGCCCCTAAACATTATATTCAACTTGAAAACATGAGCCAAACCTATATTTTGAAACTTAGCTACTTCTAAAATTTCCTGTATGTGTAATATAATTAGTAATAATAAATATTAATTAATTATATATAAACAAATAAATAGGTAAACACATAGTACCTGTAACTTTTTTGCTCATCATTCATCCGTAACATCAATTGTCTTTTTCACCAGATCCCATCCAAGGCCAGTTTCCTTTCCAACCAATTTCGTCCAAACATTTCACTATTTTTTTAAATTATCCTACTTATTCTTAAGTTGTTTATAGGAAAAATCTTTCCAGTTTTTTCACTAAACTTATTAACCATATTTTTCCATCATACCTTATTAAAATGAGTTCCTGGACAATTATCGGCATAAATCTCACTAACACTTATGTCTATAAAATTCTCTAACATTTTATCCGTCCAAATTAATCTTGTTGTTCGACTATCTTGCATTTGTGTAGCACCAACATTATTTTAATTTATGTTAGTTATATTTGATATATGTTTAAAAATATATAAAAAAAAAGTAAGTTTATAAATTTCATACAAATTAAACTTTAATCTTTACATAATCATAATGAAAAATAAATCATACATAATAAATAAGGAAAAACTAATATTTATTCAAATAAGCTATTTATTCAAATTTAAGATCCCATGAATTCTAATTAACAAAAATAACACATTTATTATAATCTTAATTCAATATTAAAAGAAAAATGCTAAAATATTAAACATAATATAAATTTTACTTACAAATTTTTACCAATCTATGTGAATTGTTACTCTTTTTCTCTTAGTTTGGCCGTCTGGTGAGGAAAAAAAAAACCTCCACATATGAATATCAAACATTCTTTGGGTCATAAATACGTGTGTGGGTTCTTCTTTGGGTTGTGTGAAGGATAAACATTCGAGACACTAGTTCAAATCGGTTCTATCGTGTTGCGTCTGCAAAGTTGAAAGACAAAATATATACACACGACAAAACATCTTGCTGGTTTGCGGTAAAAGTTAACAAAGAGTTTATCTATACTGTTTTTTTTTTTTCTCTGAAAGCAAGTTGTATATAGATATAAGGAACAACAATTCAACATAATACAATACAGACCTGACTAAGCCAAATAACATGACAATAATGAGAAAAAAGATAGAAAGCACTATAACATGATCACAAATTAGTTGCTAGGCGGACCTTTTTTACTGTAAAATTTCAGCAAGCACGGTGTATGGTAGTAAGCGACAAACAGTCATATTTTGGTAGAGGCTTCTCATTGTAAAATAGAATGCGCATACCAATTATAATCTCGATGGATCTTCCTCAACTTTTAACTATCAAAGTTTTGAAGGAGGGAGTGAATATCTCAAGCAATGGATTAAATTGTCCAATCCATTGCTGCTTCTGGATCTTTGGCTGCATCTATGACAATTTGAGAATCCCCTACTATAACAATGCACATGATTGATCTTGTGAGTGCCTCTTTGAGTCCATCAAGTAGAGCATATGATTCTCCTTGATTGGAATTAGTGTTGCAGATTTCTCTGGTGTAGACAAAGATAATTTCACCACCGGATGTGGAGCAGACCGTCGTTATAGTGCTTGTGGTATCTCAGGTGGCGACATCAAATGCCATGTAGTGGTCATCTCTAGGAATTGGGGATCACAAGGGAGTTTGTGCCAGTTCAACATTTACCCATGCTACTTTGTGAGTTAAGAAAGTCTTGTGAACCAGTTTGATAAAGTTATTAATGCTCGGGGAGACATTGTTATGTGCACCTTAGAATCTCATTTTGTATATTTGACATCCCCATCTCTCTCCAGCCATTATATTCTAATTTTTAGTTTTTCTTTTCTTGTTGTAGATGCTTTTATCATCCTGGAAAAGATCCATCTTCTCCTAGTTTTTTATTTGATAAACCATCTTCTCCTAGTTGGTTCTTTATATCGATTGAATGTTTATTTATATTCTTATTTTATATTAATAATTACGAAATAAGAATACAGTATTATATATTAGTTAATATTCAATGTTTACTTATACAAAAATTGTAATCTCAACTCTAATGAAAAAAGTATTGACTAATAAAATAAAAATTACAAACCAAATAAATATTATAAATAAATGATAAAATGTGAACTAATTCACAACATACCTAAATTCCAGTCCGCTAAATGAAAGATTAGAATTTAATTTGAATAAGAAGCAATAAAATTAATCTTGAGTGATGTATAAATAGAATATAAGAAGAGATAGAATTTTATTAGGATGAAAAAAGATGAGAACTAATTGCATAATTTTAAATATTTATAAAGAGATCTATTTGAGAAGGAAATTTAAAAGGTTACTTACCAAATCTTATCAAATAATCAATAATTAATTTTAAAATTTTGAATTTTTAAAGATAGAATTAAATTGTAAAATAGCAGAAAAATAAAATTATAATAAAAAATAATATGTTGTAACAAATTTGCTACATAAAACTGTTTGGTCGTAATAATTTTGCTAGCTAGATCTCTTTCGCTAGTTTAGAATTCTGTTTTGTGTCCTTTATCACACGTTTCGCAACGAAAAAATAATTAGGTTAAAGAAAAAATCTTCACAATGTTATGAAACTTAAAGAAAGAAACTACTACTATTGCAAGAGAAATATAAAAGAAACTCTCTGAAACTTTCTTCTTTTTCTATATTTTCTTATGAATTTCATTACAACTGAAGTCCCTATTTATAGGCTTTGAAATTACTATACAAATTACTATGCAAGTCACTATACAAGTCACTATGCAGAATTTAAAATAATAGTGGTGGGGTCATTCACATAATTTAGTGGTGGGACAGGGGGCGGCTGATAAATTTCGTTCGTTCATTATACTCCCCCTTGAATGACCGCCAATAAGAAATCTACATCGTTAAAACCTTACCAAGTAAAAACCCAATGGGAAGAAAAACCAATGGCGAAGGAAAAAGAGTACAGTTTTCTTATGTATTCACAAGTGCTTTAAGATTGCCTCATTAAAACCTTGCAGAGGAAAACCCAGTGGGACAAAACCTCAGCGAAGGAAAAAGAGTACAATCAGCACATTTACTCCCCCTGAAAAGTGCATGACAAAAGATTTTTGAGTCTTCGCATTCCAATGTTATGCACAATCTTCTTGAATGTGGAAGTTGGTAACGCTTTTGTGAATAAATCTGCCAGATTATCACTAGATTGTATCTGTTTGACATTAATTTCACCTTTCTCTTGAAGTTCATGAGTATAAAAGAATTTAGGTGAAATATGTTTGGTTCTGTCACCTTTGATATATCCTCCTCTGATTTGAGTGATACAAGCAGTATTATCTTCATATAAGATTGTTGAGTTATTATTGATCATGGGAAGTCCACACTTTTCCTGGATATGTTGAATAACTGATCTCAACCAAATACACTCTTGACTTGCTTCATGAATAGTAATGATCTCTGAGTGATTTGAAGAAGTAGCAGATAGTGTCTGCTTAACAGATCTCCATGATATAGCAGTATCTCCATAAGTAAATAAATATCCAGTTTGAGATCTACCTCTGTGTGGGTCTGAAAGATAACCTACATCTGCATACCCAATCAATTCTGGACTTGAACCACGTTGATAAAATAATCTCATATCAACCGTACCATGAAGGTAACGAATGACATGTTTAATGCCATTCCAATGCTTTTGAGTTGCTGCAGAACTATATCTTGCAAGCAGATTAACTGAGAATGTAATATCTGGTCGAGTGCAATTTGTAAGATACATCAAAGCTCCAATTGCACTGAGAAATGGTACTTCAGAACCAAGAATTTTTTCATTGTCATCACAAGGACGGAATGAATCTTTCTTCACATCAAGTGTTCGAACAATCATTGGAGTACTCAGAGGATGAGATTTGTCCATATAAAAATGCTTTAGGACTTTCTCAGTATACATGGACAGATGAATAAAAATTCCATTTGGCAAGTGCTCAAGCTGCAGGCTGAGACAAAATTTTGTTTTGCCAAGATCTTTCATTTTAAATTCATTCTTTAAATATATAGCAGTTTTTGAGATCTCTTCAGGAGTTCCCACAATATTTAAATCATCAACATAAACCGCAATAATAACAAATCCGGATTCTGATTTCTTAATAAAAACACATGGGCATATAGGATTATTCTCAAATCCTTCTTTCAATAGATATTCGCTTAAGCGATTATACCACATGCGTTCGGATTGCTTCAACCCATATAAAGATCTTTGTAGTCTGATTGAGTACATATTTCTAGATGTACTTGTAGATACTTCAGGCATCTTATATCCTTCAGGGATTTTCATATATATGTCATGGTCTAAGGATCCATATAAATATGCAGTGATCACATCCATCAACCGCATTTCCAATCCTTTTGTAACAACCAAACTAATCAAAAATCTAAATGTGATTGCATCCATAACGGGAGAGTATGTTTCTTCATAATCAATCCCGGGTTTCTGCAGGAAACCTTGTGCAACAAGCCGTGCTTTGTATCGCACAATTTCATTTTTCTTATTACGTTTTCGTACAAATACCCACTTATATCCAACAGGCATTACACCCTTTGGTGTTTGGACAACAGGTCTAAATACTTCTCGTTTTGCTAGCGAATTTAATTCAGCTTCAATAGCTGTTTTCCATTTTGGCCAATCATTTCTATGTCGACATTGTTCGACGCTTTTTGGCTCACTTTTTTCATTACTTCTGGTAATGTCAATGGCCATTTTATATAAAAATATGTTGTCGACAACAGTTTTATTTCTATCCAGAATTTTTCCAGTTTTCATGAAATGTATTGAGATCTCATTATTTTCAGGTACCTGTTCCTCTTCAGGAGAAAACATTTCATAACACACCTCTTCAGGAGGTCCCTTTTTAGGAGATTTATACTTTTCAAGAGTTTCCTCTTCAGGAGGTTCTGGAATAGAAGATTTAAGCTCTTTAGGAGCACCAATTATATTTGTAGCCTGTATTGTGGGTATGTATTCTTCAGGAACACCAAATTCATTTTGTATTCTTTTCCTTCTGGAAATTTTGTCTTTTGCACCAATAGGTCTTCCACGCTTCAGGCGTATTTTAGATTCACCTATTGCTGTTTTGACAATTTGTCCTTCAGGGATTTCAATCCTTACTGGAGTATTAACAGCAGGAATATAAGATTTTACTATACCTTTAGTGTCAGTAAATACATCCGGTAACTGATTTGCAACATTTTGCAAATGAATAATCCTTTGAACTTTCCGTTTACATTCATTTGTAGGAGGATCAAAATGAGACAGGATCTTATTATCCCAAGTAATATCTTGTCGTGCTTCAAGCACCGACTTTTCTTTACCCATTAACGGAAAATTTGATTCGTCAAAATGACAATCCTCAAAACGTGCTTTAAACATATCCCCTGTAAGGGGTTCAAGGTATCTAATAATGGATGGAGAATGAAAACCAACATATATCACAAGTCTACGTTGAGGGCCCATTTTTGTACGTTGTGGAGGTGTAATTGGAACATATACAGCACATCCAAAAGTACGAAGATGAGAAATATTTGGTTGTTGACCAAATGCAAGCTATAATGGAGAATATTTATGATATGCAGATGGTCTAATGCGAATTAGAGATGCTGCATGAAGTATAGCATGTCCCCAAGTAGAAACAGGTAGTCTTGATTTCATAAGTAAAGGTCTAGCGATTAGTTGAAGCCTTTTGATCAAAGACTCAGCTAAACCATTTTGTGTGTGTGTGTATGGGCAACAGGATGTTCAACATCTATTCCTATTGACATGCAATAATCATCAAAAACTTGATATGAAAATTCACCTGCATTATCCAATCGAATGGTCTTAATCGGATACTCAGGAAATTGTGCTCGTAGTTTAATTATCTGAGTAAGAAGTCTAGCAAATGCAACATTTGTAGTGGAAAGAAGACAAACATGTGACCATCGACTAGATGCATCAATTAGAACCATAAAATATCTAAATGGTCTACTTGATGGATGAATAGGCCCACATATATCTCCGTGAATCCATTGTAAAAAGGATGGAGATTCAATAATGACTTTTGAGGGAGATGGTCTAATAATTAACTTACCTTGAGAACATGCAGAACACGGAGATTCATTGGGTAGAAATATCTTTTGATTCTTTAAGGGATGCCCATGCGAATTTTCAATAATTCGTCTCATCATTATAGAACCCGGATGTCCAAGGCGATCATGCAAAGTCATAAATACTTTAGGGTCAATGCACTTCTGGTGCATTACCACATATGATTCAATTGTTCTCATTTTTGTATAATACAATCCAGAACATAGAGCAGGCAGTTTTTCTAATACGAGCTTCTGGCCCGATGTTGTTTTAGTAATAAAGAGATACTCTTTACTGCCTTCATTAGTCGTTTCAATATGGTAATCATTACGACGTATATCTTTGAAACTCAATAAATTTCTTCTTGATTGTAAAGAGAATAGAGCATCATCAATACAAAATTTGGTGCCATTAGGCAACACAATATAAGCTCTTCCGGAGCCCTCAATTAAATCCGATGAACCTGATATGATATGGACATAGGTTTTACTTAATGATAGATTTTGAAAATATTTCTTTTCTTTGAGAATTGTGTGAGTTGTAGCACTGTCAGCCAGACATATATCTTTATCATTCAACTCAAAGATAAAAAGCTTATCAATGTGATCCATGATTCTACAAAATATACAAAACTTTTATTACTGATAGAAAGAAAATACATTAATTGAGTGAAACACTTTCATCTCCAATTAAGTGTTCAATACTACCTTCAGGATGATTAAAGAAATCAGATACATCAAGATGACTAACGTCTACATCTACTGAATCTAATAAATCATTTGATGGTTCTACTAAATTTATTTCATGCACTTTATTCTTTCCTTTAATAGAAGTTTGATATAAATCAGCTAAGTGCATGACCGTACAACAGGTACGTAACTACTGTTTAGTCATATTACATCTTATGACAAACATCTTCATCTTTTTATTAAGAATTATTCTGATGGCCTTTACCCATCTCTGAGTTGGATCACTTCTGGTGATATGATATATTTTTTTATCATCTTTAGTGTTGTCACTTTTGGGACCAACACTTCTATAATTTTTCTACCACGTCTACGCCCTTAATTCCTTTGAAAGGATGCACCGTTCATTTCTAGGAATTGTGTAAATTCGATATTATTAATAGGACGTAACTGGTGTAACAAAAACTCATTATTTAGCTCAATCACTGGAAGACAAAACAAAAGTTCAGAATATTTGTTGAACTTTCACTCTCGATATTGCTACTGCAAGAGCACATTCGAGGTTTGAAAAATAATGTCTTCTTTTATATATCATCATCAGTGACATTTTCACTGTATAATTTTAATATTGAGCTAATTTTAAAGAGTGCAGAATATTCAATACCACTCTTAAAATCTTGCAACTTCAAGTGCAATAAATCATAATGATCTTTTGAGAGGATTACATCTTCTGGTGCTTATATCATTCTCTTAATTCATTTCACACAGTAAGATGATTTTTCATCATGAGATACACAGTACGGTCCTTCAGGGACACATGGTTTTCTTCTATGATTGTATCTTTCAAGTTTATCATCATATCCAAATAGATCTCATCAAGGATCTTGGATAAATAACATTTTTCAGAAATGTCAATAGTAATAAATCTCAATATTTGACATTATATTACAAAAATAAATCTATGAATTTAAGAAATATATTCACATTATCATGAGAATAAAAATAAAATTTTATCGAGTAATATTCAGAAATATTACCTTTAATATTTATCTCAAGGACTGCAAATAATATATTGAAAAATTTACTTGAAGTAGAAGACCACTAGTTTCAGTATCGGTAGAACCTCGTGCTGATAAAATGTTATGAAACTTAAAGAAAGAAACTACTACTATTGCAAGAGAAATATAAAAGAAACTTTTGGAAACTTTCTTCTTTCTCTATATTTTCTTATGAATTTCATTACAACTGAAACTCCTATTTATAAGTTTTGAAATTACTATGCAAGTCACTATACAAGTCACTATACGAAATTTATTTATTTCTTATGAATTTCATTCACATAATTTAGTTATGGGACAGGGGCGGTTGATAAATTTCGTTCGTTCATTATACACAATCTTTTATTATTTATATAATTTTTATACACCATATTTTATTTTATTTTATTTTTTATTAAATATTTAATATATGAGTAAGAAATAAATAAATAAAATTTAATTCAAAAAAATTCAAAATTAAAAAATAATAATATATAAAAATTGAAAAGATTGTGTAAAATATTTCATAAAAAAAAAAGGAAGTTCATGTTAAAACTCTGTATGTCGGACCTGCAATTGTTTACTATTGATGGCCGAAGGAAGGTGACATGACATAAAGTGAAACAGTAAAAAATTGCTCAACAGGCCTATCTGATATCCCATTAATTCAAATAAATAAATACATATTTGACACGTTCATCATAAATAAAAAGATATTTATTATTTCAATGTATGTTTAGGGTGTTGGGCAATTCATCAATCTGAAGCGACTTCAAAAGTCAACAACTAAAACAATAAGATTATTTTATCAATTGCCCAAGGCGTGAAAGTGGGAATTACTTATTAAATGTGCTTCGCGAAGAAGCACAAAAAGTTTGAAACGTAATTTTCAACTTTTCTATAATTAAAGAGTGAAAATAATAATATATGATACGATACATTAATATAAAATAAATACAACACGATAAAAATATATTAGTATTTAGCTTTAATAGATTTCGACTCAAATCGTATCTATCCGTTAAGACACGATTTAATAACAAGTCAAACCCATTATGATTTATGACCTATTAAGACACGTTAAGTAATTTGAATTTATTTTTATATTATTAGACACTTACATATCCCATTTAAGTATTTATTAAAAAATTAACTCATTATTATTTAATATGTTTGAGTTGTAATTTTAATATTTTATAATGTGTAAACTATATTTGTGTGTTTATCATAGTTTATAACGTATTACTTGTTAAATTGTAATTTTAAGATTGTAATTTGTAATTAATTTTTTATGTTATATAACTATTATTTAAATTTTAATATTTATATAAAATTAATTAGGTTAAACTCAAACAGATCACTAACGAGTTTGAGGTTGAAACGTGTCAAGTCGTGTTGTGTCATATCATGTTATATAGTATTAAGGGTCTTAACAAGTCGTGTTGTGTCAACCTGTTATCTTAATAGGTCGTGTTAGGGTTGAAGTTTTTGACACAAAATCATTAACGGGTCGTATTCATGTTGATCCTTTAAACATTATGTACACGCCTTGACATGACACGAACTTGATCCGTTGACACGTTTTGACACCCCTATTTAAGAGCACTTTAATTTGAAACGATCAAACATCTATATTTTATTATTTAAGTGCTTTAAGGTGCCTAAAAGCACTTTTTAGCCTTTCTATGGCAACTCCAAACGGACTCTAAATACATATTTAGAATTGCGATGAGAAATATTATTTTTAGCTTAAGTGTATATTTAGAATTACGGTGGAAAACATAATTTTTAGCTTAAGGCTTATAACTTAAAATTTAATATAATAAATTCTACGACTAAAAAGTCATTTACTGTTTGAGATCTATATATTTAAAACATTTTTTAGAGTTAGTTACGATAATCTTTTAAATTGTATAGTTATCTGTACGAGTTTTTTTTTTTTTTTTTTTTTTATAAAAGTTCTAATTTGATACTTTTTGGAAAAAACTAATTTTTAGCTCTTCTAACCTCCTAAAACACTTTTGATAAAATTATCAAGCACATCATTTTTTTAAAAGTATATTTAACTACTTAAAATCACTTTTTAAATCTCGAAACGCAACTCCAAACAAATTCTAAGACTTATAGTTTAAACCTTAATGTAATAAACTCTACGATTAAAATAATACTTACTGTTTGGGATCCATATGTCTAAAGCACTTTCTAGAATTAGTTACGATAATTTTTTAAAATATATAGTTATCTGTATGAAGTTTTTGATAAATTTCCAATTTGGTGCTTTTTGAAAAAATTAATTTTTAACTTTTCTAACTGCTTAAAGATTTTTTATAAAATTATCAAACATGTCATTTAAAAAATATATTTTTAACTATTTAAAAATACTTTTTAAGTCTCAAAACACAATCTCAATCAGGCTCTAAGTGCTTGTTTGGAATTGCGGTAGAAAATATTATTTTTAACTTAAGATTTATAGCTTAAAACTTAATGTAATAATGTCTACTATAAAAAAGTTATTTACTGTTTGAGATCCATATGTCTAAAGTGCTTTTAGAGTTAGTTACGATAACTTTTTTAAAATATATAAATATCTGTGAAATTTTTTTTATAAAAGTTCTAATTTGATGTTTTTTGAAAAATTTGATTTTTAACATTTTTTTAATTGATTAAAATATTTTTTATAAAATTATCAAATATGTTATTTTTTCTTTAAAAATATTTTTAATTATTTAAAAGTATTTTTTAAACTTCGAAACGGAAACTCAATAAGGCTCTAAGTCAATTTCATTTTTGATATACTTTGAATTTTGCTTCTAAACGGTTTCGTGTTCCTGGTTTGTGTTGATAACGTCTCAAGTAGGTAATTAAGCAGTAGCGTGTCAGTGTGAATCGGGAGAATGCCAAATGCATAGAGTGTTTTATATAACTTATTAATTACTATAAGTGAAGTGGCAGCGTTTTACCTGTCAAATTTTATCCGAATAATATGGTTTGCTCAGTTGGCTGCCAAGTGTGATCTCATTATTCCGCTTTTAAATAAATATAAATAGATGCGTTGAGTAAAATATTATAAAACGTGTTATGTGTATATTTCTTAGAAAGAATTATTCTAATTTCTACAAGTAAATTACATTCTTTCAGCCATCGAATTATATAAATTTTTTTTCAACCAAATGCACACCGACAAGTAATATAAGGTGTTTGTCACTTTATAAATAACGGCTCTCCAATTTGGTCTGTTAAAACTTAAACATTGACCTTCCAAAAACAAAAACTTAAAATATCGAATAGTGTTCTTTTTATGCAGAAAGAAAGAACATTTCAGACAGACAGACATCATGGCTTCTTCCCACTGCACCGGGATAGTTCTATTCTGCATCGCATTCTTGGTGGGGGGAATATCAGTATCCCATTCCCAGCTCTCCTCAACATTTTATGACGAAACATGTCCAAACGTGACGACCATCATACGTGAAATAATCAACACTACGTTGCAGAGCGATCCCAGGATTGGTGCCAGCCTTCTTAGGCTTCATTTCCATGACTGCTTTGTCAATGTCCGTACTACTTCTCTCCATGCATCTTCCTAATTATTGCTTGCTCATTAATGGGTTGTGAACTTCTTGTTTTTATTTTTTTAATAATAAATTATACTGTTGAAACGTACGTGTTTTAACTTTGTTGCAGGGTTGTGATGCATCAATTTTACTGAACAACAGTGACACCATAGAAAGCGAGAAAGAGTCTGCCCAAAATAATAACTCGGTCAGGGGTTTTGGCGTTGTCGATGATATGAAGACTGCGTTGGAAAGAGTTTGTCCCGGCATAGTTTCCTGCGCTGATATTCTCGCCATTGCAGCCGAAGAATCAGTTTCGTTGGTACATGAGCGGCATAGTTTCCAGTGTTGATCATATATAGCAGATCAAGATCTAGTACATATTATCTTATTAAACCTTAAAATGTTCTTTTCTGATCTTCATAGATGTCAAAATATGAACCATTTAGTTGAAAATAATGGTTGAGTTTTGACAGGTTTTGACTATAAAAACATTTTTATTGCCCCCCAAAACATAAGTCATGCTACATAAAACACGAGGGAGAGTCTACTGCCAGTCCAAAACAAGTTTTTACCATGTCTCATGTTTTACATATGAAGCTAACTAATTTGAGCTTACAGGCAGAAGGTCCGTCGTGGACAGTTTTAGTGGGAAGAAGGGACGGCACAACAGCCAACCGTACTCTTGCTGATATTTCCCTTCCAAGCGCCATCGATTCCCTTGACACTCTTAAATCTGTCTTCTCAGCCGTGGGGCTGAACACCACCGATTTGGTTTCCCTCTCAGGTACCATTTCTATACTCATCACTAGTGTCCAAAAATATTCACACCAATTACTAATATGTCACGTTTCAAGTAATTTTCCATGATTGATATTCGTAAGAGAAATGCTCTAGTTACAAAAAAGTTATGTAAAAATAATTCTATAATTTGATACAGTTTGATGTGTTTTATCATATTATAAAATTACTTTCATTATAAAATAGATATAATAGAATTAATGAATTTATATTAATTTGTAAAATTTTTTTATATAATTTTTTTTATAGATGTAACAATATTTTATATGTAAAGAGAACTGTTATATATATAAATAAATTATACAAAATAAACTTATAAATTATTCTTATTTTATAGAATCTATTTATATATTTTATAATAAAAATAATTTTATAATTTGATATATTACATTAAATCACGTTAATTTCTAATTTTATTAGACGACAAAGTTGACATGCATAATATTTTTCAGGCGCCCACACTTTTGGACGCGCACGGTGTCCGACTTTCAGTTTCCGATTGTACGATTTCGACGGCACAGGTAGTCCTGATCCAACCCTGAACTCAACCTACTTGGAAATTCTCCAAGGAATATGCCCCCAGAATGGAACTGAGACTGGCTTGGCAAATCTTGACCTCACAACACCCGATACTTTTGACAAAAATTACTTCTCCAATCTTCTAGTTGGGAACGGATTACTGCAGACCGATCAAGAGCTGTTCTCAACGACTGGAGCGGACACCATTGATATTGTCAACAACTTTAGTAGTGATCAGAGTGCTTTTTTTGCCAGTTTCGTGGAGTCAATGCTTAAAATGGGGAATATCGGTGTGTTAACGGGGTCGGAAGGAGAAGTTAGATTGAACTGCGCCTTAGTGAATGCAGACTCTTCTGGATCAGGCAGCTTTTTACATAGCTCAATTAATGAAACCGGAGATAATGCTAAGTACAAAAACGCCATATAAAACTAACTTGTTTTAATAAATATTGGTGATGACGACAATGTTCTATAATAGAAATAATTCATAAATAAAGATACTATACAAAAAATAAATTAATAAATTGAGATGGGTTGATATGATCCGTTAGATTGTAAAATTATTTTCATTGTAAAATACATCTAATAAATCTCATTAAATTATATCAATCTGTAAGTTTACTGTATATAATAATCTATTTGTATACGTACCAGTTGTCTTGTTAGATAAGTAGTATTGCATGAGAGTTCTTATAAGCATATGTTCTCATGGTCTGATGTTTTGAAAGAAGTGGTTGGAAACTTCTTGTTTCGAAGGATTTGGTAATGAATAAAGATTTGTCCTTTGGCCTTTTAACTTTTACGAAGTGCCTAGGACAAAAAACTTTTGAGAAGTACTTGGGTTCTCATTATACTTCACATTCTTCCACAAATTCAGAATAAATAGTATTTGAAACACAGATCATGATGTACGTCACATTTTGCTCCCTTAGTGCTTCATTACCTTCTAATTGGCTTAATTAAGCAGCTGTGTCACGCTTTCTTTATTCATAACAATGAATTCCATTGATTGGATCTTAGATTCTATGAATCGCTTGAATTTAAAATTGCTCTGTACGCTGCCTTTTCTTTAGCTGTACCAGAAAACGATTTAGTGCTAGAAGAAGTTGCAACAGAAGAGAGAAGGGAAAAGGGAATCATTAAACAAATCATCTCAGCAACTGCGATTGAACGAGATGGTTGTAACATGCAGCCACCCCACGGTCTTTGAAGCACTCCATGGATCAGAAAGGTCCATGTTCAAACAATCAGAGAGAGATTTTAAAGTTGACATGAAAGTGACATATATTTAGGTTCCGTTTGGAAGTTTGGATGCTAAGAGTACATATATCATATCATCTATTAATAGAAATGAAATAATTTATGAATAATAATAAGATAGAAAATATCTAAGAATAGTTGTATTTTCAAACAAGCCTTTAAGAATATGTACATGTGTGTTTGTGTGAGAAAAGAGAGAGAGAGCGAGGGGATCGAGGGAAAATGCATGCTATAAATTGTTATAAAATGCTATCAAATATCAACTGCGACTAATAATTAAGAGAGAACTTTTTTAATTACAATAAATAATTAAGAGGTTTTTTTTTTTCCCTTCATAAAATATCATTTGTTAAATGCGACGTTGCAAATGTTTCAGTATCTCCAACGATTTAATTAGCTTCCTCCATTGTAGTACTTTTGTTTCTATGTTATAAGATGGACCCAAAATAGCTATACCAAAATAAAAAGACCTAAGTTATAAAAAAAAAAACAATAAAACAATTAGTATTAATTAGGGAAATGGCAAAAATCACAATATTGAAGCCTAATTAAAAAGAGATCAACATGTCATATATAAAGCAAGACTAAATAACATGAAAAATGTTAGGGATTCCTCTTTTGGGATCCCTAACATTTAGCAGCAATAAGCCTCCTTGGCAAATTGTGAAAAATCTTGTAGTGAATTAAAAAGAGATCAACATGTCATATATAAAGCAAGACTAAATAACATGAAAAATGTTAGGAATTCCTCCTTTGGGATCCCTACTTTTAGATTCCTATTTAAAAATTCATACTTGAGACTTTTTTTTTTTGTTTTTTATTTTACATCATTTTTATATAAGTGCTAATTTAAAACAATGTTGTGATTTTTTTATATTTTTAAAAAATATTTTAAGATGTTAAAAAAATCATGTAAAAAAATTAAAAATTAATTAAGTGTTTTCTTTTTCTTTTTCTTTTTCTTTTTATTTTTTTCATAATAAATATATAGTATATGGCCAAAGGCTTGTGGCCTCATGGCATGACACTTAACTGCCAAATGAGAGGTTTGAGGTTCGATCCCCCTTCCCAAATCCTCAATATCAAATAAATAAATAAATATATAATGTATGAATTATGACAAGTGAAACAACTTAATTAGTGTAATAAAAATAAAATAAAATATATAAAATATGTGAGGGGATGATAAGTAACGTCCCTACTTTAAAAGACGTCATTTAATACAGAAATTATTTGAAATGGTTAAAATATCATAATTCGTACCGTGGGAATTAAAAGCGCTATAGACAGGTTGCACCGAATTGATTTTTTTTTTTTTTTTTCCAAATGGAAGGGAGCAGCCAAAGGAGTATAGTAATGTTGATTAACAAATTGATTTAGCCTACATTTGGATTCAAACTTGTTTCATCTCATTTTATCTTACCTCAATTTTATCATTATAATTTTTTCAAATTCTTATACAAAATATAGTAAACAATACAACTTTTTTAAATTTTAAAATAATAATAATATCAAAAAATAATATTCTAATAATATTTTATTCAATTTTTTATCTTTCATCTAAATTTATCTTATCTCATCTCTAAATCTAAATGGAAGCATTTTGTTCGATTCTTACCATATAATAATTCTCCTAACTAATTTTCTTCCAGTTTGTCTGATGATCTAATTTTTCTCTTGTTTACAAGTTGAGAAATGAAAAAAGAATTTTGAAGCTGACTAGGCTAGGTTTGGGTATTGAAAAATTTTCAAAATATTTTATTATTATTTATCATTTTATTATTATTTTTTATCTATTTTTTCTTATTATTTTTTATTATTCAATATTATATCATTACATTTTCACTATTATTTTTAGAATATTTGAGCTCACAAATGCAACCTAATATTGAACAAGGCCTTAATTTTGTGGCAATAAAAATTAGAAAATACATGCCTATATCGACTTGTCCTTAACATCCCCCCCCCTTTTTTTATTATATTTTTTATCTTCTTCTTCAAGCCTTAAACCGACCATAGCTTTCACAATTCACATGGCCATGGGCCACTATTCCTTGACTCTTTTCGGAAACTTCTTTCTCTTTCTCTTTCAATTTCTCCAATATATAATTTATTTCTTGATTTTGAACTTTAATATTAATATATTTTATTTTATTGTACTAATTAACAATTTTTTTATATATAAAATTAAAGCTTATTTGCTAAATCAGGTTCTATTGTTGTATGTTAATATTTATTTTATTCTAAAATATTCATAAGCATAGTAAGAATTTATGTAGTACATATTGTTCCTTTCTAATATAAAATATATATTTGGATATGAGAAACTTAAAGAGAGAGAGAGAGAGAGAGAGAGAGAGAGAAGAGAAGAATAAAAAAATTAATTGAATCTCAAAAAGGATTCTTAAATAACTTTTTTGATTGGTAATAAACATAATATAACAAAAAAAATTAGGTGAAATATTTGCAGATGATCGAGAAGTATACAAAAAGGACCAAAATACAACAAAATAAATCAATTTTAAAATTTAATTAGTAATCTTGAATTTTAAAAAGCAAAAAGAATAATTTTTAAATGAAAATATATTTAGATATAATTTAGTTAATTTGATAAAAAAAAATGCTCCATTTTAACTTTTAATAATTAAAATATGATTATTAATTAATATATAATAAAGAGAACAATTAAATATAATAAGATTAATTATTTTAATAATTAAAAATAATTAAATATTTTCTTAATTATTAAATATTAATTATTAATTATTAATTATTTTCATAAATGGACAATTTAATATAGAAATTTGATGTAAATAATCAAAATAAAAGTTAGTTATATTATTTTATTGTTATAATTTGAAAGAATAATCATTTCAATATGGAATTTATGTAAATAGAATAGTTAGAAGTCAAAATTTGAGTCACATTAACTAAAATTGTATTATAAGAATAGTCAATCCAACGAAAGTACTCTTAGTTTTCAAAATCTATTGAGCTAGTCTTACTTTTGTGATGGGTTTTTAACTATTTTCAAGAAATTTTATTTAAAAAAACTCAATTTAAAATTGTGTGCTATTAAATTATTTATATTAAGTATTTAAAAAAACCTCATCTTTTTCTTAGTGTTACAAATTTTTACTATTAAATTATTTATGTTGAACCCAAGGTTTCAAGTCTCGTATTTACGTATAAATTTTGATGATAACAAATAATATTGAAAACTCAAGCTCAAGTTGTCTATGCATGAAGGGAGCTAAACACATCAAGAAATCAAGCATGAGCAAGAAAGATATCAAGTCTACAAATGAAGCTCATAGATTATTTTTGTACATCTCTTGATAAAATTAGAAATTGGATTAAGGCTCCAAATTACTCTTTTTTCTCATAAAACATCAAATTATTTTTTCCACATATGCAAGACATTTTTAAATGTCTTAGTTTTGAAAATTATGTTTTTCACATGTGCATAACACCATCAAACAAAATAATTTCGAAAATTATATTTTTTTATAAAAACTTGATTTTATAAGATGATTGATTATCATATTTGACATGTGCATATTTTGTTTGAAAGTCTTGAAGGGAGGTGGTGTGTTTTTTTGACTAATGCAAAAGGTAGATGATTTTGTTTGAGAATCTTAAAGGGTGGTTGTGTGTTTTTTTTGACAAATATAAAAGATAGATGATTTGTTTGAAAATCTTAAAGGGTGGTTGTGTGTTTTTTTGACATATGCAAAAAGAAGATGATTTGGTTTGAAAAATAAATCATGCTCATTTTGTCTTGTATGAAAAGCAAAAGATTAGGTTTGATTTCTTTGAAAAATGAATGGAGTTGTCTTTGACAAATGCAAAAATGAAATGTTTTTATTTGAATTTTTTGAAAAGTGAATAGTGCTCTTATTTGACATGGGAATCTTTTCAAATTTGAAATTGAAAACTCATTTACCTATAAATAGCTCACTTGAGTTTTGCAAAAACCACAACAAGAGCTTACACATCTATTGCTAAATTTTGCATCATTCTTTCAAAGCTCTCATTCTCTCTTTTCTAAAATTTTGAGCCTTAATTCTTATTCTTGTTGAGAGAGATATAGTTTGTGCTGTATTGTTCTTATTTCACTCATTGAGGAGTGTTTTCTGATAGCCTACCCACTATCAATTCTTGTATCAGTAAGAGGGTGTGTATAACCCTTGTGTGTGTAGAAGGTGTTCTACACGGGAAATAGTTAAATCACCAAGTGTGAGGTGATTGGAAGTAAGAGGGTGCGTATAACCCTTGTGTGTGTAGAAGGTGTTCTACACAAGGAATAGTTGAATCACCAAGTGTGAGGTGATTGGAAGTGTAGAGGGTGTTCTACACGGATTCTTTGGAGCGGTGCTGCTCAAAGGTGTAATAGGTTTCTATCTCCACCTAAAGGAGATTGAATAGTGGATTTGGGAATCCTCAAGGGGTAGCTTGAGGCGAGGACGTAGGCAGTGGGGATGAACCTCGTAAAAATACTGAGTTTGCTTTCTCTTACCCTACTCTTTATATTTCCTACTGCTTTATATTTTGGTTATATTTTATATTGTATATTTAGTTTATAAGTATTAATTTTTTAATATAACCCAATTCACCCCCCCTCTTGTGTTAGTCATCTGGGCAACAAGTGGTATCAGAGCTAGAGCTCTATTATAAGATTAACTATCTTTTGAGTTAAGATCTTATGGCTAACATTGCAGCTTCATTTGGTGAAGGTCAATCTAGCAGTCGGCCTCCACTCTTTTGTGGAGACAATTACTCATTCTGGAAAGTTAGAATGAGAATATTCATTCAGGCTCAAGGTCGAGAAATCTGGAAATGTATTGTAAATGGACCTTATATTCCAACAAAAGTAGTTGATGGAGTAAAGGTCAAAAAGGAAGAAGAAGAGTTTGATCGTGAAGACGATAGACTTTATACTTTGAATTTAACTGCTATGAATTTATTATATAATGCTCTTAATGGTAATGAGTTTAATAGAGTAATGACTTGCACTACAGCAAAGGAAATTTGGGATAACTTGGAAGTTACTTATGAAGGAACTTCTCAAGTCAAGGAATCAAAAATTTATATTCTTACTCATGAATATGAAATGTTTAAGATGAATGATGATGAATCTATTTCTAGTATGCACACTCGTTTTACTAACATCATAAACAGCTTGACAGCTCTTGGCAAAATTTATTCCAAAGTGGAGATAGTAAGAAAAATTCTCAACTCTCTACCAAAACGTTGGGAGTCAAAAGTGACAGCGATTCTTGAAGCTAGAGACCTCAAGAAACTCGAAGTGAATGAACTCATCGGGTCACTTATCACCCATGAGTACACATTGAAAAGAGGAGAAGAAGAAGGAAATTCAAAGAAGAGTTTGGCACTTAAAACTGTTCCACATGAAAGTGAAAGTGATGAAGATGAGGAAAATGACGACAAAGATGAAGAAGTTGCGATGATAATAAGAAGAATTCAGAGGTTCTTAAAGAAAAATAAAACTCCTCCAAGGAAATCCTTCAATAAGTTTTCCAAGAAAGATTCAGGTAAAAATGACACTTTAATTTGTTATAAATGCAATAAACCTGGTCATATCAAGCCAGATTGTCCTCTGCTAAAGAAAGATCGAAACAAAGGCAAAAAAGCAATGAAAGCTACGTGGAATGATGATTCAAGTAGTTCAGATAGTGAAGCAAGCAATGGAGAATCAGCAAATCTTTGTCTTATGGCTAAAGATGACATTGAGGTAACAAATCTTGATAATATTGAAGATCCTTCATATGAAGAATTGCAAAATGTTTTAGAAGAGGTATATGAGGAATTTGAAAAATTAGGTATCAAGTATACTGTTTTGAAAAAGAAAAATTCTTCTTTAACAAACGAAATTGATATTTTAAGAAAAGAAAGTATTGTTTTGAAAGATGAAAATCTTGAGTTGAAGAAAAAGAAAACTGATTTAGAAAATATTATTGAAAACTTTACGAATGGAAAAAGAAATTTTGAAAAACTTCTTGGTAGTCAAAGATGTGTTTTTGACAAGGCAGGCTTGGGATACATGCCAAAACAAAAATACAAATCTTATAAAAACTTCTTTGATAATCCTTTTACATCAAAGTCCAATATTCAAAATTCTTTTCATAAAAATAATTTTGTTAAAAAAGGATACTATTATAATCACTCAAGTTATTCATATATGTCACATGCTATTTGCAATTTTTGTAATAGCAATGGTCATAATTATTTTGCTTGTCCTATTAGAAGAAAACATACAATGACTATTAGGGCCATATGGGTACCTAAAAATTTTATTTATTCTAATACTAATAAATAAAGGACCCAAAGAACTTGGGTACCAAGAATTTTTTTTTAATTGCTTTTGTAGGTATGCATGAAGTCGTCTACAGGTAAAAGTAAATGGTTTTTAGACAACGGATGCTCAAGATACATGACATGAGACAAAACTAAATTCATTGACTTCACTTCTAAAGAAAAAGGATGTGTGATATTTAGAGACAATTCAAAAGGGAAGATCATGGAAATAGAAGGAAAGATCATCAAGATTTAGTACAAGATGCAACCAAATAGTGGAAACATGTGAAAGATCATCCAGCGGAATAAATTCTAGGAGAACCTTCACGAGATGTAAGTACTCGATCATCTTTTAGAAATATTTGCAATCATACTACTTTTCTATCTCAGATTGAACCTAAAAATATTGATGAAGCACTTCTTGATGAATCTTAGATTCTAGCTATATAAGAAGAGATTAATCAATTTGAAAGAAATGATGTTTGAACACTTGTTCCTAAACCCAAAAATCATACTATTATTGGAACAAAATGGGTTTTTAGAAACAAGAAACATGAGTCCGGAGTCATTACTAGAAATAAGGGTCGACTAGTGGTCCAAGGTTTCAATCAAGAAGAATGAATCAATTATGATGAGACATATGCACCAGTCGTAAGATTAGAAACTATTCAAATGCTACTTACATATGCTTGTTATAAAGATTTCAAATTTTTTCAAATGGATGTTAAAAGTGCTTTCTTAAACGGTTTTATAAATGAAGAAGTATATGCTGAGCAACCTCCAGGTTTTGAAAATCATATTTCTCAAAATCATGTTTTCAAACTCACAAAAGTACTATTTGGACTCAAACAAGCTCCTAGAGCGCAGTACGAGAGATTCAGTAGTTTCTTGATTGAAAAAGGCTTTTTAAGAAAAAAAATTGATACAACTCTTTTCATTATATACGGAAATGATGATATTCTTTTGATTCAAATTTATGTTGATGATATAATATTTGGTGCTACTAATGAAAATATGTGCCAAGTTTTTGCTAAGACTATGCAGGAAGAATTTGAAATGAGCATGATGGGAGAGTTTATATTCTTTCTCGGATTGCAAATTAAGCAAGCAAAAAGTGGGATATTCATCAATCAATCGAAATATATTAAGGAATTGCTGAAGAAATTTGGGATGGAAAGTGCTAAGGAAACTGGAACACCAATGAGTCCATCCACTAAACTTGATAAAGATGAAACCGGTAAACTAGTTGACTCGAAGGTATATCGAGGTATGATTGGTAGCTTATTATATTTGACAGCCAGTAGACCAGATATTATGTTTAGTGTGTGCTTATGTGCACGCTTTCAATCATCTCCAAAAGAATCACATTTAATTGCAGTTAAGCGCATTCTTAGATATCTTAGTGGTACAATTAACTTAGGGTTATGGTACCTTAAGCACACATCTTTCGATCTAATCAGCTACATAGATGCAGATTATGCTGGCTGTAAAATAGATCGAAAAAGCACTAGTGGAGCATGTCACTTCTTAGGTCGTGCACTAATTTCTTGGTTTAGTAAAAAACAAAATTCTATTGCACTATCTACTGCTGAGGCAGAATATGTTGCTACGGGTAGTTGTTGTACTCAAGTTCTTTACATGAAGCAACAACTTGAGGATTTTAAACTTATGTATAATCACATTCCAATCAAATGTGATAATACAAGTGCTATATATCTTAAAAAAAAAAAAAAACCCAATACAACATTCTAGAATTAAGCATATTGAAATAAGATATCATTTTTTTTAGATCATGTGCAGAAAGGCGATATAGTACTGGAGTTCACAAACACACACGATCAGTTAGCAAATATATTCACAAAACCCTTACCAGAAGATAGATTATTTATGATTAGAAGAGAAATAGGTATGATGCATGTTATGAATATCTTTTGAAAGATAGATCAGAGTTCATAAAAATAGAGAGATATTTTTTTAAATACTTTTACATAAACTTGAGGTTCTTAGCCTCATGTTTGAGACGCTCATTCTCTTCATACAATATCATGTCATCCTTATTCATGGGAACTGGCAAGCGGAATGAAGAATCCAATAGAGATTTCAACTTTTTATTCTTCTGCTGAAGGATTCCTTCCCTTATGTGAGACTCTTGAACAATTCGTTGAAGTACAACAATTTGTTCTTTAAGCTTTTCAACCTCATGATTTTTGACTTGTAGCCGCTGGGAAAAAGCGACAATAGAGGATGAGTAGCGAGTCCCGAGACTCACCAAGTCGTAGATAGCATCGGAGTCTGGCTTATTAGCCAAACTGTTGTTCTCTTGCTGCAACATGGCGCCAATGGTAGCTGCAGAAAGGACATGAGATTGAGATGTAGAATACCTCATGGATGCATCTAGAGGAATGTTAGAAGAATGAGCCATTGAGAAAAGAATTGAAAACTTAAAGCGAGAATATTGAAGGAATGCAGATGAGTTATAGAGATAAGAATAATATTATGATGCAAATCGGATGAACTTTAAAACTGATTTTATAGAGATAGCATAAAGAACAAGACAAACTATTGTCTCTTCAAATCTTATTAGTCAAAAGAAATATAAGATATGCTGGACACACATTGTCAAAAGTTTTCTTACTAGAAAAACGGTTCTCTGCTCCTATCATAGCATTGACGGCCTTAGGAGAGAAGATTGATGGTTGATGCGTCAAGGGTTCCTGATTCAAGTCTGGAACATTAGTGGAAGAGAATTGTTCGGCCATTCTATCGTTATGAAGAAACAGAACTTAGGTCAAGAAGCGATATTTTTTTTGGTATCCGATAGGTGAAAATGATTTTTTTTATAGAAACTCAGAGCCTTCAAACCCGTTTGTCAACAACATCAGGCGATTGATCTGCTTTCGCACCGACTGCTAAAGCTAAGCCTCCAACCTTTACAGGTTTTGTCAGATACGCGTGGCTCCGCACCGAATTGTCAGAGTTCGACTTCCAACATTTGCAGGTTTTGTCGGACATGCATGGCTCCGCACCGCATTGCCAAAGCTAGGCCTGCAGCTTTTGCTGTCTTTGTCAAACACGAATAATTTTAATTATTCATCTTTAAATCTCCGAAACATTTAATTCGTCAATAACATCAAGCAGATTTAAATCTTCTTCCGCACCAAGATGATAAAATTCGGCTTCAACCTTTGCAGGTTTTGTCGGGCACGGGTGGTTCCAACTTCTACTCTCTAACATACCGTTTTATTTGATTATTGCTTATTACGAAAAAAAAAAAAAACTTATTGAAACCAATTACGGTTCCTTTTTAATGATGCCAAAAGGGGGAGAAGTCTTATACTAGTATTATACTACCCTGTTATATATGCTAGAATCATGTTTATATTTTTCTTGAAATACTAACGCATATTTTCAGGGGGAGCTTAAGTATTACTGCAGGTCGCAGATTTCTACTAAGTATTTGTCATCATCAAAAAGGGGGAGATTGTTGAACCCAAGGTTTCAAGTCTCGTATTTACGTATAAATTTTGATGATAACAAATAATATTGAAAACTCAAGCTCAAGTTGTCTATGCATGAAGGGAGCTAAACACATCAAGAAATCAAGCATGAGCAAGAAAGATATCAAGTCTACAAATGAAGCTCATAGATTATTTTTGTACATCTCTTGATAAAATTAGAAATTGGATTAAGGCTCCAAATTACTCTTTTTTCTCATAAAACATCAAATTATTTTTTCCACATATGCAAGACATTTTTAAATGTCTTAGTTTTGAAAATTATGTTTTTCACATGTGCATAACACCATCAAACAAAATAATTTCGAAAATTATATTTTTTTATAAAAACTTGATTTTATAAGATGATTGATTATCATATTTGACATGTGCATATTTTGTTTGAAAGTCTTGAAGGGAGGTGGTGTGTTTTTTTGACTAATGCAAAAGGTAGATGATTTTGTTTGAGAATCTTAAAGGGTGGTTGTGTGTTTTTTTGACAAATATAAAAGATAGATGATTTGTTTGAAAATCTTAAAGGGTGGTTGTGTGTTTTTTTTACATATGCAAAAAGAAGATGATTTGGTTTGAAAAATAAATCATGCTCATTTTGTCTTGTATGAAAAGCAAAAGATTAGGTTTGATTTCTTTGAAAAATGAATGGAGTTGTCTTTGACAAATGCAAAAATGAAATGTTTTTATTTGAATTTTTTGAAAAGTGAATAGTGCTCTTATTTGACATGGGAATCTTTTCAAATTTGAAATTGAAAACTCATTTACCTATAAATAGCTCACTTGAGTTTTGCAAAAACCACAACAAGAGCTTACACATCTATTGCTAAATTTTGCATCATTCTTTCAAAGCTCTCATTCTCTCTTTTCTAAAATTTTGAGCCTTAATTCTTATTCTTGTTGAGAGAGATATAGTTTGTGCTGTATTGTTCTTATTTCACTCATTGAGGAGTGTTTTCTGATAGCCTACCCACTATCAATTCTTGTATCAGTAAGAGGGTGTGTATAACCCTTGTGTGTGTAGAAGGTGTTCTACACGGGAAATAGTTAAATCACCAAGTGTGAGGTGATTGGAAGTAAGAGGGTGCGTATAACCCTTGTGTGTGTAGAAGGTGTTCTACACAAGGAATAGTTGAATCACCAAGTGTGAGGTGATTGGAAGTGTAGAGGGTGTTCTACACGGATTCTTTGGAGCGGTGCTGCTCAAAGGTGTAATAGGTTTCTATCTCCACCTAAAGGAGATTGAATAGTGGATTTGGGAATCCTCAAGGGGTAGCTTGAGGCGAGGACGTAGGCAGTGGGGCTGAACCTCGTAAAAATACTGAGTTTGCTTTCTCTTACCCTACTCTTTATATTTCCTACTGCTTTATATTTTGGTTATATTTTATATTGTATATTTAGTTTATAAGTATTAATTTTTTAATATAACCCAATTCACCCCCCCTCTTGTGTTAGTCATCTGGGCAACAATTTATAAATACTAAATATTTTAATGAACTTGAATATGATAATATAAAAATATTATATGTCTATAATCTAAGATTATATGATAATTATTATTTTCATTATGCTCACACAAGAAAGACCTATATTCTTGTCGAAGGAAGGAGGCTTCCTCCTCCTCTCTCTCTCATTCTCTCATTTTTTAATTTATTTTCTTCATTAAGATTGAAAAAGTAATTATAATTTTCTAATAATTCTTAAGAGACACATGTAGCACAAGAAAACTTTTAGATTCAAATCATTTGGAAGATAGTGGTAGTTTTGTAGAAATCTCTACATGTGATCCTCACATTCTGCTCACAACTGTTCGTGGTCCTCACGCGTCCCTCTTTTTGGCAACTCTTCTAACCACATGTGTAGGATTATTGAAATTATAATTTTCAAATCTTTCATATTTGACTTTTGCAGTTGAAAAAAAGACATTTGTTATATTCACACACTGTCCAAGTCTATCAAAATTAGTCGTCCAAACTATAATTTATTATTTTTTTTGTTTTTATCTTGGTAAAAATAAAAAGAAGTTTGTCTCATAGTCGATTATGTTCATAGAAGTTTAACCCTCATTTTTACGAAGGGTGAAGTTGAATTTGGCAAAGTACTATTTCTTGAATGTATATCTATAGAAAGAATCAATAATAGTGAATTTCAAATCAATCCAATTAATATATTAGCAAAGTTCCAAATGATTGAGGCTAGGTGAATCTAAATGTGAGGTACTTAATTGCTTGCCATCACGAAGAAGAATCAATAAGAGAGAGAGAGAGAGAGCAACTTCTCGTCCACTCTCAGGCTCTCAACTATCCACAACATTGGTTTTGCTTTTGCTTTCTTGGGGACATGTCCAGTCAAGTAGTAAATTTTTTTTTCAAAAAATGATAGATGCAGTCATGGAATTGCAGGCGGCGTGCAGTCGCTTTAGAAAAAAGTGAATATATATGAGATCCACGTGAAAAAAATTAATTTTTTTTAAAGCGACTGCACCACATTTGCAACTTCACGACTGTATATAGCATTACTTTTTTTCCCGTTCTCTCTATACCCACTTCAAAAGTATTCGAGCTTATTGATAAATGTCCTATGTATATATATATATATAAGAATATATATATAAGAATATGAATGGGTTTTTTAGAAGCATTTTTATTTTTCGTGGATGAATCTTCCAATTTGTATGCACGGCCTCTCATTCTGGGCTCTTTAATATATTTCAAGTGTGAATTTGAGCATATATGTTCGGAAGGTAGTGATACATTTATTATTTTATTATTATTTATATTATTTTTAATGTATTTATTTATTTATTACTTTTTTGAATAATTTTTTAACATCTTTAATAATTAAAAAAACATTTTAAAAATATGTAATTTTATTAATAATCCATTTTTTAATTATTAAAAAAATTTAAAATTTTAAAAAAAATAAAAAAAAAATAAAAATATCATTTTTCTATTTAAAAATCCATTAATCATGTCTACCTATCTAATAATGATAAGGTTGTAAATGAATCAGGTTACTTGACAGCCCGCTCGGTAAAATTCGAGTCAAACTCGACTTGTGAAAAAAAAAAATCATTCGTGAAAGCAGATATCCGCTCGATTAGTAAATGACATATACTCAACAAAACTCTACTTGACTCACCTAAGACTTGTTAAGGTTTGCTTGTTTATACTCGAGTCGACTCGTTAGCTCAACTCGATTAAAATTCATTTATATGTTGAAAAATATATACACATATATATGTTATATATATATATATATGTATGTATTACTAATAATATAAGTATAATATTTTTATAATTAAATATGTAATAGTAATCTTATTACTTATATCTATATGATGAATATACCTCATAATTATGTTTTATTATTTATACAATAATTAGTTTATAAAATTTAATAATTTTATATATTAGTACGTGAGAAGCATATGAAATACGTATATACTATATAATCATATAACATATTGTTATAATGAATAAATACCAATTAGTTAAATGTTAAATATTAATTTTTTATTAGTTATTTATTTATTTATTTTTAAATTTTATTCAAAAAAAATAAAGCTCAAGCTCGAAGTTTAATCTATCGAGTTGAGCTCAAACAACGAATAAATAAAAATTCGAGCTCGAGTTCAAGTATTTTAAGTCGAGTTCAAACTCGACAAACCAAAGTTTGACTCGACTCGACTCGTTTACAACTTTGACATGTCACAACAACCCTAGATATTGGCAGTCAAACTTGAAGTGAGGCAGGCCATTCATTCCTTTTTTTTTTTGGAGGAAAAAGATTGCAGTTCATTTCTTTAAATGAAGTTTACAATTAAGACTAATAAATCAAGAGAACCCGTATTATAAGCCAAACTAAATATTGATCTGTAGCATCCCTACACATAAACATGGCAGATTTTGTCTTAATTTCTAATCTCTCAAGAGACAAACCGACACCGAGTATGGTATGTCTGAGAGTGCGCACAGGTAACCCAATAACCAAACCTCCATCGTCCGAAAAGGAAGAGGAGATACCTCCACACTCTAAAGACAAAGGAAGAAATTCCACCCCCACCCTCTAACAAGAGAGTAGGGGACCAAAAGAGGATAAATATATCCAATTTATTATACAAACATCACAACACAACAGGAAAAGAAATAAACCATTATGAAACATAAAACCGAAGCCCAAAAAGCAGCAAAGGGCTCGATAGAAAAAGACACATGCGCCTATGCGTCACTTGGGGTCGTTCAGCCAGTCGATCCGTGTACCACCGAGGTCCCCTAGTCTAGCGCCACAGCGCATGGCAAACATAGACTTCTTCATGTACAGCATTAAGCTGAGCCGCGCGAAATCAAGCGACAAAACACCATCTCTTCCAGGTGGAGATTTTGGTAGACAGGAGGATCAGCCATTCAGGTGAGTCTGACTGACAACCTATCAATTTAAAGTTAGCATTTAGACAAACGATATAACCATAGATCATAAACTCAGTGGTTTTAGAGTCAAAATAATTAATGATCTGTTTGGATTGAAAATACATTTTATCTTAATTTATTTTATTTTAATTTTTATATAAAATATAAGTTTCAATATACTTTTTTAAATTTCAATACAATTTATCTAAATTCTAATTTAACCTTTTTAAATTTTAAAATAATAATATTTTATTTATTTTTTAAATTTTATTTTAGTTTATCTCGTCTCAATTTAAATTCAAACGGAGTTTAAGCCGAATAGATGTCATCCACTGGGTTGAAACTTGAAACTTCTTTCATGTATGTAACTGTATTGAGGTCTGGTCCTTTAACCTTATCTCAAGAATCAAGATGTCATTTTCTGCGTTAAGTTTTAATATTATCCTTAATTTTGTTTTTTAATGAACGAGAAAAATAACTGAATAAGTAAAAAATTTTAATATTATCCTTAATTTTTTTAATGAACGATAAAAATAACTGAAAAAATAAAAAATAAAAAACCAAATAGGTTATTGACCAAGACTCTGTTTAGATTCAAAAGTGGATTGAACTCATCTCAATTCATTTCTATTTTATCATTATATTTTTATAATTTTTTATATAAAATACAAATTCCTATATACTTTTTTTAAATCCCAATACATTTTTTTAAAATCTTAAAATAATAATAATATTAAAAAATAAATTAAACTCACTTCAATTCATTTCATTTTCAAATTTAAATTAACCTTAATTGGAAAATATTGCAAAAATACATTGGTATTTAACGCATTACCTAACCAAATGGGCCCTACTACATCACCATAAAACCACAACGCTATGACATTGCACCAAAAGTCTGAAATGGACAGCAAAAGATAATAAATAGGGATGAGAAAAAGAGGCCGTCAAAATCTACGTGCCCCAGAAAAGAAATGGAAGGATTTCTAGACACTTGAAAAAGTAGCTACCCAGCTGGATCCGTAGAATAGTTTAAATTAAAAAATGGATGGGTTTAATTTATTTTTTAATATTATTATTATTTTAAATTTTATAAAAATTAACTAAAAATTAAAAAATATGTATTAAAATTTTAAAAATTTATATTAAGATTTATATTTTATATGAAAATTTAAAAAAATATAATAATAAGTTTGAAATAAAATAAGATTAATTCGTTTAGTCTATAAATTCATACCAGTTCTATTATTATTTATGTTTTGAGCATATGGATGGACTATTATCGTTAGAAGATTGTTATAATTTTTTTTACTAATTAATATAATTTTATATGATATATTAAATTTATTAATTTATAATAAAAAATTTATAATTTAAATAAATTACAAGAAATTATATTAATTTATAAAATTATTTTTGAGCGCTGTTATAATTCTCATTCAAGGTCCATCTTTGCAAGCCTATATACGCGTGCACGTGGACGTGTGTAGACCAAATTATCCTTCGTTTATATTTCAAAAACAAAATAGCGAGTATTAAAAATCGAAAGCTGAAAAATCTCCCATTGCCAATCCAGTTCCTCTCAGCTGTCCACCACCACTGTGGCCTGTGCAGTTCCTCGTGTAAAGTTGTATTGTTCTTTATGAGTCCAATAAATGAATTTGTACATTTCATTATAGTCCCTGTTTGCAAAGTTCTTTGCTATATCCTTGTATTTATATTTGGATAAATACTATTTTGCATGATTTGGTGAAATTGACAGTGCAAAGCATGACAGTCACTATAAAAAAAAAATTTATTTGTGATTATTTATTTTTAGCAAAAAGTTATATACAATTAGAATGAGTTTATTTTCATTATAAATAACCATTTTCATTACAAATGGTTGGATTTATCTTAAAACAAAACTCGTAAAAACAATAAAGATTTCAAAAACAACCTTTACATATGCCAAACTTGTTTTAAAAAAAATTAAAATGAGTAATAACTTGAAACCGATAAAAGAAAATATCAAGATCAAACTAAGAAACAAAAGAAAACAGATCAACACAGTATTTAACATGATTCGGCCCTAATGTCTTACGTCCATAGCAAGAATCCTAAGAGAAGCATCTTATTAATCAAAAATAGAGAGTTACGGAGTACAACCTCAATGCTTACTCACTAAATACTTCATAAATCAGCCTAAGAATGAAGCCAAAACTTAACCCTAGTCGCCTGCCTCTCAACCCCTCTCTTTCTCTCTCTCTCTCTGATTTCATAAGCGGTAAAAGTGAATAATCATCCAACACCATAGCATCACTTTAGTATTTATACATGCCAACACAATTACATAAATGCCCTTAAAAGAAACTCTAAAGAAGTCGGTCACTTTACATTATATCACAGTCGTTCGATCATCTCCCATAGTAAGTTTTATCACATCAACACAAATAATTAATCATAAATGTCATTTTTCTTTGTTGCGACTATGGAAGAAGCTCTTATATAAACTAGACAAGTGCTTCAAGAGTTGCAGGTATCAAGTGTCGGTTCTGGATTCGATTATCCAAAATATGCTTGCTCTGATCTTGAGAAAATAATGAAGTTAAAAAGGAAAGGCTGAATTTTTAGGTTTTCTTATAGTTATTTGATATTTGTTCAAGAATAACTAAGACTAATGACTACCACTTGACTTTCTCACGGTCTTGAAGATTCGTTTGAGAAGGAACATAATGGCAATGAAGATGACCATAACAAAGAACAAAGGAGAAAATTATGGTAGTATTTTACCCTGTTGATTGTAATCTGCAAATCCAAGAGAAAAAGATAATTAATGTTACGTTTAGATAATGAGAAATATTAAAAAAATATTATGAATAATAGTAAAATAATAATAATAGAGTACTAAATAGTAATAACAAGTAATGAATAATAATAACAAGTAAGTGAAAAATAATAATAAAATAATAAATAATACTGAAATATTGTGAGAAAACTCGTTATCGTACGCAGCCTAAGACTAAGGAAGGAGATGATGGCACGATTTGATTAGGTCATTCAATACACACCGTTTTGAGATTTTTCTACTTAAATCAAAGAGCGTGCTGGGTACAAGCCGCCTACGCACGCACACCCACTATGTGAATAGTGAAATCACTGTTTACAAAGTGGTGTGCGCGCACAGGCGACTTGCACCCAGATTGTTTCTAAATCAAATGAACCGTTTCATCTCTATATTTCCATGTTAGGCATGCGCAATGAGTCCTAAATAGGAGATTGTATAAAGCATGAAAAATAATAAATGTATAATATATTCACAATACTTTACACAATAATATTATAAAAAGAAAGATATTTTTGTAAACTATCTCATAAAATTAACATTATTTTATGAAAATATTCTTCTTATATAATACGAGCATATAATTCAGGCAATACGCAGACTTACATTTAAATTGAAAATTATAACTATATATTTCAATGTACATAATTACTTCCTCAATTATTACTAAAATATATATTTATCATATTACAACATCACAACCTGCATAATCCAATACAATGATGACATGCCATTTTTATTATTTATATAAATACTACATTTTAATGATACATCATCTTATAATAAGTTAGAATTGCCTCATATCGATATTTTTGAAATTTATATTAATATTTATATATGATCGTATTTAGCATATAATTGAGGTCGACATCAACTGCTAAATTGAAAAACTAATATTTTCCATGATTAATTCCAAGTTGTACATTCTGACCAACTTTGACTCTCATATCTTTTAGTTCGATTTCCCATTTTAGGTCACATAATAGGTATTCAATATAACGTCTCTTTAATAAATGCAAAAAACATAAAAAAACTCTATGAAGTGTCAATTAAAATAGAACATCAATTACTATTAGAAGCTTTAAGAAGAGACAAATATGTTCCACCAAGCCACATTGACACAAAGAGAAAAGAAATCTGGGCAGAGTCTATTGCTTTCAACCATACAAGGGAACCCATTAATAAAATGAAGATAGAATGCAAACCCAAGATAAACTCCCATGATACAACTTACTTTCCATAGAAACCAACAAAAAAAAAAATTCAATCATTCAACATCAAACCTTCAGCAAAATTTCGGTTTTGTTAGATATGTGGAGCAGGTGACAAAGCCCATATATATACAACATATATCAGGTAAGTATAAAGCAAAAAATCTACATAAATCTAAGTCTCATTCAAGCAATTACAGATGAATAGAAAATGCAACTGCAAAAAGACTGACTAATAAATAGGAACACAAACTATAGATGAAACACTCCCGCCTTATCTATGTAGTCTCATACAGTGTAAATAACAATTAGAACTCAACAAATCAATAGAGTATCTTGTTCAAACGCCACCTTTAACTCTCTCTCTCTAGACAAAAAAAAACTGATATCATAGTTATCTAAAAACCCAATTTGAAATAAAAATACACTAAATAATCACATTTTTTAGAATACTTTTTGTCATTAGCTTTTTTTATAAGGCAGTTTTCATCGATAACCTAATACTTGACATGATTGACTTGTGTATTAACTTAAAAGCACCAGATTAAGGCTATTCCTTCATCTCTTTCCTGTAAAAAAGAACAACAAAAGAATATATTTTTAGCTGAATGTTCGAAAATGATCTTAACTACATGTTGTCATTTTGACATGTAGAAAAAAAAGTCAAAAAGATATAACCCATTGATATGGTTTCTTCCTATGGTCAAAATATGTCCTACCAAAAGTCAAAAAACATTTTAGTAGTAAGAAATAAAATTACAAACCTATTAATCCAGAAACAAAGTTTAATGCAAAAAACAAAGAAAAATTTAAAATTTAAGTAACCAAAGAAAAATGAGTATATGCATTTTAAACAACTCATTATTCTTGAGGGTGTAAGCATAACGATTTCAACAATCAAGACACGTTTCCATTTCTTGATACAGTAGAACTGTAATAACTCAATTTTTTTAAGATAAAACATTTACTTGAGAATATCTTAAAGAGATTTATTGGAAGGAAATTTTTTTCATAAAACTAGAATTTGAGACTTAGATGCATTCTAAGATAAATTTTGAATGAATCTTTGAGATCTGTGACAAGGTATTAATTAGAGAAATTTAATTTAAACCTAGAAAGAGGTAAATTTTCGAAATTGGAGGAAGAAACTTAAGAGAAAGTGATAGAACAAAACATCAAACACTTGGTGTGCCAAAACGAGTTTTTAGGCTGATCCCGTCGAGTTTTGGTGTAATAAGTATAACTTCTTCATATGAGGTCAAAATAAGATGATTCCAATTCGTGTAGAACTTTAAGATGCATATCTAGAACTTTTATGTTTTGGGTTTTCGAAGATAAGGAATTGATAAAGGACTAAATATGGTGTGAAGTGGACGGATGAGAATGTGAGTCAACTGGTAATCGACTTAGATGAGTTGTCTTATGTTCGGCCATGTAATGAAAATTGTGATTGTCTATCAATTTTTCTGAGGTCTTGACATGTGTGGAAACATGTAAAAAGTTGATAAGAATTCGCTTAGAAGCCTTAGTGGGCAAGAAAACAAAATAAATAAATAAATAAATGAAGAACTCGAATTGAATGTTTTTGGGTAAGTTTTAACATGTTTCAGTAAAATAATCATATATCTCTCATTTGATTTTATAATGATGTGATTCAAAATCTTATAGAACCTTAAGAGGATGATATTAAACTTTCATATTTTGAGTTTTTGAAAAAATCAAATTTTATCAATGACGTATTTAGGCTGGAACGTGGCTGGCCTTTGGAGAAACCAAGTGGCCAATGCATGCATAGGTGGAGAGGCACGTGATGGACAAGCGTCACTTTGGGCTATTCAGCCGGTCGATCTGTATACCACCGAGGTCCCCTAGTCTAGTGCCATCACGCATAGCAAACATAGACTTCTCCATGTGCAGCATTAAGCTGAAGCGTGCGAGATCGGACGGCAAAACACCATCTCTTCCAGGTGGAGACTTCGACAGACAGGAGCATCGGCCATTCAGGTGAATTTGACTGACAACCCATCAATTTAAAGCTAGCATTTGGACGAACAATATAACCATAGATCATAAACTCAGTGGTTTTAGAGTCAAAATCATTAATGCTCCGTTTGGATTGAAAACACATCTCATCTTAATTTATTTTATTTTAATTTTTATATAAAATATAAGTTTCAATATAATTTTTTTAAATTTCAATACAATTTTTGTAAATTCTAATTTAATTTTTTAAAATTTTAAAATAATAATATTTTATTTTATTTTAAAAATTCATTTCAATTTATTTTATGTCAATTTGAATTCAAACGGAGTTTAAGCCGAATAGATGTCATCCACTGGGTTGAAACTTGAAACTTCTTTCATGTATGTAACTGTATTGAGGTCCGGTCCTTTAACCTTATCTCAAGAATCAAGATGTCATTTTCTACGTTAAGTTTTAATATTATCCTTAATTTGTTTTTTAATGAACGAGAAAAATAACTGAATAAGTAAAAAATTTTAAAATTATCCTTATTTTTTTTAATAAACGATAAAACTAACTGAAAAAGGTTTTTTTTTATAAGACAAATAGTTTATTGACTTAATTGAAAATTATTGCAAAAATATATTGGCATTTAACGCATTACCTAACCCAATGAGCCCTACTACATCACCATAAAACCACAACGCTATGACATTCCACGTGAAGTCTGAAATGGACAGCGAAAGATAATAAATAGGGATGAGAAAGAGAGGCCGTTAAAATCTATGATCTCCAGAAAAGAAATGGACTAGATTTCCAGATGCTTGAAAAAGTAGCTAGCCGGCTGGACCCGGAACATAAATGATATAAGCCCCGATTTGAAAGTTAGCTCCACTTATTTTTATTTTATTATTATATTTTTATAATTTTTTATATAAAATATATATTTATATATATTTTTAAATTCTAATATAAAATTTTTAAATTTTAATACATCTTTTTTAAATTCTAATACAAATTTTTTAAAATTTAAAATAATAAAAATATTAAAAAATAAACTAAACTCATTTCAACTCGTCTCATCTCCAAATCTAAACAGGGCATAGTTATCCGTTATGGATGGACTATTTTTTTTTTTTGCGCATATGAATAGACTATTATTATTAGAAGATTGTTATAAAAAAAATTATATAAAAATAATTTTACAAGTTAAAATAATTTTATATGATATATTAAATTTATTAATATATAATAAAAAAATTATAATTTGACAAATTATATAAAATTATAAAATTATTTTTGAGAGCTGTTATAATCCCCATTCAGGGTCCTCTTTTGCAAGCCTATGTACGTGTGCACGTGTGTAGCATATCAATGACCAAATTCTCTTTTGTTTATATTTCAAAAACAAAATAGCGATTACTAAAAATCGAAAGTTGAAAAATCTCCACTGCCAATCGAGTTCCTCTGCGGCTCTTCACTAGTACCATTGTCGGCCTGTGCAAAGTTGTATTGTTCTTTTATGAGCCCAATAAATGAATTTGTAAATTTCATTATAGTCCCAATTTGCAAAGTTCTTTGCTACATTCTTATATTTAGATTTGGGTAAATACTAGTTTGCATGATTTGGTGAAATTGATCACAGTGCAAAGTATTGTAGAGTCACTATATAAATAATTATATGCAATTAAAATAAATTTATTTTTATCATAAATAATTTTTTTCATCATAAATAATTAGTTACAAATATTATTTTTATCGTTGTAAGTGTAGAATAAGCCCTTATTAGACTAGAAAAGTGCTTCCAAGAGTTGGAGGTATCAAGTGTCGATTCTGGATTTGTAGGTTTTCTTGTAGTTATCTGATATTTGTTCAAGAATAACTGAGACCAATGACTACCACCTGACTTTCTCACGGTGTTGAAGATTCGTCTGAAAAAGGACATGATGGCAATGAAGATGATCATCATAACAAAGAGCAAAGAAGGAGAAAATTGTGGGAGTGTTTTACCTTATTGAATGTAGTCTGCAAATTCATCACTACTACAAGAAAAATACGTATTATAATAAATTATTTATATCGGCAATAACTATTTACGATAAAAATAGACTCATTTGATAAGAAATAATCAATTTAATAAAAATAATTAGTCATAAATAAGTGATTTTCTTATAGTATCAAGAGAAAAATATGATTAATGTTATGTTTAGATAGTGAGAAATATTAAAAAATATTGTGAATAATAATAATAAAGTATTAATAAAATATTAAATAATAATATAAAGTAATAAATAATAATAATAAATTAATAAATTATAAGAATATATTATAAGAATACTCGTTCCCTAAGACTAAGAAAGGATGATGGCACGATTTGATCAGTTCATTCAATACATACTGTTTTGAGATTTTTCCACTTAAATTAAACGTACCGTTTCATCTCTATATTTCCATGTTAGGCGTGCGCCGCAAGGAGTCCTTAACAAGAGATTGTATAAAGCATGAAAAATGATAAGCATACAATATATTTCATAATACTTTATATAATAATATTATAATATATATATATTTTTATAAACTATCTCATAAAATTAACATGATTTTATAAAAATAATCTTATTTTATAATATGTATTGTATAAAATATTAGAGTATTAGAATTAGATTTATAAAAAAAAATATTAGAATTTGATAAAATACAAATTTAATAAAAAATTAATACCTAAAATAATCTTATATTATATTTATCAAAAAGAAATTCATCATATTTGAATAAAAATGAAAAAAAAATGAAAATAGAGAAATTAAATAAAAATATTTGTATTTTATTCTCCCTATTTTTTTTTTTCTCATTTTTACTCAAATATAATGAATTTTTTTTTTATGAGTCAAATACATATGATTTTTAGGTATTATTTTTTTTTTATTAAATTTGTAGTTTTCATAAAATTTAAAAGAAAAAATTTTGATGAGACTAATATTAGTAGTCTTATAAAACGTGTTATGTGTATATTTCTTAGAAAGAATTATTCTAATTTCTAAAAATAAATTACATTCTTTCAACCATCGAATTATATAATTTTTCAACCAAATGCACTCCGACAAGTAATTAATTCAAATCAACTTTACGACTTTTTCGGTCGAGCAGGTGAACTTTGAAATAAACTAGCTAGCGTGCTCTGTAAAATAAGGTGTTTGTCACTTTATAAATAACGCTCTCCAATTTGGCCTGTTAAAACTTGAACAATATTGACCCTTAAAAAAGAACATTTCACACATACATCATGTCTGCTTCCCACTGCACTGGGATAGTTCTATTCTGCATCGCCTTCTTGGTGGGGGGAATATCAGTATCCCATTCCCAGCTTTCCGAAACATATTATGACGAAACATGTCCAAACGTGACGAGCATCATACGTGAAATCATCAACACTACGTTGCAGAGCGATCCCAGGATTGGTGCCAGCCTTCTTAGGCTTCATTTCCATGACTGCTTCGTCAATGTCCGTACTACTTCTTTCCATGCATCTTCTTAATTATTGCTTGCTTATTAATGGGTTTCAACTTCTTGTTTTTTTTTTTTCTTTTTATAATAAATTGTACTGTTGAAACGTGTTTTAACTTTGTTGCAGGGTTGTGATGCATCAATTTTACTGAACAACAGTGACACCATAGAAAGCGAGAAAGAATCTGTCCAAAATAATAACTCGGTTAGGGGTTTTGGCGTTGTCGATGATATGAAGACTGCGTTGGAAAGCGCTTGTCCCGGCATAGTTTCCTGCGCTGATATTCTCGCCATTGCAGCTGAAGAATCAGTTTCATTGGTACAGCGACAACATCATCAACACGCCCTTGATGATCATCTCTGTAGAGAAAATAAATTAACAGCTTGCTATATATGCTACTTAAATGAAGGCATCCAGTGTTGATATATAGCAGATCAAGATCTAGTACATAATATCTTATTAAACCTTAACTACCTAATCTATACAAAGATCTCAGCTTCTTCTATCTCAGAAAATGTTCTTTTCTGATCTTCATAGATGGCAAAATATGAACCACTTAGTTGAAAATAATGGTTGAGTTTTGACAGGTTTTGATCTATAAAAACATTTTTATTGCCCCCAAAACATAAGTCATGCTACATAAAACACGAGGGGAAGTCTACTGCGGCCAGTCCAAAACAAGTTTTTACCATGTATCATGTTTTACATATGAAGCTAACTGATTTGTGCTAATTACAGGCAGAAGGTCCGTCGTGGACAGTTTTAGTGGGAAGAAGGGACGGCACAACAGCCAACCGTACTCTTGCTAATATTTCCCTTCCAAGTGCCGTCGATACCCTTGACACTCTTAAATCTGTCTTCTCAGCCGTGGGACTGAACACCACCGATCTGGTTTCCCTCTCAGGTACCATATCTATACTCGCCCTAGTGTCCAAAAATATTCAAACCAATTACTACGAGGATATAATCCAGCAATGTACAGACAATTATTTATACTAGATTTTATAGATTTATATTTAAATCTATAATCACTGTAATAATTATTCAAAATTAAGAAATAATAATAATTGATAAAATTTACATATCTATATAAAATGAAGCATGCGCATAAAAAAAAGTCTATTTTATCAATTATATATTTAATAAAAAGTAACATCATGTTTTATACCATTTATTCATTTCTTCTGCTTTTTTTTTTTAAGAATTTATTCATTTAATTTTTTCTCCCATTTCCAGTTTGATGAATGCCCCTTTTATCCATTAGTATCAATTATATTTATTTCCTATTCGGTCAATTCCTATTTATAAATGAGAAAATGATAGACTTATACTATTTGTCTACGACTCATATATTATTATTTTTAATTTTTTAAGTTTTAAAAAATTTCTTTTACTTAATGATTAAGGAATTGATTATTGATGAAGTTATATATTTTTAAAAAAATTTCTTAATGATTAAGAATATTAAAAAAAACTTAAAAAGAAAATAATAAATAAATAAATACATCTAGAATGGTAAACAAGTAGCATCAAGGTTGTAAGCAGGGGCGGATCCACTTGTAACGTTGGGGGGGCTACAGCCCCCCAAAATTCTTCAAAAAATTGATATATAATATATAAATATATATATATTTATATATATAATATTAAATTATCCCTTAAATTATAAAAAAATTTAAAAATTGCCCCCCAAATTTTCATTAAAATTATTTTCCTAAATGTCAATACATATATAATTTTATTATAACTTTTAACTTTATTAAAATTTAAATTTAAACTCACCTAGTTTCAGAATTATTTTAACAATCTAATTCTAAAAAAAATATGGTTATAAATTTATATAATTTTTAAAATTAATTAATTATACTTACTTATATAGTTTCAGTCTAACTTGATTGTATGATTATGAGATATACTTCATTAAAAATCTAACATCGGTATATCAGTAGTTATTAGAAATTTTTTATATTTATTCTTGATCCATAATTTTTTTAAATCAAAAAATAATATGAGCAAGTAAAAAAATTGATTTTTTTTAAAAGGACATAGATAATTCGAAGAGTAATACATTTAGAGAGTTTGACTATGAAAAAATATGATAATTTTATCATATCCTTTTAAAATTTATATATAGCACACATTTTATCGATCATCCCCTCAAATACAAAATCATGGTTCCGCCCCTGGTTGTAAGGGAATTACTACCAATGTACAAAGATACTAGAATATGAAGTGTTTCTAATATAATAGCATAGGAAAGGATTAAGAAATAATTGAATACTTCGATTGAAGAATTTAAAATCCTACCACGTCAGAAATTTTATATAATAAAAAAATTAAAATTAAAAGTAAACAAATTAAAAGCTAACACGTGGAATCAGTGTGTCTATAATATATATAGTTATATGTGTATATATATATATATATAGAAACAGTTATATTAAAAAAGTTTTAGAAATATGCATAAAAGATTTAAAACAAAAAGAAAATTAACGATATCAAAACATGATTTTAAAAACATAAAAAGTGAGATATTAACATGATTTGGGTGGGGTTTTATTTTGGGGAACGTATGGTACCGTTTGGACTCCATTTCTTAATTAATATGTAGTTTCCTATTAATTAATATTTTCTTGTTAATTTATCATTTGCGGGACCCACCCTCCATTTCCATTGGTTACTTACTAAAAAACCCAATATGAATGCCAAGTGAAAAGTAATACTCGGCTATTATATATAATAATTTTTCACGTTTCTAAGTAATTTTTCATTATTGATATTTATAAGTGAAATATTTTAACTATAAAGAGATTGTATAAAAATAATTTAATAAATTAATATAATTTGATATAATTTATTAGATTATAAAATTATTTTTATTATAAAATTAATTTAATAAATAAGATAAATATATATCAATTTATGTAACATTTAAGTAGATGTAACAATATTTTATTTATAAAAAAAATTGTTACAGACATAAATAGATTATACAAAACAAACTTACAAATTAATGTAATTTTATAAAATTCATTATATCTATTTTTTAATAAAAATAATTTTACAATCTCATGAATAATGTAAATCACAATAATTTATAACTTTATTTATATGTAATCAATCACTTTATGAGTAAAATATTTTCCACTCATAAATATTTATTAGATGACAAAGTTGCGTAATTTTTAGGCGCCCACACTTTTGGACGCGCACGGTGTCCGACTTTCAGTTTTCGATTGTACGATTTCAACAACACAGGTAGTCCTGATACATCCCTGAACTCAACCTACTTGGAAATTCTCCAAGGAATATGCCCCCAGAATGGAACCGACACTGGCTTGACAAACCTCGACCTCACAACACCCGATACTTTTGACAAAAATTACTTCTCCAATCTTCAAGTTGGGAACGGATTACTACAAACCGATCAAGAGCTATTCTCAACGACTGGAGCGGACACCATTGATATTGTCAACAACTTTAGTAGTGATCAGACTGCTTTCTTTGCCAGTTTCGTGGAGTCAATGCTTAAAATGGGGAATATCAGTGTGTTAACTGGGTCGGAAGGAGAAGTTAGATTGAACTGCGCCTTAGTGAATGCAAACTCTTCTGGATCAGGAAGCTTTTTACATAGCTCAATTAATGAAACCGGAGATAATGCTGAGTACAAAAATGCCATGTAAAACTAGCTTGTTTTAATAAATATTGGTGATGATGACAATGTTCTATAATCGAAATATTTTATAAATAAAGAGATTATACAATAATAAACCTATAAATTGATATGGGTTGATGTAGTTTATTAAATTATAAAATTATTTTTATTGTGAAGTAGATCTAACAAATTCTATAAAATCACCTCAAATTGTAAATTTACTTCATATAATAATCTCTTTGTATATGTTGTGGTTCTCTTGTTAGATAAGTTTTGGGAGTTATTAGCATATGCTGTCATGGTCTGATGTTTTGAAACAAGTGGTTGGAACCTTCTTGTTTCGAAGGAATATTTGGTTATGATCAATAAAGATTTGTCTTTTGGCCTTTTAACTTTTAAGAAGTACTTGGATTCTCATTATACTTCTTCACATTCTTTTACAAATTCAGAATAAATAGTATTTGAAACATAGATCATGTACGTCACATTTTGCTCCCTGCAGCTTAGCGCTTCATTACCTTCTAATTGGTTTAATTAAGCAGCTGTATCACGCTTTCTATCTTTATGCATAACATGAATGAATCCCAATGATTGGATCTTAGATTATATGAATCGCATGAATTTAAGATTGCTCTGTACACTGCCTTTTCATTTGTTAAATGCGTTGCAAATGTTTCAGTATCTCCAACGATTTAATTAGTGATTGTTTCTATGAAGATGGACCCAAAAAAGCTATACCAAAAGAAAAAAAGGCATAAGTTATAAAAACAATAAAACAATTAGCATTAATTAGGGAAATGCAAAAAATCACAATATTATTGAAGCTTAATTAAAAAGAGATCAATATGTCATATATAAAGCAAGACTAGATAACATTATTAATATTGCACTTCATAACTTATAATAAGTGGCATTTTTTTGGTACGTACATATATATCCTTATTTGTTTTTCCACATCATGTATTTTTGCTAATTAGTTCGACAGTACTACAGTATTCAATTTATGCTGAATTCACTACCCTGCAGCTCTTCCGAATCTCTCCACTGGAACCAGTAAGAGGATTGAAGTTTCCCATCTTGATCATGGAATTAGCAAAATCGGCAGAGAAAAGAGAAAAGTTGTTGCTGTAACTTTGGACCAAACTTTTGGTTGCGGCGTCATCACCAGAGAATAGAATTTGGTCGGAGCTAAGAAGACCCTTTCCATCGAGCAAGTTCTGAAAGTAATGGCTGTCGAACACATCAGTTGAGTTTCGGTCTAAGGCTGTTGTCCTGTTTCCATCCCCACCGAACGGACAATAACTTTGCAAATCAGATTGCATGCTTGTATCCATCGTACTGTCTGTGACGGGCGCCCCAGCCGAGTCGAACAACCTATTGCTGAAGGTGGTACATCTTGCCAGTCCAATGGTATGACCACCTGCACAATAACATGCATACTCGATTATGGTAACAGATATTAATTCCCATAGGAGAGATGTTTTAGTCGACACAGAGATCTTAAAGTCGTTTGATGTGTTAATGAATTACCAGATAAGGAGACGACATCTGTGAGATTGAGGCCAACAGCTGCAAACTTGGAAATGATAGAGTCCAGCGCCTCTGTTGGACCAGGAAGTGCACCATTTACTGTGGATTGGTTTGCGGGAGACAGTGCATCTCTTCTGCCCAACAAAACCTTCCATGACGGCCCTCCACTCTGCAAATTATTTAACCATTGTATAATATATATATATATATATATATATATATACACACACACACAGACACACAACATGCTAAATAACCAAAGTACTTAACATGAAGTGCATATATGGATTAATTCAGCTAGCTAGCCTAAAGAAATTAATGGGGGGAGATAATATTTATAAAGTTAAGCTAATTACTAAGAGCACAGCATCTCGGGCAGCAATGGCGAGTATGTCAGCACAAGATACAACGCCACTACATGAGCTCTCCACGGCGCTTTTGATCTGATCCACAACTTCAAATCCTCTCACAGAGTTTTGGTTAGGAGGGGCAAATTTCTCTCCATCCGTTCCATCCAACAGTATCGACCCATCACAACCCTACAATCGAACAAAAATTATTATCGTTTAATTAGCATCACGATCAGGACACGACGATGCATGCAGCATGAAGAACTACACTTATATATATATATAAAAAATATATATATATAAAACACATGATATATATAAAGATCGAGTACGTACGTTTACAAAGCAATCGTGGAAGTGAAGGCGAAGCAAAGAGGCAGCCATTCGCATTTCAGTCTTGATAGCATTTATCATTTGTTTCCGCACAACGCTAAGAAGATTTGGACATGTTGTCTTGTAAAAGTCCGAAATTAGTTGAGACCTTGCAACAAGGAACAACATAAAGGTGGTCATTATCAAACAATAACCCTTCTTCATGCTCATCATTTTCATTTGCCTCCGGAAACAAGTGGTCGAGGGAAACAATTAGTTTGGACACGGCCAAAAATGCTAATGCCCAAGCTAGCCTATATAATATGTGGTTGTGCTATGGCCCTGATCATATATATATAGCCGAGAAGATCACGAGTGCAATAGCATGAGTTTGATATATAATGTATGTTCACGAAAGCAATAGCAATTTGATAATGTATCATCAATAAAGTTTTTGTTGTTTACTATATGGCTCGATCTAGTGCTGGTGATGTATGGCGGCTGTAGCTAGCCGGTGTTTGCCTCAATTCAAAAATAGTACTGCAATGTGATTAACATTGCCGACGTTTTCACTAATTAATTCAAAGATCGACAATGGGATTATACTTATCAGATTGCATAGAAATTTATAAATTAACTTCTAATAATGCATGTTTATACATGCATGCTATGAGAAGTGTAGAGTTATAGAAAGATTTTACAAAAGTAAACTCAGCCGTTGACATGGCTTCATATGATGCAATAAATCATCTACTTTACAATAAAAATATTTTTATTATCTAATATACGTACCACATCAAAATAAATCAGTTTGTGAGTTTATTTTTTAGGTAAGATCTCTTTGTAACTAAAACAATTATCTTATTTACAAAATACACTAATAAATGTCATCCTAGCTTTTGAAAATCAAGCTAAGGCTGCGTTTGGATCCTAAGATGATCTAAGTTTATTGTCAATAGTAATATTTTGTGGATACAATTGAATTGTATTTGAATGTAAATAAGTTAAGATATGTGTTGTATGAAGTACGTTGATATGAGTTTAACTTTTTTTTTATGAGAAGCTGAAATAGTAGTGGGTCCTATTAATAATTGGGTTTGTCAAAGGTAGCAGAGGCCTCTGAAGAGCCTACGCAAACGTTTGCCGATCACCCACGGACGGATCGATCTCAGCTTTTTTCTTCTCCTGCCAGACATCAAAATCCACCCCAAGAGCCTCAAGCTGAATACCCTCAACCATCCCGTCGGCGACAGTGGTCATCGAAGTGCCAGCAGCACACAAAAATCCACATGCCCAACCCAGTAAACGAAACCATAGTAGAGGACCTGAAATCACCTTGCCATGTCACCCTCTAATCCATGCTGTTAATTTGACATAAAAGGGCAATAGATGTTGGGCAGGAGAATTCGGAAAACCAGGGATCACATGAAAAAAAAATATTTTTTTAATAGTAAATCTCACTTTTTTTTTTCAAAAAGAGTGTGCATGCGCATAGTTTGTACATTCTAAATCTGTATTTATCATATATGCATGTTTACAAGATTGTCCATGTGTAGTTAACACAAAACACATGGCTGTTAAATTTTCTTATAACTAAACATAAGAAAGTATGAGAGAAGACCAATCATCATGTGCAATATTCATAACATCAAAATTTCTCAAAATCGATATTGTACGTAGTAGCATTTAGACTCTTTTAAAGATTCTATTTATAATTGGATATATGATGTCTCGAAGGGTGTTAATTAACTTGATCATGCACACTACAAGAAAATTAGGTTTTGAGATCAGTTATATGCTACGAACATGACTATTTCGAAGTACTATTTTCGTTCTAAATAGTCATGTTCGTAACATATAACTGGTCTTAAAAACCTGTTTTTCTTGTAGTATCATTAGATATATTAATTCTTGTTTACTAACTTAACTATTTAGCATGTAATATCACTCGAGTTTGCTACCAGTTTATCACCATTAATATGCATTTAGTTCATTAACATGCTAATTCAAAGGCAGATTCATTAATCCAAAGGCATATTCTGGTAATTGGCTCCCACTGATAAACTTGAGACGACCGGACTAAAACTTCTTGACTCATCTGGGATTTAAATGATCACAGATATGCCAAATTAATCATGTGAAGTATGCACATATATATATTTGCATCAGTCGGCATCGTCCCAACCCCTTTGGATCGATGATCTAAATAAAAGTGGACGACTGATTGATATATAGTCGATCGAGAACTCCTATTCGATCCAGTTTCATATTATCAGTACTGCTCCCTATGATTAATTGATCATGATCATGAAAAATTTCCACTCACACACACACACACACATATATATATATATACCATCTAAATTAGGAGTTTATTTGGTTTGATAACGGAGGGAGGACCGGAGGGGCCGACTCAGAAGAGACAAATAGGGAGCACAATGCCACTCAAGGACACTACCAGTTTTAAATACTAAATTAATTAAAATAATGTATAAAGGATCGAAAGTATGGGAATTATGGAGGTACAGCCAAAAAAGAAAGTTGGCCATCAATATTGATAAGTCAAAAAAGCTAATGCTGACAAAACTTAAATCTTAAACTTCTTACTGCATGGACATGATGAACTTAATTAATTGTGGGAGACAAATGGTTCAGATGTACATGCCCTAATTACGTATTTTATGGAATTTGACAACTCAGAACCCACCCATCAATTACCAAACAAAAAGAGTCGGTTATATTTAAATCATTCATCTCTTTGGTTCGTGCACGTTTCATTAACATCAATGCATGAGCTCTATCAACAGTACATGCACACACTGGCCTCCAGTTGAGTACTGCAGCCGTCTTACATCAGTACTAGCTTTAACTTCTTAAATAACACTTTTCTATTGTATATATAGTGCAATATTGCATCATAAAACTTTCAGTGCATCCAAGCCCATCCCTTGAGACCATTAGCTACCATTAATAGCATTAATATTTGGTTTTGTGGACGGCATTTGTTACTTACGTGGAAACTACTCATGTTGGAATACCCGAATGCTAGATATAATTAATCATTCGTCGGACTCTGCTTGATCAAATATTTCTCAATCTGGAATCTGGATTGATAAAAACATAAATCATCTATATATATACATATACACATGATTATATGTATTGATGTGGGAACAATCTCTCAACAGATCGGAGAGTGAGAAATAGTCATTCCCAACCTACTGTGACGACTTGAGATTCGATCGTGTTGTTTGGAGCCTCCAACAGTTCTGGTTTCGATGCGCTATACATGAGTGATGGTGCGTACGTCCATAATAAATAAATATATAGAGAAAATAAAAAGAGGTAAACACATAGATTTACGTGATTCGACATGATACATATATCTATGGACGCTTGGGAAGGAGAATCTACTATAATATATTTATTTACAGTTTCTTGTTATCTCTCATAGCTCTCTCATGTATAAGAATTGCCAGTCATTTGAAGAAATTTTCACTGGAGCTCTCTCGAGATTGAAGAAGCAGTGAAAAAATCTCGTGAAGAAGAAGAATATTCTTCCCTTTTATCTAAGTCCTATTGTCATGAGGTGACTTGACTCTAGCCATATCTCACTTGCCATCATGCCTTTGACCCCTCCTAACACTTGCATGCTCTCATGTCCCTCATTTTTGCTAACTAATATTTTCTATAAAAAAAATTTGCTTTGTGGGAGCTTATTCAAGTTGAAGGACTGTTGGCAATGGCCTTAGTTACCTACCCATTGAGCCGCCTTGCCTTACACAAATCGTTATAACTTTAATAACTATTCAAGACACGTGGCAATCTCGAACATGATGATCACAGCGCAACATCATATATAGACTCATATTCATAACACAATCCCCAACAGATGCATGCCAGTACCGCTCTTTCTTTACAAAAATAAAAGTTGCTTTCATTTCACGACACGTCGTTTTGCTGTAAAGACGTTTGAAAAGTAGGGCATTTGATCTATTGCATGGTGAGAGGACCTCAATTTAACCCATCAATGGTTCGTTGAGCCCACCCAACTCGGCCCAATATCGAACTTCAAATGCATCTACTGCCACTTGCTCGCTTGCTCCAATAATCTAAACCCCGAAGGATAATAACACGTGTCTGATCCAAAAATCTCCACGTAAGTACCATATAAAATGATAATCCAACGGTTTTAACTGTATACCACGTTACTAAGCTAAGAACAAAATCCACCTCCTCCTCCTTCTCTCTGCAATGGCTCTCAAAGTCTATACATCAAATCTTGGATTTCAGTGGAACCCAACCCCCACATTCTCACCTAAGTTGTTCAAGACAAGAAATCTTAGGTATAAAAGTCCTAAGCTCTTCGACTCCTCCATCAGTATTCGCAGAAATGTTACTGTAAATGGATCTAATGTTGTGGACGAGCAGCAACAGGTTTCATTCAACGAACAAGAAAACGACCTCGTTGAAGCGCTTATAGGGATCCAGGGCCGAGGCCGCTCTGCTTCTGCTCAACAACTCACTGTAAAGTGCTTCTTAAACTTTTTCTTTGTTTTTTTTTCCCTAATGAATTTACGTGCTCTCTCTTTTATCAATGTTGATGTAGTGTGAAATAATTTCTGCAGGATGTTGATCGTGCCGTGCAAGTTCTAGAAGGTTTTGAAGGCGTGCCTGATCCGGTGTGTTGTTTTATGTATTAAGACAGTTTTCTTGTTCTGGTTTTTGCTAAATTTCAAGATGTCATTTATGACAAGAAGCAGGTTTTTGTTTATGTCATGGTAGAGTTTGAGATACCTAAAGCCTAAATTTTTTGTTTTTCTATCCTTAATTGGAAAACCAGGAAATTCTGCTGCAATAGTACTAGTGTTTATTTGCTGCCTTTGAGGTTTTGGGTGTAGAAAATAAAGAAAAATACTCTAGTCATAAAAAGACTACCCAAAAACAATTTAAAAAACTTATGTAACTTGATATTGTTCATCATATTATAATATTATTTTTATTACAAAATAGATATATGAATCATATGAAACTATATCAGCTTGTAGGATTACTTTTATATAATTCTTTTGTGGATGTAGCAGTACTCAAATAATAATTTCTTCTAGTCCTATTAAAATGTCTAGTATTTCTCAGAATTGATCATGCCATGAACATCTGCAGACAAGCTCTAGTTTGATTGAAGGTCGGTGGCAACTGATGTTTACAACTAGACCTCAAACAGCATCTCCAATTCAGGTCAGACTTCGAATTCCTGCCTCTCAAATGCCTTGATGAGATTTTGTGGATCATATTTTTCCGTTTTCTAGATGAACTCCATTGAGAATCATGCATTATCTCGTTTCTTTTTATCTATTCTTCCCAAGTGCCAAATAGAGCTTTAAAATCTCGGAATAAACCAATTTCCTATGTATGTTACTGTAGAGAACGTTTGTGGGGGTTGACTTCTTTAGTGTGTTTCAAGAGGTTTACCTTCGGACGAATGATCCTCGTGTATCCAATATCATAAAATTCTCTGATGCAATAGGTGAGCTGAAAGTAGAGGTATGACTTGACTTCAACTTCTTAGCTTTCATATTTACACTTTTGGGTTAAATTACATATGCCTCTTCAGCAAAAATACAGAAATGCTATACTCAAGACATGAAAAAAATATGCAGTTATCAAAATTTTCAATACTCTCAAACCTCAATTAAAAGCATATATCATTGATATGGCCTTAAATCTTAATTTCATTCACCTGCAAAGCAGTAATTATATTCAAAATTCATGTCTCTTATATCATGAATTATCTTTTGGTTCTATTCAGGCAGCAGCATCAATTAAAGATGGCAAACGAATACTTTTCCAGTTCGATCGAGCAGCCTTTTCTTTTAAGTTTTTACCTTTTAAGGTTCCATATCCAGTCCCTTTTAGACTTCTAGGAGATGAAGCAAAGGGTTGGTTGGATACCACGTACCTCTCCCCTTCTGGAGACCTCCGTATCTCAAGAGGAAATAAGGTAAATGGGCACTTCGTTTTTTCCTTGATACTTTTACTTCAATAGTTCTGTTCAGGTAAAAAACCTTGCGAGAACCTCCTCTAATTTGAAATCTCACAAACTAATGTGTCTTGATGTGGTCTGTCAAATTGTAAATTTATTTTTATTATAATGCAGATCTGATGGCTCACATAAAGTCATGTCAGTTTATGAGATTATTTTTGTGTAATCCTTATATGGATGTAGTACTCCTTTTTGCTAAATGCTAACGATATCCAGTAATGTCTCTGTAGTGCAGGGCACCACATTTGTCCTGCAAAAGAAAACTGTACCAAGGCAAAGATTGATATCAGCCATTTCCACTGGTACAGGAGTTAGAGAGGTAAAAATGCTTATACAATTTTTACATTACAAGTCATGGAAAATGTTGCTCTATTGCTGATTTGGGTCAGCCCTATTCATTAATTTGGCAGGCAATCGATGAGTTTCTCTCCTTCAATCAGAATCAAAGTAGAGATGATACTGAACTCCCAGAAGGTGAATGGCAAATGATATGGAGTTCACAGGTACCCTTCTAAAGATAATAACATCACCTCATTATTTTGTTACATTATTTTTTTTTTTTAAGGACTGTACCCCAATTTTATTGATAACCCCTCACTTATGGCGGAGCAACTATACACCTTGCTTTTGTTGTTACATAAACAACAGAAAGCCAACAAGAAATGCCTGAAGATGGCTGCAAAACGAGCCATGCTTTTGTGGTAGACATTGTTTTTGATATTCTGGCAAAAGGCTACGATAGCAATTCAGATCATTATGGATTATGGTGCAAATTTAGGCAAAGTAGATATGAAGATTGAAGACGTTGCTTTTGTTTTGGAAGAAATAAAAACTGAATTAGTCAGCCCTTAGAATTAGAGAGCAGAAACAGATGCAAAACCAGCAGGAAGCCCAATCTACAAAACTAAACATAGAAAACTTATTTACATCTCAAATAGCAACACCCCACTCTCTAATCAAAGAGTTCCTTCAACTTCTTTTAGAATACTGTCCTGAGCAAAATTCTGAATAGTATTCCCCTCTGGCTCGACTCCTTGCAAAGAAATCAGGCAATCAGAAGCACCATTGACTTCTCTGTAAACATGATAAGTTTAACCAGATAGGCCGCTAGTAGCTTCTGTAATCGCTTCCGAAACGTCAAGAAACTCCTAATGAAATCCTCCTTTATGCTTCAGCCATCTAGTGTAAGTAATGAAGAATCTAGTCATCAAATATGGCTCTTAACATAGTAACATCACCAGAAAGAGTTCTCTATCAAGCTTGCTTAGGATGGTATTCGGTCTCGCAGCCCTGGTGTGAATTGGCATCATCTAATGTGGCACAGCAAGTCTATTCCCCCGCATTCGTTTATCCTTTGGTTAGCCATTCGGGGAAGATTGTCTACTCAAGACCACTTATACAATCATGGCATCATTCAGGCAGTACCTCTGGCTCGGCTCCTTGCAAAGAAATCAAGCAATCAGAAGCACCATTGACGTCTCTGTAAACATGATAAGTTTAACCAGATAGGCCGCTAGTAGCTTCTGTAATCGCTCCCAAAACGTCAAGAAACTCCTAATGAAATCCTCCTTTATGCTTCAGCCATCCAGTATAACTAATGAAGAATCTAGTCATCAAATATGGCTCTTAACATAGTAACATCACCAGAAAGGAATAAGATTTTATAGCTCAGTTGGACTAGCTAGGAACTTCTATGTTCTACTCCTCTGTATCTCTAACCAGGAACTACTACTACCACCACCACCATTTATAAAAGTTAGATGTTATGTTTACTTGTAAATATGGTATTTCATTGAGACATAAAAAATACAAAGTCTCCATGGTGAACTCATTGCTGTCAACTTGACGAACTTTTCAAGCTGAGCTAAATTCATCGATCGCCTTTCACCTTATAGGTAGAGACAGATAGTTGGATAGAGAATGCCGCCAACGGTCTCATGGGTAAGCAGGTGAGTCAATAATAAGAGCGCTCAGTCAATTTTACTGATTGTGTAATAGGATTTTCTTAGTTGATTAATCACTTCCACAATCTTAATAGATTGTCAAGGAAAATGGTCAAATAAAGTTTCTGGTTGACATCTTCCTGGGGATCAGATTCTCCATGCTTGGTAAATTTGTGTAAGTTCCTCAGATTCCTTTTTTTATATATATAACATTGATTGGTATGATTCATGGTGCTGCACATTTCAATAGGAAATCTGGCAAAAATGTATATGAACTAACAATGGACGATGCTGTAATACTTGGCGGCCCTTTTGGATATCCTATAGAGATGGAAAGCAAGTTTAACTTGGAACTACTGTAAGACATGAATTGATTCAAACATCACTGTCTTTTTCTGTTCATTTACAACTAATATGCAGACTTAGGTACAAGAAGATAACTGAATTTACTTGTTGCAGATATAGCGACGACAAGATCAGAATAACCCGAGGGTACAACAACATTGTTTTTGTGCATTTAAGGACAGATGGATCGAGCAAGAAATAAACACATTTTGGGTTTTGACCAAAAGAAAGACATGTATTTAGATTCATTCACTCTACCCTCTTTCTCCATAGGATGTCTTGTTTGTGAAGTGAAATATCATCTCAGTGGACAACTACAAAAAGATGAAGTGGTCCTCATCTCAAGAGGGCCGGTTATCTCTACTTTGGTTGGTTAATCAGTCTCTCTCTCTCAGAATTGACATTTTGGACTTTGGTATCCGATCTTTAAGAGACTCATCAATCTTCTCAAGCATGAAGGCAATCTGAGCCTCTTATCAACCTAGACACGACAAAAAGTCTTAAAGGCGTCAAAAGATATTTGAGATTCCACGAGTAACTCAGTGATAACTGAAAAGAAAGCCTGTGGCTGTTCATTGAACCACAGAGGATTTCAACTAGAGAACTGATAAACTCACAACATCTTTTATAATAATTTACACAATATATATTATAAAATAAGAATATTTTTGTAAAGTGATGTTGATTTAAAAACACAAACAAATGTAAAACTCTTTTTTTTTTATATTATTATCACAAGTATTAATTTGTTATCATAATTGCAATCATCTGCGAAATGATTCACTAAAATACAAAAGATTATCAAATTCCTTAATAAATTCTTAAAATGCATCATTCACTTCATTACCAAACAATGCAGAATGTAAATCTCTTCTTTTTTCTTTCTAATTCTTATTATCACAAGTAGTAATTTGTTATCGTGATCGCAAGCATCTGCAAAACGATTCACCGAATACAAAAAAAATTATCAAAACCTTTAATAAATTCCCAAAATATATCATTCAACTCATTACTAAACAATAATGCCGCCAGAAGTTTTGATCAATCTCCCTTGTTTCCAAATTCATAATTTCATGTCTATTCTAATGTACCAAAGAAATATCAGATCTTACAATCGACGGGCCTTATTTTATAGTCATTGCTATTAATAAAAAACAAAACGAGAAATAGATGAACATGCCTAACAATTGAGAAAAAAAATCCAAGTGTTGCATTCTTTTTTTTAAAAAAAATTAAATAAGCCTATAATCCGCATAACACGCCACGCAAATTGTTGTATATATTATGCATGAGGGAATGAGATTTAAACAGAGAATTTTATAATAGAAAAATTCGGTCTATTTTGACAAAACAATATAAAAGTTGAAATAATACCTTTGAGTAGAGTATTGAATCGATTTATATTTTTATATATAAAAAATAAATAAATAAATTTAAAAGTTACAATCAATCATAACGAACATTGCTTTTAAAATGTTTACCACCTTATAAATATAATACTTTTAAGATTTTATTTTTTATTTTAATTATTACCAATAATAGCCTATTTTTATAAATAGACTACCGAAAGTTATATAACCTCACTTTTATACATAGTAATAATATGATGCGATTGTACCACGTGGCATATACTAGATATTTGCTTTTATTCAACATCCTTTCTCAATCTTCGACCGACTTCTAAAGTTTGAATATTGTGTACTTACCAAACCATCAGCCAAACATTAGAATTTCTTTGGTCTCCCAAAGGGATAACAGCAAACGTTTCTACTCTACCACCTGTTGGGTGATAACCCACTCAATCGCAAAGGTGTTTATTTCGTCGTCCTTCATTCCATGACCAACTCACAATCTATCAAAAAGTGATCCATACTTTTTCTATCAAGTAATGCTATTATACCATCTCATTTTGACTGTTTATATATTTATTTATTTTTAAAAAAAATTCTTAATAATTAAAGAAATGATTATTAGTGTATTAATATTTTTTATATTTTTTAAAAATATTTAAACAAGCTTAAGAAATATTTGAAATAAAAGATTACAAATTGCACAAGACGCACACAAAATGGACAAATTGATGAATAGCACTACTTTTATCCATTTGCCTACACACAGCACCAATCGAATACCCTGTTTCTTAGATTATCCCATGGATAAATACCTTTCTTAAGGCTGCCAAGTGCCAACCAAAAAACAGAAAAATTGGCAAAAATTGCCAACCAGGGTTCGACCTCAAAAACCCATCCAACGGACGAGATCTGACCGTTAACATCTTACCTCCCTTCTCTCCACCTTGAAAGCAACCATCGTGGCCACACCACTACTGTACAACAAAACCAAACAATTAAAGAGCTCAACAGTAATTGTTCAATCCATATATTTTCTTTAACTCATTTTAGTAAAGTGTGTGAGTTATCAGCATTATCCTTTGATTATTCTATACCACATGACCAGCAAGTCAGCAACACAAGAACTGCTAAACTTTCCTCAAATGATGAAGTAGCGGGGAGGCCTTTGAACCCTAATGTCTGCCAGAAAATTCAAGTGAACTCATTATGAGCATAAAAATGAAGGCATTGAATCGAAAGAATTTCTAACCCTTTGCAGCTGATCCATCAAAATTTAATCTGATCTAGTTCCCTAATCTCTCCCTTGAAAAGCTTCCAGGGGAGCGGTGCACGAGACCGAGATTTACTCTACAGAGGTGTCAATGGATCCAAAGGGCCCTGCCTTGGAGAGGTTTCCCGGCATCACAAAATAAAAAAAAAATCTCTCCCTCGGAAAGAATGAGGCCACAGATTGAACTGAGAAATTTTATTGAAGAATGCAAAAGGCATAATCATTTACACAGGACGTTTCCCAACTAGCAGACCCCCCCGAACATGCACACAAGCAACTGCATACTCCAGCAAAATTCAGCAAGACGTCAGGTATTAGATGGTACTTCAAAAACCACTTCCAAGTATAACTATACGAAACAAAACTCATTCTAAAGTTCCTACACAGCTTCTCAGCTTAACAACAAAAAGATCTTCCCTTTCAACAGATAGCAAAAAATAAAAAATTATTAACAAATATGCAAAAGAAATCAAACTAAAAAAAATCAACAATGCATTGAACCAGAAACAATGTAGTTAAAGAAAAAAACTCCCACGAGAAAAAAACAAAGCACAAGTGCATAAAAAGTCATCAGATTTAGCATTACAAATTCACAGTTTCTTTTCAAAATTAGCCTTGCACCGAAAGAAAAGGGAAAAGAACTAAGAAAGTAGAACCTAATAAGCCTACAGATGTTATTAGGCGGAATGATGGCAGCAAGTAGAGAACAATCCCAGTTCTCTGCGTCTCTCCTCATCAGACCAACTACAAACAAAAAAAACTAATAACCTACATTCTATTCTATCTCCTATGTCCATATGTTGCACAAACCAACGACGGTAATTTAGATATTCTCCAGATCCATCTGTTCAGAGAAGCTACTTGCATTAACGCGGGACAAATTAGTCACCGTCGCCAATGCTCTTCTCTGGGGACACATTCCTCAGTTCCTCATTCCTGAACTCGTTCTTCTCCACAATCGTATCCATTACCTTCTCAATTCCAGTCCCATCGTTGACCGAAGTCAATTCTATATCAGAAACAAATTCATTTGCAACCTTTTCAACTTTGACCTCCTCCTTCGCAATGGCAGCTTCATTTGGTAATAACTCGATCCTTCCTTCTTTATTTTTGGCGTCACTCTCAACTGCAATGACTTCATTCCTTACAGACTCAGTCCTCATTTCCGCATCCTTTACCACATTTTCCTTCATGATTTCTTCACCTTTAGGCTTATTCTTTTCGGCAATCACTTCTTTCGGTAGAAGCTCATGCTTCCTTTCTTCAAACTCTTCCGTACAAACACCGCTTACGCCCTCATTACCCGATGCCACATCATTCTCTTTATCAGTAGTTCTTTCCTTCCCTCCCTTTCCAGGCACAAATCCCATGTCTGCATTATTTATACAACCCATTAAAGCTGTCGCATCCAACCCGCCCTCGCTTTCGTTTTCGGACCCATTCTCCACCACCTCCTCATTCACATCCCCCATCACTTGGTTCTGTCTCTCTAGGAATTGCAACCTCCTCCTCAAGTCCCCCAGCTCTCTCTCCATCAAGAAAAGCCTCTCCTTCAACGTCAAATTCTCCTCCTCCAACTGCGCTATATGTGAATCCTGATCATCAACCCTATTCTCCAAAACATTATGGTACTCCAACCCACTGTAATTTGGATATATCATCTCGAAGCGGCTCAAGTCATGGTCCAATCTCCTCTCCACTTCCACGTGCTCCTCCACATCACTCTCGCTCGACCCACCATTCTCGTCTTCTTCCTCTTCCTCGTGCTCATTCCCTCCCCGAAGTCGAATCAACCCTTTCATCGACCCATACCCATCAACACCCCACTCCTCCTTTGCCATATCCCCCAAAACTTCCCTCGAGGGGGAGAATATTGGCGTAGGGAGCACCGCCGGCGTCACAGGACACGGGGACACCAGATCAGCAATCCCACCAGTCTTCTTTGCCCTGATTATAAACGAAGTCGTGTTCCTAGGCGCATAAGGCGCAACCCTATTGTTGTACTTCTTCTTCTGGTGGAATTTTCGGGCTTTAAATCTATTCTGGGACTGCAATTCGTAAAGAGCCGGGGGGTTGTACCCTCCCCCACTACTACTCGGACCGATTATTGCCGGGTTTGGCATCGGCATCGGCATGGGCATGGGAATTGACATCGATTTCTCCATCCTTCTCGGGTTCTTGTGCTTATCAGACAACTTCTTGCCCTTCCAATTGCTTCGACCAGGCTTTAAAGCCGCCGTGTAAATGGGCTTCAAAGAAGAAGAGCTCTGAAACTTATTGCTAGGATGATCCATCGAAGCGTGTTGGGGCCACACTTGGTTGTATCCCCGGTTCAACATGGGCAGAAGCTGCGACTGCTGCTTCGACTGGTTCATCATCATAATCTGAGACTGCTGAGCTTGGGACTGAGCCATCATCTGAATCTGGGGAGGCGGGGGCTGGCTGATCATCTGGTTCAACATCTGCGGAGGGGGCTGATTCATCATCTGTGACTGATCGTTCATCGTTCTTCCACTAATTGGATGGAACCAAACCCTAAAGACTGATTCTTCACAGAGTCCAATCACAATCGCGGGTTAGAACGATAACTTGAATAATCGTTAAATTGAGTACGAAATCGAACAGTTAGCGACAAATAAACAAACATACATACAATCAAACGAAAGAGGATAGATCGAAACCCTAGAAACCTAATCCATTTCAGGTTCCGATCTTAAAAGACCTTTGAGCGCGTTTCTCTTAATTCGGTAAAAAAATAAAATCACTTTTCTTAGAAAAAACTCTCTCTTGTCTGGTAAGCTCTGCGGAACGAAAATTCTTGAGGCTTCTTTCCAAAGTACCGTTTCAGGGGTGAGGAGATCGTCCCCCACAGGACGGTTTTATAGATAGCAGTACAATGGGATGGATGGATCGTTGGATTTAAAGTTTTTGAACGGCTGATAATAAAGATTCTTTGTGGGCTAATTTTTTTTTTTTTTTTTTTTTGTTATTTTTTTGGCTTAAGCAGCTTGACACTTTTTTTTTTTTTTTTTTTAAGAGAATCCTGCTGTCCGGTCCAGCCAAACCCTTTCCATTTTGCAGCCCTCGTCATTTCCGACGACGGTAGGCGACACTGTCCATCCCATCGAGACTGGAGGGAGCAGGCGATTCTACCCCTGGACGGTGAGCCATGGCGACCTTCGGTGTACTCCTGACGACCTTAAATTCGTTTTGGATACGGTACGTGGTGTCGCCCACCGCTGCCGGCGCCAGCGCAGGCTGGATGAGACCGAATTTATTATAAAAATTCATTTTCATTTTATCTTTTATTGTGTTTTTTATTATATTTTTTTATTTTATTATCTTATTGTATTTTTTTATTGTGTTTTTTAAATTTTAAATTTTTATTATATTTTTTTATTATGTTTTATTGTATTTTTGTAAGGAATTAAGGGAGGGGCTATAATGGCGCTGGGGTGCAGCCCGACCGCACCCCAGCGTCTCCCTTTTTTTTATTCAATGTTGAATTATATTCTTCCATCCCATCATTTTTCTTAAAACTTTTCTTTTATAATCCATATTTTTAGAGCATTTACATTAATTTCATTAAAATCATCTTCAAAATATATAAAAAAAAATTACATGTTGCCCAGATGACTAACACAAGAGGGGGGGTAAATTGAGTTATATTTAAAAAAATAACAATTATAAATCAAATATATAATATAAAATATAAACAAAATATGAAACAACAATAAATATAAATAGTAAGAGTAAGAGAGAAGCAAACTCAGTATGTTAACGAGGTTCGGCCCCACTGCCTACGTCCTCGCCTCAAGCTACCTCTTGAGAATTCCCAAATCCACTATTCAATCTCCTTTAGGTGGAGATAGAAACCTATTACACCTTTGAGCAGCACCGCTCCAAAGAATCCGTGTAGAACACCCTCTATACTTCCAATCACCTTACACTTGGTGATTTAACTATTTCCCGTGTAGAACACCTTCTACACTTCCAATCATCTCACACTTGGTGATTTAACTATTTCTCGTGTAGAACACCTTCTACACACACAAGGGTTATACACACCCTTTTACAAATACAAGAGTTGATAGTAGGTAGACTATCAAAGTACACTCCTCAATGAGTGAGATAGAAACAATACAGCGCAACCTATATCTCTCTCAACAAGAACAAGAATTAAGGCTCAAAACTTTAGAAAAGAAAGAATGAGAGTTTTGAAAAAATGATGCAAAACTTAGCAATAGATGTGTAAGCTCTTGTTGTGAATTTTTGCAAAACTCAAGTGAGCTATTTATAGGTAAATGAGTTTTCAATTTCAAATTTGAAAAGATTCACATGTCAAAGACATCATCATTCACTTTTCAAAAATTTCAAATCAAATCTTTTTACTTTTTGCATGTGACAAAAGGAGCACACTTTACTTTTCAAAAATTTCAAATCTAATATTTTACTTTTTGCATATGACAAAAGGAGCACACTTTACTTTTCAAAGTTTTCAAATAAAAACATATACCTTTTGCATAGGTCAAGAAAAGCATCTATCACTTTTGAAAATATTCAAATAAAACATGCACATGTGAAAGATGACAATCAATCATCTTAATATTTTCAAAGTTCAAACCTTTAATCATATCATGCACATGTGAAAGATGACAATCAATCATCTTTCAAAATTTTCAAATTTAATTTTCAAAATATTCATGCACATGTGGAAAATATATTTTAATACTTTATGATAAAATATTTATTTTGAGTCTTAATCCTAATTTTGAATTTTTAAGATATTTACAACATTACTCTATGATTTTAATGTGAACTTGTTCCCTTCTTGCTCATGCTTGCTTCCTTGATGTGCTTGATTATATTGTGTGGACAACTTGAGCTTGAGACTCTTTTATTCTTTGGATTCATTTGTTATCATCAAAATCCATTTGTAGATTTACATGAAACTTGAAACCTTGAGTTCAACATTACACATTAAAATTTGATAATATATATTCAAACTTTTCTTATTTATAACTCCACGTTAAAATTATCAGTGTATTTATCAAAATAATAATATAATAATAATTTTTTTCATTTTTTTTCATTTTTATAATTATATTAACCATATATACATTAATAATTTAATTTAATACTTCAATTATTATTTTCTAACTAATTTTTTCCTCAAATTTTGCAATTTTTATCAATGTATATTCTGATTTTTTTTTTTTTTAACTTTGAAGCCACAGCACTTAAATATTGTTGCAGAATCTTTTCATATCAAGGATTAAAAGCGAGTGAGTTGCAGAAACTGTTGTAAAAACCTGAAAGAGAAAGAAAGAAAAGGGAAAGGAAGGTAATGTTGTGTGGGAGATTAAAAGATAATAAAAAGAAAATTATAAGTGAATAGTAAAATTTCATATTTGATAAAAGAAAATATTTGAAAATACTGTAATTCAAAGTTTAAAAGAATCATTTTGATGAATTTAATGCAATCATGTTTTAATGAAAAATTCATTAAAATTTATATTTGATTCGACTTTTAACGAAACTAATGCTAAATGCCAATGTTCTTATTTGTTTGAAAAAACAACCAAATAACATAAATTCCTTAAACATAAGTTAAACTACAAAATCTAGATAACCATGATTCATTTATCCAACTTTAAATTTGGAGGAAGAGAAGATAACAAGAAAAATGTAGTCGAAAAATCAAGTTACCATATTCATGGAATAGTAATATTCGAGAAAAGTACTATTCCTAAACAATGCGTCATCCCGTAATCAGATTCGCCACGTCTACAGAAGTTTTAGATATAAAGATAATTGTTACAAGATAAGAAACTTTTGGTGCTCCAAAGTCAAAAAGAAATTAATTCGACAGAAGAAAAAGAAAAATCATAATTGGAGGAATCCTCATAGCATCTTCAGCTCTATAAATAAACAAATATATTGCAAAGTGGTAATAGTTGAAATAAGAAATCTAAAGCTTAACTAAAATGTTGTCTTTGTTATGAAACTTATACAAAGGAATTACTATTGTAAAAGAGAAATAAGAAATTCTCTTGAAATTCTTAAGAACTGAAACTTTATTTCTCTCTCTATTTTTTCTTATGAATTTCATTACAACTGAAGCCCATATTTATAGGCGTTGAAATTACTATGCAAATTACTATGCAAGTCACTATGCAAGTCACTATGCAGATTTAAAATAATAGTGGTGGGGTCATTCACATAATTTAGTGGTGGGACAGGGGGGTGGCTGCCGACTTCGTTTATAACACTCCCCCTTGAATGAACACCCATAAAAAATCTGTCTCGTTAAAACCTTGCCAAGTAAAAACCCAGTGGGAAGAAAAACCAATGGCGAAAGAAAAAGAGTACAGTCTTCTTATGTATCCACAAGTGTTTTAAGATTGCCTCATTAAAACCTTGTAGAGGAAAATCCAGTGGGACAAAACCTCAGCGAAGGAAAAAGAGTACAATCAGCACATTTACTCCCCCTGAAAAGTGCATGACAAAAGATTTTTGAGTCTTCGCATTCCAATGTTATGCACAGTCTTCTTGAATGTGGAAGTTGGCAACGCCTTTGTGAATAAATCTGCCAGATTATCACTAGATCGTATCTGTTTGACATCAATTTCACCTTTTTCTTGAAGTTCATGAGTATAAAAGAATTTCGGTGAAATATGTTTGGTTCTATCACCTTTGATATATCCTCCTCTGATTTGAGTGATACAAGCAGTATTATCTTCATATAAGATTGTTGGGCTATTATCGATCATAGGAAGTCCACACTTTTCCTGGATATGTTGAATAACTGATCTCAACCAAATACACTCTCGACTTGCTTCATGAATAGTAATGATTTCTGAGTGATTTGAAGAAGGAGCAGATAGTGTCTGCTTAACAAATCTCCATGATATGGCAGTATCTCTATAAGTAAATAAATATCCAGTTTGAGATCTACCTCTATGTGGGTCTGAAAGATAACCTGCATCTGCATACCCAATCAATTCTGGACTTGAACCACTTTGATAAAATAATCTCATATCAACCGTACCTTGAAGGTAACGAAGGACATGTTTAATGCCATTCCAATGCCTTCGAGTTGGTGCAGAACTATATCTTGCAAGCAGATTAACTGAGAATGTAATATCTGGTCGAGTGCAATTGGCAAGATACATCAAAGCTCCAATTGCACTGAGATATGGTACTTCAGGACCAAGAATTTCTTCATCGTCATCACAAGGACGGAATGGATTTTTCTTCACATCAAGTGTTCCAACAATCATTGGAGTACTCAGGGGATGAGATTTGTCCATATAAAAATGCTTTAGGACTTTCTCAGTATACATGGACTGATGAATAAAAATTCCATTTGGCAAGTGCTCAAGCTGCAGGCCGAGACAAAGTTTTGTTTTGTCAAGATCTTTCATTTCAAATTCATTCTTTAAATATATAGCGGTTTTTGAGATCTCTTCAGGAGTTCCCACAATATTTAAATCATCAACATAAACCGCAATAATGACAAATCCGGATTCTGATTTCTTAATAAAAACACATGGGCATATAAGATTATTCTCAAATCCTTCTTTCAATAGATATTCGCTTAAACGATTATACCACATGCGTCCGGATTGCTTCAACCCATATAAAGATCTTTGTAGTCTGATTGAGTACATATTTCTAGATGTACTTGTAGATGCTTCAGGCATCTTATATCCTTCAGGGATTTTCATATATATGTCATGGTCTAAGGATCCATATAAATATGCAGTGACCACATCCATCAACCGCATTTCTAATCCTTTTGTAACAACCAGACTAATCAAAAATCTAAATGTGATTGCATCCATAACGGGAGAGTATGTTTCTTCATAATCAATCCCGGGTTTCTGCAGGAAACCTTGTGCAACAAGCCGTGCTTTGTATCGCACAATTTCATTTTTCTCATTACGTTTTCGTACAAATACCCACTTATATCCAACAGGCATTACACCCTTTGGTGTTTGGACAACAGATCCAAATACTTCTCGTTTTGCTAGCAAATTTAATTCAGCTTCAATAGCTGTTTTCCATTTTGGCCAATCATTTCTATGTCGACATTCTTCGACGCTTTTTGGCTCACTTTCTTCATTACTTCTGGTAATGTCAAGGGCCATTTTATATGAAAATATGTTGTCGACAACAGTTTTATTTCTATCCAGAATTTCTCCAGTTTTCATGAAATGTATTGAGATCTCATTATTTTCAGGTACCTGTTCCTCTTCAGGGGAAAACATTTCATGACACACCTCTTCAGGAGGTCCCTTTTTAGGAGATTTATACTCTTCAAGAGTTTCCTCTTCAGGAGGTTCTGGAATAGAAGATTTAAGCTCTTTAGGAGCACCAATTATATTTGTGGCCTGTATTGTGGGTACGTGTTCTTCAGGAACACCAAATTCATTTTGTATTCTTTTCCTTCTGGGAATTTTGTCTTTTGCACCAATAGGTCTTCCACGCTTCAGGCGTATTTTAGATTCACCTATTGGTGCTTTGACAATTTGTCCTTCAGGGACTTCAATCCTTGCTGGAGTATTAACAGCAGGAATATAAGATTTTACTACACCTTTAGTGTCAGTAAATACATCCGGTAACTGATTTGCAACATTTTACAAATGAATAATCTTTTGAACTTTCCGTTTACATTCATTTGTAGGAGGATCAAAATGAAACAGGGTCTTATTATCCCAAGTAATATCTTATCGTGCTTCAGGCACCGACTTTTCTTTACCCATTAAAGGAAAATTTGATTCGTCAAAATGACAATCCTCAAAACGTGCTTTAAACATATCCCCTGTAAGGGGTTCAAAGTATCTAATAATGGATGGAGAATCAAAACCAACATATATCCCAAGTCTACGTTGAGAGCCCATTTTTGTACGTTGTGGAGGTGCAATTGGAACATATACAGCACATCCAAAAGTACGAAGATGAGAAATATTTGGTTGTTGACCATATGCAAGCTGTAATGGAGAATATTTATGATATGCAGATGGTCTAATGCGAATTAGAGATGCTGCATGAAGTATAGCATGTCCCCAAACAGAAATAGGTAGTCTTGATTTCATAAGTAAAGGTCTAGCGATTAGTTGAAGCCTTTTGACCAAAGACTCAGCTAAATCGTTTTGTGTGTGTGTATGGGCAACAGGATGTTCAACATCTATTCCTATTGACATGCAATAATCATCAAAAACTTGAGATGAAAATTCACCTGCATTATCCAATCGAATGGTCTTAATTGGATACTCAGGAAATTGTGCTCGTAGTTTAATTATCTGAGCAAGAAGTCTAGCAAATGCAACATTTCTAGTGGAAAGAAGACAAACATGTGACCATCGACTAGATGCATCAATTAGAACCATAAAATATCTAAATGGTCCACTTGATGGATGAATAGGCCCACATATATCTCCGTGAATCCTTTGTAAAAAGGATGGAGATTCAACAATGATTTTTGAGTGAGATGGTCTAATAATTAACTTACCTTGAGAACATGCAGAGCACGGAGATTCATTGGGTAGAAATATCTTTTGATTCTTTAAGGGATGCCCATGCGAATTTTCAATAATTCGTCTCATCATTATAGAATCCGGATGTCCAAGGCGATCATGCCAAGTCATAAATACTTTAGGGTCAATGTACTTCTGGTGCATTACCACATATGATTCAGTTGTTCTCATTTTTGTATAATACAATCCTGAACATAGAGCAGTCAGTTTTTCTAATACGAGTTTCTGGCTCGATACTGTTTTAGTAATAAGAAGATGCTCTTTACTGCCTTCATTGGTCGTTTCAATATGGTAATCATTACGACGTATATCTTTAAAACTCAATAAATTTCTTCTGGATTGTGAAGAGAATAGAGCATCATCAATACAAAATTTGGTGCCATTAGGCAACACAATATAAGCTCTTCCGGAGCCCTCAATTAAATCCGATGAACCTGATATAGTATGGACATAGGCTTTACTTAGTGTTATATTTTGAAAATATTTCTTTTTTTTGAGAATTGTGTGAGTTGTAGCACTGTCAGCCAGACATATATCTTTATCATTCAACTCAGAGATAAAAAGCTCATCAATGTGATCCATGATTTTACAAAATATACAAAACTTTTATTATTGATAGAAAGAAAATACATTAATTGAGTGGAACACTTCCATCTCCAATTAAGTGTTCAATACTACCATCAGGATGATTAAAGAAATCAGATACATCAAGATGAGTAACGTCTACATCTACTGAATCTAATAAATCATCTGATGGTTCTACTAAATTTGTTTCATGCACTTTATTCTTTCCTTTAATAGAAGCTTGATATAAATCAGCTAAGTGTCTGGCCGTACGACAGGTACGTGACCAATGTCCAGTCATTCCACATCTATGGCACACCTCTTCACTTTTCTTTGAAGAATTATTCTGAGGATTTTTACCCCTCTCTGAATTGTACCACTTCTGGTGATATGGTATATTATAATCCCTTTTAATGTTGTCACTCCTGGGACCAACATTTCTATAATTTCTCCTACCACGTCCACGCCTCCGATTTCTTCTAAAGGATGCACCATTCACTTCTGGGAATGATGCAAACCTATTACCATTCACTTCAGGGAATGATATTGAGCCAGTAGGGCGTGACTGGTGGCTTTCTAATAAGAGCTCATTATTTTGCTCAGCTACTAGAAGACATGATATAAGTTCAGAATATTTCTTGAACTTTCTCTCTCGATACTGCTGCTGCAGGAGCACATTCGAGGCATGAAATGTAGTAAAAGTCTTCTCTAGCATATCTTTATCGGTGATTTTCTCACCGCATAATTTTAATACTGAGCTTATTTTAAAAAGTGCGGAATTATACTCACTAACACTTTGATAATCTTGCAACCTCAGGTGCATCCATTGAGAACGAGCTCTTGGGAGGATGACAGTCTTCTGGTGTTCATACCTCTCCCTTAAATTGTTCCACAAAATATAGGGATCTTTTACAGTGAGATATTCAGTTTTCAATTCTTCATGAAGATGGTGGCGAAGGAAAATCATTGCTTTAGCATGTTCCTGCAGGGATGCTTGATTTTCTTCTTTAATAGTTTCTCCCAGGTTCATTGCATCAAGATGTATTTCAGTATCAAGTATCCAGGATAAATAATTTTTCCCAGATATATCAAGAGCAACAAATTCCAATTTTGTAAGATTTGTCATTTTCTACACATATAAATAATAAATATGCGTATCTCAGAAAATATATTTATAAATTCACATAGATAATCATCAATAAAATATATCAAAGATTTCAAATAATATATTGAAAAACTTACAGAGGAATAAGGCCGCTAGTTTCAGAATTGGAAGAACCGTCGTGCTGATAACGTGTTATGAAACTTATAGAAAGGAACTACTATTGCAAAAGAGAAATAAGAAATTCTCTTGAAACTCTTAAGAACTGAAACTTTATTTTTCTCTCTATTTTTTCTTATGAATTTCATTACAACTGAAACCCATATTTATAGGCATTGAAATTACTATGCAAGTTACTATGCAAATCACTATGCAAGTCACTATGCAGATTTAAAATAATAGTGGTGGGGTCATTCACATAATTTAGTGGTGGGACAGGGGGGCGGCTGCCGACTTCGTTTATAACAGTCTTTTGTTTTTTGTTTTTTTTTTTAGCGCTTTCATGTCAACTTGAAAAACAAATTGAAACGACTCTTTTTCTTTAAATTGGAAAAGCAAATATGAGCATATCGTGAGTGGGTAAGTAAATAATAATAATAATAATAATAATAATATATACAAGTCTCAGATGTATAAATCTCGCATAAATATTATATAAAATAGTGAACCTCACTATGAAAAAATGTGAAATATTCACTTTTACATAATGGGACCCATATCATTATAAAAGACTTGTATAAAACTTGTCCATTTGAAACTTATACTTAACATTACTCATTAAAAAATCTAGAGCAAAGAGTTGGGAGAATTAGGAAGTGGACGAGAGAGATCGATGGAAATTTATGCTTTCATATACTTGAAGGCGTCTTTTTCTAATTGAAGTTTTGAAGTTTATTGCACAAATCTTGATCAAAACACTAATCAAGAAAAGGGACCAAACCTATTCTTTGGGATCACCATGAAAAAGAGTGAGAACATAACTCGGAAGGTTAACGAAAGGTACTTCAAAATTTCTAGCTTGGATAAATAAATGCAAACTGCACAAGGCTTTGGACTAAGCATCATCCAAATCCATCATCCACTTCATACTTTCTCTGCAAATCGTTTGTTGCAGTCTATGCTAGAACTTCCAGACTAGTCTCATAGTCTCAGTTAGCTTATTGATCTCCCAAGTAGGACATAGGATGATTATCCAAAGAAGACTACCATATTCAGTCTATAGCCATAAATGAATTAGGTTACTCAACAACCTGCTCGGTTAAACTCAAATCGAATTCAATTCGTAAAAAAAAAAAAAAAATTGCTCGTGAAACTAAATACCCGTTCAATTAGTAAATGACACATACCCAACAAAACTTGACTCGATTCAACTCGATTATGTCTGATTAAGATTCGCTCGTTTATACTCAAGTCGACTCGTTAGCTTAACTCAATTAAAATTGATTTATATATTGATAAATATATACACATACATATTTTATATATATGTATTGCTAATAATATAAGTATAGCATTTTTATAATTAAATATGTAATATATAATTTTATTACGTATATCTATATGATGAATATATTTCTTAATTATGTTTTATAATTTATACAATAATTAATCTATAAAATATAATAATTTTATATATATTAAAACGTAGGAAGAATGTAAAATACGTATATGTTATCATATTATGTATATTTATTAATAATATATATAAACATATTACATATTGTTATAATAAATAAATATCAACTAATTAGATATTAAATATTAATTTTTTATTAGTTATTAATTTTTTATTTTTTATTTTTATTCAAAAAATTTAAAAAAAAATTCAAGCTCGAGCTCCGCTAAGCTCGAATTCGTTTGTAGGACGAGCTTGAGCTCGAGTTGGAGTTGGAAAATTGGTTAATCGAGTCAATTTCGAACAAAAAATGAATAAAAACTCTCAAGTTCAAGGTCGAATATTTTGAGCTCGAGCTCAAACTCGACAAGCCAAAACTCGGTTCGACTAGACTCAGATCAATTTTATAATAAAAATAATTTTATAATCTAACAAATCACATCTAACCACGTTAGTTTGTAAAATTACTTTTATGTAATCACTTTGTGACAAACGTAGTTCCTTATTCTTAATCATATCTTTCAACAAGTTGGATGTAAAATTATCAAGCAAACTATACAGGTAAGATTCCATCAATCTTAACAAGATGCTGCTGCCTTGTAAGAGAGAAGAAAAACTACCATTCTTTTTTCACCTTATCCCAATGTTTTCAATTCTTTGTTGGAAAAAAATAGATAAATCAGTAATAACGTAGAATTTGCTAGGAAAATATCATTTCAAATAAGAATTGAATCTGTTAAATGTGTTTGGATGACATGGCGAAGAGCTGCAGTGCTCGAGTCAGATGGCATGCACAAAATTTTGCACTAATGCAGTCCTATTACTACCATAATTACAACAGCTTAAAATACATACCAACAATGAATTCATTTGACAACCATATCAGAATACTTCAGAAATAAGCATAAACAATATTTCCTGTTCGTAAGCTTAATCCTTGTTGCGTGCCGCTCGATCCTTCCTTTGGCCACCGAGAATGCGAGAAATCTGTAGACCTCGGCTGAATGCCTGGTTGAAGAGCATACGAGTCTGGAATTCTGAAACAAAAGGAAACCATGCAAGGAATGCAACTGGAGTGAAGAGAAGCAGGCCAATAACTATCTCATAACCACGAGCAAGCGTTCGAATTGAACCCCAAAACCCAGCTTTCTGAACAGCCGGCTTGCAGGCTTGCGCAATCTGGTGCAATTGAAGAGAAAAAACAAGCATGTGAAATTTAATTAAGCACAGAAGTTTTTTTTTTTTTTTTTGCCAGAAGCTAAAATTAGATACTAAGGTTTGAAAGATGGGGTTTAAGGAACCAACAAATCTATTTGGAGACTCCTCCAATACACTTGGTTACTTCAGCACAATAAAATAGCAAAATTGAAGTAGAACAGAAACAGTAAGTACCTGAAGCAGCCCCCAACCAGTAGGCATAAAGGCAAGGATGCAAACAATGATGTCTTGCAGTGTCATATGGGGGAGGGCAATCAAAGTGACCAGAATGGAGACAAAAGTCAAGAATATCATTCCTTTGATTAACCGGAACACCAGTTGGAATTTTGCACTGAACCTTCGACGCCCAACAGAGACAGTCTAACAAAGAAAAAAGTTTAAACACTTTCAAAAATAAATGCTCATAAAGAGATGCAAATGAAACCTTACACTGCTATACAGTAAACAGGTAAGAGGAATCAAAAGATGCAACATCTAAGCAGCAAGCAGCAAAATATTGTGCTGGAACGTGCAAATTAAAAACAGAACAACAAAGAATGTCCCTCTAAGTTGCACTGGGCCGTCAACCTCCAAACATTTTTCATCATAAAATCAGCCTGATTGTGTGGGAGAAAAATATTTACCAACCCTTAATTCATAAAAATATAAGGGATTTGTGCACATAAATATGCTTACTTGCTCAATTCTATAACCAAGAACAAGTTCAATTCAATATTCAGATATATGGGGAATGCACTCCTTAATTGCAGTTAAAAAGAATCGTAATGCTAGGCTAGGCTCCAATCTATTTGCCTGTATACTTTTCAAAGCATCTTCATTGATTCCTATTAAGCTAGGTCACCATTCCTTTAATTAATTTTGGAGAAATGATATTTACAATCGTGGAATGCGCAAGTGCCACGAAATCTCTTTGAAAAAAATGAGTAAATACAAAACCAACATGATAAAAAAAAAATAATAGTTCAATAGCAGACCCTTCTTTTTTCAAAATGATTGTGTCGCTTTCGCATTCCTACGCATTCCATGAATGTGTAGCATTACTCTTAATTTTGTCACTTAACATGTATAAATGCATTTTTCTTTTTTAATCTCCAACATTTTATTATTTCTTGCCCTTACAGACAAATTACCCTTGTTTTTTTTTTCTTTTTCTTTTCTTTTTTTATATATTTGAAACAACCTTTTACCCTCCTCCCTCCCATAAATCTCATATATGTCCGTGTCCAGGCTTTTCATCTACCATTCCGTTTCTTTTAAATATTGGGAATCCCTCCCTCTTTCTCTTCTCCCTCCCATGCATCTCATCTTTGTCAACATTGGCTTTTTCCTCCCACGCATCCCAAGGTTTTTCAGGGAGAGGTAGCAATTGTGGATATGTGCGTTGAGAGAAGTGGACAATACCTCTGGGCTAAATTTATATGAGTTTATGTTCTTTCAGCGAGAACATTAAGTTGGATACTTTGGGTAAATTAGTAAACTGCAATAATCATTAGAAAAACAATAAACTAAACGGGGTAGTGTAATTACTAGAGCTATTTTTGTTGCTTCAACGCTCTGGCATATATTATACCGAATAGTTTTGCATATATATTGCATTAAATTTAAAAATTCCTCGCATTGTGCAGGTCTACAACTAGTTAGTCTAAAAAAATGAAAATGACTCGTTGCATGGAGGAAGCAATATTTTATGCTGTGCATTATGGAACATGTGATAGGAAAATAATTGCAAAGATTGCACTTACCTTCATCACAAACAAGATTAGAAGGATCACCAGCCAAGATACTCCATATACCTGCGTCCGGGCAAACAGATAAGGTGATTTTGCTATTAATATCTTCCGAGAAACAAAATGAAACACAAGAAACGAGATCCTTACCAGAAAACTCTTAGTGTGTTTCGTAATGTTTAAATGATATACAAGCCCATACTGATAGATAAAGAATCTTAAAGATAACAATATCTCAGCTATGATACCACGCTTTCCAGAATGACGAAGATGTTCTTGCTCCTCTTCCCACCATGATTCCCAACTTTTTTCGGGTGGAACACCTATGCCTCCTCGGTTACTAATCCACTTATTCCAATCGGTCCAGTCGTCTACAATCTTTTGCCACTCAAAACCAGAAGGGTTGAACAGAAAGGGAGCAAAAAGCCAGGTGCCCACCATAAACCACATGGATATGGTGATCAAGACATATGCAACAGCACTTCTATAAGTTTGACCAAATATTTGGTAAACGAGAAGTAAGATCATCAGCTCGAGACCCTTGACAAAATGACTACGTGAGTAGAGTCTATAATTGTCAGCAAACTTGGCATGGAACACCACAAAACCTCGACCCGTAGCCCTATATTTTGCACCCCCATGAAGTAATGTCCTCCCATAGTAGTGGGTCTTTGTTCCAAGAGAGAATGTGAAAAATACAGGAGCCAGTTGCAGTTGCATCAATATGAATTCACTCAATGCAGTTCGAAAACCCCTTTCTAAACCAATCTCCATCAACATAGGCAACGCCATCAAAAATCCAATTTGAACAAAAGACTGAGAAGCAAGAGCCACTTGAAGAGGTTTATTGTCTCGAATTGCTGGTTGATTAATCATCCCTTCTTCAAGCCCACTAAGGACAAGATAAAGCCGACCATAAAGGAACACATATACAGTGAGCACAGTGATCTGCCAGAAGAAAATGAGATCATGGTCAAAGTCTTCAGCTAAATACATGATATTCCAAAACCGGGAAATATTAGCTAGTTAAATTTGTACGTACAAGAGTACTGAAGTAGAAACCAACTGTGGTAAAATAAGCTGATAACATCCGGAAAAAGTCAAAACGATGTCCAAGCCTGTATATATCACGACTCATTGTCTGCTCTCCATTGCCATTAGCTATCTTTGCTTCAAACATAGATATCTGGTTGAGGCCCACGTCTCTACCCTTTCCAACTTGTATGTACTCATGATGGGTAACATTGCCTTCACGAAGGGTAGAATTGAAGCCTGTGTTTGCAGTTATAATAAAAGTTAGGATAAAGCCAGAATGTTGCAACCCAAAAAAAAAAAAAAAGTATAAAAGCTTATATACCAGCAAAGATATCTTCACTCAAATTAATAACTTTAGATGCTTTACTGACACCCCCTCTTGTAAGGTGAAAGAGCCTATCAAATACATCAGGATGACCATAGTGGAATCGAACCCTAGATATGCACAAAACAAGGAAAGAGAATTGGTTTACAATCACTCTTAAAAACAAGATAATGTGAAGAAACAACTGAAGACATTTATAATATATCATAAAATGCAAGACCATGAACAGAAACAAGCGCAATACATTTCTATACGAAAGGTTTCCTTCCAGATATACAGACGGACAAAGAAAGAAACTGATTGCATATTTTCCAAGTCCCATGCACTAATACTGCCATTGTCATAGTTCTTCATAGTTCTTTTATAAGTAATCATATAATTTGTTAACGGTAAAGTATGAACGTAACCCAAGGACACTGGCAAATACAAGAGAAGACGCCAAGAGGTAGAAATAGATACAAGGAAATCATGAAAGCTTGTCATTCCACAGACCTGCAGACTTGCAATGTTTAGTTAAAAAATGGTGTCCAATGTCTTTTTTTTTTCATTACGTCCACGGCTAGACTCACCCATGGAACCTAAACCTCCGGGGAGACTAGACAGCAACTCACTGCCATGGCCCACTTGTCATTTTATTTCGGAACATTTGTTATATTATACATTACAAATGTCCTAAATCATATTCTGCAAGACCATGACTAACACTTACAATTAGAGATTAAATTTTCAATGTAGTTTGACCTCAGTGTCTTGTTTAATAGGGTCTACAAGTTCCACCACAGAGACCTAGTTTCAAATCTTCAACCTTTTCATCTAATACATTACCTAATCATCATCAAAACACAAAAGGAATACAACTTTTACAAACTTCAAAACAAAATACAAAAATCCATATAACTTCTTCATACTTCAAAACAAAAAAATATAAATATATATTAAAAACTTATATTCAAACAAGTTTTTAACTTTCTAATATTTTTATTTAATTCAAGCCATTTCATTACTATTCACAAAACTCTCAGATACTCAAAGGTGGAATCTTGAGGAGCAATAAATTAACCAGAAATCCGAAGCACTTCGAGCATGGATTACTTTCTTTGACTAAGCACTTCCATTTTTTTGATACGTAACTAAGCACTTCCATTTTTTGTAGAAAGCATTTAATACTTTAAAAAAATCATCCTAGATTTTTCCACCCTTATGTGACACAGTTAAGTGGTTTCATTTGTCAAGCAGTTACATGAAAATTACTTAAAACGTGCATATAGCTGGTATGACACTAGTGCATCATCTATGAAGCCATAATGTCAATCGCTTTCCTGCAGTGATTATTTTCTAGCTGCTGTTAAAAACTTACAAGTTACAAGTGCATGCGGACAATAGTCCATACGTTAATAGAATTTTCATCATTTTATTTGAACTGAGAATAGAATATCAACAAATTTACAGGATTTACAACTAAAGCAATTCCTCTCTCTCAATCAACTAAAATAAGTCCCAAGTTCAAATAAGATATTACACTCCAAACTTTCATCAATCCATTAAAATAGTTCTCAGTTCAAATAAGATATTACACTCCAAGCTTTCATCAATCAATTAAAATAAGCTTTCACCCTTTCTACTTATCATTAAAAAATCGCCTCTTTGAAGGGATTCAGAAGAATGACAACTTACTTCAGAGGGTTGGCCAACAGTCTCTGTCCAATTGTCACAAAACTGGTTTCCTGATTTGACATGAACCATGCAAGAGAAGAAACACTGGACAATAGTGGAATAGAATAGTTAGCCAGACATTAATATCATATAATTGGTTCTTTGGGCTTTGCCTATTCATGGTAATAAATCTTTTACTAATTATCAAAAAAATAATTATTGTATAATTGGTTCCAAAGACAAACAGCATAGATCCAATAACAAAATTAAGTTGCTTACCTTCCAGTAAAGATATGCTCCCTAAGCCCCAGAATCGTAGGGTACCTCACACCATCATGCTTTTTTAGGAATTCTTGAAGCAAATTCCTCATTTTCAATGCTTCTTCCATGTAGTTATCCTATATCAATAGACATTTTAACCAAATGAATATGCTAACAGAAATTGCCCAATAGAGATAAGCATGATTTCTAAGATTAGACTATCAATACCTGGTTCATATCTATCGTTTGCAATCCTTCACCCCGAGTAAATATAATGGCATGATTCTGATTTTCTGGCTTTCCCTCACCCAAGATAGCTGGTCCCGGAAGTCTGATTCTATAAATTTCCTGTTTTGACATCAAGACAATTAAAGACAATATATTAGGGGGTCATAGGCCGTGTAAATATAAAAACAAATAAATAGAAAAAAATTACTGCATTCATAAAATATAGTTATATCCACAAAAGTCTCGCAACTACTGAAGATTTTATCTTCAGTGCTAAGAAAATCATTCTCTCTTCTACAACTACTCGCTGCTAGTTTTCATACCTCTAGCTCCGTCTATTGAACCATGCAAGGGAAGGGAACAAGAGAGGGGGGGGGGAGAGGTGCTGGCCTGAACCTGATATGTTAAGACATGCACAGGACTTGACTGCATTTCAGCAAGGTCAGAGAGATACCGGACGCAAAATATCTTTCTTAATGATGCCAGTCTAGTTTCATTGGTAATGTCATCTCATTTAAGTAATCAACTAGGCCCAGTATTCACAAGATTTTGTCACACTTCAGTGCAACATTTTATGGATATGGCGATTTAAATGGCAAGGATTACAAGATGACTATCCGAGATTTGAGTAATTTCAGTTCCGCTACTGAATGAGCCTCTACCTGGTCCAAATTCTGAGCAGGATCTGAGTTATCAGACTTTGGTAAAGCAGCCTTCACTAGACAAGAATAATAAAGCTTCTCATTGATTTTGTTGGATTTGTCACTGCTGGGTTTCTCTACCTCATCAATGTATGCCACACGAAGTGATGGGTATCTGCCAAACAGAAACATATTCAATACCAGAGCGCAATGAAAATAAGTTCACAGTACTAAGTTTGGCTAAATACGTTGTCATGAGCCTCAGGATGTCCTGTGCACGAGCCTCCCCAGATCGTTTTTGAATCCCATATTGCTGACATGACACCACATACGTGAACTTCATATCAGCCACAGCTTGACATTGCGCCCACAGCGACCTTTCCCCCTTTGAGTGGTCCTCAACATTTGATTCTATGGCTTTATAGCCTTCCATTAAATCTGAATAATCACAATAATGATATCAATAAAAGAGAAAAATACTCAGAACAGAGAGAAGTTAAAAAAAATGATAATGCTTTTTTGTTTTCAAGAATAAACCTATCAAAATATTTTCTTAAGTAAAAGGTACCTTCATCTTTAGCCATATCAAGGAAAGCCTGAAGCTCCAAAGCTTTCCGGTAGTACATCATACCTCTTGCTGGCATTAGTAAGAGTATCCAGTTTGAGAGCAAAACACATAAACACCCAGTATAATTCATGTCAAAACAAAACGTGTGTGTGTGTGTGTGTGTGTGTGAGAGAGAGAGAGAGAGAGAACCAGTTCTAGTCAAAGACTGGCCCCTATAAGATGCCCAGAGGCGAAGTTCTTCCTCCAAATCGTCAGATCCTTTAAGTTCTTCTTCACTAGAGCATTTCACTCGTTCAAGAAAGTTATTCCATTCATCTATATATTCATAAGTGCCTGTATGTTATGGACCCCAGAACAAATTCTAGAGACTGAAATAGTGCAAAAGAAATAGGAACAAAAAAGGACCTGGAAAAATTTTTTGCAAGTAAAAAAGGATCGAAACACCATCTTCATTTGGCACTTCCAGATCATGCAAGGAGAAGAGAACCTCCTCGTTGTAGTATGGAGTTAAAACCCTACAGATAAAAGTTATCACATTAGAAACATATATTGGATAAAATTAACCACTTCCTGTATATACAATGCACCCAATGAATAAATGATCTTAGAACGCAGTATCATTCTTATGCATTTCAATGTTCAGTTCCCATGTGAACTCAGTACATAACCATCATGCCTACACTTAAAATGCAATGTGACACTTTTGTCGTCCCCCATTTCCTGGGAAACAATATGCTAGTAACAAAAAGGAGCAACCCAAGTACACAGGATATAACACGGGCACAGAAGACTAGGAAGAAGAGGAAAGTAAAACGAGTTAAACTCGATATAATTAAAAATATCCAAGATACCTAAGAGGGCGGGAAACTTTTTGTCTGTTGGCGAGAGATTCAAGGAAATCGTCAAATAGTGGCTGTATGATTCCCCTTAGTCTTATGTGGTGTATTTGTAATGAGAGGAATGGTCCCTGTTTTGACAATAAAGAATCCTCGGTGGATGGGATTAGCATTTTCTTTTTTCATACTTTGTTGCTTTGGGCTTCAGTTATTGTAATGGATGGATTTAGTTCCAATGACTTTTATGCTGTTTTTCAGCTTTAGCTTGAAATTAGGTGTTTTCTCTTGTATACTTCTTCCTGTGTATTTGGGTGTTGCCTAACTTACGCAGTGTTAATAAATTTCTTACTTTTTAAAAAAAAATCCAGGATTATTTTGAGCCGACATCCAGACATTGCATTTGCATGTACACCACATTAGATATAACATTTGCCAAACTTCCATTCTGCTCTGACCAACATTCTGACTTCTTCAACAAGCCATCAAATTTACAACACTTTTGAGGCATCAGGCAATAAACACAAAAATGATGGAAAATCGAGGCCAATATTAATCTGGCAACTTTGCAGCACAGCAACAAATGATCATCAGTTGTCCCTCCACTCTTCTAGTATGTTTTATCAAGAGTTGCATATGGGTTAGAAGTGCGGTGGGTAGAAAAACATACAGGGAATTGGAGGGTTGGAACAGGAGATTAACTCATCATGCCAAAGTCCATATCACCCAAGTGTGCCAAATATGTTTACATGTAAGTAATGCAAGGGAACCTGTGAGTAATGTGTTTTGAAAACATTTCTGAATGCCCATACTAACTGACATAAACCCCTCAATTTGCTTAAATGGTGGAAAATATGGACAGCACACCTCAAGCAGAGGAAGATCAGAAAGGGAAAGAGTTTTACTTTCGGGGCAGAAATCAAATTTGGGAAACGTTGCAGGCAAAGGTGCTTTCTACTCTTCCCCTCAAACTGTTATGCCATAAGAAATCAAGGCGAAGGCCATTTCAACACTAACAGTAGATAGTGAGGGCACATAATAGAATCCAACTCCTACTCCCTTGATTCTTTATACAATAAAACTCCAGGTAATGCACACCTGTAATTTTTCATAAATTGTTAAGGGTGTCATGCAATAAGTTTAATGATAAGTTGGAGGTCATTCAAAACCAGCCAAGCATATTGAGAAGCTACAACAAGGGGGTGGTTGAAGCTACAACCATAAGCTACCAACATTTACCCAACAGGGCTTGGTTGAACCTCATCAAGTTATGAATCCCCAAAAGGAGAAAATGATACAAGAAGTGATGCATGCTAGTCCAAGTTTATAGCTTCAACTCAATGGAAAAGGGTATTGATAAAGAAATTCTCAAGCTCCACCATAGTCCATTAAAGTCTATAGATGCAGCAGAGAGCAACTAAGAATCATTTTGGCTTCTCCAATTCTCATATTTTATATATCTTCTAACATGCGGGGAGTTGGATGCTCTGTTGGCCTGGAAGATAGCTTCTTTCCCAATGAAGTACCTGGGGCTTCCATTGGGGATATCAGTGAGGACGAGCTCGATTTGGGATACAGTGATCAAAAAAATAGAAAGAAAACTAGCAAAGGTGGAAGAGAAGTAGATCTTTATTTCCTATTCTGGCAAGGGTGGCAAACCGTTTAGAAAAGCTGGGAGATGAACAGCTTCACAGATTTTTATAGCCTAATATATTTCATCCGTCCAAGCAACCCTCGTGAAGACGCTTTATGGTGGACTCCCGCAGGAAACGGGTTTTTACTGTCCACTCATTTTATAAAGTCTTTACCCAAGAACCTGTTATTCAGTTTCCTTGGAGACGACTATGGCGACTTAGGGCACCCCTAAAACTTCATTTTTTGTGTGGACGGCCTCCCTAGGTAAGATCCTCATCATGGATAATTTATGGAAAAGGACAGTAATCATAACAGATTGGTGCTGCATGTATAGAAAGAGAGAGTGAGTCAGTGAATCAAATGCTCCTACATTGTGACAAGCCAAAGGCTTCTAGGACGAGGGATTCAGTAGACTGGACCTAGCGTGAGTTATGCCGAAGTCAATCGTGGGAACTTTGTCTTGCTGGACTTCCATCCACAGCTTGCAACAGATCAAAGCAATGTGGAAGATGATCCCTATCTGCATTATGCGGTGTCCATGGCAACAAGTCAATGAGCAGACATTTGAGGATAAAGAGAGGTCACGAGAGGAGCCTACAGTTATCCTTTTTAGAACTCTTTGTACTTGGGCTATTGTTGTGGACTTTAACAGCATTGATTTTCTTATCTCTAATGTCCCTACTTGCTTACTTATCAAAAAAGAAAAAAATTGAATAAAATGGTTAGATTATATTTTTTTAATATTATTATTGTTTTGAGATTTTAAAAGGTTAAATTGTTTATTTTATTTTGTGTAAAAATTTTAAAAAGTTATAAAGATTAGTTATGATGAGATGAGATATGTCGTTTTCACAACATATCATTACAATTTTCTCATCTCATTTAATTATTACAACTTTCTAATTCTCACACAAAATATTTACAAAAAAAATATTCACACAAAATAAAATAAATAATTCAGCTCTTCCAAATCTCAAAACAAAAATAATATTAAAAATATATATTCTAAAAATATTTTTTTTAACTTTTAACGTTACTCTCAACTCATCTCATCGACGAAAACAAATAAGGACTTAGACTAAAAGTGACAAACTTCAAATTGGCAAGAATGAAGGAAAGGCTCAATCTGCTTTTGTTTGAACCATCAATATTTGTAAGCAAGATCGATGTAATATGCAAAAGCCATTGTTAGAATTAATCAGAAAGGGAGCTTACGAGAAAGAAAGCATATTGCGAACTTTGGGTGCATAAGGCATATCCATAAACAACGAATTTGAGAAGAAGGAAATACGCCTTCTTGCTTCTAAGTTGGATGGTACATCCATGGCAGATTCCTTTGTGGTAAGCAGTAAATAGAGCCGTTTAATCTGTAAGTAAAATTAAGAGAAGTTATATGTATTATCAAAATTTTAATTTACAACATTGATAACAACATCAAACCTTCTCTGTCCAAGCCTCTTTTGCTTCAACTGGAAAGTTAATAGCACCAGAAGATGCAAATAATTGATATCGATTATCAAGGGGGTCCCTCCCCTCATGCCCACCAGATCCACCTTGGACTGATTCCAACAAGCTATTCAAGAAACATTGAAAATGCTTCTATTTAGTTAATTAAATCATAAAGTATTGGAGGGGGCAAAAATATCAAGTTACAGCACCTGGAAGGGTCCTCCATCATTATGTCTCTTGTCATAACTTCCAGCATGTCCTGGAAAAGAAACACGACTTGATTTCTGTCCTCCTCCTTATTATCTAACTGCAAAGTCAGAGTGACTTGGTCAAATCTTGTCATCAAACGCTACCCAATTAACTGATAAGTTATTAATCAAGACTGTTAAAAATTACCAAACATTTCATAAGCTTCACGAAGTAGTCATAAAGGTTTGGAAGAGCACTCATCTTGAATTCGCGTACTAGGTCATGCTTCTCTATATGTTGATCAACTTCTTTAAATATATAGTCAATGACCCTTAAAATGCGCATCAAGAGATATGCAAAAAATCATTATGAGAGAGAACTGTATGTGATGTTAGTTTCTAAAACAATACTAATAGGGATTACAAAGGAGACTGAAATTCTTCTTATTCATCAGTAATTCTTCTTTTATTGTACAGAACTTACTGTTTCTCACGTTCCCCTTGAACCAAGAAATTAATAATGTTCTTAAATGATGCATAGCATTCACGAACAGCGCAAGACATGTAATTGTCATTGTCAATTCTCTTCTGTAGCTCACGATCCTTGCCATTGCTGTCCTTGGCCATATCTAATGCAATCGGAATCTAGAAGCAGATACAAGATAAATATTTGAACAAAAAGATACTGAAATTTCCTGCAGAAAGGTCATAAAACAAACCTTGCTAGCGAGTAAAAACGGAGGCCACTGTATGAGGCCTAGATCAAGGTTTGCCCAATAAGGAACAAGCAACAGATCCATTTCACTGAAAATTATCCAATTTAAGCATGATAATACAGCAAAATAAAGAATGTGTAACGAACATCCAGGACAAAGAAAATGCCGTTTGAGAAACCAATAGCTTTTGAGAAGAATTTAGAAAAAATAATGTCTCTTTTAATGCAAAACACTCAGATTACCGATTATCAATGAGATCTTCCTCCCTAAAACTAGTGATTATCTTGTTCCACAACTGCGCAAATCTTGCTGCCTTGTTAGGTTGGATCTGTGATACGAGAAAGAAATATAAAACTCAATATAATGGAAATACTTTGAAGTTACCCGAGTCCAGAAATTGAAATCTCCAAATACAATTAGTAAACCTCCTCAGGGAAGTTACGGGACAAAGTGGCCCTCAGTCCTTTCTTTTTTGGCTCTCTTTTTTCCTCCGGAATCAAACAGGCATTAAAAGCACCAGGCAAGGATTGAAAACGAGACCGAAGCATTCCAAGTGTTCGAATCTGGAACCAATTAAAGTAGTTGTTAACAATGCAAGAGTACTCTCAGAGCTGTGAAAATGAGAAATCTCACTGATAAAAAAGGAAAAACGACTTTCATATTCAAGGAAAGAAATGATAGATTATTTAACTGGAAAACATGAAACTACAAATTTCATGTTAATATCAGAAATGCATGTGCAAAATATTGAAGGGATAGAAGCTTCATGTTAATAAAAGTAACATCTGACATTCAACAAACATGTTATTAACAGCAAGTCCTCATAATTATGTCGGTGACAGTTATAATCAAAGTGATAGCATGTGAAAGGTTCACTCCAGGTTAAAGAAACTAGCAAGTAGATAAACAGAAGTTTCTGCCTGTTAGCAGTTGAGTATATCATAACATATTTGGACACTGACAGGTCACTTTACAAGCAAATGCAACTCACATCTTCACATTAATGTAAAACTACAAGATTAAGCAAAGATCCTAGAGCCACGACTAAAAATGAAACTTGGAAGTAATGTAGCATCTTCAAGACTCTAAAACTCCTCCATTTCTAAACAAACTAATTTGTAGCACTTGCATTGACAGAATTCTTCTTTACAACTCCCACACACTCAAGATAGCAATCACATAACAAGCTTAATGACCGACCAGCACGAATATTAAAAACAAAATCAATAATAGTAACAATAATTTAATTAGGGGAAACAAGCAATAGAAAAAAGATGTAACATACGGGTTCTAAGTTTGGGGTTTAAGGATAATTATTATTATTATTGCTAGTTTATGATTAGTATTATTATTCAGAATTATTATTACTATAGATCAGTCTTAAGATAGTGGTATATTTGAGTGAGATTCTTCCACTCTCTACATGCCCATACCTGTCGGTTTAGGTTTCCTAGTTTGCAAAACCTTCCTAATTGGTACCTGACGTGCTTAACTTCTATAAAATTTTTGTCGTACTTTAACCTTTATGATAGTTTGTGTTTAATTTTCTTATTTATTAGAGCTTTAAATTATTTTTTTTTTTCATTTAGGAATAAATAAATTGAAGGAGCCATGGAAATTGAGGAAACTTTCCTCAAGAGTTTTAAGATGAGGAAATTCGCTTCATCAAGAGTCCCTTCCTAAAATGCGTTCATTTCTTGAATTTCCTGAAATACCCTTCAGTAATTAGAGCATAAATTTTGCTAGACAACTCCAAAAAGGGAGATCTTGGTATTTACCGAAAGCTAAGAGAAACCCTACAACTTTCATGTTAAGGACTTTTCTGAAAAACGAAATATAAGTAGATAAAAGAGGCCATGAAGTGGGAGGCAGAAAACTACCTATTTAGTTTGGGATGATCTTGTTGTGGGAAACAAGAGGGAGGATGACCAAAGCATTGTGAAAGAAGATTTTCTTCACCATTGAAGAGGAATTCAAAGCTTGGAAAAAGAAGACGACGACGACGGAGGCCCAATTGGAAGTTGTCTACGATTGAGATTCTTGATTTACATACAGTTTCTTTCTAACTCTTAATGTTCTCTTTGTACAATTTTCATTATGAATTCCAGAATTATTATGGTTTATTTTGATTCTATTATGAGCTAATTTCTATTGCTAAGGCTACGATGTAACCTCACCTGGAAATTCTAAATCTTGTATTTGTGTGATCATAATTTTCTCATTATTTTTTAGTATACATAATTGAGTTTAATGCTTTCAATTATCTGGCCAATGGTTGATTGCATATTAATTCAACACATGATGCATGTAGTTTAGCTTCATATCATATGTGCCATGAATTGAACAAAAGACAGGAATGTGCCAACCTGATTTGTGTGGCTTTTATGTAAAATATTATTAATCTTAATGTACTCAAATGATTTTAAATATGCATAGCCATATCGCAGGTTATCTTATATTAAGTAATTCTAATTCTATTTGAGAGACGATCTTAGCTAAGTTAAAATATTTTGCTGTCAAATAGGTTAATAATTGGATGATTGCGTGTTAGGATTTGGGAATGGCTTGGTTAAGTGAGTTGGATGCCTTAGTATTTTCTTCTTGGGTGAAATCTTCTTCGTTTTTAAGCGTGTTGATCAATTCTTTACTTTTCGATTTAATTCATTTGTTTTTATTTTTCAAATTCAAAAACCATCACTTTTCTTGATTTTCAAATAGTTTAGAATTAGATCAATTGCAATAGTTAATAGGTAAATAGTGCTTGTGGGTTCAACATCTTTCTTTATTACTATATCATTTATTACGATTTCGTGCACGAATTTTCAAAACAAGTTTTCAGTTTTTCACACATCAAAGAAACCCTTATATATAATACATACATATATACATACAATTTTTTTTTTTATAATTAAACATACTTTATTGATCAAAGAATGGCAAGGCCAATTACAAAACTCCGATGCCCTACCTAAATAGGAGCATTAGAGACAAGAAAATCATGAAAATCCATGCTATTAAAATCCACAGCAATGGGCCAAGTACAAAGAATTCTAAAAGATAAAACCTTAAGCTCCTCCAACGATCGCTCCTTGTCTACAAAAGATCACTCATTACGTTCTTGTCATAAGCACTACATAAGGCATAAAGGAATCATCTTCCAAACCGCTTTGATCAGTTGCCTGCCTCTGATATTCGTCCAGCTAACAACAATAATTACCCTCATTCCAAAGAATCCGTGTTGTCTCACAATGCAAGAGGAGATGATCTACCAACCCATCCCCTCTTCTACACATGCAACACCTAACAACAATAATTACCCTCCGTGTTTCCTCATATTGTTAATGGATAGGTGTTGGAAGGAAACTGAATGTTGGGCTCGTGAGTAAGAGCCTTATAAAAAGAACGAACAAAAAAAACCCATTACCTGCAGGAATCCACCACAATCCATCCTCTTGCTGCATGTTCGGACTTATAGAGTAGGTACATCTATAAAAATCTGCAATGGTGTGTATTTCCTAGTCCTATGCCACCCTACCTAAATTAATGTTTAAATGAATGTCCCCCCGATATCCCCATGACTCCCGCCATTGAGGCGTCTTTGGCACTTCAATATGGAAGAGAGAAGGATATAAGTCTTGTAGAGCACTTGTACAACACCAAGCATCTCTGCAGAATTTTATCCTGGATCCCACACCCAACTAGAGCGTAAAGTGTCGATTGAAGACTCCCCACCCCCGTCTAATGTGTTTCCATAAACAAACTCCATAAGCCCCTCTTACTTCTCTAGTGCACCAAACCCCCCCATAAACGACCATATTTATTCTCAATCAACCTTTTCCAGAGAACTTCCGCTTCCTTGGTAGATCTCCACAAACATTTACCTAATAATGTCCGATTGAACATCCTTAAGTTTCTAATACCAAACCCTCCACCAGCTATAGGACAACACACCGTCTCCCTCTTAACTAGGTGAACTTGAACTCCTCCCCCATGCCCCCCCCCCAAAACAAGAAATCACGCTAGAGCTTCTCAATACGGATCGCCACGCTTGCCGATAATGGGAATAGCAGTAAAAAATAAGTAGGTAAATTAGAAAGTGTACTCTTGATCAATGTAACCCTACCACCTTTCGACAAGTTCATTCTTTTCTAACCTGCCAATCTCTGCTCTATTTTTTCAATCATTGAATCTCAAATTGAAAGCGCCCTCGAGACACTCCCCAACAGAAGTCCCAGGTAAGTCATAGGAAAGGAAGCTGGCTTGCATCCCATCATTCTAGCTAACTGACAAATGTTAGGGACTTCCCCAACAGGAACCAACTCTGACTTCTCAAAGTTCACTTTCAAACCCGGTACCACCTCAAAGCAAAGGAGTAAGGCCTTCAGAGCTCGCACCTGATTTTGATCAGCTTCACACATGATAAGTGTGTCATCTGCAAATAGTAATTGGAAGATGTTAATAATACCCCTATCCAAAGTTCCAATCGAGAATCTATCAACAAAGCCATCTTCAACCAAAGCCGAGAGCATCCTGCTTAGTAACTCCATAAATAAAACGAACAACAACGGTGACAGCAGATTCCCTTATGTCAAGCCGCATGAACTACGAAAGAAACCCACTGAACTTCCATTTACCAACACGAAAAACTTAGCCATAGATATGCACCAATGGATCCTCAACCTCCGCCGGTCCAAAACAGATAAAGAAGGAAATCCCAATTAACGTAATCATACGCCTTTTCCATATATAGTTTGCATATAATCCCCTTGCTACCAACCTTCAGTCTACTATCAAGGCATTCATTAGCAATAAAAACCACATTAGAATATGTCAACCTTTTACAAAGGAATTTTGGGGTTTAGTAATACTCTTCCCACCACCTCCCTCAATATGTTCGCACAACAGTTCGTTGGAGCCAAAACCATGCCGACAAGCTTCATCAATGTTGTATAGCCTCCCACCGATAGAGAGAAGCCATCCAGCTTCAACAAGAGGCCCATCACCTGCTCTATCAGCGCAACCTGATCTCCCAACTTCTACGAGAAGTCATTGAAATGCCCTAGTACCACCTTCGACATTATCTGTGGACTCAACGACACCTCCTCCATCGTTGACGTGCACTGCACTCAGTCGCGGGTGAAGGACCACCCGAACCATCGCTGAGAATAGCCCTAAGGCTAATCTCCTTGTCACAAGGGAACTTGGGCTGGGAAGGCCCAGGCCCGAGTCCGAGCCCACCACTCGTAGACGTCATACTATCCAGCCCCTTGGGCTAGGTCCTATTTGTAGCTGGATTATCCTCCAACCCTCTCAGTTGAAGCTCGGGCTACAGCCCGACTTGCTTTCTTTAGAAAGCCCCACCTATACACTCTTTTTCCACACGATTTTTCCTCTCCATCAAAGCAGGAGCACCCAAGTGGCCAAACCCATACTCTCAGCAAGCCCCCATTTTGAAAACAAATGTCCATAGCCTTCCTCATAGCAAACCAAGGCTCTTATAGACCCCTTTTCTCTCTCCATCATTAATAACTAAAACCACCTCTGTATATTCCATTTAGCCACCACCAACCACCACAAGGGTTAAAGGTACTCGAACAACCACCAGAACTGCCAACCGGACGCCTCCCAACAAACTCGCACCTTCCCGGTAAGCCCACGCCAGAATCTTTCTCCTCTTTCTCTTCCCGCGTGGTTCTTGGTCTAATAGACCACAAAAATTTATTCACTCTCAGATTTTCTCCGACACAAGTAGAAAAGGCTGCCTTGACTTTCAATTTCAGCCCGGCCACCATTGCGTGAAGCTTCTCTCTCAATAACGAACTACAAAGTGAGGTTCAGGAAGCAACACTAAGAGGTAAATAACATTGTCATAACTTTGTGCACTGTAAATATTCTATTTTGCATGAATAATCTAATGTTTACCCATGCTACACTATGAGCCAATTCAAGGTTAGCCCATTTTCATGAACCTCAATGAATTTTGATGATATGCTAGTGAATGAGTGTATGCCATACTGACATGGATTGTTGTTAGAATGGATGATATGTCAGGAAAATCACACGTATGCCATTATGAGTTCGTGTCATGTTCAGATTATGTTATGCCATGTCATGTCTATGCTATGTTATGAAGGCTCATGTTAATAACAGGCCATGCTAATGTCATGCCACGCACAAGAGTATGACACACCATATAAATTCACGAAATCAACATCTTCACATGCATTATGAAAGTTAGTAGGAAGACACATGAATGACAAGCAAGCTTTAAGTTTGGCCTTATGAACTGGGAAATTGATGCGATTGCAGGTTTTTTCAACTTTTTGTAATCCCTCAAAATAGGTGGAAATCAGAGAGATCGAATATTGTGAAAACATACGGGGGAGTAACAAGTTTTCTGTTAAATCACATTATAAGGTGTTTACAGCTCAACATTTTTTTTTTTTTGGATAAGGTGTTGACAGCTCAACCTTTGGAGGGTTTCCGTGCTGTCTAAACTTGCTTTTTTTACTTGGACAACTACTCTAGGGAAGATTTTGACGATTTATAATTTAAGGAAGCGCGGCATGATTGTAATTGAGTGGTGTTTCATGTAAGAAAAATGATGAATTGATTGATCATTTGCTTTTACATTGTAAGGTGGCTGGGAGTAATGGGTCGGCATTTTTAGTAGAGCTTGGTTGAGTTAAGTTATGCCAAAGATTGTGGTGGAGCTTCTAGCATGTTCGAATAGGCATCCTAATAGTTCTCAACTGGCAACGGTGTGGAGGATGATTCCTTTGTGTTTAATGTGGTGTTTATGAATGGAAAGAAATGAGAGGTGCTTTAAAAGCAAGGAGCAAGCTGCAAAGGAAATTTGAAATTTTTTTGTCTTTTTTGGTTCAATGGTTTTTTGCTATTGTACTCAAGCGAGAGAATGTTCATGAGTTTTTGTTTTCTTTTCAAGTTTATAGAATGTAACAAAATGTCTCTTTTGTATACTTTCTGTATACGTGAGCTTCACCTAGTTTCAATCAATCAATAAAGTTTCTTATTTATCAAAAATGAAGTGTGGTCTTATGTTATGGGTGTATGTGCAAGTCATGAACTTAAGCGTGGTCCACTACATGCATGCTAGGATGTTTTGAGATGACACGAACCCAAGATTGTTTCACCACATGTTATGCGGTGCCACAAACCCAAGCCTAGTTCATCCTATGTTATGTGACAACACATGCCCAGGCGTGTTTCACCATATCTCATGATACATTATACGATGCCACTAACCCAACTGTGATTCACCATATAATTTATGCCATCAACGACAATTGGACCGATGAATGTATGTTATGATGGTCACTAAGTGAAAGCATGATGAAAAGTTATGTACGAATGATAGGAAATGCATGGAGTCAATCATTCGTGCATCCATGTTACATGTATTGCCATGATTATTTTTTATTCCACTTATGTTACTAATGGATGATCTATATATTATGTGTATGTGTGATGATGTATATAAGTTTTCGAAATTAAGTCTAATGTTAAGATGTTTACAGTATGATGTGTTATCACTGAGTCTTCAACTCATTTGTTTGTTTCTCCATTTTCTGTTTTAATGTCCCAGATGATAATTTCGTGGATGCATAGCGGGAGTGCCAGAAGTAGATTATTCTTCCAGGGCTGACCTTGAATATATTATTAGAACTAGTTATGATTAGACAGTTGAATAAATGATTTTGATACATAGAACTAGTTTATGTTATTTGTACGTTTTAGCTTTTATATTACGAGACTCTGTTATGCTAAGTTAGTTTTATGATTCAATAAATGAGGTGCTTTTATGAGGTTGAATCTCTTTACCAGGCATTATACTAGGAATGTACATAACATTCAGTACCTACGGGAAAGGGTGTTACAAAAATAGAATAGTTGAGATAGAATCTATGCCAAAAGAATTAATTTAGAGAGAGAAGAAATGGTCCACTAACCTCTCCAAGGCGGCGAAATGCACCATAAACACCTCCAAATATTGTGGAGAATATGGCATACCAAATTTGGGTATCCATAAAATATACCTGAAGATTAGATGTACCAAATGTTACATTATGTTGCAAAAGATGGAGACAAAGCAGACATTAGCATAATCCGTCCATACAAGAATAATTGGTGCCCAGAGTGCAATCACAACGCCAATATTGTTCTTTGCTGCAAAGCAAATGAGCACATTATGAACCGCTTCCTATAGGAATGAAGTAATTAAAATACAAGGCATTTATTCATAATATTTACCACGGGGGAAAAACTCATGCCACTGGTAATTTCTTATTTGAACATCCATAATAGATTTAGTTGGACCCACTAGTGGCTTTATCTACAAGGCAATGGATCATTAGAACATGTAATAATGGATAAAAAACTGTCTATAGACACACAACTGGAAGAGCTTACACATTACAACTTTGTACTCCCTCAACCCTTGTCCTTTTGGTTTGCAAAAATTTGGTCGGGGGATTATTTTGCAGTATTTTTAATCAAATTGATTAGTAATGGTGGGAAAAAGTAACTACAGCTTCTATGACGTATGGAAGAATCACCTCTATATAGTAACTAAATGCCAACTTTGTTACTATAAGAAGCACCCAAAACATTGTGTACCTGCAAATTTTGAAAAAGCGATCAATATTGTGAATCATTAAATCATTTAAAGCACCAATTCAACCCAGCTACCAAACACTACACACTTACTTGAAAAGAGAAAATGCGCTCTCATGCATTCCCCTCCCAACATAAAGCCGAGGCTGCAAATTTGTAAGTCATAGATATAAATGACCCAACATGTATACAAGTAGATGAACATAAAGATGATGATATTTTTGTATAACAATCTGCAATAATAGTCTTAGGGCTTGTTTGGAAATAGATCTCATCCCAAAATTCTCATCTTATCTCATCTCCTACCTAAACATAATTAAAATACAAACATTTTCAAACTAATTATTATAACCTTTTCAAACAAATCACTATAATTCTCCCAAACTTTAAAACAAAAGGTAAAAAAACAAATTTTTAAATTTTTAAAATCCCCAAACAAAAATAATATAATAAAATTATATACTAACAATATTTTAATTTTATAATATTTTTTATTCAAATTTTTTCTACTCCTTTTCCAAAATCCAAAAAATAGTCAACTCAAACTATCTCACTACTATTCACAAGCTATCTTACTATTATTCACAAAATTGTCATCTCATCTCACTCCCCAAACAAGCCCTTAGTATAACGCCAAAAATAAATAAATCTGGAAATATAAGAAGGCAATGACACAAACCTGCGACCACCACATCATTAGCATCACAATCCTATAGTTGGACCTCTCAAGAAAACGCCGAATGATGGGGAAGAGAAACAATAACGCAGCCAGCATATTTGGTGACAAATAGATGACGACAGCCAAAATAAACAAGGAAGGTGCACTCGAACTATTTCCAAACCAACTTTTGATGGTCTGGGCAAATCCAGGTGGATTCTCCCAAGTGTAAGCATAAGTAACTGGCAGAACTATCACCCAGGCAGCAGCTGAAACCACTTTTAGGATGTATCTAAGCCTAACATGGAATGACATACTCCATCGTGCTTTCCAACTAAGAATAACATCAAGGACAGCTGCAAGTCAAAAGAGAAGTCATCAAGTAACAATTTCTGCCCGATAAACTGAACCGTAATCTTAAAGTCACTTTCATTGAGTCAAACTTTATTCGTAAACAATTTAGCAATTAACTCAATAGCCATGAGTAAAAACAAAATGTAGCATGTTCCATAATAGCTTCATAGACATCCTCATACAGCAGGTCTGCGTAAAAAAATTATAAAAAATAAAGTAAAAAATTAAAAAAAAAACGTTCTGAAAATAAAGTAAAGAAATAAAAAATACAGGATTACTGGAGTCATTTTTCTCTCTGTACACTTTCCCTCATGCAACCCCATCATCCTTTCTCAGGCACTTCTTGCCGGAGTTGAGCCCTTTCTCTCTCTTGTCCCTTTCCTTCTTTTCTCTCTCTCTCTCTCTCTCTCTCTCTCTCTGGCTCTTTTCAATGGTGTTTTTTTCCCAATAGTGCTGCTCTTGTTTTGCTTTGCTTAAGTTTCAGTTTGATGTTTGACTGTGTCTTTCAGTAAGAATGGTGGTTGTTAATATTGAAACCAAATCCTTCGTGGTGGTGAGGGAAGGCCAAGGAGTGAGAATCACTGAACGAGGATGGAGGTTTGTGAAACACCTATAGATGGGGCTACCTGCATTGCAGTGGTGCATTAAGGCATTAGAGAACTGCCTCAAGGTGGGGGGAAGGGAGTTTTACTCAGCTCACCATGAAGGAGATAGGGGTTTTGTTGCCCAGAAAGGTTCGAACCTTCAGGGAGTTTTCATGGCTGTGGCAGCATATTTGCAGGGGGGACGACAGATCACCATCTTCATCCCTGAGGGTAGAGTTGGTGTAGGGTGGAAGAATTTGTTGGAAGCACTGAGAGTGGTTGGAGGTAGAGGTCGTGACCAGTCAAATGGGGCGTCTACATCGTCGGCATCGTTGCCGAGACTGTCTTTCTTGGAGGCACTGCAGAAGCCGTCCTCCCTGGACAAGGCTCGAGGTCCTTACCTGCCCGGTGGGGGCTCCTTTTCGACTAATGTTCAGAGGGGGGAAGATGGCAGGAATTGTGCTGGCCTTAATAAGGAAAATTTTTTTCAGGTGTTGTCTGACATGCAGGATCATCTTTTTAAGCTGCAGAATAATTTGGAGTGGATGAAACGCTGCGCAGAGGGCTGGGCCTTGAATAATGGGCTGGTCCACACGGGCCAAGGAGATGGGCCAGGTGATATAGGAAAGGGGAAGGGGGTCTTGGCAGCGGACCACTCAAATGGGTTGATACTGGCCCACCAAGGCCCTAAAGCACCGCATGTGAGCCAACGGCCTTAACAAGGAACTGGGCTTAGTTCCCAGGCCCAGCACAACTCGTCGACCCATAATCCACCTAAGGTGGGTGACACAGCTTGGAGACGACGCTGTTTGGAGGGTGGGGTTTCTTCGTCATCAGTGAGGGGGCAGGAGGCCCTGGCACAACTCTCATCGCCGGAGAAAGGTCAGACAGCACCAACACAGCCCCTGACTATTTTGATGACAGATGGGATGCCGAAAATCGTACCAGCAGGATCCCAGCATGTAGATACTTCTCCTCGGGGTGTTTCTAGACCCCCCTCGACGTCGGCGATCGTTCAAAAGGGTTCGGTGATCGCACAGAAGGGGTCGAGCGAGGTGTTCTGTGACATTTCGACGGTCGTTCCGATGGTTAGCAAGTCTGAACCCACTCCCTCAGTTTCTTCTTTGGAAATCCCCCGGGAGTTGGGGTTTCAGGGAATGGGTATTGGCCTTGGCTCGGGTTCAGAAGGCCCCAGTGGCTATGACAGGGCAATGGCTTCTGATATGTTGGGTCGAGAGCCTGTTTCTGGGGGGAATTTGCAGCTGGCAGTGGTTTCGGGTCTAGAAAAAATGCTCGGCGAGAGTCTGCTTGTAGTAGTGGGTGCTTTTTGGGGGAAGGTGCAGAAGTTACCCCACTTTGCACACTCCCTCCCAAGCATAACTTGGAAGGATTAGGTCTTCCAACAGGTGGAGGTACTTAGAGACCTTTTTGGGGTTACTTGTGGGGGCTATGATGAGCACTTTCGGGCACTTATTGTAACAATTGAAGCTGGACCATCAAAGTCAGCCACTAAACGGGAGAGGGAACTCAAAAAACTTGCACCATTAACTATGATGTGAAACGAGGGAGTGTTGGTAGGGATAGATCGAAAGGGAAGGGGTTTATATGTGTCCATGAAGCTTAAGATCCATTCTTGGAATGTGCGAAGGCTCAATGATCGCAATAAACGCATTCGTATTAAATCATTATTGCGGATGTGGAAAGTGGATGTGGTGTGTCTCCAGGAAACCAAGATGAGGGTCATTGATAGAAGACTTGTTCGTAGCCTATGGGGTTGTTCTTGCGCATACTTGGCTTCTTTGGGAGCCTCGGGTGGTGTGTTACTAACGTGGGATAAGCGAGTAGCAAAGGCATTGGAGGAATGCATTGGTGACTACTCAATAGCTATTCATTTCAAAAATGTGGTTGATGGATGGGAGTGGGCTTTTGCAGGTTCTTATGGACCTAACGTGGATTGTGAGAGGGGGCGGCTTTGGGAGGAGCTAGCGGGCTTGTATTGCTTATGGGAAGTACCGTGGTGCATTCCGAGGGGGGGACTTTAATACTACCCGATGCCCTAGTGAGCGGATGAGGTCCTATCGGAACTCGAGGGCTATGGAGGAGTTTTCAGAATTTATTTTTGACTTGGACCTCATGGATCTCCCAATGGCTGGAGGCGAGTTCACGCGGTCTAATGGTCAGAGTTGGTCGAGGTTGGACAAATTTCTTGTCTCTCCCTCATGGGAAGCTCATTATCCGAACGTTTGTCAGAGAACGCTACCTCGTGTTACTTCGGATCATTTCCCGAGTTTGCTTGATTGTGGTAGTATTCGCAGGGGACACCGATACTTCAAATTTGAAAATATGTTGTTAACAGCAGATGGGTTTGTCGAGATGGTGCATCACTATGGACTTTGTATCAGTTTTCAGGCTCTCCTAATTTCATCCTTGCAGGACCTCAAGAAGTGGAACTTTGAAATTTTTGGCCACCTCGTTCGTCAAAAGAGTACTCTTTTGGAGGGATTGCATGAGTTAGAAGAAAAGGAATTATTGGGAGACCACTCCGAGGAAGTAGCTTTGCGGAAGAGTACAACTATGACTAATTTGGGGAGGGTATTGTTGTCAGAAGAGAAGGGGATAAATGTACAAAGTTCTTATAAAGTGGCTAATTCACATCGACGCACCAATGCCATAGAGATTCTTCATTCAGGTGATAAGGTGTTCTCCACTCCTCTTGAATTGGAAAATCATATTGTAAATTATTAAGAGAATCTACTCACAAAATCAACTTGTTGGAGGCCTAAACTTGATAATTTGCCTTTTGAGACCATTGATTCGCAAAGTGCGAGTTGGTTGGAGAGACTTTTTGAGGAGGAAATTTATAAGGTCATTCATCATATGGCCAAGGATAAGGTACCGGGCCCAGACAGCTTTACAATGGGGTTCTTTCAAACATGTTGGGATATTGTGGAGGGAGAGGTGATACAAGTGTTCAATGAATACCATTTTCTTAAAAAGTTTGAAAAAAGTCTTAACACGACGTTCATTGCTCTCATCCCTAAGAAACATGGGGCTACGTCCATTGAGGAGTTCCACCCAAAGTTTCAAATACCGTACCGTACCGGCCAGTCGGCCGGTACAAATAAAATGACATTTCGTTTCGGCCAGTACGGCCGAAAAATGTCCGATACGGCCGGTACCGGCCGTAGAGGATTTCGGCCTTCTGGTTTTTTTTTTTTTTTTTACTATGTTTTAACCTCAATTTAGACTAAATTAATTACATATATATATTTATCTATATAATTTATTTATATATTGACTATTATTTTGAAATATAATTTATAATTGTATTTATATATATAATTTATTTATATATAAATTATTTCGAAATGGTATACGAAACGGTACCGATACCAAAATATTTCGTTTCAGTGACTTGACCGGTACCGGTACGGTATTCAAAACATTGGTTCCACCCTATCAGCCTAGTGAGTAGTGTTTATAAGATTATTTCAAAGGTGCTAGCTAACCGGCTTAGCCCTCTATTCGAGGAAGACAAATTCTTGACTCGGTCCTCAATGCAAATGAATGTCTAGATCAGAGATTGAGGGAAGGTATGCTTGGATCCTATGCAAGCTTGATATGAAAAAAGCCTATGATCATGTGAACTGGGATTATCTACTTGCTCGAGAGGTGTTGTTTTGGTGACAGATGGATAGCTTGGATCCGACATTGCATGTCCACCGCCCGGTTCTCAATCCTGGTTAATGGTATGCCTACTAGTTTTTTTTACAGTTCCCGAGATTTGAGACAAGGAGATCCTTTATCTCCTCTCTTGTTTATCATTGTCATGAAGGCACTTGGGAGGGTGGTGAAGGCTGCAATTGGTGGAGGTGCTTATCGAGCTTCTAGGTGAGCAGTGTTTCTAGTGGCCCCTCAATATCTCACATTTACTATTGCAGATGATACCCTTCTCTTTTATGATGAGGAGGTTACTCAGATTCAAACGCTCCGAGCGTTATTACTTTGTTTTGAGGCAGTATCAGGACTAAAGATGAATCTAAGGAAGTCCAAGATGGTTGCAGTAAGTGCGATGCCAAACATCAACTGTCTAGCAAGTTTGTTAGACTGTAAGGTGTCCTCGCTACCCATGAAGTATTTGGGCCTTCCGTTGGGAACAATGTTTAAGGCCAAAGCTATCTGGGATGGGGTAGTGGAGAAGATTGAGACAAGATTGGCTGGTTGGAAGCAGGGCTACTTGTTGAAAGGGGGCCAACTCACTCTTATCAAAAGCACCTTGTCTAATCTTTGCACATATTATTTATCTTTGTTTCCGATGCTTGTAGGAGTGGTGAAGAGGAGAGAATAACTTTTCCGAGCATTCTTATGGGGGGTTTGGGCAAGGAAAAAAAATTCACTTGGTTAAATGGAATACCATGTGCTCTCTAGTGGTGAAGGGGGGCTTGGGTGTATGAAACTTGAAAATGTTTAATAAATTCATATTGGGGAAGAAAATGGTAAAAGATAAGGCTCTAGGACCCGACGGTTTTTCTATGAGTTTTTTCCAAGATTATTGGGACATCATAAAAGAAGATTTAATGAAAGTGCTCCAAGAGTTTCATAGAGAAGGGAAATAAGTTAGAAGTCTTTACACAACTTTTTTGGCGCTTATACCCAAAAGAGCGGGGGCTATTGAAATCTCGGACTTTCGGCCGATCAGTTTGATCAATAGTGTGTATAAGATCATTGCAAAGATCTTGGCGAATCGGCTAAGCGACGTAATAGGGAAAATAGTCACCAAGCCACAAAACGCTTTCGTTAAAGGTAGGCAGATCCTTGACGCGGTTCTCATTGCTAACGAACGCCTGGACAGTAGATTGAGAGAAGGGAACACAAGTATCATGTGCAAGCTAGATATGGAGAAAGCTTACGATCACGTAAATTGGGATTTCCTCTTGTACTTACTTGGTAGATGCGGCTTTGGAAAAAAATGGAAGTCATGGATCAGATGGTGCATTACGACTGTAAGATTTTCTGTTTTAATAAACGGCAGCCCAGAAGGATTCTTTCAGAGCTCGCGCGGTTTAAGACAAGGCGATCCTTTATCTCCTCTGCTCTTTGTCATAGTGATGGAAGCACTCAGTAGGATGATGTCAGCTTTGGTTAATAATGGAATGGTAAGTGGTATTACAATCGGTTCTCCGACCAGGGGTTTAACTAATATATCTCATTTGTTGTTTGCAGATGATACACTCATCATGTGTGAGGCTGATCAAGATCCAGTGAGAGCGGTTAGGGCCTTGATGCACTGCTTTGAAGCTGTTTCTGGGCTGAAGGTGAACTATGAGAAATCCAAAATGGTACCGATTGGAAATGTTCCCAACATGCGAAGATTAGCTGATTTGATGGGCTGCAAGATAGCTGCCTTCCCATTTAAGTACTTAGGGCTCCCATTGGAAATCCCAGCGAGGACGAGCTCAAAATGGTATACAATGGTTGAGAGAACAGAAAGAAAATTGGCAGGGTGGAAGAGAATGTATTTGTCAAAAGGCGGGCGGACCATTTTGATCAAGAGCACTCTCTCTAATCTACCTACGTATTTTTTTATCACTTTTCCCTATTCCAATGGGGGCGGCAGCCAGAATTAAGAAATTACAACGGAACTTTTTATGGGGTGGAATGAGGAGGAGTTTAAGTTTCACCTTGTTAATTAGGGAAGGGTGTGTTGCCCGACATCTAGTGGTGGGCTTGGCATCAGAAATTTAAAGCTATTCAACCGGGCATTACTTGGCAAATGGTTATGGAGATATACTCAGTAACCAGAAGCCATATGGAAAAGGGTGATCGATCACAAATATGGTGGTTTAAGTGGTGGGTGGTGTACCAGATAGATAAGAGGACCTTATGGAGTGGGACTTTGGAAACACATTAGAAAAGGGTGGATGACTTTCCATAGCTATTCAAGGTTTCAAGTGGGCACAGGTTCTAGGATCAGATTCTGGAAGGACTTATGGTGCGGCTCAACTACATTACAAGACTCTTTTCCGACACTTTTCCAGATTGCGAGTGCTAAAAAGGCTACGGTGGAGGAGGTTATGGGTTTTATAGATGACAGGGTAATATGGAATATAAGCTTTAACCGAGCAACTCAAAACTGGGAGAGTTAAGCTCTTTTGAAGGTTTCTTCAGCCTCCTGTATCCTGTTCGTCCAAATAATCAACTTGAAGACGTTTTATGGTGGACACCGTCAAGGAAAGGGGTTTTTACAGTACGTTCTTTCTACAAAGTCCTTACACAAGAACAAGACAAACCATTCCCATAGGGACGGATTTGGAGACATAACCACCCCCCCCCCCCCAAAAAAAAGCTTCTTTTTTCATGTGGACAGCCTCCTTAAGCAAAATCCTCACCATAGATAATCTACGGAAGAGGAGGGTCATTATTGCAGATTGGTGTTGCATGTGTAGAAGTGGTAGTGAGTCGGTGAATCATTTGCTTCTACACTGCGACATAGCCAAAGGACTTTGGGACAAGGTATTTAGCAGATTGGATTTAGCATGAGTTATGCCAGAATCAGTGGTGGCAACTATGGCATCTTGGACCTCTATTCATGGCCCTCAACAGATTAAAGCAGTTTGAAAGATGATCCCTATTTGCATTATGTGATGCCTTTGGCAGGAGCACAATGGCCGGACTTTTGAGGACAAGGAGAGATCAGGGGAAGAGCTCAAATTTTTCTTTTTTAGAACTCAAAGTATGTGGACCATTGCCGTAACTTTAATGGCGTGAACCTACATGATTTTCTTTTGTCTAATGCCCCTACTTAGCTAGGGTCTCCGTTCTTGTAACTGGGCATTTTGCCAATTTTTTAATTAATAAAACTTGCTTACTTATCAAAAAAAAAATATTCATATTGGGGAAATAATTATGGAGATATCACTTGGAGGAGTTGTCGTGGGGAAATGGTTATGGAGATATCACTTGGAGGAGTCGTTATGGAAAGAAGTTATTGATGCTAGGCATGGTAGTGCTTCTTTTTTGGGGTCAAAGACATAAAGTGCTTGATTACCTAAAGTTTGACGTCAAAGACATATGGTGTATAATGGCAACACCCATGTTTGAATATGTGATAATGCTTCACAACATCTAATGCAACAATCACATTAGATTACACGTGATACATAGGCATTGAACAACACAAATATCATCCAAACTCGGGGTGGAAAAAGAACCGTGTAAAGGCAGGAAATTCATGCTTGGTTTAAACTGAAAACTCCATAATAGAATTCGGGTAGATGAGCTTATCATAGGGATGACTAACCAAATAAATGCCAAGAGGAGATTTAGCTTGCCCATTGCAGCCATATGAGTACTCTAAAACCTTCTTTGTCACCTAATGCTGCAGCCCATCTCAGCTGGGCTCGAAAATTTTAACAAGCAACAAAATATGAAAGGATCCAAAGTAGTTTGATTTGTCCTTCTTTCAAATCAGGAGCTCAAAATATTTTATTACAAAAGCAAGTTGCCAACTACTTGAAATATCATTTTTCATTTTTGTTTTATACTTACAAAAATCTTCATTTTTTCCATGAACATGCAACAAGCACTTATGATTAACTTCATTTATGTGAATCAACTGCGAGGTAGCCAGGATCATGGGATAATATATTTACTAAGTGGGATCAGCATGGGTCATGCCTAGAATATTGGAGGACTTCCTAGCAAATCAAGAGAGAGGGTCTTACATGATAATCCACAAATTGCAACAAGATGGAAAATGGCTCCCATATGTTTAACTTGATACATTTGGGAGGAGAGAAATAATAGAAGTTTTGATGGATGGAAGGGGACGGAGAACAAGCTTGAAGTTTTATTCTTTTAATTGGTACCGGGTGTCCAAGAATAGCGTCCCGACTAATCCCAGGGGTGCACAGGCCCTTGGCAAGAAGTTTCCCGCAAGTGCACCCCAGGTAATTCAAAGAAAAATCCACCAGTCCGATGGCCCCTAAAAGATTGTTTGCACCCAAGGGGATTTGAACCTTAAACCTAGAAGCAACATAGCACAAGCCCAAGGCTTTTACCACTTGAGCCAACCCCTTGGAATTCTTAAAGTTTCTTTCTTCAACACTTTGTTCCTCTGGGCAATCAAGATAGATTTTGATGGAATAAGTGTCCATGTTTCTTGAATTGACTATATATCCTAGTTAGATGTTTCTATTGCATACATCCACGGTATTTGAATCGTGCCTATTCTTTTATTAATAAAATTCATGATCTATTATAAGAAAAAAAATAAGAAAACTGCATTACTCATGTAGTGTTTTACCTTTGGCTACTATTTTGTTGCAAACTCAACCCACTTTTAGAGGCAGTTGATGTAGAAGGTAGTTATCCATGTTCGATGGGATAATTTAAATGATAAATTCATACTTCCCTAAAAGCTTTTAGTGGACTAGTTGTCCTGAGTTCAAACTTTTCTATCAGCTAAAGTTTTTGAAAAATTGGTAATTAACAATCTGTATGTATATCATTGTTGGTTAAAGCGCAATCACACACCTGATTTAACTAAAGCACACATTTTTCAGCCTATTAACTCAATTTATTAGAGTACATTGCAACTTTAAAATTATGTAATCAACTCATTACATAAAATGCAAGCATAACAATTTAAATTATAAACAACTTTATAATTAGTCACATTAAAGTACCACCTTAAATCAAAATATACTAAAAATCCCATGATCAAGAAGCACAATAATAATTGCAGGTATTCACTTCTATAGAACATAACAATCAAATATCAATCCATCTAGATAGCCAACTTGGATAATTATATTGATTCAAAGCATAGACATGCCTAATAAAACATGTAGCACTAGAGTACATCAATTTTTTTTATGAGTAGCACTAGAGTACATAAATGGTATTTGATATCAACAAGTGCATAAGAATATTTGTTTAAATTCTTGTGTACACAGGCTATGCCTCTTTCATTCTCATTAATAAAATTTCTCTCTTACCTATAAAAAAAAAAAAAGAATATTTGTTTAAATAACATTCTTGGTCTTGATATTATATTTTACAATTTAAGAAAATTATAAAAGCACTTTTTTCAGTACTTCAAACTCACACAAAAAAGCACCGAAACTGGTGCATGTATAAAATATAACTTCCACTTGGCCTTCACTTTTGTAAATGTGCATCTATATGGAGAGAGAAGACTATGAAAATTGAAATATTTCCATTCTTTTTTTCACGCCAGGGTGGGGGGCAACAGTAGTTTACCAAGATATTTAAGCACTATAATATTATTGCTTTCAGAGTAGTTTTATCAAGATATTTAAGCACTATAATATTATAGCTTTCAACATGCAAACATGAGGGAAAGCAGATGGAAATGTTGTTACCTACCTTGACCAAGCTTCAATATTGCTGCTGTTATAAAGACACTCAACACCTTCTTGAATACATCAGAACTAAAGATTGAAGTTGGATCCCCCGTGCTATTCCAAGCAACAATGATCATAGCCTTATAATAAATATAGCCAATTTCAGCTCCATTCCATGTGATTGATGACATAAATGAATAATTAGAAAAACAAATTCCATGGGGTAGAACTTGGCACCTGTAAGCATAGAATGAAAAAGCTCCACATACGGTCAAAGCTTCTGAAAATATGCCAAAATGATCTGATCTCAACAAAATTAACTTTTCCCACCCATCGATCTCTAGTAGCTGGCTTGTTATCCTGCAGAATATTTAATTGTAAAAGATAAGATTATGAAATAATCAAATAAATACATTCTGCACACCTGAACTACCACCTTTTTTGCAATATTCATCCTAAACCACCAAAGCTGAAAATTTGGACCTTCGACAAAGATCTAACTATTAAGATCAATGGAAAAATGGACATGTAGCACAATTATAAGCATAGAATGAAAAAACTTAACAGTATTTTATAGAATTTATAAACAATTTAAGCCCTTCTTTGTGTAACAAGGTATGAATTTTCAGATATTCTCAGCTATTTCCTTCCCAAACATCACTCAAACACAAAAATTTCAAATCTGTATCTTTTTCATCTAATCATTATCTAATCATTACAACTTTCTCAAATTTCCAAACAAAACACAAAAACTAATAAAAGATTTTTAAATTTCAAAAAAAAATGAAAAAATTATATTCAAACAATATTTTAACTTATAATATTTATTTAACTTTTTTTCTCTCCTTTTCCAAAACCCAATTAAACATCTTAACTCAAACAATTTCACTACTATTCACAAATATAATAAGTGTCCAAACAAGCCCTAAGTCTTGTATTTCTACTCAAGAAACCCCCCCCCCTCTTTTTCTCATAAAAAGGAAAAAAAAAAGCAGGGTCATTAACAAGTTCCCAAGTACATAGCAATAATTTCCTCCCCAAATTCCCAAAGTAGACACACAACTCAGATAAACAAAAATAAATCTAATTAACCATCATTGCTTACTCCATTATTGCTTACTCCATTGCTCTCGAGAATCTTTCCAATGGGCAAACAGAAAAAATCAGCATCGGCACGCATCGGCCAGCCCAACCGGAAACAATCAACTGACCTACGGTTATACAAAAGAAAATTAATCAGTATAAAGTCTAGGTAACAAGGAAATGGCTCAAAATAAGTAAATAGAAATAACCAGAAGTATTCGTTCAAATCATCATAGTTCCTCCACTGAGAATGCTTTGATCTCCCTTTTTTACTTCTTTCAGCTTCCTGCAGAGCAAAACAATCATAACACATGAAAACATATAATCATGAGGAAGAAGCAGCATCAAATTTTGTGGACTCCAAGAAAGAAACTGCACACAATACCTTAGCAATCACTTTGTAGATTGGAGTAACAACTTTCTTTAAAAAGGCCTCTTCTTCACCTCCATATGCTGGCTTTACGTTCTCTCCGGTCATGGGGCTAACATTCCCAGCAAGCATACCATACAATTCAAAAGCCATCTAAAAAAAGCAGAACAAAGCAGTGCCAACTCTTATTCTATGAAGATTACGTCTATGAAAGCACATCTTGGAAGTTGGATAACCAATTGTAAGATGTTTAGAGCTTTGAAACTAGATATGTCACTGTCAAAATGCTTCACATAGCATTCAAACAAGTAATGCAGTGAGCTAAAATTACGATATTGCTTTAGAGAGAATGAAAAAGAGGCCATTTTAGAACAAAACATGTGTTGCCTCAACACTAGAAGAGTTACACATGCTACTCATCTGAGCAATGTAACTAGTAAAGAACCATATTTAGATTCAAAGGGCTTCCTTTGGGTGGGGATATTTGAAATAAGGGGGTGACACATTAGTGGGTACAATCATAGAAAAGAACATATGGAAACATACGTGATGATAAATATAGCAAAGGCATTCTGGCATGAATCTTAAATTTGCAGCTTCCCCCCATATCAGCAGATACAGACCCATGTATAGTAGTTTGCGCTGTTGCACTTCTTGCTGAATGGTTGGTAACCTGAAAGTTTAGAAACTTAAAAGCATTAAATAGAATATTGAAAATGAAAACTAAGGTTATTACTTGAAACTTGCCAAACAAATAGCATACAATGCCCATATGAAGCCAAGACATAGCCACCCGTATGTGAGCAACTGCCATATCAGTCAATCTTATTCAAATGAGAAGGCTTACCAAAGGCTACTTTTGCGACCCAGGTACTTGCACCATTTTTTGTAGTTCTTGAAAAGTTTTTTCATCACTTCAGTCAAGGCACGTTCATCCAACTACGCAAGAAATATGCAGGTGTTAAGATAAAAGATGAACTACTAAGTGTATGGAATATATTTTTGCATTCTGCACCTGTATTTAAAAAGCTAGGCTGAACACACTTTTTAAGGTAACTCCATTTTGGAAAATATCCAGAATAGAATCACATCAATATCAACCTTCTTTTACAGGTAAATTTCACCCTTCCATGTACATAATATTTTTTTTTTATGATTGGTAAAAGGATGGTATTGATATTAACTAGGAAAAAGGCATAGCCCAAGTGTAAAGGACGTATACAAGTGAAAACAACTAGTCAATATATGCTCTCTTCTCATAATTCATAATCATTTTCAACATGCATAACAGGTACTTGTGCAAGAAGAATAAAATTTAAGTTACCACAGAAAAAAAAAATCTATATATATATATATGCACATATATAGGGGGGAGGGAGGGAGGAAGGGGGAGAAAGAGAGAGATAAAAGAGCTACTGTTTGGATTAAAAAATAAAAATGAGAGAATTCCTAATCAAAACAATTGCTGCATAAAGACCCAGCTACAAGAAAAATAAGCTACTCTATCCATTCAATAAGGTCAGCCCCTTGCATTCTCGTGTAATCTTTGAAAAGTTAAATGCAAAAGTTTTAACTTACTGCATAACGCATCCAAAAAAATACAGCTAGTCCATCCATCCACATTGTTAATACCAAACTCCATATTCATGTGCCACTTGAAATGTCAAATTGAAGAAAACTATTTAGTTTCTCAACCATCCCTCTGGATGTAAAACTTGGAACCAAGTTAAGGAATTGAAAGCAAGGTTAGGTAATTCACTTCTTTACTTACAAGGGAAATACCTGTTCCATTAGAGTTGCATGTCAACCAAGACTGGTAATCTTTATTTATAGTTTAAGAGAAACTACTGTTCCTTTGACAAACTGGATTCCCACAAAAGGGATCAACCTAATGGAATAGTGGGTATACTTGTTCCTTGCTAAGTGCCACCACAGAATCATTGCATGCTTATAAAAGCCTAAATTGCTTGACAGGGGGTGGGGAAGTTACCAAACATGAGCACAAATTTGTTTCTTCTTCATTAATCTCGCTATGCGAGTTTTTTAATAAATAATCGATATTTTCCTAAATAAAGCATAAGGCATAGCGCACGGACACAGGTAGCATTCACTAAATAAACTCTGTAGTGAAATTGGTTCTCATAGCAGTTTTATAGCAGTGATAGTTGAGTGGCAACAAAAATCCTTAGATCGCCAAGAGGATTGGTGCAGGGTCCTGGGCTTCACGGAAGAAGTGTTCTAAGTAGGTGTGGTGGCTGTGTTAAACGTCATGCCAATAACATAAGGCTTATTTCGGCTGCAATGAACCATGAAGATGTCACCGGCGGACTTGATCTTATGTTGACATCACTAAAACATCACTAAAAGGGAACAAGTCTCCAACAGGTATAGTTTATGGGTATTAATGCAATCCATTAACTTCAGATCAAATTGTTGCCAAAATAAACTTAGCAAGTATTACAATTAGTACAAATCACTGATTTAAAAGGGGATAGAAAACAAAGAAACAAAAGCAGTGGAAAACATGGAAAGAAACGGAAGTATATCCACTGAGACTAGGTGTTATGCAAGGACAAACCTTGGGTTGTTGATCAGGCTTTGGAAATTGTCGTATGTGTACATTTGCGAGCAATAAGATTAGGTGCTCCCTTTGATTTGCCACATTATGCTTCTGCAAAATAATTAAGAAAATAAATTCAGTAGGCTATATTCATTTCAATAGCTTTTTTCCAAAGGCATGGACTGAAAATTTCGGTCCATTCTTTTCCGACCCGGACCATTAGCTAGGTCCAGTCAATCCTATCAGTCTGATTCAGTCCATATGAGTTGGGAACATTTTTTTCCTCTATTCTTTTTTTGGTAGATAAATTGATACAAAAAATTAATTAAATTACTAACATCAAAATTAAGTGAGCTCTTTAATGTGGATTATGTAACTAACTCATTAGAAAACTAATTAATTAAAATTATATTTATGATGTTAATAGTTACCATCTTAGTACTTTAGTAGAGTATTTATATACATATAATAACATATATTATCATATGATTTATCCTATGATATATTAGTTAAATGATAGCATATATTATTTAACATTTTATATGGTTAATGGTGATAGATTAGATAAAATTACATACTTAACTTATACAAGTACTATATAAATAATATTTTTTTTATAAATCTACATTTTTTTTACATTTAACATGTTTCTATATAAATAATATATCATACTTTAAAAATAATTGAAATTTTATGCCTAAGTGAACTAAAAGCCAAATTTTGGAGGCGCCATGGACCGAGACCGAGTAGGTGTAAATTCGGTCCAGATCGAAAAATATTCACCCCCAAAAACAATCATGCAGGATGACCGACATGTTTACACTGCGGTTGAATTGCTAGATGTACAATAAATCCTGGTGAGAATGAAGCATTGGTGCGATATGCTTTGGATATATACAAATTTCTCTCCCTTGCACAACAGGTTAGATGCCAAATTCTACTTCTATTTTTAAGGATTCTAGAGATGATGACTTAAGTTATATTTGATTGTTACAAAATTAACAAATATAATTCCGGCGCTTCTCATCGGGGTTAATCTTTTCCTTTAATCTTTTCCTTTGCTATTATCTATTTTCTTTCTAGATTTTATGTCCTTGGTCTTGGTGGTCATCGATGGAGTGCATCTTTCGGGTGGAAGCAAAGTTTTGTGTGTTTAACAGGAAGGGAGGTAATCTTTTAAGTATAGCCGAAAAAAGTAAGAATTTCATTAAGGTTCTTTACCTTAGTGGAGATGTGGTGTTATGGATGGCTAAGGTGGTAGAGGATTGTCTAAGTCTTATGGGGAAAAGGAATTTCTATTAGACTAGAAGGGAGAGCAACAGAGTTTTTCTTATCCAACTCTCTCAGAATTCTTTTGGAAGGTTCCTTGAGTTGATTGAGTTGCGAGAGGGTAAGGGGATAGGTTTTATTGTTTTTCCTGAAGGGAGAAATGGAAGTGGATAGCTAGGATTTGTGAAGAAGTCACCGGAGATTGTGGGCTTGAAATCCTCTGTTTTAGTTAATGAAAACAGAGTAAATCCTGGAGTTGCAAGGGAGAAGACTGCCAGAGATGCTCCTTATTTGGCTGTTGTCAAGTATCTTGCAGTAGATGGTAATGGTGTTCGCAGTAATAGATATTTGGTTGTGTCGTCGAGAAGGGCTGAGAAGGAAGGTATGAAGCAGACAAACAGTCAGAATTTTGTTGAGGAAGAAGGTGGTGTTTGGTGTTCCGAGATGTAGGCATTAATGGGGAAAGTCGAAGGGTTGTTATGGCACATTCGTTCTGAATTAATGGGTTGGAAAGGAAAAGTTGATGTTTTGTTAGCTGCAGTAGATGAGGGATTGGGCTCTTTAATGAGTTGGGGTCAGGGACCCATAAATGTTTTTAAAGAGAAGGTCTTACGTGGGTATAATAGTCACAAATTTGATGGGCCCTCTAAAGGCCCTAATCTGTCGATGGTAAAGGGCCCTAATCTGTTAGAAAGCAAGCACTGTAGTGCTTCATGTCCGAGAGTTAATGGGCCTTTGTCGCCAGGCCTACCACCACAGACAAGGTCGCCGGTGAGGTGCGAGTTGACGGGGACCATCCCGGTGTCGAGATTGGTCATTGGAAACAGTAAAGTGACTTCAAACGTAGTTCCAAACCAGGGGAAGTTTTAGCCCAGAATGGAGAGAGATTCAATTCAACCAGAACCTTCGCAGAAGAGGTCGATGGAGATAGGGGGATTTTCCAGTAGTGATCTGAAGCTTTCTAAGTTCTCGAATGATGGGATGGAGGCGGGTGGATCTTTGGAGTAGGATATGGGCAAGGAATTTGGCGGGGATAGGGAGGTTGAGGTTCCTCCGAAGTCTCAAGAGGCTAGGTTTGAGAAATATGCTGAAGTGGAGGGTGTTGAAGGGTTTCAAGGGAGTGTTTCGTCGATGGAAGAGGTCTTGTGTACTCTTCTTAATAATTCTAATTTACAGATGGTGTTAGGGGAAGAGAAAGATGATGCTTCTTATGAGACAGGAGAAATTTCAGAACCAGAAGAGGATTTAAATCCTGTTCCGCTGTGGTACTTTAACCCAGACAATGTTTGGACAAAAAATCCTTCTGATTCGGTGTTGAGAAAGGCTGAGGAAATTAGAGCTGTTGTTGGGATTTCTATTCAAGCTTATGAAGAACAGTTTAGAGCTATCATGATTGCTTTAGAAGCAGGTCAACATTCTTTGGCTAAAGCAGCAACAAAAAAGGATAGGGAATTAAAAAGGCTGAAGTGCTCTATTAAATACAAATCTAGGGAGGGTAGTGATGGGAGCAAAAAGGGCAAGGGAAGGGCTGTTAATGACTTGTTATGAAGCCAAAAATCTTTTCATGAAATGTTAGGGGTTTGAATGATTATAGGAAGCGCCTTAGGATAAAGAACTTGTTGCGTCGTTGAAATGCTAATGTAATTTGCTTTCAAGAGACCATATTGAAATTTGTGGGTCAAGCCATCATTCAGAGTTTGAGGCATTGTTGTAGTGGGGGATGGGTTGAGCTGGTCTCTAATGGAGCAGCGGGAGGAATCTTAATTTTGTGGAATAAGAGGGAGGTGGAGCTGCTGGATCATTATGTGGGGGAATACTTGGTTGCTTGCCATTTTAAAAACCTTGATGATGGTTTTGAGTGGGCTTTTGCTGGAGTTTATGGCCCTAATGTGGATAGTAAAAGGTCTCTTTTATGGGATGAGATGTCGGGAATTTATAATTGCTGGAATATACCTTGGTGTTTTGGAGGAGATTTTAACATTGTGTGGTTCCCTAGTGAGAGGACGGGGGCTTCCTTTTTGTCAAGTGCTATGTCTTCATTTTCTGATTTGATTTTTGATTTAAATCTTCTCGATTTACCTTTGGTGGGAGGTGAATATTCTTGGTCAAATAGTAGATCTACATCAAGGTTGGACAGGTTTCCGGTTTCGCCTTCTTGGGAGGCCCATTTTTCAAATTTGAAGCAGAAATTGTTGCCAAGATTGTGCTCCGACCACTTTCCCATTATGCTGGATTGTGGTGGTTTTGTTCCTAGAAGAAGCTACTTTAAATTTGAGAATATGTGGTTAAGGGTTGAAGGTTTTGTGGAAAAGGTGAGAAGATGGTGCAACTCCTACAATATTACTGGATCTCCTAGCTTTGTTTTGGCTGGGAAATTAAAATCTCTTAAAATAGATTTAAAGAGTTGGAATAAAGAGGAATTTGGGTTGTTGGAAAATAAGAGGAAACTACTTTTGGAGGAATTGAGAATTTTTGACGATAAGGAGGTGCATGGGGGGTTATCGGATGATGAAAGAAACAGAAAATATGAGCTCGTTTCTGATCTGGAAAACTTACCTTTAATGGAAGAAATTTCATGGAGGCAAAAATCAAGGGTGTTGTGGTTGAAGGAAGGGGATAAGTGCATCAATTTTTTTCATCAAATAGAGAATTCTCATAGAAGAAATAATGTGATTAAGATTGTTCGGGATGGAAATAATTTGATTTTGGATAATGAAGAAATAAGGGATTATATCGTGAGCTATTACGAGAAGTTGTTTTCTGAAGCTTTCTCTTGGAGACCAAAACTGGACAATCTAGTTTTTAACTCTTAGGAGCTGATTGATGCTGATTGGCAGGAGAAAGAGTTTGAAGAAGATGAGATTATAGATGTGGTAAAAGGTATGGACAAGGGTAAGGCACCAGGTCCGAACGGCTTTCCTATGGCCTTTTTTCAAGCTTGTTGGGATGTTGTTAAGAGTTGATTTTTTGAAGGTTTTTGCTGAGTTTCACTCGCATATGAGGTTTGGGAAGAGTTTGAATACGACTTTTATTGCTCTTATTCCAAAAAAGGTAGGGGCGGTGGATGAGAGATTTAAGGCCTATTAGCTTGGTGAATGGTGTTTACAAAGTTATCTCAAAGGTGTTGTCAAACCGTTTGAGTAGGGTGATGGAGAAGATTATTTCACCTTCTCGAAATGTTTTTGTGAGAGGAAGACAGATTTTAGATTCCGTCTTGGTTGCAAATGAATGTATGGAGAGTAGGCTCAAAATGGAGAAAGCTAGTATCCTTATTAAATTGGATATGGAGAAAGCTTATGATCATGTATGTCGGGATTTTCTTGATTATTTGTTGAGGAGATATGGATTTGGTGCTAAATGGTTCGTTGATAAAGTTTTGTGTGTCGGCTCCAAAATTTTCTATTTTGGTGAATGGAGAACCGGCTGTTTTTTTTTAGAGTTCACGTGGTTTGAGACAAGGCGATCCCATTTCCCCCTTTCTTTTTGTTATGGTCATGGATGCTTTGGGCAGAATGATGGAAAGGGCAGTGGAGAGTAATTTAATGTCCCGCTTTGTGGTGGGAACAAGACAAGGAATGTTGTGAGGATCTCTCATTTATTTTTTGCCGACGATTCTTGATTTTTAGTGATCCTGATCCAAAAATTCTACGTGCTTTAAGAGCACTTTTGTTGTGTTTCCAGGCTGTCTCAGGTTTGAAACTTAACTTGACAAAGTCAAAGAAGTTAATATTTGGGATGGGGTTTTAGAAAAAAATGAGAGGAGGTTGACCGCGTGGAAAAAGATACACTTGTCTAAGGGGGGAAGAGTTACTCTCATTAAGAGTACTTTGTCAATCTTCCCACCTATTTTCTTTCTCTTTTCCCCCTCCCGGCTGGTGTTGAAAAGAGAAATGGAATTTTATTTCGGAATTTTTTGTGGGGAGGCATAGGAGAGGATAAAAAGCTTCATTTGGTTAGTTGGAAGAAAGTTTGTCAACCAGTTGATAATGGTGGTTTGGGAATTAAAGATTTAAGGGTTTTTAATAAAGCCCTTCTTGGGAAATGGCTTTGGAGACATCAATTGGAAAGTAAAGCTCTTTGAAAAAATGTGATAGATGCGTTATATGGTAGTGAGTGTGGAGGTTGGTGTTCTAAAGAGTTTAGTAGAGCTTATGGGGTAAGTTTGTGGAAATTCATTAGAAAGGGATGGGATGCTTTTAATATTTCAGTTTAAAGGTGGGGGATGGGAAGAGAATTCTTTTTTGGCATGATCAATGGTGTGGGGATGTTGTTTTAAAAGATCAATTTCCAGCCCTATTTAGAATTGCAAGGGAACAAGAAGTTGCAGTTTCTGATTTGTACTATAGGGGCAATAATAATATTGTTTGGAATGTTGTTTTTTAGAGGGATGTCAATGATTGGGAAGTGGATGAAATTCAAACATTGCTGACCATGCTTTTTAGTTCAAAACTGTTGATAGGAGGAGAGGATAGCATGGTGTGGACTCTTGAGGCTAGTGGACAATTTTCTGTTTCTTCTTTTTATAGAACTTTTTCCAGCCATAGTTCTTGGGTCTTTTTCCTTGGAAAAATATTTGGAAAGTGAAAGTCCCTCCTAAGGTTGCTTTTTTCTGTTGGGTGGTTTTGTCAGGAAAGGTGTTGACAACCGATAATCTTCAAAGGAGGTATGTTCATCGCTGCCTGGTGTGTTATGTGCAAGAGTAATGGGGACTCCGTTAATCATCTATTTCTTCATTGTGAAGTGGCAAGATTCTTGTGGCATGAAGTTTGAGTTGGACTGGTTTTCATTGGGTTATGCCCAAAGATGTAGAGGTGTTCAAAAATTTTGATTTCTAAACTCCGTCCAACTTCCGCTCCGATTTCGACTCCGATCGGAGTCGAAAGTCGGAAGTCGGAGTTGGAGTTATTCCGCCACCAAAATCGGAGTTCAGGATCGGAAAATGAGTTCAAGATAGCTCCGATTTCCAACTCCGAACTATTTATATTTTATATATCAGATTTTGAAAAATAATAATTAGAACACTTCAGTAGCTTGGTTGTTGCTTGCGTTTTGAGCTGCTTTTGACTCTGCGAGCCTGGGTTCGATTCTCAATCCCTCTTCACCCACGTTCAATTTTTTACAACACTTTAAAAATTAAAACTATGCCGTTTAATAGTCTATATATACTTTGAAAACCCTAACAATTCTTCAACTCCATTTTCCTCTCTTCTCTCAACTCTCTTCCCCCCAGCACCTCCACCTATTTTTGAACTCAGTGTTTTGAGATGCCGACTTCAAGAACCAGTGGACCAGTAGAGCCCATCGGCGATTCAAGATGCCAACTTCAAGAACCTAGTGGAGCCCATCGATGACGGAGTCCAAGATAACTCAATGCCAGATGCTGACTTCGTTTCGCCGACAAGTTCGACTTCGAAACCCAGTGGAGCCCATCGGCAACAAAGTAAGAATTTGCTGAATTTCTTGAACATCTTGTATTAAACATTTCATTTCTTTGTTGATTGTCGTGAACGAGGGAGTTCGACTTCATTTCGTCAACAATAAAGTAAGGGTCCAAGGGCTTTCGATTGGAGGTCGAAATTTCGATCGGAACTCCGAACTCCGATCGGAGTCAAACTCCGACTCCATTTCAAAGTCGGAGTCGGAAGGGATTTTCGACTCCGTCTGGAGTTGAAGTCGGAGTTGGCAACTCCGAACTCCGACTCCATCGAAGTCGGAGCCCAACCCTACAAAGATGTGACAAATTTATTAGCTGGATTAGCTGGGTGGATTTGTTTCAAGAATTGCAAAAAGGCGAAAGCTGTTTGGAAAATGATTCCTCTTTGTATTATGTGGTGCTTAAGGCTTGAAAGAAAGGGAAGACGCTTCGAAGACAAAGAGCACTCTTGGGGTGATCTTAGGGGTTTCTTCTTGAGCACTTTGGGTTATTGGGTTAAATCTTTTGTAATGGTTGATGATTTTCAAATTTTGTTTTAGAGCTTTGGGGGTTTGTTTTTTATTTTTGTTGTATGAAGTAGGTATTTACTTTTGTATATGTCCTGCATGCTAAGGCATATGCCTATTTCTATGGAATAAAATCTTTTTTTACCTATCAAAAATAAAAATAAAAAACTCAAATCACCTGAAAGCCAAACATGGCCTGGAGCCAATCCAAAATGTCTTCGTCTTTCTTCTGGTAGTCCTTAGGCCAAGGGAGACCCCTAGTATTACGAAGGGCGTAAACAGCAGCTTGGATCTGCAAATCAAGGTGTTATAACGGTACACCAAAAATAAAATAACCACACTGAGCATGGTAAAAAGTGTGGAAATTAAAAAATACCTCAGGGTATCTCATAATTGCCTGATCTTTACTATCAGGATCAAGTGGAAGGATATTGTAAGGGACATAATATTCTGTCTTTTCAGCAACCTTATCTTGTACATCCAAAATCTTTTAAAATACCAACCATGAATGTATCAGTCATATATACAGCATTATACAGCAACTTGAAGTTTCTAAGTTGATAGCTAGTACAATTAATATAATTCCAAGATGAATGAAACCTAAACAAACAAACAAACAAAGCATGCACAAAAGAAACAGCTTCAAGATATAAAGTTCAACAAATGTCACGTATTCACCTCGCGATCAAGTTCAACAGATTGTGTCATATTTACAGCTTTTAGAACTTCAAAGAGGACATTAGCAGTTTGGTACGCCTTCGTAAGTTGCGCACTGGATAAAAACAAAAAGTCAAGAGTCAAGTAAAGCATTGACAAAAGCAGTTTCCAATCATATCAACTAAAGACCTAATAGCTTCCAAAGGACCCACCGATCAGCTTTATCAGCAGCATTTTGCAAAGCCTGTATATATTTCTTGTAGTAATTTTGATAAAAACTCTGCATTTCCCGAGCATCACTTTTTTTTACCCTACCCATTAATGTAGGATCATTCTCCTGCAAGAGTTACAAAATATTAAGAATCAGCTGTAGCTGATAGTTACAGAGAAAGAAAAGAAAACATATAAGCTAAAAGCACTCAGATATTTTTTTTCTGACAGGTCTCTGTAAAACATTATTGTTAGTAAAAGGCATAGCACAAGTACACAGTAAGTATACACAGACTACAACTAATAACCACTAAGCACTAGTGATGGATACAGCAGATTATGAAAGCTGTCCCCATTACATACAAGCACTCAGATCTTTTTTGATATCTAATAAGAGAAATTTTATTCAAAATAAATAGGCATGGCCCAAGTACACAGGAAGTACATAAATGAGAAACACCTATTTACAGGCTAAAGCTGTAAAACTAAAGCAGAACATTACAATCATTCCCATTCCTTACAGGATCTTTCACCGAAACGTTAAAGGGCAACGAAAAAACTCCTTAATTCCCCCTAATGAATGTTCACAATTATCAAACATCTTCCATTCTTTTCTAACCAAATGTACCAAAATAAGCACAAGGGAATCATCTTCATAGCTGCAGTGTTGATCTCTCCCCACAATGTCTGGCCAGATTGCAAGAAGAACCAACACATGCAAAGGCATCACCCAGAAAATTCCAGCCTTAATCGAAATCTCATTCCATAACGCAGTTGCCACCTCACAGTGAAGGAAAAGAAAAGGTGATCAATAGACTCACCATCCTTCTTACACATGAAACACCATTCATAGACCTAAATACCTCTCTTCCTCAAATTGTCAATGGTCAAAATTTTACCAAAGGACACCAGCCAACAGGAAAAAGCGACCTTGCTAGGCACCTTAGCTATCCAAATACTTCTCACGGATACTCTATGAGACCATGACTAGTAAGTGCCTTGTAATAAGAGCTCACAGAAAATTTGGAATTATTACTGTTAACCCATAGCAAGCTGTCCTCCCTACTCTGATTTATCTTCATCTCATATGATCTTCCCAGAAAACCTGAAACTTCATTAACTTCTCAATCTTGAATGTCTCTAGAAAATTCCACATCTCAACAGATCATATTGTTGGGAAGGTAATAAGAATCAGCCATAGCAGCCCCTTTATCTCTAGCAATCTTGAAAAGGTTTGGGAAAACAACCTAGAGAGGAGAACTCTCACACCATATATCATACCAAAAGTATATATTTGCTCCCATTACCCAGCTTTGGAAGAGTCTGCTTTACAAAATCCCCCCATTCCATCTGAATAGTCTTGCACACTCCCACCCCGAAATCTCCTCTAACTTCATTCATACACCAACTACCCCACATCCTCCCTTATTTGACATCCAGTAAGCCCCCGTTTTTATTCAAACTCATTTCATCTCATCATTAAAACTTTTTTAAATTTTTACACAAAATATAATAAACAATTCAACCTTTTCAAATTCTAAAACAACAATAATACTAAAAAATAATATACTAATAATATTTTATTTAATTTTTAACTTTCATCTCAACTCATATCCAATCCAAACAATGCCTAAATTCTTCCAAAAAGCATTGCTCTCGAAATGATATATTCCAAGCCATTTTCTAAGAAGAGCTTATTGAAAAGCCTAAGATTTCTTACACCCAAGCCTCATTTCCTTAAATTGTCAGCCATCAAAATCTACCCTAGAGCAGCTATCCAGGCAAAAAATGAATCTTTATATGGCGCTAGAAATCTCCATATGTCCTTCCCTGAGAACACAATGGGTTGGTGGTCTTGCAACGTCTTGTGTAGAAGGATTTCATAGAAACTTTTTGTTCCCTACGTGTTTCCACAGCATTCTATCCCTGCCAAATCCTCCTAACTTCCTGGAATAAAGATAACTGAAAAGACCTGCTATCTCCTCAACTTCCCAGCCCTACACATTTTTGGAAAAGGATAGATTCCAGTGCACTGTCTCATTAGCACGACTTAACGCCTCTAAAACAGAAACATGTTAATTTTCAGCTAATTTGAAAACTCTTGGAGATGCAAAAAACAGAGCTCTCTCTACCCCATTCATCAAAACCTAATTCTTGTACCCTCGCCAACATCAAAACTGTTGTGTTTTGCACATACCTTCCACCCCTTTCTAATGAACTTCCAAAGACTCACTCTATAAGTCTTCCTACCCTCCTTAGAACACCAACCCATCACAATCATACTTCCCATCCACTACCATTCTCCACAACGAATCCTCTTTCAATTGGAATCTCCACAACCACTTTCCTAATAGAGCTTTATTGAAAGTAGACAAGTTACGCACCCCAAGCCTCCCATCTCCTTTAGATTGCACACTTTTGGCCAACCCACAAGGTGAAATTTGTGTTCATCTCCCCATTTCACCCCACCAAAAGGCTTTAAAAAGCTTTTCTATCCAGTTAGCAACCCCCACCGGTAAAGGAAATGAAGAGTGATAATTCATAAGAAGATTGGAAATGGTACTTTTAATAAGAGTTAATCTCCCCCCCTTTTGAAAGGTAGAGTGGCTTCCAACCTGACAATCTTTTTTATACCTTCTCTGCTACTCTATCCCAAATGGTTTTTACTTTAAAAGAAGCTTCAAAAGGAAGTCCGAGGTAACTCATAGGAAGGGCAGCCACTTACAACCCAACAAATCAGCTAGCTGGTTGAAATTCTCCACCTCCCCAACCGGCACCAATTCCAACATTCCCAAGTTCACCTTGAGACTCAAAACCGCTTCAAAACACAAAAGTACAGCCCTTAAAGCTTGCAGCTGTCCACTATCAGCATTGCAGAAAATTAATGTGTCGTCCGCGTACAACAAATCGGAGATGGATAACCTTTTACTATTGTTTCCCACTGAAAAACCAGCAAAGAAACCACCCCTTCTAGCAACTTCCACCTTCCGACTCAAGGCCACCATTACTAAAACAAACAAAAAATACAAAAATAATAATAATTTATCCCCTTGTCTCAAATCTCGTGAGCTTTCAAAAAATCCAGAAGGTTTGCCATTGAATAGCACGAAGAACCAGGCAGTTGAAACTCAATGCCAAACCCACCACACCACATATCTCCAAAACCAAATCTCCTTAGCATATAGAGTAAAAAATCCCAGCACACATGGTCAAACCTTCTCCATGTCTGACTTGCATAGGACTCCCGATGTGCCCTCCCTCAACTGACTATCCAAGCACTCATTAGCTATTAAAACTGAGTCAAAAATTTGTCATCCCTGAACAACGGCATTTTGAGATTTGGAAATTATTTTATCCATCACCAAACACACAAGATTTGCTAGCACCTTCAAAATAATTTTATAAATCCCACCTACCAAACTTATAAGGCGGAAATCTTTCGATTCCATGGCCCCAACAATCTTTGGAATGAGAGCAATAAATCTCGAACTTGTGACATTAAGACCAAATCATCCTTCACAACATCCCAACAATCTTAGAAGAAAACCAAAGAAAAACCATCCAGGCTAGGGACTTTGTCTTTACACATACCACACACCACTTGATGCACTTCGGATTCTTGAAATGGTCTCTCCGACCAACTTGCCACACTATAATCCAGTTGGTCAAAAGACAACCCGTCTAGCTTAGGTTGCCACCCCTCCATCTCTTTGAGGAGTTCCTCATAATAGCCCACTATGTGGTCTTGGACATCCTTTAGAGAACGATACACCATACGACCTGAATGAATCACGTCAATTACATTGTTGTGCCTGTATGAATTTTCCATTTTGTGAAAGAACTTTGTGCATTTATCATCCTCCTTCAACCATGTCAATCTAGATTTTTGTACCCACGAAATTTCTTCCAACAACAAAACCTTCTCTATCTCCGCCACCACCTCAATCTTTCTCAACAAGGACTCTTCATGGCCCCCCTGGCTTCTAGAGAATGCAACTCCTCCCAAAGAATGCTCGTTTCTCATCCGTATGTCTAAAAACCTCCACATTCCACTTCTTTAACTCTAGCTTAAAGGCTTTAAGCTTACTAGCCGCAATAAAACTAGGAGTGCAATGGAAAGAATATGAAGCCCACCAATTCCTTACCTTCTCCTCAAAACCAATCGTTTGCAGCCACGTATTCTCAAATTTGAAATATCGTCCACTCCCTTGAATGCCCCCGCAATCAACAAAATGGGAAAATGATCTGAGCATACCCGTGGCAATCTCTTCTGGCATAAGTCCGGATAATGAGTCTCTCAAGAAGAGGAGATTAGAAATTTGTCAAGCCTAGACCCCCCTCTACAATTAGACCATGTAAAAAAAAAACCCAACCAATGGTAGATCAATCAAGTAAAGATCAAAAGTCAACTCCAAGAAGTCTTGCATCGCACTTGCCAACGAAGTAGCCCCCTCCCTTTCACTAGAGAATCAAACCACATTAAAGTCCCAAAAAATAATATAAACCTACTAATTCCTCCCTCAACACCCTTCTTTCTCTATTAACATCAAGTCCATACACCCCAGCAAGAGCCCACCCCCACTCATCCTCAATGTTCTTGAAAGAACCAGTAATAGAATGGTCCCCAATACAAGCCTCTACTAGTTCCACCATTCTCCTGTCCCACATCAACAACACCCCTCCTGAGGCCCCTAAAGAAGCTAAATAGCTCCACCCCACAAACAAATAACCCCATAAACTACAAATAATGTTTGTCTACTAAATGCAATTTGGTCTCTTGAAAACACACAATATCGACTTTCCAACTACAGAGAAGGGATCGAATACCAAGCCACTACAAGCACTCAGATCTTACAAAAGGCAATTGACAAATGCTACAAAAAAGCACCAAATTTGGCTTCAATATACCTTCTTATTTCTGCTTGTTTTTCATCATGCAAATTAACTTTGTAATACCACATTCAATGGCTTCACCAACCAAGACTCCTTTAGAACATAAATTAGCCACTGCATCTGCTGTTTATGAATCTCAACAACAGATTCCACCAATTCCCAAGATGCCTAAGGAGCAGTCAACAAGAGAAATTTCCCCCCATATACTCCAAAAATCCATTATTGGATACTTTAGCAATGACCTCCAGCCTAACTTCCTGGTTTTAAACATACTACCATCACCACAATTATAAACTTCTTTTGGCATAAACATAAACCAAACATCGGACAAGAGTAAGATATGGGGTTGTACATAAATAAGGCTACGGAATAAGCCACTCAAAAACGACTAGGTCAAACTCGAGTTCAGCTCATTTCATTTACTGAACGAGCCATTCATGAACTTGTAAATTATGATCGATTATTAAACAATACAACACAGCTAAATCTCAGCTCAACTCATATAGGCTCATGTAAACTCAAATAACTTTTGACTTATTATTTCTTACAATATTATCTTCGTAGTTATAATGAGAATATTTTCATACTTAAAACGGTTAAAGAAAATCACGTTCCTAATGATAAACATATTACTTGAATCCTTATAAATATAATCATTGATATGTGTATATATGAAAGTTATAAAGATTGTTGAAATTTGTACTTGAAGTTATAAAATACAATGTAAACCATCCTTTTTGTCAAAATAAGCAGTTGTGGACAAGCTAGAACTCACCCAAATTTAAAATGAGTTGTTCTAAATATAAAACCAAATCCAGCTAAATGAAAGTTTGATCTTGACTCGTATTCAAATAAACTTACGAATAAGGCTTGACAGCCCACTACTCACTCAAACTCGGCTCATTTGTGCCCTTAGTAGGATATGAAGACTAGCATATGGTAAAGTACTAGCATCTTTTTCCTTGGAGTTTCCATGTTCCAATACTATAAGCCTATCCATGTCTGATCCCAACACTCTCGACTTCTGGCTAAAATCTCATGATTGCAATAAGACCACCAAAAGCAAACCTTCGCAATGGTGCTTTGGGGCTAATTCTTGATGTCAAGTCTCCTACGGTTTGCATTTGGTTTTACAGTATTGGGATTTTTTAAGTGTAAAAAAAAAATCAACGATAGGAATCAAAGTTGAATTCTCATAATGTCTTGTTCGGATGGGTTTCAATTTATTCTTCACTTGTCTCTTTGATATCTTTCTTAGATCATTCAGAAATTTTCAATTTCAAGTGTTGAGAAGTAACCTCATATTTTTTTTCTAAGGTAATCCCATTTGTGTAATACTTGTGTATGCAAATTACAACTTTTGGCGCTCTTATCAAATTTCTATAACTAATCAGAGAAGAAACAACACTACTGAATTTTGTGAACCTTTATCATTGAACCTTTATCCTCGGGGTAATGAACTCTATCTGTCAAAACCTGCAATTTGATCGAGCAATTTGCAGATTTCATAGAAATTAAATCCAAGCATGTTTTATATGCCCCTTCATTTTTTAAGGCTGCGTTTAGAACATGGAATCAACTAAGTTCATCTAAGTTGAGTTCAAATTTAAGTCTAACCCAACATCCAAACACACAACTTCCAAATCACTAAACATCACTCAATTCAAAACTTTTTTACACATGGGACTCACAACCTTTTACAAATCAAGACCCTTTTACACACAGGAGTCACAACCTCTTTCAACTTTCTATAAATACATCTTAATTCATCTTAACATCCAAACGCATCTAAATTCATCTTAGGTAGACCCATAAAACTTACTCAATCATCTCAACTCACTACTATTTATAAAGAACTTAACTCAGTTCAGCTCAATATCCAAACACAACCTAATTATATCATAACAAAGTAAACACGACCCTCATGGTGAGATTGGGTTAATAGTACACAAAAAAACCCACAAAAAATAAGTAATAATAGCAACAAGGCGCTCACAAGGCTGACATTTGTTTATTGACACCAGTTCCTTTGAGGGAATGCTATTACCAGAATCCTGAAGATCAACAAATATCGGAGGTAGAGCGAGACTCTATCATGCTCATGTAATCCATTTTTGTCTAGACAATGGCTTGCCAAAAGCTATGCTTTCTTACCATTGTAGGTTTATGCATTTATGATTTTATTATATCCGCTAAGATGGGTGCCTTCTCCTGTATACTTATATGTATCTAGGGTGCACCCCTCTACACTTTTATGGTGTTTAATTTATTTGAAAGAAAGAAAAAAAAATATGACTATTATGCATTAATATCGTTGCATAAGGTGATGAATCAGCCAATCAGCAAGCTGGTTGCTTTTATTGACTGATGCAAGAAGCCACCCACATACTATTCCAAATCATGTTCTAAAAAAGTGGGCAATTTAAGCCAACATTTGATGTGTGTCCTGGTTTATATAAAGCCTTTTATTTTACTTAATTTGTTTTTCCTTCAGTCTCCCTAATCAGAAAATATTTCCATTTTAGTGACGCAAACAAGGCTGCTTTTCTGGAGGTCGTGTGAGAAAATATTGTTGCTACCTTTCCTCTAAAGTGAATATAATCCTATTACCGAGGCCTTGAAAATCTATAAAGCAATGTTTTTGTCACCATAATCTAGATGGACAAAGAAGCCATGACTACAAGCTCAAGGGAGCCTTACATGATAGGCGCTTCAGTTCATCCTTGACTTTCCTAGCAAGTGAGCATTCAGAGGAAGGGGAGGGGGGGGGGACTAGGTGGGGAATGAGGGAAATAAACAAAAAGCACTCGAACCCCTTCACTCGCTTCCCCATCTTACATTCTATGGAAAGTGTATCGCCACTCATTTTTCCAATCTTTGATTGCATTAGTGGCAAAGCATATAGTAGGTATGGATTAAAAACGCAATACTTGTTGATACCAGTACGATAAATGAAAGCATAATTCTCATTACATGTAAAACAATCTGGTTATGGGCTTGAAACAAAGAACATAATATAATGCTTACTCTTTCAAGACGTTGAAGAAGGGCAGTTTTAAATTGACGGACGCCACGCCCACTAGAAGTTGGATCCAACCTATGAGCTTTCTCAAAAGCATAAAACCGGCCTACATCAAAGCCACAACAGATGAGCCAAGAAAATTGAAAAGGAAACATGCCACAAGAAAGTAACAAATAAAGAACAAAAAACAAAAACAACTCAAACAAGCTTAGTGAACATGCAAATATAAAAGGTATTAGTCGGAAGTATGTTGAAAATAACAATAATAGAATATACAGATGACTTTTCACAAGCCAGAAGCAGAAATTAGTTACTCTCAAGCTCGGAAATGGAATAATATAATAACTTGCAACATCCTGCCCACTAGCACCAGGAAAGTCATCCAACTCAGTTTCTAAATAACTTGCTCTTGTAGGCAGACCATGTGAACATGAATGTACTCAAAACAATCAATCAGAGAACCCAATATGCTAATGCAAAGAAAGATATAAACAAAAAGATAACCACTTACATATGCAAACACAAATCTTTCATTTTGAACTGTCTTACACATGCAAAGCACATATTTAACAAGCAAAGTAAGCTCGGGAGAACTCATTGCCTTCATTTCTAAGCAAATTTTTTATGAAAGCTCGATTGGTCGCAACTGCGAGCTATACACATAATTCAAAAAAAAAATTATCAGGCTATCAAAACGAAAAGACCAAACCCACTTGCAGAAGAAGAACAGAAAACAATATTTTTTTCGCAAAACAAACGTCAGAAACATTACAAAATTTGCAAAATTATAAATTAACTTACAGAGATAAGCCACTCTGGGGTTGCTCTTTTCAACTTCATTGGCAACACGAAGAATCGGAGCAATCTCAACGAGCGACGACGGGACAACCTCACTATCAAACATCGTTTCCCCAAGGTTCCCGGCAGTCTGCGTCCGCGTGATCCGCCTCTGCGGCTGCGGAGTTTGATCAGAACTCCCAGCTCTCATCGAAGACGACGAGGACAACATTTTCCCAGACTCCTAACAGAACTTAAAAACCCAGCTCCCTTACTTCCCCCCTTAAGAAAAAGGGAAAATGAAAAAGTTAAATCCAAGACAGTGAAACACACAGATCAAGGCAAGTGAGCAGTGATGGAAAAGCGTTAAAAAAAAGTATCTTTATTATGTTTTGCTCACCAACTGGTTGAGAAGGCTAAACTTCCGAATCTGACATCTGCAACATTACAGAGTGAAAGAGAGTAAAAACCACTACCAAAGCAAAGAAGCAAACTACAAAAAACACGAACAAAAATAGAAACTCAGAGCTTAAAAGAGAGAGAGAGAGAGCTCACGGAGAAATAGATGTAGATGGGTTTCAGATGAAGATCCTACAAACCCTAAGAGAGAGAGAGAGAGAGAGACAAGGATTGTGTGTCTGCTGCAATTTTAAGCTACTTAGGAAGACAGGATACAAAGCAGAATGTGAGAGAGAGAGGGGGGGGCGGTTGGGGTGTCGCTCCAAGCGAAGAGGTGAGAGAGAGAGAGTGTGGGGGCAACTGCTCTGTTAGCATGAAATTACGAGACTGCCACGGTCTCTCATCCTGGAGTTTGCCTTGTAGCAATCCAGTTAAATTACTCAAACACCCTTCTATTCATTTACAAAAAATGTATTAATATTTCTTTAAAAGAATATTTTCTTCTATATAATATATTTAATCTATTTTTAGATTAAGAAATATCTCAAATTAATATCTTTTCTTATATTAATATATTGAGACTTAAATATTAAGCTTAGTCCAATAAAAAAAAATATGAAATCCACGTTATAACTTTTGAGGGACAAATTGTATAAAAAATTCATATATTTATTATAAAATGATTTATAGGATATTTAGACCTCATTTAGATTAAAAAATATCTCATCTTAACTAATTTTATTTTATTATTATAATTTTTTTAATTTTTTTATAAAATATGATTAATTTTTTAATTTTTTTAAATTTTAATTTAATTTTTTAAATTTTAAAATTATGAGTAATATTAAAAAATAATATTTATGTATCATCTTACATTAATATTTAAATGAACAATACTACATACAATTTAAAAAATACGCTCTTTTTATAATTTAAATAATAAATAAATAAATAAATCCCTATTTTGAAATATGATTAATTAAAATATCTTTATTTATAAATGAAAAATTTTAAATATTTATTTTATTTAGTCATAAAATAAAAATATTTTTATATAGACTATAATACAATCTATCAAATATGAATTATAATAAAAATTATTTTATTTAAATAGAGTTTTATTAAAATTTAATTTCGTTTCTTCTATCTCTAATAAATTATTAAATTGAGTCATGAATGGGGTATTTTTGTCAAGTAGGCCCAAGGTTTGCAACGTGCCCAAAGATCCAATCAACTCGTAAAAAGGGGCAATTACAAGGGCCATTTTGGGCATGAATGGTTCGAATTTCAAAAGCTGAATAACATTCATGGAGATCGGCTAGATAGATACTCGAGGAAAAAAGTAGCCGTTTCACAAAAATCGAAAATACGCCTTTTACCCTCTTAAAAACAACTAAATTACAATCCCACTAACGCACCACCCAATACCCCACGCCAAACAAGAGCCGGGCCAATATAGTAAATGCAACACACAGCGGTAACAACTGATGGGCCCTTCAATTATTTTTTACCGCAATGGTGAAGCCATTAACTGAAAAGACCATTATTAGTGTCGTTATTATCCTATCAAGAATATCGTAATATCATTTTTAGTATAAACCGTGAAATTGTATTACATTATTCTTAAATGCATCTCCTCAAAAAAATATTCTTAAAAGCATTGTTACATATTCATGAAGTTGAATATTTTTAGAAAAATTATAGTACATTTGAGATATATTAAAAAATATATATATATAACTCAAATAATTATTTTAATTTTTGAGACAGAAGTATGCGGGATTATCTTATGCTGTATACAATTAGATTTATTTTATTTTTTATTTTTTATTTAAATATTTTATATTTTTTGAGAAAATCTCACAATATTAGTAATAATTTAAAATAAAATTCTATTAATTTCAATTAAAGTAAATAATTTAAAAGAAAATTAATAATTATAATAGTAAGTTGTAAATATTTTAAAAAAAAATTAATATAAAATCTATATGAAAAAAATTAATTTTTAAATAAAAAATCACATTTTTTAAATGACTGTATAATTTTTATAAACTCTACAAAATATTTAATTTATATAAAATATTAAAAATATCTATAAATAATCATATAAATTATATATCAAACATATCGAATTGAACTTTTTAAAAGAAAGATGGAAGGAAACTCTTATTAAATTTGTGTAAATTGTAATATTAAAAAATGAGTAGTAATACATGTATTATTATTTTATTATTTATTTACAATTTATTAGTGTATTTAAGATTTTTTATTTTTTATTTTTTTAAATATTTTTTTAACATTTTTAATTATTAAGAAAAAATTAAAAATATATATATAATTTTATTAATATTTATATTCTTAATTATTAAATTAAATAAAAAATAATAAAAAATAAATTATATAGTAATAGTAATTATATTTATAAAATATTTTGAATTCCTCTATCATCGTAATTGGCAAAAGTGTTTTCAGAGAAAAAATTGCTTGTCCGGATTAATTTGTCCTTTAAAGTGCCACATTTTATTTTCCCATTGGTCAAGTACTGGCGGTGACAGTGACGGAGTTCCTTACGCTCTCATAACCCGACTAAACCCGTGGGACCTACATTATTATTCTCATCCTGACTTTTGCAAACTTTGCTTTATAAACTACGAGGAAAAAAGTGAAACCTAGGTCCCATTTACTGTTATGCCATTTCTTTTTCATGATTTCTTTTTAGATACCAAGACTACATTAAAGTTAATGCCTACCATCGTCATGCTGTTTTGCTTACGACAATCAATCGAAAATAGAAATCGAAGAATGTCGGTCGTAAGATAAGGCATGTATCCGGGCGAGTTGAAGTCCATTCGTCCAGATTGTAAAGGACACAAAATTAGGTTAGATACGATATTTTGAATAATCGTATTGGTATTGGTGAATGTATTAATTAAATTGTTGAAATGAAATATTTAGAAATTAATATTATTTTATGTATCATTTTAAAATATTTTATATATAAATAAATTATATATATTATATAAATATATAAATTATATTTAAAAATAATAATCAAGATATAAATAATTATATATATAAATATATATATGTAATTAATCTAGTATAAATTAAAATAAAAAAATAGTAAAAAATGAAAAAAAAAAAATTGAATGGTCTAAATTGGGTACGGTCGAAATTCTGACCAGTACGAAATAACGTTCTGAACTATACCGGATGATCGATTGGTACAGTACAGTATTAAAAGCACTGGTTGGACATTTTGAGAATTATTTTAAACAGAAATGATAGATTTATAATTTTTATATAATTTTTTTCATATATATTTGTTTTTTAATTTTTAATTTTATTTAATAATTAAGAATGTAAATATTAATAAAGTATATATTTGTTTTTTTTTAATGATTAAGAATATTAAAAAATTACTTAAAAATGATACAAAAAATGAAATATATTAAAAATTATAAATAAATAGTAAAAAGATTATAACTTATCACTACTCTTATTTAAAGAGTTTTGAAATGTTTTTTTCTTATGGATTTTGGCATCTTTCGAGAGTGAGTGAGGAATCAAAAAATCTGATTTGGATAATTATATTTTTTATGTGTTTTATGTTGAGTCGTGAAAGCAAGTATAGATAGATTTGATAGATTTGAAGTGTAGAACCGAACTTTTACGACTTATCTTTAGGTAAACTGTGCGGGCACACATGTGATGTTTAATTTAAAAATAGGAATATTAAAATGACACTTGCCGAACAGGGGATTCTTAAAAAATTACGTTTTCTTTTGAAATTTAAGTGAAAGCAATTCATAAGCATGTAAAATGAAAAATTTTACTTATTATTTCTTATACTAATATGATTTATCATTTTCTATCCTTCTATTTAAATAGACATATTTATATATTAACACACATATAATGTTTTATTTTTTTATTTTTAAAAATATATTTGAATAACTCTATATAAAACATAATAAATATATAAATATATATAACTAAATATGTAATATTAATAAAAATAAGACTTTATTCCTCTACCTCGTGAATATTTATTATTCTCAATTTATTCTTGATTTTGATTAATTGCACATATTCTTATTCATGGAATATGAGCTATTATTCATTTTTATAAAATCTTACAAGATTTAAAAAAAAAATTATTATAGATATAAGGAAATCTTACAAAAGAAAATTCACAAATTGACATGCATGGATTGATATGATATAAATTTAATCTAATCTACTTCATTAAGCTAGATCAATTTGTGAATTTAGTTTGATAAAATCTTGTTATTTATTACCAACCTTTAATCTTGGTATAAATATATAAGTATGGGGACATTTTTATATTTGATGGAGCCTTTTAATATGTATAGTGACATTTCCATTGGGGATAAATTGAGAATTGCGTAAAAATTTGTGGGGGCAAAGTGAATTTTTTCCTTGGGAATGTTTTTGTCTTGCAAGTGAAGAAATCGTATGTAAGCAACACGTGCTCAACTTTCCATTCAATTTAATGTAGATGATAAATGGAAAGGGAGATTGATAAGTTATGAAAGTAAGTGAGTCTATAATTATTAATTTTGGAGGCACATTGTGAATTGGGTAGAAATTCAAGATAGCAAAGTGTAATTAATCATTTTAATAATCTAGAATAGGGTTACATGCCTTGAAAACTGGTGTATGTAGTTTGTTTATCAAATGGACAACAGTTTGGAAAGCACCCACTCAAATCTAAATGTTTAAATTTGTCTAAGCAACAAAGGGCAGTCCTATTTCCATTATGTGTATTTTATTTTGCTCAGGTGTGTGTGAAAATCACATAATGGAAAATCACATTGGTGGTGAGGTAATGAAATTGATTATAGATGTATTCACACCCACAAATCACTTTGTAGTTCCATGATTTTGTAAGAGAAAAGATTTTCAATTAGGCTTTTTGAATTTTACAAGGCAACTGAACGTATAAGATTTAAAACGGATGGGACACATCCAAGTAAATCTAAAGTAATCGTCAACAAACAATACATAATAAGAACTTCAACTTAGAAAGGCAATAGGTGAAAATTGAATATCACAATGTATTATTTGTAGAGAAGTTATAAACCTTCGGGTAGACTCTGAAAAAAACAATTTCTTACATTTTTCTAGTGGACAAAAGAACATTAAGTAGACTCTATTAGACTACCTTTAACTCATAGTTTTTGTGAAGAGATCATATGTTGAAGAATTTTATTAAATGGATGGTCAGTCTCGAATGACAAACATAAGTGAGCCTATTACTCTTAAGAGGCTATTAGGCTACGACACTTATTCAATAACTCATTCCACAAGTCAATGGGATATATTACAACTTTATGTTCCTCCTGAATGGTTGCTCTCGTTAGGATGTCCTTTACAATGTAAGATAAACTAGTAAGTAGAAAATAACATTTATTGTCCAAGCAAAAACAATATATTAACAAGAGAATGGCATAAACTTATAACAATGAAAAATGTTTTTTAGATGAATTTTGAATTAGAGCTTTGAAAAGTATAAGGACATGAGTTTCAAATGTGTAGCCTTATTCTAGAACCTACAATAACTGTGGTGTCACGATAGAAATATTAATGAGTGGCTAGATTCTCAAGGTTAGATGTGAGATGAGTGTTTGCCCCATTGTCTACGAACCAAGGTTGCTCTTCATCATATGTGGAGTTGGATTGTGCTACCATGGCAGGAAACTGGACAGGTGGATGACGGCCTTTATAAGTGTAACCATTCTATGGAAACAGTCCAAAATCGTGTGGTTTGACTTCCCATAAATTTGGCTTGGGGACCTTAGGGCTTAGAGTGCTCTCAGAGAGTCCATGAGTTATAGTTCTTGAGTTGGAATTTTGTCCAAATACTTAGGGAACCACTTGACTTATTTGAAAATTTTTGCTTATTTGGAGCAGATTGATTGTCCTTGGTTCATTGAACTTTTATTTTGTTAGTGTTCCATATCTTTGAGAGAAGAAAGCCAATTTTTCTATACTTTGTCGTTGACTTGTGATAAAGATTTTATGAGACTAAAGTTTAGCCTCAAAATATGGATGTGTTAAAGTGGGGTATTGTAGCAAAGAGTAAGAGGTCCAATAAGGTATGAGCAAGATTTAGACCACTGATAATGAAAGAGATAAGGTCTTCATCTTCAATGGGTTTTTCTAGTGTTGAGAGTTGTGCAACCCATAACTTGGTTGTCTGCAAATACTCAAAGCAAGTCTTGTAACCCTGCTATAAGGATTAGAGCTGACATTTGAGATGAGTGATTTTGGATCGAGATTGAGACACATAGTTGTTAGCAAGATGCGTTTGGACCTGGCGTGCAATAATCAACCCATAGATTGTTGTCAATACACTTTCTGCCAAAGTCGTATCGATCAAAACTAAAAGGAATTGATCATTATTTTACCATGCAACGTATCTAGGGTTAGCAATAACTTAATCCTTATGCCCTCTGCCTTTAAGAGAAGAAAAAAGAGTAATGGATAGGGTTTAAAACTATCTACTATATCTATAAAATCATTGCTTTTCAAGATTGGAACAAATTATGACAACCACTTCAAAAAGTTGGTGCCATGAAGTTTGACAGACACCAATTCAATAATGTCAAAAAAATTAAAGGAAGACAGGTTGGTACAAGAGGAAGCCATAAGAGGATCATGTTTAAGGGTAAGAATGGCACGAGCTTGGTGCTTTGATACGTTAAAAGAATTATGTGGTGAATGATTTTGATCGACTTGACCAAACACATAACAGAGTGTAGATGTATATATAATACATTCAATTGACGGAGATACACTCCATCTCAAAGTTTGCAACAGATAAAAATTTCAATATTATAACTTATCCAACGATTAAATTTTAGCTAGTAATAACATATTGGAATAATCACGATGGCATGTATATCACGTAGGTGCGGTTCTGTCTATATCCTTATCTGAATGAGAGTTTGTTACTATATATGAAACTAAGTCTTGTGCATATTCTAGATTGTGAAATGTGAGTTGGGCTAGACTGTCATTAGAATTGGGTTTAACATATCTTTGTTAAGAAAAATATTTTATATTGTAAAATTTTCTTTAGTTTTTAAGGATGTTTGCTCACAACCTAGCTAAAATCTCTCTTTATTACAAGTTCTGAATTGGATGATGCTAATCTAATTCAAACAATTTTAAGCATTCTATACAACTTGAAAAGGGCAAGGACATTTGACTATGGAATGCCACTAATGATGGAATTTTATCTTCTAAATTTGCGTGGAATCTGTTAAGAGAGCAAAATTATTCTTTCTCCATTTTCAAATTCATTTAGCATTTAGTAATATCGCCTAAAATTGTAGCTTCTGCTTGAAAGTTGTGGCTTGACGATTTGTGTGGATCAAAAAATTCAACTTTATGGAGTTCCTCATGCTTCAAAATGCATATACTATTTACATGGTAATAGAAAAATAATAAAACATGTTTTTTCTAGAGTTTCTAGGCGCTATTGATGCTTGACAATTTTTTACTTCTACTTTTGGAATTTGCACATAATAGTGCATAGTTGGAGAGAAATATGAGAAATGATATATATTTGATGGTCTTTTTCTACTACTCATCAAGTAGTTCTCACTACACACTTGGTTTTTTTTTAAATTGTATGGGAGATATGGTTTGCATGCCAAATTTAATACTACTTTCACTCACATTTAATTATTATTAAGGAGATTAAGAAAGGGTCGCAGGACAAGAATTTCTTAATCAAGCTAATTCCTAAATTATTCTCTTTAATGTTGTACTTGTGGATGAAAATGATACGTTTTCAGGTTAAAATAACACTACTTGTCAATTGGATTCCCCCACTAATTGGTATGCTGAAATTAAACTTAGGTGGTGTATCAAGAGAGAACCAAGGTCATGCTAGGTGTGGAGGAGTGTTGAGATCTTCTTCCTCACTTTTGTTTAGATTTTCCTATTTTTTTAACACTAGCACTAACAACTTTGCAAAGTTATCTATTTATCATTTATTCATTTGTTACCAATTATGTTCCCAAGTGAGCCCCTAGACATAACTAAGTTTCATTTTTTCTCTACTCTTATGGATGGTGAGTTTCCTCCACTATTAAGTGAGGTGGTCTGCAATAAGACAAGATGAAAGTTTCTTGAAAAGAAGCAATTGTTTTATGAAGAGCAGACAATACTATCAAACTAATTTTCATAAGATTATTTAGTTTGTTATGCTGAGCTGAACATGAGTCAGAGCGATGAGTTAGAAGTCATTTGTATAAATATATATATATATATAACTCTTTGTACCCAACTAAGAAATCATATTACAATTTTTTCAATTTTTCTTGGCTATTTTGGAAGCTTCTTGATCTTTTATTCTTGCTTCATCTATGTTCTTCTTAAACTTAGATTTTTGACATGGTATTAGAGCATTAAGCTCTGCCATAGCGTCATCTACTTCTTCTTCTCCTTTTGTTGAGGACTTCTCAAGTCCTTATTATCTTCACAACGGATATAGTCAAAGAGTTTTGCTCCTTTTTCAAGCCCTAGTAGGCGACAATTACCATACATGGAGTCGTTCAATGTACACAACTCTGAGTGCGAAGAACAAGACTATTTTCATTGACGGTTCTCTTTGCAAATTATCTTCATTTGATTCATTATAGAAGTTGTGGATCTAAAGCAACAATATGATGATTTCTTGGATTTTAAATCTATATCCAAAGAAATAGAAGGAAGTGTTATATGCATTGATACTGCATCAAAAATCTGGAAAGATCTTAAAGAACGATTTGCTTAGTGCAATGGTCTTAGGCTATATCAATTATAGAAAGTTGTTGCTTCACTTACACAAGATCAATCCTCAGTTAGTAGGTATTACACTAAACTCAAGGCCTTATGGGATGTACTACTCAATTACAAGTCAATTCCAAGTTGTATTTTTGAATCTTGTGTGCCTTTGAAAACAATAAATGAATATTAGCACAATGAATATGTTATGCATTTTTTTATGGGATTAAATGAGTCTTTTGCTCATGTGCATGGTCAAATCCTCCTTGTGGGTCCTCTATCGTGCATTAATAAGGTGGTCTCTTTAGTTTTACAAGAAGAAAGACAATAAGAAACTACTTCATCTATAACGTCTTTTATTGATGCCATTGCATTATTCAGCAAGTCTTTTCCATGTGTCGATGTTAGATCTAGTGGAAAACAATCATACATATGTAATAGACATTTTTGTGTCCGTTGTGATAATGTTGATCACACTAAAGAGAAATGTTATAAGCTATATGGTTATCATCCTAGTTTCAAGTCCAAGTACAAACCTAATTCTGAACAGTCTTCTGTCAATCTGATTTTTGGTAATAATATAGGCTTGTTTGAACCAACCTCACAACTTAGCATTACCAAATAACATTGTTATCAGCTGTTAACCGAGAATTGGCAAATTCTAAATTTGTTGTAGTCTCAATCCTTACCTGCAGTTTAGCTTTTTGCTCACAATATAGGTATCAATTCATCAAATTTTAATCAAGATCATCTCTTCAATAATCTTTTAGCTATATCTTGTTTTTCTATTATATTTATTTTGGAAATATTTCAATCTCTTCATGTGATTCCTGGACTATTGATACAGAAGTCACTGATCACACGATTCATTCAACTTCTTTCTTTACTTTCATTACTGCCACTGCTCATACCTATGTTAAATTGCCGATGGATCTATCACACCAGTCACACACATAGGCACAGTCAAGTTTTCTAATTATTTGATCTTGACTAATGTATTGTATGTTATTTCTTTCACGTACAATTTAATCTCAGCTAGTAGATTGACCAAATAATTACCTTGTTGCCTAATATTTCTTGTTGATCTTGTTTCATCCAGGACTTGTGTTTTTTGGAAGACAATTGAGGTGGGCAGACATGAAGCTACTCTGTATTATCTTGAACATTCACACTTGCTATTTTTAAGTCTGTTTGTATTTTTAGTCCCGTGGTTAATAATACTCAAAAGCTAACAAAGTTTCTAATACCAATTGCTTTTGAATTGTGGCATTACAGGTCAGGACATATATCACTTTCCTGTTTTTCCTTGTTCAACAACATTATCTTAAATAAGCCATTTGTTGATTTCTTTCAATGTACAATTTGTCTACTTGCTAAGTAATATAGATTGTCTTTTTCTTTCAGCCATGCAACTTCTGCTTCCATTTTTTATCTTATTTATTATGATATATGGGGACCATTTTCTGTTGACTCTATTAATGATTCAAGTTTCTTTTAACCATTCTTGATGATCTTTATTCATGAATTGTCTTTTCCCGTTTTTCCTTATTCAATAACATTGTCTTGATAAGTCATTTGTTGATTCATTTCAATGTACAATTCGTCCACTTGCTAAGCAACATAAATTGTCTTTTCCTTTTAGTCATGCAGCTTCTGCTTCATTTTTTTTTATCTTATTCATTGTGATGTATGGAAACCATTTTTTGTTGACTCTATTAATGGTTCGTGTTTCTTTTAACTATCCTTGATAATCTCTCACGTTGCACATAGATATATCTCATGCGACATAAGTCCGAATATATATCTTTGATTCAATTTTTCTTCACTCTTTTTGATACTCTGTTTGGTAATAAAATTAAAATTATCAAAACTGATCATGGTTTTGAATTTATTATGCCAGATTTTTATATTTTAAATGGTGTTATTCATCATCGATCTTATGTTCATACTCTTCAAAAAAAGGCATTGTAGAACGTAAACACCAACATCTTCTTAATGTGGATAGAGCTCTTAAGTTTCAAGCTTATCTGCCTCTATTTTTCTGGGGTGAGTGTGTTCTTCCTACAACTTATCTCATTAATAGAATATCAACACCTCTCCTTCATGAAAAAACTTCTTATGAAATTCTTTTTGCTCAAACAAAATACATTTAATAGTGTTTGGTTGCCTTTGTTATTTTTTTGCGTTATCCCATAATCGATCCAAATTTGACCCTCGTACTTGAAAATTCACATTCTTAAGTTATCCTTATGGAATCAAATTATATAAAGTCTTTGATCTTGTTCTAGAACTATGTTCGTTTTTAAAACAAGTCTTTTCCTTAGGATTAATTATATTTTGCTTTCTCGAATTTTCACTTAATTCATAATGTGCCTAAAAAATTAATAATTGCATCAAAGTGGACTCGCTTACTTTCAAAACTTCACAATCCCCTTTTTCATCTACCAGTAGCATCAAATATAACGAAAAGTGCCTCCAAGTGCAGCTCACATATAACTTTTTCACCTGTAAGACAAAAGTACCTCTAGAGAAAATTTCACTTTACCCCATTGAGCTTTTTCACGATTTTCAATTTACCTCAAATGTCACATTAAATTAGAATTTTCTAATAAATTAAATAAAAATTTTAAAATATATCTGAACCTACAACCCAGAGATAAAATATTAGTAAAAAGATAAGTTTTTGAACTTAGTAAAATACTAAAATATAATTTTCTAATTCTTTTTTAAAACTTTTAAAAAATATATTTAAATAACTCTATATAAAACACATTAAAGCTTTATTCATCTACCTCATAAATACTTATTATTCTAATTTTATTCTTATTTTGATTAATTATTCTTATTCATAGAACATGATGTTTTACGATATCTTAAAGCTCATCCAGTTCATGGGCTTTTCTACCCAACTTCTTATAGTTTTTATCTTAAAACTTTTTGTGATGCTAATTAGACTGATTGTGTTGACACCCACTATTTTGTCACTGGTGATACTCTATTTTCATGGAAATCAAAGAAATAGACCATGGTTTCTATGAGTTTATTTGAGGCTGAATATAGAGTTATGACTTCAACCTGCTGTGAAATCACCTAACTTTTTTCTTTGTTTCGTGATTTGACTATTGTTCATTCCAAACTTGTTTTGATGTTCTGTGATAATTAAGCTGACCTTCATATCTCGACTAATCCAATGTTTCATGAGAGAACAAAATATGTTAAAACTGATTGTCATATTGTTAAAGAAAAGTTTAGGGCGGAGTAAAAATTCGACAATTCAACTCCAGCCTTGACTCTCCCCGACTTCGCTCCGACTCCAACAAGTCGGAGTCGGAATATGAATTTTTCCATCTAAAGTTGAAGTCAGAGTCGGCAGAGAAGGTCTGCCGATTTCGACTACAAATTCGACTCCAATATTTTGTATATAAATATAAAAATATATGTATTTTCATATCTTATTTTATATAACTATTATTTTGTTTACTTTAACTATTACTTTAATAGATAGATTGTTAAATTAAATAATAATATGACCTAATTATTGTTCCTAAATAATTTACACATAATATAATAGACACATATAATCATTAGTTAAATAGTTTATAATACTAATATATAAACACTAATATATTAAAAGCTACTAATGCAATAATTTACAAATTATTACAACTGAACTCTACATATAGACCCTACATATAAACATAAACTAAATACATATAGTATGTAGCCTCATACTAAAATATATAGAGTTAAAGGCTAATATGTACTGTATAGACCATAGATATAATCATAAACTATCACAACCCTAAATGATAATTAAATAAAATAATAGTATAAGTTAATATACTATATGTATTTAGAATTTAGGGTTTAGAGTTCAGGGTTTAGGTTTTAGGATATAAACATATACTAAAGTATTACTATTGTAAACTAATCAAATTAATAATAGTACGAGCTAATGTTCCCAAATAATCTACTTATAATAATTTGTAATAGTAATGTATAAAGCTATAAACACCATGTATTCAAATAATATACTTATAACATAATAGACATCTACCAATACTAATATATCATAAGCAATGTAATAACTTTTAATACTCTTTTTTAAAGGAATAACTTTTAATATTGATATATAAAGACTAATGAATAATTATATTTATGACTAATATACAAATAATAGTCTATAATAACATATAAATTTATTATACTAATATATATTACTTGTTATTATACTTTAGTTATTAATAGGAGTAAGTAAATTAGGTACTAGTATAATAGAATTATAATGAATAGTTAATAACATGTAATATACTACAAGTTTAAATATTAATAATTGCATTTAAATTTTAAACCCTATGACTACATATAGTCATAGACTATAACTTATATAGATTGATAATTGAATTAATTAAGAATATGAGCTAATTATTGTTCTTGAATAGTCTAGTTATAATATAATAGATATGTATTAAAGTATTATAAACTAATTTTCATTAATAGTAATACTAATGTATAAGCGCTAATGTATAATGGGTTTAAATAATAATATCCAAACAATAGTCAATAACATATAATGTAGAATTATTATAATACTAGTTATTATATTTGAGTTATTAATAGGAGTAAATACAAAGTAATTTAGGGACTAATATAGTCAAAGTTTAAATATTAACAATTGTGTATATATTTTAAACGTTTTCATATATATTGTATTCGTATATAACTATAAACCTAATGTACATTAGAAGTATAACTAATATATAAAGAGTATAAACACTATAGTATAATTTAAAATAAACATAAAACACTACTTTTACTTAATTTCAAAATAAACATAAAACACTACATATGCTTAATTTAAAATAATAATAATAATAATAATAATAATAATAACCCAGATGGTCTTAAAGTAAACGTCGTTGTTTATTTAGAAATGACCCCATTTTGATCCCACCCTAAGGCCAAACTTGATAACCCCCCCCCCAATTCGGTTATTCCCATCTCAGCATCTCCTAAACCCTAGCGTCTCTCCACTCTCCTAGACCCTATTCCCTTCGGTGTGATGCGCCTCACCTCGGCTAAGTTGGCTCCTCAAGTCTCGACGCCTCCATTTGCCTCCCTCAACGCCTCAACTCGCTGCCTGTTTATGCGTTGATAAAATCCACCATCTTCAAATTTCATTGCTCTGTTCGAATTCGCTTTATTGCTCTCTTTGAATTTCATTACTTTGTTCGAGCCATACACTTTGGTCGATCTATTGCTTTGTTCCTTTTCATGGTTTAGCAAGAACCCCCCTCCCCTTCCCCCCAAATTTAATTTAGTTAAATTAATTTTCTCATATTTCATTCTATTCCTAATTTTCTGCTCGGTGGTGTTGTTCGAAACGTATTTATTTGTTCTAATATACGTGTTTGATGTAGTTTTAGCTCTAAACACTTACAAGAATCTAAAATGGTTTGTTTTTTCATTTTTTTTCTAAAATGGTTTTATGTAACTGTAGTTTTCCCATATGGGCATAATTGTATTCATACCACTCTTGTTATGCCTCCATTTTTCACCGTTTATCTTTGAATATGCTATTATTTTTCTTTCTCTGTTTTTTTTTGTTAAGCTTTAGTGGCTTAGTCGAAATAAGTATTGAGGAAGGAAAGGCATGTTGATGAAAAAGAAGCACATGTTCTCAAGTTGGCATCGATTTGAATATTTTGGAAATTGATTTCATGTTGTGTAGGAAGTTAATTTAATATTGGCCGTCATTGAATTGAGAGCATGGATTTTTGGGTATAAGACTATTAGTCAAGAGCCTTTTTTAAAGCATGGTAATTTAATTAATTAGTAGTTATGCTGAATTCCCCCTAAATCATGAAGAGTATGTTTCATTTATTATCATCTTTATCTTTCCTTTTTTGTTTTGATGTTATAAATCGTGAGTGTACAAGACTCTGGAAGCACTCATAAGTCCACCTATACATTATGTCCAGCAGGACCACTACCTCCTCCTGTTGCAGGCCTTTAGTCTCCCGCTCCCATGATCAAAAAGTCTAATGAACAATTAGACTCTTCAATGCCCACTCAACCCACTTCTAACACAACCCATTCTACTTGTCAAAAAAATCCCCCCAAGAATAGGTCTATTATATGGGATAACTTCACAAAAGATTCAGATTGCAATCCCAATGAATCTACATGCACTTGTAACTATTGTGGAAAACAGTTTAAATGTCATCCCAAGAGGCAAGGTATTTCAAAATTAAAACACATATTGACCTTTGCCCTAAAGGGCCTAAGAAATGTAAGAATCAACAATTCTTAGTCTCGGAGGCAATAACTGATGGGGGAAAAGGAAAATAAACTAGGGATGACCAAGTACAAAGAGAAAAAAAAAAATTCAGGTTGCCTTTGCTAGGATGATGATTATTGATAAGTTGTTTTTTTCAAATTTTTGAGGATGAAGGTTTCGGGAATACACTGAATTCATTGATCCTAGATTTCCTATTCTTTCTCATTATACGGTAATGAGGGATTGTATGAGACCGTTCTTGAGAGAGAATGATAGTTTGAAAAAAATATTTTTAACTACTAAGCAAAGAATGAGCTTGACCACCGACACTTGGACGTCTATCCAAAACATCAATTACATGTGTGTCAAGGCTCATTTTATTGATAGTAGTTGGAGGTTGTATAAGCGGATAATTTCATTCTCTCATATTAGTGATCACAAAGGGACAACAACTAGTAGGGCATTGGAAGAGTGTACGTTTAATTGGGGGATTGACAAATTGCTTAGAATAACTGTGGATGATGCTTACTCTAACGATTCTGCTATTGATTGGTTGAAATAGTTGAAGTTGGAAGATTGGAGTATGTTGTAGAATATGAGTATATCTACATAAAGTGTACTGCGCATATTATAAACCTTATTGTCCAAGAAGGTTTAAAAGAAGTTAATGATTAAATTAGCATGATCCATAATTTGATTAGGTACATGAGTTATTCTCCCTAAAGATTTGCCACTTGACTTATATTCCAAAGTCAAAAGTTTCATGTAATAATTTCTTATGTCTTGACGTACCTACTACATGAAACTAGACTTTTTTTTTTTATGTTGGATGTGACTGTCAAAAATTAAAAAAACCGTACAACTTTTGCTTGATGAAGATCTGTACTCACGAGTTTATTTGTCTGAAGATGGGTATAGGAGAAAAGGATTAGGAGCTCCCATGCATGATGATTGGGAGCCAATAAGCAACTTTTTGAAGTTCTCGAGAGTATTTTATAATGCACAGTGTGTATTTTTGGTATATTATATGTAATTTTGAATATGTTTTTTAAAGAGTTCACTACAATTCATAAAAACTTGAGTGGTTTTTATGAGAGTAACAATCGACGCTTCAGTTCAATGATCTTGAGAATGAAAACAAAAAATGATAAATACTGGGGGATATTAGAAAGATAAACAGATTGTTATTTGTTGTTGTGATTCTTGATTTGCGGTGCAAGTTGGAAGTTTGAGAATATTGGTTCAAAAAAGCATTGGATGAGAATAAATATGAGGAATTTATTGAAATCCTTAAGGATGATGTTACCCGACGGTATTAACAATATGTAGAGTTCAGTGGTAAGCACACTGACACATGTGGCCCTAAAGATGATATTTCTGACGTTTAGATTGATATTAGTACCTAAAAAAGGGGTAGTAATAGCATTATTGATGACTCGGAGGACATTTACATGCAACTCCATAAAGATGATAGTTCAAGTGTGCTGAACTGTAAATCGGAGTTAAAACGGTATTTGTTGAAAGATATTGATATCTCCACACAGAGTTTTGATATTTTAATTTGGTAGATGGTCAACTCCACCAAATATCAAGTTCTTGCTATGATGGCGAGAAATATCTTGGTCATTCCAATTACCATTGTTACTTCGGAGTATGCATATATTATGTGAGAATGTATCTTAGATCCATTCCAGAGTTCTTTGGCTCCTAGAACTGTGGAGGCTCTTGTGTGTACGCAAAACTGGTTGAAATCTACTCACATATGCTTGAGTCAAAATCATTTCATTTTAGTTGATGATGCAGCAAAGTTATAAGTTAGACTCAGGTAATATATTTCAAATTTAATTAATTATGTTATATATCTTGATTTGTCTTTTATTTTATACTAATATCTTATATTTTAACATATTAATGTAGAATTGGCTACTAGTATAACGATCTTATTGCGTGAAAAATGAACGTGATTGAGGTTTGAGGTGCATTTGTTGTGTACTTTTTTATTTCTTTAATTTTGTTTTCTTATTTTAGAGATTTATGTGATATCTTATTTTCTTATTAATTTTGTTCTTTTTTTTTCCTTCAGACACAAGTTGGAAATTTGAAATGATACGTAATTTGTATTAGTTCTTTTTTTTAAATGAGAAAACTATTGTGTGTTTATTTTCTATTGTTTCTCTTTTGTTGTTGGATGATGAGTTGGATAATTTGAAATTTAGGAAGATAGATTGTGGAAGAATCATCTATGATGGTAGATGATGGAATATAGGTTCAATAATGGTAGATGATGGTAAATGATGAGTATTGTTTGCTTATATCCAAGATGATGAAATATGAGTTCAATGATGATAGATGATGGAGGCTAGATGATGGGTGTTGTTTGCTTTTATTTGTTGTTGAAATGAGACAATAGTATGACTACTAGATATGGTTATATATTGTTAATTTATATTAATGCTTTTATTTTATAATATTGGTCATGTGGCTTTGGTTATGTATTGTATTGTTAATTTGTATGAATGCTTTTATTTTGTAATTTTGGACATTTGGCTTTGGTTATGTTTTATATTGTTAATTTGTATAAATAATTTTAGTTTGTCATTTTGGACATTTGGCTTTGGTTTTGTAATTTTAATTTGTATAAATTTGTAATTTTAGACCTTTGAATTTGGTTATGTAATTTTAATTTGTATGAATAATTTTACCTTCTAACTTTGGACCCTAGGCTTTGGTTATGTGTTTAATGATATTAGCTTGTAATTTTGATCTTTGGCTTATGTTACATATTTTTAATTTGTATATTGAAATATGAAATAACATTTTAAAAATAAATAATATCGAACCTTCGATCGATTATATTTCAAAATTGTAAAATTGAAATGTTAAATGGATTAAGAAAATATCCAATACAAAAGTCGAACAACAAAACCCAACTCCAACTCTGCTCTGACAGAGTCAAGTCAGAGTCAGATTGGAGTCTATAGAAATCAGAGTTGGATGTTGGATTCTACCTCTGACAAAGTCGGAGTCGAAGTCGAAAGACCCCATTTCCGACTCCGACTAAGTCAGTGCTCAACCTTGGAAAAGTTGCATGCTGGAGTTATTAAAACACTTCAGGTTTCTTCTTTAAACTACCCGACATATTTGTTTACTAACCTCTTAATTATGGGTTGTTTCATAATCTTTTTTCGAAATGGATATTCTTAACATCTACACTCCATCTTAAGAGGGGTATTAAATTAGTGTTCATAAGATTATTAGTTTGTTATGTTAAGCTGGAAGATGAGTTAGAGTGATGAGTTGGAAGTCACTTGTATAAATATGTACATAACTCTTTGTATATAATTAAGAAATCAGATTACAATTTTTCCAATTTCTCTTTACTATTAAGAATTTTCTTGATCTTGTATTATTTCTTCAAAATTATCTCTCTTCTCTGTTCTTCTTTAGTTTAGATTTGTGACAAATATAAATGAAGATGAGAATTTAGGTTAAACTTTTAGCCCTCATTTGGATTAAAAGATAAGTTGAGATGATTTTAACTTATCTCAATCTCATCATTATAATTATTCTAAATTCTCACACAAAATATAACAAATAATTCAATTTTTTTAAATTTCAAACAATAATAATATTAAAAATAATATGTTAATAATACTTCATTCAACTTTAAAAATTCTTTATAACTCATTTCAATTCATTTTATCTTATCTCTTAATCTAAATTCTCAATCTAAATAAGCCTTAGTATTGCTTTATACGAAAGAGAAAAGAATAATGAAGAAATAATTTTTAATGCGATGTGTAGGGTAGGCCGACAGGTATATCTAGTGGATTTTGTTTGGAATTTGTCCTTTATCTGTTTATGAAAAGGACATGAATTTAATCATTCGACTTATTCAAGGTAACAGGCAAATCGACTCCATGGGCCAAGTATGACTTATATTATCCAAATCTAAAAATGGTTGGTAGGATTGAAATTATTTTTGAATATAAGTTATTAAGAGTAGTTATTGTTTTAATTTTTAGAAAAGTTATTTTGGATTATTATGGATAATTGTTATAGGAAAATACTACTTATAAGAAATTTTGTATAGAAATTATGTAGGAAATAGATTGTAGTTCATCTTTAATTATGTTTTAAGTTTCAACATTCTTAATTTTTGGTTATGTTTATGTTGGACAAATAGTTACTTTTTTTAAAAAAAAATTAAAATTTTAGTTGATTTAGAATTTTAAACTTGTTTCTGTATAATTATTATATGAAATTTTTTGTATGGAGCAAAATTCATCGTTATATAGTGATTAGATAAAAAGTTGACACATTGTACATTTTTAGAAAAAAAAATTGAAAATATAAGATGCTTGGTTTGATTTTCATTTTGAGAAATTTTGTATATTTTTCAGAGTAATCCAACCAAATAAGGCTTTGGGTGCCGGATCTAGCCCACTAAGGTCAGACACGTTCTGGCCTCTTTTTTTTTTTTTGAAAATTGAATTTTCATTGCTTATAAGTCAAACTTTACAATAATTGTTCGTCTCAACAATAACCATGATCACACTAGGACCTTCCGTAACCCAAACTGACACTTTATCTAAGTACTTTCAACCGCCTCAAGCAATTTCTATAACCCATATTACATCTCCTTCTATGATAACATGATGAAGACTAAGCTCTTGACACATCTCCACTTTTGCACGACTGTTTACATAAGACTAGACATAAGATGTAGCAGGACATTTCCAGATAACATGAAATATTGTTTCCTTTTCTCTTCCACATACTGGACGTGTACTATCCATTTTTTAAACTTTTCTGCTAGGTTTGCTTTAAAAGGCAAAATATTTGTGCCAACTTCCATAAAAGAAATTTAACTTTGTTTTCTATTTTAAGGTTCCATATATTTTTCCATATCATACCTGTTGTGTTAGTATTCTTCGAAGATTCACCATAAACCAATTTCTTTCTTGATTGTTCCAAATTTGTTGGTCATAATAGCCCCTTTTACTTAAAGGTATAGTCATTATTAATTCAGCTTCTTCTGGAGAAAAGTTTTGATTTATTACTTGAGACTTCCATACTCCTTTTTCTTGATCTATAAGATCACAAACACGTTCTGGCCTCTTGGAATCGCAAATCTATCTATAAAAAAATACAGAAGGCTGCTCTTTAAATATATTTAGGTGTTAATTCTGTTGTTTTAGAAAATAATAGTGCTATATATAATTGTAAAATACATAAATATTTTACAAAAGTTTTTAAAAAAATAGAGTTTATTATTAAAAAATTAATTTTGTTTTTCATGTGAAATCTACATTTATTTTTTTTTCAAAACAATTGTGTAATATTTATGCATTCTATGATTGTAAATAAGGGCGGACCTACATTCGAGTTAAGGGTTACAGCCCTCCAAAATTTTTAAAAAAATATACATAGTATATAAATATATATATACTTTTTTATGTGTATAATTAAAATTTTCCTCTTAGATTATTAAAAAAAAAAATTCCTTCCCAAAATTTTTAATGAGATTATTCTGCTAAATCTCAATATTCATCCACTTCTATTCAAACTTTAATTTCACTAAAATCTAAATCTTCAACTAATCTAACTTTTTTTTTATGGGTTTTTAATTGTTAATTTGCTCGTTTGTTAATTCGGATGGATTATAAATTTATATAATTATTAAAATTGATCGATTATATTCATCTATTATCATTCTACTTTGCATAATTGTGAGATTACTGAAAGTATAATTTTATGACGTATAAATATTATTTTTATATGTAGTTACATGTAAAAAATATAAATTACTAATATTCATACGTATTATACACTTTGTCGATCGTCTCTCTAAATACCAAATTATGATTTCACTCTTGACTGTAAATATTATTTTTCTTTAAAAAATAAGTGAAAATTTATAATTATATATTCCTTATAAATTCTTATTTTTCAAACTTTAAGGTGTACAAACAAACTTTCAAAACCTGGCTCATTCGGTGCTGTTTATGCAAATGGTTTATCATTAAATTTCAAACAAATAAAAACACGAAGGATTGGAATATCCAAATCGTAGTTTAGCCTTCTAAGCATTTGATAAAATTTGTATTATTTATTTCAAGATATTCTATGAAGAATAACTACACAATTATTTTGAGAAAAAAGAAAAATATGTTATCAGAAAGTATTATATATATATATTATGTTTTTTATTCACTCTGTTTAAAAAGTTGCGTCACAATTACATATTTTATAATTACAAATATTATTTATCATTATTCAAGCCAAAAAGGTTATGCAATGATTATATTCAACCTTTTTTTATTTATTTTTATGATAACTAAAATATCACGACCAGAAGTTTTTTTTTTAATATTTTTTATAATATATTTTTTAAAAAAAATGAAAAAATAGGATAAAGCTTGGGAGCCCGTTGGGGTGCCCGCCTAATGGTCCCGCTCCCTTTTTTTTTTTTTTTTTTCTTATTTCATGATTAAGTGAATACTTTTGAATAATATTATGAATATTTTTATTTTTAAAAATGTTTAAAAATCATATAAAATAAAACAAAAATATAAAAAATTAAAAAATACACTAAGGAGACTTGTTAACTAGACCAACAACGGGTCCCTAGCATTCCCTAACAATATATCAATACATTGATAAGGCTAAAATGTATGAGATGTTAAAAAGATATATATAAAAAAATAGACATATTATTATTTAAATGTTAAAGTTGAATTGAAATGAATATAATTTTTTGTAACAGAGAGTTGAGATACTTGTATGACTTTTTAGGACTTATTTAAGATGAGTTTAAATATATTGATATGATACCATACATTTAGATATAATTATGAAAAATTAAAAAATATTGTGATCATTATAAATCTCGTGTATAAAGAGAGAAAATATACATACAACCGTGAATTGGGTAACTGTCGAGTACCGCTTTGAAAAAATAAATAAAACATGGGTTACAAATGAAAACATCTTACTTTTTTTTAAAGCAATTACGCGACATTTACACAATTTATGGTTGCGTATAAAATTACTCATAAAGATATTTTAGATTAAGTTAAATTTAGTGATTTGAAAACTTAATATTTAAATATTAAATTCATTTAGAATTAAACTAAACTAAATTAATTTTATTGAGTCGAGCCTACGGCTAACCGCATAATTAAAACTTATACTTTTTTCACGAATAATCTTATATACAGTTCAAAAAATTAAATTTTTTTGTAGTCTAAATAATAGACAGATAAAAAAACTATTATTTTAGAATAAATTTGATCAATATATCTTTATTTATAAATTAATTAATTTTTTCAAGATTTTAAAATTCATTTTATTTACTTATAAAATAAAAATATTTTAATTGATCTATAAATATCGCTTAAAAAAAAATTAAGGTTCATAAATATGGAGAGATGTTACAATTATGAAGGGGGCATGACTAGCCCCCTCCCTTATGCACCACATGAATGTGTCTCTACTAAAGATTTTATATATGTGTACAGTAATTTTGCATAGTAATTAAGGCTTATAAATACAAGCATCGATCGATCAGTTTATGTACATAGAAATCAAAAGAAACAAAAAAAAGAAAGAAAATAAAAGAAAGAAAGAGGAAAGAAAAGAAGAGAGAAAATTTAGTTTTTGAGTAATAAAAAGTTCTAAATATTTTATCTTATAAATTTTCTTGCAATAGTAATTTTTTATTTGAGTTTTATAACACGTTATTAGTACGACGGTTCTACCAATTCTAAAACTAATGGTTTTATTCTTCAAGTAAATTTTTTAGTATATTATTTACAGTCTTTGATATAAATATAAAATATTTTATTGCTGATTATTATTTAAAATTTACGTGACTTTATAAATATATTTATGAGATACACATATTTATTTCGCTATTTATATATGTAGAAAATGTCAAACCTTACAAAATTAGAATTCGTTGATCTTAACATATCTGAAAAAAATTATTTATCCTAGATTCATAATAGTGAAATCTATTTGGATGCTATAAATTTGGGAGAAACAATAAAAGAAGGAAATCAAGCGTTTTTGCAATATCGTGTTAAAATAATGATTTTCATTCACCACCATATTCACGAAAAATTAAAAATTGAGTGTCTTACAGTAAAAGATTAATTTATTTTATGAAATAAATTAAGGGAGATATATGAATACTAGAAAACTATTATTCTCCCAAAAACTCGTTATAAATTGTTGCATCTGAGGTTGCAAGATTTTAAAAGTGTTAGTAATTATAATTCTGCATTATTTAAAATCAGTTCAGTACTAAAAGTATGCGGTGAGAAAATCATCGATGACGATATGTTAGAGAAGACATATACTACTTTTTCATAACTCGAATGTGCTCCTGCATCAACAGTTTCGAGAGCGAAAGTTCAAGAAATATTTTGAATTTATATTTTGTCTTCTAATAGCTGAGCAAAACAATAAACTTTTATTAAAAAACCATCAGTCATACCTTACTGGTTCAACATCATTCACTGGTGAATAGTATTAAGTTTGCATCATTCCCAAAAGTGAATAGTGCATCATTTCAAAAAAATCGGTGGCGTGAATATGGTAGGAGAAATTATAGAAATGTTGGTCCCATAAGTAACAATATTAAAAGGGATAATAATATATCGTATTACCGAGAGTGGTACAACTCAGAAAGGGATAAAAGCCCTAAAAATAAATTTTCAAAAATAAGTGAAGAGGTGTGCCATAGATGTAGTATAATTGGACATTGGTCACGTACTTGTCGTACGATCAGACACTTAGAAGATTTATATCAAACATCTATAAAAGGTGCTGAACCCAAAATTTCAAATCTCGTATCTACATATAAATTTTGATGATAACATATAAATTCAAAACTCAAACTCAAGTTGTCTATGCATGAAGAGAGTTAAGCACATCAAAAAATCAAACATGAGTAAGAAAAAAAAAAAGTCTACAAATAAAGTTTATAGAGTAATTTTGTACATCTTTTAAAATTTGAAATTGGATTAAGATTCAAAATTAATATTTCTCATAATGTATCAAATTGTATTTTTTTACTTGCATAACTTTAATAAAATATTTAATTTCAATTTTTTTTTTCATATATGCATAAAGATTTGAATTTGTAAAATGATTGATTATCATCTTCGACATGTTGTGTGTTTCTTTGACAAATGTAAAAAATAAACGATTTTGTTTGAAAATCTTGAAGAGTGGTTGTGTGTTTTTTTGACAAATGTAAAAGATAGATAATTTATTTGAAAATCTTGAAAGGTGGTTGTGTATTTTTTTGACATATGCAAAAAGAAGATGACTTAGTTTGAAAAATAAATAATTCTTATTTTGTCATATATGAAAAGTAAAAAATTTGATTTGATTTGATTTTTTTTAAAAATAAATGGAGTTGTCTTTGACAAATATAAAAATGAGATTTTTTTTATTTGAATCTTTTAAAAATTGAATAGTTCTCTTGTTTGACATGTGAACTTTTTCAAATTTAAATATAAAAACTCATTTGCCTATAAATAGCTCACTTATATTTTACAAAAATAACAACAAGAGCTTACACATCAATTGTTAAGTTTGTATCATTTTTTCAAAACCCACATTCTCTCTTCTCTGAGTTTTGTGTTTTAATCATTATTCATTTTGAGAGAGATATAAGTTGCGCTGTATTGTTCTTATTTCATTCATTGATGAGTGTACTCTGATAATCTACCAACTATCAACTTTTATATTTGTAAGAGGATGCGTATAACCCTTGTGTGTGTAGAATGTGTTCTACACATGGAATAGTTGAATCACCAAGTCTGAGGTGATTGCAAGTGTAAAAGGTGTTCTACACGGATTCTTTATAGCAGTGTTGCTCAAATGTGTAATAGGTTTCTATCTCCACATGAAAGAGATTGAATAGTAAATTTGGGATCCTCAAGAGATAGTTTGAGGGGAGGACGTAGGCAGTGAGACTGAATCTCATTAAAATACTAAATTTGCTTCTTTTTTGCCTTACTTTTTATATTCCTGCTTCTTCATATGTTATTTATATTTTATATTGTATATTTGTTTTATAAGTATTAATTTTTTTTAATATAACCCAATTCACTTCCCCTCTTATATTAGTCATCTGGGCAGCAAAAGGAAAGAATAAAAGGTTTAAAACAAATTGAGTAGAACCATCAGATGATTCATTATATATAGATATCACTCATTTTGATATTTTTTTATTTCTTTGAAGATCCTGATGATAGAATTGATCACTTGATTGGATATGGAAGTGTTCCTCCCAATTAATGTATTTTCTTTATTTTTTAATATTTGTGATGAAAATTTTGTATATTTTGTAGAATCATGAATCATATGGATGAGCTTTTATCTCTTTGTTAAATGATAAAGATATATGTCTGACTGACAGTACTACAACTCACACAATTCTTAAAGATAATAAATATTTTCAAATTCTAACACTAAGTAAAGTCTATATCCATACCATATCAGGTTCATCAAATCTGATTGAGAATTCCGGAATAACTTATATTATGTTGCCTAATGGCACCAAAATTTGTATTGATGATACTTTATTTTCTTCACAATTTAGAAGAAATTTATTGAGTTTTAAAGATATACGTAGTAATGATTATCATATTAAAACGCCAATGAAGGTAGTCAAGTGTATCTTCTCATTACTAAATTAATGTCGGGCCAGAAGCTTGAATTGAAAAAACTGTCTGCTCTCTCTTCTGGATTGTATTATACAAAAATAAAAACAATTGAATCATATATGGTAGTACACCAGAAGTGCATTGACCCCAAAATATTTATGACTTGGCATGATCGCCTTGGATATTCGAGATCAATAATGATGGAACGAATTACTAATAATTCGCATGTTAAAGAATCAAAATATTCTTTTACCCAATGAATATCCATGTTCGGCATGTTCCCAAAGTAAGTTGATTATCAGACCATCTCCCTCGAAAGTCATTGTTGAATCTTTATCTTTTTTACAAAAGATTCATGGGGATATATGTGGGCTTATTCATCCATCAAGTAGATCATTTAGATAGTTTATGATTTTGATTGATGCATCAAGTCGATGGTCATATATTTATCTAATTTTTACTAGAAATGTTACATTTGCTAGACTTCTTATTCAGATAATCAAATTATGAGCACAATTTTCTGATTATCTAATTAAAACTATTCGATTGGATAATGCAGACGAATTTTCGTCTCTAAGTTTGGATAATTATTGCATGTCAATAGGAATATATATTTAATATCTTGTTGCCCATACACACACTCAAAACGGTTTAGCTGAATTTTTGATCAAAAGATTTCAACTAATCACTAGATCTTTACTTATTAAATCAAAACTACCTGTTTCTACTTGGGGATATGCTATATTTCATGTAATATCATTAATTTGAATTAGACCATTTGCATAATATAAATATTCTCCATTATAACTTGCATTTGGTCAATAATCAAATATTTCTCATTTTCGTACTTTTGGATGTACTGTATATGTTCCAATTGCACATTCACAACATACAAAAATGGGCCCTCAACGTAGACTTGAAATATATGTTGGTTTTGATTATTCATCTATTATTGGATACTTTGAACCTTTTATATGAGGTATGTTTAAAGCACGTTTTGAGAATTGTCATTTTGATGAATTCACTTTTTCATTACTGGGTAATGAAAAATCATTGCCTGAAGAATGATAAGAAATTACTTGGAATAATAAAACTTTGTTTCAATTTGATCCACCTACAAATGAATGTAAACTAGAAGTTCAGAAGATTATTCATTTGTAAAGTATTGCAAATCAATTACCGGATGTATTTATTGACACTAAAAGTATAATAAAATCATATATTCCTGTTGTTAATACTTCAATAAGAATTGAAGTTCCTGAATGACAAATTGTCAAAACAGCAATAGGTGAGTTTAAGACACGCTTGAAGCGTGGAAGACCTATTAGTACAAAAGATAAAATTTTCGAAGGAAAATGATATAAAATGAATTTGATATTTCTGAAAAATCCATACCCACAATATAGACTACAAGTATAATTGATGCTTCTGAATAGGTCGAATCTTCCATTCCAAAATCTCTTGAAAAATGACCTCCTGAAAAAGTGTTTCATGAAATGTTTTTCTCTGAAGAATAATAAGTACCTGAAAATAACGACATCTTAATACATTTCATGAGTACTGGAGAAATTATAGATAGAAATAAAACTGTTGTCGACAACATTGTTGCCCAGATGACTAACACAAGAGGGAGGTGAATTGAGTTGTATTAAAAAATTAACAATTATAAATCATATATATAATATAAAATATAAACAAAATATGAAACAGTAATAAATATAAAGAGTAAAGGTAAGAGAGAAGCAAACTCAGTATGTTAACGAGGTTCGGCCCCACTGCCTACGTCCTCGCCTCAAGCTACCCCTTGAGGATCCCCAAATCCACTATTCAATCTCCTTTAGGTGGAGATAGAAACCTATTACACTTTTGAGCAGCACCGCTCCAAAGAATCTGTGTAGAACACCCTCTACACTTCCAATCATCTCACACTTGGTAATTTAACTATTCCCCGTGTAGAACACCTTCTACACTTCCAATCACCTCACATTTGATGATTTAACTATTTCCCGTGTAGAACACGTTCTACACACCCAAGAGTTATACGCACCTTCTTACAAATACAAGAGTTGATAGTAGGTAGACTATCAAAGTACACTCCTCAATAAGTGAGATAGAAACAATACAGCGCAACCTATATCTCTCTCAACAAAAATAAGAATTAAGGCTCAAAATTTTAGAAAAGAGAGAATGAGAGTTTTGAAGGAATGATGCAAAACTTAGCAATAGATGTGTAAGCTTTTGTTATGAATTTTGCAAAACTCAAGTGAGCTATTTATAGGCAATTGAGTCTTCAATTTCAAATTTAAAAAGATTCACATGTTAAAGATATCATCATTCACTTTTTAAAAATTTCAAATCTAATTTTTTTACTTTTTGCATGTGACAAAAGGAGCACACTTTACTTTTCAAAAATTTCAAATCTAATCTTTTACTTTTTGCATATGACAAAAGGAGCACACTTTACTTTTCAAATTTTTCAAACAAAGACATCTACCTTTTGCATAAGTCAAGAAAAGCATCCACCACTTTTGAAAATATTCAAATAAAACATGCACATGTGAAAGATGACAATCAATCATCTTAATATTTTCAAAATTCAAACCTTTAATCATGTCATGCACATATGAAAGATGACAATCAATCATCTTAATATTTTCAAAATTCAAACCTTTAATCATGTCATGCACATGTGAAAGATGACAATCAATCATCTTATATTTTCAAAATTCAAATCTTTAATCATGTCATGCACATGTGAAAGATGACAATCAATCATCTTTCATAATTTTCAAATTTAATTTTCAAAATATTCATGCACATGTGGAAAATGTATTTTAATGCTTTATGATAAAATATTAATTTCGAATTTTTAAGAGATTTACAAAATTACTCTATGATTTTAATGTGAACTTGTTCCCTTCTTTCTCATACTTGCTTCCTTGATGTGCTTGATTCTATTGTGTGGCAAACTTGAGCTTGTGACTCCTTTATTCTTTGAATTCATTTGTTATCATCAAAATTCATGTGTAGATTTATACGAAACTTGAAACTTTGGGTTTAACAAACATATTTTCATATAAGATGACCCTTGACATTACCAAAAATAATGAAGAAAATGAGTCAAAAACCATCAAAGGATGTCGACGTTTAAATGATTAGTCAAAATGGAAAGCAGCTATTGAAGTTGAATTAAACTCGCTAGCAAAGCGATATGTATTTGGACTTGATATCCAAACACCAAATAGTGTAATGCCTGTTGGATATAAGTAAGTATTTGTACAAAAATGTAATGAGAAGAATGAAATTGTGCGGTACAAAACACAATTTATCGCACAAGATTTTCTGCATAAACTTGTGATTGATTATGAAGAAACATATTCTCTCGTTATGGATGCAATCACATTCAGATTTTTGATTAGTCTGGTTGTTACAAAAAGATTGATATGCGGTTGATGGATGTGGTCACTGTATATTTATATGAATTCTTAGACCATAACATATATATGAAAATCCCTGAAAGATATAAAATGCCTGAAGTATGTATAAGTATGTCTAAAAGTATGTATTCTATCAAATTTTAAAGATCTTTATATGAGTTAAAACAATCCAGACGCATGTGGTATAATCGCCTAAGTGAATATCTATTGAAAGAAATATTTGAGAATAATCCTATGTGCCCATGTGTTTTTATTAAGAAATCAGAATCCGAATTTGTCATTATTGCAGTTTATGTTGATGATTTAAATATTGTGAGAACTTTTGAAGACATCTCAAAAACCGGTATATATTTAAAGAATGAATTTGAAATGAAAGATTTTGACAAAATAAAACTTTGTCTTAGCCTACAGCTTGAGCACTTGCTAAATATAATTTTTATTCATCAGTACATGTATACAAAGAAAGTTCTGAAGCACTTTTATATGGACAAAACACATCTCCTGAGTACTCCAATGGTTGTTCGATCACTTGATGTGAAGAATGATTCATTTCGTCCTTGTGAATACAATGAAGAAATTCTTGCACTCGACCTGATATTATATTCTCAATTAATCTGCTTGCAAGATATAGTTCTGCACCAACTCGAAGGTATTGGAATGATATTAAATATGTTCTTCATTATCTTCATGGTACAGTTGATATGAGATTATTTTATCAATGTGGATCAAGTTCATAATTGATTGGATATACAGATGCAGGTTATTTTTCAGATCCACAAAAATGTAGATCTCAAACTGGATATTTATTTACTTATGGAGATACTGTCATATTATGAAGATCTATCAAGTAGACACTATCTGCCACATCTTTAAGTCACTTAGAGATCATTGCAATTCATGAAGTAAGTCGAAAGTGTTTTTGGCTGAGATCACTGATTCAACATATCTAAAAAAAGTGTGATTTTTCCATGATCAATGATAGCCCAATTATTTTATACGAAAATAATATTGCTTGTATCACTCAAATCAAATGAAGATATATCAAAGGTGACTGAACCAAACATATTTCACCAAATTTCTTTTATAGTCATGAATTTCAGGAGAAATGTGAGATTAATGTCAAGTAGATACGATCAAGTGATAATCTAACAGATTTATTTACGAAAACATTACCAACTACGACATTCAAGAAAATTGTGCAGAATATTGGAATGCGAAAACTTAAAAATCTATCGTCATGAATTTTTTAGGGGGAGTAAATGTCCTGAAAACTTGTGCTGATTGTACTCTTTTTTCTTCACTGAGATTTTGTCCCACTGAGTTTTCCTTTGCAAGGTTTTAATGAGGCAATCTTAAAGCACTTAGAGGTACATAAGAATACTATACTCTTTTTCTTTCGCTATTAGTTTTTCTTCCCACCGAATTTTTCCTTGACAGGGTTTTAATGAGATATAATCTTTATGGGTGGTTATTCAAGGGAGAATGTTACAATTATGGATGGGGCATGAATGAACCCCTTCCTCATGCACCACGTGAATGTGCCTCCCACGAATTTTTTTTTTATATTTGTGCACAGTAATTAAAGTTTATAAATACGAGTATCGATCGATCAGTTTATGTACACAGAAATCAAAAGAAACAAGAAAGAAAGAAAAGAAAAGAAAGAAAGAGGAAATAAAGGAAGAGAGGAAATTTAGTTCTTGAGTAATATAGATACGGGCATACCCATATTCCAATTCGATAATGTCCGTTTTGACACTTCAGGGCCTCACAAGTTTAAAACGTGTTAGACTGAATAGAGAGATCTCCACTTATAAGGCACTTGCCAGCGCCGCACGGGAGTGATGTAGGACTTTAGGTCACAACACACCCCCCATCGCGACTAGGGTTGGCTCAATGTTTAGGCCATTTAGGCCATTCCTAAGGCCCCACTCCATACAAGACCTCCAAAAATAAAATTAATTAAATAATTTTTTTTTTGAAAAAATAATATAAAAAATCATTTCTTTAAATAAAATTTCAATAAATATATTTTTCAATATTTGCAATGTCCCATAATACTAAATTTTATATTTAATATAATGAATTATTTATATTTGTCAATACTTTTAATATTTAAATTTTATTCAAATTATTGTATTAAATATAAATTCAAAAACAATTAATTTATAAATTTAAACAATCCTAGATTATTTTCATATAATAATCTATATTTTATTATATCATATATAATTATAAATAATTTATTTAAATTTTGCTTTAGACTTTAATATTAAACCGATCCTGATTGTGATCTGTATGGACCACCAAATACGGACAGAGTCGTATTCCAATTTAATATTGTCCACTTTAAAAGTTGAAGATCTCACGAATTTAAAACACGTCAAACTAGGCCCCGCTTGGATTTGGAGATGAGATGAGTTGAGATGAGTTTGGTTTATTTTTTAATATTATTATTATTTTGAAATTTGAAAAAGGTGTGTTGGAATTTGAAAAAGGTATATTGGGATTTGAAAAAGATATATAGAAATTTGTGTTTTGTATAAAAAATTATAAAAATATAATGATAAAATGAAAGTGAGTTGAGATGAGTTCAACCCACTCTCGAATACAAGAAGGGCCTAAATAAAAAGATTCTCGCATATAAGACGCTCGACAGTGATACATAAAAACAATTTAGGACTCCAAGTTACAACAAAAGCATTAGGACTTCAAGTTACAACAAAAGCAAGAATAATTGTTCTCTTTTCAAAATTAATGATGGCTGTCGACTATCGAATTCTGGCAAACTTCAAGGTGATTCGGTGGAGGTCCCCCGGGCGCGGCCCCGGGGGGCGGGGGGGGGGGGGGGGGGGGGGGGAGGGGAAGCGCGGGCCCGCCGCACACCCTAGTCAACTTCTTCCTATGGCGGTCACTAATCTTCCTTTCGTAGTACCACCTGACTTCGCTCCTGTCCAAGAATGCAACTTCTTCTCCCACCCACTGCGTTGGTTTGTAGGAAACCAACAGCAATTAGGACGGCCGTTGAAACAGTAATCAGTTTCAGAACCACCAAAGAGCATTTTCAAATGCAAAAGAACGCAGTCAAGAATAATCTATTAGAGAAACCTCCATGAAATGGTCATAGAACTGACAGGAAATCTCCATTTTGCAAACACAGTTGCATTTGTCACTTTCTTCTGCCTCCTTCTTTCTAGCACTTACTTGCCTTGTGGCTTATTATCATAATTCCCTGTCTCTATCTATCACTTGTTTTCTCCGCCATTTTTTTTTTGTCTTTTCCTTTATTTGCAGTCCTGTACATATAAACTTCTTCTCATGTCGTTTCCTCACTCCGAATCTCCAACATTCCCTATTTTTTGTATCCCACGATTCCCAATATTCCCAGTATCTGCTCTAAGCAACCTCGTCGTTGCCGAAGACCGGTATTTTTTCCAAATCCAATGCAGTAAACCCCAGTTTGAGCCGATACGGTCAAGGGTGGAAACTTTATTTATTAGGCGTCGCTAAGTGACATCCGGCAAAATGTCTCTGGCTTCTGAGGAATTGGTTTTTGTTTGAAGTTTTGTGGTCTCTGTGGTGCTTTGCAAAAAGGAGCTGTAAGGTATACTTACTGATTTTTTTATTTTTTGGCTCGGTGTTTGTTTGCTGTATATTCTATGCTAGAGGGAAGGGAAGAAAAAAATTCACGTAGTATATTTACTATTTTCTTTTAGTTTTTATTTTTCTGGCCTTCTTTCTATGCTTCTGTAGTTCTAAATTGACTGGAGTTTGCATATTCAGTTCAACAGCTAGTTTCCGATTTGTAAGCTTCTGAAGATTTTTTCATGTTAATTCTATTTTCAATTCTAATATGGAACTCATAAAGGTTGCCAATTGGAATCTTTCCAGTGGACTCGCTTCAACGTTTTCCCCTAATTGCCATAACATTGTGCAAATGTCTGGAAACTATTTTTAAGGTTTAGGACATAGAGTGAACTTTGTGCGAACTCTGCATCAAATTACATGAATTAACTTATAGGGAGGGTATGTGTCAAATTCAAAGAAAATTTTGGACTTTGATGTATTAAGCCTTGACCGAAACAAAGTTGCTCATAGTTAACACTAAATATATTACTTTCTTAAGTACTTTTGGTACCATTATTTTGATATTATTTCTTGATTTATGATAAATTTTCTTATATCCAGAGAAGTCATCTAATATAAATTTGTTTGTCTATGCATTTCTCACTGTGATTTCTTTCTTCTTTGCTACTAGATCAAATATAAAGGAGGTTCTGATACCAGCAGAAATGTCATCATCTTTGGAGAGGCTTCTTGCAGAGGAAGGTTTTAAAGGAAGAAGATCAATGAGTGGGTCGAGATCATCCTTCAAATCAGATGCTGCAAGCACTTTGTCTGACAGTTTCCGAGATCAACGCAAGAGTGGTTCTGCAATGGGTCATAGAAATAAGACGGTGAGGACAAGGTCTGATGTAGCTCGACACAATTTGAGAAGTGAATTACCACAAAATGATGATATCAGGGTTAGGAGATCAAGGGATAATCTTTTTAAAACAGAGAAAAACAACGAGGGTGTGAAGCAAGAAGGTAGAGAGATGCTTTTTAGATATCTTAAGGAAGGCAAACGGTTTACTCCAACCTTGTCAAAAGATATGCCACAAAATGAAATAGAGGAAGTTGGTAAGCAAGATGATGAGGTATTCTCAAATATATATTCAAAGAAAGTACATAGCTCACAGAGCGGGAAGGATAAGTATTATAATAGAGCTTTGGAAAAGGAAGCACACACAGAGAGGTCAGCGAGGAATCCAAAAGTGGACAAGAGGAATGGCAACAATTTGGCAGAACAGCTGCTTGGACATCTGAGTTTTGGTGCTTCAAATAGGAAGAGCATGAAAAAGCCAACAATTTCTAGTGGTACATCTAATAGAAGTTCACGGCCTAGTGAAAGCGTTGAAGATAAACAGAGTAAGAAGCGTGATAAAGTTGTTGAGGTAATTTCTAAACCTGCTCTTGATGAAGTTGCTATCCAAGCCATAATTTCCATACTAAATGGATATATTAAACGCTTTCTCAATGACGAGGATTTTCGTAAAACACTACATCACAACTGCTTGTCTTCCCTTAATTTTGAGCATGAAGAAGAGAAAACTACCAAGGGCAAAGTCATGGCTAGCCTTGAACAAGCAATTGAAATAGTAGAAATAGCTGCTGAGGACTCCTCGAGTGCTAAAAACTTGAAAAAAGCTTCTTTACAGCTGAGTGTGATTACAGGGTTATATTCAAATAATTTGGAGGATGGGTTCACATCCGGAATTCCTAATTCAAACTTGTCAGCTTGTGCACATCTCTACCTCAGCGTGATATATAAGCTACAGAAGAAAGAAAGAATTTCAGCAAAGCATCTTTTGCAAGTGTTTTGCAATGTTCCTTTTCAGGCACGAACAACTTTGTTGCCTGAACTATGGGACAACCTGTTTTCTCCACATCTCCTGCATTTGAAGGAATGGTACATCCAGCAAGCTGATTCTCTAGCAGATGAACCAAGCAGGCCAAGGAAAATGAAGCTCATTCTGAATGTTTATAATGAAATTCTTGATTCCGGGACTTACCAGTTTGCAATATACTACAAAGATTGGCTCACAGAAGGGGTTGAAGCTCCTTCCATTCCAGTGATAGAAATCCCATCAGTCCCTGCTTGGGAAGCTGAGCAGGGAAGTTTACTTGGGTGTGCTTCAGAGCCATCTAGCTCAAATGATCCTTTCTTACCTCAACCTATGGTGAGTAAAAAACTATATGATGTTGTTTTTGGCTGCTCAAGTAAGCCAGGAAGTGACGAAGCTGAAGACAGTGGTGAGGCAGAGAACATTCATGATTGTAAGATAAGCTCTGGTGGTTCCTCTGTTATTAAAGAAACATTGACATACTCTTCTGAAACTGTCAAATATATGAATTGGGGTGACAAAGAGGATTTGACCAAGATTGAGCTAGATGATGTACGCTTTCATTTAAGTTATTTTTTGAACATTCTTTCTCCCATCTTTATTGTTTTTCTTCATTTATTCTGGTTTTACATGGTATGAATGGATCCGTTCACCAAGCATATAAAACAAGTTTTAGGGAGTAGTGCTTTTTGTCTACCATGACTATCTTCTAACTTTTATTTTCTTTTACACTATAAAATGTTCACAGCTTGCTTACCAACCATTATGCCAGGTTCTTGTAAGTTGAAGATATATTGAATTGCTTTTCACCTTATAAAGGTTTTGTGCTACTTTCTCATCATTTTCATGTGATTTCTATTGCTGCTTGCTTGATTGTCTTTCTTTTGGGTTACACTATTCTGAATGTCAATATGTAATAATAATTGTTTGGCATGTAAATCTTTGCCTGATACATGCCAGCATCCTTGTTTCCATGTCTATTTTTTCTAGATGTTAATTAGGGACATAAGTGTCAAGTTTAGGAAAATGAGATTAGGTACTATCATTGCTATAGGAAAATGAGCCCTCACGTACAGCTAACAAAGATTGGAGGTTGTATGTGGTTAAGGTTTTGCCGAAAAGTAACCTTACATTTTGAAATTGGCCGAGGCTGCTATATGGCATGGAGCACTTGCAAAATGCAAATGACGATCTTACTTTCAATAGCCTAGCCATATCTATTTAGAACTGCCGCACACTTGAGCGTCTGTTGATCTTAGTGCTTTGTTTTTATTCTTAGTGAGACATCAACTTTCTCCTCTTCTTCTTCTTCTTCTTCGTCTTCTTTTTTGGTTTAGTCCCAAATTCTTGACTATTATATTATTGTTAGTTAGTATGTCCTCTTAGCAGTTTCTGATAGTTACTTCTTTAATTCCTATAGGTGCGGCCAATCAAAGTCAGGTCCTCTTTTGATGGTGAGTAGCAATGCAACTCTTTTTATACCCAAAGTTTCGATCCATTGCTAACTTCTAATTTTTTTTATGACAGAGTTACATGTAAGTGATGAATGCTTTAATGAACGCTCATTTTTCTCTAGCATTCCTCAAGACTTTATTTGCCCACTAACTGGAGAGTTGTTTGAAGATCCAGTCACCCTAGAGACGGGTCAAACCTTTGAACGAGTGGCCATCAAGGTGTGGTTTGATCAGGGAAACAGAACATGTCCAGTAACAGGAAAATCTTTGGATTCTGTTTCTGTGCCACTTACCAATTTTGTTTTGAAGCATTTAATTGACAATTGGAGATCAGAACATTGTAGGCACTTGTTGTCTTTTGCCTCTCAAGTAATGGAAAACTCGGGCAGACATGGTCTTAAAAAATTGGATAAAACTATTATTTTTATATTAGAGCAGCTTCTCACTGCTGTCAATGAGGAGGAAAAAAGAACAAATGCCAAATATCTTATATCTCATGGGGGTGTGCATTTTCTTCTTCAAAGGTTCGAATTGGGGAAGTTAGAAGAGAAATCACATGTGGTGACATTCTTGTCCTGTTGTATTGAAGCAGATGCAAATTGCAGAAATCAGATAGCAAGAAATATCAACAAACGGTGTCTTCTTGAGCTACTCCAGAGTAAGCAGCTTAAGTCGAGAATGAATGCATTGTTATTGTTAAGTGAGCTAATTCACCTGAGAAGGTAACTTTTATTTTTTGTTGTTGATATTGCCTCTATTTGTAAGTCACCTGCAATGACAAAATCATTTTCCAAGCGAATATCAACATTTGATTACCAATGGAAAAAGACTACCAGAAAATACTACACTACACCACTGTCTTCCACCCATTACATCCATTACATGTTGTCTTTGCCATTGCAGGTGGAAAGATGTTACTTTATTTTTGAGTGGCTTGCATAATGAAGGAATTGTGAATATGATGCCTGTTCTGCTTGAGTATCTCCAGAGCTGTTTAAAGGATCAGAGACCCCTGGTTGCAGTCCTTTTGTTACACTTAGATCTTCTGGTATTCTTCAATTTAATATAAAAATTGACAACCTGGTCATTTCTAGACATTTATTTTTTGATATAGGAGTACTTAATGTCCAAGTTATCGACGAAATCTCTCCTTAATAACTCTTTATTTGTGAACTTATGCCTTGTTGAAAGGAACTTGTGGCAGTTTCCATCAAGGGGCAACTAATGAATGTTTTCATTTATAAAATGAGTTCAATTTGGCCTATTCAAAAGAAATATCAGAAGTGCATGATTTTTCATAATTTTTGTCTTTTCATTAAACATTTGAAGGGTACTTTTGACAATGGAAGATTAAAAAATTGCCCCTTAAACTTGTGCTTCTGCCTAATTAGTGGATCTTACCGCGTCTGAGAGCTTCTTAGTATGCTGGCTGAGACAATCATGTGGTTGCAGGTAGAACCTTATAAATGCAGCATTTACAGAGAAGAGGCAATTGATGCCATTACATTGGCTCTTGAAGACAGCTTAATGGATGAGAAGGTCCGAGAAAAGTGTTGCCAAGCACTTCTTATCATGGGAGAGCGTTTCTCTTTCTCTTGGAAGTTATCGACAAAAAGTTGGATCCTAAAGCAAGCAGGATTTAGAGATATCCATGGAGTGTATTCTGTCGACAATGAAGATGAAAACTTGTTAGTTGATGACACTATTTCATCGGTATAATTATTTCTCTATTCTTCTGATCCGTCTCACATTCTAGCTTTCGATACACATGATACTTTTTTTCCCCATTACACATGATACTTGTCCAGGCTTTTTCTAATAATATTTCCTCTTGATTATTCTTTGCTGTATAAGTTAATTTGACCTTTAAAAAAGATATTTCTTCCCTAAGTCTTGAGCTGTGTGTATGGTTAATCAGGATATAAGTTTGTTTGCTTATTCTTGCATTTTAAACTTACATGTTATAATGTGTATCAACATCAACATCACCATCACCATCTAAATAGTTCTTGGTAGTTGTTCAATTTGATTGAACAATGATTCTGCAATGTCACCAGGTGTAGAAAAAGGAAGAAAGAAAGAAAGAAAGAAATAAAAGAGACTAGAAAATGAATTTGAAGGCAATAGAGATGCTTTGGCATGTAGCTTCAGCGTGGTAGTTTTAACAGGACAAAATTGTTTTGATAATCTATTATTAAACTCAACCTGATTTAGTCATTCGAAAGAACCTTACTCTTAAAGTTGTAAAGAAGTAAACTTTTATGTATACTTGAGACTTGGTGGGCATATTAAATGGCAATAAACATGCAAGTTTGAATTTGGTCACTTGGTTGTACACTGAAGCCATTTCTTTGATTTTCTGAGTTAAACACAGGATGATGAAGAGCAGGCAAATGAAGAGTGGTTGAGCAACTTTTCTGCACCATTGCTTAGTAATGGGAAGAGGTCATTTTTAGACGCCATTTCTAAGTGTCTTGAAGCTGGAAAACTGGACATGGTGAGGGTCTGCCTAATTACTGTGGCGTGGTTGAGCCGTGCATTTTCTTCACAATCCAATTGTGAGTTTCAGCTCTCTGCCTACTCGACTCTCATCTCTGTGCTGGCAGATACCCTAGAGAATGGTGAGCAGATTAAACACAAGATCCTCGCTTCAATATCTCTGCTCAATTTCAGCAAAATCTCAGGTCAGCTGCTTATACAGGCAAAATGCATACCCAATTTCTCAGTTGATTCTTAACATCCTTCCATTTATTTATTTATTGAAAAGTACTTAGAATCCATTATTAGGTAAGAGTCAGCAGATTTGCTTTCCTTTCTTTTACAGTTCTATTGCTGGTCCATAGGTCTTAATTAGTAATTTCTTTAAGAACTTGTTGAAAAATTTCAAATAGGATGGCTGAACCTATTTGCAGCATGCAATGCAGCTTTAGCTGATGCATTGAACTTTTGGTCTGTTGCCAAATTCATGACATTCCCCATCTGTTGCAGAATGTAGAGTCCTTTTAATGACAATTGCTGAAGAGATTGCAGCTCCTCTAAAAAGTCTAAGTGAAGTAACATGGACTGCAGCGCAGCTATATGCGATTATATCTGAGGGGATATCTGAAATCTACTAGGAAATATATATCAGGATTTATTTGCTTTGGGCAAATATCAGCAACTTCTAAGGTTTTCAGTTTTCTGAATAGCCTGGCCTGATGTGATTATATTAGCATTATATATCACCCTCTGCGAAACTTTCACTGCTTCAAACATTTCAAAAGCCCTTATTTAGGTTGCTTAATGTCTGTCTTATTGGCATTGGTTTCCGCAAAATCTTGGGAGGGAATTGTAACACCTCGGGCAGGGGTCATTCATACTATCAGAACATAAGGGCGGGGGAGTGTTGTTTTTTCTTGAGAACTTGTACAATAAATCTTTGTTGAGATTTGTCTATTTTTAAAACTTTTGCTACTTTTGTAAATCTTATATGGTTAGGAATGCTCATTGGTGAATCAGCCTAGCAAATCCTATTGTAGATGACAGCAAGCTGTATAGATGTTTATATTATATTTTTACATTTGCTCTTAGCTACTGATCTTAGTTTACTACAATTAAAACCATGTAATCCTGGTCTCCTTGTCTGTCTTGAGAGCATCAGGACATTTTGGAAAATGACTTGTTTCTTTTCCATTAAATTATATGTAATATTTAGCCTTTTATTTCATTTTTCTTCTAATGGTAGTTATAAGGATTGTCTACTCAAATTTTGATAAAAAAAAAGATCTATTTTCGATGTAATTTGTCTTTTGTTTTGTTTTGTTTTACTTGCATGGAGACAGTCACGATGCTTGCTTGTAAATTATAACATATGGAAAAACTTTTGATAAACTTTTAAGGTTAGATGTAGAGTAGATCCTTGTGAAGATTTTTAAGGAGTTAAAGATAATGGAAATAGAACTTTTGACGTGTTGTGTCTAGGGCTGCAAACGATCCGATCAAAGACGAGTTCGAGTCGAGTCGAGTAGAGCTGGACTAAAATAAGTCGAGTTCGAGTTCGAGTCGAGCTGAGAGTTTGTCGAGTCAAGTCGAATTCGAGCCGATCAAAGACGAGCTCGAGTCGAATCGAGTTATTTATCGATCTTTGTTTTTACTCTCTAACGAACGAGCCGAACTTAGTCGAGTAATTACTTGAGTTTCTTACTCTTAAGAACTGAAGTAATAAAATATATTACTTATACAAAATATCAAAAATAATATATATATAATACAGAAAATATATATAATAAAAGAATATATGTAAGAATATATGCAAGATTATATATATGTATATAGAAATATTACGAGTATTGTTACGAGCTCAAAACGAGTAGAATCGAGTTTATACGAATATTGTTCACGAATACAAACCGAGTTTATACGAGTCGAGTCGAGATTATACGAGTTTAGCTCGTTTAATATTCGAACCAATATTAGTGCTCACGAACAACTCATTTATTAAACGAATCGAGTTCGAATCGAGTTTATACGAGTCGAGCTCAAATTGTTCACGAGTAGCTCTGTTCGTTTGCAGCCCTAGTTGTGTCAGTTGCAACGTATGCTAGCTCGAGTACCAATCAACATCATTTAAAGCATAAATATTTTTTCGAAAGAAAATGCTATTATGTTTCGTGAGTTTTGTTCTTATTTTGAGCTTCTATATTTTATTTTTTTCATTATTTAATAATTAAAAAAATGATTTTTAGTATATTAATATATTTTTAAAAATATTTAAATATGTTAAAAAATGTAAAAAAAAGAAAAGAAAATTGTATTAGTTGACACAGTCAAAGTTGGGCGGCACACTAATACTTCATTTGATCCAAAATGGAATTTTTATGTTCCAGACTCTCAAGGGTTGTGTACTTGATAGAAGTAAGATTGTGAGAAGCAAGTTGGTAGTTTTAAATCACTAAAGCGAAGGTAGAGGGATTATAATTGGTAACAATGGTTCCTCAAAACAACCCACTAAAAAAGTAGTTACAGTACTTAATAATTTCTTTCATTTTTCTCTCTCCAAACTTCTTGACAAAATGGTTATATATGTATGGTAGTTATATTTGTTTGACCTTATATATCCTTTTTTTTCCTTGTAATAAAATTATGCCAAGTTATCTCAGTCCCAATTTATAAATATAATTTTTCTATACAAATAAACACAAATAACAATACCATGCTAATTTATAAGATTAAAATTTAAATAACGGGGATATGCATGCTCAAGCATGCATATATAAAACGGTCCCGAATTGTAAATATAATTTTTTTAGAAATAAGTATGCAATTATTAATTAAGAAGCAACAACGCCATGCTAATTTGCAGTTGAGTTTTAAATAACGGTTATATGCATGCTTAAGCGTGTGTATCTCAAATTGTCTCGAAGCAATAATACCACATCAATTTACAATTGGGTTTTAAATAATGGTTATATGTATGCTCATCAAGCGCGCCGTGTATCTCAAACTGTCCCGACTTGTTAGAAATAAGCACGCAATTATTAATTAAAAAGCAGCAATGCTACGTCAATTTGTAGTTAAGTTTTAAATAACGGTTATATGCACGCTCAAACGCGCATATGTTAACTCCAACTTGTAAATATAATTTCTCTATAATAACAACACGCAATGTTAAAAAACAAAAGTATCATACCAATTTACAAGCACGCGAATTCGCGGGCATAAACTTAGATGTTCTATTTTCTTCCAATTAAGGCAAAAAACATTAACATAGAAAAAGAGTCTTATTTTAATTAGTTGGAACTTTCATTTATAAGAAGAGCTCTAAAAGCCATCTTTAATTTTTTTAATTCATATGTTCCAAAGGCTCCTCTTTGATTCCATTGCCAATATTCAAGCCGACCTCAGCTGCTTCATGTTCTGGAGGTGGAGCCTGATCTTTTTGCATCTCATCCCCATGATCATCATCTTCCTCATATTCATCCTCATAATCTTCATCATCCCCATCATCTCTGATCTCTTCACTTTTCACAGGCGCCATTTGTGCGTTCTCCTGCACATTCCAATTAGTCTTCATTCGCCATGCTGCATTATAAGAATAATCGGGGCGACCCACATTATAAGGTCTAGCTTCAGAACGGAAAAGGCGAAGATTTTTCCTTCTATTCCTGGCTGCCAGTCTTTTCCTCCTCTCCTCGAAGGTCTCGTACTTGTAATGAGACCCCATGTGAGCTGCAAATGATTGTGGTGTATCGAAAACTCCCTGGCATTTGGGACATGTGTACGGGCCATATTTCTTGTATGGAAGGCTATGAGTGCGGCCATCACCCTCGATTTCATCATCTTCATCCTCAGAAATATCTGCATCAACTGGGTTAAAACTTCCCATTGGATTGCTTATATTGGACTGAAGATAAAAGCGTATAAGCTCTCGCGAACTGATATTCCTTATAATTAACGGTGGGTTTGCACTAGGGTTTTGATCTGAGTTTTGATAATGACTAGGATGATGCTGATCATGACTGCTACTGCCAGTTTGAAAATGTGCAAAGTTGTTGCTGGGGTTTTGAACCTGATGGTCAAGTAAGGGTAATTCCAGCCTCTGGAATGGCAATGAATGATTCACTTGGTTGGAGGAGGATGGCAAAGCTGGGTTTTGGATACGGATTTTATCATCATCCGATCTTGGGATATTGAGAATCCGATCCCTAGTGGAGGTTGCACCCAGAAGTTGAGTTCTCACAATTTCATGGGTGACAGTAACCTCAGTAAGATGAAGATCTGATGATGTTTGGTTTTGAAGAGGCATGAAGTCGATTACGCTATGGACGTGGACTCTATGCGGGGTAACAAAGGATGTTCTCACCTGATCAGTCACACGTTTGGACAGACCAAGTTGATTAAGAGTTAAGATAATTGGCCGACTCCCAACATGAGAGTTGGTGTTTGAAGAACTACTTGATCCATTAGAATGAGTGAGATCAACAAAACTCGAGTTGAGGGAAAGGGAAGGACCATCATGATCATTATGAGTTTTATAATCCTTCTTTTGAAAGCTGCCTGAACCAGTCTGGTTAGATTTGGAAGAAGCATTCAAATGCATAGACATGATAGTCGGAGAAGATTGAGGTAGAGACAAAGGAAGGAAACAATGGATGCCAAAGACTTTGTTGTGAGGTAAATTTGGTAAAGATGGGTTCCTTTTTATAGAGGTGGAAGGACTAGCTTTCAAGGTTATTACAAGAGAAACTATAGTTGTAACAATAGATTGTGTAACTATTACGTAATCATTTAAAAAAAAAATATGGAACTTACATAAAAAATTAATTTTTAATAATAAATCCTACTCTTTTTCATAGCCATTATGTAATGGTTACACAGCATTCCACGATTGTACATAGCAAACCTCATTTGAGTTTGTCATGGGGAATAATGACATCATGTGGTGTGTGTACATTGTACATTACATGATTTTTTACTCGAGTAAGACACTCAAAAAAGAGTCCTGTCATTATTCCACAGATAAGAGGGAATCTGAACGTTCTAAGTATAGATCGCAAGAATTAATTGCCAACATCAAACGCATGCCTGTTTTATGCTCTCATAGTTTATAATTTGGCAATGGTGCTGTAAAATTTAATACAAAGGTTATGCGAGAATCCTTAAAAAGCTTAACAATTAATAGCCTTCACTTAATGACGACTACCTTATTCAAACAGAATGAATGATATACACCAATGACCCTTGAAAAGGGATTCTACCCCGTTCAAATCAAGACACTAGAAATATCTACGCTGCCTAATATCTTGGCTGTAATATTAATTAGTTAGCTAGGGAAATAATTAGTCAATGTTTTGTCTGAAATTTGTACGTACATGAGCGAGAGTACGTGCATATATAAAATATAATCCTACAGTACGATTAATTAAGAACTCTTTAATGGTGTTAAAATTAAAAGCAGCATAACTAACATTAATATACTATAAGAACCATTTATATAATCCCATCTCTCTTAATGAGGTTTCAAATTATCTTTTCTAGGTCTTTAATTTAGTGATTAATATTAATGGATTTCTGAACTCATGGCCATAATTTGTCTTCTAGACTTCTAGTGAGTTAAGATCATCCTCCCCATTTTTTTCTTTTAATCAAAATCTAACAAAATCCTCGAAGTTATGAACTTGATGGTATAAAGTTGGAGGGAATAAATTAAGAGTAATGCTAAATACAATCCTCGGATCACAATACAAGCCTATATTATAAAAAAGTTTATAAAATTACATTCATATCCTTTTTTAGATAATGTTATTTCCTCTTAATTTTACTTTTATTTGTCAATAGGACTGCAATACAGTTCTCTACTTAGGATAGAAAAATTAAGAATTTTTCATAAATTAAACATATAGAGCAGCTCTTATAATATTTATTAAAAATTAATTCAATACTATTTCACACGAATAATATTAAATATTACAGAGTTGATTTATTTGTTTATCTTTTTTTCGTTGTTCTGATCAAATTACTCTTTCTCCCGAAAATCCGAGGGGCTACTCAGGCCTAATTTCTGACTCTTAGCATTGAGCTAATTATAAAGGAATACCCGATCAACTTTAGGCATGCAAATCGGTCATAGGGTTTGCCTGAAACATTAAAATATTGAAGCTGGTTATAAAGTACAATAATCAAGGACATATTATATGATGGAATTAAAAAAAAAAAACAGAAATGAAGAGGCCGGAGACAAATAGAAAGATCAGAACCTAGCAGAATTATGCAGATCATTCATGTGTATGATTCGTTATTAAAATGTGATCTACACATCTAGCACTTAGAAATAAAAATAAATTAGCACTTTGTCTAAATCATGATGGAAATAATTTTCTAAATATCCTAATCATGTCCCCTTCAAATTCAAGGTGAAAGTTTATATCTTTATTTTTTAAACTAGTAATTAGATTAGATCATAAATAGAGTCAAAAATTATTTATTTACAGCCAGTTAATTTTAACAAAATGATTATTTACAACAGAAAATGGTCACAAATAATTTTTTTATCGCAAATAATTAATTACATAAATTCATTTTTCTTGTAGTAAGATGAATTAGAAGCACTTTTGAGACATAATGTCTGTAGGTGTCTTAAACTAGGGGTGCATGCCCCTTCATTTCACTTATAATAAGCCACGATCCGAGAATTGAGACGTTGCTATATATTGTGTAACTCAAACAAAAGAAGAATTATTATTCATCTTAGATTTTGTTATGTCTAGCCTTACTAATATATGTGACATTTATTAAATGGATTTTTATCTAAATAATTGATATAAAAAGTTACTTAGTAAAAAATGATTTATACAGTTCTAGAGTTTGTAAAGTCTTCACTCTTTTAGAAACATGTAATTAAATTTAATATTTATATAAGAATTATTTATAAATAATGGACCATGTTGCATTACTAGCCAAGCAAGGATGGTGGCTCATGCAAAACCCCCACTCTTTGGCTTCCAAAGTTCTTAAATCGAAATATTATAGGAGATTAGATTTTTTGAACAGCAAAGCTGGCAGTAGCGCTTCTTATCTGTGGAGAAGTTTCTTGGAAGCGAAAGAGGTTTTGAAGGAAGGTTTATTTTGGAGGATTGGTGATGGTAAATCTGTCATTATTGGAGAGGACAAGTGGATTCCTCAACCGGTTTCTTACCAAGTGCAATCCCCTTTGAGCCAAAGATTTAAAAGGGGAAAAGTTAGCAATTTAATTGATGCAGACACTACAACAATATTCACTTTTTTCGGAGAGAAATTCTGTCCCAAATAGACATGTTTTCTGCCAGAAATAGGTGATTCCTGCAGTTTCAACTCGCGGCAGCTTCGTGGAAAATATCTGGCCCAATATACTGTTTTTTGCTGAGACTTTATGTTCTGTCCGAAATAGTTAGCATTTCTTGCAGGATCGAATCGCGGGAAATAGTCTTTTATGAAATAAAAAAAATAATAATAATAAAAAATCACAGGTTCACAACCTTTATCTTAAAATACATAAAGAATATAAAAAATATATTACAATATATATATATATATATATTAGAATACAAATAAGAATTTTTAAATAATTTGAAAAGAAAGGGAAAAAATAAGCACAAGTACCAAACATAGAAAAATGCACTAAATGATCACTTAGTTGTGCAATTTTCTTAAAGCTGCATGCTTGGAGCTGAATCTTTGCCTTTGGAAAATCGCATAGTCCATTTGAAAGCTGCAAAAGTCACATACATGCCATTTCTTAAGATATGAAGAAAAAAAATAGTGTAAAATCAATTAGATTGTTATTATTCTCCTATGAAAATTCCATCTACATAGGAATAATATTGCTAAAAAGTTAACAGCTTACTAAAACCTACATATCAAAGGTTTCAAACACATCTTTTCCTATCTTAATATGAGACTAACAGCTTGTAAGTGACTATGTTTTGAGGAATTTCTGCACTACAAGTACTTTGACTACAAGTCAATTAGTCTATATAAACATTGTAAGTGACTGTTCTAAGAAATACCTGTAATAAATTCGTTATAGTCCATGAGCTGGCATCTTGGGCATTTCACTTAGTAGGGTTTAGATAACAAAAGTCCAAAACGCATCCGACACATACCAGTTCAAATATTCTCTTACAGCTCCATGACCATGTTAATGTCCAGTCCTCACAAAATAAAACACAAAATAGAGAGCATGTAGTGTTATATTTCAGTAATCATGTCCAGTAATTTCAAAAAACCAACAAAAAGTAGAATAAATGATATTTAGTTGATTTAAACAGAAGCTTGTCTATAAAGAAGATCCACTTAACAAACCCACCATACCAGCTATCTTGAAAATAGCAGTAGCAATTTGAGATGCTAACGATGTCCTATTTTTCATATAAAAAACATTACCAATAGATAACTCTAACATTTATCTCATAGCTACCAAGCTGATAAAACTAAGCACCCTATGCATAATTAAATCTTCAATGCACTATTCTTCATATAAAAAACATTACTTTGAGTCCTATAAATTTTTCTACTAAGTATAGAGAAATAGCCATATACAAGGAGGAAGAAAGCCAAACCATGATATGCATCTTAATCATGATCAACTAATGCACTCAAGTGAGTGTAGGTAAAGGCATGCCAACTTCCATTAATAGTCAAAATTGATGAGGGGCAAGAAAGATCAGACTCAACTTAAAAGCAATCAACAATAATTAGAACTGGAGTGGATCCCTCATGAAGAAGAAAATAAGAACTAAAAAGTTCAGTTAAACAAAATGATTATGCAAAGTTGTATGCCCAATGTTGAAGAACAGGACATTGGATAAAGCAATTTGTGATTTCCAACTATTTGAAGAATACCACTTACATATTTGTCAATACAAGACCAATAATCAAAATACTGTCCAGTGCAATGCGTCTGCCCAATTTCATCTCCTTGGATCCTCTTAACACATGCCTGTAACAAAGTAAAAGATTTTAATGGCAACTCACCTCCCTTCCCAAAGGAATAACTCACCACCAGAAAAAATTGTTTTAGAGTAAAAACTAAAACACTAACAAAAATTGTTTTTCAGGCGAGGAGAGCTTACACATGCCTTAACATCAAAGGTTATATGTTTCATTAAGGTAGAAACATTAATTGAACCACATAGAGATTAATTGGATAAAAAAATCCTGGTGATTTACTTTTGAAAATTCAAGTATCAAAAGGAAAACCACCTGCAGCAACTCTGCTCATCAAACTTCAAAAGGCATAAATGGGACTAAAGCAGAAAGAATTTTCTCCAGAATTGGAATATTTTTGGAATTATACCTGGACTGAGGAAGCCATTGCCGTTAGGTAACAAATCGAATCCTATTATAGCTGAAACTTAACACGAAATTAGACATTAAAATAGGAAAGAATTCACACACACACACACACACACACACACACACACACACACACACACATATATATGATCCACTCCCCGGATTTGCCTCAAAACCGTCGGCCATGACCACACCATTTATGCCCAATTTTAGAGGTTGAAATTGACATAATCAACCACAGCCACAAAAACGAAAATAATGCCCTATGCAAACATTGAGACCAGTAAAAACCTCAGAGGTGTCGATTAAACTGATAAAATAAGAGGGATTGAGTGTGTCTTGTGAATTTTGGATTACCCGGTATAGAGTGATAAAGGGGCTCGAGTGGAGATGGAAAGTGTCGTATAGGATGCGCCAGATGGGATTGGCCAGGCCATCTAACCAACATCCTCCGCCTAAGATTGAGCCTACAAGTGCCTTGCGTGGTGGTCGGAGCGCCCTGTGGGTGGTCACGGTGTAAACTACGCGAAATACCTTCCCGCGCGTGTGGAGCACGCTTAGCTCCGTCAAGCAAACTCTTCCGTGGGTTGGCAAATCGGCGGATGAGTATCCTCCCGTTGAAGCACGTGAAGGCAGCGGACCGTCGCAAAATCACGCACCACTCATTGTTGGACCGCTGTTACCTGAAACAAAATCGAAACGGAAAAAAAAACCTAATGAAACCCGCAAAGAACAACCGCGGGGGAGGAAAAAGCCCCCCCCCTTCCCTCCCTCCGAGCGGCGCAGAGCAAAGGGCATGTCTTTAGGGTTTTGAAGGAGACGAGAGATGCAAGACGAGAGGAGAGAGGAGAGAGGATGAGAGCATCAAATAAATTGGGTTCCTATCGTCACTTAACTTCACTTAAAACGCTAATATATTGCGGGCCGCGGCAGCCAATGTCACGACAAAACAGGCAAATCACTTAAAATAGTTATTGCGGCACTTTGTCTCGCTGTTAAAAACAAAAGCTCACACTTTTACAGTATTTCGGATATTTGGTGTTTTTTTGAAGAATTCTCTTTTGCCAGAATAAATGGTTTTTCTCGCAAAACATAAACACGCTAGAATTCGAATATCAGTAGAAGAAAAATGCGCATTTTTAGCATGATTTGTATCCCGGAAAAAAAGTTTGGCCGCAAAAGCTACATTTTGTTGTAGTGAGACACACGTTCCTGGAACACACGACTGGTTTTTGACATTTTTGAGGAGAATGAAGCTTCCACTATATGCAGGATCCCTATTAGTTGTTGTGGTAGAGCTAATCAATTGACGTGGAGAGGAACCAAAGATGGGAAGTTTTTGGTTAAAAATGCTTACAATCTTTTATGTCAGCTAAAGCAAGAGGCTCATGGATAAAGCTCTTCCTCTAATAGAATGACTGATTTTTGGAAACAAATATGGAGAATCAAAGTCCCGAATGCCAGCAGTATGTTCCTTTGGCGAGCTGTACATGACTCTCTGCCTACCAATCTTAACTTGAACAAGGAAGATCATTGATTCCCCCCTTTGCCCAATCTACAAGCAGGAATTCGAGACCACAATTCATGCCCTTTGGACGTGTGTCTCAGCACAAGATGTTTGGGGCACAAGTTTGAGGAAAGTGCAGAAAATGAGCGCTATGACTCCACATTTCAAGGTATGGTCTCATACATGTTCCAGGCTTTAACTGAGGAGGAAATGACAATTTTTACTGCTATGGCATGTTTAATATGGAGAAGACAGAACAAGTTTGTATTTGAGGATAATTTTCATGAAGGCCTTGAAGTCATCTCAAGGTCTGCGAAACAGATTGTAATGGAATTCATAGAGGCTAACAGACACAAAGGATATGCTCGAACAAATGTAGTTTTAAAAAGTAAACCACGTTTCTAGAAATTTTAATGTTTGCTACTCATAAATTAGCTAAGGAAGCACTTAAACTCTCTAAAGAGACAATAGTATTGGAGGAAATTCCTTCTTGTAGCTACCATTTGCTATCTTGAAGTTGAATGAAATGATTTTTTTCTTAAAAAAAAAAAAAACTACATCTATCATAACTCTTATATACTTGAAAGAAAAAGACAATTCAAAATTTCAAACTCATGCTAATTTTTTGTTGTAAGGGCCGTGCTATAATTCCGATTTGGGATCTTAATTTGTAATTTTTTTAGTTTTTTAATTTATAATTAAATAAGTATTTTAAAATGATATTGTAATTTTCTTTTATTTTTTAAAAATATTTTGAGATGTTAAAATAATCGTATAAAAAATATTTTTAAAAAAAAATAATATTGTAATTTTCTTTTATTTTTAAAAAATATTTTAAAATGTTAAAATAATCATATAAAAAGTTTTTTCTTCATGGTTTTTTTAATATCTCACTTACTTAATTAAAAATTAAAAAAACTAAAAAAAAAAAAAAATACAGATCAGAATCTCAAATCGAGACTAAATAACATTTTCCTTGTTATAAATCTATTAGAAAGAAAAAGGAGAGGCGAGGGAAATTAACAACAGTAAGTGGGCTTTTTCCTCCGTATTGACTATTGCATATAAATGGGCCTGATTTCATTTGTCGTTAAAAAAAAAAAAAGAAAAAAAAAAGAAGAGAAAAGTTAAACCCTAAAAACTGAAGAGCTCTGGGTTTAGGGGTTTCGCGGTGGTTGTCTCAGAGGTACCTGAATTTCCCCACTTCTAACTCCTAACTCACCTCACTTCAGCAGCTTCAGACGCACCCGTACCCTAGACTTAGGGCTTCACTTTGTCTTCTTCCCCAACCCTTCCCCTATGCCGTCGCGGCTTCTCTAGGGTTGCAGCCCCGTGTGTTACACACTTCTTACAAATACATCTCTTGACCGTTTATTGTAATTTCTTTCTCCTTTTTCAGGAATAACTTACTGGTCATTCTCAACATGGGTGCGAAAGGCGCAGGTTTTTTTCCCTTTTCTCGTTCCAATTTTGTTTATCGAGCAGTTTTCATTGAATGTTCTGCTTGAATTTGTTGTTCATATTTTCTCCTTTTTGTATCTCAGTGAAGAGTTTGGAATCTGAGCTGAGTGATGAACAAGAGGAAGAAGAAACCGGTAGGAGCACGACTTCTAAATCTAGGAGTCAAGTAAGAGAGCATATGAAGCAACTAGATAGACTTAAGGAAAAGGTCAGGGGCTTTTGCTCTCGCTCAAGATGTATTTTTGTTATCTTTTAAATCTTAATTTCCTTATATAGAGCATTTGTTCTTTTGGATTCAATTCAATTATGACTTTTTGATTGCATTATATTCTCCAGGTTCCTGAAATTGATCTTAACATTCTCATACTAAGTGCACTAAAAGTAGAGCTTAAGTGCTCACTCTCGTGTAAACCAAAGTGCACATCTACATGATGGTAGAACTTGCCTTGTTTTATGATTTTGTATATCTTATACCATATGTATATATCCATTTCATGTTAATACGGTTCATTTTCTTTGAAAGGGGAAATGATCATAACAAGATTAACGTTCTAAATTCAACTATGCTTTAATCCCATCTAATTAAGGTCAGTAGTTTGGGGATATTGACAAAAAATCCATTTCTAGTTCCTAGTTGCTGCAATGTGTAATGTGTGTATACTTCCTGTGTACTTGGGTGATGCCGCTTTTAAATCAATAGAACATTCTTGCAAAAAAAGAAGAAGATATTGACAAAGATTTATATTGTCTATCAACCTACTACAACCCTTCTTTATCTAGGGCTTGATTCAGTTGATTGATGATCATTATGATTTGCTATAGAGACATTATTTCTTCCTAAATCAGGTAGAGTATTGTGCCTCTATTTGTTTTTTGTTCTAAGGTAAACTGGGAGTGTGGACCATTGAGATTATGGACCAGAGACTCCTGAATCTTGAAAATCAGCTTTTTTAGGGGAGAACTAGATTTTACTAGATTTTTGTGAAAAAATCTAGTTTGTAGTTGTAAAGTAACCAGCTTGTGTAAGACTAGGGGACTGGGGGTCAATTAATTTACCTGTGGTATATTACATTGTGCTGAGCTTGTTCATTGATTTATGACACCGCAAAGTCCTAACTTGTAAAGTAGGTGTTTTTTTTTAATCAGTAAACAAGGACGTTACTGATGAAATAGGCATAGCTTGTAAATTAGGTATGATTTATGCTTTTAGCAAGATTTACTGTGGTTGCTTCATGTCCAGGAAAAGTCATGTTGTAGAGGTTCCGTGTTATGATACCATGAAGTCCATTATGGCTCAGTTGCTTGATTATTGAATAGATGTTGGCTCAGTCAATATTACTAGGAATGATCATATCCTCAGATTTGATGTATTGAAATTCTTATTAAATTGTGAAATATTAAATTGGTTGGTACTTGATAATGTTTTACCTTGCAAACTTGTATCTATGCCTATTGCTACTGCTATATCCTTAGTGGTTAAGTCATTGACAAGTGTTTTTTGCAGGACCCTGAATTCTATGAGTTTTTGAAAGAGCATGACAAGGAACTTCTACAATTTAATGATGGGGATATTGACGTGAGTTCAAAAAATATCTCGGGATTTGTAATACTCTAAGTGGGTGCTCTTAATGAAATGACTCTGTGAAACCTGTTTCACTTTCGTGCAGGATGCTGATACTGATGTGGAAGATATGGACATACAAATCGATGGCGAAACTGACAAGCATGATATTTCAGAAAAAGATGAGAAACCTTCAGAACATGTGATAACTAGTGCAATGGTTGATTCCTGGTGTAACTCGATACAAGAAAATGGAAACTTAAGTGCTGTTCGTTCCCTTATGAGAGCATTCAAGACTGCATGCCACTATGGTGATGATGGTGGGGATGATCCTTCAAGAAAGTTCAGTATCATGTCAAGCAGCGTCTTCAATAAAATAATGTTGTTTGTATTAAGTGAAATGGATTCAATACTTCGAAAATTGCTGAAGCTTCCTGGTTCTGGCGGAAAGAAAGAGACTATAATAGATCTCATGAGCTCAAAACAATGGAAGAACTTCAATCATTTTGTGAAGTCATATCTTGGAAATGCGCTACATGTTTTGAACCAAATGACTGATACAGAAATGATATCATTTACTTTACGGCGTCTCAAATATTCTTCCATGTTTTTGGTTGCTTTTCCAAGCCTTTTGAGGAGGTACATAAAGGTATGTGTGAAGGTCTTCTTGAGTTTTTGGGTTAAATATTTTTCTGCTTCTTTTGTTTTCCATAGTTGCTACTTTAAATCTGATGCATACACATTCTAGTTTGTGGTCGTCTACCCTGCACTAGACCTGGAGTGGTTTAACGTTCCTACTTTAAATGGTCTTTTTAAAACAACGCTTGCTAGAGAAAAAAAGAGTCTTTCATGGCCAGTACTTTGAAATGAACTCCAGAAAATTTTTATGCACTCTTTATTGATTTGGTTTTCTTCTTTTGCGATTAATGGAGCTTCTGCTCATGATCTGTTGGCGCTGTCTGTTTCTTAAAATGTATTTAGGAGTTTTCTTTTGTATACTTTCTGTGTATATGGCTTCATCTAAACATTCTCTTCTAATAAAATTACTTCTTTCTTATATATAAAAAAAGAATCAACTCTATTTGATGATCTTAACATTTTGACTATGGGATTATCTATTCAATCTGTTTTGCAAATCATATGTAGGTTGGGTTCTTTAGTATTGTGTCATATGAGCAACAACAGTGTTTTGGGCCTTGCATATTTTTTATGTCTAAACTTTATTCAGGTTGCACTTCACTTTTGGGGTACAGGTGGCGGTGCACTACCTGTTGTCTCATTTCTATTTCTAAGAGATTTATGCATCCGGCTTGGATCTGATTGCGTAGATGAGTGCTTTAAAGGGATATATAAATCATACGTGTTGAACTGCCAGTTTATAAATGCATTGAAATTGCAACATATCCAATTTCTTGGAAATTGCGTCATTGAACTTCTGGGGGTGGATCTTCCTACTGCATATCAACATGCATTTGTTTTTATTCGACAATTGGCAATGATTTTACGGGATGCACTTAATACAAAGACTAAGGTAATATTTCCTCTTTTTTTTTTTTTTTTTTTATTTATCAATAAGGTAATATTTTCCTCTTTTAAAGATTAATTTTTAGGGTACTCATGGTTACTCCTTGTTTTTTGATGAATTTAAATGATGCTTTTCACTGTTAACTTAGGGGTCATGATGCTAATATTTGCCACTATAGAAAATTGCAATTATTAGCTTTTATCTTAAGCTGCAAATTTCCAAGCTTTTTAATTTGGTCAATTGCCTTTCAAGTATGTAGATGCTTTACCTTTTAAATGTCATTCTCATAGACTTTTGGACATGCTGGCCGAGTACTGCACTTTTCTAATTTTTAACTGTGTTCTACAGGAGGCATTCCGAAAGGTATACGAGTGGAAGTTCATTAACTGCCTTGAACTTTGGACTGGAGCTATGTGTGCCTATGGCTCAGAAGCGGACTTTAGGCCCCTTGCTTATCCTCTGACCCAAATAATTTCTGGGGTAGCTCGTCTGGTTCCAAGTGCAAGTTACTTTCCCCTTAGAGTGAGATGTGCTAAAATGCTTAACCGCATTGCTGCTTCTACTGGTACTTTCATACCTGTTTCTATGCTCCTTTTGGACATGCTGGAGATGAAAGAATTAAATAGGCCCCCTGCTGGAGGTGTTAGCAAAGCTGTTGATTTGCGCACTAAGCTCAAGGTACTTTTTCTGTTTTTTTTTTTAATAATTAACTAAACTCAAGGTACTTTAAGGACTTGATTTGTTCTGTCCTTGTTATCGTACCATGCAGCTTTATTGCTGATGTGAATTTGGAGAATTTTCTATGCTAGGTAAGTGACACAACCCTGAAGACACGGGCATTTCAAGAGGCATGTGTTCTTGCAGTGATTGAGGAGCTAGCTGAGCATTTAGCTCAGTGGAGCTATTCTGTTGCATTCTTTGAGTTGTCTTTTATCCCACTTGTCCGGTTGCGCAGCTTTTGCAAAACTACCAAAGTTGAGAGGTTTCGGAAAGAAATGAAGCAGCTTATCCGTCAGGTATATCTGTTGCCATGGTGATCTGATGTGCTTCACCTAATCTATTAGCGTCATGGTGTAATGCTGGAAATTGTTTTTCACTTTAGTTGTCTGTTGTTTGTGAACGGTTTCATCTTTATTAGTTGTCTGTTGTTTGTGAACAATTTCATCTTTTATAGGTAGCAAAGCCTGCAGCGCTCATAACTAATGTATGTTTATTGAAGTGGTAACCCCATGTGCTCCATCTGATCCTTAGTGTTTTTATAAGGTAGATTGATGGAAAAAAATATCTGATGCCTTGATCTATTTGGTATCTGTCTAGACAAATTCATCATATACCCGTAGGAAAGCTTTTAGTACACAATTTATTTTTCTATTTGTTTAAAATGATTTTATATTTTACACATGGCAAAACTTGTGGTGCGCATAACTAATGTATATTTATTGAAGTGGTAATGACATATGCTCCTCCTCTTCAAAAGGTGGATTGCAGGGGAAATTTTTTTTATGATCCTTTGATCTGTCTGTTCTCTGTCTTGATGAATTCATCTTTTATCTATCTTGAAATTTTTACTACACGACTAACGTATCAGCTATTTTACATTCCAGATTGAGGCTAGTTCTGAGTTTACCAATGAAAGGCGTACGTTGATTTCTTTTCTTCCCAATAATCCTGCAGCAACATCTTTTCTTGAGGTTTGTAAACAATTTTGTCCTCATCATGCTTAGTTTGTTCATCAAACATAATCCTATATATTCAGCATTCTGCAATTGACAACCTGCTTAGGATGAGAATAGTGTTGGATGTTAATAGTTATACTTATAAAAAAAAAAAAAAGTTAAAAAGTTATTCTCAATCTTGTTGAATTGCAGTATTCAGTTGATCAGATTGTTTAATCTGTAAAAATGGTCACTTTTGTTTTTCATTAATTTTAACTTGATATGGCCAGTATATGTCTTAACTTGGTTCTTTTGTATATATCTTGGGTACTTGAGCTACATCTACTTGATTCGATAAAACTTTATTTTGCTTACCAAGAAAAATGTCTGAAATTGGTAGAAAGACTTTCTACTTCACAAGTCCTTTATGATTATTGTACATGTCTTTTGAGTTTTTTTGAGCTGGTCAACTGTTGAGTAATTCAACCTTTGGGGTTTATCAACAATGGCAGTTGAAGATATAATAACGGGTTTCAATGATTAGGAAATGCAATCCAACTAGTTGAGCTGTTTATATCACAATGTTGTTTGCACCGTAGTCATTTTGAATGTTTTGTTTCTGCAAGTCTCAAATCTCAGAGGTACATGAAAACCTTGTGTTTATCACAGGATGCGAAAAAGTTGGGGGCTAGCCCTCTGTCACAGTATGTTTTAGCTCTGCGGCAACGAGCACAACAAAGAAATGCTTCATTGACGGAATCGAGGTTTTTGATTTATGTTATGTATAGGCTTTAGTATATTCATTTTTCCATCTTTTAAGTTGCAATTTTGTGATGTGTATGTGTATATGGATTCAGTGTTGTTGTTGGTGAGCATTCCTCTGTATTCACAAGGAAGATATCAGAAAGTGATGAAGAGGATGTTACAGCGAATGAAGAAGGTGTTTCTGTCTTTAGTTCCTCATGGTTACCAGGAAGTTCCAAGTATGTCATCATCTTCATCTCTTGGATTCATTTCCCTCTGTTTCTATAGTCATTTATTGTTTTACTATTGATTCACAGGGCCAAGCCTGAAGAAATGAAAAAGAAGAAAAAGAAGAGAAAAATGGAAGATTACAAAGAGGCGGCTGGGGAGGAAGATGTTGTGGAGGATTTGGTACTCAGTTCTGATGAAGATGAGTCCGACGGTGATACCCACTCTGTAGGGGAGGATGACAGTGAGAAACCTGTACCTCCACAACAACAAAGTGAGAAGCGGAAACCGCCTACAAATAAATCAAAGAAGAGTGGAAGATCGAGGGCAAAGAAGTCGAAGAAGAAGAAGAGAGCCAATTGACGTGACAACAATTTGCACGAGTCTAATTTGTCGTGTATTCACTTTTGGAGTTTTTGCAAATGGTATTTGAGTTGGGCATTTTTGGTACGCCCAGTTTTGTCAAGCTGCTTGTGGCTACAAATTCATATGAGAGAATATCAATTGCATTGTTATACTTCTTTCTTTCTACCACCACAAATCTCCCAACACAAAACATTGAAACCTTTATTTTGAGTCTTTTTCTACCAAAACATTGAAACCTGGGTTTCCTTCTCGAGGAAGAAGCAGCAGCATAGGTTGAGCCCATCGGCAAGTGGGTCAGCGCCACTGTTGCCATCAAAGCCTCAGATGTCATCGTTGAAGGTTGTCGAAGCTTTGTCGGAAGCATTGCCTTCGGCAGAAGGTTTCTCAGAGCTTGGGATTGTGAACTCAATCAGATCTGTTATTTCTTTAGCTTCTGTTGTTTTGGCTCCTGCACTGACTAGATCGATGGAGGTAGCTAGTGAGCTTATGACGTCAATCCTAATGAGAAAAGGCGAGATTCTCGTGAGCAAAGTCAAGTATGTATCGGCTCACTCTTGATATATTGTAACGATGATGATAAGCGGATCATACCTTTGGCACAGAAAGAGTTGATAGGTACATTTGAAGCCTCAGGTGGGCTAGAGCTGATCTACCATGATCGGGAAACAGAGGCGGGAAATTGTCAAGGTTGATGTGGTACAAAATGAGGTTCTAATTTCTGTGGACATTGATACGAGGATGGTGGAAGGGGCAATTGTCTATTGAAGCATCTCTTGAATTTTGAGGGAATTAGGCAGGTTGAAATTGAATTGCCTGATACGGAAGAGCATGAGAGGTTGGTCTCTGATCCACAGTTTGAAGTAGCTATTGATGAGGGAGGAGATAGGTAGTCTGTCACCGTTGTAGATGCTTCCTTCTTAGATCGCATATAGAGAAATTTCAGATTGGGTATTTAAAGAAGTGGAGGAAATTCAAAGTTGTGTAGGTCTCTTTTGTGATGGTTATAAAGAACAATTCATGACCCTTTTGGTAGCCATTGAAGCTGGTCGATCCACGGTCTTGAAGCCAACTGTGAAAAAGGAGTGGGAGTTGAAATGATTGCAATGTTCTATTAATTATGACAATAAGAATGATACTTGTTCCAAGGGGAGGGACAAAGCAAAGGGGAGGGAAATTATTCTAGTTAATGAAACCTAAAATATTGTTTTGGAATGTAAGTTGTATCAATAATGTCAATAAATGTCTTCGCATTAGATATATCATTCATAATTGGAAAATCGATATTGTTTGCCTCCAAGAAACAAAATTGGAATTTATTGACAGGAATGTAATACGTAGCTTGTGGAGAGGTTCTTTTGTAGGCTGGATTATTTAGCTTCTTTGGGTGGTTCTGGTGGAGTACTAGTCATGTGGGATAGTAGAGTTATTAAGATGATAGAAGAATGCATCGATATTTTGTGGCATGTGTCTTAAGAAATCTGGAAGATGGGTCATGGTCATTAGCAAGTGTATACAGACCCAATAGGGATTAGGATAGTAACTTGTTAGGGATCAAGTGTCCGGCCTGTATTCATTGTGGGATTTACCTTGGTGCATTTGTGAGGATTTTAATATAGCTCGTTTTCCTAGTGAGCGGGAGGGTCTATCTTTGATGAATACAACTATGGAGGTTTTTTCACAACTGATTTTTGATTTGGAACTGTTGGATTTTCCATTGGTGGGGGGTGAATATATATTGTCCTTTTCTAGAGGCAGCTCAAGATTGGACAAACTTTTAATGTCATCATTAAGGGAAGCTCACTATTTGAAGTTGTGCAAAAAAGGATTTCCAAGAGTATGTTTTCACCACTTTCCCATTATTTTTGATTGTGGGGGCATTCATGAGGGTAAATGGTATTTTAAGTTTAAGAATATGTGGCTTGAAGTTGAGGGCTTCGCTGATAAGATGAAAAGTTGGTGGCTATCATATTATTTTGAGGGGACTTCTAATTTTGTTTCGGCAAGTAAACTCAAAGCTTTAAAAGCTAATTTGAAGATATGGAACAAGGAAGTTTTTGAGAATGTTGAGCATAAAAAAAAATCCCTTTGGGATGAGCTTCAATCCTCGGAAGCTGATGGGGACAATGAGGGGAGTTTGTCTAGAAAGAACAAAGTGATAATAGAATTTGAAAGGGTTCATTGAGGGAAGAAATATCACGAAGGCAAGAATTGAGTTATATGGCTTAAAGAGGGGGATAAATGTACCAGCATTTTTCATAAAATGTCTAATATTCATCGATGCAACAATGCTATTAAGTTGTTAAGAATTAAAAGTAATCTACTATCCTCACCTGTCGAGATTCAAGAGCATGTTGTGCAGTTTTTTAGTTCCCTCTTTAGTGAGATAGAAGCTTGGAGACCTAAAATTGATGGCTTGAACTTTGTAATGGTGGATGATTTTTCAGCAAGCTAGCTTGGAGGCCTTTTGAAGAGCTTGATGTATATTGGGTGGTTTGTGGAATGAGGAGAGACAGAGCTCCTGGACCGGATGGGTTTTCTATGGTATTTTTTCAAAATTGTTGGGAGATTGTGCAGGAAGAGGTGATGAAGGTTTTTCATGAATTTCAAAAGTCAAAAATTTGAGAAGTCGTTGAATGTCAAGTTTATTGCCTTGGTCCCAAAGAGAGTGGCTGCTTCGGAGTTGAAGGAATTTTGCCCTATTAGTTTGATAAGTGGTGTCAATAAGATTATTTCAAAAGTTTTAGCAAATTGAATGAGTAAAGTGACGGAGATGATCATTTCTAAATCCCAAAATGCCTTCATTAGAGGACGACAAATCATAGATTCAATGTTGATTGCAAATGAATGTATAGATAGTCGTGTGCGGGAAGGGGGTCTGTTGTAAGTTGGATATGGAAAAAGCATACAATCAAGTAAACTAAAATTTTCTTTTGTACATGCTTAGCAGATGTAGTTTTGGAGATAAGTGGTGTGGCTGGATAAGTCATTGTATTTGATCTGTTTGCTTTTCTATGTTAGTTAATGACAACCTTACGAGTATTTTTAGAGTTCAAAAGGTTTGAGGCAGGGGGATCCCATATCTCCCTTCCTATTTGTTCTTGTTATGGAGGTCTTAAGTCGTATGGTGGAGGCAATGGTAGGAGTAGGCTTTATCTTGGGTTTTTTAGCGGGATCTAATTCTAATGGCCTAACTATAATATCGCACTCGCTTTTTACTGATGATACTCTTATTTTTTATGAGGTTGTTGGGGAACAAATTCAAGTTTTGAGGGTTGTCCTGCTTTGTTTCAAGCCATCTCTGGACTAAAAGTGAACTTGAGTAAAACATAGTTGATATCAGTGGGAGAAGTCCATAACATTCATCACTTGGCATAATTTCTAGGGTGCAAAGTTGCTTTTCTGCCCATGAAATACATGGGACTACCGCTAGGGGCATCTTTCATGGCCAAGCATATTTGGGATGGGGTGGTTGAGAAGATAGAGAGGAAGTTGGTGGCATGGAAAAAAATTTATTTATCTAAAGGGTGTAGGATTACTCTTATAAAGAGTACCCTCTCTAATATCTATACTTATTGCATTTCTTTATTCCCTTTACCCGTTGGTGTGGCTAATAATATTGAAAAATTGTAGAGTTTTTTTTTTAATGTGTATGTGTGTGTGTGGAGGCATAGGAGAGGAGTCTAAAACACTCCTAGTGATTATAGTTTATGTAGTTTTAATAAGGCGTTGTTGGGGAAGTGTTATGGAGATACCATGGAGAAGAGGCGTGGAGGGAAGTGATTAATAATAAATATGGTAGTGATTGAGGAGGTTGGTACACCAAGGACTGTAAGGGTTCGTATGTAGTGGGTTTATGGCAATTTATTAGGAAAGGTTGGAGCTGCTTCTTGAAATAAGTCAACTTTATGGTTGGCAATGGTTCAAAAATCATATTTTGGTTTGATGTTTGGTGTGGGGATATTGAATTGTTTAGAGCATTTTCGGTTGTCTTCAGATTGGTGACTAATCAGCAAGCTTTAGTTTCATAGTTGATAGTTTCTCCAATGGAATGGTGATTTGGGATATATGTTTTTCTAGATCTACCCAGGATTGGGAAGTAGAGGAGGTTACTGACTTTTTCAGGTTGTTATACTGAGAGGAGATAAGAAGACAAGACAATGATCAACTATGCTGGAGTAAAATAGTCTCTAAAAAGTTTACAATCTGGTCATATTATAAGGCGATACCCAATCAACACCATAATTGCTTTCGTTGGAAGAGGATTTGGAAGGCTCATATTCTAACATTGGTGGCTTTCTTTAAATGGACAATAGTAATAGGGAATATTTAGACCATAGATAACTTGAGGAAGTGGGAAAAAATTGTTTTGGATTGGTACTTTATGTGTAGGAAAGAAACGGAATTAGTGAATCATCTACTCCTAGATTGTGAGGTGGCTAAAGTGCTATGAGATTGAGTGTTTGGAAGAGTTGGACTGAGTTGGGTTATGCCAAAAGCGGTGTTTGACCTTCTAGCAAGCTATACTAGCCTTCATACTTGTTTTCAAGTGGCAGTTGCTTGAAAGATGTTGCCTTTGTGTATTATGTGGTGTATTTAGATGAAAAGAAACGAGAGGCGTTTTAATGATAGGGAACATAATGCAGATGAATTTTAAAAGTTTCTTATAAGCACTTTTATTAGCTGGTTCTTTACTATTATACTCAAAGAAGGGGATGTAAATGAGTTCTTGTATTTGCTATTTTAGTATTAGAATGTAACTAAGATTTTTTTTTTGTATAATTCCTGTGTATTTGAGTTTCGCATATTATATTGTGATGACTGAATTTTTTTAACTTACATTATAAAAAACCTATGCAAAGCAACAACGAACAACAATAGGGAAAATTATGCAAGTCCCATTGGAATAGGGATATGCATTATGCATAGCCGAATTGAGCCTTCTCCTACCACGAAAAGAGAAAGCTTTGTTTAATATATATATACATATATAAAATCAAATTATATAATTCCAATTGATGATATTGGTTTAAGCCTTACTTTTTGGAGAATTAGATTTAGCAATTTCTCCTTCACCATAACTGTCAACAACGTATTTTCTTAGAGATTTAAAGAAATTCACTTAGTTATTCGTTATATCACCTTGGCAATAGTGCATGTAATAAAAGCAAGCTTGAACTCGCAAATATGATTATTGATTAATGATAGCATTTTCATTTTTTGGAAATGTTTATCTGATAATGGCGGGTTTTTAAACTTAATGGTTAATAAAATATTATTAATGAGTTTGTAGATTTTATTTGAAATATTTAAAAGCATTTAAAAATTACTTGAAGGAAAAATAAAAAAAATGCATTTATACCAAAGTTTTGAATATCGTACCGGTGTCGGTACTGGTTAAGGCACTATAATGAAATATTTCAGTACCGGTACCGTTTCGTGTACCGTTTCGGAATAGTCTATTTATGAAAAAATTATATATATATAAATACATATATAAATTATATTTAAAAAAAAAAGTCAATATATGAATAGATTATATATATAAATACATATATATAAATAATCTAGTCTAAATTGAGAAAAAAAAAATTTGGTACACCCGGTATTTAGGTCGGTACAGTACATTCAGTGTACCTGTATCGCCCAAGTGATCGGTACTGCATGTACGGGCCATACCTGTTGGTACGGAGCGGTACCAAAAACATTGATTTACACCCCTCAATAAAAAATCTCTAAATTAACTCATGGTGGTCTTAGCAGTCTTCCACTCAAGACTATAAATAATTTTATTTTTAAATGGTGGATAGCCACGTGATAATCATGACCCCTAATTAGGGGTGTAAATGGTTCAGTCCGGAAAAAATGTAGACTGGTTTCATTCGGTTAAAAAATTTTTCTACCTTGGATCGGACTGAACTCCTATTCGATCAATACCGGTCCAGTCCAATTCGGTTAAGGGATGGTCTGATTCGGTCTGGTCTGGTCCAGAGGCACTGATATAATTTAATGGATTAAATTTAATTTAAAATCTTGCAATGATGAAAAATAATTTTTAGCTAAAATTTAATTATTTTTAGCTCAATTTACGTATTTATTACAGATTTAAGCCAAATAATATTAAAAAAAACTTACTCTTAAAACAATTGGCAAAAGAAAAAATAATCTAAATAAAAAAGAATATAATTTATAATTTTTATACTATAACTAGTCAACTACTATAAATTATATTATGCTAATATCATAAGAATATATATTATATATTAATATATTATACTACAACTTTTAATATATGTATTAATATTAATATTATAATTTATATACTATTATTTATAAATACACACACACACACACACATATATATATAAAGAAAAAAAGAAAGAGTCATTCGGTTCGATTCGGTCTGACATAGGGGGAAATGTCATGGATCGGGACTAGACCGGAAATGTTTGATCCATGCAAAAAATGGACCGGACCGGACCGAATGCATCGGTCCGGCTCGGTCTTCTTACACTTCTACCCCTAATCGCGCTATGACCCATATATATATATATATATATGTATGGATTACTGTCTTGTAGTTAATATTAACACCTTTTGTGTCCGTCTTAATTGGGAAAGAGTGCGTTGTCCATAATTATCCATTTGGTAACCTATTTTTCCTACCAAATAGACACATATCTCAGTTGTAATTTTCTAAAAGAAGTTTATAATTTTTTTAGGTTCAAATGTTTCCAGTTGAAATCCTAATCTTCCAAGTTAGACATACCACTCCGCTTATACATATATATATATATTTATATATGGTATAGCATTGTATGAATACAAATATTTATATATGGTGTGTATAATATTCTAAAATAATGAAAGAATATATTCTGTTACAAATGTTTAGATAAAAATAGAAAGTTTTTAGCTATAGTTCCTTGCAGTAGGCGTAGACTCCTTTACTGTGCTCTTGCCTTCATCAACAATTTCTTCTATGAGTCTAAGGGCGTGTCAACAACATTGAGACTTGATCTAAACTTGAAAAATCTATCAGCAACAAGAGGTTTGGTAAAAAAGTCAGCTATTTGATCCTTGGAGCTAATAAAGGAAATTTGTAGAGCTTTGGCGGCAACACTCTCTCACAAAGTGGAAGTCCACATCCATATGCTTTGTTCTTGAGTGAAAGATAGGATTGGCAATCAAGTAAGTGAATCCAAAATTGTCATACCATAAGGTATGAGCTTGTGAAAGAGGAGGACCAAGTTCATAAATGAGAATTTGAAGCCATATAATCATGAAGTTAGAAGATGCTATTGATTTATACTCAGCCTTTATACTTGATCTTATAACAACTCTCTGCTTTTTAAAACTCTAGGAAATGAGATTTCGACCCAAATAAATGCAAAAACCTCTTGTAGACCTTCGGTCATCAAGGCAGCTAGCCTAATCTGCATTTGAATATACTAGTGATTTGAAATGAGATTGAAAAGCAAAAAAAAGACCATAATTGATAACGCAAAATGTGTTTAATTGCAACCCAAGGAGGCAATTTTGGTGTATGCATAAATTGACACACCTTATTCATAGAAAAATAGATATCAGGCCATGAAAGTGAGAGGTGTTGTAAACCTCAAACAATTCTTCTGAATAAGATCACATCATCAAAGCTAGGAGAACCAAATTGAGACAATTTCAGTGATCCAACCATTGGTGAGGTGATTGGTTTGGAATGTAACGTGTTACTCTAAGTGAGAAGATCTTTGATATACTTTCTTTGAGAGAGTAACATGCCATTTTGTAATTGAGTAATTTCCATCCCAAGAAAATAAGACAATGGACCTAAGTCCTTGACGAGAAAGCAAAGCTTAAATCTTGAATGCAAACAACAATAGTATCGGCCTTAGAGGCAGTGATAATAAAGTCATCAACATATACAAACATATATATATATATGTATATTTATATGTATATGCAAATCACCATGATGGAGAATAAATCGGGATGCATCAGATTGAAAGGCTCAAAAGCCATAAGCGAGTAACCAGGAGCTCACCTGAGCAAAGCAAGACCTTGTAGCCTGTTTGAGGCCATCAATGGACTTTTTCAGTTTACAAACTGTAGAACTCAAGATTTCAAATCTTGTATCTACGTATAGATTTTGATGATAACAAATAAATTTAAAACTCAAGTTCAAGTTGTCTACGCATGAAGAAAGCTAAGCACATCAAAAAATCCAGCATGAGCAAGAAGAAGAACAAGTCTACAAATGAAACTCATAGAGTAATTTTGTACATCTATTAAAATTTGAAATTGGATTAAGATTCAAAATTAATATTTTCTCATAAAGTATCAAATTACCTTTTTTACATTTGCTTAACTTTATTAAAATATTTAATTTCAATTTTTTTTTCACATATGCATAAAGATTTGGATTTGTAAGATGATTGATTGTTATTTCTAACATATGCATGTTTTGTTTGAAAATCTTGAAGGGTAGTTGTATGTTTTTTTGACATATGCAAAAAGAAAATGATTTGGTATGAAAAATAAATCATGCTCATTTTGTCATGTATGAAAAGTAAAAGATTAAGTCTGATTTTTTTGAAAAATGAATGGAGTTGCCTTTGACATATGTAAAAATGAGATTTTTTATTTGAATTTTTTGAAAAGTGCATAGTGCTCTTATTTGACATGTGAATCTTTTAAAATTTGAATATGAAGACTCATTTGCCTATAAATTGCTCACTTAAGTTTTGCAAAAATTATAACAAAATTTTACACATCAATTGCTAAATTTTGCATTATTCTTTTAAAGCCATCATTCTTTCTTTTCTAAGTTTTGTGCCTTAATCCTTATTATTTTGAGAGAGATATAAGTTGCGCTGTATTGTTCTTATTTCACTCATTGATGAGTGTATTCTGATAATCTACCATTATTAGCTATTGTATTTGTAAGAGGGTGCGTATAACCATTGTGTGTGTAAAAGGTGTTTTACACAGGGAATAGTTGAATCACCAAGTATGAAGTGATTGCAAGTGTAGATGGTGTTCTACACGGATTCTTTTTAGTGGTGTTGCTAAAAGGTGTAATAAGTTTCTATCTGCACCTGAAGGAGATTGAATAGTGAATTTGGGATCCTCAAGGGGTAGCTTGAGGCGAAGACGTAGACAGTAGGGCTAAACCTTGTTAAAATACTGAGTTTGCTTCTTCTTACCCTTATTCTTTATATTTCTTACTATTTCGTATTTCGTATTTTGTTTATATTTTATATTGTGTATTTGGTTTATAATTGTTAATTTTTTTAATATAACCCAATTCACCTCCCCTTTTGTATTAGTCATCTGGGCAACACAAACATAATTGGAAAATTGAAGATTAATAAAGCCCTAAGGTTGATGCATGAATACCTCATCATTGAGTATTCTCTGAAGCCATGCATTTTAAATATCAATTTGACACAGTGGCCATCCTTGAGTTACAGCAATGGGGAGTATCAGTTGAATGGTTGGAGTCTTGACCATAAGGCTAAAAGTCTCATGAAAATCGAGATTGTGTTGCTAGTGGCAGCCTTTAGCTGCAAACCAAGCCTTTGAACGTTCAATAAACCCATTAGTATTCAATTTCGTGCTCACCTGCAACCAAGCACACTTGAAGTATGATTTTGGATGAGGGTTTGGTATTCCTTGGACATGGCATCAAGCCATTCCAAATGTTTTGAAGCCTTGATAAAACTAGATGGGGTTTCGGGAGGAGATTTGAAAGGGGAGACTGTAGTAGTGAGTGAAGTCTGAGAGGGTAAGGAATTGTGCCACCCATGCGAATACGAGGTCGAGAAGAGTTAATGTGTGCTCGTGTGATAATGGGATATCGAGGAGGAATGAGAATCGGGGAAGACAAAGTGGAAATTGAGGAATTGAGAGGAATGAGCGGACGAAGGTGAGGGTTGGGCCTGAGATGATGGGTGTGGGCCAATAATTGAGGGTAGGGGATTGATTATTGGTAAGGAGATAGAGGGCGTGGAGCGAGTGTGGGCTTTGTGTAAAGATGTTGAAGTGGCCAGAGAAGAATATGGAAAAGCGGATTCATGAAATTGAACATCACAAGAGAAGTAGGTCCGATTTGTGTTTAAATCTAGGCATTTCTATCCTTTGTACATTAAGCTATAGCCCCAAAAAAAGCTAGGTGTGGAGCAGTTGGACAATATTCTAGAATAACAAAAAAATATTTTCTGTTACAAATGTTTAGGCACAAATAGAAAGTGTTTAGCTATGGTTCCCTATAGTAGGCGTAGACTCCTTTATTGTGCTCTTGCCTTCATCAACACATTTTTCCATGTTAATATCTTTTTTCTATACTTTCTTTTCATTGTCTACTTATGCCTTTACATCTAACAACTAATTAATGAACCGGTTAAACATGTCCACATTCAATCTATGAAATTAAAGGAAATTGGATATAAAAGGGAAATTCTAGTTAAAAGAAAAAAAGAAGTTTCAAATTAAGTACAAAAGAAAACCAAAAGGGAGAATTAAATACTTCATAGTTCTTCGTACTTTGTCTTGTTTAAGCCACGATGTTCATTCGAATTAGGAATCTTGAAACCATAATTGAACATTTATTGGTCATCCTAGCTGTTGGGCATATCTATAATTATAAAAGATGTTTTTAATTTAATTGAAACAAATAGGCGAGAGTTTCCAAACATATGTAAAAATAAATTCAAGAGGTGATAGAGAAAGATTCAACAATTCAAAGGGAGTTGATAACTGTTGATACGTTGGCAAGAGTCAAAGATGAACTTAGCCTTATTACTTGAAATGAGTAAGGAAAACCTAGAAATAATATGGATATTTATAACTCGAGAAGTAGATCAGTGCCCACATCTCTTATGCTACACATCTATGTGGACACAAACACTAAGAATAGCTTGAAGAGGGACACAATTAGTTATGTAAGAGAAGAAGGGGGTAAGGCCATGTTCACCTTTTGTTTTTGGTGCAGAAGTCTTCCTATGGCTTTGTCCTTCATGTAGAATGCAAATGCATAAAGTCCAACAAAAATACTATTGTCATAAGTAAATCTGTTAATAGAGAAGATAGTTTTATGAATGAAAGAAACATGTAATAAGGTAGGTAAATGAAAAATGGTGTGTGAGGTAAGTAAATTAGTGCAAGATCCAACATGTTTGATGGGTAAACTTTGCCATATCCAATAGAAGTTTCGAAACTATAATTGAATATCAAAGAAAAATTTAAGTTAAAAAACAAAGGAAGTTTTAGACCAATCATGAAAGAAAATCGAAAATGATGAATTAAAAATACTTCCTGTGACGCCCCCAAATTCCCCTTAAAATAACACGGGAATCGAGGCGTCGGGATGATGACAACACGGGTCACACATCCCATCAACCAGTGTCGAACGTGTGTGCACACGTGACATACATAAAAATATAGGTCGCAGCGGATAATAAATTAATATCTAAGTACCAGAATTTTTTAGAAATATTTTACAAACCAAATTAATAAAAACTCTCCAACAGGAGATTTAATACAGTCGACCAAAAATACAATTTAAACAAATACATAATTATAAAAAGGGGAAAATAAATTTCCCGAGATATCAATTAATAATATCACCTCAATAGCGGAGCCGTCTCCTCAGGCTCGGCCTCTCCAAAGTCTGCATCCAAAATAAACTACGACGCCAAGAGGGCATCGCAGGTAAGTACAACCCAACCAAACCTAAGACAAAAATACATTAATGTCACAACAACAACCAAGAACAATTACCATATGCATGAGGCTCAAAATCATCTTCCTCAAAATCGATGAAATAACCACACTCGTCAAAATCCCAATTTAATCCACAATAAAATCACCCATCATTTTCCATAAAAATAATATCCTCAAAATCGATCATACCGGGCGTTACGTATCGCCGTCCCCGATATGATTACACACACACCCGAAATCATAATGGGCGTTACGTATCGCCGTCCCCATTACGATCCACACACACTCATTTCATACCGGGCGTTACGTATCGCCGTCCCCGATATGAAATGCACACCCGATGACCATAATGGGCGTTACGTATCGCCGTCCCCATTATGTCACCCACACACTCACACGCTGATCACAACGGGCGTTACGTATCGCCGTCCCCGTTATGACTCAGCCCAAAACCAATAAAATCCAATAAACTCACTTTAAATCCCAGATTCCATTCTCAACACATGAATATCCAAAATCATGCCAAAATCCACTTTCCAAATATTTTCATGAGCATGCGCGTAAATACACGATGCAGACAACTATGCAGCATTTATCCAACAATTAAATAATCCAATCAACCAACAAATACCAACATCAACCATCACATATCAGCAATAATCAAATACAACAACTGTTGATGCCAAAAATATATTTAAATCTTAAAGCTTGTTTGGAAAGTACTTACAGCGGTAAAAACGCATTTCCTTGAACAACGCCAATCCGCAGCGTTTGTAGCGGTCACATGTACGTTAGGCAAAAACACTCGGTTTGACACCAAAATTTAGGGAGGTACTCATTGAAGGGTGGGGAATCTCATGGAGGTGGTGGTGTGGCGGCACAACCACCGGAAGGTGGCGGATCGGGGCCAAAAGGGGTGAAAACCCATTTTCGGGTTTGGGGTCGTACCGGGAAGGTGAGGCCGCGGTTGGGGAAACTGAGCTAGGGGGTTGACCGGCTGGGTGAGGGGAGTCGAATGGTGGTGGAGGTGAGACCTACGGTGGCCGGACGGCGGCGCGGCGAAGAACGACCCGTTTAAGGCCCATTTCGGGTGGAGGGGCTAACCGGCGGCGATGGGTGGCTTTGGGCGGTGGGTTATGCTCGCCGGAGGTTGGGGAGTCTAGTGGTGGTGGTCGGAGGCCAAGGGGTGGCCGGAGGTGGCCGGAAAATGAAAGGAAAGCAAAAATACCCATTTCGGGTAGGGGGCCGTGTAGGGGCGGTGGGGTGGCCGGAGGGGACACCACCGGTGCAGGTAGACTCGCCGGCAGGTAAGGGTGCCGGCGGTATGGGCGGTGACGGGCGGTGGGCGGCGGTGGAGGGCTGGGCTGCCTAGGGCCGAACGGCCAAACAGGGGAGGGGGAGGCAGGGGACGCGGGCTGGGGGGGGGGGTCTGGGAAGGAAGAAGAGAAAAAGAAAAGAAAAAGAAAAAGGAAAAAAGGAAAAGAAAAGGAAAAGAAAAAGGAGAAAAAGGAAAAAGGAGGGAAAAAGGGTCTAGCTAGAAAAACACAACAAATAAAATAAAAGCAGGCTTTAAATACTATAATCTAATATCATTAAAATAAAATATTTAAAGCCCCAACAATATAAATAAATTAAACCCAAGCACAATATTAATTATAAAACAATAATTAATATAACGAAAGCAGATAAAATAAATTCACATAATAAAATAAAGGAATTTAATTCCACTCATTAAAATAATTAACTCATTAAAATAAATAAGAAAAGCAACGTAACTCGATATCAACTAATTAATAGCTCAATTAAATATCTTAAATAAATAAAATATGACCAATAATATTATTTAAATAAATTAAAATAATTAACACCAAGCATAAAATAACGTGTAAAAATACACGTAAATCTGGGATCTCACATCCTCCCCCCCTTAAAAAGAATTTCGTCCTCGAAATTCGCTCGGCTGCAGCTAATAAAACTCCAATAACTCACCTACTACATCACTTAATACTCACTCCAAGTCTTAGTACAATCATCTATTTTCCTCAAATGTAAACGAATTATATTTCATCATAAACGTATAGTCTCCAAATAATATTTCCTCTCTAAAACTCCTAAGGTAGCCAATCAATCTGAACCCCACATGCACAAAAACCTCAGTACAATCTCCCAAAAATTTAATATTCACTAACTCCTTACAACAATTTGTGTTACCCTAAAATAACTCTCAAGTTTAACTTTCTAACTTAATCGCCAATAAACATAATTTACCCAACTAAAAGATAAATCCTCACTTACAAGTATCATTCCAAATTTCAACTCACCACTAATTCCTCAAAATTTACACAAAAATTGAACCTCCAACTATATTGCAATTCATCACGTTTCCGCGCGCACTTTGATAACTCGCTAAATTCATAAAAATTTAAATCCTTATAAATTAACACCATCGAGTAAAAACTAGTTCAACACCTATTACAAGAAATCATTTGCCACATTTACAAATCCTAATGCTTTGTCATCTCACAATTCAAGTTATGCCACCCAATATTAAAGCCTAAAAATTTTTTTCTAACTCCCAAACCACCAATATACTTCTCCATCATTATAACTCCTCACTCTCATCATAGATTAATTATCTAAATCCGTATTCTCTCAATCGAACCTTCATTACCTATGAGATGGAATAACCTGCAATATTTTAATTCTTATATGACCTCAAGCCAAAACTAAATTCTTTAAGATACCTCGACAATTATTGCTAACCATTAAATCCTCCGAAATATTACTCTTAAATTATCCACTCCTAACAATTCGCCCAAAAGCCTAAAATTTATATCTCTTAAATTTATTTCCATCACATCAATTCAACCTTATTACTTAATAAATAAATATTTCCCAAGTTACACACTAGCCAAAAACAAATACTCTCCAAAATTTACACGCACATTTATTATACTTCAATCTCTAATTATCCACAAATAACATCAAAGTTTCACCAAGAAAATAATTGATCGCCCACCATCATAAGCATTACTAAAACAATTCCTATAACACCATACCAATGGCTAAGAATTTTACACTCACATGAAGAGTCTATCTAAATACAATTCCAATAATCTCCCAGAAATAAAATCAGAACTTAGACACTCAAACACTCAGTGAGACCCAGGAAATAAATACACAAAAATATAGCATATACAATATCGACAAAGAAATGCAATTGCATAAATACCAACAAATTATTAAACAAATCCATATCGCAATTATAAATAATAGAATACCCAAATACTGGACAAAATTCAAGTAATTCACATAATTATTATATAAAAACACAAAAGGGGAAAAGATTTAATAAACAAATAAGTAAAAACCACTCATTCAAGAAAACAAACCCACCTCCTTTAATAAACACAAATTCACCAAAAACTTTATTAAATAAAGAAAGGAGGATAAATTAAAATAAGAACAACAAACAAAATCACAAATAAAATTTTAAAATTCTCTACAAAACTCAATTCTTAAAAGATTACTGTAGAAATCTCTAAAATTTAAAACCTGCTAAAAGAAACGAACCACAATAAAATAATTAAATCGATAAATTAATTAATAAATAAATACAAACAAGTCGCCAAAACAAATCCACTCGTTAAAGTAATAGATAAACTTTTAAAATAAAACATACGGAAATGCGGAAAGATAATAAATTTCAAAACTTACTTCAAAGCATGTCCCTAAAAATAAAACAACAGAAATGTAAAAAGATAAACAATTTAAATTTATCTCAAAGCATAAACTTAAAAAGAAACAAGGCAGTGATGCTTTTAAATTTTGTCTAAATAAATTTCAAACGTTCAGAAATATTTAAAATACAAGAGCCATAATTAAATAAACAAATAATAAACTAAAACCAAAACTATCTCATAGGAAACCTATGAACTGAAATTAAAATCAAATCCTGATGATAATTGAATAAAAGCTTAAGACAATAAAATAACCTACAACAAAAGAAATAAACTTTAAATAAGGAATTCTATAACACAACTGTTTAAAATAACAGATTCAATAAATAGATTGATTTAAAATAATAATTTAATCCGAAATATCTAAATTCTAATTTAAACAAAAACAAAGGCATATATATAAAATAAATAAATAATTAAATACATACTCGACAACTTAACCAAATAAAATCACTAACTACAATCTTAACTGCTACCCACTTACAATATTAAACAAAAATTACAATAAAATAAAATAAACTAACAAACCAATCAATCAGAACTGATTTAATTATGAAAATAAATAAACAATAAAAACATTAAAACAAAAAGCACAACACAACAAAATAAATACCGGTAATGTTACCATATAAATTAGTCGAAAGACTAAGACAACAAATAAAATAATAACATAATAAAATAAAATAACCCAATCATCAAACAAATAAATTTTTTAAAAACCACAAACTTTTCTGGTACTGTCCCTAGGTAACTTGCGGATTTACCCAGAGCCGAACTGCTCTGATACCACCTGTGACGCCCCCAAATTCCCCTTAAAATAACACGGGAATCGAGGCGTCGGGATGATGACAACACGGGTCACACATCCCATCAACCAGTGTCGAACGTGTGTGCACACGTGACATACATAAAAATATAGGTCGCAGCGGATAATAAATTAATATCTAAGTACCAGAATTTTTTAGAAATATTTTACAAACCAAATTAATAAAAACTCTCCAACAGGAGATTTAATACAGTCGACCAAAAATACAATTTAAACAAATACATAATTATAAAAAGGGGAAAATAAATTTCCCGAGATATCAATTAATAATATCACCTCAATAGCGGAGCCGTCTCCTCAGGCTCGGCCTCTCCAAAGTCTGCATCCAAAATAAACTACGACGCCAAGAGGGCATCGCAGGTAAGTACAACCCAACCAAACCTAAGACAAAAATACATTAATGTCACAACAACAACCAAGAACAATTACCATATGCATGAGGCTCAAAATCATCTTCCTCAAAATCGATGAAATAACCACACTCGTCAAAATCCCAATTTAATCCACAATAAAATCACCCATCATTTTCCATAAAAATAATATCCTCAAAATCGATCATACCGGGCGTTACGTATCGCCGTCCCCGATATGATTACACACACACCCGAAATCATAATGGGCGTTACGTATCGCCGTCCCCATTACGATCCACACACACTCATTTCATACCGGGCGTTACGTATCGCCGTCCCCGATATGAAATGCACACCCGATGACCATAATGGGCGTTACGTATCGCCGTCCCCATTATGTCACCCACACACTCACACGCTGATCACAACGGGCGTTACGTATCGCCGTCCCCGTTATGACTCAGCCCAAAACCAATAAAATCCAATAAACTCACTTTAAATCCCAGATTCCATTCTCAACACATGAATATCCAAAATCATGCCAAAATCCACTTTCCAAATATTTTCATGAGCATGCGCGTAAATACACGATGCAGACAACTATGCAGCATTTATCCAACAATTAAATAATCCAATCAACCAACAAATACCAACATCAACCATCACATATCAGCAATAATCAAATACAACAACTGTTGATGCCAAAAATATATTTAAATCTTAAAGCTTGTTTGGAAAGTACTTACAGCGGTAAAAACGCATTTCCTTGAACAACGCCAATCCGCAGCGTTTGTAGCGGTCACATGTACGTTAGGCAAAAACACTCGGTTTGACACCAAAATTTAGGGAGGTACTCATTGAAGGGTGGGGAATCTCATGGAGGTGGTGGTGTGGCGGCACAACCACCGGAAGGTGGCGGATCGGGGCCAAAAGGGGTGAAAACCCATTTTCGGGTTTGGGGTCGTACCGGGAAGGTGAGGCCGCGGTTGGGGAAACTGAGCTAGGGGGTTGACCGGCTGGGTGAGGGGAGTCGAATGGTGGTGGAGGTGAGACCTACGGTGGCCGGACGGCGGCGCGGCGAAGAACGACCCGTTTAAGGCCCATTTCGGGTGGAGGGGCTAACCGGCGGCGATGGGTGGCTTTGGGCGGTGGGTTATGCTCGCCGGAGGTTGGGGAGTCTAGTGGTGGTGGTCGGAGGCCAAGGGGTGGCCGGAGGTGGCCGGAAAATGAAAGGAAAGCAAAAATACCCATTTCGGGTAGGGGGCCGTGTAGGGGCGGTGGGGTGGCCGGAGGGGACACCACCGGTGCAGGTAGACTCGCCGGCAGGTAAGGGTGCCGGCGGTATGGGCGGTGACGGGCGGTGGGCGGCGGTGGAGGGCTGGGCTGCCTAGGGCCGAACGGCCAAACAGGGGAGGGGGAGGCAGGGGACGCGGGCTGGGGGGGGGGTCTGGGAAGGAAGAAGAGAAAAAGAAAAGAAAAAGAAAAAGGAAAAAAGGAAAAGAAAAGGAAAAGAAAAAGGAGAAAAAGGAAAAAGGAGGGAAAAAGGGTCTAGCTAGAAAAACACAACAAATAAAATAAAAGCAGGCTTTAAATACTATAATCTAATATCATTAAAATAAAATATTTAAAGCCCCAACAATATAAATAAATTAAACCCAAGCACAATATTAATTATAAAACAATAATTAATATAACGAAAGCAGATAAAATAAATTCACATAATAAAATAAAGGAATTTAATTCCACTCATTAAAATAATTAACTCATTAAAATAAATAAGAAAAGCAACGTAACTCGATATCAACTAATTAATAGCTCAATTAAATATCTTAAATAAATAAAATATGACCAATAATATTATTTAAATAAATTAAAATAATTAACACCAAGCATAAAATAACGTGTAAAAATACACGTAAATCTGGGATCTCACATCCTCCCCCCCTTAAAAAGAATTTCGTCCTCGAAATTCGCTCGGCTGCAGCTAATAAAACTCCAATAACTCACCTACTACATCACTTAATACTCACTCCAAGTCTTAGTACAATCATCTATTTTCCTCAAATGTAAACGAATTATATTTCATCATAAACGTATAGTCTCCAAATAATATTTCCTCTCTAAAACTCCTAAGGTAGCCAATCAATCTGAACCCCACATGCACAAAAACCTCAGTACAATCTCCCAAAAATTTAATATTCACTAACTCCTTACAACAATTTGTGTTACCCTAAAATAACTCTCAAGTTTAACTTTCTAACTTAATCGCCAATAAACATAATTTACCCAACTAAAAGATAAATCCTCACTTACAAGTATCATTCCAAATTTCAACTCACCACTAATTCCTCAAAATTTACACAAAAATTGAACCTCCAACTATATTGCAATTCATCACGTTTCCGCGCGCACTTTGATAACTCGCTAAATTCATAAAAATTTAAATCCTTATAAATTAACACCATCGAGTAAAAACTAGTTCAACACCTATTACAAGAAATCATTTGCCACATTTACAAATCCTAATGCTTTGTCATCTCACAATTCAAGTTATGCCACCCAATATTAAAGCCTAAAAATTTTTTTCTAACTCCCAAACCACCAATATACTTCTCCATCATTATAACTCCTCACTCTCATCATAGATTAATTATCTAAATCCGTATTCTCTCAATCGAACCTTCATTACCTATGAGATGGAATAACCTGCAATATTTTAATTCTTATATGACCTCAAGCCAAAACTAAATTCTTTAAGATACCTCGACAATTATTGCTAACCATTAAATCCTCCGAAATATTACTCTTAAATTATCCACTCCTAACAATTCGCCCAAAAGCCTAAAATTTATATCTCTTAAATTTATTTCCATCACATCAATTCAACCTTATTACTTAATAAATAAATATTTCCCAAGTTACACACTAGCCAAAAACAAATACTCTCCAAAATTTACACGCACATTTATTATACTTCAATCTCTAATTATCCACAAATAACATCAAAGTTTCACCAAGAAAATAATTGATCGCCCACCATCATAAGCATTACTAAAACAATTCCTATAACACCATACCAATGGCTAAGAATTTTACACTCACATGAAGAGTCTATCTAAATACAATTCCAATAATCTCCCAGAAATAAAATCAGAACTTAGACACTCAAACACTCAGTGAGACCCAGGAAATAAATACACAAAAATATAGCATATACAATATCGACAAAGAAATGCAATTGCATAAATACCAACAAATTATTAAACAAATCCATATCGCAATTATAAATAATAGAATACCCAAATACTGGACAAAATTCAAGTAATTCACATAATTATTATATAAAAACACAAAAGGGGAAAAGATTTAATAAACAAATAAGTAAAAACCACTCATTCAAGAAAACAAACCCACCTCCTTTAATAAACACAAATTCACCAAAAACTTTATTAAATAAAGAAAGGAGGATAAATTAAAATAAGAACAACAAACAAAATCACAAATAAAATTTTAAAATTCTCTACAAAACTCAATTCTTAAAAGATTACTGTAGAAATCTCTAAAATTTAAAACCTGCTAAAAGAAACGAACCACAATAAAATAATTAAATCGATAAATTAATTAATAAATAAATACAAACAAGTCGCCAAAACAAATCCACTCGTTAAAGTAATAGATAAACTTTTAAAATAAAACATACGGAAATGCGGAAAGATAATAAATTTCAAAACTTACTTCAAAGCATGTCCCTAAAAATAAAACAACAGAAATGTAAAAAGATAAACAATTTAAATTTATCTCAAAGCATAAACTTAAAAAGAAACAAGGCAGTGATGCTTTTAAATTTTGTCTAAATAAATTTCAAACGTTCAGAAATATTTAAAATACAAGAGCCATAATTAAATAAACAAATAATAAACTAAAACCAAAACTATCTCATAGGAAACCTATGAACTGAAATTAAAATCAAATCCTGATGATAATTGAATAAAAGCTTAAGACAATAAAATAACCTACAACAAAAGAAATAAACTTTAAATAAGGAATTCTATAACACAACTGTTTAAAATAACAGATTCAATAAATAGATTGATTTAAAATAATAATTTAATCCGAAATATCTAAATTCTAATTTAAACAAAAACAAAGGCATATATATAAAATAAATAAATAATTAAATACATACTCGACAACTTAACCAAATAAAATCACTAACTACAATCTTAACTGCTACCCACTTACAATATTAAACAAAAATTACAATAAAATAAAATAAACTAACAAACCAATCAATCAGAACTGATTTAATTATGAAAATAAATAAACAATAAAAACATTAAAACAAAAAGCACAACACAACAAAATAAATACCGGTAATGTTACCATATAAATTAGTCGAAAGACTAAGACAACAAATAAAATAATAACATAATAAAATAAAATAACCCAATCATCAAACAAATAAATTTTTTAAAAACCACAAACTTTTCTGGTACTGTCCCTAGGTAACTTGCGGATTTACCCAGAGCCGAACTGCTCTGATACCACCTGTGACGCCCCCAAATTCCCCTTAAAATAACACGGGAATCGAGGCGTCGGGATGATGACAACACGGGTCACACATCCCATCAACCAGTGTCGAACGTGTGTGCACACGTGACATACATAAAAATATAGGTCGCAGCGGATAATAAATTAATATCTAAGTACCAGAATTTTTTAGAAATATTTTACAAACCAAATTAATAAAAACTCTCCAACAGGAGATTTAATACAGTCGACCAAAAATACAATTTAAACAAATACATAATTATAAAAAGGGGAAAATAAATTTCCCGAGATATCAATTAATAATATCACCTCAATAGCGGAGCCGTCTCCTCAGGCTCGGCCTCTCCAAAGTCTGCATCCAAAATAAACTACGACGCCAAGAGGGCATCGCAGGTAAGTACAACCCAACCAAACCTAAGACAAAAATACATTAATGTCACAACAACAACCAAGAACAATTACCATATGCATGAGGCTCAAAATCATCTTCCTCAAAATCGATGAAATAACCACACTCGTCAAAATCCCAATTTAATCCACAATAAAATCACCCATCATTTTCCATAAAAATAATATCCTCAAAATCGATCATACCGGGCGTTACGTATCGCCGTCCCCGATATGATTACACACACACCCGAAATCATAATGGGCGTTACGTATCGCCGTCCCCATTACGATCCACACACACTCATTTCATACCGGGCGTTACGTATCGCCGTCCCCGATATGAAATGCACACCCGATGACCATAATGGGCGTTACGTATCGCCGTCCCCATTATGTCACCCACACACTCACACGCTGATCACAACGGGCGTTACGTATCGCCGTCCCCGTTATGACTCAGCCCAAAACCAATAAAATCCAATAAACTCACTTTAAATCCCAGATTCCATTCTCAACACATGAATATCCAAAATCATGCCAAAATCCACTTTCCAAATATTTTCATGAGCATGCGCGTAAATACACGATGCAGACAACTATGCAGCATTTATCCAACAATTAAATAATCCAATCAACCAACAAATACCAACATCAACCATCACATATCAGCAATAATCAAATACAACAACTGTTGATGCCAAAAATATATTTAAATCTTAAAGCTTGTTTGGAAAGTACTTACAGCGGTAAAAACGCATTTCCTTGAACAACGCCAATCCGCAGCGTTTGTAGCGGTCACATGTACGTTAGGCAAAAACACTCGGTTTGACACCAAAATTTAGGGAGGTACTCATTGAAGGGTGGGGAATCTCATGGAGGTGGTGGTGTGGCGGCACAACCACCGGAAGGTGGCGGATCGGGGCCAAAAGGGGTGAAAACCCATTTTCGGGTTTGGGGTCGTACCGGGAAGGTGAGGCCGCGGTTGGGGAAACTGAGCTAGGGGGTTGACCGGCTGGGTGAGGGGAGTCGAATGGTGGTGGAGGTGAGACCTACGGTGGCCGGACGGCGGCGCGGCGAAGAACGACCCGTTTAAGGCCCATTTCGGGTGGAGGGGCTAACCGGCGGCGATGGGTGGCTTTGGGCGGTGGGTTATGCTCGCCGGAGGTTGGGGAGTCTAGTGGTGGTGGTCGGAGGCCAAGGGGTGGCCGGAGGTGGCCGGAAAATGAAAGGAAAGCAAAAATACCCATTTCGGGTAGGGGGCCGTGTAGGGGCGGTGGGGTGGCCGGAGGGGACACCACCGGTGCAGGTAGACTCGCCGGCAGGTAAGGGTGCCGGCGGTATGGGCGGTGACGGGCGGTGGGCGGCGGTGGAGGGCTGGGCTGCCTAGGGCCGAACGGCCAAACAGGGGAGGGGGAGGCAGGGGACGCGGGCTGGGGGGGGGGGTCTGGGAAGGAAGAAGAGAAAAAGAAAAGAAAAAGAAAAAGGAAAAAAGGAAAAGAAAAGGAAAAGAAAAAGGAGAAAAAGGAAAAAGGAGGGAAAAAGGGTCTAGCTAGAAAAACACAACAAATAAAATAAAAGCAGGCTTTAAATACTATAATCTAATATCATTAAAATAAAATATTTAAAGCCCCAACAATATAAATAAATTAAACCCAAGCACAATATTAATTATAAAACAATAATTAATATAACGAAAGCAGATAAAATAAATTCACATAATAAAATAAAGGAATTTAATTCCACTCATTAAAATAATTAACTCATTAAAATAAATAAGAAAAGCAACGTAACTCGATATCAACTAATTAATAGCTCAATTAAATATCTTAAATAAATAAAATATGACCAATAATATTATTTAAATAAATTAAAATAATTAACACCAAGCATAAAATAACGTGTAAAAATACACGTAAATCTGGGATCTCACATCCTCCCCCCCTTAAAAAGAATTTCGTCCTCGAAATTCGCTCGGCTGCAGCTAATAAAACTCCAATAACTCACCTACTACATCACTTAATACTCACTCCAAGTCTTAGTACAATCATCTATTTTCCTCAAATGTAAACGAATTATATTTCATCATAAACGTATAGTCTCCAAATAATATTTCCTCTCTAAAACTCCTAAGGTAGCCAATCAATCTGAACCCCACATGCACAAAAACCTCAGTACAATCTCCCAAAAATTTAATATTCACTAACTCCTTACAACAATTTGTGTTACCCTAAAATAACTCTCAAGTTTAACTTTCTAACTTAATCGCCAATAAACATAATTTACCCAACTAAAAGATAAATCCTCACTTACAAGTATCATTCCAAATTTCAACTCACCACTAATTCCTCAAAATTTACACAAAAATTGAACCTCCAACTATATTGCAATTCATCACGTTTCCGCGCGCACTTTGATAACTCGCTAAATTCATAAAAATTTAAATCCTTATAAATTAACACCATCGAGTAAAAACTAGTTCAACACCTATTACAAGAAATCATTTGCCACATTTACAAATCCTAATGCTTTGTCATCTCACAATTCAAGTTATGCCACCCAATATTAAAGCCTAAAAATTTTTTTCTAACTCCCAAACCACCAATATACTTCTCCATCATTATAACTCCTCACTCTCATCATAGATTAATTATCTAAATCCGTATTCTCTCAATCGAACCTTCATTACCTATGAGATGGAATAACCTGCAATATTTTAATTCTTATATGACCTCAAGCCAAAACTAAATTCTTTAAGATACCTCGACAATTATTGCTAACCATTAAATCCTCCGAAATATTACTCTTAAATTATCCACTCCTAACAATTCGCCCAAAAGCCTAAAATTTATATCTCTTAAATTTATTTCCATCACATCAATTCAACCTTATTACTTAATAAATAAATATTTCCCAAGTTACACACTAGCCAAAAACAAATACTCTCCAAAATTTACACGCACATTTATTATACTTCAATCTCTAATTATCCACAAATAACATCAAAGTTTCACCAAGAAAATAATTGATCGCCCACCATCATAAGCATTACTAAAACAATTCCTATAACACCATACCAATGGCTAAGAATTTTACACTCACATGAAGAGTCTATCTAAATACAATTCCAATAATCTCCCAGAAATAAAATCAGAACTTAGACACTCAAACACTCAGTGAGACCCAGGAAATAAATACACAAAAATATAGCATATACAATATCGACAAAGAAATGCAATTGCATAAATACCAACAAATTATTAAACAAATCCATATCGCAATTATAAATAATAGAATACCCAAATACTGGACAAAATTCAAGTAATTCACATAATTATTATATAAAAACACAAAAGGGGAAAAGATTTAATAAACAAATAAGTAAAAACCACTCATTCAAGAAAACAAACCCACCTCCTTTAATAAACACAAATTCACCAAAAACTTTATTAAATAAAGAAAGGAGGATAAATTAAAATAAGAACAACAAACAAAATCACAAATAAAATTTTAAAATTCTCTACAAAACTCAATTCTTAAAAGATTACTGTAGAAATCTCTAAAATTTAAAACCTGCTAAAAGAAACGAACCACAATAAAATAATTAAATCGATAAATTAATTAATAAATAAATACAAACAAGTCGCCAAAACAAATCCACTCGTTAAAGTAATAGATAAACTTTTAAAATAAAACATACGGAAATGCGGAAAGATAATAAATTTCAAAACTTACTTCAAAGCATGTCCCTAAAAATAAAACAACAGAAATGTAAAAAGATAAACAATTTAAATTTATCTCAAAGCATAAACTTAAAAAGAAACAAGGCAGTGATGCTTTTAAATTTTGTCTAAATAAATTTCAAACGTTCAGAAATATTTAAAATACAAGAGCCATAATTAAATAAACAAATAATAAACTAAAACCAAAACTATCTCATAGGAAACCTATGAACTGAAATTAAAATCAAATCCTGATGATAATTGAATAAAAGCTTAAGACAATAAAATAACCTACAACAAAAGAAATAAACTTTAAATAAGGAATTCTATAACACAACTGTTTAAAATAACAGATTCAATAAATAGATTGATTTAAAATAATAATTTAATCCGAAATATCTAAATTCTAATTTAAACAAAAACAAAGGCATATATATAAAATAAATAAATAATTAAATACATACTCGACAACTTAACCAAATAAAATCACTAACTACAATCTTAACTGCTACCCACTTACAATATTAAACAAAAATTACAATAAAATAAAATAAACTAACAAACCAATCAATCAGAACTGATTTAATTATGAAAATAAATAAACAATAAAAACATTAAAACAAAAAGCACAACACAACAAAATAAATACCGGTAATGTTACCATATAAATTAGTCGAAAGACTAAGACAACAAATAAAATAATAACATAATAAAATAAAATAACCCAATCATCAAACAAATAAATTTTTTAAAAACCACAAACTTTTCTGGTACTGTCCCTAGGTAACTTGCGGATTTACCCAGAGCCGAACTGCTCTGATACCACCTGTGACGCCCCCAAATTCCCCTTAAAATAACACGGGAATCGAGGCGTCGGGATGATGACAACACGGGTCACACATCCCATCAACCAGTGTCGAACGTGTGTGCACACGTGACATACATAAAAATATAGGTCGCAGCGGATAATAAATTAATATCTAAGTACCAGAATTTTTTAGAAATATTTTACAAACCAAATTAATAAAAACTCTCCAACAGGAGATTTAATACAGTCGACCAAAAATACAATTTAAACAAATACATAATTATAAAAAGGGGAAAATAAATTTCCCGAGATATCAATTAATAATATCACCTCAATAGCGGAGCCGTCTCCTCAGGCTCGGCCTCTCCAAAGTCTGCATCCAAAATAAACTACGACGCCAAGAGGGCATCGCAGGTAAGTACAACCCAACCAAACCTAAGACAAAAATACATTAATGTCACAACAACAACCAAGAACAATTACCATATGCATGAGGCTCAAAATCATCTTCCTCAAAATCGATGAAATAACCACACTCGTCAAAATCCCAATTTAATCCACAATAAAATCACCCATCATTTTCCATAAAAATAATATCCTCAAAATCGATCATACCGGGCGTTACGTATCGCCGTCCCCGATATGATTACACACACACCCGAAATCATAATGGGCGTTACGTATCGCCGTCCCCATTACGATCCACACACACTCATTTCATACCGGGCGTTACGTATCGCCGTCCCCGATATGAAATGCACACCCGATGACCATAATGGGCGTTACGTATCGCCGTCCCCATTATGTCACCCACACACTCACACGCTGATCACAACGGGCGTTACGTATCGCCGTCCCCGTTATGACTCAGCCCAAAACCAATAAAATCCAATAAACTCACTTTAAATCCCAGATTCCATTCTCAACACATGAATATCCAAAATCATGCCAAAATCCACTTTCCAAATATTTTCATGAGCATGCGCGTAAATACACGATGCAGACAACTATGCAGCATTTATCCAACAATTAAATAATCCAATCAACCAACAAATACCAACATCAACCATCACATATCAGCAATAATCAAATACAACAACTGTTGATGCCAAAAATATATTTAAATCTTAAAGCTTGTTTGGAAAGTACTTACAGCGGTAAAAACGCATTTCCTTGAACAACGCCAATCCGCAGCGTTTGTAGCGGTCACATGTACGTTAGGCAAAAACACTCGGTTTGACACCAAAATTTAGGGAGGTACTCATTGAAGGGTGGGGAATCTCATGGAGGTGGTGGTGTGGCGGCACAACCACCGGAAGGTGGCGGATCGGGGCCAAAAGGGGTGAAAACCCATTTTCGGGTTTGGGGTCGTACCGGGAAGGTGAGGCCGCGGTTGGGGAAACTGAGCTAGGGGGTTGACCGGCTGGGTGAGGGGAGTCGAATGGTGGTGGAGGTGAGACCTACGGTGGCCGGACGGCGGCGCGGCGAAGAACGACCCGTTTAAGGCCCATTTCGGGTGGAGGGGCTAACCGGCGGCGATGGGTGGCTTTGGGCGGTGGGTTATGCTCGCCGGAGGTTGGGGAGTCTAGTGGTGGTGGTCGGAGGCCAAGGGGTGGCCGGAGGTGGCCGGAAAATGAAAGGAAAGCAAAAATACCCATTTCGGGTAGGGGGCCGTGTAGGGGCGGTGGGGTGGCCGGAGGGGACACCACCGGTGCAGGTAGACTCGCCGGCAGGTAAGGGTGCCGGCGGTATGGGCGGTGACGGGCGGTGGGCGGCGGTGGAGGGCTGGGCTGCCTAGGGCCGAACGGCCAAACAGGGGAGGGGGAGGCAGGGGACGCGGGCTGGGGGGGGGGTCTGGGAAGGAAGAAGAGAAAAAGAAAAGAAAAAGAAAAAGGAAAAAAGGAAAAGAAAAGGAAAAGAAAAAGGAGAAAAAGGAAAAAGGAGGGAAAAAGGGTCTAGCTAGAAAAACACAACAAATAAAATAAAAGCAGGCTTTAAATACTATAATCTAATATCATTAAAATAAAATATTTAAAGCCCCAACAATATAAATAAATTAAACCCAAGCACAATATTAATTATAAAACAATAATTAATATAACGAAAGCAGATAAAATAAATTCACATAATAAAATAAAGGAATTTAATTCCACTCATTAAAATAATTAACTCATTAAAATAAATAAGAAAAGCAACGTAACTCGATATCAACTAATTAATAGCTCAATTAAATATCTTAAATAAATAAAATATGACCAATAATATTATTTAAATAAATTAAAATAATTAACACCAAGCATAAAATAACGTGTAAAAATACACGTAAATCTGGGATCTCACACTTCCTATTTCTTCGTTAATTTGTCTTGTTTAAACCATGGCATTAACTAGAATTAGAAGTTTGAAACTATAATTGCATTTACTGATCATCCTAGTCGTTGGGCATATCTAGTTATAATTATAAAAGATGCTTTTAAGTTGATTGAAACAAATAGGTGAGAGTCCCCAACCATATATAAAAATCAATTCAAGAGGTGATAGATATTAGAAAAGTACTTGAGACAACTTAAATGAAGTTGATGAATCTTGGCACGTTGGCAAGAATCATACATGAACATGGACTTATTACTTGAAACGACTATGAAAAACCTAGAAACAAAATCAGTAATAGCTCGAGAAGTGGGTGACCAATTCTATTATGCCACATTAATTATGGAGACAATAGCACTAAGAAGAGCTTGAAGAGTGACACAAGTAGGCATGCGAGAGAAGAAGGGGTAGAGGCCAAATTCACATTTTCCTTGGTGCAAAAGTCTCCCCGTGGCTTCATCCATTAAGTGGAACGCATGTGAATGAAGTTTAGCAAAAAAAATATTTTCATAAGTAAACTGTTTACTAGAGAAGAGAGCTTTATGAATGCAAGGGACTTGTAATAAGGTAGGTGAATGAAAAGTGGTGTGTGAGACAGGTAAAGTGCAACAACCAACATGTTTGATGGGTAAACTGTGTTGTCTCAGATACAAATTTGATCCAATCTAATATATTCTTTAGTCGAGATATTTATGTTACGGTTAGGTAGTGAGAAATGTTGAGAAGTGTGAATAATAATAAAAAATAAGTGAAAAAGTAATAATAGAATATTAAATAGTAGTAACAATTAGGTGAAAAGTAATAATAGAGTAATGAATAGTAGTGAAGTATTATTGTTGCCAAATGTAGCCTTATTTTCTCTAGATCAGTTGTCAGGTGATGATTTTATAATTGTCAAGGGGTAAACCAATGGTGCCAAATGCATCAGTAAGAAATTCGACTTTTTGAAAATAGTCAATAATGAAGTTGTTGCCTTTCCTTTGCGACAAAAATGACTATTTGTGATAAAAATAGATTATTTTAACTGAAAATAGTAATTTTATTAAAAATAACTAATCGTAAATAAGCAATTTTGTTATAGTGAGTGTAGAGATGTATGACGTGCTTATAGGGAGGAGCTAAGGTGGAGTAAGATGGCTTATATTCATAAAAATAAAGAGTTGTTGACCTCTAAGGTAAGAGATATTTTTTTGCGCACTACAAGAGATAATTATTTATTATGATTGAGTTTTACGATGATGAGATGGTGAAGGTTTGAAAGAGTGGCTAGTGGGGATGGTAAGGTGGTGTCGGTATTGACTATGTAGATGAAACTAATGAAGAACTTTTTAAGTAACTTTCATCAATTGGCTCATGATAATATAAAAGAATAATAAAATTAAGAATATTAACTAGAATGCTTCTTTCTTAGTATATTATTATGTATACAATTATATATAATGCTATATACAATCGAAGTATGTGTAAATGTTAGACGCTTTGAAAAAGAGTAGGGTCCATTATATAAAAATCAATTCTTTTCATGTGGGTTCCATACTTATTCATTATTTTTGAAAACATTTGCGCATCATTTGCACACTCTACAACTGCAAGTATTATTCACATACATATTTATGGAGTATGAATTTGAGATCTACATGGATTGAAGTGTGTAACAAGTTAGCAACTGTCTAGAACTAGTGTCCTGGCTTCTAAATATTAATATGATGAATTGGTGCCTTGGTTTCCTTCATGTTTTTGTCATCATCAAGTATTTGTAGTTGTTTGTTATGGTTTAGGTTTCTTGAAGGTGAGTTGACATTCATATCCTTATCACACCTCAATTAAATAGTCATTTTATTTGTACGTCACAACAAAAGATCATATGATCTTTTACCATGATTACTTTAACAATAGTCTTAAAATGGTAGCAAAAGTGATTTATAACAACCAAAATTGCATTGATGGAAATTTTACACTGATATTAAGCAATTGTCACGAATTTCTTTCGAGATAAAATCACTATAGAAAAATCATATTCTCCTCCATTTACACCTTGCCATTTTGAACGAGGCAAGGTGGGTTACGTTCATACAAAAATCACCATGGTTCTTAAGTACAAGTTTGGATAGCACAATAAAGTTGGTGATGCTCTCAACCGACGGGGAGAGCTTTTGACCACTTTACAGACCGAGATCATTGGTTTTGAGCAACTTAAGAACCTTTATATGGATGCTGAAGACTTCATTGAGGCATAGAGGAAATGTCAACTAAAGAAATCGGCGTATGGCTTCCACACCCAAGATGAATATCTATTTTGAAACAACCAACTTTGCATTCCATAGACGTCACTACGTGAGCACCTGGTACGTGAACTGCATGGGGGTTGCTTAGGGGGTCATGGGGGGAGAGACAAGACCGTAGGGTTAAATGGCAGCCTCCCTCCTGAATTCTCTCTCAACTTAGACCCATCGATACACAAACCTTAACTTGGGAAAATTGATTTTTTGCTGGGCATTCAAGTCCCCTCAATGGCACTTTTTGGCTTGTGAAAGGGATTGTTTTGCTAGGCATTTAGGATTTTTTGGTGCTTCTACTGGATTAATTCAACTAGCCTGCTCTTGTTCTTCAACTAGCTTTACGTGGTTTAATCTTTAAGGTATGGAAGAAAGTCATATTATACTTTATGTTGTTTTGCTTTCAGCAGAGAGTCATCCTCCATTCCTTGGGATCAAACACTTCCATTTCCCTTACTTAATGCTTAAATTCGCATCTTGTAAAGAAGAAGAACAAGTCAGGTAACATTCTTATTAGTTCCTCAAAATCTCTTGTGGTTGGATTCGTGCCTATTTTTTTTAATCTTTTAAGGTTCCTGATGCTTCTTGGATAATTTTCTCTAATAAAATGATGCCAGCTTGTGTGAAAATATTTTAAGGTTCCTTTGATTTTCTAGTTCCCTATTGTATTAGGATCATAATGATCTCTGTTTTTATGCTAATTTTTTTTTTCATTTGTTAATTAGATCGGATTGTTGGTGGTATTAGCTATTGTAGATGGGCTTTTTGGTGTTGAGTACCTTTATTAGAAAAATGGTAAGTTTGAAGCTCACATTCTAATTACTGAGATACTGTCGAATGCACTACTTTGATTTCTTCTGTTCCAATGTTTGTGTTTTATGGTTTGTTTAGAGTTATTTTATTGAATATTATCTCATTTATTTGTTCTGTTTGAGATGGGTTGGTTTAATACTTACTATTTTTGGCTGCTGAGAAAAGTTGGGGAAAATGACGTTACATTATGAAAAAATAGATGATATTAACCTGATCTTTGCCTATATATGTCTTGTCTATGCTCGTGAGAATTGTATGTATAATAGATTATCTTGCATGCTCTGATTTGCTAACTAAAAAAATAAATTCCTTGATTGATCATGGCATTGAAGTTTGGAAAAAAAATTAAGTAAAGCTGGTCAAGGCAATCCAAAGAGAAGAAATATACTTTAGATCATATGATATTAATCTGATCTTTTCCTATATATTGTTTCAAATATTCATTAATTAGATGCATCAGGAACTTTTATGATGATTGTTTTGTTACTTTAATTGAGGCAAAGTTCAACAAGTAGAGTTTTTGTTTAGTGAAACCCACTTTAGACCAAGTGTAGATGTCAAAGTTCTATTTGTTATTGTGATAAGGCAAATGGTTTGTTACAGTAAGTTTGGATCATTGCTATTTTATGTTCAAGCTTGTTAGTGGCCTCTTGGAATATATTGTAATTAGACTTTGAGTAATTTAATTTTCAACAGCTTTTTCATTTTGGACAAAAGTGGACTGACTTGCTATTTTAGGTGTTTGAAGAAAATGTCTTAGATATTAGTACCGCTTCTAACACATGACATCCCTGTGTGGTTATTGCTTGATGCTGTTTTATTCTGGGTTATTTAAAGGTTTTTTAGTGTAAAGATGGTGAATATTAACTGGGCTCATCTAAATATAATTTGTGTATAGAATTAATACTTCTTTTTCTAGTTTATGTGCTGTTACTTGTTAACGGTATAAATTTATGAAATAGAACGTTTGCCCCCTATATTTAGTCATTCTTCCCATGTTTTGTAGTTTATTTTACAGATATTTAGTCATTCCTTCCCTGACTTGCTTGTGTATGGAAAAATTGTCAAAGATTAATACTCATCCTAAAAAATGTGTGCTCGTTTCGTTAACAGGCTTGGTTTTTGATTCCATTTTAATAATATTTACCATTGCTTTATGTTTTTTTTGGCTTGCTTGTGCAAGCAAAAATCTGTTCTCGAAGTGAACATCCATTGTGATGGATGTATGCAGCAAGTGAAGAAAATCTTGCCAAAAATTGATGGAACAAATTTCTAAATATAGTGGTACCGAAATTGGCAGGAACTAAATAAAACTTATTGCATTTATCTGATTTATTTATCTATTTAATAGCCCCAAGACTAATGAATATGTAAATATTAGTATTTTCTCTAAAGCCAAGAAGATTAGCGGTATCCAGCTAACTATAGTCTTTATGGTTTTGATATGGCTGCACAATTTGTGTTGAACTTTTCACTATAGTCGATCTGGACTAGTTTTGATATGGTGGATTGAAATATTTGATTAAGTATTGTCATGGGATAAAAAAATAGCCAACTCATGTAGATATATTTATTGTTACATTTCCTGGGGTTGGCAGGAAATGAGAAGGGCATTTAATGTCCTCTTGAAATAGTAGTTTGCTAAAGGTGTAGAGATTTGCCAACCATTATTGTCTAGATTAATTACCAATTGTAGAATTCAGACTCCTTTATCTGGAAAAGGTTTCACAAATGAACTCTTATGCAGGTTGGTTTAGACTTTAACAATGGGTATTACCAATTCTAAGAACTTAGCCTACCAAGTAAGCACAATAAGACTTCATGGATTTTCAATTCTAGTGTTGAGGGAAAAACAAAGTGGGTTAAAATAATGTAGTGAATAATTTAGGTTTCAATACCCCTAACCATTACCATCCTCCTCGGCCTCCTCCCCCAATAAATTTCTCAATAACAAATGTAGTGAACTCCTGATTGCATGTGTATACAGATGCCTTAAACAAATGGTTTATATATTAGGCATGAAAATGTAGCATATTTTTTATGGAACTTGTTTTCTGTATAGGTGGCAGAAATAACAAAGGGGATATATGGATGAGATTTTTTTATGGATCCTGTTTCAAGAAGTGATTTAGCATCATGTTTGGTGGCACAGGGATAGATTGCTGAAAGTTGGCTTAGCTCTTGGTTGAAGTGATGTTGGAGATCTCAACACATTTTGGTTGTCTGTGTAAGAGTTGTATTTGTGTTAAGCTGCTATATGTTTGTGATAAATGGATTCATTCAATGTTAACCCAATGTATGTTTATTCTGTTAATGTATAAAACATCCCAACAAGTGCATTTGATCCCTGGGTAGGTTGCTTGGATATGTACAGAACATATATGTTCAATTGTTATTGGTACAACATGAATTAAGTGAAGATTAGCATACACATTGTATAGTTAGTTAGCTGATCGTATTGACATTAATGGGATAAGTTCTTAATTTGGAGTCTAATTAAATGAGGAAATAATATTTTCAGTTTCATAGCAGTTTTATTTAATAGATGGAATATATATATATATATTTTTAACTATATAACATTATTAATCAAATTTTTAATGAATTGGATGAACAGTTTTAATCTCAATAATGGTTTTTAATTAATACAAGTATATATTATTGAATATGGGTTTCTTCAATTTATATTTGGGCAAGGCCTACACAATGAAACCCAAAAAAATTAAAATCACTAGCTACATAAAGAGAATGTGTAGATGGTGTTATTTGTAGTGTTGCAAAAAAGTATATCATGAAATGAAATAGAAATTAGCGGCAATGAACTAAATGCAGCAAAAGCACAAATAATCCTAGGGAGAAACTTCGAGTGGCGTGATTCGCAAAGCCTCAAGCGTGATCTATAACGATGTTTTCGTGAGTGCTTGCATCAGTGCTCTAGTGCCAATACATATAATCTTCAACGTTATAGGTATGCAAGTGGGATGCGTAATAACGACGCCTTTTTCCATATTTGTTGCGCCTTGATTTTTTCGGGGAAAAACAAATAAACATGGCACTCTTGATTTTTCGCAGATTAATCTTTCTAGCAGATCAATTATGCTGGCGTTCGTCCATCAACTAAACTCCAACATTTTTAGGGCTTATCAGCATCCAGCGCCGGTGAAGGCCTTAAACCTTGTAGTGGCTGATGCTTCCAATGTTACCCACATTTTTTCTAAGGAAGTTGTGCGACTTCATGGAATCCCTAAGTTGATCACCTCTGATTGAGACGTCGAGTTCATCAATCATTTTTGGATCACTCTCTCGAAGACGTTTGATACCAACCTTAAGTACAACAACACTTGTCATCTACAAACAGATGGTCAAACGGAAATAACCAATCGTAGATTGGGCAACGTGATCCGTTGTATTTCAAAAGATAAACTAAAACATTGGGATGTATGCATTCCACAAGTGGAATTCGCTTTCATTAACATGGTTAATCGGTTGACTAAGAAGACCCCATTTGAAATTGTTTACACCTGACCCCTGAAGTACTCATTGGATTTAATACTTCTTCCTAAACTCTCTAGACTTAGTGTGGCGGCAGAGAACATGGCAGAAGAATTCAACAGGTCCATTCGAATGTTCGTCAAGGAAGCAGCTTGTGAGATCATGTATTTTTTTCTCCTAGTGTTTTTAACACTTTAATTATTATATAATAATTGTTTTTTTTTCTATTGTATTGTTAAACCTCTTAATTTAAGATTTATTATTATTATTATTATTATTATTACCTTGGTTGGGTTATTTTAGTATGTTGAGCCTTTATTTCAATGAATTAGTCTCTCTTTGATTTATTTCTGTTATGTTCGAATTGGGCTTGCTTGTTTATGGGTGTTTTATGTTTTATTGGGCTGTGTATTTGGGTGTGTGAGGCCTGGCCCATGTCTTGAAGAGAAACTAGCCTTGACCCCCTAAACGTGCCGTTTGGCGTCTGGATTGAGTGAAACCTTTAGGGTTTTGTCGCTTCACCCCCTAGCCGCACTCCCTCTTATTTTATTCTTCTTCTTCTTCTTTTCTTCTTCATTTGATCTGGTCTTCTTTGTCCTCTACAGAACCCGTGAGCTTTAAGCTTGATGTCGCCCATCTCCGCCCCTCCTCTTGTGCCACACGTTCGCCTCTTCAAAGCCCTCCCTCACGCCGGTCTTGCATATGTTTCCTTCCCCAAGTCGTGAGCCAAGTGCCCTGAAGATTCTCTCTTTTCTTTCGAGCCCACATGCTAGCCCTTTGTTTTTCTCCCCTATTTTCATCTGCAAAAGCTGGGAATTACAGCCATGGCAACACGTGGATGCCTTTGCCTTGTTGCCGAGTGCCACACAGTGGCTTTGTGGAGGTCCTATGAGGTCTCCTCCCACCAATCACAACGGCTATTGTGCATCTCGAAACCTTCCCCTTGGCCTATAAATAGGTTGAGTGACCCTTCAAGGAAACCATGCCAAAATCGAGTCATCCTCTTCCCCTTAGCTTGGAATCGAGTTCCCCAATTTCTAAACACCATCCCGAAGCTTCCTCCTAGTCTTTGGGTGAGTTTTCCCACTGTTACACCGTGCGCCACCGCAAGTCTCCGCCTTGTGTTACCATCGGGAGGCCTCGTGGTCACCTCAAACTCCATCACCTGAAAAATCCGTACATCTAAACCCAGAAAAGACCCAAACCAGTGAGCTTGAACCCATTTTCATTGCTGCCTCCTTTGCGCCGTCATTGCACTGCTACCTCCAATGATGCTTTTGTGAGCTAACGGGGGTTAGAGGATGCCTATTCATGATACGCGCCGGGTACGGAGTTAGGCATCGTTCGTATGAAATCACACGCACGGTCGTTATCTATGATGTGACGAAGAGAGCCAGAATTTACAAATGGTTCCTGGGAGAGATCATGATGTACACTTAATAAAAATGTGTTTGTGTCATAGGCCAAAAATCGAGTTTTTGACAACTGCATCATTTTCCTGAAAAATGACGGTTTTACTCTTATTTACTTGTGATTGGTTGAGAGCATGTTAATTACTTTGTTTGTATGTTCTTTGAAAATCCTATATATTGTTTGATTGCAATTTACTAAGATTTATTGTCTCACGGTGGTTTCTCACCTACAGTTCCGTCTTATAAAATCGTAGATTTTACACAGAGGATGAGGATGAGGATGAGGATGAGCTAGCTTGAGGGGTTGGCTCCATCAGAGCAGTGATCTGTTGATGATGATTATGATTGTAAGATTCATATCCCCTGATGTTATATTTATCCTATTATCATTGTTTTCTTTTATTGAATGATTGTATAATCTCCTCTGGGAGAATGATTTCATTTGAGTTTAAACCTTAAATTTTATGGTACTAGATTTAATGGTTTATTTTCTGTTGCAAATATTGCTTGCACACTTAATGTATGATGCTCACACACTTGGAGCATTTAGCGATGAGGTGCATGATCCATGCGGTCATCATCTCAATATCGCGAGTCCATTCAAATCACATGTGGGAGTCGTGGGCGCCACATAGCAGACAAGCACAAATGAGTATAAGTTTTTCAAGAGGGAGACTTGGCGATGGTTCATCTTCGCAAGCGACATTTTCTTACATAGACTTACAACAATTATAGAATACAAAGTATGGACCATTTCAGATTGTTAAGAAAATAAATGATAATTTTTGTGTCATCAATCTCCCCGACAATATGTCCATTTCCTCCACTTTCAACGTGGCGAACATCTTCGAGTACCATCGACTAGACAAACTACTCTACCCTCATAGCTTGAGGTCGAGCTTTACTCCAAGAGAGGGGGGTTGGGGGGAAACTGATGTAACACTCAAGACACCAGGAATGCCAAGAACGGACTAGATAAATTAGCAATAATGCTCAATTTTTGAATAATGCTCGATTTTCCATTCTGCAGATTTTATTTCCATTTGACAGAAAGTCTCATTAGTTTGTTATTTTGTCAGCAAGTTTCCATTCGAATAAGTTTCCTTAGCTGTTCTAGTCTCCCTTATAACAAAGCCCAGTATTGAAATACGGAAGGAACTCTTTTTGAAAAATAAAAATTAGAGTGGCTTTTTTCCATTTTCGTTGGATTATTTTACTGGTGGGAAACATAGATTTCCTACTTGAATTTTCATAATTAGCAATGAATTGCGGGTAGATAGACACCAAGAACAGATCAGATTAATTAGCAATGAATTGCGGGTAGATTGTAGTAGCTTTCCAATTTAATGCTCGATTATTCATTCTATAGATTTTATTTCCATTTGACAAAAAGTTTCCTTTGTTTGTTATTTTGTCAGCAAGTTTCCATTTGAATAAGTTTCTTCATAAGCTGTTCTAGTCTACTTTATAACAGGGCTCAATATTATAATACGGAAGTAACTTTTTATGAAAAATAAAAATTAGAGTGGCCTTTGTCCAATTTTGTTGGATTTCTTTCCTGGCCGTGGAAAACATAGATTTCCTTTTTGAATTTTCATACTCTTCCACTACGCCACATATATAGTTGGCGCTCTCACTCCCTCATGTATTGTTTGTTGCTCTTGGTCGATAGCCTCTATAAATAGGCTGATTCTCCATGTAGATTATATACATCTTGCAAACTAAATACCAGATATTTTCACAAAATATGGGTTGTGTGTAGCACTTAATTGGCATCTACACATGATAATTCGTTTGGGAGGAAGATGATGGTAATCCATCTATATATATATATATATATATATATTTATAAACAATATGATGTACATATATATATATATATATAATAATGTTACTTATAAGAATCCACATGTACAGCATACGTCAAACATGTTTTGATTTTTTTTTTCTTTTTTTACATAACAAATTTGTGATGCATGGATGATGAATAGAATAACTTAATTATATTATTATAGATCAAAAAACAAAACAAAATAATAAATAAATAAAATAGAAATTTTAAAATATGTAAGGTATTTGGTATATATGAGATGATGAGTAGCATCCCTCATATTACATGAATGAATGATCAACATATTCTTTACTAATTCCCTTAACATGGGAATTCATGAATTGTAATGACGCTTTTAGTCTTCTTTATACTGTCTGAGTGGTTCTAATGAGTTTATAATAAAGAGAAATGTTTATTAATCAACAAAAGATTGGTAAGTTCGAAAGCTTATGTAATTTGTTGTAGTAGTACTATCATTAGATTCTATTAGCAAATTATAAGAAGCAAATTAATGCTGATCATGTTGATGAGTTTGGACATCATTGATATGCAGGCTTAAAATTCTACCACTTTACAATGATCCGAGTAATTACAAACTTAATCTTAATTAATTTGGGGATTGCCTTTTCTATTTGTATCACTATAAAAAAAAAGAGTATTCGTGATAAATTATTTGTGATAAAGATGACTATTTATTGTAAAAACAAACTTATTTTGATAGAGAATAATCATTTTAGGAAAAAATAATTGATCATAAATAAATAATTTTTTTTTTTATAATGTATGATATATCTTTGAATTCTTTTATAACTAAAAGTATGATGGAAGGAAAAACATCATAATTCTTGCAATGGATATAATTACAAGATGAGTGTCTAACTCTAAGCCCAATTATCGAAATTTGGATCGAGCCATATGATTGGATAAATCTATGCCCTTTTTTTTCTAGGGACAGTAGGGCAAATTAAGTTATTTGCAGGCACTGATCACATGCATGATCAGTATCGCTGGATGTTTTTGCAACAAGAAGCGACTTGATGATATCTATAATACCCTATTATTATAGAGCAATATATTTCTTTGGTGATTCTTCAGGAAAATGAAAGCAACTTGCATGGACGGTCTCCATATCAGTGGCAGAATCAGAAATTTATGTTAAAGGAACCAGATAAAATTAAAATAAAATATATAAAATATTTTTTATTTTATTTATATATAATTTTTTATACGGTATAAAATAATTTAATAGTAAGATCTACAATAAAAATAAAAAACATTTAATACAACTTATGTATTAAAAACTTATATAATATGATAAGACATGTTATCATAATAAAAATATATTAAAAATACATTAAAATCATCAAACTTCTTTTTTTATTTTTATTTTTATTTATAATAAAAACATGTCATCATATTATTATATCATTTTATTTTATATGAGATGTATTTTATTTTTAAATTAGATTAATGTTATAGAGGAAGATCAAAATAATTTTTAGAGAGGAGGCCTACACAAAATAAAATTAATATTATCCTATAAAATTATAAAAAAATAAACATATTTTTCAATTTAAAAAAAAACACATTATATATTTTTTAATATATATTTAGCAGGCAAACCCGCGATTAATAACACCAATCTCTATTCATTGATCATATCAAATTAAAAGTAATTATTAAGTATTTATTGTTCGATGGCTGATCAATGTTTAATTTTCAATAAAAACGTATTCACTCATGCATGCAAGAGATATATGTGAGCATTTGCAACGGAACTGCCATAGTTGGTCATTGTTTATTCTAGATTAACCACAGTTGGCTCTCTCTATCATGTACGGTTTGTTGCTCTTGGTCGATAGCCTCCATAAATTATAGGTTGATTCTCCATGTAGATTATCTGCAATATCTTACAAACTAGATATACCAAACCTTTTCACAAAATATATATAACATGATGTGTACTCATGTGTAGCACTTTGGCATCTACACATGATACGTTCGGGAGGAAGATGTTGATCATCCATTTATCTTCTTTATATAATTATGTGTTTGAGAGAATTTTAATGTGCTTGATAATAATGATAAATAAATGTAAATTTAATTTTTATGAAATCTATTTATCATAAATCAATTTGTAAATTTTACTTTTATGAATATCACTTCTCGAATATAACTAACATCCTTAGGCCTATTCATTCAGATTTTGGATCTGATAATCTAGGTTTGAAGAATGAGTAATTTTCTTGAATTTCTTAAATTAAAGTGTCAAAACTATTAAAAAATAAAGAAAATTTCAGAACTGAGTCAGACGAAACCCGATCCAGATGAACAAGCCTAAACATTCCCATATCTCCAATTTTATATTTGTGTAGAAATATTATCCTATTTCAAGTTGGCGTGTTGCGCAATCCAAAATTTAAATTGTAAGATTTGATTTATCTATTACGGCGAATTTCTCATCTGGCATACTGACACATGTGCGACGTTCATTTGAGAAAATTGAAATTGTTTTTTCATTTAAAAGAAAAAATTAATTTGTTCTATGCATATATATCCATGTTTAGAGGTTCATTTTAACGGCGCGCGGCGTTTTCATTTGCTTAAGGTAGGAATATGCATGATTGAACTTTCTCTCTTTCTTTGTTTCTCTCCCTCCCTGCCCCTCTCTAGGGTGTTTGATCCGCACTCTTTCAGTGTTCCGGTGATAAGGAATTTTCAAATGATATCCATTGGTATGCAAAACTAGATCGATGCTCGTATTATCGGTCTTCATCGAAAACCCAAATGGGATTTATGCGTTCAGAAGTTCTCTCTCAATGATGTCTTTTTGTTAGCTCCCTCAAAGAAGAGTTGTCCATTTGTTGTTTGTGTCAGCTTTCCAGGTCATCTCCCTTGTTTTTCCATCAATTACTTCAGTTTCATTCTTTCATGCATGGTCGACATATTCCGATCCTCTCTCTCTCTCTCTCTGCGCGAGCGCGTGCCTGCTTCTGTAAGGTTGATCGGTTGGCGGGTTCAGTACTACTAGTATTCTTGCTATATAGTACTGCCCTTTAGAATCATATATAGTACTATTCTTATGAGTTTTCTTCTTCTTTTTATTATTATTTATTTGTTAATCATTTTTGCATGGTTTACAGGCCAGTCTTGAATATTTGCTTCAGAATCAAACTCCATATATATTAATGGCGTCCCAACCATTCCATCAAGCGTCGGCAGGAGTGAATAGCTTTGTTCCGTCCAACCCATCATCAGGATCAAGCCATGGCGGTCAGGTACCGGTGGACCTCACCCTCAGGCTAGGATTAACTAAAGACTCTCACGAAAAGAACAATCTTTTTAACTTGGGCGGTCAAGTTGCTAATCCTCCTGCTCCCGTCAACCCTCACCATCCCTATTTCAGCCACAACCTTCCCCGCCCTTACTCTCCGGTACGTTTCTATATTCTGATTTTCTCCTACGTACAAGTCATTATATATATAATTTTTTTTTCCTTTTTACTATGTGATCTCCAAACTAATAATTTCGGCACTTTTTAATTCGAAACTTGATCGTAATCTGCACACTTTAATTATTTTAAGGCCTGAAATAATTGAAGTCCCTCAACAATGAAAAATAAAAGGACATTGAGGAAAATTAATGACAATTTGATTATTCCATGACTTAGAAATGCATGCATGAATCACATTAAAGCTTGAGTTTTGAATTAAGGTGTCAAATGTTGAAATCAATAGTTTAAAGGTCATATTGCAAAATGATGATGCATCATTTTTTTTCAGCTAGCTTGAAAAGATTTGTGAATTTCAATTTATTTTGTAAGCACTATAAGAAAATTACTTATTTATAATTAAATTTTCTAGCGAAATAGTTATTTTCAACTAAAATAAATCTATTTTTGTTGTAAATAATTTGTTTTATTGTAATTGGTCATAAATATCTATTTTTCTTGTAATGAAAAACGTTTTTTGAATACTATTGTGTTTTATTTGTGTTATTGAGCTCCTTCTACTCATCTGATTGAATTGAATGGTCTAATTACGGAGAGAGAGGCACATTATTTGGCTCTTGTAGTATTTAAATACCTTCCTGTATAAGATTTTCGGGCTTTAAACCTCACATGAACCTTCATTGTCGTGTTTATTATCGCAGTTACAAAGCTAATAATGCCAGAACAGTCTGATAAGCCTTCCAATTTCAAAGTAATTAACAAAAATAATTACTTAATTGCTTTAAATGATCAATTTTAGCGAAGATATCTCTGGCAACAACCACAACCTTATCTCTTTAATATCTTTAGTGTTATGTTTATAGTTAGTGTTATTATCAAATTTCTATTGTCTACCATATACAATTAAAAATTATAATGAAAGCGATTTATTTGTAAGTGTATTTATTGATACATCCAGCACGCCGATACGACTAATATGACGTGGTATATATGTTCACATATGTCTAGCTAGTCTTGCAAGTAGCATCACTTAGACGTTATGGAAAAGAGTAGGGCTTTGGGCCGGATGGGCGTGAAATAAATTTTCACACCCAAAACCTAGATTTCAAAAAAACCTAGACCGGCCAATCATCAAGTGCCATGTAAGTATCTTAAAAAGAATTAAAGTACTAGATCTGCATACACCCAAAACCTCTCCCTCTCATTCTTTCTCTCCCTCTCCCTCTCCCTCCCCCTCCCCCTTTTGCACTCAATCGCTTGCTTCTCTCTCTACTTCTAGTTTGTCTTCCTTACCTTGCAGGGATTTGGCCATCATTGAATGCTTGCCACTACGAATCACTTCTTTAATTGAAACACACCCCAAACAGCAATGAAGTGACCTAAGCGAATTCTATCGAACATTATTGACCTTGCCTGATTTTTCCAACATCTTAACCTTGTCATGTGGTTTTACTAGAGTTGCAACTATGGATAATTATTTAAGAAAATATCATTAAAATTAGCTTTAAACGCACACCAACTGCATTTATGAGCATGGGGTGAGATGATTAAATGGAACTGATTAAATGTTCCATTTGGTCATTTGTTAGAGAAAGACTTTAAGATCTGAGGAAAGAGGGTTTTGTTTTCATTTGGTTTTGGTTTTGTGTGGTTCAATAGTTGGTGCATTCTTGTTCTTGTTCTTGAATTTACGGGTGATAGAGGTCATGAATTACTAGACAATGAAACTCAAGGTAAATTAATCTTGATCTTTTATTACTTCTACCACCGCTGTGGAGTTCAAACAAATGGATGATTGAATAACTGTCTCTGATGGAGTGTTCTTGATTGTCACTAATATTTAGCCATAAGTTCCTCCCTTTCCAAAACTGCCATGGAACACAGATGGGATAGGGAGAGGGAGAGGGAGATCGGTTGTATGCTTGTCTAGTTTAATTGCTTTTGAGATGCCTACATGTCACATGATGATTGATTGGTGTAAAAATTAATTTGAAACCCATTCGGCGGCCTTAAGGGTTTTCCTATTAAAAAAACTAAATATGGAAATTATCATACAATAACCTAATTGTTATGAATTGTAAATGAACTAACGAAACTGCGCCGCCCCCTGTCCCACCACTAAATTATGTGAATGACCCCACCACTATTATTTTAAAATCTGCATAGTAACTTGCATAGTGACTTGCATAGTAACTTCAACGCCTATAAATATGGGTTTCAGTTGTAATGAAATTCATAAGAAAATATAGAGAAGGAAGAAAGTTTCAGAGAGTTTCTTTTACATTTCTCTTGCAATAGTAGTAGTTTTCTTTTTAGTTTTATAACACTAATTATGTTTTCAAGTACATGAATGCTAAACCTTTTGCAGTTCTAATTATGTCCTAAAGGCGAGAATAAGTTGTCGGGCTCTATATGGCCCAATGGTTTGGGCCAACGCCTGGTCCTTCGTTTCTACTTTCACTACTTCGACGCAAACACTCCCTATTTTCCCAAAGAATCTGAAAACCATTTCAAGCTTCATATAATGGAGCCTTAATTTTGTCTCAAATCTCATATATATAAATATACATTTCAAATAATTTCGTTTTATTCCATTATGAAAATCTAAAACGTTTTTTTTTTCTATTTAAATTTATGGAAATTTAATATTTATTATCTTGCATATACTTAAACAGGGCACATATCCTTTTGGCCTGGCTAATTCTGGAATGGGCAGCACCAACGTCCCGCTAGGTGGAGAGATGTATGATCACAACAATCAAATGATGAATGATCCATGGTTAGCAAACCCTAATTACATGAATTCAAATGGAGTGCTAGGGAATAATCCCTACAACTACTACAACATGAATATGCAGCAGCCTCGGCCAGCACCACCGCAAATGAATCAGTACGTACTGCTTAACCCCTCTGGCAATGGCAGCTCCTCTTCAAGGCGTCAATCCAATGTCATTTATAATGACCCTAATAAGAGGTGCACCAACTTTAACTGTGGCACTAACAACACTCCCATGTGGCGCAAAGGCCCTCTTGGACCCAAGGTCAGTTATTCTATTCTCAAGTCAGTGTATTATTGGTTAGTATAAAATTCACATACGTACCATTCAAATTTTAAAATTTCTCTTCAAAATTGTTATATAAAAAAATAATTCTCTTTGAAATTAAATGTCATTTAAGCACTCTACTCTGTGTTATCTACATCGGCTTATAAATAGAATTTTTATATAATTGATGGATTCCTTTTATCATGATGGTTACGTCAAACAAAGTATATTCTTTATGAGAATCTATTTATAAGCCTTATTCTACATGTTTTTATTAATAGAAACATAACTGAATTCTTCATGTATATCTCTAAATATTATTAAAATTTATAAACATGAAAATATTTTTATTAAATTGTCTAAATCTCCGCATTAATTCTGTAGAAGCCAGCTGAGGTAGTCGATGATCTTTTTCTTTTACTTTGTTTCTTTCAGAGCCTTTGCAATGCTTGTGGCATCAAGTATAGAAAGGACGAGGAGAGAAAGAAAGCCAGAGAGGCAGCTAAAAACTCGGCCGGCACAAGCAGTCGGGATTAGGAATTGGACGTGACGTTTGACAACAATATAAGTTTTCAAAATAATACAGAGTTGGATCAAAGTATATGGGACATGCTTAACCACATATATGGCATGAAAGTATATGGCATCAAGTACATGCTTAACCACATATATTATATAGTTTTTCCTCATTAATTTTCCGGAATACATTTCGGGATGAGAATACTCATCAAAAAGCTGCTTTTTTGCTTTTAGAATAAGACCATAAATGAATGTCATGACAATATTGGGTAGTTTAATTCCCAATTTTTCTATATGATCATTGAAATATTTCCTGGTGAGTATTAATGCACGGCCAATATATATATATGTCTAACTATTTAAAAACTCAAATTTCCGGAGTTTTTACATTGAGTTTTTTTTAAAGAATAGAATGCAGTAGCTCAGTTTTATTGATAAACCTCACTTATGATGGAAAAATATTTTATACAAAGAAGAAATATGGGGTGTTGATGTAAAATTTAGTAGTTGGTAATTTTCTAGTGAAAAACCTAATATAATTGAGTTGTAACTAATGGTGGACAGAGTAAACATGAAGATGATCAAGATGGCTCGAGAAAAACAGAACACAGTGATCTCACTCGACAGTCGCTCAACATAGCGCTCGAGCGAAGTCCAGGCAGAGATTTCGCTCGACACTCGCTCGACATGGCGCTCGAGCGAAGTCCAGGCAGAGACTTCGCTCGACACTCGCTCGATATCCCGCTCGAGCGAAATTCATCTTAAACGAATTTCTCTAGGGTTTGAGCGCCGTTTGAGCAGAGGACTTATAAATACATCCTTAAGTCTTCTGCTGCAGGGTGGAGAAAAATAGAGGAAAAGCCAAGGAGCCCCATTTCATCCCTTGAGAGAAACATCTCCATTGTTTCAAAGATCATTCTCTTGGATTATATTTCTCCCCCACAACACACATTCATAATTTTAGTGAGTCCATTGGAGTGGACGTGTTCATCAAGCTGGAAGAGTTCTTCAAGGTGCTTGTATGAAGAAATCAAGGTGTTCGTGTGAGAAGCTATAGAAAGGTCGGAATTCCGGCACTACATGCGTGTAGAGATCGAGTGGGTCACTCGTGGTGTTACAAGATAAGTTTAGATGCTATTGTTGGTTTGTAAGTGTTTCTAAATTAGTTGTAACAAACTAAAATTTCTATAGTGGATTAGAGGTGGTGTCTTACACCCGGAGTGGTTTTAGATTTTGAAGAGATTTTTCAAATGAGTTTCCACTTCGTAACCAAAATCTATGTGTTGATTTCTCCTTTGATTGCTTGTGTTTGTTGATTAATTTTTAAACTGCTATCGTTTTTGTTAAACACCTATTCACCCCCCCTATAGGTGTGTAAGGTAATTAACTACCGCTTTTTCATGGGGTTACAAAAAATCTCACAACCAAGCTTCTACAAATATATATAAAGATATAAATAGTACACACACCTATCAAAAACTAGTATAATCAGACTAGACTACAAGTTTAGTGCCAAAAGGAATAAATACCTGCAAAATTCATAAAAAAAGACCCACCATGTGTTTAGGTAATTCAAAAAGGCCGGAGGAGAAATGTCTAATTGTCTTACTCATAGAATCACAAGAAGCATGGTTGTCTGCCAAAGCATTCACTTCTTTGTAAATATATGATAATTACTAAAAGGAAAAAATATTTGGAACTGAAGAATATAGGCCTGTTCAGCTGGACTAGGTTTTGCCCGGCCCGGTTCTAAGTTTTTTTTTTTCAATAATTTTAGTATTTTCACTTCAGAGGCTTAAGAAAATTCCGGATTCGGAATTCGGATTCTAAAATCCAAAACTTGGATGAACATGCCTAGAAGAATATCATCTTAAATATATCAAGGGGGTTGGGAATTATTATTAAGTCAATTAACATTTGCATTAAGAAGAGAATCAAATTCCACAATATCATGTTCAGTAACACTAAGATGGTAACATAAAGCAAGTCCCATATTCAGAAAAGATAATTAGGCAAAAGTATTCGAACCCAAACACAAAAACCAAGAGAAACCATTAAGTACAATGACAGAATAGATCCGTAAAAATCTCTCACAACAAGAGGGAGAGGAAACCACTTGACTAAGAACTGCCTTTTAGACTTAAACAGTATTAATGACATAAATATGGAGAGATCTCAGACTTAATTAATAGTATTAGAGTAGTTAAAGTTATGAATGATGGCAATGGAATTAGGCCGAATGTCCTCACAACAAGCTCGATCTATTATGAGCAAGCCAAACTTTTTCAAAATATGAGAGTCAGAATTAAATGGAATTGGTGATCAGAGCCTTGAAAGGATCAGTACCACGACCAGTGGCTTACTCTATTTTTTCAATTAGTAGAAGTTTCCACCTTGAGTTTAAGAGAGAATGTTAGAGATAAAACCAAATAAAAGATTTTTTTTATACTAATCAAGAGATTTTATTTTCATAATGGAAAGAGATTTATCCTATTAATTAAATATTCAACTTTTATAACGATCAGATTTATCTTAGAACACTAGTATGAGATGGCTATAGTAACTTGAGAGAAAAGCTACTAGCTAGGTACTCAGCTTAAAAAATATCAAGTAGAAAATTAATTAATTAGTTAAAGCTGTAGTACTGATTCTAACTAATTAAGCTATTTGAGCTAGCCAAATATATCCACCCAAATTGACTGGCCATTTATTGTGACAGCTATTTTATTCTAGATGATTTTCTATTCATGAATTGTCTCATTGATTTCTTTGCCTTCACTCTCGGCCATGCATTATTTGCTAGTACGACTCTTCATACTTTATTTGGATTTTTTTAAAGTCTTTGACAATATAAGTACTATTGTTGTAGTTCTGGTTATAGTAGCGCTACACTTATTTATAATTTTACGCACAATATTATACATGAATATTGATTGGCAGCCCAATTTTATCAGTATTTTATTTTTATATTTTAAATTTTAAATTTTTAAAATTTTCCTCTTTCTTATTATAGCTAGATGAGACACATCAACACATGAAGTTATATAAACAAAAATCATATAAGTATAGATAATATTTTCATTCTGATTAATCCCTCTTCATGCTTATACATATATGCCCCCATTACTCTCTAAAGAGTAAACAGATCATCAGAAATTAATAACACGTACTGATCTACGTTAAATAACACGTCCTCTATATATGTTTTGTCAAATAAGTAGAGTATAATATATAGAGAATATATATATATATATATAATTGTGAATTGGGATAACCGTTGTATAATCGTTTTAAAAAATGAATAAAACATGACCCTCACATTTAAAAAAAAGTTAATTTTTTAATAGTGGATTCCACCATTTATCAAAATGGTTTCGCTACAGTTACATATCACGATTATATGTAGAAATATTACTCTAACATATATGAGACTTGTAATTAATGGTGTTCGTATATAATTTTATTATTATTATTAGGAAAAACATAAGTGTTTGAGAAATTATTTTGTATTTTCACGTTATATATGATCACTTGGGAAAGTCTAAGCTGCTGCTTGGATAGTAATTAGTTATATTTTTTAATATGAAATTGGTTGGGATGAAAGTTACAAATTTAATAAAATATTATTAGAATATTATTTTTTAATTTTATTATGAATTTAAGATTTAAAAAAGTTACATGTATTTAGGTATATTCTTTTGTCTTTTTAATGCAGTCTAATTAATTAATTAATTGATTGATTAGTTATCTGGTTAATTAAAAGGAAATAAAAAACATTCGATGATAGCACTCATGTAGGTTCAGTCCATTGGCCGCCAACAATAATATTAATTAGCTAGCGGCAATATTTGAATTCTAATCTAATTCAGTACTGCTTGATCAGAAGTACTATACTAGCTAGAAGCTAGTACCATGACCAAGTCAATTAAATTTAGTCTACCAGCATGTACATACATAGATATATACATACATATCTACATACATAGATACATGATACATATAACTGCATGTGTTGGTTTATTTTATTGAGAAAATATAGTACTCCACCAGTCATAAGCATGATCATGACCTTGCAATTGATACGTTATAGTATATATACTACCATGTCAGGATATTCCACCAAGTTGATATGCGCATAAAGCCTAAGACTAGTTTGGAAGGCAATAATAATCAAGTTGAAATGTGTTCATGGTTCAAACTTGCCTAAAGGGACCAAGCATGCATGCATGCAGTATCAATATGTGGGACGTCCTAATTAAGCTACCCAGCCAGCCTTATCTAATTTTTTTATTCTGATCAATTATGGCGGCCTGATTTATAAACATGATTCGTGAATCCAATATTATAGCATTACTCATTTTTCTCTCTCTTCTTTATAATGGTGGATTCCACACTTTTTTTAAAAGAAATTTGCATATTTCAGGATAACTGTATATAACGTCGACATTACTGATCACTTTTATCCCTCACTCGCTTTTATATGTATATATATTGCTTTACATCGCACTGAGAAATCATGTTGCTGATCTTGATCTAGATGGTGGACATAAATGAAACATAAATATTCAGGCGATCATCGGTGGTCAAGGACACGATTTATTTGAGAGCTTTGTCTCAATCCGATAGAACATTATGCTAGCTAGCTAGTCCATAAGTGTTGGACGGGCGCGCATGCATGCATGCACACACATATATATATATATATGTTGGCAAGTGTTGTTGCAAAACATGTTCAACGTACTTCATGACTAATTTTTTGTGTCTCTGATAATTATAATTTTGGAAACAAGGATCTGTTTGAGAATATATATATATATATATATATATATATATATTGGTTGTATTAAGTACTACTCATGATGGTTGTATAAGTTGATTGAGTGTTTTTTCTGGTTTGGATTGATCGATTCTCCGTTTGTGAGACTAGAAGTAATCTTTTAGGTGCCATTGGCCGCACACAACTTCCACACACATTATATATATATTTTTTAATTTTAATTTTTTTTCTTTTACAAATACCTAATATATGAATAATGAATAAAAGAATTCAAATGGTACTTTAAAAAGAATAAACTCAAAAAATATTTTAAAAAAATATTAGAGAATTACAAAATAAAAAAAAAAATATGGTGAGAGGTTGGGGAGATTGTACTGTAGCATTACTCGCATAATAATGTATCTGGATCTAATTATCTTGATTGATAAATCTTGTAATTTGTGACCAAGCTGGAAATTCTTTTTTTCAACACATGCAGTTCATATCGTTCTCGTGAGTAACATATATAATCTGCTTCTTAAAAAAATAAGTTTATATTATAATAAAAATAGTTTTAAAATATCATATCAAGAATCTGTGAATTATTATATTTTTAGATAGGAAAGGTACGTGTCATTGTTCACGTTTTTTATATCGTTCATATCGTTCTCATGAGTATTTTAGTACTCATGTCGTTCACGTTTTTTTCTCCCATGAACTCAAACATTAATTATGAAGTTTTCCTGAGAAAATGAAAAGGAAAACAAACATAATAATAAAGTAAGATGATGTGAAAACAGTACATTATAATTAAGCAGATAATGGAGGGCCATATCATCTAATTTGGTGCCTTTTTTCTGGTTCCGCGTGTGCGTATCATTTAGTGGCATCAAGTATAAGAGTTGTTCTACACAACTTCTTTTACTTTCATTTATTAATATTTTATAATATTTATAATATTTTATTTTAAATTTATTCTTTTTAAAATAATTTTATTTTTTTATTTATTATTCATATATTAATGTTTAATAAAATTAAAATTAAAAATAAAAAAAATATTATGTGTGAAAATTATGTAAATAATAAAAAATTAGATAAATTTTTTCAGTAGAGAAAGGACAAGGAGAAAAAGCAAGCCAGAGAGGCAGCTAAAAACTCGGTCGGCACAAGCAGTCGGGATTAGGAATCGGATGTGACGTTTCACAGCAATATAAGTTTTCAAAATAATACAGAGTTGGATCAAGGTATATGGGACATGCTTAACCATATATATTATATAGTTTTTCCTCATTAATTTTCCCGGTATACATTTGGGATGAGAATATATACTCATCAAAAAGCTGCTTTTTTGCTATTTAGAATAAGAACACGGATGAATGTCATGACAATATTGGGTAGTTTAATTCCCAATTTTTCTATATGATCATTGAGATATTTCCCCTGGCCAATATATATATGTCTAACTATTTAAAAACTCTAAGTTTTCAGAGTTTTTGCCTTGAGGTTTTTTTAAAGAATAGAATCGAGCGGTACCTCAATTTTATTGATAACTCCCACTTGTGATAGAAAAATATTTTATACAAAAAAGAATTATGGGGTTACAAAAAATCTCACAACCAGGCTTCTACAAATATATATAAAGATATAAATAGTACACACACCTAACAAAAACTAGTATAATCAGACTAGACTAAAAGTTTAGTGCCAAAAGGAAGAAATACCTGCACAATTCATAAAAAAAGACCCACCATGTGTTGAGGTAATTCAAAAAGGCCGGAGGAGAAATGTCTAATTGTCTTACCCATAGAATCAAAAGAAGCATGGTTGTCTGCCAAATCATTCACTTCTTTGTAAATATATGATAATTACTAAAAGGAAAAAAATATTTGAAACTAAAGAATATAGGCCGCCTATTTATTTGGGCTAGGTTTTGCTCGGCCTGTTTCTGAATTTTAATTTATTTCTTCATAATTTTTGCATTTTCACTTTAGAGTTTTAAAAAATTTCTAAATCTGAAATTTGGATTCTCAAATCTAAAATTTGGATGAATATGTTTAGAAGAGTGTCATTCTAAATATATCTAGGGGGTTGGGAATTATTATTAAGTCAATTAACATTTGCATTAAGAAGAGAATCAAATTCCACAACATGTTCAGTAACACTAAGATGGTAACATAAAGCAAGTCCCATATTCAGAATAGATAATTAGGCAAAAGTATTCGAACCCAAACACAAAAACCAAGAGAAACCATTAACAATGACAGAACAGATCCGTAAAACTCCCTCACAATTACCTGTGGGCCTAGAGTTATCTTTAGATAACCGTCAATATTCAACTTAAGCAGACCAAGAGGGAGAGGAAACCACTTGACTAAGAACTGCCTTTTAGACTTAAACAGTATTAATAACATAAATATGGAGAGAACTCAGACTTAATAGTATTAGAGTAGTTAAAGTTATGAATGATGGCAATGGAATAATTAGGCCGAATGTCCTCACAACAAGCTCGATCTATTATGAGCAAGCCAAACCTTTTCAAAATATGACAGTGAGAATTAAATGGAATTAGTGATCAGAGCCCTGAAAGGATCAGTACCACTTGAGCGATATTAACTTATAATTTATCTTAGAACACTAGTATGAGATGGCGATAGTAACTTGAGCGAAAAGCTAGATAGGTACTCAGCTTAAAAAATATCAAATAGAAAATTAATTAGTTAAAGCTGTAGTACTAGTACTGATTTTAACTTAAGCTATTTGAGCTAGCCATTAAGCTATTTGAGCTAGCCAAATATATCCACCCAAATTGACTGACCATTTATTGTGACAGCTATTTTATTTGGTACGAGTCTTCATACTTTATTTGGATTTTTTTTTTAAAGTCTTGAACAATATAAGTACTATTGTTGTAGTTCTGGTTATAGTAGTGCTACACTTATTTATAATTTTACGCAGTACAATATTATACAAATTTATTGATTGGCAGCCCAATTTTATCAGTATTTTATTTTTGAATTTTAAATTTTTACTCTTTCTAATAGCTAGATGAGATGCATCAACACATAAAGTTATATAAACAAAAATGTAAGTACAGATAATATTTTCATTATGATTAATGATCCCTCTTCATGCTTGCAGTACGTATATGCCACATTACTCTAGTCTAAAGAGTAAACAGATCAGAAATTAATAACACGTACTCTACGTTAAAGTTAAATTACACGTACTCAATCTATGTTTTGTCAAATAAATAGTCTAATATATAGAGAAAATATATAAGCAATCGTGGATTGGGGTACCGCTATGCAACTATTTTGAAAAAGTAAATAAAACATGAGTCCCACATAAAAAAAAATTAATTTTTTATTAGTGAATTCCATTATTTTTCAAAACGATTTTACGACAGTTACGTATCACGATTGTACCTATAATTACTCTAATATATAAGAGATTTGCTAGTAATATATATAGATACATATCTACATACATTTACATACATACATACATGAGACATATAACTGCATGTGTTGGTTTATTTTATTGAGAAAATATAGTCCACCAGTCATGATAAGCATGGTCATGACCTAGCAATTGATACGTTATAGTATATATACTACCATGTCATGATTATATTCCACCAAGTTGATATGCGCAAAAAACCCAAGACTAGTTTGGAAGGCAATAATAATCAAGTTGAAATGTGTTCATGGTTCAAACTTGCCTAAAGGGACCAAGCATGCATGCATGCAGTATCAATATGTGGGTCCTGATTAAGCTTACCCAGCCGGCCTTATCTAATTTTTTTATACTGATCAATTATGGCGGCCTGATTTATAAACATGATTCGTGAATCCAATATTATAGCATTACTCATTTTTCTCTCTCTTCTTTATAATGGTGGATTCCACACTTTTTTTAAAAGAAATTTGCATATTTCAGGATAACTGTATATAACGTCGACATTACTGATCACTTTTATCCCTCACTAGCTTTTATATATATATATATATATATATATATATTGCTTTAATTTACATCTCACTGAGAAATCATGTTGCTGATGATCTAGATGGTGGACACATAAATGAAACATAAATATTAAGGCGATCATGGATGGTCAAGGACACGATTTATTTGAGAGCTTTGTCTCAATCCGATAGAACAATAAGCTAGCTAGCTAGTCCAAAAGTGTTGGACGGGCTTGCATGCATGTATAATATATGATGTTAGCAAGCGTTGTTGCAAAACATGTTCAGCGTACGTACTTCATGACTAATTTTTTGTGTCTCTGATAATTATAATATATGGTGTATGAGTTGATTGAGTGTTTTTTCTGGTTTGGATTGATCGATTCTCCGTTTGTGAGACTAGTAGTACTCTTTTAGGTGCCATTGGCCACACACTGCTCCCGGCTAGTAATTTGATTGCTCCCATTATTCCACTGTTAATTATAAGAAAAAGCTATACAATCACTAGTCCTATATATTATTTCACAACCTCCACACACAATATTTTTTTTTTAATTTTAATATTTTTTTATCAAATATCTAATATATGAATAATGAATAGAAGAATTCAAATAGTACTTTAAAAAGAATAAATTCAAAAAATAAAAAATAAAAAATATTAGAGAATTACAAAACTTAAAAAAAAAGATATGGGGAGAGGTTGGGGAGATTGTACTGTAGCATTACTTGCATAATAATGTGTCTGGAATTTTTTGACCAAGCTGGAGAATGTAGTACATGTACGTCTTCTGCTCTCAAATGCTATGAAAGAAATGTTTATAATTGTGCTGGATCGATCGAATCAATATTTCAAATTCAGCTTGGCTTTTGTTTGTAAAACACGCAAACTTGCAAATGTTGTTATATTTAATTTCATAGATTGTGATATTAAATATGTGATGAATTTAATGAATAAAAAGTTATTCTGCAACCTCCTTAACCTATACACATCATCATTTTTTTAATTTGCATGTACTATTTTTTTTTATCAAATATTTGGTATATGAATAATGAATAGAAAAATTCAATTAATTTAAGAAAAATAAGCAAAAAAAATATATATATATATTGAAAAATGAAAAAAAATGCGGTATGGAAAGATTGGAGAGGTTGTGTAGCATGACTCGTGAATTATTATTTACTTTTTTGAAGTATTATTTCGAAGAAACACAATATAATATTTGGGCTTAAGAGGCACCATTGGGCCAAAAAGGTATAATGTTTGGGTTGAATAGTCATAATACTTGAACCAAAAACACATGAACTAGTTAAGAGTTGTGATTTTTTACATAGTGCTACTTTATTCTCTATAAATAGGGAATGCGATCTATAAATTTTATTTATTCAATTTTTTTATTTTTTAATCACTTATATAATTTTATAGAGAAACTCTAACGGAAAAATTTCAAAATTATTATCTGCAGCTGGTGACTTTGTTGTATTCTGAAAGTGAATTATTTGTAATCCGATAATACCCAACACACCTCAAAGTCGTATTTATTTTCAGATTACTATATCCACATAATTTTTTTCAACAAATGCAGTTCATATTGTTCTCATGAGTAACATATATAATCTGCTTCTTAAAAAAAAGTTATACATATTGGTTTTTACGTTCTGTACTGTCATTGTTCACGTTTTTTTCTCCCAATGAACTCAAACATTAATTATGAAGTTTTCCCGAGAAAGGAAAAGGAAAACAAACATAATAAAGTAAGATGATGTGAAAACAGTACATTATAATTAAGCAGGTAGTGGAGGGCCATATCATCTGATTTTGTGCCTTTTTTCTGGTTCCGCGTGTGCACCTTCTTGATGGATTACATGGTCAGAAATAGACGCATCCGACATTCATGTGATGGAGTTCAACCACATGATTGGTGCACAACTTGTTCACAAAATTTATTTAAGGCCTCATATTTTTTTAGAGTGAGTCTTATTTTGTAAGATATGAGTGTGCAAGATTTATCCACTCTAAAATTATATCTAGTATTGTTCATTATTTAATGTTATCTGTAAATTAAATCAAAAATTCTAAACTCCTCTCAATCTCATTATTATATTTTTTCAAATTTTTATATAAAATATAATAATTAAAATCACCTTTTCAAATCTCAAATAAAATTAATATTAAAAAAATATAAAATAATAATATATATATTTTTAACTTTTATCTCATCTTATCTCTAAAAATAAATAGAACCTAAATCTTTGTCTGCTTGGATGTACGTGGGAGAAGCTACCGGCCAAGGTTTTCGCATCTACGAATTTGGCCATTTCATATAAAATTTATTACAATTGACGGCCCGAAGGTGCTGTTTCCCTTCATTTCCATATAAAATACAATATACATAAATATACATATAACATATAATATAAATATATATATATATATAATATTGTTAAACCACTATATATCTACCTGATCAAAAGGCTAGCAATATTGGTCAGCAATGACTTTTAGCTATTCAGGATTGGATAAAATGCTATTTGAAGGTGACTGTTTGCATGAAATGGTTAATGGATTAAGGAAAACGTAGTGTTACATGTCTTTATAATTTTACATACAAGATCCATTTTATCATTTTTCTTTTTAAACTCAATATTTATGTTTCAAATCTCATAATTTTGTGCATATCAATAACTGACACGTTAACATGTATTGTTATTTAAGTAAAACTTTTAAGTACTAAAAATTGTAGGTACTAATAACATTTTCCTGAATTATATCGAATTATCAATCCATTCTTCCAGTGTTACATCAACCGAGGATGTAGCATGATTTTGTCCCGATAAGAAACAAAATCTTTTTTACTTTTTCATGATTATTTTATTTTCTGATTTTTAAATATTTTAAAAAAAAAGAAAAAATTCACATTATTAAAAAATATTTCCTTAATTACTAAGTAAAAAATAATATTAATTAATCTTTTTATATAGGATAAAATGTTAGGTGATATATATTATTGGCGGATGCATTTCTTATAAAACTTTTGAGTACAATAGTTTGTAATTCTATAATATACACGTACAGAATATTCTTACAAGTATTAAGGAGTGAAATCTTGAACTGCAACGTTGACAATTGAATGATTTAAGCTGGGGAGTACTAAGTTGGAGGGATGTAGTTGGTATTTTAATTGAAATGCTAGCCCCCCCCCCTTTTTTTTTTTGGTCTTTTTTGGGAAAAAAACCATACATTCATTATGATGATTTAACGTCAATCAATAAATTTTTTTATTATCAAGCTATAGCTAGTGTATAGGGCACACTTATTAAAAAAGTAATTATATGATCTTTACAAATCAAAGTTTACTTTTTAAATTATGACGTGGATCAGTTATGTGCTCTACAAACCGACTTAGAAATTAAATAGTGATGTAAATCAGTAGTTTGTTTTACATATTAGTTTGAAAATAGATTAAGTGTCTTAATAAATATTTAAATCATTTGGTCTATATTTTAAAAGAATTAGTCAATAATATAATCAAAATTTAATTAAAATTTTATAAAGAACAAAAACTTTTCTTTTACAAACAATCTAGGATTTTATACATCATCTACTCTTATTCTTATTATATAAAATACTATCACAATTTACCTCTTTTAAATACCTGACGTCTTCGTTATGATTGTCCATTGTAGATGACATAGCTTAAATTCAATATTTCTGATTGGATAATCTCTTATACAATTTGTAATGCTCCCAATAAAGGCTCAAACCACACGACTAATATTTTAAAAGGATTAATCAATGATATAATTAGAGTTTTATTAGAATCTTATAAAGAGAAATAAGTACTCATTCTCAAATAATGTAAGATTCTATACACTACTTATTTTTATATCACACGTCAATACATATTAGTATGTAAATAAAATTTGGTCTACTTATACGCCAGCGCCTCGTATCACAACTGAGTTATGTAATAAAGTACAATACAACACGGGATACATGCTGTTTATTTAATATGTATTACAAATCACAACGCTTTGATAAGATCATACCATTTGGATAGTGAAATAAGATTGACATAATTTTTGATAAAAATTAAAAATTAATTAGAAATTAATTATTATTATTATTATTATAATAGAATTTTAAAAAATTAAATTATTTATTATATTTTATATAAAATTTTTAAAAAATTATAATGATAAAACGAGATCCATCAATCCAAACGAAAACTAAAAGAATAGCAAAAAGTTATAGCTCGAAAAACAAACGTCTCGTACCATTTACTACCTCCAGCTAAAACCAGCTTAACAAGTTTACAATATTAATTCAAAGCACAGCTAGACCATCAAATGAGGTCAACCATGAACCATGTCAGAAAATGGTCAGCTTCCTTATTGCATGAGAAATGTTCACCCTAGCTAAAACGTCAGATCACTAGACTCCGCTGAATTCAATACACAGATGATCACTTGACCAAAAAGTAGCGAAGATCAGATCGCTAGACTCTGCTGAGCACCACTCCATCTTGATCTTGTCGTCCAGCTTGCTTCTCGGACATTTCCTTCTCGGCGCTGTCCTCAAGGTTGATGCATTTGTACCACTTGGCACAAAACAAGTAAATAACAAAGTCAAAAGCCGTCAGCACAGCAATTAAGAAGAAAAACCTGTCAATGTGGCCTGTATTCAAGTTATCTGGGATCCAACCGGGGTTATTGCCTCTAGCAGTAATCCCCATGACCATGTTAACCAGCATGCTACTAACATAATTTCCAAGTGAAATAGAAGCCATGCAAAGCGAACTTCCGAAGCTTTTTATACCATCTGGGGCTTGTCCATTAAAGAACTCTAATTGACCCACATACATAAACACTTCCGAAGCGCCAACAAGAACATATTGTGGAATTTGCCATAATATGCTTAAGGAACTACCCTTTTGATCGGGCATTGCGTGTTTGAGCCTCTGAATCTCAGTTGCACCAGCAGCAAGCATTGCAAACATTCCAATAATAAGTCCAATTCCCATTCTTTGAAGTTCGGTTAATCCCTTGGGATTACCACTTAGTTTTCCAGCTAAAGGAACTAGAATTTTGCTATAAATTCCAGTGCAGATGAGGACACTGCAAATATCAAAGGCAGACATGCTAGCAGCTGGGAGGTGAAAGCTACTTCCAATCTTTGTGTTCATCTCATCTCCTTGCTCTACAAAGAGAGAAGCCATTTGAGTGAAGATGACCGAGTAGATTATAGTGCATAGCCAAATGGGTAACATTTTCAGAACACATTTGGCTTCTTCAACTTGAGTCACAGTGCAGAGCCTCCATGGACTTTTTGGGCCATCTAGATCTGTCTTCGTTATTGTTGCTGCCTTGTCCAAAAATCTGGAGAATTTCAAGAAACATATGATCTATAAGTACACTACTACATATCAGAATAGAGAAATATTCTAACTATAAAATGATTTTACATAAATTAACATGATTTGATATGATTTAACATAATTTTTATTATAAAGTAGATTTGATAGATCACATGAAATTATGTCGGCTAATTGTAATATTATTTTTGTACAATTCCTTTTCGACCATAACACTCCTTATTAAAATATACATATTTTAATATATCATAAAAAAATGTAAAATTGTCTAGTTTTTATTACTCACTCAAACTCGTTGCTATGAATAATCTTCCTGCTCCCTTTGATTGCAGATTCCTTTCCTTCCACTTCATACAGGTCATCCGGCTTGGCCGGAACCATGTCCCATTTCTTAGCAGCAGCCACAAAAACCTGAGCAAGACGTGGCAAAGGGTTTCCACATGGCTTTGCGTGTCTGTAGCCTGGAGTCCCTATCAAAAATGATAACAGGGCAATAATAGCAGAACCCAAGGATGCCAAAAACCCAAGTGTCCATCTCCCAGTGTCCTCATAATAGACCAAAATAGTGTTTGAGAAAAGAGACCCTGCGTTGAGTGCAAAATAAAAATAGCCAAAGAAAGCTGCTTTCGATGTCTTTTCTTTAGGGTTTTCTCCATCAAATTGGTCTGCTCCAAACGTGGCTAGAGCAGGCTGGTGCCCACCATATCCAAAAGCCACTAAATATATAGATAAATAAAAAATGGCTATGCCGATTGAAGATGTGGGCATGCAATCTAGTTTTCCATCACCACATCCTGCTGGTTTGATCATGAAAAGCCAAGATGTGATCGACAACAGCCCCAAGCCCTATTAATAGGAAATCAAGTTTGTTAGCAAGCTAAAAAATATTTTATATGTTAAAAGGATATAATTGAAAAGAAAAAGGATATATATATCTAGAATAATTACCGTGACAAGAATGATTTGAAAGACAGCGCAGGTCAAGTAACGGCCCCAGTAGGAGTCGCTGAGGAATGCTCCAAACAGGGAGAACAAGTAAACAGTTCCAGTCCACTTGCTAATACTATTGGCAGCATTTGCACTTTCTTCACCAAGAACTCTGGTTAAGAACAAAACTAAGTTCACAGCAACTCCAAAGAATGCTAGTGTCGCCAGGGCTTGGTTTGCTGTAGTACCATATCATATAATAATCGATCTTAGAACAAAAGAAATATTACTGGTCTTTTTTTTTTCTCTTATTTTTTTTTGGGGGGGGGGGGGGGGGGTGGGGGCAGATTTTGTATGATTCAATATCTGGAGTAATGATACAAATATAACTCTATATATATATATATATATATTATACACGAACCACGTGTTAATTGACGATATATATTTATGATCATGTAAAAGTAATGTTATTTTTATAATTTGTTTTATAAAAATATTCCCCATAAAAATTATAAATTACAAGAGTTGTAATTATATATATAATAATTTTCCATATCGTAATGAATAGAAATATATTGTCAACGATTCATGTACCTAGCAAGATGCTTGTATATTTCCATCCTCCCGTGCCTCTTTTAACGAGGGAATCCTTCCATGGACTGGTCACCATCTGTCCAATCTTATTGTAGTTTTTGGTCACGGCTGCTGAATGATCTCCAGAGTGCTTGTATTCGTCTCTGACCTGCAAGAGGGAAATGATCATAAAAATATGAGAATCTCGACGGTGCAGATTGTTATATTTGGCCAAGCAGCTAAACGTCACCACCATGCTTCTGAGTTATATATATATATATATATATTTGATTCAAATTGGAATGCCATTTAACTTGTGCAGTCATTATAATAACTAGTCAACTAAACTAGGGATATATCCAAAACCTACAAAATATGAAGTCCTTGCATGTATTTGTATGGCTAAAGCTAGTTATTAGAACACCCCCCCCCCCCCCCCCAAAAAAAAAAAAAAAAAAAGCAGCCCATGTGATTGAATCATTCATTTTATCATGTTAAATATTGGTTTTCCTTGCATCCTTTCTTTTCATCATGATCGTGAATATCACATCATTTTACACAAAACTCAATTGCTAAATCAACATAGTGCATGCCACTCAGCTTGTTAGCTAGGCTTTCTATATAACACCCTCTGCCCACTAGCTAGCGAATACCAGTACTTGACATTTGAAATTATTATTTTGGACCAATCCATATGAATAATATTCTTCTATTTCTGAATTCTCAACCCTTAGAGCAGTTTCGTTGGTGAAGTTGAGAGAACCCGACATATATATAGCATGCGCAGCTAGCTAGCTAGCCTTTCAATTAGCAACTGGTTTCTTCAGCGAATTAACACGTCAAAAATTAATTGCATTCAAAACACATGTATGTATGGTATAAGATGATAATTGTGAGCATGAATAAGATGATGAAGAACTTACCGGAGAGACGTTAGAAGATAAATATGATTAAGATGATAGCTTAGATGAAGAATACAAAGGAGAAATTATTGTTGCCAAGGATAGCCAGCTAGGCCGGTTGAAAAGAGCTGGTGAAAGAGCTCAATATATATAGGAAATGAGAGAGTGGGAGATCGTATGGATGGGAGGGAAATGTCATTCTCAACCTGACAGTATTCTTGGTGCTGATTTTCTTTTTCTCTGATTACAAATGTACCTAATTATTTCTTACTAAAATAATTATTTTTTATTAAAATAAATATATTTTTATTGTAAATGGTTATCTTTATTTCAAATAATCCGTTATAGATATTTCATCTTTCTTATAGTGTCTTGTTTGTTTGAAAAAAGAAAATTATGGAAAAAATATTGTGGACTAAAGAGAAAGAAAAGTCAATTTGGAAGATCGTGTGTCTCAAATTAGGTCATTTATTCATGAGTTTTTGTTAGTGGGCATGACAATGACATCGTGATCTCTGATGAATCTTCATTTCTCTATTGCAATATGCCCATTCATGCCGAGGACTTTCTTTTCCGATTGCCTCAAATATAGTAATATTTGTTCTTACTGTGAACATGAATTGATTTCATCAATAAGCATAGGGAGCAGCAGTACCGCTGATCAACAGTATTTTAGGTACGCCCAATTTGTTATTTATTAGTATTTTTTGAAAATCTTCTCGAAGTTTAAAAGCATCCTCGACGGAATAGGCATAGTTTAAAAAAATGCCTTTTCATCATGATCCGTCCTATATACACAAAATACACCCCACAATGGAATAGGCAAAGGACTTGAATATCTAACTTTTGCTACAATAAATGTAAAAGGATATCTATCTTTGATCTACAGTACTATATGGGAAAGATAAATATAAAAAGATATCTTTGATCTTTGATATTTATCTATCTTATTTCAGATATGAGATGATTCGATGAGATAGTTAATTTATATGAAAGATAAAATTTGAATAAAATATTATTAGAATATTATTTTTTCAATATTATTATTGTTTTGAAATTTAAAAATGTTGAATTATTTATTATATTTTATGTGAGAATTTAAAAAAGTTGTAATGATAATGAGAGATTAATTTCGAATCCAAATAGGGGCCTAATCTTCATCAATTAACTCTTATTTTAGTCATATTTTTTTCACTGTCTTCTCTCAACATTTAATCCTAAATTTCTGTTTTGATAAAATAGAAATTTGACTTATAATTAAGAAATTTTATATGAGTTTAATTAGACGTTTGTGCATATTATATAAATATTAAGTGACCCTTAAAAATATAATTTTTTAACCAATCATTTATTTAGGTTTTGATTAGTAATTAACATATATAATTAGAAGAATGATAAAAAAAGTTAATTTTTAAATATTATTTTATTATTATATAATGAATAAATAAATATATATAGTATTAATTAATTATTAGTTAAACCGGGATTTAACTCTGCGGCCTATTCTAGTATTGAAAATGCTCTATTAATGCTATGCTCATAAATTAAAATTTGATTGGTTAATTATTTATTTAACTTGTTACTGGTCGATCGACGTATATTGTTTTAAACTAATTTAAATTATAATAATTAACTTCTGAGTATAGTTTAAACAATAACCGAACTACGTACCTGAGTTTAGCTGAAATTAATTAGTTAAATTACCAAGATTAATTTGATCAACATGAAGGCATTTGAATTCTAAATTAAATCCCAAGATTAGAAAACGTCGCGCGGGTCAATATAATTAATTAGAGTGCAACAGTTAGTTTCATATATATCTAACTATCTACGATTTAGTGGGATCGAAGAAACTTTTCGTTTCCAATTTAATTAACGAGATCAGTTGCATGCATATGTGCAGTATTATTGTTTTTCAAGTCAACATCTTTTAGGCTCTTCTCAAAACCCATAAAAAGAAATTCAGTTTTGAGTTCAGTTCGAGTTCACCAATTATATATGTAGATAACCGGGAAGGAAAACAAAAAACGCTAAACAGAAAGGGGTGTAGGCTTCGTTCAACAAATTAAGAAATATGTATTCGATAAACTTTTGTCTATATTAAGACAAAACCACTTCATTACTGTTATAATATTTTTTCACTACTAAATCTCATGAGGCGTGACATCTAACTAATTATATCCGCGTAATTCTAATAATTAATTACGTGGCAGATATTGATATGTTTGTCACATAAATTAATTAACCATTATTAAAATAATTGACTTGCAGGCAGGCAGGCAGGCACGACGTCGTACTTAACGGTTTTGCGAATATATATTTTTTGATCAAGAATATTTCATTTTCTCTAGATTGACTAATTGGTTGAATGATATGGTTTTCTAATTAACTCGGTTATGGTTATACCTGATTTAGTTTGATTTCCAATATTTTCCACCTTCCAAATTCAAAACCTACCATTTTCAAGCAACAGAATAACTCTCTATTGCCAGATGTCCTCCCTCAATCTCTCCCAAAATACTGTAACTTGTCGCAATGTTCGAATTCAATCCATTTAGTTTCCCTCTCCTTAAAACCCCATTTCCATATCCTTTTCTTGCATTGCCTGATCTCTCCATTATTTTGTTCGTGTTTGTTCTATAATATTATTATAAACCCAGATCGAGTTGATCATCTTTCTTCTTTTTGCAATGGAAGAAGATGCTTCGAGCATGATTTCATGTGCCAAAATGAATGTGGCTGCAGAAACTTCAGATTCAAACAACACTATCTACACATTGCAGCCAAACAACAAGCGCATGAGAGTACATGACATGAACAACGCGACATCCTTCGCAAAATTTAAGGGTGTCGTGCCTCAGCACAATGGACATTGGGGAGCACAAATATATGCTAATCATCAGAGGATTTGGCTTGGCACATTTAGATCAGAAAAGGAAGCGGCCATGGCCTATGATAGCGCTGCAATCAAGCTTCGAAGTGGGGATTCACATCGAAACTTTCCATGGACAGAACAAACTGCTGAAGAGCCAAAGTTTCAGACCCATTATAGCTCAGAAGCTGTTTTAAACATGATTAGAGATGGGTCTTATCCCTCAAAGTTTGCTGCTTTTCTTCGTACACAATCTCAGAGCAACGAAATTGGAATCAATCTCAAGCAAACGAGGATTATGCATGGAGATGGACAGTTTTCATGCAGCAAACTTTTTCTAAAGGAGTTGACACCAAGCGATGTGGGTAAGCTTAATAGACTTGTCATTCCAAAAAAATACGCAATCAGGTATTTTCCTTATATTTGTGAAAGTACTGTAGAAGATCACAAAGATGGTGGAAATTGCGGTGGCGGCACTGCCGTAGATGATGTCGAGTTGGTGTTCTTCGACAAGCAAATGAAGTCGTGGAAATTTCGATATTGCTATTGGAGGAGTAGCCAAAGTTTTGTATTCACAAGAGGATGGAATAAATTCGTGAAGGAAAAGAAATTGAAGGCGAATGATATCATCACATTTTATACATGTGAAAGTGCTGATCATAAGGCAAAAGAGGGGGAAACATTTTGTTTGATTGATATAATTTATAATGGGGAAGGGACAAAGAATTGTTTGCAGGTTGAGGGGATGGAAGATGATGATGAAGTGCAGGTGGAATTAGAATTAAATTTGGGCAAAAGAAATATTGTTAGCTACAAAAATATAAGCAACGAGGAGTACATGACAAGATCTAATAGGGAAGATCAAAAGGTACTGATGATGAGTGGATCACTAGTGGATCATATAACATCCCACAATCTTGTGGATAAAAAAGGCATTAGGCTTTTTGGTGTACATATTATTGGTGATAATATCATTTGATTTTCATAATTATAAAATTACTCTTATTTGATATTATCTTGATTTGATTTTTATAGTAATTTAGATATTGAGCTTATCTCTTCTCTATGTAATTTTTCTATAAATAGTCATTAATGTTTTGTATTCAAACACAATTGGAAATATAAAAGATTTAGCCCTCAAGTTAAGTTTTTGGCCTCTCTCTCTCTCTCTCTCACACCACACACATTTTTTTTTTCAATTTCAATTTTATTTTATATTTTATATCGTAATGTCAGAACTTTTAGCTAACGTTAGTCTCGATCTTGTGGACCGTTTCTTGTATAGTTCTTCTGCTACCTTTGCCTCTCAGCAAATGTTTATCTCCATTTAACTATATTTCATCTTATATCCACGGACTTGGAGTAGCTTTAGCGTTAGTTGTGAGCATTTTCATTGGGTCTTGGTTGGTTATAAGCATTGCAATTTGATGCATGAGATCCATTTTTGGTCTTTTGATGTTGGTTTTCTAGTTGACCAAAGCCATATGTAGTCCATTGTCGAATCAAATTTTCAAACTATTATTAGCACTTTATTGTTTTTGGCACATTATCAACTCATTATTCGTAATAACTCTAGATTTGTTGACGTTCAAATTGCCAATCGCTTCATGACTAATGCTATTTTCATCATCTCATTGGCAATCAATCAACAAATATGAGCCTATACTAGTCAAATATCAAACTTGAGATTTTCAAAGTTCACCACCTTCAGTTTGAGGCCGGAGGATATTGAAGATAATTATATCAAATCAAAAAGATTTTGTAGTATCATGATTTAATTTTCATAATGATTAAGATATTTACTTTATCGACTCATTTCCATATAATTTTTTATTTATAGCTAGATAGGGACCAATGTTTTTGTATTCAAATACAATTGAAAATAAAAAAATGTAACGCTCAAGTTTCTGCTCTCACTCTCTCTCCCCGATTTTCTTATTTCAGTTTCTATTTTATTTTAATTTATATTTGATGAACAGTGAGATGAGGCTTTTTATGAGTTAATTAACAATTTCTTTCTTGGATCTCTAAGAACTCTACCCACAATGCTCGTGGAGTACTTTTTTTTTTTTGGATAAAAGGACTTCCATTAAAAGATAGTGTCTTGCAAAGCAAATTGTTCAGTACACCAAAAAGCATGATCAATAAAAGCTGGATATTGTCGCACTACATTTGAATGTCAACAACATTACAAGCAAATCTAACTAAACAGTGAGCTACTCGGAACATATTGAATAACAATCTCCAGAAAGCGCTTCATCAAATATTTTGCATCTTGAATCAAATTTCCATTTAGAGAAGAGAAAACCAAATCATTTAAAAGCTCCTGCACTAATAACAAACAATCGGATTCAATAATTAATTTTGGGATACCAAGTGAAATACATAACTGTAAACCCCCTAATACTACCAAAAACTTAATCATTCCAGCCCCATCAACTTCATCCTCAATCTTACTCTCAGCCATAATTAATTTTCTAGCTTCACCCCTCAAGATCAAACCAATCCCAGCTTTTCTTCTATCAACAAAAATAGCCCCATCTACATTGAGTTTTAAAAAACCTCCTCTTGGTGCATGCCACTTCCCCAAACGTCTTCTATCAATAGGAGTAACATCCCTCTACTCATTGAAAACCTTATAGATAAACAACGCATGATTAATAGCTTGCAAAAGATTCACTAAAAGTTCTTCCATTTGCATTATATTACGTCTAAACTATAGGCTCCAACCAATAACCAATAACAAATAATAGAGGGAGTATGAGTTTCAAAAATCTGCACTATTTTAATATGGCTTTGTTGGCTAAGCAAGGGTGGCGTTTGTTACAAAATTATGGTTCTTTGGTGCATAAGATTTATAAGGTCAAGTATTTTTCCAATACCTCATTTTTTCAAGAAAAATTAGGTACTATACCTTCTTATGCTTGGAGGAGAATTTATGAGGCTAAGAAGTAGCTTAAGGAGGGATGTTGTTGGAGAGTGGGGAATGTAGAATGTATTAAAATGTGGCAAGATTGTGGATTCCAGATCACAAAATAATATTACCAAAACCGGCTGAACAGATTGAAGATGGTTTTGAGATAAATTCTGGTGATACTATGGCTTCTCTATTTGTGCATAATTCAAAAAGTTGGGATGTTGCTAAAGTTAGAGCTCTCTTTAATCCAATTGTGGTTGAAAATATTCTGAAAATTTGTTTGTCTAGCAATGCACATACTGATAAATGGATTTGGTTGGAAGAAGCGAATGATAAGTTCTCTATAAAGAGTGCATATCGGCTCATTTAGAAAGTCAAATTTCATGGGGAAGAGGCAAATTCCAGCTATATGTTTGATAAAAAACTATGAAAGCATATATGGAAGATGAAAGTTCCAAGGAAAACTAAAATTTTTTCTTGAAAAGCTTGCAAGGACATATTGCCAACTTTAAATAATTTGAAGAGCAAAAAACTGGATGTTGAACCCATTTGCTGTTTGTGTAAGGGGTAGGAAGAAATTGTGGTCCACGCTCTTATTTTCTACACTTATGTGTTTAATGTGTGGTTATAATTCTTACTTTTATTGCCAAAAGCTCATGGAGTAATTTCACATATGTACTCGTGATTTTATTAATCTCTAGGTTCAAAGAGGTGTTGCTTTCAACTTAGGAGTATTGTTGGTAAATATTATAGTTTACATGCATGAGTACTTCTATATGTGGGTACTGCTATATGTGTGTGTGTGTTCATGATGGAGATCATCAACTTGTGTTTAAGCTAGCCATATCAAACTCTGTTTATCATGCTTGTTTTTATCTTCATGATTAACTACTTGTTGATTAGTAGGGTTGTACATCGTCGACGACAGTTCAATTTTGGCACTGAAACGACACCTCACAACTACTAGATTAGACTGTTTTACCAACCGATACTAACCTGATAGGGGTCGTGCTAAGTCGGCGTCGACTTCGATGGCAGGCATTTGTTGGTGCCATATTTGGTCTGGGCCTTCTCATTCGAGTCCCTTTTGGGTCCCTTTTTCAACTTGTATATTTGTTTTTTTTTTTCAACTTGTATTTATTATTTTTGTTGGAATTGTTTTACTCATCTATTCTATTAGTCAATATTTACAACATTTTAGACTTTTCTTCTTATATTTTTAAAATTCGTTACTATAAAAAGATAAGTAATTAAGAAATAGAACAATAAACCTAATTAGTAACTACTAACTAATAAGTTAATAACTACTAAGTTCTAAGTTCTAACTCCTAAGTAAATAATAAAAATGTCCATTAGAAGTAGATGAGTAGATGTTTAATAAAATTACACATTACAAAATTATAAATACAAACCAACACAAATTATTTTAAGTAATAAGCAAGCAACTAACACATAAAATAAACAAAAGCTAAAAAGAGTCTTCAATCTTTACTTTTCAATCTTCAATAGTTGTAATGCCTAATTGTGCTCCAAGCTCTACAAAAAAAAATGAAAAAGATTAATAAAATTGGATAATAAAAAATAAATTAATTTAATTTATAAAAATAAATGAATATTGAATGAGAAAAACATAACCAAATTCTATCATAACTTTATGCTTAGATCTAAACTCTCGGTGGAGTACATTGATGCATGCAGCATAACTTGGCTAGGTACTTCTCGGTGAGTACATTGATGCATGCTAAATCTGAAAACCAGGATAATCTTGACTCAAGAAATTAGGACTATATCTATTTCCCTTTTATGTTTTCTTTTTTCTTGATCATTTGGCATTGGTGACCCACTAGGAAGAAAAGGTTTTCTTAGGGTTTAATCTTATTAGTGGATATATATATATATATGAAGATCAAGGGGGATGCTATGTACTAATCTGATCTGGTCTTCTTAGAGACAGGCCTTTCCTTTTATGTTTTCCTTTCATTTTTTAAACCTTGGTGTGCTACTTTTTTTCCACCCTTTTTAGTTTTCTTGGCCTTATCATAAAGTGTCGATGACACTCTATGTAGTTGCTTTTCTGTCTAAACTTAATGGGTTCTATTTGTCTGATTATTACAAACATTGAGGATAAACATTTAATTTTATTATATATAACCCAAATACAAAATATGTAATGGAGTTCCCTAGATACAATAGATAACTAGTTTGCTCGAAATTTAATTAAATTTCTAATAGCTTGATTAATGACCATTTATTCATGTAAATCCTATGACGCCACATTGGCTGTAAATTCTATATGTACCTTAGCTTCTTTTAAGAGGTAGGGAACTTATCAAAATAAAACATCAAAGGACATAATGCAAGATAGTAAAAAAAGAAGAAGAAGAAGATCAAGAAGAATTCAGAGGATAGAAATTTTTCCATTTTGCTTGTAATTAGTTGTCGCTACACATTTTTGTTTATTTTTAAGTCCTAGTCAAATATTCTACTTTCTCTTTCACATTAAATAAAGGGATTGAAGGTCAATCTTGTTGTGATGGTGTTTTTTGTTTGTTACTATTTGTTGTTTGATCCAGCTACTAGGGCTAAGGATTAAAAGCATGACAACCTGAATCCCTCGATCATGTCAGCATCCAATTAGCAAGCTATCTTTTAGAGTACTCTTGGGAAATAGGTATATCATCCACAAGTCAAGAAATTTAATTATATGTAAAATTATTTTTGGAGGGGGGAATTAATATTTATCAATTTAGTTTGCCTTGTATAAAATTTCATATATTTGTTTGTTGTTTGTACATCTTTTTCTTCTACATTAGACTTTTCAAAACTTAGTATTTACATGATTGATGGCTTACATGGCAGCGTATAAGTTATTGGATAGCACCATTCTGTTTACTAACATCATTGGAGACTAATGGGAGCCTAGGTTAAAGTATTGACTCTTTGTATACTTTGAAACACATAATACTGGTTGTCGCTTGAAAACAGTATGCAAGTGGGTTTTTATTTGTGAGATAAATAGTAGTGATCATAGTTGAGTGCTGATTATTTTTGGAAATTGTTGTGGACTTCTTAATGGTTTAGAGTTGATGTGTATTGTTGTTTTGTTGATATGTTAGTGTCTCTATTTTGAATACGTTGGGAAAGTAATATATTGTATTTGATGCCGAATCTCAGTTAGTTCCAATCAAGCTAAAATTCAAACTAAAATTTATTGTTGTGGGCTGAAAATTAGCAAAGTAATTATTCAGTCAATAACTATCAATTGCCATTTCAAGAATAGGTATAATTTATTTTTTACCTTTAAGATTCATTGAAGTATATCTTATATATCAAATTTGCAATTTGTTTTTCACCTCAAGATCCATTGAAGTATATATTATATATCAAATTTGCAATTTGTTTTTCACACACTACAAGAAAAACAACTATTTGTGACATTTTAATTGCAGCCAAAATGACTATTTTTGTTGCAAATACTTTTTTACAGTATTTTTTCTACTTTTTGTGACAAAATCTAATGTCGCAAAAAGTCAATTTTCTTGTAGTGACATATATGTGTATAAGTAATTTGCATGCCTTAGATTTCATAAGTATATACTTATATACATACATATAGTAGTTTGCTATAGGTTTGATCGTATTAGTATATAAGTAATTTGCATGCCTTAGATTTTATTAGATATTGAACTGAGCAGAATGATTTAGAAGTTAGCTTTAATTTTGATTTTACTTTCTTGCCTTAAATTTGATATATGATGATGCAATTAAAGATGCTTATGAGCTGAATACAAGTTCATTCCAAACACCCAAACTACGGGCTCTTCTCAAAGAATCGAAAAGGTGAATACAAATTTCCTAGATTTTCATGATTGTCTTGTTTCTATTACTTTGTACTCATAAGGTGTAAACTCTTTCATAACTCGTGTCTAAACTTCTTGTTTGAATTAGTAGTTTTTGCCATGTTATTTTCATCAAGCATGTAGTTTTTTTTTTGTAGCCATAAATGTTTATATTTTATAGTAATAAAGGGCTACTGCTAGTGTATATATATACATATATAGATATCTTTTCAGTTGTATTTTTTCCAAGACAAAGTTTAGGTGTATTTAATTAGCAGTTTTAGGCTATATTGTTTTGGTGTGATATTAGGCTATATTTCTTGTTTCTATTTCTTCCTCCTTGTAAGTAAGTGCAAACTCTTGCATAACTCTTGTCTAAACTTATTGTTTGAATTAGTAATTTTTTTCATGTTATTTTCATTGCAACTAGCAGTTTTTTTCTTGTACAATAAATGTTTATATTTTATTGATATAAAGAGCTACTGCTAGTGTGTATATATATATATGTATGTATGTATGTATCTTCTTAGTTGTATTTTTTCCAACTTAAAGTTTAGGTGTATTTACCAGTTTTGTAGCTATATTGTTTGGTGTGATGTTAGACTATATTTAATTCACTATTGCTATTGGAATTAAGTAGGTGTATTTAATTAACCATGGTTAGGCTACAATTAACTTGCTGTTGGAACCTTTCTTTGGCAGATTGGCAAACCAAAAGGTACTAACTAGAGGATGCTGTGAAGTTGTGAACATGGAAGGCAAAAATTTGCTGCAAAAATATGTATAGGTTCAAAATATTAACAAACGCTAGGCGCATAAATCATGATATGTAGTACTTAATCACCTTCCAGTTGGTATTTATTGATGCACCCATACGGCCAGTCATATAGCACTGAATATGCATTTTGCCGTACCCATTCTTACAGACACTGTGGAAACTGCTTGATTATATGCAATTAGAGTTAAAGTATACATTTGTCTAATTTAGCATAAGACGCAAGAAAAGTTTAGATTGATTATAAATATTATTTTGGAGCAAACTAGTATTAAAATATTAATACTAGTGCTCGTGAATAATATTACAATATTGTAATATTGTTGGAACATGTCTAAATTGGAATAGGTCTAAATTGGCATTTAGAACCATATACAGCCACAACAAAATTGTTCTCGGATTAATCAGAGAACAAAACACCTATACAGGCAAAATAAAGCCATTTGCAACAAGGCTAAATCGCCTATTACAAGCCAAATAATCCTTCAAAAAGGTTTGCGGCAAAACAAAATTGCCTAGAATGATTCAATTTAAGGTCATTGCAGCGGGCCCAATTTGCTATTAATTTATTTGCAACACACTACATTCGCCACAAATACAAACACATAGTAAGACATAGCGACAGTTAGTAGGAAATCGTTGTTCTTAATGATATTCATGGTGATCAAAAGCGCCGCAATTGTGTTTGTATAACACCACGAAATATTAGTTACGGTGAATCAAAAGCACCGCATAAAACTTCAATTCCGGCGATCACCATTCAAGTTGAGTATACAAAGCTATTACAGTAATGTAATAGACATAAACAGTGAATCAACTCGCCGCAAATAGAAGCTCCCATCGAATCACAATTGAAATATGGAGGGTAATTGTAGCGCCCGGCTTATTCATTAATAGCGGTGTATTTTGTCGCTGCTATTGTAACTTTGTTTCGATGAAATGTTCCAACCGTTGAGTTATGTTTTACACAGAAAAATAACAATGACGACTAGCTGGTGTTGAAAAATTTGCCTATAAAAGTTATATGCAGCGAATTATGATTATTATTCCAGTGAGTGTAGGTGTTGGAAAAAATGATTACCTTATAGTGGCAGTGACAATGCAAGTCCTAGAAAATATTCTCTTATCCAAATATCACATTATCTTTTGCTTTTTGATAGTGACAAAGATCTATCATGTAATTTTCTTTAAGTATGTACTTAAATATTGTATTTTGTTTGTTTTTTAGTAATGTAGCTTATCTTTTGCTAAGAGAGAGAGAGAGAGAGAGAGAGAGAGAGAGAGAGAAGTAAAACCATTTATTAAACGTACTTAAAGTCCTTAGTTAGCATTCCTTGCGTCCATCATTAAAGAGGTCCTTTTACCATCCCATCTTTAGAGATATGCAACTCCATTCTTTTTTGATTTAATAATTTAGGCAAGTTGACATTAAATCAAAAAACAAAACTAAAGTTTGATGATTTCCACCAAAACACTAATACATTGCATGTATCTAGTGGCGGAGCCACGTTGGGGAGGGGGGAGAGGGGGGCATGGCCCCCCCTCCCCACGGCCCCACCCTAATTTTAAAAAAGAAAATAAAAAAAAACATAATATATGTTTTTTTAAAGAAAAAACATAAACATATTTTATGTTTTAAAGATAAAACATAAAATATGTTTATTTTTTTTATAATTTTGTAGGATAATATTATTTTTATTTTGTGTTGATCCTCTTTCTAAAAATTATCTTAGTCTTCCTCTACAAAATTAATTTAATTTAAAAATAAAATAAATCTCATATAAAATAAAATAATATAATAACATGATGATATATTTTTATTATAGATAAAAATAAAAATAAAAAAGTAGTTGAATGATTTCTAATATATTTTAAATAAATTTTTATTATAATGATATGTTCTTATCATATTATTTTTTTAATACATAAATTGTATTAAACATATTTTATTTTTATTATAAATCTTACTATCAAATTATTTTATATCGCATAAAAAAATTATATAAAAAGAAATAAAAAATATTTTATATATTTTATTTTAATTTTGTTAAACCTCTTTTAAATCAAATTTCTACTCCGCTATTGCATGTATCCGAATATTTTTAGTTTTAAAGTACTGATCATGATAAACGCCCACTACATATTTCCCCAATTTTCTTCGAGAAAATGTGAAATTCCCAAGATAAGTGGAACCTATTTTCAAGGCTAAAGAAAAAAAAGGTAATTTAATAAGGCAAGATCCATATTACACAGTGCAATCCTGACTTATTCAATCAAACAAACGTGTCACGTTCAAGTCATCTTATCAGTTAGATAAGCTGTCTTCCACTCAATAGCTAGATCTATATTTTGCGTACCATTCATTATGTATAGCAAAATTAAAACTATTTTCCACTTTAAATAAAAGAAAAACATGGTAAACTGTTTTCTTTTTCTGTCATTATATTCGGCCAGCTTGCTCATTAATCCTTCATTGTTCTTTATTCTTTTCAGCATTAGTTCTTTTGTAAGTCATTGATCTACATTGCATAGATCAGCTTCCTGCATATGGTAGGAAATGAGATAATTAGGATCATGTGGTTTGTAGTTTATTCAAAACAAAACCCAATTAAACGCTTGCACGAGATGATCTACTTGAGTGAAAACTTGGCCGATAACGGGGCATAGCATCATCATGTGGTCAACCTTCTTACGCAACGAATATATCATCAATATAAGAAAAATATATATTTGTAATTAATTATTTACGATAAAAATAATTATATGCGACAAAAATAAATTCATTTTAACTGTAATTAGTCATTTCGTTAAAAATAAAATAATTACAAATAAACAATTTTCTTATAATAAATATTCTCATTTGTTTGTCAAATGGTTCAAAGGAAATTAACATATATATATATATATATACACACTCAACCACACCCCCCCTCCCCAAAAAAACCCATATATATGCATGTTAGCGACGCAATTCACATAGAAAATAAGCGTAAGTACTGGATCATATGCAATAAAATAAATACTTATGATGAGTTATTTATGACGATATTGACTATTTGTGGCGAGCATGTATACTCATTATGGCAAAAAAATAGGCAATTTTAATAAGAAATAATGGGTTACAACTCAACTCGAACCGAGTTGAGCCAGTATTTGGCTTGTTAAGCTTGGTTCAACCCAAAATATTTTAATTCGAACTTGAATTTAAGATTTTTATTTAATCTTTGTTTGATCTCGATTCGGTAAGCTAAATTTTCAACTCGAACTCGAGCTTGCTTAAAAAAGGAGTCTGAGCTCGGTTCAAGCTGTTTATTTATTTATTTGTTTAATAAGGTTTAAATTAATAAATTAGATAAATAAAAAATCTAATATTAATCAATTTATACAACTCACAAGTAGAACCTCTACTAAATTAAAAGACTTAAAAAATTTATAAATAATTAATATATAACTAGTTGATATTTATTCTTAGTAATAATATATTATAGGCTACATAAATTCTTTAATAAATGCATAAAATATGATACCATATATCTATTCCATATATGTATAATATATCCATAAACTAATATATAGAATTATTAAATCTTATTAGCTAAATACTATTGTACAAATTATAAAATATAACAATGAAGCATATTCAATATTTAGACATAAGTAATTAGATTACATATTATATATTTAATTATAAATGTTATGCATATATTATTAGCTGTTAACATATATATATGTACATATACATAAGTATATGTATATATTTATTAATATATGAATAAGGTTTAATCAAATAACGAGTCGACTTTGGCATAAATTAACTGGCCTTAAAGAGTCTTATTCAAGTTAAGTCGAGTATTTATTATTTATTATTCGAGTGAATATCTGTTTTAACATCAATATATATATATATATATCGTGATATTTTCACGATATAAATATATATATATATATTTTCACGAATAGAGTCTAATTTGAATTTAACTGGACGAGTATAAAAGAGCTATATGAAACATATCGGTTTCTTTCCAATCCTAGCTAGCAAAAATTATCATATATCCCAAATATAAGACATATTATACATGCATCAATTGATAGATCGAATATTTCATGCATATTCATGAGGCCGTGAGGGTACTGACCACAGTACTCATGTATGGTCAAATGTTCCAGCTTAATGGCCACCGAGATCCTTTTTAATTTATGCGCCACATCATCAAACACTAGCTAGTGATCGTCATGATGTAGGTTCTCAAAAAAGCAGTCGATTAATTAGGTCTTGGTTCATTCAAACAAACATGATATATACATGCATGATAGTTTTTTGCCAAAATATGTCGATATATAGACGTAATTCCCTATATAAGAAAAATAACTTCGATTAAAATATATTAATACATGGTTTTATAAATTGATCATCTTCAATTAATATAATATAGCTAGATATATTATTATATAGTCGTGACGATGAATTGATGATCATAATGAGTCGATGATGACCACCTTGATTTTCACCATCCACAGAACATATAAAATAATGTGGATATTGATCAATGGTTGCTGGGGTCGTTGATATTTCGTGTCTGACATAGAGTTGTCAATTCCGACATTGGACCTACTGAAAATTAAATTTCACTTACGAAAACGACGAAACTTTATGATATATATTATGGGATTTTGAAAACGATCAGTAACATTACAACCGGCCTATATATTATATATCTATATATACTATATATATATATATATATTATGTACATACATGCATTTGAAATCATCGGATGGCTGCAAACATATATATATATATATATATTTATATATATATTATGTTTGTTATTCGTTGTCTGCGTAGGACATGGACAACAATGGGAACGTTAATAATCGAAAACACGTAAGAGTTTTCAGGACCTCAAAAATATGAAACGTTGACTAGTAAATAGTTTTTCTCATGCAACATTTTTAATATTCCATTTGAAGTGACAAATGCACGTACCAAATATACCATATTGCCGAAGGTGGGTTACACTATTAAAATTGCACATTTTTAAAACTATTTCTAAGGAGCCCATGCGCCACTGTTTCCCCAACTAAACACGCTTTTTTTCTCTGGAGATTCGTTTGCCATTAACTCTACCAACATTTTCTTATCGACACAAATTTATTTGGTGTTGATAAGTTTTCTTCTTTTTTCGGCTTTTTGGTACGTAGAAGCTTCTATCTATTTCATTTTTGGTAAGTTAGTGGGCTTTTTTCTTTGAAAGGAACAAATTTGATTTCTTTAAAATTGGGCCGTTTCAAAACATTTTTGGCATGTGTAGCGGGCCACAGAAAAATTTGTATTGTTATGAAACTTAAAGAAAGGAACTACTATTGCAAAAGAGAAATAAGAAATTCTCTTGAAACTCTTAAGAACTCAAGCTTTCTTTCTCTCTCTATTTTTTCTTATGAATTTCATTACAACTGAAGCCCCTATTTATAGGCTTTGAAATTACTATGCAAGTTACTATGCAAGTCACTATGCAAGTTACTATGCAAATTTAATATAATAGTGGTGGGGTCATTCACATTATTTAGTGGTGGGACAGGGGGCGGCTGCCGTCCCTCCACTAAATTCATTACACTCCCCCTTGAATGACCACTCATAAGGAATCTGCCTCATTAAAACCTTGCCAAGTAAAAACCCAGTGGGAAGAAAAACCAATGGCGAAGGAAAAAGAGTACAGTCTTCTTATGTATCCACAAGTGCTTTAAGATTGCCTCATTAAAACCTTGCAGAGGAAAACCCAGTGGGACAAAACCTCAGCGAAGGAAAAAGAGTACAATCAGCACATTTACTCCCCCTGAAAAGTGTATGACAAAAGATCTTTGAGTCTTCGCATTCCAATGTTATGCACAATCTTCTTGAATGTGGAAGTTGGTAACGCCTTTGTGAATAAATCTGCCAGATTATCACTAGATCGTATCTGCTTGACATCAATTTCACCTTTCTCTTGAAGTTCATGAGTATAAAAGAATTTAGGTGAAATATGTTTGGTTCTATCACCTTTGATGTATCCTCCTCTGATTTGAGTGATACAAGCAGTATTATCTTCATATAAGATTGTTGGGCTATTATTGATCATAGGAAGTCCACACTTTTCCTGGATATGTTGAATAACTGATCTCAACCAAATACACTCTCGACTTGCTTCATGAATAGCAATGATTTCTGAGTGATTTGAAGAAGTAGCAGATAGTGTCTGCTTAACAGATCTCCATGATATGGCAGTATCTCCATAAGTAAATAAATATCCAGTTTGAGATCTACCTCTGTGTGGATCTGAAAGATAACCTGCATCTGCATACCCAATCAATTCTGGACTTGAACCACGTTGATAAAATAATCCCATATCAACCGTACCATGAAGGTAACGAAGGACATGTTTAATGCCATTCCAATGCCTTCGAGTTGGTGCAGAACTATATCTTGCAAGCAGATTAACTGAGAATGTAATATCTGGTCGAGTGCAATTTGCAAGATACATCAAAGCTCCAATTGCACTGAGATATGGTACTTCAGGACCAAGAATTTCTTCATCGTCATCACAAGGACGGAATGGATCTTTCTTCACATCAAGTGTTCGAACAATCATTGGAGTACTCAGAGGATGAGATTTGTCCATATAAAAATGCTTTAGGACTTTCTCAGTATACATGGACTGATGAATAAAAATTCCATTTGGCAAGTGCTCAAGCTGCAGGCCGAGACAAAGTTTTGTTTTGCCAAGATCTTTCATTTCAAATTCATTCTTTAAATATATAGCGGTTTTTGAGATCTCTTCAGGAGTTCCCACAATATTTAAATCATCAACATAAACCGCAATAATAACAAATCCGGATTCTGATTTCTTAATAAAAACACATGGGCATATAAGATTATTCTCAAATCCTTCTTTCAATAGATATTCGCTTAAGCGATTATACCACATGCGCCCGGATTGCTTCAACCCATATAAAGATCTTTGTAGTCTGATTGAGTACATATTTCTAGATGTACTTGTAGATGCTTCAGGCATCTTATATCCTTCAGGGATTTTCATATATATATCATGGTCTAAGGATCCATATAAATATGCAGTGACCACATCCATCAACCGCATTTCTAATCTTTTTGTAACAACCAGACTAATCAAAAATCTAAATGTGATTGCATCCATAACGGGAGAGTATGTTTCTTCATAATCAATCCCGGGTTTCTGCAGGAAACCTTGTGCGACAAGCCGTGCTTTGTACCGCACAATTTCATTTTTCTCATTACGTTTTCGTACAAATACCCACTTATATCCAACAGGCATTACACCCTTCGGTGTTTGGACAACAGGTCCGAATACTTCTCGCTTTGCTAGCGAATTTAGTTCAGTTTCAATAGCTGTTTTCCATTTTGGCCAATCATTTCTACGTCGACATTCTTCGACGCTTTTTGGCTCACTTTCTTCATTACTTCTGGTAATGTCAAGGGCCATTTTATATGAAAATATGTTGTCGACAACAGTTTTATTTCTATCCAGAATTTCTCCAGTTTTCATGAAATGTATTGAGATCTCATTATTTTCAGGTACCTGTTCCTCTTCAGGAGAAAACATTTCATGACACACCTCTTCAGGAGGTCCCTTTTTAGGAGATTTATACTCTTCAGGAGTTTCCTCTTCAGGAGGTTCTGGAATAGAAGATTTGAACTCTTTAAGAGCACCAATTATATTTGTAGTCTGTATTGTGGGTACGTGTTCTTCAGGAACACCAAATTCATTTTGTATTCTTTTTCTTCTGGGAATTTTGTCTTTTGCCCCAATAGGTCTTCCACGCTTCAGGCGTATTTTAGATTCACCTATTGCTGTTTTGACAATTTGTCCTTCAGGGACTTCAATCCTTGCTGGAGCATTAACAGCAGGAATATAAGATTTTACTACACCTTTAGTGTCAGTAAATACATCCGGTAACTGATTTGCAACATTTTGCAAATGAATAATCCTTTGAACTTCCCGTTTACATTCATTTGTAGGAGGATCAAAATGAGACAGGGTCTTATTATCCCAAGTAATATCTTGTCGTGCTTCAGGCACCGATTTTTCTTTACCCATTAACGGAAAATTTGATTCGTCAAAATGACAATCTTCAAAACGTGCTTTAAACATATCCCCTGTAAGGGGTTCAAGGTATCTAATAATGGATGGAGAATCAAAACCAACATATATCCCAAGTCTACGTTGAGGACCCATTTTTGTACGTTGCGGAGGTGCAATTGGAACATATACAGCACATCCAAAAGTACGAAGATGAGAAATATTTGGTTGTTGACCAAATGCAAGCTGTAATGGAGAATATTTATGATATGCAGATGGTCTAATGCGAATTAGAGATGCTGCATGAAGTATAGCATGTCCCCAAACAGAAATAGGTAGTCTTGATTTCATAAGTAAAGGTCTAGCGATTAATTGAAGCCTTTTGATCAGAGATTCAGCTAAACCGTTTTGTGTGTGTGTATGGGCAACAGGATGTTCAACATCTATTCCTATTGACATGCAATAATCATCAAAAACTTGAGATGAAAATTCACCTGCATTATCCAATCGAATGGTCTTAATTGGATGCTCAGGAAATTGTGCTCGTAGTTTAATTATCTGAGCAATAAGTCTAGCAAATGCAACATTTCTAGTGGAAAGAAGACAAACATGTGACCATCGACTAGATGCATCAATTAGAACCATAAAATATCTAAATGGTCCACTTGATGGATGAATAGGCCCACATATATCTCCGTGAATCATTTGTAAAAAGGATGGAGATTCAACAATGACTTTTGAGGGAGATGGTCTGATAATCAACTTACCTTGTGAACATGCAAAGCACGGAGATTCATTGGGTAGAAATATCTTTTGATTCTTTAAGGGATGCCCATGTGAATTTTCAATAATTCGTCTCATCATTATAGAACCCGGATGTCCAAGGCGATCATGCTAATTCATAAATACTTTAGGGTCAATGCACTTCTGGTGCATTACCACATATGATTCAATTGTTCTCATTTTTGTATAATACAATCCAGAACATAGAGCAGACAGTTTTTCTAAAACGAGCTTCTGGCCCGATATTGTTTTAGTAATAAAAAGATGCTCTTTACTGCCTTCATTGGTTGTTTCAATATGGTAATCATTACGACGTATATCTTTGAAACTTAATAAATTTCTTCTGGATTGTGAAGAGAATAGAGCATCATCAATACAAAATTTGGTGCCATTAGGCAACACAATATAAGCTCTTCCGGAGCCCTCAATTAAATCCGATGAACCTGATATGGTATGGACATAGGCTTTACTCAGTGTTAGATTTTGAAAATATTTCTTTTCTTTGAGAATTGTGTGAGTTGTAGCACTATCAGCCAGACATATATCTTTATCATTCAACTCAGAGATAAAATGCTCATCAATGTGATCCATGGTTCTACAAAATATATAAAAACTTTTATTACAGATAGAAAGAAAATACATTAATTGAGTGGAACACTTCCATCTCCAATTAAGTGTTCAATACTACCATCAGGATGATTAAAGAAATCAGATACATCAAGATGAGTAACGTCTACATTTACTGAATCTAATAAATCATCTGATGGTTCTACTAAATTTGTTTCATGCACTTTATTCTTTCCTTTAATAGAAGCTTGATATAAATCAGCTAAGTGCCTGGCCGTACGACAGGTACGTGACCAATGTCCAATCATTCCACATCTATGGCACACCTCTTCACTTTTCTTTGAAGAATTATTCTGGGGATTTTTACCCCTTTCTGAATTGTACCACTTCTGGTGATATGGTATATCCCTTTTAATGTTGTCATTTCTATGACCAACATTTCTATAATTTCTTCTACCACGTCCACGTCCACGCCCCCGATTTCTTCTAAAGGATGCACCATTCACTTCTGGGAATGATGCAAACCTATTACCATTCACTTCAGGGAATGATATTGAGCCAGTAGGGCGTGACTGGTGGCTTTCTAATAAGAGCTCATTATTTTGCTCAGCTACTAGAAGACATGATATAAGTTCAGAATATTTCTTGAACTTTCTCTCTCGATACTGCTGCTGCAGGAGCACATTCGAGGCATGAAATGTAGTAAAAGTCTTCTCTAGCATATCTTCATCGGTGATTTTCTCACCGCATAATTTTAATACTGAGCTTATTTTAAAAAGTGCGGAATTATACTCACTAACACTTTTATAATCTTGCAACCTCAGGTGCATCCATTCAGAGCGAGCTCTTGGGAGGATAACAGTCTTCTGGTGTTCATACCTCTCCCTTAAACTGTTCCACAAAATATAGGGATCTTTTACCGTGAGATATTCAGTTTTCAATTTTTCATGAAGATGGTGGCGAAGGAAAATCATTGCTTTAGCACGTTCCTGCAGGGATGCTTGATTTCCTTCTTTAATAGTTTCTCCCAGGTTCATTGCATCAAGATGTATTTCAGCATCAAGTATCCAGGATAAATAATTTTTCCCAGATATATCAAGAGCAACAAATTCCAATTTTGTAAGATTTGCCATTTTCTACACATATAAATAATAAATATGCGTATCTCAGAAAATATATTTATAAATTCACACAGATAATCATCAATAAAATATATCAATGATTTCAAATAATATATTGAAAAACTTACAGAGGAATAAGGCCACTAGCTTCAGAATTGGCAGAACCGTCGTGCTGATAACGTGTTATGAAACTTAAAGAAAGGAACTACTATTGCAAAAGAGAAATAAGAAATTCTCTTGAAACTCTTAAGAACTCAAGCTTTCTTTCTCTCTCTATTTTTTCTTATGAATTTCATTACAACTGAAGCCCCTATTTATAGGCTTTGAAATTACTATGCAAGTTACTATGCAAGTCACTATGCAAGTTACTATGCAAATTTAATATAATAGTGGTGGGGTCATTCACATTATTTAGTGGTGGGACAGGGGGCGGCTGCCGTCCCTCCACTAAATTCATTACATGTATAACATTATTAAAAAAAATATAATAAAAATCCTCCATAATTCTATTTTTATCACTTAAAATGATTTAGATATCTTAATTCTCATCTTCATGTTAAATTATTATAACTTCCAAGATATCCATATTTTTTTTAACTTTAAGAAATAGAAGAATATTAAGGTGATATATATGTCGACTATTAATATTACTGATGGTAAAATAATAGGAAGAATATTCACGAAAAATGAGAGGTGGGATTTTGAAGAGTAAAATGATAAATATAAAACTATTTTTTCAGCCCTTTGCATATTTATGTTTTAAATAAAATATATTTTGTAAAATAACTTATAAACATATTGTCATTTTACGAAAAAAAATCATCATTTTAAAACATGATTTGAGTAAAGGATTGTAAAAAGTTATGTATCTATCAATAGTCAAATATGGCTTGAATAAAATTTGGTTGGATTTAAAAAGTTGTCTTCATATCAGTTTGGCCGTAATAATCGTGATTATTATCATCGTGAGATATATTTTTTGTTGCCATAAATGGTAGACGACTTACAAGAAGATTTCATCGAGTCGCCATAACAGCAGCTTGTAAAGGCATTGTAGAAAGTGGTTTGCTACGTACAACTAATTTTGTTCCACTTATATGATTAATCGAAGCAGTTATTTTATATTAAAACAAATGATACAGCCAATTATAATAGTAGAGTACATAAAGAGTACACAAAAATAACTAAATAAAATTTTTTGTCGTAAAAACTACTTGAAAGAGTCCTGCTAGCCCAAGGTTTTGCCAACTTGATGTGGCCATGTGTCCACCACCTCGATAAATTATTTAAAAGAAATAAAACAACAAAATGTATCTGATTGTTTGAGAGGCAAGACTAGATTCATTTCTGCAAAGGGGTGCTCTTCCTTATCCCTGATCGAGTTCCATATTTTTTTTCTATAGAGCTATCCTTCTAGTTTTCAAGCCATCGTCCATCATTATTATCTTTGTGCCAGTCGAGATAGTCAACTACAAGTAGCTTTCTTTTATATTGTTAGGATTAACTTGATGTTTAGAGATGACTTTCAAATAGATTAGCGAGAGCAAATAAGAAAATCAATAATCACACGCACAACATAAAGATTTAAATAGTTCGACTTAAACAAGCTTTTGTCCACTAACGAGATCAATCTCAAGAAATTCACTATAACAAATATAGAGTACAAGAGAGAAATCACAAATCACTCTTCAATCTCAAAAACTCTAATATACCCAATGAGCACTCAAGTCTCACAAAATGAGTTCTCTCTCTTTTCTCTCTATTTTGACTACAACTCTCACATCTCACTTTATAAAAACAATAAGTTTATACATGAAATAACAAGAAAACTTAGTTTTTTGAACATTTACTCCAAGTGGGCTATTAAGCAAATGTCGAGCGAACAATCTGTTTTAAGTTTGCTTAAGCCAAGATTCCAACTAGGGTCAAGCCACAACAAAGCCAAGTCTCTAGAATGGCATTTTCAACAAGAAATCAAGCCACTATTCTAACAAATTTCTACATTGACTTGAATTACGTCAAGCCTCAACAAAATGAATTCCACTAAATTGAATTTCACCCTTCAACAACAAAGATATTAAAGATGCTTACCACAGATCGAAAAACAAACAACTCCACAAATCTCAAACCAAACACACAATGCCCCATCTCTTGAAAACTCATTTCCACCTAAAAGCCTTCATCTCCATAGGTTACCAAATCACTAAATTGGTCCCAATGAAGAGATTTAACCTCTTCACACAAGAGAAATGCACCACTATATAGGTTACTTACTTGAACGGCTATTAAATACATGTGCATGGAAGGCTAATAATCAATATTATCTATTAAAGTAAGTACACTACAAAGTATGGATGAGTATACCCCGAAGATGGCCAAATTGCATTTTCTATCTATCGACGAAAATATATAATTGCTCTAACTCTGCGCCAATCTCAAAATCAGAATTGTGCTCATTTCCAATAACATGATGTGAAACTCTTCTAACAACTTCACCTTTTTGCCATAACCCTACTCTCCTCTCTTGGAAAAATATCAACTCAAAAGTTGTGGAAGGAGAAAGGTTCACCCAAAGCAAAGAAATGTTCACCCAATAGAAGGTTGTATTAACTACTTTAACCCAAAAACTTTTTAGACAAACCGTCATTCCAAAAGCACACATCTGTCCAACTGCTCCATTTTGTTGTGGAGTGGTCCTGATACTTGGCAATAACAAATGGTTATACACATTTATCTTGATTGTACAAATTCCAACAATCTCACAAGTAATATAATTCCCAACTAAAACATAATTATTGTTGATTAATTCATAGGTAGTGAACCAATCTCTGTTGAGACACATATGGAATGTACAAGTTGAGTCCATGACCCACTTGTCATCAAATGACTTTTAAAGCCACTAATTGTTAGGCCAACATCAAAATTGTTAGACTGTTCTCAACACTAACAATATTGAAGAAACTTCTACCTTCCTCTTTGTTTTTCAGTCTAAAATACTCGTTTTTGTAATGACCAGACATATGACAGTAGTGACATTTAACACTTTTTTTGTTAAATTTGAGCTTCTATTAGAATTACTCCTACTATTTTTTGAACTTCTTTTCCCAGATGCACAACTAGAAGAACATTTCACAAAAAAATGCATCGGCTTGATTATTCGTACCTTATACACCTAATTTTGTTATAAACTCTTTAGAATTCAAAGCAGATATACACTTGCCAAAGATATAATATCTCTACCATATAGCATTAAATTCAAAAAATTATCAAATGAAATCGACAACGAACAAAGCACAATCAAGGCTTGATTTTCATCATCAACTTTAATATTAATACTTTTCATATCCATAATAATTTTATTAAATTTATGTAGATGATTGGGAATATGAGTATTTTTCCTTATCTTAAGACTGTACAACCGTTGCTTTGAATAAAAAATAGGCGACTTTTTCATGCATAAAACCTCAAGTTTCTTCCAAAAACCGGTGGTTGTTTCTTCATTAGTGACCTCTTGCAATACTCCATCGGATAGAGACAACATAATAACACTTTGTACTTTCTCTTTATCTTCTTTTGTTGGTATAGGAGATTCATCCAACACCTTCTCATCCGAGATCTTTGCCAAGCTTTATTGTCATAATAGAGCCATCATCTTAATATGTCATAAGTTGAAGTTATTCTGATAATTGAACTTCTTTGTTTCAAATTTTGCCATAGCCATCTCTCAATATTTTCCATAGAGCTAGGCGCTCTTATACTAGTTTGGTAGAATCAATTGGATATTTAGAGACGATTTTGAAATAGATTTGTGGAAGCAAATAACAAAATTGACAATCACACACAGAACATTAATATTTGTGTGGTTCGTCTTAAACAAACTTACGTCCACTAATGGGGTTGGTCTCAAGGAATTCACCATCTCAAATGTAGAGTACAAGGGATAAATCATAATTCACTCTTTAATCTCAAAAGTTTCAATACATCTAATGAACTCTCAAATCTCACAAAAGGACTCGTCTTTCTCTTTTCTTTCTATTTTGGCCACAACTCTCACCTCTCATTCTACAAAAAATAAGTTTATATATAAAACAACGTGAGAATTAGGTTTTTAGAACATTCGCTAGAGTGAACTGTCGAACAGATTTCAAACGAATAATTTGCCTGAAATTCGCTTAAGCCATAATCGAGACAAAATCAAGCAAGATTTCTAGAATTAAGTTTTCAATAAAAAAAATAAAGCTACCATTCCAACATATATGATTAGCTTTCTTTTACTCAGATGCACTTGAGAATAGAACCTGTAACTTTGAAGACTTCTAGTAGGGAAGTATTTACTTAGTTGGAATTGATAGGGGATAGCTTTAAGGGACTCTTTTCTGATGAGGTTTCTCAGGATATGTTTGTCCTTTTTCCCCTTTACCTGTCTAATGTAAGATTTTTTAAGTATGATTTGTTTCGATTTTTAAATAGTTGGTCGGACACGTGGCATTGCTACATCAAGTGAATATTCAAAAGGAAAATGCTAGTATACTCCATGAGTTTGTCCTCTCATTTTCATTGCTCATTGATTTTTTTTTAAATTATGTTATGTAATAGTTATGGAAATAACTTTTAGGATATTGATATATTTTTTTATTCTTTTAAAACTACTTAAATATATTAAATATAGATATAAAAAAAAAGCATGATGATACAAGTAATCATTTTTATAATGTTTTGTACATGTGTGAAAAGAGGAATATTTTTATAAAAGAACTTATAAAAATAACATCTTTATATAAACAAAAGTTGCGCTTTGGTACAAACGTGGGACAAATCTGGTTGATATGACAAAAATCGAAAACGCATTGTTTAGACTTCTCTTCTTCTCCTCCTTTCTTCTTCTCCACTTTTTTCTTCTTTTTCTCTACTTTTTTCTTCTTTTTCTCTGTTCTCTTATTCTTTCGTCTACTATCTCCTCCTCTCCTCTCTATTCTCTCCCTTCTTCTTGGGCAATAGATAAGATTATTTCAAAATGCAATGTTAATTTAAAGCAAAAGCAGGAAAAGTTGGTCAAATCTCATGCTTTTATTTTTCTAATCACTATCACGCTAATAACAAGACAGAGAACAAAAAATAAACGTGGATGAGCGAAATGCTACCTAACGATAGGTAGTGCCATCGTCTTAGATGATCCAGTCGGCCTCAAAACAGAGTGCCTTCAAGACCTCGTTGCTCTCGTGGTGCTTCGAAAGCTTATAGTTTCCTGAGCTCTAAGACTAGAGTATATCTTGACAGCAATGACAACAACGAGGTGTTTCGAAACCCCACACATATGGGCTTCGACGACAAGGGAGTGATTAGGACTTGATTTTCTTTTTTTTTTTAGTTTTTTTTTTTTACATTAGTTTGTCACTTCCTTCTCATTTGCATTCCATCTGTATAGTGGGGACTGTTTGTAGCAAAACTATTATATAAATATTTCTTATTTAAAAGATAATTATAGATAATATTATAAAAATATTGTATAGGTATCATTAAGGGTGTGCATTCGGACCGGGATCCGGATTTGGATATCCACCCATAACTGGATTCAAAAAACCTAGATAGGTATCCGCCCGAATTCATTCGAATTTGATCTGGGTGAATAACCGGATTTGATCCAGGTATCTGAATTGTAATTGGATATCCAGGTTTTTTGTAGTTTCTCTCTTAAATTTGAGTATCCGAATTTTTAATCCAACCAGATAATTAGGATTTTAATGCTTTTTTTTTTCTTTAAGACTAAAACTTAAAACAATGTTTTATAGCACTTAAAAAAAAAATCTAAACTGATCCTTAAATTGTCCAAATTTTTTTCAAATTAATGTAAACACTTTAAAAAAGATTTTTATAAGAAAATAAATTAAAGAACAAAATTAAGAAAAATACAAAATAGTTAATATTGTTATTACATCACAACAAAAAATATTAATTACAATAAACAAAATAAATAATAATACATCACAACTAATTATAATAATACATCACAAGTAATTAAACTAATGCATGGCAATGTAAAATAAATAACATTATTAAATATTTTTTGGATCATTTTGACATTCTGGTGAATATTTCATCAAAGTGTTGGGTACTTCTTTCTCAACCCACAAATTTGGATAAAAGAAAAAGAGAGAAAAAAGTCAAGAAATGGACCATTAAAATAAGCTACATTTCACCCTGTCAGGACTATTTTATAACAAGCATATTTAGCAGGATTTTCATTCTTGTTAAACAAGTAGTGATCCTATCGATAGTACTCATACATGGTAGGTATAGCTTTCAAGTATGCTGTTGGATCCCTTTTCAAAGAGACATCACCAAAGAAGAAGCATCTGAGGGGAAATAAAAAGAGAGATGGAAAAACGCACATAGGAGTAATAAAATAATTTATTAATATTAGTGCACTAAACTCTATAAGTATGTCTTTTAACAAATAGATTCCAAGTATTGGGTCACAAGAAATGTTCAATATGTATTCATAAAATATCAAGATCCTATCTGAAATTCTAAAAACCAAATAGATTACAAGCTTTACCATTGTACGTTTCCAAAATCAAGAATATTTTTATTTAAATTGGCACCGGGTGTTTGAGAACAAACCTGCACAAAGAAATGACAAGGATCCCCTGAAAGTTCAACTATGTGTTGTACAAGCATAAAACATATACTAGTTAGGGCTGAGCACCGACTAAGTCGGAGTCGGAAATGGAATCCTCCGACTCCGACTCCGACTTTGTCGGAAATGAAATCCGACTTCCGACTCCGACTCCGACTTCTATACACTCCAATCCGACTCCGACTCCGACTTTGTCGGAGCGGAGTCGGAACGGAGTCGGAATTGGACTTTTTTGTTGGACTTTTGTATTGGAATTTTTTTTAACCCATTTGACATTTCAATTTCACAATTTCAAACTATAATAAATCGAAGTTGGACTTCAATATCATTACATAATGAAATACAAAGCCAAAAGTCCAAAATTACAAATTCCAACCAATTAAAATTACAAAACCAAAGTCAAATGTCAATAATAAAATAAAATCATTCTTACAAATTAACAATACAATATACATAATCAAAACCAAATATTAGAAATTACAAAATAAAAATATTATTACAAATTAACTAAATACATAACTTGATGGTAGTAACCATACTATTTTTTCATTTCAAGAAAAAATAAAAGCAAACAATACCCATTCTATCATCTATCATGGTTAATCATTGAACCCATATTTCATCATCCTGGATATGCAAACAACACCCATCACGTACCATCATTAAATCTATATTCTGTCATCTATCACATCATATAGATGATTCATCCACATTCCACAATTTATCTTTCCAAATTTCAAATTATCATCCAACAACAAAAGATAAATAATAGAAAACAAACAAACAATAGTTTCCATATTTCAACAAAATAACTAATACAAATTATAAATTACATATCATTTCAAATTTCCCACTTGTGCGGCTGTGCCTGAAGAAAAAAAAAAACAAAATTAGTAAGGAAATAAGATACCACATAAATTTCTACAAATAAGACAATAAAATTAAACAAATAAAAAAGTACACAAATTCAACAACAACAAAGCACCTCAAACCTCAATCATCTTCATTCTTCATGTAGTAAGTTCGCCATATTAGTAACCAATTCTACATTAACATATTAAAATATAAGCTATTAGTATTAAAAAAAAAAAGACAAATCAAGTGATTTAACGTATTTAATTAAATTTGAAATATGGTACCTGAGTCTAATTTATAACTCTCTGCATCATCAATTAAAGCGAAATGATCTTGACTCAAGCATATGTGAGTAGACTTCAACCAGTTTTGCGTACACACAAGGGCCTCCACAGTTCTTGGAGCCAAAGAACTTCGGAATGGATCCAAAATACGACCTCCCGTGCTAAATGCAGACTCCGAAGCAACAGTGGTAATTGGAATGGCCAAGATTTCTCTCGCCATCATTGAAAGAATTGGATATTTGGTAGAGTTGACCCTCCACCAAATTAAAATATCAAAACTCTGTGAAGGGATCTCAACAGCTTCCAACAAATACCGTTCTAACTCCGACTTAGTATCCAACATACTTGAACTCTTGTTTTTATGGAGATCCGTGTATATGTCCGTGTCGTCATCAATAACGCTATTGCTATTCCTTTTTAAGATACAAGTATCACTCTGAGCACTAGAAGCATCATCTCTAGGACCACTTATGCTAGTGTACTCACCATTGAACTCTGCATATTGTTCATATAGTCGGGTAAAATCATCCTTAAGGATTTCAACAAATTCCTCACATTTATCCTCACCCAATGCTTTTTTGAACCAATATTCTTGAGCTTCCAATTTGCACCGTGGATCAAGAATCGCAGCAATAAACAATAACCTGTTTATTTTTTCAATATTACCCCAGTATTTATCATATTTTTCTTTCATTCTCAAGGCCATTGAACTGAAGCGTCGATTGTTACTCTCGCAAAAACCCATCAAGTTTTTATGAATGCCAGCGAGCTCTTTAAAAAACAGATTCGAAGTGACATATAATGTACCAGAAAGACGCATTGTGACATTATAAAATACTCCCAAGAACTTCGAAAAGTTCTCTATTGCCTCCCAATCATCATGCACGGGAGCTCCCAATCCTTTTCTCCCATGCCCATCTTCAGACAAATAAACCCTTGAGTACGGGTCATCATCAAGCAAAAGTTGTAAGGCTTTTTTATACTTGCTAGCCACATCCAACATAAGAAAAGTTGAGTTCCATCTAGTGAGTACGTCAAGACATAAGAAACTATGACATGGAACTTTTGACCTTTCAACACAAGTCTTGAAAGTGGCAAGTCTTTGAGGAGAAGACTTGACATACCTAATCAAATTACGGATCTTGCTGATTGACTCATCAACTTCGCTTAAACCTTCTCGGACAATAAGGTTTAAAATATGCGCAGTACACCTCATGTGGATATACGCATGATCCTCAACACACTCCAATCTTCCAACTTCAACTGTTTTCAACCAATCAATAGCGGAATCATTAGTGGAAGCATTGTCTACAGTTATTGTAAACAATTTGTCAATCCCCCAATCAAGCATACACTCCTCCAAAGCCCTACCAATTGTTGACCCTTTGTGATCACCAATACGAGAAAATGAAATTATCCGCTTATGCAACTTCCAACTACTATCAATAAAATGAGCCGTAACACACATGTAATTGATGTTTTGGATAGACGTCCAAGTGTCAGTGGTCAAGCTCACTCTTTGCTTAGTAGTTAAAAACATTTTTTTCAAACTATCCTTTTCTCTCAAGAACAGTCTCATGCAATCCCTCATTACCGTAAAACGAGAAGGAATAGGAAACCTAGGATCAAGAGATCTAACAAATTCTCGAAAGCCTTCACCTTCCACAACTGAAAAAGGCAACTCATCAATAATCACCATCCTAGTTAGGGCAGCCCTAATTTTTTTCTCATTGTACTTTGTCATCCCTAATTTCTTTTCCCCTTCCCCTCCATCAGTTCTTGCCTCTGGGATCAAGAATTGTTGATTTTTTCGTTTCTTAGGTCCTTTAGGGCAAAGATCAACGTGAGTTTTCAATGCTGAGGTACCCTGCCTCTTAGGATGACATTTAAATTGTTTCCCACAATGGTTACAAGTGCATGTGGGTTCATCAGGATCGCAATCCGTATCTTTTGTGAAGTTATCCCAGACAATAGATCTATTTTTGGGGGGATTTCTTTGACGAGCAGAGCAGGTTGTTTTAGAAGTGGGCTGAGTGGCCGTCGCAGAGTCTAATTGTTCATTAGACTCTGCAATCATGGGAGATGGAGGTTCTTCCATAGAGGGAGGTGGTGGTCCTGCTGGACATGATGCAGCGGTGGATGTAGGAGTGCTTCCAGAGCCTTGAATATTCATGATTTAAAACTTAAAAAAAAAAAAAAAGAAATAGAGGATATCTTATAAATCTTTTGATTGAAGCAACAAAGAATATCTTACTCTACAGTTATTGTAATAGTCTAGGTATGTCAATTAGCAATCAAGGAATTTCTTATTTCTATATTTATTTAAAATTATAATTTAATGTTGCTGCTTTCTATTTGTTTAAATTGAAAATTAAAAAAAATCAATTAGTTGCTAATCTTCTGAAATTGTTCTATAGCTGGAGATTTTCTCTTAATTTTGTTAACATCAAGGATTCAAGTGGTAGAGATGAGATCATTTGAAAAATACTTTGGTAGGAACAATACTTTCCAAATAATTAATTAATAGTTGAAAAATATGTTTAATTGTAGTTCTTATCTTAAATTTATTAATACTTTAAGAATACTGTGATAAACAACACTTGGGAGGTTACAAATAAATATATTAAATCCAAACACAAGTGCAAATAAAATCTCAAACTGAAATCATTATTCAGACAATACAACCAATCACTACTTGCATTATCAATTCATAAACAATGTCGTGCTATTAATTTGAATGGATTTGGATGGGCAGTGCAAAAAATTGGAGTTATAATATTAGCAAGAAAAAGGTATCGCTGCTGAATCACCAAAAAATGAAAGAAAATTGTTAATCATCTTCAAACATGAAATTTATGATTTGTTTAATATACATATTTCTGAGAAATGTAAAATTTCCCATAGCTTTTTGACAGCAAGAGGCTCGATGCTATTGATAGGTAATGTTCATAGGATGTATACGCTAATTTAGTATGCATTAATAACTAGTTTATTAACAACAACAACAAAAAAACTTGTTCATAGGATGCTATTGGAACTCAAAACAGCCAAATTTACAAATACAACAAAAACAGGGGAGATGAGGACGGTGCTTACAAGGGTATGAAATCGAGAAACAAGTTACAAAAACGCAGATCAATCGAAATCCAAAACCCATTGCAGATCAATCGAAATCCAAAACCCATTGCAGATCAATCGAAATCCAAAACCTAGACCAAAGTCACGAATAACGGAATAAGCACGAATAACGGAATAAGCAGTGCACACCTCTGGAGGAGAGCAACAGTAACTCTGGCAGCAATTCTTGAACAACTGAAGCAGGCCCGGCCGCGCGGGGGGAGATTCTGAGGTGCGCACTGCGCATTGGAGCTCCGAGACACCGAGGAAAGGAAGACTGGAAGAGAGCATGAGAACATTAAGAAGGCCCGAAGGGGAGGGGCGCACGGATAGGTTATATATGCAATTATTGTATACCGTTAGATCTAGGTTAAACCTAGATCTAACGGTATATATTAATTTTATAAATAAGTTTATAAATAAATTAAATAAAAATAGATAATTAAAGTAAAAATATAATATAATTAATTCAAAATAAATAGTATAACTAATATTATTTTATTATAAAATTAAATATGAAACTGAAAGTTTATTAAATATTTTTAAAGAAACAAATTATGTTATTAAATGGAATTTAAAAATAATTTTAAATAATTATAAGTTTTTTAAATAAAACAAATTCTTAAAACTTTATGCAATAGTATTATGATATATTATATGATATTTTATTATTTATTAACTTATAATATATCACTATTTATATGTTAGTCTCTAAAAACACATTAGTGTTTATACATTAATATTACTATTAATGTACATTGGCTAACCGCTAATACATTGATATTTATACATTATCCAACATACTATTATTTCATTTAATTATCAATCTATGGTTGTAATAGTCTAGGATTTAAGATTAAGGGTTTAGAATTTAAGGTTTGAACTTTAGTCTTAATAAATGTCTATTATATTATTAAGAAATTATTTTGAATAAGCTTGTGCTTATAAAATTATAGAATAGTAATTATCATTTATCAACATTATGATATTTTATTATTTATTAACTTATAATACATCACTACTTATATGTTAGTCTTTAAAAACACATTGGTATTAATACATTAATATTACTATTAATGTACATTGGCTCATACATTGATATTTATACATTATCCAACATACTATTATTTCATTTAATTATCAATCTATGGTTGTAATAGTCTAGGATTTAAAATTATATAATAGTAATTATCAACATTATGATATTTTACTATTTATTAGTTTATAATACATCACTACTTATATGTTAGTCTTTAATTTTGTATATATTAATATTACAAATTATTACATTAGTAATTCTTAATATATTAGTGTTTATAATTATATATGTCTATTATATTATGAGTAAATTATTTAGAAACAATAATTAATATGACTTATTATGAGTAAATTATTTGGAAACAATAATTAATTTAATTATCTATTTATAATAGTTATATATGAAAAATAGATATATATTTTTTTAACAAATTATATGCAAAATGTCGGAGTCGGAGTCGGATATATAATCGGAATCGGAGTCGGAATCGTAGTCGGAGTCGGAGTCGGGTTACAAATCGGAGTCGGTATGTCGGAGTCGGAGTCGGGTCGGAGTCGGAGTCGGCAGGACTTCTTTACCGAATCCGTCTCCGACTCCGATTAAAGTCGGAGTTTTTTCTCCGACTCCGACTCCGATTTGTCGGAGTCGGAGCGGAGTCGGGGCGGAGTCGGGGCGGAGTCGGAGTCGGAGTCGGATTTTCGGATTTTTGCTCAGCCCTAATACTAGTAATGATTTCGCATTCTAAAGGGCACCCTTATGAGCAAAAACAGAAATAGAGAAGCAAAACACTAGAAAAATGTTGAAAAAGTACAAGATTAAGCCTTCGTTTCTTTGTATTTAAGTTGTACCTTTCGAGAATCAATATAAAATTTACAAAACCCCATAAAAGTAGGAAACAATGGCTAACTAATTTACATGGTTACTTTTAAAGGGAAGTGAAAAGACATTCTAAAATTTAGATCTCCATATACAAAACATTAACAGAATTTATTACAATAACAAAAACCCAGACGAATCTGACAAAAACTAAGTAAAGAAAGGAGAGATAAGGTGAAACAGCAGCAATACCCTTTTCATATGTAGATAAATACATTTTTAACAGTTTCCTGAGATTAGGTGGGCTTAAAATCATGTAATACTCACTCATCAGGAAGAGAAAATCCAAATAAAAATGCCAGAAACCATTACCTCAGCTTTGTCCCATCCACCTTTTCTTTTTCCAGTCTTAAGTTTGGTTACAAGAACAAATCTTACCACCTCTACTTGACCGCCAAAATATCTTGCAACCCACAAGGATTTGACTATCAAATCCAGCTCAACTTTTGAATGAGAAATGGTGACAGTGAAGTGCATTAAGCAAACCTTTGATAAACTCCCACACTTCTTCCGTGTTAGATGATTTTTTCTAGATGATCCCTTCATACAAACAAAACCCTAAAACACAAAAATCTCCAAGATATCCATCGTTTACAAATAAACTCAAAGCACAGACATTCAGATCAAACACCCATCGTTTATAAACAAAACTCAAAGCCCATATATTCAGATCTACAAATATAGAGCATCTACAAATATAGAAACTCGAATTTACAAAATATAAATTTAGATCTAACTAAAGTGAGAAACAAAAGAAGAAAACAAACAATCGATCTCACTATTAGCTAGACTAAGAGTTTCGAATTGAAAAAGTAATGATCATATGGAAACGAGAAGAGAGAGAAAGAGAGAGTGAGAGAGAGAGAGAGAGTTACCAAGCAAAGAGAGATTGAGAGATGCTTTAATCATACGGTGAAATCGCACATCGAGTTCTTGTCAATTTTTAGGATTCACGATTCGTATTTTGTAGATTCAAGTCGCACTTCCTTGAAGATGGTTTGAAGCGACTTACGGATAACTGGCTTTGAGTGATTGAGATAATCGAGATATTGAGATGAGAATGAAGAAATGTGAATGAAGATGATCATAGATGTGCGCGATTCAAATGATCGAGAGATGAGAATGAAGATGGTCTGAAACGACTTAAGAATAATCGGTTTCGAGAGATTGAGATGATCAAGAGATTAAGATGAGAATGAAGATGATCGAGATATTGAGATGTTAGGCTTTCGAAAGTGTTCGATTGAGTTGAGAATTTGAGAGATTGCTTGGATTTTACAGTTTTATTGGGTTAACTAAAATTGGTTAGAGATAACTGGATTAAAATAAAGATCCGTAATGAGATCCGGGCGAATATTTTAAATCTAATTCCGCCCGGATTTAATTAGGGCGAGTATCTGACCGAACGTCCAGTTTTCCAAATTTAAAATCGGATCCGGTGAACACTCCTATTATATCTTACTAACAAAATAATAATAAGAAGCAAAGTTTGTACGGAAAACAAGCCCGCTGGCGGCGCACCAGCACTGCCCTATTAAAAAAGGTCTCAATCTTGATTCTGGTTGTCTTTCGATATTTCCGATGCCCTCACTCTGGAGTCTCTAGCTCCCAGCGAATTCCTACTTACTCAACGAACTCACATCGTTCTCTTCACGACGATCTACGCTTTGGCGCTTTCTCTCGCACATAGGTAAAGCCTTGCCCTTTGTTTCTGCCCGTCTCTGTATGTGTCTTTGTTGTTCTTACTGGACTTCAAGTTACAAAAGTGCCCACATTTACCTAACCTCTCTTGGCCTGTTTCTGTCTTCATCTTAAACTTCTTTTTTCCTGATTTATGGGTTTTTATCTCGGTTCAGTTTCTGGGTTCTAATGGATTGTCCCTTGCTCTGCTAAACTAAGGTTTACTTACTCTTCTTAGCAGTGTGACAAATCAGAATGATGGTGTTCAATAATTTGGAGGTGAAAGAACGGAATTTAGAATGATAGCTATTTTTTCAGGCTTTGAAATGTATAACGCAATAATTGCTTAAAATAATGAAGTTTAAATTATTTGTTTCGTGCTTCTAGGTTACATTACTAACAAGCAATTGATATGCAATGTAACTGTGCTTTAACCATTCAAATCGAAGGGTTTTTGTTATCTTCTTGTGCAAGCTTGGACTTTTCAGTTAGAGGATATGTTTCTAGATTCATTTCTTTGAATTGAACTATGGCACAAGTTGGGCATGCACGGCCACGGGATATTTCGACATATTTGAGGATTTCTTTTTGGGGGTGGGGGTTGGGGGGCGGGAAGAACTTGAGGTTTTAATCAAGAGTATACTCACACGCAAGTATATCTAACATTTAGTTCGTATATTTGAGGGGTGGAGTATGTCTCGCATGTTAAGATAATGGAATCTCCATATGATTTTAGAGTGAAAATGATGAGTTTTCTTGTACTGCAGGATTTTCCTTTCTGTTCTTTTTTAGTAAGTCATGGGCCCAAATCCTAATGGGTCATGAACATGCATTTCACCCATTTTAGGTTAGAGCTCATTGCTGAGTTTTACTATACAAATTTCTACCCGTTAACACAATTTCCCTTATTCTTATAGATATCTATTCTTCACTGTGAGATTTCAATTATTGGAGATGGCAACAGCGGCTTCTGGCCTGCAAATTGCAGCAGTGAGACCCTCCTTTTCTTCTTCTCGTAGACTTTTCAAGACAGGTGCTGCAATTCTTGGTGATAATTGCAAGGCAGCATCATGGAATAAGCTTACAAGTGCATGCCATATATCATCTGTAATACCTTTCCAGCGGAGTTTTATATCATCCTCCATTAAATTTGAAAAGTTTTGTACTAAAGCAATGTCTGAAGCTAGTGATAACAAGTCAGTCTCAGGTTTGCCAATTGATTTGAGAGGTCAGTTTTCGATTTTTCTCCCCCTTGTTGGTCCTGATCTTTGCACATATATTAACCCCTTCTATTAGTTCCAAAGGTCTTCTTGTTATTCTGTTTCCACTTTCATTCTGTGTTTTCTGATACTGAGAGATTGTGATGGTAGTAAGTAGCCCAAGTTCCTTGACCCATCAGTGTTCCTATGCTTCTTCATAATTGCTGGTGGAAACTATGGAATTCAAAGAAGCAACCTCTGTAACATCTTTGTTTCTTGAAGTCCACTCTATTTGGTTGTATATGCATGCAAACTGCAGTCTAACAGCTGTATCCAATATATTACTCTAATGATGGCATTTGCCCAAACCTCTTTGAGTTGCAACTTCTCCTTAAATTCTTAGCTTGTGGATTGATCTGTGATAATCACATACGCATGGTCTGGCCTTTGTACATACCATGTTGATGAATGGCCAGGTCTTTGACACCCGCCTCATTGATTCTTAGCGCAGGTCAAAGAAATCCATGGACTTTGACACTTATATATATATATATATTAAAAGAGACTGTAACCTGGAGTAATCTGTGCAGGTAAGAGGGCATTTATCGCTGGTGTAGCTGATGACAATGGATATGGTTGGGCAATAGCGAAATCCCTTGCAGCTGCGGGTGCTGAAATTCTGGTGGGCACATGGGTACCTGTAAGTAATCAGCCTGATCTTCAGCACCCTCTCTGTATTTTCCCCAAAGTTCCCTTGTGTCTCTTTTTTGGATAATTACTGACTGTAAGCTGTTCTATAGGCTTTGAACATTTTTGAATCCAGCCTGCGACGTGGAAAGTTTGATGAGTCACGCGTGTAAGTATTTTATTGCACACACTGGTTAATGCTTCTAGATTTCTAGATGGCCTCTTCTAACAAGAAATTTCATGAGTCAGGTTGCCAGATGGCTCTTTGATGGAGATTACTAAAGTATATCCTTTAGATGCTGTATTTGACAACCTTGAGGATGTACCTGAAGATGTAATGGAGGGGAATGCACTTCATTTATTTATTTTTATGAATCAAGGGGGATATAATTTATGGGATATGCTTCATATATTTATTTATTTTTATGACAAAAAAACAGATACACTTTATTCAAAGAAAAATTGAAAAAGCATCAAATGTATCACTGATAAACATGCGATGTTACGTCTTGCAGGTAAAAGCAAACAAACGTTATGCAGGATCTAGTAATTGGACTGTCGAGGTATAAAATCATTGTTCCAATTCTGTTGGTTCTGTTTAAGAGTCAAGGAACCTTTAGAGCCTGTTGTTGGAGATTGAGGAAAAGTTTTGAGGTCATTTATGGACGGTCTACTCGAATTTGAATGAAATTTTTTTAAGTTCAAAATCCATTTTAGACGTGGAACTTTTCCTAGGGATTGCACTTGAACAAATGAGGATAGATTTATGATCATGACGTATTAAATCTGGAATCCATGAATACATTCAGGTTTGATGTGTCACTAAAACATTGGCCTTCATAATTGTACATACAGAATGCCAAAATTGAATAAATATAGTTTCTATTCTTCTTCTTGCATCTTAATTTTCTTGCAGGAAGTTGCTGAGTCTGTGAAGAAGGATTTTGGCAGCATCGACATTCTTGTTCACTCACTTGCAAATGGGCCAGAGGTATGGTTGTTCTAATTGTGAAATAACTAGATGACTTTTAACTGGGAGTTAAACGAGCAATGACCCCTTTAATAGGTCACTAAGCCTCTGTTGGAGACATCCAGGAAAGGATATCTTGCAGCTTTATCTGCATCAAGTTACTCCTATGTTTCTTTGCTGAAGCATTTCGTTCCAATAATGAATCCAGGCACACTTCTACACCCAAGCCATCCAATAATGCTGTCTTTCTTCTTGTTCTTAGCTATCTGCTTTTTCAATTGTACATGGTTTTTTGCATTGAGGCACATATGCGGAATTAATGTATGGTTGTTGTTGTTACAGGGAGTTCTTCTATTTCTCTTACATATATTGCTTCTGAGAGGATTATTCCTGGGTACGTATGATATGCATTGATTGCTTTGCTGATCTTCTTTACGGAGTTGTAACTTTCGATAAAGTTTGATGCAATTCTGATATGTTATGAACAGATATGGTGGAGGCATGAGTTCTGCAAAAGCTGCTCTGGAAAGTGACACACGAGTGAGTTTGCATTATTTTCTTTTCATGCGTTCCACGACTTAGCACATTTTTAAGCTTGAGATATGTATTTGGCATGTATTTTAATGTGTAGATTCAATTCAGGTGCTTGCATTTGAAGCGGGCAGAAAACACAAAATCAGAGTCAATGCTATCTCTGCTGGTACCTTGGCCCTATCTTTTCTTTCTTTCGAATTAAAATGGTGTTACCATCTCAGTTATATGTGTCTAATTTGTCAAAGAGTTATATGCATCTAATAAGCTCGTTCATTAGCAAATATTTGTAACATAAGGGCATGTTTGGACGGTCACGGTATCTCATAATTTTGTGACTAGCATTAATATTATTTTTATTTTGAAGTTTGTAAAAGTTGCATTGATTTTTTTGTTTTGTTTTGAAGTGTGTAAAAGTTGTATTGCTTTTTGTGTTTGAATAATGATCAGGTAATGATTAGATGAAAATGTTAAAAAGTTGAAAAGTTGAAAATTTGAAATGAAAAAGTGTTTTGTGTTTGAGTGATATTTGAGAATGAAATTATGAGAAGTTTTGTGAATTTTGAGAAGTCTCCTTTATATATCTTTTCACATCACGGTTTATTGATAATTCTATAAACCACCTACCAACACCTTGATCCACAGCTATATAAATTTTTACCTGTCCACATTGTGGGTGGTAACTATTGTTGTACATCTTGGGACCTGGATCTGCTTGATCTCATCTGGTCTAGTTTGATGCCTGGGCTTGTTAAAGAATTTAAGTATTTCCTGGTATCACCATTCTCTTGATTCCTCGGGTTAATGAATTATCTTCTGGTTTTGACCTCAGGTCCATTAAGGAGCCGTGCGGCAAAAGCAATTGGATTTATTGATATGATGATTGACTATTCACTAGCTAATGCACCTCTGCAAAAGGAACTATCTGCAGGTGACTTTCCAAATGGTCATTATATCCTTATGATTTTACGTGCTTTATTCCTCTTTGTTTTATGACATAATTACTTAGTTCGTAAGCTGTGATTAAACAGAGGAAGTGGGGAACACAGCTGCCTTCCTAGCATCACCTTTGGCATCTGCCATCACCGGTGCCGTCATATACGTTGACAATGGCCTGAACGCAATGGGTGTGGGCGTGGACAGTCCAATATTTGAGGAACTTGACATTCCAAAAGATAAGCACTAGAGTTTGCTGCTTCTTTTTTCCTCACTCGGCTTCATCCTTAGAATGGCTTGGCCAGTGGCCCCATTTTGTTTTGAGAGTTTTTCTTTCCTTCCTTCGGGATGGCGATATTTTTTCTAGTAATAACTGAGTGAAATTGATTTGAAGCTTTAAACATGTGTTAAGGCTATGCTAGGATCTAGATGTGCACTTAATATTCATTTAAGATTAGATTTTTAGGATGAGGTCCTTGTTTTTATGTCCTGCACTTTGTATTCATCTGTGCCTACCTTAGAACATAGGCAGGTATGGTGCTTGGGGTGATCAAATTACCCTTGCAGATGAATTCATGAGACGAATAATGCTAGAGTTTTGTTATGTCTCAAAATTGAATTATCAAACATTAGGAGCCTATTTAATATATTAAAACTCTTTGTTTTATCATTCTCAATATATTATTAATATTTTTTTCTCTGAATAATCATACAGTTTATTTCGTTTATATATTCAGTCATGGTTTTTCTATTGAATTTATTATTTATTTGATTATGTTTGGATAAATTGATTATCTATATTGATTTAATTCTCTGCTACGATATTGCTTCTTGAATATATTGTCGTCATTGGATTTTCTCAATGTCGATAACAATTTGCGTAATTTAAAAATGATAAATGATTTTTTAAAGGGTTACATTTGATTTAATTTTGGTTTATAATTCTATATCTTTTGATTGAGATTTTTGGAATTGAATTTTCAATTGAGTTATTAAATAATTAAGAATAATTAAAATATCGGATATGTGCAAATGATTTTTGACGTTCTATTGCTCGTCAATTTGAGTACCTTTTTCGTTAATTATTTAGTTTTATTTTAATTTTAATTTGCAATTAAATTAGTTTTTATTTCCTTATTAATCATTTAATATTTTAATTTAGTTTCTTTATTTTTTCTGTTATTCTTTTAATTTGTCTTCTTGTAGAATCTCAAAGCTACATTATAACTATCGGGATATTCTTTGGACATAATTAGAGAGAAATGATTTTTATTAGTTTTGGTCTAGCTACAATGACACTCAAATTTGACGAGGAGAGTTCATTTTACTGCCGCTCAAAGTGATTCCTTTTACGTTTGCCTAATTCAATGTAGGAAATTATTGGATTTAAATATGCAAACACTTCATTGGATTTACAAATGTCTAATCTAATAATAATGCTCTAGTAAGCATTTTGTTATATGCGATATCCATACCAGCTTGTAAATAGGTTTTTCTTTCTTTTTGGCAAAATAGAGCCCAATGGTTCATGACATCCTTATTATCAATTCAAGTTCCACCCTCGCATTTCAGCTAAGATTTCAGATCAATGTCTTGAACTATTTTTATGTCGTAAAATTCTTTTTCCGATGCAAAAGACAGAATTTGACAAGTTGTCTTTTTCTATTGAAAATAAAAAGTCACATAATCATAGATGAAATATTTCGATTTTAGTTTATATATAGAGATATATACATACATATATACTATATACTAGTAAGATTTCAAATACAAGGCGCATGTACCCAGTTGAAAATGGTGTAATTAAGTAGTATGTAGGTTAGACTGATCTTGTTCGTTGATTTCGAACAAGAGTTACTTTCTTGCGATGTTCAAAAATATTTTAGCAGTGTGTTTGTCGAATTGGGTTTGCTTGGTATTTTGAGCAGGGATTATCTTCTTGCAATGCTCGAATTTTTAAAACAATATGCCAGTTAGAACTGCCTTCTTTGGTGATCCCGAACAAGATTTGAATTCTTGCACCACTTGGTATTACCAACTAGTGTGCCTGTTGGACTAGACTTGCTCAGTGATCGCAATCAAGAGTTATTTTCTTGTGATATTCAAATTGCCAATTAATGTGTCGGGAGAAATGACCTTGCTCGATTATCCCAAGCAAGGTTTATATTTTCTTGTGATGTTCAGAATTACCAAGCAATGTGTCTATCGAACTGAACTTGTTTGGAGATCATAATCAAGAGTTATTTTCTTATTATGTTCAAAATTTCGAGCAATATCTTAATCATGCTAGCCTTGCTCAGTAATCCTGGGTAAGGGCTAACTTCTTGCGAAATATGCTAGTCGTATTATGAAAGATACGTATATCTAGATAAAAATACTGTTGTATTTTTTATATGAAAAAATATAGTTTTTAAAGTACATATAAATTAAAACTAATCTTTAAGAATGAAATCCATCGAGCTAAAACAAATATTGTTAATATGATAATTAACTTAATAATACGAAAGTGTTTTTGAGTTTTGTCAACTGTAAAAAATCATTTTCAAATCAACATTAGCAAATGTAGCAAACCAAATATAGATACGTGAATCAAAATATGGTTTACGAACAAGTTAATTAGTCGAGGCACATATACAATCATTGTAAAGTTTAGTGTTTGTTAGTCGTACGTGGGTATGCATTTGTATCATACATGATTAGGCTATCAAGAAGATGGTTAACTTGTTTTATGGAGATGCATTTGTTTTGTTCATAAAATTGATCTTTTCAACTCATGAATAGTTTTGTGCTTTAGAAAGATTGCAGCTAATGATCAAGAAAGCTAAAGCCCTAACGAACAAGCGACGACAAAAATAATTCAATTAAAGTAAAATATACAGGAAGAAAAATATGAAAAAATGCATTAATAATCTAAATGAAAACCTTGATAGTTTTGCCTATCAAACAAAATTTTTTGTAGAATCTAATGGACAAAAAGGTAACCCATCAACCACAAACTGCAAGAATAAATAGGTGATTTTACAATCAAACCCATAAAATTTGTAATATGTGTAGATTATCATAAGAAACTAGGAATGATCAACTAAAATTAGATACATATATACACACATTCAGTTTAAATATTTTAACATATAGTAACGATTGAAAATGATACATATATAATATTTTTTACAATATTTACACAATTTTATTTTAAATAATAAGTATTTTTATAAGATAATTTATGAAATTAATACAGTAAAATTGTACTTATATTATTAGTCATTCACAATATTATAAAATTTTAATAATGTAGTTAATGTTGTATAATAGGTGGATGACCATCAACTACCATTCATGGTTTGTTGTAAACTTAACCATTCAAAATGTGAATTGGTTGTTGGCATGTGAGAATTTGTTCTGCTTGTTACTTGGTTGTTGAGCATGTGAATTGATTAACACAACTACCATGTAAGTTGCCTATAAAAGAAGTCTTGAGGATCATTTGTAAGACATAAGAAAATAAGTTAAGTGAATGATATTGAGCTCTTGATGAACAAAATATTTTGCAATCTCTCAATTTTCCTTCTTCCCTTTTACAATCTTTCAATCGTTTGTTATCTTCTTTAGTTTCATAACACGTTATCAGCACGACGGTTCTACCAATTTTGAAATTAGTGGTCTTCTTTTTTAAATAAGTTTTTCAATATATTATTTGTAGTCTTTGATATGAATATGAAATATTGTATTGCTGATTATTATTTAAAATCTATGTGACTTTATAAATATATTTATGAGAAATATATATGTATTTCACTATTTACAAAATTGAAATATGTTGTTCTTGACATATCTGAAAAAATTTCTTATTCTGGATCCTTGATGCTGAAATCCATCTGGATGTAATGAACCTGGGAGAAACAATAAAAGAAGGAAATCAAGCGTTTCTACAGGACCGTGCTAAAGTAATAATTTTCCTTCACCACCATTTTCACAAAGAATTAAAAACAGAACATCTTACAGTAAAATATCACTTTATTTTGTAGAATAATTTAAGGGAGAGATATGAACATCAGAAGACTGTTATCCTTCCAAAAGCTCGTTATGAATGGTTGCATCTGAGGTTGCAAGATTTTAAAAGTGTTACTGAATATAACTCCGCATTTTTTAAAACTAGCTCAGTACTAAAATTATGTAGTGAGAAAGTTATCGATAATGATATGTTAAAGAAAACATATACTATTTTTCATGCCTTGAATATGCTTCTGCAGCAGCAATATTGAGAGCGAAAGTTCAAGAAATATTTTGAACTTATATCTTGTCTTCTAGTAGCTGAACAAAACAATAAACTTTTATTAAGAAACAATTAGTCACGTCCTGCTGGTTTAATATCATTCCTTAACGTGAATGGTATTAGATTTACATCATTCTTAGAAGCGAATGGTGCATCCTTTAGAAGAAACCGGTGGCGTGGACGTGGTAGGAGAAACTATAAAAATGTTGGTCTCAGAAGAAACAACATTAAAAAGGATACTGATAAAAATATACCGTATCACCAGAAGTGGTACAACTCAGAAATATATAAAAATCCCCAAAATAATTATCCAAAAAGAGGTGAAGATGTGTATTATAGATGTTGTATGACTGGACATTGGTCACGTACCTGTCGTACGACCAGACGCTTGGCTGATTTATATCAAACATCTATAAAAGGAAAGAATAAAATGGTTGAAACAAATTTAGTAGAACCATCAGATAATTCAATGTATATAGATAAGAATGATATCATTCATCTTGATACTTCTGATTTTTTTGAAGATCTTGATGATAGAATTATTGGAGATGGAAGTATTCCTCTCAATTAATATATTTTTTTATTTGAACTTTTTAATATTTGTAATGAAATTTTGTACATTTTGTAAAATCATGGATCACACGGATGAACTTTTTTTCTTTGAGTTGAATGATAAATATATATGTTTGGCTGACAGTGATACAACTCACACAATTCTCAAAGATAAAAAATATTGTCAAAATCTAACACTAAGTAAGGTTTATGTCCATATCATATCAGGTTCATCAAATTCAATTGAGGGTTCCGAAAGAGCTTATATTTTATTGCCTAATGACACCAAATTTTATATTGATGATGCTCTATTTTTTTCACAATCAAAAAGAAATTTATTGAGTTTTAAAAATATACATCATAATGATTATCATATTGAAATTATCAAGGAAGGTAATAAAAAGCATTTTCTCATTACTAAAATAATATCAGGTCAGAAGCTCGTATTAGAAAAACTATCTGTTCTATCTTCTGGATTATATTATACAAGGATGAGAACAAGTGACTCATATGTGGTAATGCACCAGAAGTGTATTAACCCTTAAGTATTTATGACTTGGTATGATCGACTTGGACATTTGAGATCAATAATGATGAGACAAATTATTGATAATTTGCATGGACATTCCTTAAAAAATAAAAAATAAAATTCTTTTACCCAATAAATATCCATACTTTTCATGTTCCAAATGTAAGTTAATTATCAGACCATTACTCTCAAAATTCGTTGTTGAATTTCCATCCTTTTTACAAAAAATTCATGAAGATATTTGTGGGTCTATTCATCTATCAAGTGGACCATTCAAATACTTTATAGTTTTGATAGATGCATCAAGTCGATGATCACATGTTTGTCTGCTTTCCACTAGAAATGTTGCATTTGCTAGACTTCTTGCTCAAATAATCAAATTATGAGCACAATTTCCTGAGTATCCAATTAAAACCATTCGATTGGATAATGCAGGTGAATTTTCGTCTCAAGTTTTTGATAATTATTGTATGTCAATAGGAATAGATGTTGGACATCTCGTTATCCATACACACATTCAAACCGGTTTAACTGAATCTTTGATAAAAACTAATCACTAGACATTTACTTATGAAATCAAAACTACATGTTTTTGCTTGGGAATATGTTATACTTTATGCAGCATCATTAATTCGTATTAGATCATCTGCATATCATATATATTCTCCATTACAGCTTGCATTTAGTCAACAACCAAATATTTCTCATCTTCGTACTTTTGGATATTCTATATATGTTCCAATTGCACTTGCACAACGTAGAAAAATGGGCCCTCAATGTAGACTTAAAATATATGTTAATTTTGATTTTCCATCTATTATTAGATATCTTGAATCTCTTACAAGGGATATGTTTAAAGCACGTTTTGAGGATTGCCACTTTGACGAATCCACTTTTCCATTACTGGGTAACGAAAAGTCTGTGCCTGAAGCACAAAAAAAAATTACTTGGGATAATAAAGTTCTGTCTCAATTTAATCCTCCTACAAATGAATGTAAACTAGAAGTTCAGAGGATTATCTATTTGTAAAGTGTTGCAAATTAATTACCAGATGTATTTACTAATACTAAAGGTGTAGTAAAATCATATATTTCTGCTGTTAATGCTCCAGCAAGGATTGAAATCTCTGAAGGATAAGTTGTCAAAACAGCAATAAGTGAGTCTAAAACACGCCTGAAGTGTGGAAGATCTATTGGTGCAAAAGAATAAATTTCCCGAAAGAAAGGGATACAAAATGAATTTGATATTCCTGAAAAACTCATACCCACAATACAGGCTATAAGTATAGTTGATACACCTGAAGATGTCAAATCTTCTATTCTAAAATCTCCTAAAAATGGACCTCTTGAATAGTTGTTTCATAAAATATTTTTCCCTGAAGAGGAACGCGTATCTGAAAATAATGAGATTACAATACATTTCATGAGTACTGGAGAAATTCTGGATAGAAATAAAATTGTTGTCGATAATATATTTTTATATAAGATGGCTCTTGACATTACAAGAAAGTGAGTCAAAAATCGTCGAAGAATGTCGACGTAGAAATGATTGATCAAAATGGAAAGTAGCTATTGAAGCTAAATTAAACTCGCTAGCAAAACAAGAGGTATTTGAACCTGTTGTCCAAACACAAAATGGTGTAATGCCTGTTAGATATAAGTGGGTATTTATAAGAAAACGTAATGAGAAAATTGAAATTGTGCGGTACAAAGCACGACTTGTCACACAAGTTTTCTGCAGAAACCTGGAATTGATTAGGAGAAAACATATTCCCCTGTTATAAATGCAATTACATTCAGATTTTTAATTAGTCTGGTTGTTACAAAAAGATTAGATATGTGGTTGATAGATGTGGTCACTGCATATTTATATAGATTCTTAGACTATGATATATATATGAAAATTTCTGAAAGATATAAAATGCCTGAAACATTTACAAGTACATTTAGAAGAATGTACTTTATCAAACTTCAAAGATCTTTATACAGGTTAAAACAATCCGGACGCATGTAGTATAATCGCTTAAACAAATATCTATTAAAAAAAGGATTTGAGAATAATCCTATATGTCCATGTGTTTTTATTAAGAAATCAGAATCCGGATTTTCCATTATTGCGGTTTATGTGGATGATTTAAATATTGTGGGAACTTCTGAAGAGATTTCAAGAACCGTTATATATTTAAAGAATGAATTTGAAATGAAAGATATTGACAAAATAAAACTTTGTCTCAGCTTGCAGTTCGAGCACTTGCCAAATGAAATTTTTATTCATCAGTCTATGTATACAAAGAAAGTCTTGAAGTACTTTTATATGGATAAAGATCATCCCCTGAGTACTCCAATGGTTGTTCGATCACTTGATGTGAAGAATGATCAATTTCATCATTGTGAAGACGATGAAAAAATTTGGTCCTGAAGTACCATATCTCAGTACAATTGGAGCCTTGATGTATCTTGCAAATTGCACTCGGCCTGATATTACATTTTCAGTTAAACTGCTTGCAAGATATAGTTCCGTACTAACTCGAAGGCATTGAAATGGTATTAAACATATATTTCGTTACCTTCATGGTACAGTTGATATGAGATTATTTTAACAATGTGAATCAAGTCTAAAATTGGTTGGGTAGGCAGATGCAGGTTATCCTTCAGATCCACGCAGAGGTAGATCTCAAACTAGATATTTATTTACTTATGGAGATACTATCATATCATGGAGATCTGTCAAACAGACACTATTTGCCACATCTTTAAATCACTTAAAGATCATTGCAATTCATGAAACAAGTCGAGAGTGTATTTGACTAAGATCAGTGATTCAATATATTCAAGAAAAGTGTGGTCTTCTCATGATCAATAATAGCTTAACAATTTTATACGAATATAATACTGCTTGTATCACTCAAAACAGAGGAGGATATATCAAAGGTAACAGAATCAAACATATTTCAGCTAAATTCTTTTATACTTATGAACTTCAAGAGAAATGTGAAATTGATGTCAAGCAGATACGATCAAGTGATAATCTGATAGATTTATTTACAAATGTATTACCAATTGAGACATTTAAGAAAATTGTGCAGAATATTAGAATGCGAAGACTTAAAGATCTATCGTCATGCACTTTTTGGTGAGAGTAAATGTTTTGAAGACTTGTGCTGATTGTACTCTTTTTCCTTCGCTAAGGTTTTGTTCCATTAGGTTTTTCTTTACAAAATTTTAATGAGGTAATATTAAAACACTTGACAGTACATAAAAATATTGTACTCTTTTTCTTTCATTGAGATTTTGTCCCATTGGGTTTTTCTTTGCAAGGTTTTAACGAGTCAGATTTTTTATAGATAGTCATCCAAGGGGAGTGTTGTTAATAGGTGGATGAACATCAACTACCACTCATGGCTTGTTGTAAAAATAACCATTCAAATTGTGAATTAGTTGTTGGCATGTGAGAGTTTGTTGTGCTTGTCACTTGGTTGTTGAGCATGTGAATTGATTAGCACAACCATCATGTAAGTTGCTTATAAAAGAGGTCTTGAGGATCATTTGCAAGACATAAGAAAAGAAGTGAAGTGAATGATATTGAGCTATTGAAGAACAAAATATTTTACAATTTCTCAATCTTCATTCTTCTCTTTTGCAATCTTTCAATCATTTGCTATTCTTCTTTAATTTCATAACAGTTTCAAACTTCAGACAACGTTTGTATTGTTTTGTTTTTCATTTATAATCCCAAAACACAGGTGGTGGGCAAACTAAACTGGTTGTCGCCACCTCTATTTTCCTCCAAAAAAAAAATTAAAAAAAGAAAACCTCCTCAATTTCATCGCCTTTCTTTCTTGCTTTCGTTCCTTTGATCCCATATAAACAATCTTCCAAGTTTCAAGCTTCCAACTGTCTTCTTTCTTCGCATTCTATACCGCATTCTTAGATTTAGTTCCGGTAAATGGATTTACCACTCATTGATTTAGACGACGATGTTTCAGCTCCTTATTCTTCCCCTCGCAATTCTCGACCGCCAGCCAAGGTCTCTGATTGCTATTTCCAATCTTCCGACGATGAAGGCGACGATGAGGATGACTAAATCCAATACGACATTCTGTCTTCCAAGTCTGTTGAGTCCACCTCCAAGCGTCTCGACTACATGCTCCAATTCCTCGACCGCAAGCTCTCCAACGATGCCTCCAGCCCTCAAAATGACGGCTCTTCCCTCCCCGAGTTCGTCGCCAAGGGCAGTGGCACCGTGATATTCAAAGTACCCTTCCACTCTGCTGTGCACCCGAGTTGCCCACAATACTTGGAGATCCGGCCTCACCCGCTTAGAGAATCGTAGGTTGCCAGCCTTTTGATAACTGTGTTAGATAATAAAAGGTAGTAAGCTACATGTCGTTTATTCTATTTTACCTTACATTTTCGTTTAAGAGGTTTTATTTTTAATTCTTTATACAGCTGTATATATAGAATTTTGTTATTGTTTTTGTTAGTTGGTTACAGAGTAAACGTGTATATAGGTTGCGATCTGCTTTCATTTTTCGATACATAGTAACAATACACAGATGAATCATTGAAACTTCCATTATTGCTCTCGCATCTCCTTCCTCTTGTTATCAGTTTACTTACATGGTATCCAAGAGCCAGGGAGAGCAAAGATGGAAAACCTCGACTCCCATACCCCACCTGATTCCCCCAACCACTTAGATCCGCCTCCCGATATCTCAACCTCGCTAATCCCACAAACCCTTATCATTTAGATCACGGCGATAGTTCTTCAATCACTCTCGTCGGCAATTTGCTTACTACTAAAAATTACCCAACCTAGTCCTGTGCAATGAAGCGTGCCCTACAAGCTAAGAACAAGCTCGGCTTCATCGACGGAATCCTAACCAAACCCAAACTTTCCAATGACCCATTACTTGATCTCTGGCATCATTGCAACGATATGGTAGTGTCATGGATTCAAAATTCCATCACTCCCTCTCTCAAATCCAGTGTTGCCTACGTCGATGATGCACACGAAAATTGGCTGGATCTCCATAAAGGGCTGTCTCACCAAAATGGGCCCCGAATTTTCCAATTAAAGAAAGCTTTGGCTTCTCTTTCCCAAGAACATAACTCAATAAGTGTCTATTATGGCAATCTCAAAACTCTGTGGGATGAACTTGCAATTTAAGACCCCCTTCCCCATTGTACCTATGGAAATATGACAACCCTTTCGGAACGCCCTTAACGGGACTGTATCCTTCAATTTTTTATGGGGTTAAATGACTCTTATTCACCCATTCATGACCAAATCATGCTTCTAGACCCCCTTCCCCCTGTTTCTAAAGTTTTCTCCCTTGTATAGCAGCAAGAGCGCCACCATCAAATAACCTCCCATCCCTAACCTTCTAAAACCCTAGCTCTTGCTGTCAAGAAATCTTACCACCCCAAAAATCCAACCAACCCCAAAAAGGATCGCCTTTATTGCATTCACTGCAAAATTTCAGGTCACAATGTGGATGATTGTTTCAAACTTGGCAATGTCGAACTTCCTCTTTGATCTCATTGCCACATGACTGGTCACGTTGTTAAAAGAAGCTACAAGTTGAATGGGTATCCACCGGGTCATAAGTTCCACAACAAACCACCTAATCCTCATGCTAATCTTTCTATATCACCTAATCCCCCTGAATCTGATGGTGTTGGTGAGGACAAGATGAGCTTAACCAAACTTCAATATCAGTAGCTGCTAGCTCTACTCCAGCCTCAGGACCCTATCTTGGCTACTGCCCTGCATTCCAGTTCATCCACTCATCCTGCCTCTCACTCCAAAATGTCTGGTATATTTCATTATTTTTCAACACACACACACACACACCTCTTTGGCTTCACCAAACAATACTTGGATCATTGGTACTGGTGCTACAGATCACATGGTCTATAGTATCTCCCTATTTTCATCAATTACATCTACAGTTTCATATTCTGTTAAGCTTCCCAATGGAAGTTTAGCCTCTGTGACCCACATTGGTACTATCCATTTAACCACCAATGTTATTCTCAGAGATGTACTTTGTGTTCATTCCTTCAGTTTCAATTTAATCTTTGTACCGAAATTGACAAAATTTGACAATTGTTGTTTTCTTTTCTTTTCTTCCTACTGTTTCATTCAGGACCTACAATCTTGGACAACGATTGGGAAGGGTGACTTGCTACATGGACTCTACCATTTCAACTACTCAGTCGTGACCCCCACTGCCCTTACCAATTTTCTCTCCATTTACAGACACCAACCACACACCAATTTCACACACTCTACTTTTCTTACACAGAGTTCTACACCATACAACCTATGTCATTATCGCCTAGGTCATTTATCCAAAAATAGGCTTCACTTAATTAATGGTCTCTCTGTAAACACTCACACATCTTCTATTAATGAAATGCCTTGCACTTTGTGTCCTTTGGCTAAGTTTCACAAATTACATTTTCCTGACAATGTGCATTCTTCTTCTACAATATTTAAAACCATCCATTGTGATATTTGGGGACCTTCCCCAATTATTGTTCATGATGGTTCCAAATATTTCTTGACTATTGTGGATAATTTTTCGCGTTCTACATGGCTTTATTTACTTAAAACCAAAGCCGAAACACGCAAGTGCATTGAGTCCTTCTACAATTTAATTGAAACACAATTCAACATGAAACTTAAAATCTTAAGAAGTGACAATGGTATTGAATTCCAAATGATAGATTATTTTAATAAAAATGGTATTATTCACCAACGAAATTGTGTGGAAACCCCTTAACAAATGACATTGTTGAGAGGAAACACCAACATTTGTTAAATGTCACTAGAGCTCTCATACTTCAATGTGGTCTACCCCACAAATACTAGAACCATGCTATCCTCACAGCAACTTATATTATAAATAGACTTCCCACACCCATTTTGAACAACCAAACACCATATAAGCTTCTCTTTAAACAAAAACCAACTTATGCTCATATGACGGTCTTCGGATCTCTATGTTTTGTTGCTACTATTTCACAAGGCCGAACCAAATTCCAACTTAGAGGCCGTGTTTGTGTTTTTATTGGCTATCATTTTGGAGTTAAAGGCTATTAACTTTTAGATCTTCACAGCAACACCATTTTCATTTCAAGAGATACTATTTTTCATGAAATTGTGTTTCCCTTTTACAACATCAATTCTAATTCCTCTACCTCTACCTATTCCCCATTACCTTCTTTTTCCGTTTATCCACCTTCAACTCCACTTTCTGATTTTTCTCTCTTCCCTTCACCTCTCCCTCTACATCATCCCACTACTTCCAATTTCCCTCTCCCTACCCCCACACATAACACATTTACACAACACTTTGTCCATAGACCTAGCACCCCTTCTACCCTTGCACCTCTCCATACATCTACACAACCTAACTCAAAACAAAATCTTGCACTCGTACTAGATAACTACAGCTCACCATCTACCTCTCCTCTTTCCACACACACTGACGTTACTCCCCAACCACTCTTAGAAGATCCTCCCGCATTAGAATAGCCCCTCAATATCTCAAAGACTACTACTGTCATCATGTCATGCATCACCCTTATGACCAATCGCCTTCCAAACAGGCTCCTTCTTCACATGGTAAACTCGTTCTCTTAACTCATTGTCTATCTTATCATAAATTTACTCATGATTTTCAAGCATTCACCACTTCAATTTCTTTGCATACCGAGCCTCATTCTTACAAACAAGCCATTAAGGATCCTGCTTAGTGTCATGCTATGGAAGCTGAAATTGCAGCTTTGGAAGCTAATCATACTTGGATACTCACTGACCTACCAGCAGGTAAAAGAGCAATTGATTGTAAGTATGTTTATAAGGTTAAATTCAATTCTGATGGAACTTTGGAAAGATTGAAAGCTAGGTTGGTAGCTAAAGGCCACACTCAAGTAGAAGGAGTAGATTATGTTGATACTTTCTCACCTGTTGCTAAGATGGTAACTGTCCGATTTTTACTCAGTGTGGTAGCCATCAAAGGCTGGTTTTTACATCATTTTGATGTACACAATGCATTTTTAAATGATGATTTAACCGAGGAGATTTACATGGAAAAACCCCTTGGATACACCAAAGGTGAACCTCACCAAGTGTGCAAACTTCTTAAGAGTCTCTATGGCCTTAAGCAAGTCTCAAGACAGTGGCACTCTAAGCTAACCTCTGCTCTTATTTCCTTTGGATTTCACCAATCCAAATTAGACTATAGTTTGTTTACCAAACAAGAAGGAGACTCTTACATTGCCCTCTTAGTTTATGTTGATGATATCCTCTTTGCTAGCAACTCTAATAGTTCAATCTCTTCTCTTAGAAAATTTCTCAATAATCAGTTCAAGATAAGGGACTTGGGCTGTTTAAGGTATTTTTTGGGCTTAGAGATTGCACGATCATCCAAGGGAATACACTTATGTCAGAGGAAGTATGCCTTAGATATCCTTTCAGATTCGGGTATGTTGGGCCGTAAACCTTTAAAACTCCCTTTGGAACAAAACTTCAAGTTTAGCAAATAGGAGATAACCCCCATTTCTGATCCCAGCATTTATAAAAGACTTATTGGCCAACTATTGTACCTCACAATAACTCGGCCAGATATCAGTTTTGCTGTCCAGTTATTCAGCCAATTCATGGACAAGCCTATGTCCACTCATTTGGCTACTGTGTACAAACTTTTGAGATATATTAAAACCTCCCCTGTCAAGGCATTCTCCTTTCCTCATCCTCTCAAATTCAGCTAAAGGCATATTGTGATAGTGATTGGGCCTCATGTCCTGACTCCCGCAGATCTACAGCAGGCTACTGCATATTTTTAGTCCATTCACTTATCTCTTGGAAGTTCAAGAAACAAAGTGTAGTCTCTCGGTCTTTAGCTGAGTTTGAGTATTGATCCATGGCCACAACTTGTTCAGAATTAACTTGGTTGCACTATATATTGGAAGATCTTGGTCTTCATCATCCACAGCCAGCATTTCTCTTTTGTGACAACCAAGCTGCATTATACATTACTGCCAATCCGGTCTTCCACGAGAGAACCAAATACATAGAGCTTGATTGTCACTTAATTTGAGATAAAATTCAAGGTTGAAGCATCGCCCCTGCCCATGTCACTTCTCAAACACAATTGTCTGATTTGCTTACCAAAACTTTGCCCTCATACCTCATGCAATCACATCTATCCAAGATGGAAATAGTTAATCTATATTCTCCATCTTGCAAGAGGGTGATAGATGATATAGGGTAGTAAACTGCATGTCGTTTATTCTATTTTACCTCACATTGTCGTTTAAAAGGTTTTATTTTTAATTCTTTATACAACTGTAAATATAGGATTTTGTTATTCTTTCTATTAGTTGGTTACAGAGTAAACTTGTATATAGGCTACGGCCTGCTTTCATTTTTCGATACACAGTAACAATACACAAATGAAACATTGAAACTTCCATTATTGCTCTCGCGTCTCCTTCCTCTTGTTATCAGTTTACTTACAAATTGTTACCGCTACAGACTCCCAGTTGTGGGCTGGGAGCGAGTGTGGGGTTAGGATTTGGGACTTCGAGGATTTGTACCAGCCAGTGGTCGGAGACCTGAAGACTGGGGATGAGTATACAGCACCGTTTCGAGAGTTTGTATCAACTTTGCCTACCACATGTTTGCGTGGGGATGAAGGGAGCAGAGTGGTGTGGAGTGAGCACATTGATGGGAGAATTAGGTGCTAGAAGATGACAATATCTGACCACAATGGCGAATCCTTGAGTCGATTCAAGGAAAGCTTCTCATGGCAGGCTCATCGCGGCCCTATTCTTTCATTTGTCATCATGTCTTATGGTATGTCTGTGCCCTGGTTGATTAATGTTCCCGCTAGTGAATTTGTTTTTTCTTACCTCGTTCCCCTGAAAAAATATATACTTAATTAATGTGTCATTTGGATAGTGAGGTGATATGAGATGAAAAATGAATAAAATATTATTTTTTAATATTATTATTGTTTTGAGATTTAAAAAGTTGAATTATTTATTATATTTTAGATAAAAATTTGAAAATATTATAATGATGAGATGAGATGAGAAAATAAGATAAAACACTTCTTATATCCAAATAGAACATAAGTCATTGAAGAACGAACTTACAACTGAGTACCCCCCTAGGCATTCTTAAACTGCATCTCGGGCGTGTCATGGTGACTAAAGTGCTTAAAGAAGGAGATTAAAGATTTTTATTAGGCAATCTGGTTTTTGAGATCAAGAAGCTTATAAAACTGATACCAACACGTTCCATACAACACATTGGGCATCTAGGCGATGAAGCAGCTCATAGAATGGCAAAACATGCATGGAATGTTAATGACTTGATAATTTATTTAGATTCATATCCTGATTGTATTGCTTAGATTATTTTGTCTAATTCTATGTTGTAAGTTTGGAATGTTCTTAATAAAACTTACTTCTGTTAGCAAGGAAAAAAAAAAGAATGACCTTCTATAAACATACCTTTCTTGAAAGGGCCCACATAGTTTCTCTTTCACTAACCCTCTCAACTTGATGAAGTACACCCGTGTAAATAAATGAAGTAAAGAGATCCACCTTTCAATCGAGTGCCGTTCTGGTTAGATTAACTCACCACTGATGAGAATCAAAAGAAAGCTACAAATGATCTGCCGCAAAACATCCATAAATCATGCAATATTGAATAAACTAGGGAAAGAGGGATTGATCACAGCACCCTACCTTGTGCCAAATTTTTTCCTTTGAACTATCACCTACATCATAGATAGTGAGTAAAGAGCATACCCACCCTTCCTAATCAACTTCCCAAAGATTAACACCCCAAACAATCCATTGACTTCATTTGGAACACCACCCTCCCAACTACGATATTTAATTCCACCGCCAACCTTCCAAGGCTCTTATCTCATAAGTTTAGTGTCATAATCAATTTTTCAAGAGAGAGCTCAGTTGAATAGAATCTTTTGAGCCCCTAAAATACCCTTAGAGATTAGAGACAAACCATGGACTAGTTTACCAAATGAAATTTTACATCCACACTCATACCACCCCATAAAATCCTGCCGTAAATTTGCTAGGTGGTTAATTATGCCAACTGGAAGAGGTAGGAGAGACATGAAATATGTTGGCAAATTTGAGAACCTTCTTTTAGTTATAGTCTAAACACCCTTGTAAAAGGACAATGGTTTTAATAAAAGCTTCTTGTAAAGGCTTAAGTCAGATTTAAAAATCTTCTTTTAGTTATGCTAATCCATTGACTTTTTCCCCCTTAGATCCCATTATCTATTTTTTTTTCTCTTGTATATTTCATGTGTACTTGGGTTATGTCTTTTTATAATAATAAAATTTGTATTAACTATAAAAGAAAAGTATGATTGCTTCAAACTAGCCAAATAGTGACCACATGGAGCAATTCGGATAGTCAAATCATAGACCTATCACTTGATTTGCTTCAATGCATAATAATAAGCAATGTAAGTAATGAAGGTGCTTGGGGTGTTCCTAAAGCAATATCAAAGTATATCCTCAAACAAAAATGATAGGCCAATCTCTAATCCTGAACCTCACAAGATCTGATAAAAATCCTCCATTCATAGTAGAAGAGAGAATTTTACTTGAAAGTCTTCACAAATAAGAAGAGCATAGGAGACAACGCCACTACTGGTCTTGTGTCTCAAGCCATAAGAGCTATTAAAAAAATTTCATAGATGTGTCGTTCAACTTGCCGCAAATCAACGAGCTATTCAATCACACAATTTCTCCTAAGAGCCACACCTCAGCATATTCAATAGGAAACCCCACTTAACATTATCATTCACTACATCCAAGTTCCTCAGATTCAGAAATCACCCAAATATATCTTTGTCCTTCATATTTCACAAACTTGGCAAAAATGCCATGAATAACTTTTAGGGCCTGGGACCTTATCACCATAGAAGGCATTGGGAAATTATATCAGGAACTAGAGCTGCAACATCCTATAAGATATTGAATAGGGAATTGATTGAAGGAGAATGTCATAATAGGGAACATTTTGAATTTGAAGGTATGTTACAAATAACTTAGTAAACAAGCACCTATGGTAGTGCATAAAAAATATGAGCATTTATAATTTCATCACGTAGTACAAAACCTTTTCTTTCAGAAAGAATACACATCTCTTTTACTTTAAAAATGCACCAAATAAATTTGTTGGTGGCGAAGGAATGGTCGTACGTTATGGCTAACGTTGCGTACCATGACGTCCATCATGTAAAGTGACGGTTTGGGCTAGGGTGCTCGATTTGACATCGAAAGCTAGGGAAATACCCACTGTAGGATAGAGAATCTTGTGGCGGTGGTGGTGAGGCAGTACAACCACCAGATAGTGACAGATCTAGGCTCAAAAGATATGAAAACCCATTTTTTAGTTTAGGCTTGCCGGCGAGAGGTGGGGCCATGGATGGAGGAGTGGATCTAGGGGTGAGGTTGCCTGAGACAGGGGAAGCTTTTGGTGGTGGCTGTGATGCCGACGGCGAAAATGGCAAAGTGGAAGCCATAGGTACCATAACTATTTCGGGTGGAGGAGAAACGACGGGGCTAGGTGGCTATCGATGGTGGGTTTTATACTCCTGAGGATGGAGAAGCTAGTGGTGGTGGCAATGAGGTAAGGTGGTGGCTCACGGAGGAGCTACGACGGCTCAAAGTAGGGGAAACCCATTTTGGGTTTAGGGCTGCTGGTGGAAGGTGGGACAACTGTGGTTGACACCGCCGGCATGGGTGTGCTCGCCGGCGGTTGGCTGTCCAGGTGGGATCGACAGTGAGACTTGGTGGGTGGCGAGGGGGTGCGCTTGGAAGAAAAATGAGAGAGAAAAAGGAAAAAGAAAGAAAATGAGGGGTTTGGGCCTCTTCGGGCTATTTATAAGCCCTACACGTTGGAGTCTTCAAATAGACAAACGATACACTTAAAATACTAATATGAAAGCACGTAAAATCAATTTAACTTCAAAAACATTCAGAGGAGTTAAAACAAAATCTTATTTCAACTTACTTTAGTTTATAACATAATATTCCTCATCATTAATTAAAATGATGAAGTTTACTAATTATTTAAAAAGATAAAACCATATATTTAAATCAAAGATTTAAAACGCAATTAAAATTCTACAATATCTTAAATAACTAAAACCAAGCTAATAAAACGATTTTGTATAATTATAATATTTTGGAGCTCTTCAAGATATTAGAATTGTAGTTCCTTATAAATCAGGCTTGCGTCAAATAACACTGGAAATACCTTATATAATATTTTCAAGACATTTAAAATATTCGATAGTATTAAAACACTGGGTGTATTTTAAAATTAACTGTTATCTTTTAAAACACGCAGTCGGGGTCGGGCACGTGCTTCGAGACCTGACATGTGCATCGAGTCTCATTCTAATCGAACGAGATAAACGAAATGTCACATCATTTCCTTAAGATTCGCTAAGCTTTGGAGAAAAGAGGGACGGGGTGTTACAAAATCAATGGTCGGGACGAAGCCGTTGTTGACCAGCGAGAAGCCCTCTTACATGTTGGGAGACCGTGGTGCATCTGCTGGAGGTCCCACTGGCCAAGGTTTGGTTGGTGATGACAATGTGGGGAGGCAGTGAGAGGTGCCACCAATTGTCCAACTAAGTGACGACGAAGTAAGACCGGTGGTGGCGTCTTGCCAGGATTGTACTCCTCATACCCCCGAACATACACCTCCTAGAGTACCATCGCCTTCTTATTCTTCCGAGCATATCAGGATGGTGGCTAGTTTACTTCGATCTCTTTTTGGCCTAGGTGAATGTCCGCTCGCCATCTTTGGTTTTCATTCTTCTATCCCTTTTAATCTTCAATGTTGTGCAGGTCATCGACCAGATAGCAGGTACGATCAGGTTTAAGGTGGCAGGATTGGTGGAAGGCAACCTGCAGCGGGCCAAAGTGCAGTTCTACAAGCTTGACGAAAAGTACCGGGAGCTAGGCACGATCGCTAGGGAGCTCGTAGAGGAGAGGGATCTATTGAAGGCCACCAACACAGAGTTGGGAGAAGAAATGGCCGCTCTCGAGGCAAGTGTTATGGTGGTTCGGGATAAAACGACAGCTTTGCGTGAGAAGAACTGGTCCCTAGAGGCAAGTAGTGAAGAGCTCCTCCATGGTCGGGTACCATGAGGGAAAAACAATTTCAGCACAACAAATTTCAATCTTGTCCAAGGTTGCAATTTTGTGCCCGCCTAGGGTCCATGGGAGGGCCAAGGCACCCTGGATGTTCAAGAAGGAAGTGCAGCCTTCGCCCATACTTGAGTGAGGAACTCGAGGTTTAGGACTAAGGGACGCCTGCCGGCGAGATGGGTGAGGGTATTCCTTTTTTCCCAGTCTAGCTTACCCTTAACCTAGTTGAGATCATAAGAGACAAGTACAAGGAGTGCATTAAATAACAGTCTATTCCAAATCATGTCACATTAATGGTAGATTGCTCAATGAGGTATGTCGCATTTAATAACTGGCAAAGCCTCATCCCGCATTCAATGCGGACAAGACACCGGGTATTCAATTATGTGACGTGAGTCAGCCTGGATCAAAGGCAGCTTGCCTAGGTAGATCCAAGATGACGACGGAATTATTCAGAAGCAAAAGTAATAAATGGCTTAGGACAAAAGTAATTAATGAAGCAGGACAAAAGGAATAAATGACTCAGGACAAAAGGACTAAATGACCTGAGAAACTGTCATTCTCACCGGCTATTTCAATCATTAGATATAATCTTATACGGTATCTCAGTCTCTATAAATAGCAAGACACACCATGGTTCGTGGGTAATAAATATCTACTCTTTTCATTTTTTCTTAAATGATCTCTTCTTTCTTCTTTAACTAGAACATCGAAGTGCTCATAGGGCCCAAAAAATGTCTCATTCTCTCTCTCCCTTTCTTTGCAGATTTGATCATTTGGAATCATCAAGTAGTTTAGATTGTGGAACACACATCAACTGTATGAATTAGAAAAATCACATTCATCCGAACATTTCGATGGGTCAAAGTGGGGTGGAGCACTCGATTGGTCTATCTAAATGAGACAGAAAAGACGGCAGAGGAATCATGGCTCTCTCACTTAATAGCACACCAAGGTGGGAAACACAATTAATCCACTTTTGCTCTTGACTGACCTTACACCATACAAGGTATTTTTCTAATGTTTATCCTGACAAGAAAGCTGATTGACTTTCCAATTGAAGTAAATAATAAGTTGCTGAAGTATCATCCCAGTCCAACCCTCATCAAAGATTGCGAAGAAACATCTGGAGGTCAAAGACTTGTAATTTTCAATTATCACCTCCAAATTAACATTTCCCAATTGGAGAAAGAAAAAAGATTAAATTTTAGGGAGATTGAGTTGATTCCATAATATCATTTCCTAGTATTTTCTTACAAGTTGCATGTTCAATCTGTGATTTGTTTACTTTTGTCTTGAATCCATATTACAGTTAAAAATTTGTTTTTAATTGAAAACTTGAAAGTTCGCATTTGTTGTTTTTCTTCCATATTTCACCGATCTCCTATACCATGAATTGTTTTGACCAATAGATGGTTTCTTCCATCATAATTTGGTCTAAGGGATCTACAAACCTATTGAGTTGACACCACAATCTCTTAATCCCTTACTCGAGCAGCAAGTCTCATGTATGATTTATATTTTGGATAAACATTAGTCACCATTTTTCAGCTTCAAGTCCGAATGTTTTTCAGTGACCATGTATTGAAATTTAACTATTCAAGAAGCAACGTGAACTTTGTGATGGCAGCACAATCTTAAATTATTGCTTGGCATTCCTTAGCTGGACTTGAAGAGACCTTGTAGCTCTTAATATTATTCAATTAATAGCCATTTAGTTATCTTGGTAATAGACCCTAGGTATATGTTAGGTAGTTGGATTAAAAATTGAGGTTAGATGATTCCTAATTTCTGTACTATTCTTCAAACAGTTTTAATATTTGGCATATGACGAGAGTTAAAAGATTCTTGTTAGTACTTACTATTCAATATTTCCAAGAATGTGCTCCTATTCATTTTGGAAAAAGGTTTAGTATGTTTGTCGTGATTGTCTGTCAAGAATCTGTAGTGATTTTTATAGCTTTTATTGTTCTCTCTCATTACTAATGCCATCTCTCATTATCTTTGTATGGTCTTGCGCCTTAGAAAAGCCATAAATACCTTAAATGACATAGATATACATAGACTATAAAAAGGAAAGATAAGGGGATCAGCTAGCTGTCATAAATATAATGATGTTTTTCCAAAAAACTCCCTTCTCTGGCATCCCACTACATTAACTGGAGCACTTCATGCTGTGTTTCAGCTTTACTTTGCCTGCATGAATCATAAAAATAAAGCCAAGTTAGAATATTCTCATTTTTAGTATGATTTACATTACAAGTATTGTTAAATTTTATTCAATTGGACGCCCACGCAATAGCTCATCTAGGCTTTGTATATGACCTATCAAAGCCTATATATGTAGATCCTCTATGGGAGTGTTTAGCATGAGAATTTTTAAAGAAATGTGAGATTAGTAAGAAAATATAAGCAATGATCAACAGTTGAAGGGGTCTTTAATAATTGAATTACTACATTGTTTATAGCATGGCTGCTTGAGTGCTGGATCTTCGATTGAAGTAGGAGGATCCTGCCCCCAAAAAACCATCTCGCAACTCATATCATCAATATTCACAAATCAGAGATTGTAACATTTTAATTATTTTACTGTTCAAAAACTGTCAGAGCTAACTATAAGCTCCTCAGGAATTGATTGACACATGTCATGACATGGGATAATTTATAAAAAGGATAATTGGCTTCATGAGAGAAACAAACAAATTTTAATGAGAGAAATAGACAAATTTTAGTATCTTTGATTACACAATGCAGTGGTCTAGCTCTACTATTAATCTTCCATTATTTTTTAGCTAGATTTGCCTTATGTCTCATCTTATTATTACTACTTTTTTAAATTTTCATATAAAATTTTAAAAAATCCTAAAGGAAGAAATTCTCTCAAAGAATTCCAATGTTACTATCAATACTATTTTCATATTTCCATCATCCTTTTTCTTTTATTAATCCCTTCTACATTTTATTAAACACATCACATGCATACTGCACTTCCATGCAGCAGCCATCTTTCTTCATTCTCCCTACATTTCTATTGTCATTTCTCGTAATTTGAATTTGGGGTCCAAACACAAACCAGCAATACCAATTCAATAAACTAAGGAAAAGTTTCATATACAGAGAATGCTCAATATGAAACCAAAAATCAAAACGGTGAATCTTTACCACCAAAATCGATATTGCACCAAAAAAAAATGGAAAGAAAAAAAAGTGGCGAGATAAGACATAAGCTATTGTTCTCAAAAGAAAATAAAATATAGGAAAAAAGATAGAGAACTGGTAGGCTTGGATTACCCAAAATCCTTCCTCCAGCTTTGGGTGAAAGTTCTTGGTTGATTTCATGTAACTTAATCTTTTTATAAATAAGATGAGATAAAAATTAAAAACTAAATAAAATATTATTATAAAATATTTTTTTAATATTAATTTTGTTTTAAGATTTGAGAAAGTTGAATTGTTTATTTTCTTTTATATAAAAATTTGAAAATATAATAATGATAAGATAAAATGAGATTATCTATAAAAACAAACTATTAACTCAGGCTGAGAGAACAATGGCATCAACAATGACGATTCTCAGACTGGCATCAACAATGACAATGACAGAGTTAGTACTTCGGTTGATTGGTTGCTTGTGGCCCTGTCCATAGGTTTTGAGAGGTTAATCATATCACTGTACATTTTATTTATTAGAGCAATGTTAAGAACAAACGTCAAAGATAAATGATAGACAAACGTTCACTGATATAGCATAATAAATAGAACTCACCATTTTTATTTCTCTCAATTTCTCTCAATTTATTCATTCTTCAATTCACAGCTATTGTTCAACACACAGTAGACATTAAACACTACAGATTATCAGTTGATGTTTGTTTGTCGCTTGTTTCTTACATTTGTCTCTAACATTTTTGTATTTATTAGTTGTGCTCGGACCAAATGGATGGGTGGTAGACTCATTCCTTCGCAACAGAAGTAAAAAAGTAGGAAAATAAAATTTCTTTGCATCTGTGGTTGATTTGTCATGACGTGTTCACTTCATAAATATTGAAAGAGTGTTGAAGTATTGGTCATTTTTACCATAGTTGTTAATACCATACCGTATCGGCTGGTATGGCCGAAATATGCCGTACCGACCGATTTTCCGGTACAGATATAGAGGTCGTTTCGGCCGAAATATCGGCTGTATTGGCCTGTACACGATATTCGGACAGTATATCGGTCGGTACCGACTGATATTGGCGTTTCGGCCATTAAACCTTTTTTTTTCATTTTTTTTTACTTTAATTCAGACTTAACTAATTACATATATATATTTTTATATATAATTTATTCTTATATTTACTATTATTCTAAAATATAATTTATTTATGTACATATATATATATATAATTTATTTATGTCTAAATTATCTTAAAACGGTACACGAAACAATATTGGTATCGCAATATTTCGTTTCAATGTCTTGATCGGTATATCTATCGATATGGTATTTAAAACATTGGTTTTCACTCTACCCATGACCGGATAATGAATGAAATTATAAAAAATTAAAAAATTATAATAAATAAAATGATAAAAAACCTAATTAACACGTCAACGTATAAAATAATACTCATATACGAATGAAGTAATTCTCACAGTTAATTAGGTGTCAACAAAAATGAAAGAGAAATTTTTTAACTTAAGTCCACACATTATATGCTATATATTTTTAAAAAAATTTTCTTTTATAAAATATTTGACATTTGAATAATGAGTAGAAAAATTCAATTATTTAAGAAGAATAAATCTAAAATATTTTGAAAAAAGTTAAAATAAAAAATAAAAAAATGTATAGTATAGTATATAAACTTACGTGTAGAAGCTCTCAAAATAAAAAGTCCTAATTGTGCCAATTTAAGTTTGAGTCCTACCGTATGGATGCGGAGGCATGAAAAGTTTTTTTTTTTTTTTTTTCATAAGAAGCTAACGATACATTCAATACAAAGAATCATTACAAATAGGCAATATTTGCCCTGACCAAAAGATGAATACAATTTGGGCTATCACCCAACCACAAATCTACATCCTCAAGATTCCGCACTAAACGAGCCAAATGATGGGCTACTTTATTGCTAAGCCGAAGCACATGTTGAATCTTATATTCTTGAAAAAGTGACAACAACTGCTTCACTTCAACAATAAGATTGCCTAGTATGGACCAAGAATCCCCAATATCTTGAATGACTTCCACCATTAATAGACTAGCACTCTCTAATATAATCTCTGAGCAACCAATTTGTATATAGAATTGGAGTCCCCAAAGCATAGCAAGCATCTCAATTGTCTTCGGCTCAGCAACTTCATTCTCGGCTTACTAACTGCCATTAACACACAGTCATGTTCATCTTTAACCACTGCCCTTATCCCAGCTGTGTAAATAATAAAACATCGCCCCACCAACATTCAACTTAAAGAATCTCAGAAGGGGTGCTTTCCAGGAACACTCTCTGACCACTTTAGTAGCTGGAGTAGATATGGCAGAAACTTGAAATTGGAACAAGTGAAGAGCAAAACGAGTTACCTGGGTAGGCTCAAGTTTAATTTGCTCCATGACAAATTTATTACGCCTATACCAAAAGGATGAAGCAAGGAGAAAAAATTTTGCAATTAGCCCCGAGTCATCCTTACTGAGTAAAACTTGAATAATTTCAAAATTTGACATATGAGGTTGCACTTGAGAAATAGATAGGAGATGCAGTGCCCACGAATCCCGAATAGAAGGACAACGAAAAATTGCATGAGCTAAAGACTCAACATCAGCATTACAAAAATCATAATTTAAACTCACATTCACCCCTCTACTATGCAATTTTTGCTTCGTTGGAAGACTGTCATTACAAACTCTCCAAGCAAAAATTTTAACTTTGTTGGGCACTTTCATCTTCTAAATAGATTTCCAGAAAGAATGATTCCTAGAATTCATTGAACTCCCTACATTCATTTGGCTGGATATAGATCTCAGCATCCTGTAAGCACTCTTGACTGATTAGTAACCATTCCTTTCATGTCTCCAAATCAATTTATCAGGGAAACAACCATGGCACAATGAGATCTTAAGGATATCTGAAGCCACATTTGGATGGAAGAGAGCTCTAATTTTGTCAACATGCCACCTGGCTGTACTAGGATTTAAGAGGGCAGCAACCATTAAATATGTAGTACCCGAAGTAAACTCATGCAATTCAGCAATAAGAGCTTGGTGACCAGGTATCCAAATATCCCTCCAAACATTGATAGAGGTACAATTTCCAACTCTCCATTGGCACCCTTCAATCAACACCTTTTGGGATTCCCATATGCCCCTCCAAGCATATGTCGGATGAACACCCAATTTGGAATCAAAAAATGAGTTATTAGGGAAGTACCTTGCCTTTAAATTTGGAACAATAGAGTATTGGCCTGAGTAAGAACTCTCCAAGCTTGATTGTCAAGCAAAGCTATGTTAAACATGTGAAAGTCCCGGAATCCCAAGCCACCTTTAAATTTAGAATTACATAGTTTGTTCCATTTAACCCAATGAATTCGTCTTTCATGTTGCTTTTGACTTCACCAAAACCTAGCCATCATTTTTTCCAACTCTTTACGTAAGATGCTTGGCAGCAAAAAATAGCTCATGGCATAGGTAGGAATTGATAAAGCCACAACTTTAACTAGAACTTCTGTAATACCTTGGGACAACAATTTTTCCTTCCAACATTGTAACTTTTTCCAAAGTCTTGATTTGATATCAGCAAATGCATCAGTTTTTGCCTTACCAACCATTGGGGGGAGACCTCAATATTTTTCATACTCTTAAGTAAAGCTGCCACCCCACAGATTTGCAATTTGCTGCCTATCATGAGCCGAGACATTGGAGCTGAATACCATTGTTGTTTTGTTGAGATTAATCTTTTGACCTAAGGCAAGTTCATACTTAATAAGTATATCTTTAATGGCTTGAGAAGTGGTAACATCCGCCTTACAGAAAATCATGGAATCATCAGCAAAAAACATGTGATTAATCCTTGGGGCACCACAACAAACTTGGATACCAGCTACTGTTTTCTTCAGTTCAGCATCTTTCAGCAAGCTTATCAGTCCCTCAGTGCACAATAGGAATAGATAAGGATAAAGTGGATCTCCTTGTCTAATTCATCGTGATGGAACTAAAGTTTTCAAGGGGATTCCATTATTCATGACTGAAAAGGTAACCTTTGTAACACATTTCATAATAAGTCTCACCAAACTAGAAGCAAAACCCATTTTAAGCATAATTTTCTCCAGAAAATCTCATTCAACTCTATCATAGGCTTTAGACATGTCCAACTTAAGAGGTATAAAACCCTTCTTGCCATATCTCTTATTTTTTAGGAAATGGACTAATTCATGAGCAATTAAGACATTGTCAGTAATAAGACGGCCCGACACAAAAGCACTTTGTGTATCAGAAATAATAGCAAGGAGCACTCTTTTCAGCCTATTGGTAATTACCTTAGAAATTAGTTTGTAAATGTCATTACACAAACTAATAGGTTTAAAATCAGAAACCAAAGTGGGATGCTTATTTTTTGGGATGAGAACTAAATGTGTGTGATTTAAATTCTCGGGGAACACACCAGAATTCAATACCTCAAGAGCAGTAGAACAAACTTTATCACCAACCATATGCTAATATTTTTGATAAAATATTGGAGACATACCATTGGGTCCAGGAGCTTTGTTGGGATGCATTTGCTTCAACACCGAGAAGATTTTAGGAACATCATAAGGTTGGCAAAGGGATGCATTCATATCAGACGTAACCCAAGATTCAATCCTATCAATAATGTCAAGAGCCCCTCTCTCAGAAGAAGCCGTAAACAAAGATTGAAAATAGTACACAATATGCTGATCCATTAAAGAACCTTGCAGCCATACATTATTGTCATCCTGAAGTTTCAAAATTTGGTTCCTTTTTTGTCTCTGCGAAGCCTTGGAATGAAAATATTTAGTGTTTTGGTCACCACTATGTAACCATAACACCTTAGATCTTTGCTGTCAAAGTAATTCTTGTCTTTCCATCCACATTTGCATCTCTCGTCGTACCTTATCTTCCTCGTCAATGTTAACAAATTCAAGAGCCCGAGCCTGAAGACTTTGCAGTTTATGTTGAGCCTCAATGACCTTTTTGTGCACATTACAAAAGGAATCATGATTCCATTGCTGCAAGCTAAGCCCACAATGTCTAATTTGGTCCATGACAAAACTCATACTACAATTGGACCCCCTTTAAGTCCAAGTAACTTCAATGATCTTGTCACAATCCGGATTCCCAACACACATAGGTTCAAAATAAAATAATTTCTTCCTTTTAATAGGCTGGATCAGACCTTGAGTATCACACCAGATGGGGATATGGTCCGAGTATAAGGCAACCCCATGATAGACAGCAACATCAGGAAACTGGGTCCCCCATTGAGAATTTGCCAAACCTATCCAACCTCTCCCAGATAACAGCCCCCTCTCGACGATTACACCATGTAAAGGGAAAACAATGAAAACCCAAGTCCCAAATGGAGCAATCATTCAACAGGGAATGAAATCCATCCATTTGAGATGCAGGTCTTAACCTACCTCCCCTCTTTTCACTAGGGAGTATTATCTCATTAAAATATCCAAAGATAATCCAAGCTTTATCAATAGAATAGGACAATGATCAAATGAAATTCCACACTTGTTCTCGATAGATAGAATCTGGATGACCATACACACCTGTGAGAAAGTAATAAAAGGAGCAATCATGGGGATGACTTACAAATGCATGAATATGATGAATAGAATAACTAACCAGTGACAAGTTAATATCATGCTTCCACATCAATGCAAGACCCCCATTACGACCCCTAGGGTTTATAGTCAAACAATTAGCATATCCGAAATTAAATTTGTACCTTTCCATGCACTTGGCCTTCACTTTCATCTCTTGCAAGAAAACAATATCAGGATCTTCTCTCCGAAGCAGATCCCGGAGGATGTGAATGCCTCGTGGGTTCCCAAGCCCACAAGGGTTCCAGCTTATGACCCTCATGATGAACGGCGAGGCTGCGGTGCAGCCTTCGCCGATGATGAATCAAGGAACTCTTTACTCGAACCATTAGGTAAGCACAAAGATGGCTTCTTCTTCTCACACAGATCAGTGATCTCCACTGGCTTCGCATCACGTTTCTTGTTCGAATCAGAAAAGGGGCATAACTGAAGGGAGCTTCCATATTTTAGGTTGGGTCTTGGGCTTTAAAGAAGGTCGCCCCCTACATCTCACTCGCACTTGTTTCCTCGGGCTAAACTTCACACCCGGCCCAATACTAAGATCGGGCCCAATAATAGGTGAAGGGCTTAGTGATCGTCAAGGGGCTTAGTGATCTTCTTTCCCTAGCTAGAATCCATCTTTGAACCAGAGACAACCTCAGTAGTCCCCCCCATACGAGCAACATCCTCACTGGATGTATTAGCTTGCTTACCCACCAATGGCAAGACGGACTCAAGAGGAACAATAGGTACATGTACCGTAGCATTATCTCGACGGCCATGATCGGGTACAGACTGATTCTCAACCTAATTGTGATGTCTCTACTTCCTTTCACTAGAAGAGGTAGCCAAATCTGTATCAATTGCTGACTGCGAATACTGGTGGTTATGTCGTCCCCCAACTGCAAACGCCCTCATCCAAATACCATAGGGCAGAGTCCCCCATCACTAGGTAATGCCTGTTTCAGAAAATCACTACATTTGTGGTGCCCATGCCCCAATTTGCCGCAAAAGTAGCAAAAATTTGGGAGTTTTTCATAAGCAAAACGAATTAAGCAATCCTCAAGAGTGCCAAAGTTGACTATCTTCCTCCTTAGAAGAGGCTTCGTAATATCCAATCGGATACAAACAAGGAGGAACTCGGTAAAGGACTTGTCATTTTCATCAAAATCCACTTCAAGAACCTATCCAAAAGAATTTCCAACACTCTTCCTCATTGATTCGTTATACACCATAAGTGAAAGATCATAGAACTGAACCCAGAAATCGGCATGATTCAACCATATCTTGTGAACTTGTAACTACCCTTCAAAATCTTGAACCAACACCAATTGCTTGTCAAAATTCCAAGGCCCATCCCGTTTCACACGGATTTCGTTTCACACAGATTAGGTCACGAAGATCCTCAAATTCCACAAGGATCAACTCAGCGCTAAGATCCTTGAAAATGACCCCTTTCACAGGTCGCCAAACGCAACGCATAGTTTGCTTGAAGGATTCATAGTTATAATGACGAGCAGTAAGCAATTTCATAATCAAACAATGTTCACCTCGAAGAAGAACCTCCTGACAGCAACCCGACTCGACATTTACTTCCTTACGCTCTTCTTCGGTAAGGGATATTCGGGCGTATAAGGAACTTAAATCATTCACCATGGAGACAGATGGATAACCACACCACAATCAAATCCAACACACGGGATGAGAGAATAAACTACACAAGAAAGTGAAGAAAACAACCCTCTACACTACCTGAGACAACCAGAGTACCGGGAGGATGTAGACGATAAGAAACAGTTTTTTTGTCGCTCCCGAAATCGCCGGAGCAGAAACGGTTTTTAAATGTGCTATTTTATGTTGCCTACCCGTTCACCAATGAGGAGGCGTGGTAAGTTCTATTTTAAAAAAACAATTGTTTTCAGTGAGATAGACAGACGCAGACTTTTAGTGAGAGTAAGGTTTCTTTCGTCTCCATTATTGCAGTCATCAATTGTTTTCTCCACCTGCTTTCGTCTTCATTATTAGTTCCTTTCTTGCTTTAATTTCATCTCCATCAATGCTTTCAGATTTATTTAGTTCCTCGCATACTGTTTGATTGCATCTTGCCCAAATCTAAAACAAATCTTATCTTCAAAGAAATACATGAAACCAAACAGTCTGATATACAGAGGCATTGTAATCTTTGAAGCTCTCCTCGATAGTTCGCCAACTCGAAGAATTGGATCTACCAGTAGAAGCCCATGACTATTGTGGTGGGTTAGGGTTAGGATTCAACATTGGCTTCGAAGAATGCAGGGATGTCGTGGTGGGTTCAGCGTTGGCTCGAGAATGCAGGGGCTTAGGCAAGGGTTCGACATCTAAGCTTGAAGAAGGGGCAGAACACTGGTTGAAGCATCTCGACATTGAAGAATGAACGCATCTCAGCACTGAAGAAATGGGACATCGAAGAATGAAAGGGTTTCGGCTAGGAGGGACAAATTATTGATTAGAGATTGCGTTTCGAAGTTTTAAAGTATTTTTAAGCAGTTAAAATCACTTTTAAAGAAAAATGACATGTTTAAATAATTTTATTAAAAACGTTTTAATCAGTTGAAAAAGTTAAAAATCAATTTTTTTAATAAGTACAAAATTGAAACTTTTATCAAAAAATTCCTGCAAATAATTATATATTTTTAAAAAATTATCGTAACTAATTTTAAAAGTACTTTAGATATATAGATTCTAAATAATAAATAACTTTTTAATAACAAAATTTATTACATTAAATTTTAAACTAATAAAAATAATATTCCTCACCTAAACCTTAAACATGCGCTTAATACTTCAACACACAATTTTATTTTGCCACGGTGGATGTCGTGCTCGGGGCCTGCTGCGTTTAGAATTTTCCGTTTCGATCTCATCAGTCATCACTTCACTTGAGATTCTCGAACCCTTGGCCCCCATCTGAGTATGATCTCTTCCAATGCTTGGGCTCGTGACACAATATTACTCACTTTTCATCGATCCCGCCAAGGTACTCTCTCTCTCTCTCTAGATTTGATTCTGTTATGAAACTTTCTTTTCGAAATCTTGCATTATCCACTTTGCAGCTTTCAGCCTTTCGTTCGTGTTATCTTTCATCTTTTATTTTCTTTTCTTAATTATAGTTAACGCGGCAGGCGTGCGCAACTCCGATCCAATCCCTCCCTCCAGATCTGACCTGAAATCACAGAGCGAGAACTTGTATGAATGAATTGTTGGAATTGAAGATAGTCTCTCCATTTCCGTTACCATGCCCTCAGCCGAATCCGAAGCCGTATCGCTCTTCCGTTCCAAGCCCGTGTCGGAGATCCGAAATGTGGAGGCTTCGACCCGGGCACAGATCCAGCTCAAGCAGGAGGAACTCCGGCAGCTTGTCGGCACCCGTTACCGGGACCTCATCGACTCCGCCGATTCCATCGTTCTCATGAAGAATTACTCCCAGTCTATCGCTTCCAATCTCTCCTCCATCAACAATGCGATCCGTTCCCTCTCTTCCGAGACGCCCAAGTTCAACTCTAATCCTAATTTGACCCGAACGCGGACCTACGGGATCGCCTGCCGGGTCAAGTACCTCGTCGACACGCCCGAGAACATCTGGGGCTGCCTCGATGAGTCCATGTTTCTGGAAGCCGCCGCACGGTACTCACGTGCCAAGCACGTGCATGACAGACTAATGAACAACGAGGATCGTGGAGAGCTATCGATCCTGTCGAGTTTCCCTCTGCTTCAGCACCAATGGCAGATCGTGGAGAGCTTCAAGGCTCAGATCTCACAGCGGGGTCGAGACCGGTTGCTTGAACAACGCGGCCTTCCGATCTCGGCCTACGCCGATGCGTTGGCTGGCGTGGCAGTGATCGACGAGCTGGATCCTAAGCAGGTTTTGTCGCTCTTTCTGGAAACCAGGAAGTCGTGGATTTCTCAGACACTAGGTACGTGTGCTCACAATCACAATGCTACTTGCGACAATGTAGTTTCCGTGTTTTGCGAGGTTTTGAGTATAATTCAGATCACTGTGGGCCAAGTGGGTGAGTTGTTCTTGCGAGTGTTGAATGATATGCCGTCGTTTTATAAAGTCGTATTGGATTCACCTCCTGCATCTCAGTTATTCGGAGGGATTCCAAATCCGGATGAGGAGGTTCGGCTTTGGCAGTTGTTTAGGGATAAGTTGGAGTCCGTCATGGTTATGCTTGATAAGGAGTTTATTGCGAGGGTCTGTTCTCTGTGGTTAAGGGAATGTGGGCGAGAACTCGTTAATAAGATCAATGGGAGGTATTTGATTGATTCCATTGGTTCCGGACAAGAGCTTGCTTTGGCCGAGAAGTCCATAAGGGAGACCGTGGAGAGTAAGACAGTGTTGGCAGGGAGTTTGGAGTGGTTGAAGAGCGTTTTTGGTTCAGAGATTGAGTTGCCTTGGACTAGGATAAGAGAGCTTGTTTTGGAGGATGAATCTGATCTGTGGGATCAGATCTTTGAGGAGGCTTTTGTGAGGAGGATGAAAATCATTACGGACATTGGATTTGAGGATCTGACGAGGGTTGTGAATGTGGTGGAATCGACTCGTGCCATTGGGGAGAATTATTCTGGTGGACAAATTGATTTCCAAGGGTACTTGAACAGACCTTCTACCGGTGGTGGGGTTTGGTTTATTGAATCTAATGCTAAGAAGGTTGGTGTGCTTTCTGGTTTTAAAGGACAGTCAGAAGAGAATGATTTTCAGACTTGTCTGAATGCCTATTTTGGTCCCGAAGTTAGTCGAATCAGAGATGCAGTGGACAGCCATTGTCAGAGCATTCTCGAGGACCTGCTCAGCTTCTTAGAATCTCCAAAGGCAGCTCTAAGGTTAAGGGATCTGGCACCATATCTACAAAACAAGTGTTATGAGAGCATGTCCACCATATTGGTTCAATTAAGGAGTGAGCTTGACAATTTATATGGGGCCATGGAAAATACCAAGGAAGGTCAGCCTCTTCCACCAGCTATAATAGTTGAGAGATCTCTTTTCATTGGGCGACTGCTGTTTGCATTCCAGAACCACTCGAAACACATCCCAGTGATACTTGGTTCTCCAAGGTTTTGGGTAAATGAAACTGTTGTGTCTGTTTTCGACAAGTTACCTTCCTTGTTGAGACAACAATCTAGAGTGATTGCTGATTCTCCCATATTTGATAGCCCTGGAAGACAAACACCCATTGGCACTAAAAGAAGAACTTCATTAGCCACTGCAGCATTGCTTGGAGCCGGTGAAACTGCAAGCCCAAAACTTGAAGAATTCAATAGGCTTACACGAGATCTTTGCATTCGAGCACACAATTTATGGATATTATGGTTATCAGACGAGCTTTCAACTATTGTTTCTCGGTATCTTGGACAAGACGATGCATTATCATCTACAACTCCTTTGAGGGTATGCAATATTTGTGGACAACTATGTCTTCTTTATCTACCTTTTTTTTTTTAATTTTTTTTTATTTCCTTCCATCATCGTATTTTCTGCCCTTTCTTCCCCATACTTTTGGCTTTTTCAGCATGCATTTGTGGTCTTAAATACACAAAAAAGAATGTATATAATTTTCATCATAGATTTTTTATAAATAAAGGATTGTATAAATAAGAATAGGCATAGTCCAAGTACACAAGGGGGTATACAAGAAGTAACACGTATTTAGGAAGAAGAAATGGAAACAAGAAAATCAAGACCATTGAAATCTACAGCTTTGGCCATAGAAATTAAGTTCTAACAAAAAGTAATCTAATCTTCTCCAAAGAACGCTCATTGTCTTCAAATGTCCGGTCATTTCATTCCTGCCATAGGGACCAAAGATTACAAATACAAACCATCTTCACACAACTTTGATTTTTGGAATATCACTCAAATTCGTCCAATTGGCCAAAAGCTTGACCACCATAGCAAGCATAACCTAGGCTATCTCGACATCTTCCTCTAGCAACCTCATAATGCAGTAGAAGAGGATTTACAGTCTCACCACTTCTTTTGCACAAAAATCTTGATTTTTATAAATGAGAGATCTCATTATTTTAATTAAGAAAGGTTTACTAGTTTATGTTATAATTACGAAAGGGATGCATTATGGAAGTCAGTTATAGACTCAAAATTTGGAGAGGCTTAAGGAGGTTGGTGCTTGAATGAGGTATGAGGCACATATAGAGTGGGGTTATGAAAATATATATAAGGGGACATTGGGAGACCTTTCAAGAACATGAACATATTGGGGTAGGTGATGGTTCTCATGTCACTATGTATTTAGGGATGGAAATAATTGTATTGCTTTGCTTTAATTCAGCTTTTATTTAGCATGTATTTAGGTACACGTTCTTGTATACTTTCTGTGTACTTGGCTATGCCTATTTATATGGAATAAAATTTCTTATTACTTATCAAAAAAAAAAAAAATGAATAATGGAACATTGTTTTTGATAAGTAATAATGAAACATCTTTAGATAGAGGCCAGAAGCTTAATATTATGCTATAAACTGGTTTGAGTCCAAACTGACTAGAATTAATTATTCAAGAAAGGGAAAATTTTTAGACATTGAGAAAGAGTTGCTTCAAAATATAAAGTCAATTAAACTTAGTTTCAACCTCTAGTAAATATTGAAGGAGTGAGCTTGGAGGAATGAGGAGTAAAATATGGTGGCTTTCTTACCCTTTTTTTAATTACTCCCTTTTATTTTTTGACAAGTAAACGATTGTATTCATAGAATAGGCATAACTCAAGTAGACAAGATGATATAGAAGAGGAAACACCTATCTAGGATGAAGGAAACAAGAAAATCATGAAGATCTAAACCATTGCAATCTATAGCTATGGCCTATAGGAATAACGTTCTAACAAAAAAAGATCTAAGCTGATTGGTGTGTCATGTGCAAGAAGGATGGTGAATCTGTAAATCATCTGTTTTACATTGTGAGGTGGCAAAGTCTTTGTGGAATGAGGTTATAGGTCGGACAGGTTTATATTGGGTGATGCCTAAGGAGGTTGTGGATCTTCTTGCTTGTTGGCGTGGTTTTGAGGCAAGGAAAGGTGTTGCTGCCAGATGGAGAATGATTCCTTTGTGCTTAATGTGGTGTTTATGGTTGAAAAGGAATGAGAGATGTTTTGAAGACATGGAGCATTCTTTTAAAGATCTTCAATATTTTTTCTTTTCGACTTCGAGTTTGTGGGCTAAGATCTTTGTAAGGAATGATGATATGTACTAAATCTGTTTGTCTTAGTTTTCTGCTTTTCTGAGAGTGTAGTAGATATTTCTTTTGTATACGTCCAGTGTACTTGGGCACAATGCCTTTTCTTGCTAATGAAATTCTTATTATTTATTAATTATAACAAAAAATATTTGTGTAATACCTCCTAGATTTGTCCAACAAGCCAAGACCGCCTCCATGCTAACTTTAATTACTCCCTTTGTCCTAATGAATTTCTCTTGGTTTTGAATGAGTCATTTAATTTACATTATGGGTGGCATGACTTTAAATAAGAATTTTGTTTGGGTAATGAGATGATCTCAGATATTTTGTGAATAGTAGTGAAAAATTAATGATATGTTGAATAGTAGTAAACACTAGTAAATAGTAAAGAAAAGTAGGTGAAAAGTAACAATAAAATAATAGATAGTACACTACCCAAACTAGCCCTAAATGATATTGAAATGGCTTTGGATCAACTTGGAGCTTAGTTAATCATCATATGCTAGTTTTAGCCCCCCCAAAAAAAGAATACCTTTGATAATACTGTTCTTTTAAAAAAGGTGATTAAAAAATTTATCTATGAACTTGTGCAAAAAAAAAAAAAAATACAACAAAAAGTGATTTTATGGTCAACACACATTCCCCACAGAAACAAAAAGGGCTACCATGGGTCTCTCAGTGCTTGTACTCTATATGAAAAACGAGTTAAGCGTTTCTATGCAATGTGTTTGCGATGTACAATGTATGTTTGGTAATTTGTAAACCAAGCTGAATCATCGTTTGATTTTTTTTTCAGGGCTGGGAAGAAACGGTAGTCAAGCAAGAACACGCTGGTGAGGGCCAATCAGAGATGAAAATATCTCTTCCCTCCATGCCTTCTCTTTATATGATGTCGTTTTTATTCCGAGCGTGTGAAGAAGTTCATCGTATTGGAGGTCATGTACTTGACAAAATGATTCTGCAAAAATTTGCATTAAGATTATTGGAAAAGGTATGCAAATTGCTGGAGATTTCGCTTTAATTTTTCTTTGCTGTTATTTTGGAATATCTTATTTTTTGTTGTCACCATCTGATGTTTTGAGCTATATCATTGTTGAAGAGAATTGTGGTTCATTTCACTTTTATCTGTGGTCATTTTATTAATTTTTTATTATTGTTGTAGCTAATGCACTAACGTGTACATAATATCTATTGCTAAATATGTTCCTTGATGTATGTGATGGTACTGAAGGGATTTTCTTCCTCTAAACACAATGTAATTGAAGCTCTGAAGTGTTATCTTCTAGAGATTGTGTTGTTCTTAGAATTGGGCCCTTGACTACAGTGATTCAGTGGCTGAACTCTGCATTTGATTAACATACTTATTCAATTTTAATGAATTTACCTATTAAAAATGATGCATGGTAACTCTCCACATATCTAAAAAATTAATTTTACTTTTCAGCTCTGTTAAAAAGATGCTACCTCCAAGTTTTCCATTGAGCACCTTATGAGAAGCCACTGTGATTAGATTCACTATGTAACCCACCTATTTCATCTGATTGGGACAATACAGGTGCACTAAGTTTTCCATGGAGCACCATTCGATTGCCAATTAAAAAAGATACAGGTTGAAGAAAATTGACAGCTGTCATGGAAGGGTGATGACACAGGTTTTTAAGGGCTGGCTTGGATTGAGAGTTGAGATCATGTCAACTCATCTCATATCAACCTCATCATTACACTTTTCCAAATTTCCATATTAAATATAATAAACAATTCAACTATTTCAAATCTTAATTCAACTTTTTCAAATTTCAAAACAATAATAATATTAAAAAGTAATATTCTAATCATATTTTATTAAATTTTCAAAACTCATCTCAACTCATCTAATTTCATCTCTCAATCCAAATGAAGCCTAAGAGTTTCAGTTTCCTTTACAACACAATGTCAAGCTGAACATTGATGCATGTAGCTTGGGAAATCTTGGAGAATGTGGAGGTGGAATGGTTGTTCAGGTTTATAGAGGGCAAATCTTGGGTGGTTTTATGGCTTATTATGGAAATGGTACCAACACAATGGCCGAGACCTTGGAGATGCTTGAGGAATGAAATGAGATGAGAATATTGGAAATAGTTGGATGATTTGTAAATAATAGTGAGATAGTTGGAGTTAAGTATCTTTTGTATTTTTTTAATATTATTTATGTTTTGGGATTTGAAAAGGCTGGATTGTTTTTGTTTGAAAATTTGAGAAAGTTGTAATGATTAGTGAAAGTATTTGTGTTTGAGTGATATTTGGGAAGGAAATGAGATGGGATGGGATGAGATGAGATATGATGAGAATTGTTACGAAACATCCTCTTAGGCTTTGCTTGATGGTCTGCTAATGTGTAATATGCTGATGTGGTCTAATGTTGATGTTGAAACTGATTCCCAAGTGTTGGTTAACTGGTGGATTGGATAGGGTGATGATCATTGGGCTATGCAAGAAGACTGGGAGGGAATTGCTTACTCTACAAAGGAGTTGAACATAGTAGTTAGACACCTATATATAGAAATAAATCAAGTGGCTGATTTTCTTGCTAAAGAAGGTGCCAAAGGAAATTAGACTGATTTTGAGTGTGCTCTAAAGGAGATAACTGGCCTGTTGAGATTGGAGAGGATAGGTTTGCCGGGAATACGTTGTAAGAAAGACTTAAAAGAAAAAATGTTGTAACTAATAGGTTTGGAGGGGTGCGATGAAGGTTGTTTTCACGGTTTTCTTCCTCCCTAAGTGGGAGTTCTAAATAAAAATATTTATTTAAAACAATAAGCTTCCCTTACAACAACCATCCACTTCTTGAAAAAACAGTTAAGAGAAGCACTGATTTGAGGTCCTTTAATTGAGGAATTTTATTTTGGATCTATACATTTTCTTCGGGAGCCCAAGACTATTAGGTGTCTTTTGAATTTGATCTTACAATCGAATGCATAATCATTTGTGGACCACAACCGTGATTTCATAGCATGCACGTTCTTGTTTGGTTTCTTTTCAATGATTTAGCTGTAAGAAATTGATCTTAGAATGTAGGTTTTTTTTTTTAAGATAATAATATTAATTTGCAAAAAGGGGTTACTCAAGTTCACAAGGAGGATAGGATAGATTCACATGGTTAGAAGAAGTAGGTGGGTGTAAAAGATCTTGAAAAACCCTTACGTGTTGGCTCAAGTGGTAAAGGCCTTGGGTTTAAGGGTATGCTCCCTTTAGGTCTAAGACTCAAATCCCCTTGGGTGCAAACAATCTCTAGGAGCCATCGGATTGGGGGATTTTTTCCTTAAATTAACCGAGGTGCACTTGCGAGAAACTCCTAGCTGAGAGTCTGTGCACCAATGTTTTGAATATTGTACTGGTGAGCATACCGATCAAGGCATTGGAACGAAATATTTTGGTATCGGTATCGTTTTGTATACCGTTTCAGAATAATCTATACATAAAAAAATTATATATATAAATATATATAAATTATATTTCAAAATAATAGTCAATATACAAATAAATTATATATATAAATATATATGTAAATAATCTAATCTAAATTAGGATAAAAAAATAGCAAGAAATGAAAAAAAAAAAAAAAAAAAGAAATCCCGAAATCTGGTACAAGCCAGTACGGCCGAAATGTGGGCAGGTATGGCGGCCGAAATGTGGGCCAGTACAAAATAGACTCAATTTCTGTACTGGCTATTGCTCCGGTATGGTACGAAATTAAAAACTATGTTGTGCACTCCTGGGATTAAGAAAAGGAATTTCCTGGGTTTGGTCTGACCGAACCCCCCCCCCCAAATGTAGCCCCTGCCGCCCCCAGTAGGGGTGAGGTTGCCGGGGCTAGCCTGAGGTCGCCGGGACTCACCGTCGCAAGGTGAGGTCGCCGGCTCCCTACAGTCCCGATGGAATGGGCTGAGGCCGAATGTCCCTTAAAAATTCATCTTCATTTTATTTTTTTATTGTGTTTTTTATAATTTTTTTTCATTTTATAATTTTTTTCATTTTATTATTTTATTATGTTATTTTATTGTGTTTTTTATTGTATTTTTTGTTATATTTTTTAATATTTCTTATTGTGTTTTTATAAAAATTATAAGGGTTTAAGGGGCGGGCTGCACCCCAGCGTCACCCTTAAAAAAAAGATTTAGAAATTTAAGGCTTGTTTTGGATACAAAAGGTATCCCAATTCATCCCATCTAATCATTATAAATTTTCTAAATTTTCACACAAAATATAATAAACAATTCAACTTTTTCAAATTTTAAAACAATAATAATATTAAAAAATAATATTCTAACAATATTTTATTCAACTTTCAACTTTCATCTCAACTCACTATTCAAACCTCCCCTACTACCAAACCTCCCCTAAAGGTGGAAACATATATATGCTACCGCTACCATCCGGAAAGGGGTGTATAAAAGAAATCCTTAAGCTCCTCCATGGTCTTCTCACAATTCTTGAAGCCTTAATCATTTCTCTCCCTCTATATGCACTATGCCATTACATTAGGCAATTGGGATCATTTTTTGTCTAATTCTCACTTTTGTTGTTGCCAAACTGACCCTTCCAACACTTAAAAGATTCCCTTCTCATTCTTTCTATACATACAACATTTAATTTATCGATATAACCTACTGCTTCCTCAAATTATCCTATGTAACGATTTTCCCTAATGCTGCCGCTCAAGCAAAGCAAGCCTCTCTCAAGGGAAGTTACTCCTCAAATCATTCTTCCTTGGGGGGGAGGAACTCTTGTGGGGGTGAAAATGCATGGTTAAACAATTTTGCTTGAAATACCCTTTTTTAGATGGGGCCCAGCACATCTTGTCTTTTCTTCACCATCTCAATTGAATGCTGCCAACCTTGGATAGCATGGTTAGAAATGATCCATCTCCCAATCTTGTGCAACTCTAACAAATTCCACTTCCCATTGATTGAGGCCATTTGAAATCGGAAAATGCTCTACCACCGAATAATCCTTAACCTGTGCAAATAATGAACAACACTGGAAAGGTCCCCTTAAGAGGTTGATTTCTGCACCTTACTTCATGTCAAGACTTCATCTTGGAATCATCTCCCGTTTCATCCACTTTATAGATATTCTTTGGAAAAAGTTTCCCCACTCTTTGGCTAGGCTCTTTTTTTTCTAGCTTGGCAAAACCTGTGGCCTGGCCATGAGATTGATGTTGGAACCCTGCTGGTCAATTTGTATTTAGTTAATCCCAAGGGGTTGGCCCAAGTGGTAAGGCCTTTGTCTTGGGGTATCACTCCCTCCATGGTCTACTGTTCAACACCTAATAGGTGCAAACAATCTTTTGGCACCACACCCCCTAGTGAAAAACCAGCGATTTAACCAGTTCCGGAAAAGGAAACTTTTGAGGGTGCGGTACAGGGGACCGGGGTTTACTCAGCAAGGTTGGTCAGAAGGGCCTTGTCTTGAAGAGATTCCCCGACATAAAAAAACAAAAACAAAAAAATTGTATTCAGTTTTATAAGATGTACAGTTTGGAGGATGGCATTTTGTTATTTTTCCATACCTTGTAGAAAATGCATGGAGGAGCTACCCTTGATATGGATACTGTCTACAAGTTAAAAGAGAAAAGACAGAGAGGAGTTTGTGATCTGCAACTGTCAGCCGAATTCTTGCTTTTGATAGATTGACATGGGTGGTCCTATATGATGTCTTCTAGATAGCTTTTCGGAATATATACTTTGGATAAAGCAGGCTTCCCCAGTCTCAGAAACTAGTCTTTTTCCCTTTATTTTCATTCCTGTAAATGGCATAGTTTTTTCTTAAGTTTTACTTCTTGTATATAGTGGTTTCCCTCCACAAAAAGTGGGATACTACATCAATTGAAGGGGGCTGTTTCTTAAAAAAAAACCATTTCATTAAATAAACTTATTCGATAATCTGAAATCAAAATATGCTTATGTTCTCATAAAATAATTATTGATCTTTTCATTTTGTATGGTCTTTTAGTCAAGTGCCTAACCGAACTGAATAAGTTCTCATTAGACTGAGTACCTTGCAAGCTGTTTCCTTCTATAAAACATCAACTCGTTTTCTTTCTATTTTTAATGTTTTTGGCAGCAGTTGCTCATTATGTTGTAAGATCTTTTAATATTCTGGGAGTCCAACAGCATCCTGAATTTCTTTTGTTCGTATATTAATAACATCGTTTCTATGTAGGTCATTGACATTTACGGGGAATTTCTTTCTGCTAGAGAGGCTGGTGGATCTCAACTGTCAGAAAAAGGTGTTTTGCAGATTTTAGTGGACTTGAGGTTTGCTGCTGATGTTCTTTGTGGGGGCGATTCCAGCTTGAGTGAAGAATTGTCCACTAGTATGAAGCCAAAGTTCCCTTTCGGGCGGAAGCAAGATCAAGGTCAGAAGAAGTCAGTCATCAGAGAGCGTATCAATGGATTAATAAATCGTCTTTCACAGAGACTGGATCCTATAGACTGGCTTACGTAAGTTACATTCTGGTTAAGAGAAAAAGTTTTGAGATTTTATTCTTCTGCGCTCATTTTAGATGTTGGGATCTTTAAAAATGCCATCTTCAAAGTTAGGATTAGAGATGGGGGTTGTATTGCTTGTCTCTTTGTCCCACATGGCATTGTCAAAGGAATATACATATTCACCTGGGAGCTGTCAGATATGTCAGTTGACAAGTCATGGTTAAAGTTTTCAATTTGAACGTCCTATTGTCGAGCACCGTGGAAAAAGATTGGATTGGCATAAATGGGTTATGATTGTGAAAAAAAGTTAAAAAGTGCTTGGAATGTTAGAACAAACTTATTTGATGCAAAATAAACATGAAACAATCATCCAGACTGTTGCCCAATGTACCCAACAAGATATTTAACACTTGCGTTTCTTGATACTTAACTTCAATGGTTTGTTGGGTTTCTTGATTTGAGGTTTGACTAAAGTATGATCTGTCAAGATTCTTTTACTGTGGATTTCAGAAGAGGGAAAACATCATTGTTTTCTATGGGTTGCATTGTGAAAATTTTAAAGTTTTACTAATGATTACAACTTGATAAGTAGTTCTTGTTGTCGTTCACTCATAATTATAGTAGGAATGTGACTAGTCTTGCCAAGGATAGATAGAATAATATGCTTATGTAGTACACAGCAAAAAAATTCCTTGGCAGAACCATCTGGAGGTAGAGATGTTTGTCTGAAAACACCTGGGAGGCTTTTTTCATGATATTGTTTTTAGTTAATTCATTATACTCATGAAAAAAAATCTCATTATATAGTATATATCTTTTAGTCATTTTTTACTCTAAATGTTCACCACTTTTGACTTGGTAGTGCTTTCTGATTTGTTTGAACTCATTTAAGGTATGAACCATATCTCTGGGAGAATGAGAGGCAATCATACCTGCGGCATGCTGTCCTCTTTGGATTCTTTGTGCAACTTAATCGATTGTACACGGATACTGTTCAGAAGCTGCCAAATAATTCGGAGTCCAATATTATGAGATGTTCTACAGTTCCTCGCTTCAAATATCTCCCAATCAGGTTGGTGTTCTGCTTTCTTTTCATCAGTTATCATAACATATATGAGTGTGCATAAGTTCATGTCTGTCTTCTTTGTGAATCAGTATATATATTATTTTATTTTAACAAACCCCTAGGGGTTGGCTCAAGTGGTAAAGGCTTTGGGCTTGGGGGTATTCTCCTCCCAGGTCAGGGTTCAAATCTCCTTGATGTAAACAATCTCTAACGGCCATCAGACTGGAGAATTAGGGGCAACTAGGCCCTAACTTCTACTCCTTGCTGAGGGCCTGTGCCCCCCGAGGTCAAAATAAACTCTGCACAGCTTTAAAGAGACTGTAACATTTACTTACTCCTGAATCATTGGTTATGCAGTGCTCCAGCATTGTCTTCAAGAGGCACAACTAAGACATCTATTTCAACAACTGATGATATCTCTTCAAGAACGTCCTGGAAAGCTTATACAAATGGTGAACTTTCACGAAAGATGGATTTGGATGATAACTCCAGTTTTGGGGTAGCAGCACCATTACTGAAGTCTTTCATGCAGGTAAGACTGCCGGTTATCATTGAAAAACTATAAAATAGAAGGTATTCCGGTGAGAATGGGGATTGGTTGACTATTTATGTAGAGTATGACTGGATTCTACTATTTGCAAATCCTACCTGATGGTCCCCTCTCACGTATAAAACATTGCAGTTTAGGATGTCACGTGCTATTCAATAAGATGCAATATGCTGATGAAATGTTTAGGTGGCAGCAAAAATTATTTCCCCTTTTGTAATCAAACAATTAAGAAATAATGAATAGATGTACATCATCCCCTTTGCACGATCTCAAAAGCTACTTTTGTGCTTAAACATTTTGTCATATACATTTGTGTTTGCATTTTAGCGAATTGGCTTAAAATATTTTCCTTGTAATGGTCAGGTTGGAAGCAGATTCGGAGAGAGCACATTGAAATTGGGATCCATGCTTACAGATGGGCAAGTGGGCATATTCAAGGATAGATCAGCTGCTGCCATGTCGACTTTTGGAGACATTTTACCTGTACAAGCTGCAGGTCTTCTTTCGTCCTTCACAGCTTCTAGATCAGACTCTTGATTGTCCAATGGGTCCTTCCCTCTCCTTTTCTCCATGGATGTGAAGCTTGATGGGTATTTGGGGACTTTGATACAGCAAAATCACAATCCGATATTCGGTTGAAAGAATATGTATATAGTATAGATGGGAATCAAGAATCTTTGAGAGATTTTACTCGAAGTAAACAAGAAAGTGGAAAGAATATGGTATGCAGAGGAATCAAGAACTTTTCACAGAATTTCAGACACCGTGTATGTATTATCTCCTTTGTTGTGCACTGTGAAACATATTTTTTGATATATTTTTACTCAACTAAAGCAAACTTACGAAGAAATTAAAGAAATGATTATTGTACCCAACCCAACAGAACTGGTATCCTCCTGACACGAGTTTGTTTTGCATGTTTGAACGGATGAAATACTTATCTTGAGGGTGTTGGATAAATTGAATATTTTGGGTCTAATGTTAAGGATACTTCTGAGCTCAGCTGACATCTTGGTTCAGTTTCTTTAAATTTTCAGATAAGATGAACATGAATTTGAACTTCGATCCGGGCCCGCTTCTTGATTGGATAAACCCCTATTAAATATTAATTCGATCTGATGGCACAAATCTGGATCATGTGCCAGTCCAAAGTGGCTGTTTACCCGAAAAGACCAGCTAAGAATCAATGGGCGGGTCGAGAACTCTATCCCAATGGTGGCTTGTTCAGTCCAACACTACCTACTTAATACTAGGTAGGCTTGAGCAATATCACTTAGCCATAAACAACCCTACAGACAAATATCTTCATGAGATTAAATAATTTTAAATGAAAGTTAAAAATTGAGTAAAATATTATAATCTTAAAGTTAAATTATTATTATTATATATTGTCTGAAAATTTGAAAAATTATAATAATAAAATGAGATAAAATATTTTCTCAAATATTTGCACTCTCCAAAAGGGACTTTGATTGTCACATTTTCATCCTTTTTTAATTAACTATGAGAGCATACATAACGTTCCAAAATTATATAACTAGGATTCCAACCCAATTCTCCAATAGAAGAAAAAGAAACATTAGCAAGTAATGGGCTATAACTTTTAACAATATTGATCATTTTCGTTGTAAGGTATCAGTACTCCTCGAAACAATTGGGCGTCCATCTTTTACATAATATATCACTTTCAAGGCCTAAGCTCTGGCTGCACTGATGCATAAAAAAAAAAAAAGAAGTTAATATTGAGTAATGTTATATATAGCCAATGAGTTACAAACGGTATATAACTACTTTGTAAAAAAGTGAGTGGACCGTTAAAAAAGTTTTTTTTTTTTTTTTTCATGTGAGTCTTATATATTAACTCTTTTTTAAAATGATTGCATACTACTTACAAATCCATAACTACATCTATGATTTCTCAAAATATTATTACTCCATGTGAAATTTGGTGGGCATGCATTTCTAGCATTGCAGCCTATCAAATGGCCTGAAACTATGAAGTTAACTATTTGCAGAAGTGAATTGATAAAAGCTATAGCTAGAAACTCCACCAAAGATTAAAAAAATAAAAAAGTGCTATAAAACCAATATGATAAAGCTTCGACCTCTATATGCAGAACTCCCCCCCCCCCCCCCCCCCCCCCCCCCCGCGGGGGGAGATGGACACTGCGAAGACATATTCTGTTTCTGTGATTTGTAGTGGAACAATAACATAATTACAAAGCTTAACCTTGACCTTTGAGAAGGCAAAAATATGAACATGAAAAACCCGAAGCTTCACTGTGGGTGCTGATCAGAAGTTTTTCATCCCAAATATCGTAAAGTTTCCATTATGAATCGGAGTAGATCATGTAGCAAATTAATCAACTCACGACCCGAAAATATAAATGAATTAAGCCTCATTTTAGATTGAGGTCCAATTTGTTTCACAATTTTTCTCAACTCATTTCATTATTATAATTTTTTTTAATTAAATAAAATAATTAATTCAACTTTTTTAAATTTCAAAATACATAATATTAAATATATATTAGTAATATTCTATTCAACTTTTAATTACATTAATTTCAATTCAACTCATTCCTTTTTATCTTATTTGTAAAAATAAACGAGGCCTGAATATCACGCCCTAGTTTATTATCACTGTTCTTGTTATATATATCCTCTATTTTTTCCATAATTATCTACATCCGGTCGCCTTACTTAGTTTGGAAATCTGTTAAACCAGTCAACGTGAAAATTTACACCTACACCACAGTGAACATTAATATGGCGGCATAGTTAATTAATAACCCAAGTTTTTTGTGGTGTGAAGTTCTAGTTTTTATATGACCAAGTTAGGGTGAGTTCGAGGAAAAAGGGGGCAAACTTTTGTTTTGTTCATGGGGGACAAAAAGCAGATGTTGCTCAGAAGGAAAGAAAATGTTCTCTCTCTCTATTTGTTCTTGTCTACTTTAAACAACCATAGAAAAGCGAGTAATGCCAACTTCAATTCCCAGTATGGAGAATAGAAAGAAAGAAAAGAAATAGTTGAGGGACCTGCCCCCCTGATTCAAGTGACCGAGGATTAGTCAAGTCATGCTCATGTTCATAAATTCATACCAATTGGCAAAGAGAGAGAGAGAGAGAGAGAGAGAGAGTAGTCTCATGGTGTTGGCACTGTCCATTAAATGCCGAATGCTACTCCAATATTGAGTAGTAAATATTATGTATTGGGTTTGGGAGGATGGGGGGCATGGTGGTACTAATCAGATCAGGCACATCCCAAAATAAATGCCTTAAACCTTTTGCTTTTACTAATCCTTATGGCTCCGTAAGGCGTGCTTTTGTGGGATATCCCCCAGCTTATACGCACTTAATTTTTTAAAATTATTTTAGTTACAAAATAATTATATAAAAATAATTTTATAAATTATTGCACGCAAATTGATCGGAATCATTCCTTTTTACTATCAATTTTCGACACGTTAAAATATAGAGATGCAAATTGGAGGTGGTGTTGCTCAGAAAGTGGTTGCATCTGGGTTAAGGTGCATTGTAAGCAACCAGGACAAGTGGTACTTGGATCACCTAGATGCCACATGGCCGCAGTTCTATATGAACGAACCACTCACTAATATCACAAACTCCAAGCAGCAGGAACTAGTTTTAGGTGGGGAGGTATGCATGTGCCATGTGGGGTGAACACAACACATTGATGGGTCAGATATTGAACAAACCATATGGCCACAAGCTGCAGCCGCTGCAGGTAATTATTACCTTTTCACTGTCAAATTAGATTAAATCCCTTAAATCCATGAAAGAGATACTGGAGATTCAAGATGCTGGTAATCTTCTTCACATTATGACCGTCTCTCAAGTGTATAAGCTTTCATAGATGCCAAGGACATTGAGAGTTTATCTTTTTTAAATGTTAGCTTCTTCATTCATTATTGGAGGTGAACTTGTCCTTTATCACATTATTAAGTAAAACCATCAGTAATCCATCTGAAGTCGGTATAGCCCTATGCTATCTTTCATGATCTGTGTTGTAAGAATTTGAGCATCTGCTAAAGTGGCATCTATATGGGTATTTTCTAGATTAACTAGTTTTACTAATTTTTTCCACTGATATACATATCTTCTTTCTTGTTTTGACCCCTTTGAATGAAGAGCGACTTTGGACGCCTTACGACAAGCTTCGCTAAGGATCTGAGAAAAGTTACTGGAAGGCTGGCACATTTAAGGTGTTTACTGAATCAAAGAGGAGTGGCAGCTGCTCCTGCGGCTGGACCAGGCAGAGTTGCACCTGAAGAACCAGGCTCCTGCTATAGTCAATAGTAATACAGAGCATATCTCTTATTATTAGAATAACGAAAAGCTCCTCAGAAAATCTGGGAGCAATTTCATAATTTAAGCTAAAAAATCCAATATTCATTGTAATTGTTTTACCTTTGTAATTCATGCCCTTCCACATGTTTTCTTGAAATATTTATCAGTTTGAAAAAAACCTCTCGGAAAGAGAGCATAGCATGGTCAAGTATGAAATACCATATACAAATGAAAATGTCTAAGGATGTTTGTATTTATAAATCTGCTGGGAATCACATAACAGATGTTTTTGTAGACAAAGAAAGCTGAAAAACAAAAGTTAAGCTGCTGAATCAGACCCTGCTTTTCATCAAAAATGCTATTTGTACACGGTTTGTATAACTTTCGTGTATACAGCATACATAAATGTAAATTTTACGCATCCTTTAATTTAATTATTCGTATTTTTATTTTTGTTTCCCTCTATCCTATTTTATATATTTTTTTAATATATATTTTTTAATATTTCGACTGAGATTTTGCAAAAGGTACGCTAGGCTGTGTACCCCTAGCATTGCTCGCTTTTCATAGATGTGTAAAATGTACATGCACTCTTATAACAAAATAACCTTGAAGCCATGAATATAGAGAAAAATAACTAATAACTTACGATGTTGGGCATCAAAGAGGAGGAGGAGGAGGGCTTTGGGGAGAGCAGCAGAGTAGCTGTCAGGAGGGGGAGGGTTACTCCATCCTATCATATGCTTTACTCATGTCAAATTTCAAAGACATGTACCCTTGGTGACCTTTTCCTTTTGTACTCACTGAATGCATTGCCTCAAAAACCACCATTACATTATCAAGAATTAATCTCCCTAGGACAAATGCACTTTGAGTAGGAGATATAAGTTGAGGTAAAATTAATGAGTCTATTGGCCATAGCTTTAAAGACAATCTTATACAGAACATTGCATAAAGAAATAGGGCGGAAATCAGTTACCAGTTTTGCCCTTTTCACCTTAGGAATCAGCACCATATAGGTTTGATTAATAGATGACATGTCTGCTCCATGATTAAGGATGTCCAGGGCTGCTTTAGTAACGTCCTCTCCAACTATGTTCCAATGTTTTTGATAAAACACTGCCGAGAAACCATCTGGTCCAAGTGACCCTAGTGGGTTCATCGAATTATAGAGATAGAAATCTGTTCATGCCTTCATCTACCTCTCTCAACATGTTGAAGACATTCAGCTATTTGATCAGGATGAGAGGTGGTTAAGAGTTGCTGATAGAATGATTGAAAACATTTTGCTATATATGCTTTATTCATAGTCTCACTTCCATCTTGCAACACCACTTTTTGCATGGTATTTGTTCTCTTTCTTTGACTAGCAGCTCTATGGAAAAAAGTTGTATTTCTATCTGCATGTTTAAGCCAAGCCTGTTTAGCTCTCTGTTTCCATCTATGGTCTGATTCGAGTAACATCTCAATCTCTTTTTTCAGTTGATTCACCTCAAGTGTTAATTCTCCCAAATCTTGCTCTTGGAGTTGTTCTAACTGAGACAACTTAGCCTGAACTTGTCTTTTATTTTTATCAAGTGTATTCTTCTTCCAATGAAGTAATGAGTCCTTAAATATTTGGAGCTTAGTGACAAAAGACTGTTGGAATGGAGTTTGCTGCCACGAATTAGAAATGATATCCTTACATTGATCCATCAATTCTCAGCTGGCTTCATATTTAAAGACTTTCCCCCTTTGTAGAAAATCTGCTCTGCTAGTATTATTTTCCTTATTCATAGTAAAAATTAGAGAGCAATGGTCTAACCCATGATTTGAGTATCAGAAAACTGTCTTACCCATGATGAATTGCCAAAGACTCGGTCCAATCTTTCTTAAGGAAATTGCATACCCTCTCTTCCATTGTTGCAGGTAAATTTTGGCCCCTCAAATCCAAGATCGCTTAATCCACAATATTCCACCATTTCTCTGAATCGTTCCATCTGTTGGTAAGATCTCATAGCAGCCCCTATTTTCTCATGTTGATGGAGTACTTCATTAAAATCTCCAAAGCACAACCACAGACTGTCATCATTTGGTTTTATTAGCTTTAGTAATTGCCATGTGCACTGTCTTTGTATTGTTACAGGATGTCCACAAAATCCTGTGAGCAGAGAGGGTATACTGTTCCCATCCTGGTAGTAAGACAGTGAAATATGGTTTTGAGAATATGTCTCTAGTCTAAAATCATTTGAGGAGTTCCACATGCACGCCAAACCCCCACTCTTACCTATACTTTCCACAATAAAGCTTGAATCATATCCCAACAAGTCTTGAATAGATTCAACTTTTCTTCTTCCACTTTTGGTTTCTGTAAGGAAAACCACTTTTGGCATCTTTGATTTCACCCAAAGGTGAAGTTCTTGATCTGTAAGAGAGTTGTCAAGCCCTTTACAGTCCCAACTAAGGCCCATCATTGTTGTTGGTGGGGCTGCATAGCAGCCTCCACCAGTCCAATGTCATCACTGCAAGTAGCTTGCCCCTCTCACCTTTCTGTCGTTTGCTACTCATGTTAGATTGATTGTTCTCAACCTCTGGCTCTCCTCTTTTGATACTACTATAAATGGGCTTCTCAGTTTCTGTTATGTTGACGTCCTTAGCAACCCTTGCCCTTATCTTCCATGATTGAAGCTTAGGTATATTTTGTCCTTCTGTTTGATTCATCTGTATGGCATGTTGAGCAATTTCCAATTCCATACTCCTCGAGTATTGTTCATTAACTGGCTCTACCGTGTATAAGCCTCCCTTTAGTTCTTGAGATTCTGACCTTGAAGGAACCTCGTGGTTATCAGGCTTCGGATCTTGAATATCAGGAATTATAGTTTTTGAGAGTTTGCTACGTTCTCTGATTCTCTGTTGTCTCCCTCCATATTTCCTGGATTCAAATAGATTAGTATTTATAGGTTGTGCACGAAGCCAAGGGCCAAACTGCTTATCTTGTTTGGCCTCTTCAGAGTTTTGAGAACAATTCCTTCAGTGGTGAAACAGAATCCCACGGTAGAAACAAAAAGCCTGTAGTTTTTCATGTCTAAAAGAAATCCAATATTTCTTACATTCGAAGTTGAGCCATCTTCCTCTCAATAAAGGTTTATGGTGCAGGCTACTTTTAATGAGGAAGAAGCTGCAATTATTCAAAGATTACCCTTGAGTATCACTGGAGCACCAGATGAATTGATATGGTTAGGCACGAAAGATGGTAACTTTAGAGTGAGAAGTGCATATCATTTACTCATGGATCTCAAGGCAGAGCATAAGGGCCAAACCTCCTCAAATTCCAGCAAGCAAGTAAAATGAACCAGGTATTGGAAACTCAATATTCCCAAAGTGCCTCGAATCCTTACCTACCAGAGCTAATTTGTCGAAAAAGAAAATTAGTGAATCAGGCAAGTGTCCAATATGTTTATCTGAAGAAAAAACTGTATCTCATATTTTGTGGAGCTGTCTTTCAGCCCAGGATGTTTGGAGTAAATCAGGTACCAGATCAGAGAAATGCTCATACCAGCCTAGCAACTTTTGTGATCTTGTCGAGACACTAATGTTAGTTTGTAATAAAGAAACTCTGGAACATTTTGCAATCACTGCAAGACAGATTTGGATGAGAAGGAATAAGCTAGTTTTTGAAAATAAATTTACTCATCCAACTCTCATTGCTAATTTAGAAAAAAGATTTCTCGAGGAATATCAGGAGGCTCAAAAACTTCAGAGACCAGCTGATAACAGAAGTCCAGTTTCTAATAATTCATGGCAGCCTCCTCCACAAGGTATTTATAAGATCAATTAGGATGCTGCACTTAGTGAGGCAAGGGCTATGCTGGGTTTGGAATTGTAGTCCGAGACCATACTGGTACTATCCTAGCTTCCAAACGCTTCTCACAATCAAGCTTGGTGGAACCTCTTCTTGTTGAAGCTCAGGGTGCTTTGTTTGCAGCTGAACTAGCTATCCAATTGAAGCTCAACTCGATCATTTTGCAAGGGGACTCACTAGCAATTGTTAAGGCTTTGAACAAACCTCTACAGAGATGGGATAGGGTAGGTATGGTTATAACAGAAATTACTTCCCTAGCCTTTTGGAATGTATCTCACGTTAAAAGATCAGGCAATAGTGTAGCACATGATATGGCAAAAGCTCTCTTCTTGTTACCAGACAATGTAGTTGATCTGGTAGTGTTTTTTGACTACTGGTCTAATGTAATAGACTCTCAAGATTAATGAAATCAAGTATTATCTTTTCCATAAAAAAAAAAAAATAGTGGTTTATACTGTTTACTCACTTTTTATTGTTTACTATTAGATACTAATTGCATTTGTTGAAATATCAAGATGAGATAAAGGTGAAATATGTCTTTCACCATTTGGATAGATAGATTAAACCAGCCGTACAAAATATTGTAGATCAAATTATCCAGTGTGGACCGTCGCACTGGCTTGCAAAAAGACTTTTTTAAATTAAACTTCTAATTATTTTCTTTTCCCTTTAAAAGGTCAAAATTATGCCTAAAAGTTTTCAATTTTAAAAACATTCCATTCCAAATCATAACCGACGTTGCCATTGTTTTCTTGTCTATTCCTTTCGATTGTCTTAATTTAATTTAATTTAATTTTTTATCAAAGGTATTTATATCAACTTCTTTAGAGACGTGGTAGGTAAGAGATTAGATGACAATTATTACAAATAGAAATTATACAAAAATAAATTTATAAACAGATATAAATTCATGAAATTTAATAAATTTATTTTATAATAAAAATAATTTTACAATTTAACATATTTCATTAAGCTATATTAGTTTGTAATTTATTTTTGTGAAATTTTTTTCTGGTTAAAATATTTTTCATCTATAAATAATGGTCAAAAAGTATTAAAAAATAATAAAAATATATAAATAAATAATAGTGAATAATAATTAAAAAATAACATTAAAATTTCTTCACAACATAGCCCAAGAGCAATTGCAAATGACATGGTGACAAGATTAGTTATCTATTTTGTCAATCCGATGCCTCTATGGCTTGCGTACAAATAAGAATAATGCCGCTTTCATTCAAATTCATTGATGTATCATATTTACATTATTTCATATAATTTTCCTAAACTGAGTGACTAATTAAAATGAAAAATTCTACTCATCATTCTTATACCACATACCATATCTAATTTTTTTTTTTATCTTTTTATTTATTTTTCTTTAGCAAGTATGTGGCGTAGAAATTATAATTAAAATAAGGTCAAATTAATTAAGAATAAATGTGTATATATATAAATATATATAATGTGTAGAATGACGAGTGATAAATTTCATTTAAAAATATGCTAATTGAAAAATAATAAAATTTAAAAACACAACGCCAGCTCATGCAGATAAACAGACACCCAAGCTAATTACCGCTGATAATTAATATTTTATATTACTATAAGACCACGTTCCATTTTCTGGGAAAAAACTATGCATGCTTCCATGGTGTGTACCACAAGAGTGGCAAAATTAGACCAAGTGCCTAAATGTTGAAACCGACCTAGAGGAATACACACAATCTAACAGATTAGAACGGCCATTGAACCTTTACCTGGCTATATATACATTCCAGGACGCAAAAAATTGCAGGAGGTGACTTAACAAAAAGAGGACAAAACCTGCATCTTTGAGAGATCCATGCTACATGTATATATTTCTAGCAACTCTACCTTAGCCTTCAAGTAAGCTTATTAGGCTTACACCTACGGATTGCATTGGCTCTCTTTAAAACACCATCTTTGCAGTCAGGAGATTCCTCTACGACAGATTCTTCCTGCACAACAAGGCCACGGTTCCTCGTCAGTTTCCTTATCGGCGTTGTTGGTAATCCTGATTGCGAATTGTCGACTGCTGGCTCCACCTGAGATGCAGCTGCCATGTTTGTGTTATTCCTGTGTGGCATGAGCTCCTCACCAACAGAAACAGCGTCCATCATTAGCTGTAAAACAATCAAAATCAGAGATTGGTTCCCATAACAAAATATGCCAAGATACAATATCATACACTATTATAAAACAAAATCGGATAAACTATCAAAAGAGCCAGATTTATTAACAGACTTTCTTTAAGCACTAACAGGACCACAGTAGACCAAACTTTCTTCAAGCAAGGAAATAAAGATACACTCCATTTAAGACCCAAAAACACAGGATAACTTTACTAGCTATCCTGATAAGCTTTTACCATTATTGCCAGTTGTTTTAAACAAAACAAATGAAACTTTTATACAGTTTCCAGTCATAGCAGCTGATCATAATATGGTTTGAGCAATCTATACAATGGATAGTGCTTGTATTTGTTCAATTGTTGCTACACAGATCCCATGTACCCACCCGTGAGGGACTCGAGCGTGCAGGCAAACAAACCAAATAATTTATCAAATCCAAAAATTCTTTGGTACCTTCCAATCTCTGAAATCATATCTGAACACAAAATGACCATAAGTAACCTCCCCTGACATAACAGAATTGGCGGCAGGAGCATTCCTTGGAGCTGAGAAAGAAAATGTAACAACAAATGACAATGTGCTCACAAAAAAGAACGAAAAAAAGAAAGACGAACAGATGGCACTCATAACACAAAAATATATTCTTTTTATTTTGATTTGATGTACTCACAAACAAGATGAGAACCATTTTCCTGCACAGTGATTTCAGCTCGCCCATCTTTGACTAGGAAGGACAGAGCAAATAAATTTTCTATTGTCTGCGCAAAGGACTTCCTATTCAATATCAAACTTTCGAGTCTAACACACTTCTTCTTCCTTAATATCTCAAACATTGTTGACATATTCTTGTCAGTATCTGTCTTTCCTTCTCCCCCAGTATCATCAACCTGTAACAATGAATAATAAATCTGGCTAAATGCACATTGTTGCTAGATCAAGTTAGAAGAACCAATGTAATAATACAAATAAATTTATTTCAAACTCGCTCTTGGATCTTAAACTTTGGCATTGCCATGAGAATCAGGCCACAAAATGCAACAGAGAGCACATTTGAAAACAACTCACTGTGTGTTAGTACACACTTCCAGAGACATTACAAGAAGCATCCAACAAATAGGTCGCAAGAAAGAAAATAGTTTTCACCAAGCTTCAGGTGAAGCTCATGAAAAGAATTTGTAATGATGGACAAGAGAGGAAACAGCCTATTTAGAATCAAACAGTATAAAACATCACCATTCTAATGCATAACATCTCTGCCAAGATAGGGAATATAAAAATCATTTTTCATTTTACTTTTCTTCATCTTAAAAAGAAAAACAACTTTTAATAAAATGAACCCAAGCAAGAGAACCTTAACACCACAATCGGCCTAAACATTATATTTGTTAACAACAGCATTTGATCTCCCATTCTACCATCACAAATTTTGTGAAAGGAGAAACCTGCTATCTCTACAACTTCTAAATTGACAATTTACCCATATCTTCTGTCATTCCAATAGTCACTACAACATAAGCACGGAAACCGGGGAAAGAAAGTAATCTCACCTCTTCAGGATGAGCAGTTTCAGCTGGCTTTGAACGCTTTCTATGAACCACCGTCTTCCTTTGCTTCAATTCGGTATTCATAGGTCCAGTCCTTTAGAAATAGATATATGTAGAAAAACAATAAAACAACTAAGTAATCCATATTCAGACAACAACAAAAAATGCCAGCCCTTATTTATTCAGAAGTAAAAAGTACTGATAAAACTCACATGGTGCTACATCCATGAGCCTTGCTAAAAATAGGTGCAACGGCAACTCCAACATCTTTCCAACGTACCATAATCTTAGCATTCTCTTGGGAGGAAACTCCCCTGCTGGATTGACCATATTCGTTGAGAAAACAGTTAACAAACTCTGCAGGTGTAATTCCCTCATTGGAATGTGACTTAACAGAACTTGCCAAAGTATTAGCAATGCCCAATAGTGCCTCAGCATCGGCAACTTGCTCTCTTGGCTTTTGAACTGAAATGATCAAAACCGGTGCACAAAATTGTGAGTCCACTTTCTTCAAGTAGATAAAAAAAAACAAAAAACAATATAACATTGTTGCATATAGAATGGAAAAAAAAAATCCTAAGCTTTTTATTTCTTTCATACTTTATATATATTTTTATTTCTTTAAGGGTTTAAATTACGAGAGTGTTAATACCACAACGGTCACAACTCTCTCGTGTGCAACCAATGTGGGACACATTGGTCTGACTCTGTACGAAACCATCAGAGTCGCCTTTGACGTCTCATATGTAGATATGCCCCGCGTTACATGAAAAATTGCGATTATTCCTAGCAATTTCTAAAATTTAATTGTTTTCAAAATGATCTCAGTTTTAGGATCATGATTTTTGTTTTTTAAAAAACCATTCTTCACGTTTCTCGGCCGCCACCAAACATACAACACATTAGTTTGATAAATAAACTATTACTAAATAATAAGTTCATAAACGGAATACCTAATTCATGCAACCTCTCTACTTCACCGATGATAGTACTGAACTTATCCGAGTCTGCCCGCGTTATATCATCTCTCTCATCTGCAAAGAAAAAAAGAAATTCTATTCAATAAAATGCAAACAATTTCGAAATTAATTAAAATCAGAAAAGGTAATATTTTCTTGATACCGTTGATAAGATTCATCACCGCCAGGTACTTGGAACGAAGTACCCGGCGATCCAAGTGGCTCCCACGGGCTGAATCATCATCACCCAACGCCGAGTCCTCCATTTCTCCGTTAACCCGCTCGCGCTTCACGGCACGGAGTGCTTCTTCGGTGTCAACACCTCGGCTTCTAGTCTTCGGCATAGTCCCAGTATCCACAAATTCAATAGAAAAATTGTGGAGGAGAAAACCCTAAATCGGAGAAATATGGGGAAAGAGGGAAAGCTGAAGCAAATCAATCAGGAAAGAAAGGGGGGCGTGCACTGCTGTTCTGGGGGCATGTCAATGAACGTGCTGAGAGTGGTTTTAAAATTCCATTTTGATTTTGGAGATTTATAAAGAGGGAACAGCGGAATTGAAATAGAGAGAGAGAGAGAGAGAGAGATGGGGTTTTTTTGTTTTATTTTTAATTTCCCGCTCCTCTGAAATTCGCGATATTTCAAACTTGGGCTGGAATGGGCTGGGTTCCATGCTGTCGGTTCTTATAACTTACAAGATGCGATTTGCTATTTTGCTTTATATAACTAAAAGTTTTAAACGGCATAGCATTTACAATTCACTGAATAAAATTTAGTTTAAAATTTTACTTTTATAAATTTTAAATAGGGGTGACAATTTCTTACACGACCCGTTAATCCAACACGAACACGACACGATAATAGCAAGTTAGAATTTAGTCTTAATTGATTTCGGGTCACAACGGATTGATCCGTTATGACACGATTGCTTAACGGATTGATAGTGGGTCAACCTGTTTTAACCTGTTATGATACGCTAAGAAAGTTAAAATTAAAATTATATTCTTATACTTAAAAGTAAAATTGTTAGAATTTTAATTTAATATTTTATTGTTTAGATTGTAATTTAGACTTATAATTAGTGTTATTAGTTTTATAGATATTATGATTTTAATATTTATATAAAATTATGCTAAATTTAATTAAGTCAAATGAATTAATTTTGGGCATATTCAACTTATTTACATAAACAGGTTGAAACGAATCATATTATGTTGTGTTAATATATTTCGTAATATTTATTAACGGGTCATAACGGGTTGACACGATACGACACGTTATGTTAACGGGCCGGATTAGGGTTTGAGATTTTGACACGATAAGCTTAACGGGTCGGGTTAGGATTGACCTATATAGTATAATATACATGTCTTGATACGACACGAATACGATCCGTTATCACGATTTGACACTCCTAATTTTAACTACTTATTTTTTATTACATCAAATAATAAGCTTAATAAATAAAAAATTATTCTATTAAAATATTAATTTTTAACTTTTTATTTATTTTAATTCTAATTATAATTTAAATATTGATTTGTTAGAATACTTACAGCTCATTAGTTATCTTATTCATTTAATCAAAATTTAACTAAAAGATATAAAAAAAAAATTCAATAGACTCAACAAAATTAAAATAAATTTAACTTCCTCTCTTCTCACTCTCCATATTTAGAGAGTGAGGAGAGAGTTAAATTTATTTTAACTTTGTTGAGTTTACTAAAATATATTTTTTATGTTTTTTAGTCAAAATTTAATTAAACAAGCCATTTAGCTAGTGAGTTATGAATGTTCTAAGGCCTTATTTTTAAAGATGAGATGAAAAAAAAAATACTAGTGTAATATATTTTTTTAATATTAATTTTTTTTTGAGATTTGAAAAAGTTAGATTTTTTATTATATTTTGTTTAGAAATTTGAAAAAGTGTAATTATGAAATTGAGATGTATTTTGAGTTTTGATTTTATCCTTGTAAGCAAACAAGCCTTAATATTGCTTAAAAAAAGGGCATATTAATATCAAATTATCAGAATATTATCAATATATTGATCCAATCGAAACCTTTGATAAGATGTAGTAGGTTTTTTTTTTTTTTTTTTTTTATAAATTAAGGCCGCTTTGAGCAAAACAGAGAGATCACATAAAAGAAATCTTATAAAATTTATTGAGCATTAATTTATAAGCAAAACAAACTTATAAAGAACGCTATTAAGACCAATACATGCTTTGAAAGATGACTATACACTATGAACAATCCGGCCAACCAAAACACATTGCTACGACATATCTTTCACGTTGTCCGGGAAACGAAATTGTGCGACTTTCCAATTACTAATAAAAATTAAAGATATAATTACTTGCAAAAATCCTATGTAATGAAGCCAAAGTATTGTGTTAATAATATGAAGCCATCGAAGTCCAAGTCCATCTTTGTCTTGGTGAATGTCATTGTTGTTGCTAACAATAGAGGCACGCTCATGCGCGCATGGGGAAGAGGAGCGCCACAATGATGATGATTGCCGTCGTGTGTAGAGAGAGGCCCGTCAAAGCTCTGGAGTTGAGTGCCTAAAGGTGTAGTCTATAGATAGCTCCATTGAGATTATTGGTTACAACACTGAACTCATGCAAGAAATGCAACGTAGCTAGCTAGCGATGCTGGTATTTCTCCAAGCAATTGGTTTCTAGATAGATTGAGTCTTTCTTTCTTTCTTTCTTTTTAATAATTTTTTATTTTATTTTTTAAAAATTTTTGTTAATAGAACACAAGTTTTGTTAGTAGGAATCTGCCTTAGAAATGTTTATCAGTACAAAGAACCTGAGAAATTACACCATGGAAAGATCCCCACCACAAGCTAATGTCATTGACATTCCAAGTAAATCTTGCAAGCCTATGCGTGGCTTCATTACACATCCTTCCCACATGTCTTATAACTTCACAGCTTCAAAATCGTGCCATCAGCTCGTTAGTATCCTTTATGAAATTGCCTAACATAGATATGGAAGGCTCAGGCTGTTGCAACTCCTTCGCCATAATCAGAGATGAGTCACTTTCAATAATGAGATTATTGATCACCAAATGGACACTCAGCTGAAGATCCTGAGATCGAATAGCTAGCACCTGGATTCCTAGTGCTGCATCACTGACTTCTGCTCTTTCTTACTAGCTGTCATAAGTTGGGGGGAGATTGATCCGGTCTGGTTGGTCGTGGAGGACTTTGATGGACCAGACCGGATATATTCGGGGACCGGGCCAAACTTTAAATGGGACTGGACCGGACCGGTCTCTTTCAGTCTGCTCCAGTCCGATCTATTCGGTCTTGAATTATTTATTTTTTGCAAAAATTTATTAAACCTGTAAATAATATTTAGTAGTATTACTAATAAATTAAATGCTAGTCTATAAGTTATACTATAACTCTTATAATATATTAAATATTAAATTATTAATGTATACTAATTACTAGTACTAATACTATTACTATTTACTATAAAGTCTATAATATATTAATATAGTTAATAATGATACATTAAATAATACAATAATACTTTGATTCTAAATAATTAATTATATACAACTATAATTATATAAATAATATATATAATTAAAAAAATATAACGTAGTGTTATTCGGTCCGGTCCAGGTCTAAAAATGCCTGGACCGGGACCGGACCGAACCTATTTCAGTCCAAGTTTTTTGGATCGGGACCAGACCAAAGCACACTTGGTCCCGTCCCGGTCCGGTCAGTCTTTCTAATCCGATCCAGAAAATGCTCCCCCTAGTCATAAGTAGTACTCTCACCCTGACAATCTCTAAGAATTTCCCATACTTACATTACGATGTGTTGAAAATATGGCTCCATCAACATTAAATTAATTAAACACACCTAGAGGGGAGAGAGGGTTCCAAATCCAACCGGTAGTGGTGTCTCACTAATTTTAATGGCTTCCCCTTAACTAGTCTCTTTAAAAGCCTTTTGCACAGCTAGAGTATGCCCAATAGGTTGTTCAGGATGCAGTCACTTGTTCTTCAAAAGTCAATAGATTTCTTCTATACCATCAACTCCAATATATCACAAAGAAGAGTTCAATTTCTTCCTTGCTCCCCATCCCATTTAGGTGGCTCGCAATATCAACATATTGTTTGGGAACATCCAATTGGAGCCTAAGATTGTTTGCAACGGATCATATCCATGGTCCTAAGTTGGAGATCAGGGAACTGAACTCAAGAAAGTTACCATTCACTGTCGCAGAAATGGATAAAATCAAATAACTATTGTACGTTTGGGAGCTTGGTTTTTTACTAATGTTGGCGTGGCACAAATTTCATGTGGAAACTCACCTAAAATAGATTATTAGACAGTTTAAACAAAAGAGGTGAGACATGTGCTCCTATGTATGATAAATTGGTATTAAAGCTCGTGTACTCGATTAATTTGACTTTTTTTTTACCTCCTTGTACGAGTTCATAAGAATAAAAAATAATTTAGTGGCACACCATTTTTGCATTTCTTGTTTCCTTTAGAAAGCAAGAAGAGTGTTGAATTTTGGGCAATATCAAGTTACTCGTAGTGTTGACTTTATATCGTTAGACCCTTAATCAAATTATAATGAAATTAAGGTTAGGCTAAGACAAATCTATCTTGGCAAAATGATCATATTGAGGGTATGCGTGTCTATTAATGTAGGTACGCAAGGTACCTACTAATGTAGTTCTCTAGAGATGCTAGTTGTAACAACCCTACTCTCGAGAGGGGTAGAATTGTACTATGTGGCTTTTCTTTCCCAAACAGTTTTAGAAAATGAGAATAATTTCGTTCATTTAAAAACCTTTTAGTTTATACCCAGGGCACAAAACTCCATGTTATAAAATAAAATATACTTTTACAATAAAAGAAGTTTACAACAGAAACATTTGATCAATAAATTAAAAGGTATTTCTTATATGTCTAAACTGTCGTTCTTCCCTTGGACTGTTTACTTCCTGATGCACATTCCTGTATGAGGGAGGAAACACACAGAAAGAAAATTAAAATGAGTCGAATACTCAATAAACATTATTTTATACCGTTTTTAATATAACAAAATAGGTTTTTCAATCATGCAACCAACACACAAATATACGTACATACGTATAAGACAATATATGCATTATTTTTTATAACTATACTCATATTATGTCTTTCCTTCCTATGCATCCTGGTACACCACTTTCATTACATAAAGAATCTGAAGATCTTCCTTATTCTTAATAATTATTTTAAGTCATTAACACATAAGAGATCATCAAACAAGCAAGCATCTAACCGCCAAGTAAGCACAACAATAACCCCTACTACCAAATAGTTATCAGACAAACAAGTCATTAATCAGCAAATAAGAACAACAACCAATAACTACAAGTCATCAATAAAAATTAGTAAACAATAACTCATCCAATACATACATATCATACATGCAATACACATCATACATAACACAACATTTATCTCAGTTCCTTCACTATATTGGGGTCATTGCATACTATTACGCCCTGTGTGCTAGGATTGACGGATTTTCATTTGGATCCTGGCTCTCCCTTTGGATCCCTTTCGCAATTTCATACATCATAATATAACATCAGTTTATACATCATGCATCATTTTAGACTCTTAGCATAGCATACATTCCATCATACATTCTATCCTAGCATCAGTTATAATTTTATTTCATAAAATCAATAGACATAAATATCAAGTTTTATCTTATATTTTTCAGATAAATACATCCAACAATTACTACGTATAGGTATCCAATTATAGGCATATAGTTACGCATTTAGGATTCAATAAAATAGGTTAGTGTGAGACCTCATGTTTTATGTACTTTACATATTGTTTTTATTATTATTAATTATTGATTTATTTTATCATTATTGTTAGTGTTTCTATTTCTTTATTATATGGATTATGTTATTTATTTTGTTTTTGGCTTTTGTGAGATTCCTTGATTTTAGTGATTTCAGTTATTTTGTTCACATATTAATATTGATCATTTCATTTGGATTTCTATCTTTATTATTTTTGGTTTTAATTATTATATTTTATGACCATTCAATTTGTTGTATTTTATTTTGTTTCAATGAGCATTTTATTTTATTGGACCTTTTCAGATTGGTTCATTGATTTTAATTTATCAAATTATTAGGTCTTATTATTTTTATTCTATTTTGTTTGATGGCATTTTGAAGAGTTACAAAATATTATAATTGTACAAGATCTTTTTATTATCATGATTTAGTTATTTAAAGTATTGTGAGATTTTAAATGTGCTTTAAATATCTGATTTAGATATATGGCTTTACTTTTTTAAATAATTAGCAAGGTTCATCATTTTAATTAATGAAGAGGAATATTATGTTATAAACTAAAGTTAAGTTGGTATGATATTCTATTTTAATTCCCTTGAATGTTTTTAAGTTAAGTTGATTTTACGTGTTTTCAAATTAGTGTTTTAAGCACATCGTTTGTACGTTTGAAGACTCTGAAGCGTTAGGCCTATAAATAGTCGAAGAGAAAGCCCAAGCCCCTTATTTTCTTCTTTCTCACTCTCTCTCTCTCTCTCTCTCTCTCCTTTATCTTGTGCAGACTGCAAGCCTCCACTATCGTTGTCTGACTTCCAGCCACAACCCAGCCACCACCAGTCACTTCTCGACATCGCCCCCACCATCAAACTTGTCTTCCACTGGTGAGCTCACCCATGCTAGCGGTGTCAACCACGACAGTCCCACCTCCCACCGACGAGCCCAAACTTGAAATGAGTTTCATGGGTTTTCACCTATTTTTTGGCACCACCGCCGGCCTCTTTGGCCACCCTCACCTCAGGCCAGCCTCCCCTCAACCTAGCAAGCATTACCCTCCGTCGTTAGCCTCCCTTTTCTCCCATTTCTCCTCCACCCACGAAATGGGTTTTGAAACCCACGAACTCACCTTGTCGTGCCACCACTGGCCACCTTATGGTCTCATTGTTACCACCACAAGGTTCCCCCACCTAAGGTAAGCTCCCCCATGCCCAGCCATGACCCAACCGAGCTACCATGACCTCTCACTCTCCTAAACACGGGTTGTACACTTTTGTGTAGATTTGTCACCTTCCGATAATTGCACCGCCTCAGCACCACCACATGAGATTCTCCTTCCTCCAATGAAACTTCTAGTGTTAAACCGAGAACTCTAGCTCAAATCGTCATTTTGCATGGTTGATATCATTGTACATGGTGTTAGCCGCAATGTATGACCCTTCTACCGTTACCAATGAACTTCCCACTATGTTAGTCATCCTCATTTCGTAGCCCTTCCTTTGAAATGCATCCCAACCCGCGGGTCATAGCCTTCTTGCCAGTTATCGTTGTGTATAGTCGCTGCTTTGCAACTTTTGAAGCCACCTCATAACAACGTGCTCGCTTGCTGATACGCAAAATTGCATCTCGACGCTTTCTCGATCATCCAGAGTGTATCCGACAACGAGGTAAGTAACAGTCACTTGGTTGTATTTTATTGGATTAATTAATTGTGTACTAACCTTTTTATATGGTAGCTTGAAGTGTTAATTAATTTATTAATATTAATAATAAAGTTTGGAAGTAGGTTGGTTGGGACCGAAGCCATTATTGGAGGATGAGATCACCCAGTAGTTAATTTTGGTTGTGTTGGAAATTGTGGAGATTTATTGGTTGGATTTATAAATATTGTGTGGACTGTTTTGGATTGTTGTGTGTTGTTGTCATGACATCCAATATATGCTTATCATGCATAAATTATTTCTTACTTGTAATATGAGTTCTTCTGTGTTGGGATATGGTGAGGTGTTCTAAGGTTATGTTGTCGAGTGGTTTTTGGTTTAGTCTAGTCATAGTGGCGGGTGTACACACACCCCAAGTCGAAATGAGACATTATCTTGGTGGAGTTCCTTTGGTCACTCGGGAGCAAAATATACTAATGTGATGTCCTTTGGGTTGTCACTAGGCGACAACGAGATTGGACGAGATGGTAATGCTCTTATGCCGACTCCGTGATTCCTCTGCTAGCAGGGGCTAGAGGATGTTTAGTCATGGTACGTGCTAGGGGCGATTAGTTGGGCATCACTTGTTTCGAAGTCACATACATGGTCGTTTTCCTTAGTGTGGTGAAAAGAGTTAGGATGTATGGATGGTCCTTAAAAGAGACCACGGTATACTATTAATTAATAAAATGGAATTGTGTTGAAAGCCACAAACTGAATTTTTGGCGAGTTTATGTATGTGTTCCTTTATGAGAAATGATGGTTGTGAATGCGTTCCTTTCTAGAAAATGATAGTATGTTAATGAATTCCTTTCTGGGAAAGGATGGTTTGATGATGAGATCCTTCTGGGAAAGGATGGTTAGTGGTCTTGCATTCATTTCTAGGAAAGAACGTGATGTGTTGTGTACACCCTTTTTGGGAAAGGACGATTAGGTGTACTTGTGGACTTCCTTTCTGGGAAAGGAAGTATGTGTGTGGATTTAATTTGCTTGATGAAAATATTTTGTTTTTTGTTGTTTGAAAATTTTGTTTGTGTGCTGACTGCTACTTACTGATATTCACATCTCATATGGTGTATTTGTTCCACCTATGATTCCGTTTTATGGAATTGTACTTTTTGATGTAGAGGACAATGATGAGCCCAAGGGGCAGGCTCCGCCGGAGGAGTAGTTGGTTGAGATGATTGAGAGTGGGATTAAGATCCCAAATGTTGTTACTATCTTCTTGTTGCTTTTCTTATGGATGACTGTATAATCTCCACTTGGAGAATTATATTTTAGACTGGTTCGTAAGTTTTTAAATTTTATAATACTAGAATGAATGAATTTTTATTTTTCGTTGCGAATAATTTTAATTGTACCTTTATGCATGTTTCACACCACTCTTGGAGCACTAAGTGATGGGGGATGATTGACATGTGTGATGATCATCCTTGTGTCGCGAGTCCCTCTAAATCCCAGAGGGAGTCGTGGGCGCCATAATTACCAAGAATGGTCATACATACATATATTAGCATTTTCAATCCTATTATCTTTTCTTTACTAATCCGATAAACTCTATAATGTATGAATATAACACTTACCTGCTCTCCTTGCTATTCTTATATCATGCAGTCCAGTTACAAGTGAATTATATAAAAACCAACCTATAAACATACACGTAAATAGCATCAATATATATCTAGCACACAAGCAATTAAACTAAGAAGGACCTACATTTCACTAGGACACTTTGCTGCTATTCCTATGTCCTTGAGGTCCTTATTATGCTAAGACCATCGGAGACTCACTACGGACATTGAGACACTTCTTGATATCCTCATGCCCTTGAAGTTCTTACTATGCGAAGACCATTGGAGACTTATTGCGGACACTGGGACACTTCCTGATATCCTTATGTCTTTGAAGTCCTTACTATGTTAAGACTATCAGAGACTCACTGAGGACACTAGGACACTTCTTGATATCCTCATGCCTTTGAAGTCCTTACTCAAGACAGAGTACCCATTACATATGTAATTCCATTCGGTACACGTGTCACCAAATACATATGTACTCTTCCTCCACATTACCCAAGATGAACATAAAATACGTTGATCACTTGTTGGCGTGACAAGCACCATACATTGAAAGCAACATTCTTCATACTCATTGGTAGGACTAATCCTACTTCTTGACCCTCTATGAGTTCATCCTGACACTTAACATGATAAAGTTTATCTCAAATGTACCTCTATCGTGTCACGTAGTTTGAGACTACTATTGAGCTATCTCGTCATCCACTCATTCACATGGCAATATGCCACGTGGCTCCTACATCAACTCCTGACTTGACATGTACCCATTACTTTATATGTACTTTAAGGCATAACACGATTACACACTGACAACCATCATTGAGGGTACCAATCACATCACTTCTCTAGGACACTGTTCAACAGTTCACAATACTTCACGTGCCTTACTTTCCCTCAATCACGCAACCATCCAACATGATGACATGCCTCACGGAGCATTACGACTATAGTATATGGAGTACACCCCAAGCATACTCTATTCCACTCATACAACATCCACGTAGAGTACACTCTATGCTTGCTTTCTCCACAAAACACACGCCACATGGTGAATCACTTTATCCCATGGAGTACACTCCACATGTACTCCCTCTGAACACACTGCTCCACATCACCATACGGTGCATTGCTCCACCATATAGAGAATACTCCATGTGTATTCCATTCACAACGTCTGCCACAACACCATATGTGACGACCTGATATTTTTTTCCATTGGATTTATTATACTTGGAATAGTTATATTTACCTTAGACTTATTCTTGACATTTTATTATAACTTTTTGGAAATATATGTTGTTAGTGACACTTTAAGTCCAAATTTATGAAAAAATTCAAATGAAACTACTAGAGAGACTTGAAGGCCACGCTTTGGAATACAAGATCTTTTTTTTTTCACCTTGCTTGGAACACAAGAATCCATAAGTGGCATGTGGTGATTGGAAGAAATGAAGAACCAAATATTACACTTCTTCTTGGATGGATTTCGGCTATGGTAATTCTAAATGGAATTTTCAATTAGTTCAAAGTCAAGGGAGGACACTTGGGTTGAGATAAACATGCCTAGAACGAAGAGGTATGTAGAAAAGAATTTTTGTCATCTAGCTAAGGGGTGGCCAATGAAAATGGGATCGAAATGAGATTGGAACCGACTTAGGCATGTGTAATCGACTTAGTGTAGTATTTATATATACATATATATATATATATATATCTTTACAATGAACATGATAGCTAGACAAGTATAGGGATAGGTGGCACTCAAGGAACTTACATCTATGGAAGGTTTTGGATTGGCTTTAAGGGAGAAAGGGGTAGCCGAATTCTCATGTTGGTCATATTTTGGATATGTTCTTAAAAGTGGAAATGATATGCATATCTAAGTTTTGGCATTTTCTATTAGGTGTCACCATTATCTTAAGATAAGCTTTAAGTCATTTCAATTGCCAACCAAGCCTACAAAGAAATGAAATGAGTACATTAAGGTCTAGCGGGGGTATATGGCACGACAAGCAACAATCCAAGTGTTTTTTTAGATTTTCTTCCACCTTTTATGCTTAAAAGTGTCGACCAATATATATATATATATATATATATATATATATTAGGATATTCCCTCCATTTCTCATTTTGAAACTCATGGCTAAACCTAATTTAGAATACTCTCCACCTTAGTTTCCACTCACTTATCCCTACAATCACTTTTCAAGACATTTTGGTGTGATCTTTCAAAGGATTTTCTAAGACAAACCACCCTCACAAGTTCTCTTTGTTTAATCCTTTGGAAAAAAAAAACTTGTAAGTGTACCTATAACACAATCTTAGCCTTTATTTGTATATATAGAGTTAACTTAATGAAGGTTATTTTATTTGAGTGCTTATTATGTTCATAAGATATGTTATGTTTGTACTAGGTTAATTCAAAAGAATATAATGTGATAAATAGAGAAAAATCTTCTAAGGAGTAAGGATTTATTTTAGTAAATTGTGGATTGAAGATGGGATAATGATATGTGATGTTGGGATGACAAAAAAGCTAAGTTTGGGACTTGTAGGGGTTTGGCTCTAGTGGAATACCATAGGGTATTTTGAGTTTTTATTTTATTTTTAGATGATTGACTAATTTAGATTGTTGAGTGATTGAGGAATAATTTTATTAATTAGTCCTCTTGAGGAGTAGTGGAATGGCTATTTTGATATGAAAGAATTGAAGAAAATAGTCTACTATATAAAGGAAAGATTTCGATTATGGATTATTTTAGCTTAGTTAAGAAATTTTCAAGATATGTTAAAAAAAGTGTAAGTTAATTCCAAGGAAAGGAAGAGAAATTTTGAGTTTATTATATCATGATATTCGGCCCTATACTTTTTAGGGTTAAGGTTAAATGATTTTCCTACAAGTGAATTGTCTACATATTAATTGATGAAGAATGATTAGTATAAATTAATATGTGTATGTCATGCATTCATAATGCATGTTCTATATGTCATATGATCCATGAAAACATGTAGTATGCATGAAAAAGTCTAGTAGTACATGCATGTCTAACTACATCATAAGATTTTCTGTTTTGGGTCATAACGTCTTAAAAAGAAAATAAGAGAAATAATTTTATAAGAACATCAAAGATTAATAAAAGTCGCATTATGATGGTGAAGGGGATACGATTTGCCAAATGATTGACGTGTCGACGGTGATGGCAGATAAAGTCATGTCATGACGGTGAAGGTAATCGATTTACCGTATGACTAACATGACCAAGAAAATTATATCATGACAGTGAAAGCGATTCGATCTACCGTCACGATAAGAAAAGTTACATCATGACGGTGAAATTGATTCGATCTGCCATATGATTGACGTGAATAAGAAAGCTGACGGTGAAGGTGATTCGATTTGCCGTTATGCTAAAGAATTTGACGGTGAAAGTGATTCGATCTGCCGTATGATTGACGTTAATAAGAAAGTTGACAGTGAATGCGTTTCGATCTGCTATCAAGGTTAAGGAATATGTATGACAGTGAAGACGATTCGATCTGCTGTCATACTAAGATTTACATGAATAAAAATGAAAATATGAAAATTAAGAATTCCAAGTAAAAGATACGTTAAGTCACGAAAGGTGGTGCACCTGTGTCAATAAAATTCTTTCTGGAAAATACAAGATTTAGTAAAGAGGTGTACTAGTCATGTATAAGTCATGCATAAGTCATGCATAAGTCCTGACTAAAAGTTCATGGTCATATCACATGCATTTATGTATTGTCTGTATATACTGTTAATGCTTTTATTATGTTATTTATGCAGTTATTGAGATTTTTCGAAATCTCATCCTTTGAATTTCATCTATCATTCCTCTCGGAATGATAGACTTGGTTGTAGGGATAGATGATAGAAAATAAGACTCTGACCTTTTGAGAGATTTAATAGAGCCTTGAGGGGCCCACTGAATACTCTATTTTTGAGGACTACGCCCCTCCTGACTATTTATTGGAGGTTTTGAGACAACACGAATCCACATCAGCAAAAGAGCAACTTCTCATTGGGTGTTGCCTATCCTTGAGCCTTGATGGCTATTTGTCCTTGAGCAGTATTTACGTGACGTCAGTAAGGAAATACCTCAAACGGGATTTTGAAGTTAGTATGAATATGTTTCGTTACTGAAATGAATTTAAAGAAGTTAAGAATGAGTCTTTGTGGTGAGGAGGCATAGTAATATGATGGACTATGTATGTATTTGGAGAACTCAGTTCTGTAAAAACTTGGTACTCTATGTTATTGTAAATATTAAACTATGAGTATATGATTAAGTTGTTACCGTGTGATCATTTTGCAAAATTAGATTTTTTTGCATAGTTGGAGTATTAACTTTACTCCGCTGCGATACTCATTGCATATTGCTAATAATTTAGGTGTGTGCACACTATTTCTAACATGTACGAAGGATATGTAACCTAGTGTTACATGTTCTGACGTCTCAATTTACGTAAAATTCCAAACGTAAATTGCGGGACGTCACACCATATCTGCACATAGAGCACCCCATATTACACAGCACAGTCCACAATCTTACTTCACAACACAGTCAGTCAACTACACAATTATGCCCAATGCTTCATAACACAGCTAACCAACTTCGCACAACTATTCAACGGACTCCACAATACCAATGGTACATACAACCAATCAATCGACTAATTATAAATACAAGAGAGAGAAGATTATACCATAGTAGAGTAAACCCGTACGTTGCTCGTTTCCTAGCACGATTAGTGGTGTCAAAAGTCATTAACTTGAGCGTTAACTGCTCCATCAAAGTCAGTGACGTGACCTCAGAATGTGAATACCTTGGAGTTTGAATATAGGGGTTTGATTACTAATTTGGGTTGTGTGAGGATGGACATTAAGGTGGGGGGTTCATTGGTGGCGGTGGAAGGAAGGGTCGTACGCTGTGACTAACACCGCGTATGGTGATGTCAATCACGTAACATAGCAGTTTGGGTTAAGATGTTCGGTTAGACACCGGAAGTTAGGAGAATACTCATTGGAGGAAAGAGAATCTCGTAGTGGTGGTGGTGGCTGTGAAGCTTTGGTGGTGGCTGTGACGTCTAACAGTGACGGATGATGATAGTAAGGGGCTAAACTTGTGAACCACAAAACCCATTTTGTGGGTTGTGCATGCTTCGGCCAAGGGAGGAGAGAGAAGAGACATGGTGGCTAGGCTTGGTTGCCGGTGGTATGGGGAAGTCGCTAGCATGGTTGGAGGCCATGGTGGCCGGCGGTGGTGCAGCAAACGAAGGGAAAGCATGGGAGAGACCCATTTCAAGTTTATGGCTGTGTAGGGGGTGGGGCTACTGGAGATGACACTGTCAGCATGGCTATGCTTGCCGGCGGCTGGCGGTTCAGGGTTGACCAGTGGTGAGGCCTGGTGGACGACTATGGCGCCGGTTTGGGCTGAGGCTGAACAGCCAAGATGGGGGTTCCTTGCACACGAGAGAGAGAGGAGAGAGAAAGAGGGAGGGAAAAAGTGAGGGGTTTGGGCTTTCTCTTCGAACTATTTATAGGTCCAACGCTTTGGAGTCTTCAAACGGACAAATGGTGAGCTGAAAACACTAATATGTAAATATGTAAAACTAATTTAACTTAAAACACTAAGAAGAGTCAAATAGAATATTATTTTAACTTAACTTTAGTTTATAAAATAATATTCCTCATCATTAATTAAAATGATGAAGCTTTACTAATTATTTAAAAGAATAAAACCATAAATTTAAATCAGAAATTTAAAGCAAATTAAAATCTTACAATATTTTAAATAACTAAAATAATGGTAAAAAAACGATTTTGTACAATTATAATATTTTGTAACGCTCCAATATATTATAATTACATTTCTTATAAATCTACCTTGGGTTCAATAATACTAGAAATACCTAATATAATATTTTCAGGACATTTAAGATATTCTATAATATTAAAATACTAAACATATTTTAAAATCAACTTTATCTTTTAAAAACACGCCATTAGGGTTGTGCACGTGCATCAGTCTCAATCAAATGAGAGAGGAACGAGTTATTATGTTATTTCCTCAAAATTCATTAAGCCTTAGAGAAAATGAGCGGGTGTTACACTAGTAGTTATAACCTTTATTCCGCTATTACACATGGAGGCGTGATGATTTTCTCCACTTTGCATGGCATCGATTGCATATTCACTACAAGAAAAATAAGTATTTGTGATAGATTATTTGCGGTTATGATAACTATTTGCCAAAACATACTCATTTTGATAGATTATAGTCATTTTAACAAAAAATAGCTAACCACAAATAAACAATTTTCTTGTAATGATTACACTAACTGACAAAGTTAGTTTTCAAAAAGCTTATGTTCATAGCTAGTTACTAGGATAATTAGGCAACAAAGACTAGGTTTAGAGTAAGGACATAATAATTATAGAGTCCAAGTTAATCAACTGAAAGTTTGTCATTCATGCATTTACTAGAGTGCAACTAGTGCAAGTGCAAGTGAATCAAAGTAAGTCAAGTGTTAAGCTTGTGGTAGTGGCAAAAGTGAAGTTTATAAGGTGTTCTCCATGAGAAGACAATTGTGAGAGAATCTAGTGCTTTAAATGCATCTTATAGTCAAGTGGCAATGATCTCAAGTGTCTCTTGTTATCTTGATGAACATGTATGTTCTATAAGTCTAACAATTTTGTAATATAAATTTTTGGTTCCAACCTATGAGAATTTGGTATCAAGAGCTTCCCCAAACCAACACATTATGTCTAGATTTGTTTGAAGCTCATTCAGGTCTAAGATTTTTTTAGGACCATATGTAGAATTGGAATCTCATTAATTGGAAAATTAAATCGTCAATATAGATACCAACGTCAAATAATATTATCGCTTCGCTGCAATAGGCCATGGCAAATGGGGTTTCTACCTTTGTAGTCTTTGCTATTGTCCTATATGCCCACGAGACCTCAGAGAATTCCTCAACCCATTATCCTTTCTTTCCAATCTTTTCATCAAGATGCCAACCATGGCCTTGTTTGTTGCCTTGACATGCCTCTTCACTTGGGAGTGTTAATGTCCTGGCTAGGAATATATGACCTCAATTTTAATCATGGCGCATGAGTTCGAATGGTGGTAGGAGTCGATTGTTCTTTAGTTATCTAAAATTATGATTCGACCAATGCACTTCCACTTGAGTGGTTTTTGCATGTCCTTTTATGTATATTGGTCATCATGTACTGCACTTCTCCGGGTGAAAGGCATGAGGGGCATGGAAAAACCTCGACTGCATGGTACCCTTTCTATGAGGGCAAAGCATGCTATTTTATTTCTTGTCTTTTATGCCTCTAATTTGTTGTCAGGGAGGCCACCATCCATTAGCAACTTCGTTATCCCAAGCGCATATTCGGGCGCTTCTAAGTTCACCTTCGAGATTGCGGGCTTGATTGAAGGGGTCTCCACTATTTTAGTTACTTCTTCCCAGGGTAGGGTTGGCTCATCTTACTTAGATGAGGGCTTGTGCTTATTGGTCGACTATCCAGTTGTCGACTAACAAAATTTGCTTGATGGAAAAGTAGTCAAAGAGGTTGCACTTTTCCCATGTGTTGTATATAGGTACATCTTAGGCTTATCTCCCTTAGCTACATATTCCATTGTTATTTGATTAACTATCACCTATAAATTTGCTTGCACGTCGACCTTTCTTGCCCCTATTGCTTCTGATATGGCAAGCACTGCAAGCAGCGCCTCACATTCTGCCTCATTATTAGTGGTCTTGAAAGTGAGCCTTATTATCTAATAGATTTCTTTCTCGTCTTCAGTCACCATGAACACTCCCGTGCCTCCACCTAAGTGGTAGAAGGAGCTGTAGTCATCAACCAACCACGATATTTCTATAGGAATTTATGACACTAGTTCAACGAAATTAATGAATTAGGTGATGAAATTTGCTAGCGCTTTCCTCTTTAGTGTGTGCTCGGGAGATACTTAAGGTTGGACTTGCTTAGCTTGATCGATCAGCTCACTGGACATCCAAACACATTGAGCCTTCGTAAGACCTTTTTGGTCTTCGTTTGTACCTTGATTGGGTGAGTTTGGAAGTAAGGTCTTAGCTAATAGGTTGTTGTTACCCGTGCGAATGCTAGTATATTGAAGTAAGGGTAGTATATTGGCCCCTTGGCATTTCCTTCCTTTTTCGTTAGCACGGTTGATATTGGGTTTAAGGAAGTAGATAGGTGTGTAAGGCTTCCCCTTGTGTTGCCTAGCTTAAGAGGGGGCCTTTGCCAAGTGTTCTTTCATGCATTGAAACACTTGTCACAATCTTTGTTCCAAGTGTGGATCTTACGTAGCACCTTGGAAAAGGGGGTGCACTTGTTTGTCGACTTGGACATGAACCTGCTAACTGTTGTCACCCTTTTGACCAACCTTTGCACCTCGTTGAGATTCTCGGGTACTTTCTTCCCAATGATCGTTTTGATTTTCTCAGGATTGGCTTAAATTCCCCTTTCCAAGACCATAAATCCTAGAAACTTTCCTGAGTTTATGCGAATGACACATTTTCCTTGGTTGAGCTTTATGTTATGCAGTTGAAGGATGGCGAAGGCCTCTTATAGGTTTGCCACATCATGTGCTTGAGTCACTAGCTTTTCACAAGTAGGTTGTTCACCTATCTCCATGGTGTACCAAATCTGGTCTTTAAGCATGCAATTCACTAACCTTTGGTAAGTCACTCCAACATTCTTTTAGCTTGAAGGACATTGCTTGGGTAACAATATATTCCTCAATTAGTTACGAACAAGGTCTTTGTTTGGTTGTCTTGGCTCATCTTACTTTGGGTGTAGCCAAATTAGGCATTAATAAAGCTCAGCATCCGGTGTGACTCGTTAATCCAACATGAACACAATATAAATTTAGCAGATTTGGATTTGATGTTGTTGAATTCAAACAAAAATCGGTTGGCTAGTTAATAAATTTTTTTATAAATGGGCTAACCTGCTTAACTTGAAATCAACCTGTTTTGACTCATTTAGATGTTATTTTAAAATCATAATTTTTTATTGTTGAGTTGTAATATTGGTATTTCTCAGTAGCTTATATTTTTGTTGTTGGAAGTGTAATTCTAGACCTATACTCATATTTTTTTATTGTAGGGTTTGTAATATTGATTTTTTTATATGTTAAAATTTAAAAAATAATGATTTTTTTTGTTAGTATATAGTCTTAATCTTTTTTTAAGATATTGAGGCTACTATAACTATAGTTTTAAATTTTATGTGAAATAATATTAATCAGGCCAAATGGATAATACATGTCAATTCAACACATTTAAATGAAATATATTTAAACGAGTCATGTTATGTTGATTTATTTCTAATTAATTGTTAAATAAAAAAGGGTGATACAACACTACCCATTATATAAATAGTTTGGATGAAGGTTTGAAAATTTTGACACGTTTAGCTTAACAGACTGGGTTTGGGTTGAGTTATATAGTTGAATATTCATTACTTGACACAATACGAACACAATCCGACACAAATTGCCATCCCTATGGTGTACTCACATGTCGTTACCTCATTCCCTTCAACTTTTTGATACTGACCCATTTCATGATTTGACCTCAACTGAAACAATATAAGTGCTCTTCAATATGTCTTACTTACAAGATCAATCTCTCATTTGTTGTCAGCAAGGTCTGTCAGTACATGCAACAACCCACAATTAATCATTGGATTGCTGTTAAGAGAATTTTTATGCTACCTTCAAGCTACTGTACACCCTTGCCTGTTTCTTACTCCAACTCCTTCTAATACTCTTCAGGCCTACTCCGATACAGATTAGGTGGGTCTATGATTGTAGGTCCACAAATGACTAACTCATATATTATGAATCCAATCTCATTTTATAGAGCTCTTGCAAACAACACACTCTTGCTCACTCAAGCACGAAAGTCGAATATCGTTCCCTTGTAAATTGCACTATTGAACTCATTTGGCTTCAAAAACTTCTCAACAATCTTGGCATTTATCTACATCAACTATCAACTTTATGGTGTGCCAATATTGGTGTCACATACTTTTTTGTTAATCCCGTAAGCACTAATACACCGCCTTAAGTTTAATTAAGTAGCAGTGATACTCAGCTTGTCCCATAAAATAAATTTGGATGCAACCAATAGTGAGAGTGTCCACAGGTTGGTCCATACCTGAGACAAATAGTACATTGAGATGACCACGATTAACATGTTCTCAACAATCTTGCCAAATCAATAGTCAAGAACTTCTCCACAATTGGGGACTCACAGATTCAAATTCATTTGCATAGCCTCAAGTCTAGCCATGTATCAAGATATGTATCAAATCTTCATGATTCTAGATGTTGTCTTCCAACATTCACTTTGTTTTTTTGTAATATATATTTCCATTAACTGCATTATTGGCTTTGTATGTATCACAAAAAGTGTACATGTTTTTGTGTGTGCAATAAATCAATATATTATACATTCTTTAATTAGTAGTTCTTAACTAGCCCAAATAAAACTAATCATCATACTCCACATGCAACAGTTTTCAGAGTTAGTAGGAGGTTCCTCGAGTTGAGCTATATATATAGCTAGCTAGTTATTAGTGTAACATGAATTTGGAGTGATCTGAGGTAGCCATGCATTTGTTAGTTTAGAGGTTTCCAATTCGAATTTGTGGCCTTTACTTGTGTTGGATCCAAATTACACTATTGGGAGAAACACATTGTGTACATATTATAGATCACTTAATAACATGATCTGTTACTTCATTGGTGTTCAAGATCTTTGGAATATTGCAATGGAGACGTACATTTTAAAATTATTGGGTTTATCTATATATCTGTGTATATATATAGTGATCAATTGACTAATTTTTGGAAGAATATGGACAAACAATACAATATTTAATTTGTTCATTAATGGTACATGCATGTAGAATTGCTTTAGGAAGAATACTAGCAGTACAATACACTTTGAGTAACCAGAACCTTTTCAAAATAAGGTTTCAAATTTTATTATTTAATATTGGACATTTAATAGTTCAATTGATCATATGTCTCCCTTTATAGTAACAAAGTGAATTGGTTAAGTTATAACATGTTAGTCAAGGTTGGACCAACTACCTTATGAAATAGAAGCAGTGAGATTTCTTATATCTATATGGCAGATATATTCAATCCAAACTCACGTGTTAGTATTGAAAACTTTGGTTCAATATTTCCTTTTATATTTTGGGTGTGTAGTCCATAAGTTGCTTGGCCTATGGATAGGGTCGAGAACCTATCATAATTAGCATACTTGGAGAATTGTAGGAAAATGTTGTTAAAATTTTGATTGACATGAGAGTTTTGGACTGAGTATGTATTCAATATAGATAATAGTATTTCCAATGAAATAGAACCAACCACCTTATCAAATATAGAAGTAGTGAATATAAAAAGATCCTTGATAGTGTTTATCCATGGATTATATTTTTTTGGGAGACGGTCGTCGTGTAAAGAAAAATACATGGGTAAGAGTTGGATATTGTTGAGAGATAGACTTGATTGAGATTATAAGGAATATGCACAAGGGGTGAATTTTTTTATAGAATTTGCTCGCAGGAGTGTTGATAGTCAAGATTTTATGAGATGTCCGTGCAAGAAATGTAAAAACTTTAGTACTTATAACTTGGTGGTAGTGGAGGAGCATTTATAGGTAAATGAAATTGATCCTAAGTACTCACCTTGGGGTTTTTAAAGCAAACTATTTCTTAATGGAGTCAAATTCAGCATTCAGTCCAATCAAATCGAGGAAGGTAATGGCATTGACATAAATGACATAATATTGATGTATCGTATCATAGTGATGATAATAGAGAGGATATGATAGAGATGTTAGGCGATCTTGGTGTAGGAATGTTTGGGGCGCGAGATGGAAAAGGAACATCGACATAATCATTTGAAGGAAATGAAAATTTTGGAATACTGTTGGAGGATGCACAACGAGAACTGTATGAGGGGTGCACTTGTCATAGCAAGTTGTCTTTTACGGTGAAGCTGCTTCATATAAAGTCTATATGTCGTATTTTTGCAAAGGCTATTGACATGTTGTTTGAATAATTTAAAGAGGCTTTCCTCCAAGATAACGTATTATCAAGTAATTTTTATGAAGTGAAGCAGCTGAAGCAAGAGTTAGGATTTGATTATAATATCATTCACGCATGTAAGAATGACTGTGTTCTCTTTTAGCAGCAATATGCAGAATTTGATTCATGTCTAATGTGTCATGAGTTAAGATGGACATCTAATCGGCATAAGGTACCACAAAAAGTGTTAAGACATTTTTCATTGATTCCTAGACTTCAAAGATTATTTATGCCCGATTGACTATGAAAGATATGTCTTGGCATCACACAAAAAGAGGCCAAAATGAAATCTTCCTCTCCCATCCTTCAGATTTCTTATAATGAAAACAAAAATCCACTTGGTATCTTGAACACTTCTCATAGTATTTGGTATGTGATATTAATGCCCTGTAATTTGCCATAGTGGAAGTGCATGAACTATTTGTACTTTATGATACCCTTTTCTATTTGTATAAAGATACTTGTCTCGATGGTTGACAAATGGTAGAAAATTATATTTCATGGACTCCTTCGATATTTACCACATGATCATAGATGGTATTCACATAGAGCATGCTTGATGGCATGGTTGCGCACGAGTCATGACCGTTAGAGTAGTCTGGGCTAGATATTATCACGTAGTTAGGGGATGTTTTAGAAATTAGATTTGGGAAGGATGCAAGAGCTTGAAAGAGAAAATGATAAGAAATGCAGTTGAATTAGAAAATGACGCCCACGAATCCCCCCTGGGATTTAAAAGGACTCGTAACATCAAGATAATAATCTCATGGATCAATCATCCCATCGAATAGTGTTTGAAGAGTGTGTAAAGCATGCACCAAGTGTACAATAAATATTATAGCGAAAAAATAAATAAAAGTCAGTCGTTCTAGTACCAGAGATTCTTAAAAATTACAAATCAAATTAAAACAATTTCTCCAATAGGAGATTTTACAGTCTTTCAAAAGAAAAGATAAGCAACATTGCTCTCGAGATCATAATCTCGACTTTCATCCTCTCAACAAATTTCCTTTCCTGTGGAGTCTGTATCTCGGACCAAATTTCATTTTCTGCAATCACAAACTATGATCCCGTAAAATGGGGACCGTAGGATGGGCGTGATTCACCGACGTGAGATGTGAATCCCAGTAAGTAACAGACAACAAACAACATACAACCAATTCACACAACAGAACATCATCAGCATATACAAGTAAACTCGATGGGTGCATATACCATGAATATGAGATTTGCAACATAACTTACGCACACGCACTTTCATATAAAAACATCTATAATCATTGACAGTTTTCACTGCTTTACTTCGCTTCATGTACGTGCTTTTTATAAAAAATGCTTTCACATAACTTTGACTTCTTTCATATGTACTGTTTGAACTTCTTTTCAAAAGTCACCTTTTCAAAAATACTTTTCATCTTTTTTTATTTTAGGCGCCACTTATCATACCATATCATGTATGGCTCGAAAGCCCTTTTCTTTTTGTCATGACATCTGTCGGACACCTCACGATTCCCCTACGCACCGTGTATTCCTGCTAGTTACTGTAGCACCCGGCGACCGTATCAAACCAAAGTAGCTACGTTTCGCGCTCTTTTGCGCTTTTCATCACTCGGCGATTGATCACTCCCCGAGCGACTACAAACTTTTCTATCGGTAAGGCCGAAGCCAATACCGTTCTGTGGGCACCCACTAGTTTTAGGTGCGACCATGCTCCGGACACCTTTTGGAGCCATACATAGTCTGCCGACGGTTTTTTTTCGACCCAGGGGCTTTTACTTTACTTTAATCACTCCTGAGTAAACAGGGAGTTCTACTGGTGCACTACCCTGTTCCAACCTTTGGAGTTCTTATAAAACTTTAATGATTTTCTTTTCTTTTAAAAACATGCTTTTCGTGCTCATGCATGGGACATGTATGCGACATGTGACTTCTTATGCAAAACATGTAGATCATGAAACATATGAATCATATATTCACAAATCATATTTCATACATAATAACATACGAACAGACATCCCTTTATAATTTATCTTCTATCTCACATGTCGTGCATATTCAAATGAAGAGATAGTCAAAACCTTAAGTCACATCACATGAAACCAACATTCTCTTATAGGGGTTAAGGGCGCAACTTATAATGAAGTCAAGCCTAACTTTTCTTCTATTTTCTTAAGATCTTCTCAAAACTTAATAGCTGTATTATAACCCATCATTAATCACCACATTTACATTGCCTGTATAGTTATTCTCTCTTCAACAAATTATCATCAAGTAATATTTTCTCTAAACCCAAACATTTCTCAATCTATACATCAAGGGAATCTAACAATACATATCGATATTTTATCCAAAGATTCAAGTCATAACTATGCATCATATCATGAGTTAAAACCTAATGTTTTTTCCAAAGAAGTATACCCGGACTGAAACTTATGAACTCCCAAAAATAAACTTTTCATCGTCCAACATATTATGCCATTGTTTCAACCTTTAACTGAATTTTACCTAATTGTACTTATTAAGTTCCCTCAATTTTTACCATTTTCTTCCAAATATCTCTTTGATTAAAATCTTAGTGTATCATCTTATTAAAAACATAGTGAAAAAGTAATGAAGTCACCCCACCAAATCATTATATCACCAATAATCACTAGAATAACCGAATCGTCCAACCAAATCATTTTATCACTAATAATCACCAAAATAACCGAGTTATCCAATCAGATCATTTTATCAGTAATAATCACTAAAATAACCGAGTCATCCATCCAGATCATTTTATCAATGATAATTACTAAAATAATAGTCATCCAACCAAAACATTATATCATCAACATTAAATGGCCTCAGGCCCAACCAAATTACTCTCGAATTACTCATCATCACTAGATAACACTTCAAGCAACAAAACATAGATTAGCACACAATCAAACAGTCAAACAAATATCTGTTACTTACAGTGCATAAACGAATGCCAATCGAACATCGCGACGATCCCCGATCTGTAGCGATAAGTCGTGCATTATTTATCTCCGGGCACGGCAAAGTGATGGGTTGGGTTCGGGCACTCCGTTTGACACCAAAATTTAGAGGAATACTCTTTGGGGGATGGGGAATCTCATGGCGGTGATAGGGAGGCAATGTAACCACCAGAAGGCGGCGGATCTAGCTCGAAACGGTGGAAACCCATTTTCAAATTTTCCCCCGTACAAGGGAGGTGCGGCCATAGATGGAAAAACTGTTTTAGGGGTGTAACAATATGAGGTAGGGGAAGCTTTTGGTGGTGGTGGTAAGAGCCACGGCGGCCAGACAGCGGCGCAGCGACAGAAAGTTCATTTGGAGACCTATTTTGATTTCAAGGGAGGAAAGAGAAGGTAGGTGCTCCGTTAGGACTGAAATTTCTGGGGGTGAGTCGCCTATGGGTGGCAGATCAAATGGCGGGGGTGGTGTCGTGGTATGGTGGCTCACGGAGGAGATATGGGCGGCAAAAGGTGCGGCATAGAGGATTAAACACCTCTCAGATTTCGGGCTACTGGCGGGACGTGGGGCTGCCGTGGTCGACACCACCGGTGGGGTTGGACTCGCCGGAAGGTGGCGGTTCAAGTAGGGCCAGAGGTGAGGCTTGGCGGCCGGGGGTGGCGCCGCCACGAGCCAGAAACCGAACTGCCTCCCACGATTATTGTAGCACGCGGGAGAGAAAATAGAGAGGAGAGAGAGAAAAGGAAAAGGGAAAGGAGAAAAATGAGGGATTTGACCCTTTTCGCACTATTTATAGGCCCGAACCTTTTGGGTCTTCAAACGGATAATAAATGAATTTAAAACACTAATCTGAAAGCGTATAACATCAATTTAACTTTAAACTATCAAAATAATTAAATAAAATATTATTTTGACTTACTTTATTTTTCAACATAATATTTTTCATTAATAATTAAAATGATGAAACTTATTTAATAATTTAAAATGAATAAAGCCATATATTCAAATCAGATATTTAAAGCACGTTTAAAATCTCGTAATATTTCAAATAATTAAAATCAAGATAATAAAAGAACCCTGCATAATATAATATTTTTGAAGCTATTCAAAAATTACCAAACCCAAAATAGATAAACATAATAAGACTTAATAATTTAATAAATTTAAGATCAATAAATCAGATAATATCAAATAAAATAAAATCAATACCCATTAATAAAAATACGGCAAATCAAACCATAAATTATAATAATTAAAACTAAAAACACTGAATATATCATTTCAGATGGAAAGACCAGTAGCAACAATTAATTAAAATAATTAAAAACACTATTATTCAAGAATCTCACAAAAGCTTATAACCATAATAAAATCAAAACCACTAAATCAAAATAATATTGATAACAATTCAAATAATGAAACCGGTAAAAATCTTTAAATAACTATAGATATTAAAATCGTAGATTTCAAAAATAATTAACCCCAGTCATAAATAAAGCGTACCTGAAATAAAATAAGTGGAATATCATTTTAATTTATTAAAATAAATTAAAATATTCAATGATAAAATATGAGTAAATAAAGGTAACAATTCGGGGTCTCACATCCTCCCCCCCTTAAAAAGAATTTCGTCATCGAAATTTGCTAGACTGCAGCGCTAAGAATCCCAACAGCGCACGTATCATAGCGCTCGTCACTTCTCCACACAAGTTTACCCGATTACTGTTCTCCTTAAATGCCTACGGATATTGTTCCCTCTTAATTACTCCACTAGGTGCTTTCATCATAATTGTATAAATCTCTAATTGGTGTATCAAGCTTAGAACTCCTAGTGCAGTTAGGGAACCCGAAATCTCTATACTCATAAAGTCCTTAATACAATTTCGAAAATCACAACACTCATTAGTTCCATACCACATATCGCAACCTTTTCGAATAAATCTTAAGTTTAACTCTCAACTTACATTTTGCTCCACAGTTCGATGACCTATCGGTTACCTATCGAGTCGATCACTGATAAGCATGAGTTGCACAATGAGGATCAACTTGAAAGGAAAGAAATTCTCAATCTTAAGTCACTCCACATATATATTTAAAATCAGCCTAGAGTCTAAACATTTCCTGTCTAACTTCTATGCTAAACTTCTTCCACTTTTAACGTTACGAAGTCTTCAAATAGTACATTCGTCTAAAGCTCACGACAAGTCTTGCAATGGGAATCTCCAACTCTTTAGACATCGAAGTACTACACTCCGGAGTCCCAAGGCTTTATTACCTCATAAATCTAATTAGGTCGCTCATTATCGATGCCTAAAATCCAACTCTCCAACCTTTAATAAACATCCTACTTTATAATGACTCATCACTCTTTTTATAGATTAATTAGCAAATCCACATCTTTCCAACCATTCATCAAATCTCTCATGGAAGAAATAGCCTCAAAATTCTTAGTTCCTATGCGATCTCAAGTCACAATTAATTCCTAAAAATAAATATCACAATCTTGTCAATAAACAACTTAGCCAAGTATCTATATTTAGATTGTTTCTCTCAATCAACTCATCCAATAGCCGAAGGCTAAGATCACTTAATTCAATATCAATGCATCAAGTCAATATTCAACTCTTAGCAATCAACTTATCCCAAGGAATCATAACAAGGGTACACACACACACTTTCCAAAATTTTATACACTCTTCCAACTACTACCAGTTGATCATCAAATATCCATCAACAAACCAAAATTCTCCCAACCACACAATTGATCAACTACTACCTTCAATATTATAAAAGAAGAAACTATGTTGTTGTACCAAACGTTAAGGATTCAACACTTACAAAGTTCCACCTAAACATAATTCCAACAACCTCCTTAGAATGACAATAGAACTTAAAGCTCTAACTCTACATGAGATCCGAGTATTACACGTAAATAACATATAAAAACGCTGATGAAGAAATATGAATAATTTAATAAATATCAACAATTTCTCCAAAACGAAACCACCTCATAACAAAATTAGAATATACTCAAACATTGAGTGAAATCCATGTAATTCACGTAAATATCACATGAAAATACGAAGAGAAGATTCTAATAAACAAATAAATATGGAGTAGCAATTCAATAAAGCAAGTCCACCTTACTTGTCAAAGACAACCTTATTAGAATCCTTCATTAAAGGACAAGAATCTTAAATCAAAAGAAAGGAAAGGAAGTGATATGGCAAATAGAATTTTGAAATTCACTTCAAAACCAACTATAAAAATTTTCTTATAAAAATTTTCGTAATTGTAGAATTTCTTCTTCCCTCTTTTTTTTTTTTTTTTGAAATCTCAAAGCTTTAGAAATCTCCAAGTTTAAGAGAAAAGAACCATAGTGAATAAATAAATAAATAAACAAATCTTAAAAACTCAATAAAACAAGCCTACTCTTGTCAAAGACCACGCCAACAAAAGATTATCTTTGAAAGGACAATGGTTGAATTAAAAAGAAATAAGTAGGGAAACGAAGTGACAAATAAAATCATAAACTCGTCTCAAAGCACATCTCAACAAGATTTATGAGGGTAATAGTGTCTATAAAATCTTTCCCTCAAAATTCAAATATTCATAATCACATGAAAGAAAAGAGTTATGGTAAGAATACGCGAAGAACAAAATAACAATTCAAACCAAATTCATTTTACAAGTAGCTCATGGAATGAAATTCCAAACAAGATACCACTAAATAAGATACTCATCGAAATCAAATGGAACTCAACTATTGCATAACTATGAAATATAATACTTTAAACCAAACTACCAAAACTAAGATAATGAACAAAAGGCTCATTAAAACAATAACACAATACAATGAAACAAATATTTACAACCTTTAAAATATAACTTGGTAGAAAATGAACTAGAGGACGATAAAATATCATAAAATATGCAAACAATAAAACAAACAACCAAGTTTAAAACAACAAAGTTCTCTAGTACAGTTCCTAGGCAACGTATGGGTTTACCCAGAGCCAAACTGCTCTAATACCACCTATGACGCCCACGAATCCCCCCTGGGATTTAGAAAGACTCTCGACATCAAGATGATTATCTAATAGATCAATCATCCCATCGAATAGTGTTTGAAGAGTGTGTGAAGCATGCACCAAGTGTACAATAAATATCGCAACGGAAAAATAAATAAAAATCAGTCGTTCTAGTACCAGAGATTCTTAAAAATTACAAATCAAATTAAAACAATTTCTCCAACAGGAGATTTTATAGTCTTTCAAAAAAAAAAAAGATAAGCAACATTGCTCTCGAGATCATAATCTCGACCTTCATCCTCTCAACAAATTTCCTTTCCTGTGGAGTCTGTATCTCGGGCCAAATTTCATTTTCTGCAATCACAAACTATGATTCCGTAAAATGGGGACCGTAGGGTGGACACGATCCACCGACGTGAGATGTGAATCCCAGTAAGCAACAGACAATAAACAACATACAACCAATTCATACAACAGAACATCATCAGCATATACAAGTAAACTTGATGGGTGTATGTACCATGAATATGAGATTTGCAACATGACTTATGCACATGCACTTTCGTATAAAAACATCCATAATCCTTGACAGTTTTCAATGCTTTGCTTCATGTACGTGCTTTTCATAAAAAAATGCTTTCACATAACTTTGACTTCTTTCATATGTACTGTTTGAACTTCTTTTCAAAAGACATCTTTTCAAAAATACTTTTCGTCTTTTCTTGTCTTAGGCGCCACTTATCATATCGTATCATCTATGGCCCGAAAGCCATTTTCTTTTGTCATGACATTTGTTAGATACCTCACGGTTCTCCTACGCACCATGTGTTCCTGCTAGTTACCGTAGCACCCGTCGACCATATCAAACCAAAGTAGCTACGTTTCGCGCCTTTTTGCGCTCTTCATCACTCGGCGATTGATCACTCCCCGAGCGGTTACAAACTTTTCTGTCGGTAAAGCCGAAGCCAACACTGTTCTGTGGGCACCCACTAGCTTTAGGTGCGACCACGCTCCGGACACCTTTTGGAGCCATACATGGTCTGCCGACGGTTCTTTGTCGACCCAGGAGCTTTCACTCGACTTTAATCACTCCTGAGTGAACAAAGAGTTCCACTGGGGCATTACCCCGTCCCAGCCTTTAGGGTTCTCATAAAACTTTAATGATTTTTTTTTCTTTTAAAAACATGCTTGACTCAAAACATACTTTTCGTGCTCATGCATGGGACATGCATGCGACATGTGATTTCTTATGCAAAACATGTAGATCATGAAACATATGAATCATATATTCACAAATCTTATCTCATACATAATAACATACGAACAGACATCCCTTTCTAATTTATCTTCTATCTCACACGTCGTTTATATTCTAATGAAGAGATAGTCAAAACCTTAAGTCATATCACATCAAACTAACATTCTCTTATAGGGGTTAAGGACGCAACTTATAATGGAGTCAAACCTAACTTTTTTTCTCTTTTCTCTTTACCCAAAACACGCATACTTTCTTAAGATCTTCTCAAAACTTAATAGCTGTATCATAACCCATCATTAATCACCACATTTACATTGCCTGAATAGTTATTTTTTCTTCAACAAATTATCATCAAGTAATATTTTCTCTAAACCCAAACATTTCTCAATCTATACATCAAGGGAATCTAACAATACATATCGATATTTCATCCAAAGATTTAAGTCATAACCATGCATCATATCATGAGTTAAAACCTAATGTTTTTCCCAAAGAAGTATACCCGGATTGAAACTTATGAACTCCCAAAAATAAAATTTTCATCGTCCAACATATTATGCCATTGTTTCAACCCTTAACTGAATTTTACCTAACTGTACTTATTAAGTTCTCTCCTCAATTTTCACCATTTTCTTCCAAATATCTCTTCGATTAAAATCTTAGTATATCACCTTATTAAAACATAGTGAAAAGGTAATGAAGTCATCCCACCAAATCATTATATCACTAATAATCACTAGAATAACCAAATCGTCCAACCAAATCATTTTATCACTAATAATCACCAAAATAATCGAATTATCCAATCAGATCATTTTATCACTAATAATCACTAAAATAACCAAGTCATCCACCCAGATCATTTTATCACTGATAATTACTAAAATAACAGTCATGCAACCAAACATTATATCATCAACAATTACCATCCACGCAATATTCAACCACAGTAAGATTAACTCGGGGTAATCTCAATCTCCATTAAATGGTCTCAGGCCTAACGAAATTACTCTCGAATTACTCATCATCACTAGATCACACTTCAAGCAACAAAACAGAGATTAGCACACAATCAATCAGTCAATCAAATAGTCAAACAAATATCTGTTACTTACAGTGCATAAATGAACGCCAATCGAACATCGCGGCGATCCCCAATCCTTAGCGGTAAGTCTTGCACTATTCATCTTCGGACACAACAAAGTGACGGGTTAGGTTCGGGTACTCCGTTTGACACCAAAACTTAGGAGAATACTCCTTGGAGGATGGGGAACCTCATGGGGGTGATAGGGAGGCGGTGCAACCACCGGAAGATGGCGGATCTAGCTCGAAACGGTGGAAACCCATTTTCAGATTTTTTCCCGTACAAGGGAGGTGCGGCTATGGATGAGAAAACTGTTTTAGGGGTGTAACAATATGATGTAGGGGAAGCTTTTGGCGGTGGTGGTGAGAGCCACGGTGGCCAAACGGCGGCGCGGCAACGGAAAGTTCATTTGGAGACCCATTTCGGTTTCAATGGAGGAGAGAGAAAGTGGGTGCTCCGTTGGAACTAAAATTTCTGGGGGTGATTCACCTATGGATGGCGGATCAAATGGTGGGGCTGGTGTCATGGTATGGTGGCTCACGACAGAGATATGGGCGTCAAAAGGTGCGGCATAGAGGATTAAACACCTCTCGGGTTTGGGGCTGCCGGCGGGACGTGGGGCTGCCGTGGTCGACACCACCGGTGGGTTTGGACTCGCCGGAGGGTGGCGGTTCAGTTGGGGTCAGAGGTGAGGCTTGGCGGCCGGGGGTGGCGCCGCCACGAGCCAGAAACCAAATTGCCTCCCGCGGTTACTGTAGCACGCGGGAGAGAAAAGAGAGAGGAGAGAGAGAAAATGAAAAGGGAGAAGAAAAAAAAATGAGGGATTTGACCATTTTCGCGTTATTTACAGACCCGAACCTTTTGGGTCTTCAAACGGACAATAGATAAATTTAAAACACTTATCTGAAAGCGTATAACATCAGTTTAACTTTAAACTCTTAAAATAATTAAATAAAATATTATTTTGACTCACTTTATTTTTTAATATAATATTTTCATCAATAATTAAAGTGATGAAACTTATTTAATTATTTAAAATGAATAAAGTCATATATTTAAATCAGATATTTAAAATACGTTTAAATATCGCAATATTTCAAATAACTAAAATCAAGATAACAAAATAATCCTGCATAATATAATATTTTTAGAGCTATTCAAAAGTTACCAAACCCAAAATAGATAAACATAATAAGACTTAATAATTTAATATCAATAAATCAGATAATATCAAATAAAATAAAATCAATACTCATTAATAAAAATACGGCAAATCAAACCATAAATTATAATAATTAAAACTAAAAACACTCAATATATCATTTCAGATGGAAAGACCAGTAGCAACAATTAATTAAAATAATTAAAAGCACTATTATTCAGAAATATCACAAAAGCTTATTACCATAATAAAATCAAAACCACTAAATCAAAATAATATTGATAACAATTCAAATGATGAAACCGGTATAAATCTTTAAATAACTACAGATATTAAAATCGTAGATTTCAAAAATAGTTAACCCTAGTCATAAATAAAGCGTACCTGAAATAAAATAAGTGGGATATCATTTTAATTTATTAAAATAAATTAAAATATCCAATGATAAAATATGAGTAAATAAAGGTAAAAATTCGAGGTCTTACATACAAGATGGTCGAGTGAGGGGTTTAAGGTAATCCCTTAATCGATCTTTGTTATATATCTGGTCAAGTGACGTGAGTTTTCCTTATTGTTTACGCTACATATGTCCCTCAATAGATCTTTGTTAAATTGTCAGTTTGAATTGGTAAAAATTAAAATTTAGCTTTCAAAATAAAATTTTGTAAACATTTAGCTTCTAGCTGTAGATGTTTTTTTTATCTTCTATCAATGGCTTCCTATTACATTTAGTGCTAAGATTCTCCTGATGAGCCTAATGTACATTATGCTTTTATTACTGATAAAGCTGCACCATATATTTATATATAATGTTATATCATGACTTGCAAAGGATATCTGAGCGAAATAAATGTAATAGGGAGAAGCAACAAACTAATCGCACAAGTAGAAGAATCTCGTTTGTGCGGCTATTGGAAATGAGGGTAAGAATGATATAGTGGTTGGTCAATAAAGATGTTGGTATTAACATTTATAAACTACTCAACTACTTTTATAAATGCAAGCTAGTTGTATTTGCAGTCTGAGATTGATGGGGATAATTTGGTTGATTTCTTTGAAGCGGTGAGGTGGTCGGAGAAGAAGGGCACGTTCGTTACTCCCTTGATGGAAGAACAACATGTGAGTATGATAATTATTTTGTTATGAAATGTATATATTTTTTTAGCTAAGTTTCTGGAGATGAAGTGTGAGTTTTGCTCCCTTGTTTAGAACCTGATGGATGCCAAAATGTCTGAACTGCTGCCTGAAGAGCGGACTAAGGAAGCAGTTGCTAAAATATTTAGGGAAGTCTTGGGCCACAAGTCCAAATATGCAAGGGGATTAAGCGAGATGGTTATTCCTGAGTCCTCTAGACAACGCACTAATGAAAGAGTTGCTGAGTTAGCAGAAACTATCGAGAGGCATGAGAAAGATGTTAAGTATTATAAGAAGGTGAACGATGAATTGAGGGGGGGGGGTGTGTGGGCACTTTTGGAGCGACAACAAGAATATGACAAGTTCATGAGCACATTCATGTCAGAGAGATCACAACCCCAAGGAGAGTCTCATAGAGAGACTCAAGGATCTGCATAGCTACCTCTTTTGCTGAAGAATAAAGTTTTTTATGATTTTGGGTAAGTAGTTGACTTTACTCTAATATAGCATAAAAAAATCTTCAAAGTGTTGGAGGATGATATTTTGTTTATTGCCTAACTCAGATTGGGGGGTATGGCAACATCTTTTGTAATGGTTTTTTGGAGCTGTACTGGGCAACATGAACAAATAAGAACTCATGTAGATCGTGACCCTTCATGGATCAGAGTTGCATTCAATGCTCTGCTTATATATACATAAGTATCTTTTGGAATATTAATATATATATGAACCTTGGAATCATTTGTTGAGATTATTTGTTGATATTGTCATTGGAAAACTGGCTTTCGATGACAATAACTCAGCCTATAGTATTGATTCAGCTAGATGAGATGTATGCATGGTACTTAATTGATTTAAGTAATTTGGTGGTGACTTGAAGTGTTGAGATGACAGGATCACTCAATGAGACCAAGATACATGTTTACAAGTAAGTTATTTGAATGGGAAATTTGGGTCATTACTTTCTTAGTTTAGTTCTTGTTTTTTTTTTCTTAATGCATTTGTGGTTCTGCATGAATGAGTATATATATGAACATTTTTAGGTAGGCCCAACTATATATACTAGGTATCTTTGAACCAAATTATGAACAAAGTAGTTATTGATTTTATATATTACTATGTACTTTTATGGATGTGAAATATTACTTAATCTCAGATTATGGTGATTAATATGTAATTGTAATAGATATTCACCTTAATTCTAATGTTTCAGATTGATGTAATTTTATAGATTTAAATTTCTATAGCCTTTCTAATATTGCAACTGTAGTTTACATTGAATAATTGCAACAGATATTCACCTTCTATAGTTTCAGATTGATTATAGCACATTCTTATATATAGTTTGTTAATATAACTCAGGTTACCAACATGTTGCTCTTTGTAGGAACCCAACTATATATACTAGTAGTTATTGATCTATAAAACTAAATACTTTTATGGATGTGAAATGTAATAATTTAAGATTCAAATGTGATTACTATGTGTTAATTTCTTTAGAGTACACAAGAACAGATTTCTTGTAGTTTAGAAAAAAGTTTCAGGTTACTTTACCCAGAAATGTTTCGGTAACCAAGATAAACTTCAGTAAATGCAAGATTAAAGAAAAGAAAGAAAGCAACAAGCACAAACACAAGGATTAACGTGGTTCGGCCCTAATGGCCTACATCCACTGCAGGAACCCTAGGAGATGTATTATTAACAGAAAGGAGATTACAATCTTACAGACCGGGAGACAACAAGCCATCAGCTCAGACTTTTCATCTCTGAGCACAGACACAAAGCCCGGGTTAAAAAACCCTAACCCTAGCCTTAAGCTTCCAGACCCTCAGCTCTCTCTCTCTCTCTGTATCTCGATTGCAAGCGGCAGAAAATATCTCACCTTAGGTCTAGAGCATTCGAGCAGTATATATATCACTAGTCCAATTACATAAATGTCCTCAGCTAGATAAAATAATTACAGACAGAACATATTAAACAAATACAAGCCGTAGGATCAAATCTCATAACATCATCATCACTGAAGCTTGACACGTGCACCTCACAGTATGTAATTGCAATAGAGATTCACCTTCCAATGTTTCAGATTGATATAATTTATTATGAATTTCAATTTCCAGAGACTTTCTCATATATTGCAACTGTCTTTGTGTAATTGCATTTAATATTCATGGCAATCTATATAAGTTTCAGATTAATTATTGCCCATTATTATGTGCAAGCTTGTTGATAGATATCATGTTACTCTTTGTAGGATCACTTTGAGGAGGTGGGTATTCAAAAGTGGAGCTGCAAAGATTAGAAAGATGGATTGAGAAGAAATCATGAGGTGGCTTGAGAATTTTATATTAGAAGACTTCCTGATCTTAGGCACAATGATTAGAAATTAGAATTCCATTTAATCTATAGTGTTGGCATGTGTATAATTGCTATCAAAATTGGCCTGGGTGTATTTAACCTTCCAGTACTCATTTGTGTTAACATTCATGTGTGAAACTGAAATGAACATTGTACGTATTGGATATTATACTATTAGGTGTGTTAATGAATCATCATGAATGCACATTGAATATTCCATTCAATCAAACTGTATTGTACGTAATGATGTATTTGTATATTATAGTTTATTAATTTACTAGTA